>CP136068.1:92513080-93837100 GCA_032622095.1 Siphonodentalium dalli
GTGTGAAAATGGATACTACCCGAGGGATGTTCAATACCATGTATATGGTTCAAATTCAGACGACCGGGTAGTATGTTTGGCGGATGAGGTTACAGGGACTACTGATTCGTATATATTGACGTTGAACGTGTTATATGTATTGTATACTTAACGGGGTACGTTCTGTGGGCAGTCTGGGCATCCTCGATTCTTGCATTTGATATCGTTAGAATATGCGCTTATTATTTTCTCTGTGATGTGTTTTTTGAATACATGCCTACATTGATTTTTAGTCATAGTGTTATCTAAGTTGTTCCATGAGGTTGGGAATGCATGAAATGGTAGCTGTTCAGAAAAGGAGGTTCTCGGGGTTTTGAGGAATAATGGGCGCTGTTGTCTAGTATCTGGTCCTGCAATACGTTTAGTGAACAATTGGGAAAAGGATTCAGGCAGGCGGTTGTAATACCAGTCATGCATGAATAGGGTAGTATGGACTTTGTGAAGGTCGTATACTTTCAAGATATTCTCTTTTTTAAACAAAGGTTCGGTATGGCTCCTGTATTTTTTATTACACACAATTCGTATTGCTCTTTTTTGTAGTAAAAAAACTCGTTTTACCTCTGGAACATGGCCCCATATCTGGATTCCATACACCAAGTGACTTTGGATTAGGGCATAATATAACGTTTTAAGGGCGCTGCCTGGGAAAAAGTTTTTGACTTTGTTTATATGATATATGGCGTGCGCTAATTTGGAGCAGACTGATGATATGTGTTTCTTAAATGATAGATTTTCATCTATGTGAATGCCTAAAAATTTCGTTGAGGTTTCGTGCTCACGATTTCCAATACGTTTCAATTCTGTGTTATTTAAGAGAATTTGCATAGTGCTCCATTTGGTGTCGTTATTTTCCGGGTGAATGAGCATATAATTGCTCTTTTCTGAGTTTATAGAAAGCTTATTGCAGCAACACCAGGTGTATATATTACGTAGTTCATTGTTCACATAGCTTTCAATTTGAGTACCGTTATCCCCGCTAGTCATTAAGGTGGTATCATCTGCGTAAGACAATATATTCATGCTTGTCGCGTTTGG
Organism: Siphonodentalium dalli; assembly: GCA_032622095.1. Lineage (NCBI taxonomy): Eukaryota > Metazoa > Mollusca > Scaphopoda > Gadilida > Siphonodentaliidae > Siphonodentalium > Siphonodentalium dalli. Next base: position 92,514,155 of record CP136068.1, read on the forward strand.
CATATCGTTAGCGTAGATTAAAAAAATTATGGGGCCGAGTATTGAGCCTTGAGGGACCCCGCACGTTATGTCCATTAGTTTGGATTTATTTCCCTGTAGTTCAACATATTGTCGTCTGTTGTCTAGATAGCTTTGGAACCAAGATAGGGCAGTACCCCTTATCCCGTAATGATATAATTTTGAAATTAATATATCATGATTTATAGTGTCAAATGCTTTAGAGAGGTCTAGGAATAGTGCTATTGTTGAATCCCTGGTTGTTTTATCATTGTTATTGGCTATTTGGTCGAGAAGATGTACGATTGGATGAAAAGTAGAGTGGTTTGAACGGAAGCCATATTGGTGCTTGTACAAAATATCGTGCTCAGTTAAAAAATCTATTAGGCGTTTTTGCATTATTCGTTCTAACAGCTTGGAAAAAGTAGGTAGGATGCTGATTGGTCTGTAGTTGGAAATTTCGTGTGCATTGTTATTTTTTGGTATTGGAACAACCTTTGCTATTTTCATCTTTTCTGGGACAATTCCTTGTTCAAATGAGAGGTTAAATATATGTTTCAATGCCGGAGCTATGGTTTCAATTGTTTCCTTCATGAGTTTAGTGGTTATCCCTTTAAAATCCATACTAGATTTACCTTTCATTGATAAGCAGGTTAAAATAATTTCTTGGATTGTGGTTGGGGTAACATCAAAGATGTCAAGGTCGTCTATTCTATTGCGGAGATAATCAGAAAAATCTGCGTTGTGTTCATTCGCAACAAGTTGACTGGTTTTACGCCCAATGCTCGAGAAGTACGTATTAAATTTATCAGCCATAAGGCTGGGACAAGTGATTTCAGTCCCGTTATCGAAAAGGACCTTAGGGTGATTAACAGTGCCCCCTTCCATCTTTAGTGCACCCTTCAATATTGTCCAAGTTTTCTTCAGATCGTTCTTGTTTTCATCAAGAATTCGTGAGTAATATAATTGTTTGCTCTTTCTGAGAAGTTTATTATATAATTGACGATAATTTAAATATGTATTTGTAGCTCGATCGGATGCTGATTTAAGTTTCTTGGTGTATAATTCTTGCTTTACGATACTTGATTTAATCAGACCTCGTGTCATCCAGGGCTCGCGTTTTTATAAATTTCTTGGGTATTTTACGATTCTTGGGTGGAAATGCCAATTCGTAGGCATTCAAATATATTTCAAGGAAATTATCGTATGCACGATCAATTGAATTACATTGTAGTACAGATTCAAATTTGCATGTTTGTAAAACAGATTTGAATTTACTGATATTTTCAGCGCTAAAAGATCTTTGTTTGGTATTTGGGCCTGTGTCGAGGGTGTGAGATGCGTGTATTTGTTTATGCGGTTCGCTATAGAATATGCCAAAATGGTCAGATACGTCACATGTAATTATGCCTGCGCTATGTTCATTGCGAATATTGTTTGTGTAAATGTTGTCGATCAGAGTAGCTGAGTGGTCTGTCATTCGAGTTGGCTTGGTTATCGTGGGCACGAATCCTCTGGTGAAAATGTTGTTAATAAATTCATTTGTTTTGGAATGCGTTTTAAAATTAAGTAAGTCTATGTTGAAGTCTCCTGCTATGTAGGACTTGTGATTTTTGATTTTTTCTAAAATGCCATCAAATTTCGCCATGAATTTATCGATATCAGCTTTTGGTGCTGTATTCGGCCTGTAAACACAACCGACAATATGGGAGTTATGCTTTCCTGGGTTTATTTCTATAAATACAGTTTCGATTACATGCTGAATGAATTCAGTAAGATCAGGTCTAATTTTGTATGGAATGTTGTCTTTAACAAATAAGCATACACCTCCCCTGCCATCGTCGTCGTCTAACCGACATCTAAATTCCATAGGATGATAACCCGGAATTTGGTGATCGGATGATTGATTAATTTTAAAAGTTTCTGTTAGGGCAATTATGTCAAACGCATCGGTGGGTTTCAAGTCGCATAGTACGTTACACATCGATTCGAAGTTTGCATTTAAGCTTCTACAATTCAAGTTAAAAATGGAAAATTTTGTTTTCTTATTCAAGTAGTCATGGGCCTGTGTTGGGGAGAAATACTGACAATCATTATCGGGTAGAATGCTAGGCTCTAAATACGTATCCGCGTTATTTTCTTCTATATTGGCCCATTTTGCGGCGAAATCATAAGCGTCCGAGTCCCTGACCTCATCCAGAGTAACCACATTACTTGATGACATTGAATTGGATTGTGTGAATTATGAAAGTCGTGCCCTTTAGTGAGAAGGAATTATTCATAGGAATATACAAAATATGTACACAGTCACCCTGGTCGTACGTGCATATATAACAATAGGTTTGTTTCATCTAAGCATTATAAGGTGATATATTTGGCGGGCATGTAAGTCCTTGTTGTGAGCTCGCTAGGCAGGATTCGCGCATATAAAAACCAAAATAACTAATAGGTTAAAAGAGTCTATGTATATAGTAACCAGTGGTGCGTGCGATATCACGCAGATATCTGCGAGACATTAATTACTGTGCCATTTAATTTATCGCATGGGGTATTTTTCTTATGCGCATGTACATGCGTGCCCCATGTATATAATTTATAGAACCCTATAGATAGGAGTGTAACATATTTTCTACCATATACACGAATCCTGCCTATGAGCTCGTATGTGAAATTTTTTCCTGGATAAAGTAGTTGCCATATTAGGAACAGAGATAAGCATTAAATAATAATTGATAGTTAAGCAATCGAACACATTGAAATATAAATGGTACGCTATTGATATTTATCAATATGACAAGATAATGAAGACTATACTCACCAAATAATATGCAAAATTAACACACGATTCAATACGATAATAATGGAAAAAGCAACAGCAATTCAAAATACGACTTTCGGTTCTCGGGTCTGCATTTGTTCTGAAGAGACGGCACTTCCCATGATGCACTTCAGTTGGGGGATCTCCTCCCATAATTCCGGAAGTGTCTATTCGCCATCGGATGGCAAATAGCGATTCTACCGATATGCGCTATATGCCATCCGATGGTATTTTAAAGAAGAAAAAACATATCATATCATCACAATACGCCATTATAATGACGATTCCTACCGCCTTCCTGATAATTAGGCCCAGTTGACCCTCGTTTGATCTCTTCCAGATAGCCTGGTGGATGGCAAATAAGAAATCGACCAATTTCGCTATATGCCGACATAATCACGATTCCTACCCGCCTTACCGAAAACTGGGCCCAGTTGACCATCGGTTGAGCGCTGCCCATAATTCCACAGCACACAGTAAACATAACTATTTGTTGAGGTGACGTCACTTACCATGAGCCACTTCAATTGGGGAATCTCCTCCCAGAATTCCACAGCACAACGTAAACACTATTCCTCCCTTTTGAAAAAATTAAGAGTTATTGGGGGTTGAAATCAAGATTCGTATTTGATATCATACAGAGAGGTGGAGAAAATCGTTCCACCATCACATTTGTTTTTGACCACATCTGGCGGGTTTACAGCATGTATTCATGGAAAACCATCATATGATACATTTACACAAGCTTTGAATATCAAACGTAAAAAATACATACCAGACCAGATAGGTTCACATCATTTACTTGATAAACTAAATGGAGAGGTAAAATACTGACGGATGAATCAGGGGGGGGGGGGGTCGCGGATTTTTTTTACATATATAGGGCGAAAAAAATGTTTTTAGTATAGTATAAGATGTTTTAGAGTCAAGGCCCAATAGTAATACTGTAGTAATAGGGGTAGAACAAATTTCATCTGGGACCCAAGCCAAGGAAAGTCACACTCACAGCAGCTCAGTCTAAATACATGTATGTATGTCATGTTGGTTTGCAGATTGACATATACCAATATTAGCGAAAAATTGGTAGTATTATTAACTTATTATCAGAGTATAAAGTTTAGTTTAAAGCCAGCAGAGATATCCAAACCACGGTCACCTTGTACAAACCGTCTGTATACATGTAGGTTCCCCCTGTGCAATGTGGTTAACTGGACGTATCACATGGAAACCCATTATAAGAACAAGCATCCTGGATCAGACTGTTCAGTTGAGATATGTGACTCTGAGAAAGTTCGCATGAAGAGAGATGCATAGATTACCTGTGCAGTTTGATCCAGGTTAGTATGATTTATAATTAGTTTCAAGAACAAAGTTCATATTAGTCATGTTTATATTCTAGCTTTATGTTGCATATGGAATAAGTTGAGACTTTAATACCAAAAGCTACTTTTATAGTTACATTGCTCTATCCTGCTATATCCTAAATTGAATATCAAAGCAACCAATAATGAACAAACAACTAATAATTACAATACCATATGTATTGGCAGTCAAATAACTGGAACTCCAAGATATACTACCTTATTACATGTATATGTACAGTACCTAACTGCTTAGACTTGTGAATAATAACTGTGGTTGATTTAATATCACAAAAGGCTAAGTTTTCATATTGTTATCCAAATAGTATGAACTTTTTGTATGAGTTATTTTGTTTTATAGTTTTAAACCAGTGGAATATAGTGGAACTGTTATTTTTGTTTGTATCATCAAGTTTATCTTGATAACAAATAATATCCATTATGTGGATTAAGAACAGAAGATGGTAATCATTTCATAATTATGCTTCTATAATAGATCTTTCATCCGTCGAAATCTGGTACATTAATTTTGACATACATCAGCATACATACACCCCTAAATGGTAGTTAGTTCTGGTTAGTATGTTTAAATAGCATAGTGTGTCATATGGTTGATATTGAGCACAGTGATTTTAAGTGGAGGAAAAAATTAGCATTTTTGGTCATTTACGCATTTTTTCCGGGTGAAATGACCCACCCACCCCCGCCTCATATATGGAATTTTTGTGCGCGACCCCCCCCTGGATGAATGATAAAAAATCAACTCTTCACATATTTTGGAAAAATAACGAATTACGGAAATATTTTATGATAATTATTGCCAACTATTTCTATGAAGATTGCAGTACATGGTCGTGGCATAATTCGTTTTTCAAAAACCGTATTATTTACTTATTAAATGAGCCACCCAAATACTATCTTGATGCTCAATTGAAACTTTCCAACAATCATTTAAATTGAATTATCTATCCTGGTTGAAATTACTCGTATGCGTCCAAGATTATCGTGTCACTTGTTGCCCTTGACATGGGGAATGACAAACCTCAGGTTATTTTTGCACGATACTGATGTGTTCGCTAAACATGTATTCTAAAATAAACTGACCAGCATTAACTCGGTTATGTGCACAGTTCTATTAGACAATAGACTACAGGCTGTAGTCTACAGCGAAGTGACTCTGCAATGTATCTGCTATGAAATCAGCGGCCGTATTGATCTATATATTTCATAAATCTATATTATGGCCACAACCGACGCAAACATGCATATCTCTGACCTGTCCAGCCACATTCCTGGCCTAATCTCAGTTCTTCTATCTTCAACATCCTGGATGGGAATGTGACCGCGGACAATCCTACATCTCATGATGTCAGTATGAAACAAAGGAATCTTTGAGGACGCAAATTACTGCCTTTGCTCCTCTGTAACTTTATTGAGTATAGCCACGATTACCCACCAATTTACGAGGCAGGCACTGGAATTAATGTAAGGCGCTAACCGATACACAGCCTCTGGTTCCTGCTCGTTTAGATCTTTAGTGAAACAGACGATATAACTACGGGCGGTTTTGCCTATGAAAATTGGGTTGGGGATGGCCTTATGGTCCTATTCCATGTTAAGTTCGGGCACATAGTTCGTAAAGTGGCGGGTTGGACCTACATGAGTATGGTGTGGTGAGAGGTTGTGGGGGTTCTAATCTAGTCATTTGATCCTTGGTTATCAAATGTGATAATGTCAAATTACTTTTGACCCCACTACTCAGGATTGTATCCAATTGCCCATCTGATTCAGGTGATATATCATAAACATACTTCTCCGGGTCATATTTTGGACAATCCATGGATTTAGTTGGGGGTGGCGTTGGGACTGATGCCGGTGCAATTGCCCCTTGTGCATGTTCATCGACACCCAATCTTTCAGGGACAAAATTGGAAATCTGAGATGTGGGCAAAGGCCGGCTAATGTCAATGACCTTCCAAGTATATTTAGTAGGTTGGAAATGAGGAATCGACACTAAATCTTCATTTCGGAGCCCCTTGCCTTTTTGCCGTCTGAAAATAATTTCAGCGGCAATACGCGGCCCTACGCGTGAAATTTCAGTGCAATTCCACGAAGGAGGCAGAATTGACATTGACCTGAATTTTATACTCAGACGTGTTTGAAACATTTGTTATCTCGATGTAAAAATAAGTGTATCTTAATAATCCAGATAAAAAAATCCAAACAATGTGCACAAGACAGACTCTATGTGTGCATCCACGCAGAATGTGTATACTACATATATTATTCAATGAATCAAAAATGAAATATGTGAAATATTCCTAACAACTTTTCAACAGGAAAAGGCTAACTCGTGATTTTATAAAAAAATAAGGCTAATTGCATTATTGGAAAATAAACTAAATATAATACTGCAAATTATGTTAAACATACATAGTTATTTGTTTCATCCGAAAAGCCAAATTTCACTAAACGACTATAAATGTACAAAGAGCGCCCAATGTGATACTGTGATAACGCGCCGAGTTAAGATGGCTGCTGTTTTCGGATCTCTTGCTGTGTTTGCCATAGTATCCATCAGGATTGTTGTTGTGTCACGAATGAGTTGGTCAGCGCCGAATGTGCAACTGCACCAATTATACCAAACATGTAGTAAATACTGGTACCGGTATAGTAATCACATGAATTTAAGTGTTTACATATTCTATGGATCACAATATGTTGACAATACGGTACATGGGGTACAATATGCAGGCATAACTAGCACGTCGCGCGTCCAAGCTTTTGTTTCCGACTATCGAGAATGTTAACGATGGGATTATTTTACTTAAGCATATACATAAGCTAGGTGAAAGTACTCGCTTCTCAATACAATCAACGCGTGGATGGGGATTATTTACCGAAGCCAACATCTCCATCATTTAAAACACAACCGCAAACGGTCAACGGCATAATGCAAATACGTCCCTTAAAAGCTGGTTAAAAAGTGGTAAGATTGTTTTTCGGCCTCCAACAAATCCTTGATTTTTGACCCGAACCATACTTCCGATCATGATACTCCACTCATGTACGCAAGTAGCTCCAATTCCTGTCAACAATCTCGGAAAAGGAAACGTGGCGAGTATGTGACTTACGACGAGGAACCCCGTACGTACATTTCGAGAATTCTATAGACAGCGGTGTTGCCAGCGTAAATATTCTGCATTATTGAACAGAACTGTGATGAGTATGCGCTACCAGTATCGGAAACTGACAAAAGAGCGGTGTTTGTCAATCCAAAACATTGCCAAAATCACCACGCGGAAACCCACTCATACTCGGTAATTTAGATGTCAAAGTTAGAAATGGGATCGTAGCTATATACACTTCTTAATATACTCCCAGATCGATAGAGTTACCTCCCTAGGATTTGAATGTACGTTTGGTCAATAGAGTTACCTCCCGCATGACATTTCATATTTCTCAAAATCGATCTGGTTTCGAAGATTATTTTTTCATGGGGTTTTTAACCACGAAAACCACGAAAATTGGAACACCACGAATAAATGTACTTTTATAGTAATCGTCTATCCCAAAATAAACATACATGTACATAGTAAGTACTGGTATCGGTATAGTAATCACATGAATTTAAGTGTTTACATATTCTATGGATCAGAATATGTTAACAATACGGTACATGTGGTACATTTATACAACATCTTATCACTTGGATAGACTCAAAATACACTGGGTTATTTTAAATTGCAGCAGACAGGTATAACAATCACATTTCTTTGACCTTAACTGGTGAGCATGGCATTGAAACAAATGCCGTATTCTATAGCACGGGTGTGCCAGGAAGACAGCCAATCCTGGTCATGCCACTCCCTCACAATTACACCCGATGTCAGTGAAACGAACAGAGCCAGATATGTAATCGCCGACAAGGTGGTCTACTTCATATGTAGTGTCTTCATCATCATATTGAACTATGTAGATCGCACCATCTCGCCAATCGGTACCATCAACCAGAGAAGTTACTCTACCCGTATACCACTTTGACGATCCAGAATCATCCGCCCACTCATGCGATATCTGCCTATTAAGGAATCGCTGTATTCGTTGACGGCCTGAAGAAGTAACTACTGATGGTACTGTTGATGTTGAAGCTTGGGCAGTGAGATCAGATGTATGAATAAATGTTGGCTGCACTAAAGATCCAGCTGTAAACGTGAAAACGTGCAAACGTGCTGCTAACTTTCCATCGCCTGACTCGATTTTGACCAATTTCGATAGCAAATGTGTTCTGGTGGTTGTGGGCCTTTTTTCTGCTTTTGAGCAATTCTTGTCTTGGCTCCCACATAGAGCAGTTTTTTTTAGCAGCAGCTCCAACAATGATGGCAATACCCCCAGGAGCATTATATGAATGCTCGTGGGATCTTTTTGACAAACCACCGTCACAAATTACAGTTATATATGGCACGCTATCTTCAATATGTCCACGCTCCTTGGCCAGATGCCTTTCCTCAATACCATTCTGCAGGATATCTTCATGAAGAATTTCATGCCATTTGGTAGAAATAATGGCTCCTATCTTGGCAAATGTAATTTGAGATAGTCCAGGCATGTCTAAAATACAAAAAACGCTCATTCTGCTCCATTGCAACACCACCATTAGCCATGTTGCCCCATACACTTCCCAAATTAATGGAATGTATCTTCTTCTGTGCACCATCAACCTCTACTTTGCTTGATGTTCTAAATACAAATCTTACACCATAACAGGGACATTTGTACTGAAGCACACTTGCTAGCCCATGTCTTTGAACCTCATCAGTCAATGTAAAAGGATGGCCATAAGAGGAAATGTTTGATTCTTTGGAGCACTCCATGTGTGATTGGGTGTTAATGTGATCAGATAGTCTATTTAAATCTATGCACCTGTATCATATGGGTGGCATTACATCAGGTTTTTGTTTTATTGTAATGGTGATAGACTTATCTGATGATGGCTCAGATTGTAGTATCGCAAATTCTCTACATGGGTCAAAGGGAACATTTGTGAGTTGAGTCTCGGAGGAATCAAAAATATGTGGAGAAGTGGATACATGTAAATGTGCAGGAGAGATACTATATGTGTTTCCAATGCCAATCATTGGATTTGTTTTTCGTAATCTTTTAAGTGAACGCTTATTGAACACCCGTTGTATTTTACGTTTGATACCCATGACTACAGGTAGATCAAGATACAATAATATTTACATGTACATATAATATTATACAACAATATTTTGTTGATTTAATGTATACATATAGTTTAATGATAGAAAATCATAAATACTCACATCAGGCGACAGAGCAATCCCTTAAACGTGATGTCTTGAGTATTTAATTTGCACGTCTGAGTACTAGTTTATACAGTCTCAGAAGCCATACTCTCGAAAGATCTTTGCTAGGATGCACTCCATTCGGTAATAAATTTAAATCAATTTGTGTTGCACGCTGGCCTTGCACAATGGATGTATTTCCGAGATCATTATTCAATTTTGGTGTTGGCAAAATGTTCATGTATGGATATCACTATTCAAGGTGTCAACAATTTATATTGGAATCAATGCTGGTTGTCAGAGGATATGTCCTGGTATTATTCCAACAATCAGCTGACACTTTTGGACATTCTAAAAAACAAATTGTGCATGGGGTTTTGCAGCAACAATAGCTTCTTTGAATTTGAGCTGTTCTATAATAGATTTTTCAAAATTTACTGCACTGTCTTGTGGCAACGAGATATAACCAATTTGAAAGACTGACAAATCACAGGTTCCTAACCAGATAACAACAATTTGAACACAGGTAGGCCTACAACTTGCAATTGCAGTCAAAGATTTTGATTTCAAACCCTTGTAACTATTTCGAAACTTGGCTCCACTCGCATAATATATAAATTCAACATTAATATTATCAGTGTCAAGAACTTCCTGCTGAAGATATCGTCCTTTGCTGTCGGAAACTAGGAAAACTCTGCAGTGATTTCCAACACTAAAATTCACAGCTTTCTCAGATAACTTGCTACAATATTTTCTTAACTTTCTTCCAGCCATTTAAATATAAATAAACTATAATAATATAATAGCACAACGGAAGGATGATTAATACACAAAAATGTGCCACAAATTGTGACAAATGAAGATTGTTTCAAATGTTTTGAAACCACGGAAAACTTTGTCAACTTGCCCACTTCACACAGAACTGTAGTGACAAACAGTAAACACACTTTCAGACCAACCTGTCACCTTCCTTGGTGTCTGATTGGTTGTATTATGATCATGTTCATAACAACAATTAAACACAATTTTTATAGTATCCTACACATGTATATTCATGTTAATTATTAAAAATGCATTGTTCGGAAAGTAAAAAAAATAAAAAATAATATTTGGACGTTAAAAGCAAGTGTTTTTATGGGAAGCAAATAGGTGGTTGAACGTGTTCTTAACTCTTCATTTGCAAGTTCAATTTGTCTTTCCATAGATTGTGGCCTGACATTTGTTATTTTTCATGTTTTTTTTTCGAATTTCCACCAAAAATGATCAGTTCACAAGGCAATAGAGAACCATCAAAACACTATTAGTGTAGCTACTATATGCATATGATTATAGTAAAGTAAATATCAAATTATGCTTTTCAAGCAGTTGTTTACCTTTTCGTTGCATGGGGTAATGAAGCTGACCCAAAATTTTTGCACTATCGTAAATAATCGATCAGATTGGAAAATGAAAACGATCTGTAAAGCGATCGTCACCCTGATCAGAGACACAAACTATTTCTGGTGACATATACGTTAATAGACCACATTTAGGAAGACATTTAGGAGACTGACCGTCTTGTTCACGGCCAGGTTAATTAACCCCTTAAATGACGATATGGATCAGAAGAGCACATGCGAGCCAGTGTAATGGGTCCAATGGGCCAGCGAACACTATAATATGATGGATCGTGGTAGTACGATACATACAAAGCATAGGTTGTAAACGATTACTTGCTGTGTCATCCACTGCCGGCTTTATTAACCATTTAAATGCCAATATTGACTAAAAGAACCAGAGAGAGCCCGGGCAGACACATAAACTCGACCATACTGCGATTGGCTGTGATTTCGTTGCCATCAATGTTCGTGGTTTGTCATAAAAATGCTTTTTCGTCGGTACATGAATTCGTGGATCAGATATCATTTTAATGCATATCAACAGGTCATGCAATACCAGCTGCATGACACAAATTATGTGTGCACTATTGAGAAATTAGACCCCAAGGTATTCCTGCGCTGAAAGCACATCACGCAATCATTACCACAATAACTACCAGCTACATTTCAAACTTTGGCCAAGTAGGTATTTATTGTATTATGCAGTCTGCACGTGGTTACTGGTAAATAAATATCCTTTTAAAGAAACCAATGAATTGAGCATTGTAATACAAACTATCATAGCCGAGATAAGAGGATGTAGCATATCAATTTTGTTTCGGTGAATGAATTATATTGCATATTGCATCTCGTATTCTGTGTTTTTCTATACATCAATTTTACGGCTTATATAAAACAAACCTTAATGCCCGATCTTTATTTCCATCTCGTATATTATATGGGTTTTTTGTTCATTCAACGCAAAAGTCGATTATTTCGTTCGTTGTTGATTTCGTGGTTGAGCAAAACCACGAAATCAACGAATAACAGACCTCCACGAATTAAAAGGATTTTACAGTACTATATATATATATTGATGAATAATTGTAGCCAGACACCTATTCACCGTAATCGGTGAAGATTGACTCACCTTCTCGTTCAAGACCTGGTTCATTAACCCCTTAAATGAAGATATGGGTCAGAAGAGCGTACGGGAGAGTTCGGACAGATCCATGGACCCACAACAGTATACTATGGTGCCTTATGGTAGTATAGGATACACACTAAGAACCAGATTTCTCTCCCAGACCCCTAGACCGATTTCAATTAAATTTGGTGAGATGACCTCGGGTACCCTAGCGGATGTTATCACTGCGTTAGATTTAATTAAATAAATCCACACAAAAAATAAATGGAGCAGAGTCTAAAACAATTGTTTAAATAAAACATGTTTTTTTTATTTAAAGCCAAATGGCGGTTTGCACCCATAAATACATCTGATAAATATTGGCTTTTTAATTGTTACCGACAACGAACTGATTGATACCTACTTGAACAACCTTTCGGTGGGAATTATGGATGTCAGAAAGACGCATTGACTTCATACAAAATATAACTTTTAACACGGTGTTTTGTCACAATAAAGAGCGTTTATTAAAAATGAAAACGGCTATAAAATGGATGTGACTATGGACATTATTTTTCAGAGAATATGAAGCCGGTATACCAATAGTTTGTGTGTTTGTCAACCTATCGTATACCTCCTTCCGAATTACGTAGACACAATTTGGAAGCTCGAATGAGCCATGCTAGACAGGACGATGTATTATTGTGTGTGTATCAAGCACATACATGTATCATGTTTATAGTACTGTGCCTTCTTGACAATTATTTGCACTTATGTTTTGTGGCAGAACATACGTTGGTGATAGGTCTTCCCGGACTTCACGTTGTGTATTTTTTGTTTAGTCACAACAATTCATGGAACCATAGATCTGTTGATTTCTTTATTCGAACATAGCTTCGATAGTACTAGATAGCCGGTACTGGCAGCTCATGTCTTCTTTCTTTGGGACCAGTAAGTTATCAAAAGAGCGAAATCATATTGGAACTTAGTCGACTGAACGATGAGAGAAAAATTCTCATCTCTTATATTGGAAAATGGTGATCTGCTTTTCCAAAACCATGTGACGATGTTATTGGCCAGGTTGTCAACGTCTCGTCACTAAAGGTAGTTTTCATGACCAGCGCATTGTAATATCAAACTATAAACTTTATATCACTGCACTGGTTTGACTGGGTGTTTACCTGTGATCCAGCATCGAATGATCTCGTCGGCATGCTAAGTACGACTGTCCGACTATCAAATCACGCCTGTTTTTCGTGCATCGTATGATGAAATAATTGCAATAGTTCAGCCAGGAATGTGCAGCCAGGAATGTGGCACGCGTATGTATAGGCACGGGCACACATCGTTCTGTTACATACCTCCCATACCAAGAGGATTTCGCACATGTTGATGCGAAATCATCCTAGCAGGAATGGATAGCAGAAATATGTCGCAATGTTAGATTTAGTTTCAGTTATTATAAATAGGAGGATTTATTATCCTTAAGTGAAAAGGCAACCTTGCTGGTTGCCACTGAAAGGACAGACTCAGTAGAATGACGACCAAGTCTAAGGCAAGACTGCTATTGTTGTTATATATTGTTTCAATCTTTGAAAAGGAAAACATGTGCAGGATACGTGAGTGTGGGATATCCATTTAACTAGCAGAGTTAACTATAATTAAACGATGACACATGTATGAATCTGCTTTCGGAAAAATGGTATGACATCTGCATGTTAGCAGAGTTTAGATGCATGAGTAAAATTTGATTTATTCTACATTAATAATCTGTCTGTGCAGAGCATCTAATTGGCACGATGGCCTGATGTAAAGTAGACCATATGTTGTGTTTATTTGTTGAAGACTTCAAAGTCGATTGTAATTGATGGAACGACCATGGTACTACATATCCCACGTATCCAGCTATAATGTGTGAATCTAATTATTCTATTTGGTTGATTTTAAGCCTTAGACCGTGGTCTTTATATATTCCTATGGCATGCAACGGAATTAAATTTGAGCATGTGCATGGTAATAATGTTTGGTATACAATACCGTGTTTTGGAATTTATCACATTTTGAGTTTATTTAGACAATAAGTTCGTGTATAAATAACACGGGTTGCTTCTTGACATCGTCTTCGTGGATAGAAATGTCTTATATTTAGCATCATCTTCAATGACTACGGCCGTAGTCTTTAGATTTACACAATAAATTCGTGTATATATAACACGGGTTGCTTCTTGACATCTTCTTCGTGGATAGAAAAGTAATATATTTTACATCTTCACTGACTACGTCTGTAGTTATTAGACATCAATGCTGTCTGGTTGATGAACATGATTTCACAATGATGCTGAATGGGATGCAAGTTCGAGCACATGTCTCGGCGGAGACGTACGTGGCGACGTACTCAAGAATACCCAATCCGATCCAGCCGTTTTAAATGGTCATGGATGCTTCAAGGCGAACACAATCGCCTTCTTCATATTTTTGGTTAGACGTATTTGTCCTTCGTTGAGGTGAACTTGATCATGATTCAAGGCGGTTGATTCGTCAACGAATGTTGATTGTCTTCGAAGCGGCGAGTATATATAGTATGCTGCTGGGATATTTTTGTCCAATACGCTTCGAAGTAATTGGTTGAATTGACGCACGCGGTCGTTATAGGGGTTAACATCGATACTGCGAGTACTGGTCTTCTTTTCGGGACCTGGGAGTCGGACTTTTCTTCTCCGAAGTAGCTCGCAGACGATTACATTCGTAGGGGATGGAACCGTTGGGTCTTGTATATTGGCGATTAGTTGGGTCATCAGTTCATCGTAGGTATATTCTACGGTCATTGCATCAACACATTATTATAATGGACGGACGTAGGTCTCGGAGGTGGCTGATGGTTGTAGGTTGTGGAGTCGCAATCCACTAATACCATTGCAAGTTACGGTAATATTGGTGTTGTCTGGTTCCTATGTTCTGCGGAAGTTGTTGGGATATATCATCTTCCTCTCCGATAGTATTTGTTGAGCCAATCGTTGAACGTGGCTGGATCCGAATATGACAACTTTGTTTTTGGACATCTTGTTACAGGATGGACGTTGATGAGGTGTTGTTGGTAGTTATCAATTCAGATATTTGGTGCTGCTGTAAATAGGCAAGATCATTTTCAGTTAGTTGAATTTTGGTACGTTTGAAAGTTCTAGGAGTGGGCGTCGATTCGACTGACATCCAGCCAAACCAGTGCAGTGATATAAAGTTTAGTTTTTTTGGAGGTATAAGATAGGTTGACAAATACACAAACAATTGGTATGCCGACTTCATATTCTCTGAAAAATAAAGTCCATAGTCACAGCCATTGTATAGCCGTTTTTCATTTAATAAACGCTCTTTATTATGACCAAACACCGTGTTAAAAGTTACATTTTGTATGAATTTAATGTGTCTTTCTGACACATATAATGGCCACAGAAAGGTTGTTCAAGTATGTATCAACCAGTTCGTTACCGGTAACAAATACAAAGCCAATAATTACCAGATGTATTTATGAGTGCAAACCCGCCATGTGGCTTTAAATAAAACAATATTTATGTTTTATTTAAACATTTGTTTTAGATTGAGCTTTACTCCATTTAATTTTTGTGTGTATTTATTTAATTAAATCTAACGCCTTGATAACATCCGCTAGGGTACCCGGAGTCATCTCACCAAAGTTAACTGAAATCGGTCTAGGGGTCTGGGACAGACAGGCAGGCAGATAGATAGATAAATAGGCAGACATACATCCTACGAGAAATTCCTTAGCGCGTAATTTAAAAACATATACTTACTCTGACCATCGTTTATATGGTAAGTGTGTTAAACGGACATGGCTTATTCGGACTTCGAAATTTTGTCTACGTACGTCATTTGGAAGGAGATTTAAGATAGCTTAACAAATACACGAAATATTGATATACCAGCTTCATGTTCGCTGCCAATACTTGCCATGGTCACAGCAGTTTTACAGGTTTACAGCTATGTTCAACTTTACGCATACATAAAAATAAAAAAAACGCTCTTCAATGTCCACGATGTCTGGAATAGACCAATACTGAACGCTCTTTTCTAAACCACCTCGTGCAATTTGGCATTTTTGTTTGGGACCCAAACACCGTGTTCAAAGAAGTATTTTTCGAGACATCAATTCGTCATTTGGGAACACAGAATTGCTCATATAACGGTAGTGCAGGTATTTATGAACCTATTTCGATACCCGGATAATTTCAAAAGCGAACATTATTAGCAGTATTTTGAAGCACAAACCGCCATGTGGCTTTTAGTAACATAACTTATCCAATCAAAGCACGTACCAAGTTGTCATATGCTGGTCTAACATAACTGACAAATTACTGATAAATTGCAATGGGCCCGCCATGTGGCTTTAATGCCACGATAGTACTCGCCCACCCTGAATAGATACTTTGATTGAGGTAATTGATTTCATGTTACACACCCAAGAGAGTTTGAAGAGATGTTCGTTGGTTGTGGATACGTACATTTTAAAGTTTGTTAGAAAACTCACGCTGCTGTTCAACCCGGATACACTGAGTATCTTAGACATATTTTATTGCTATATAAACATGAATACATATACCAATTTGGATGACGACTACACTTAAACTATGATGATATTGTTTGTCCCTGCTTTCAGTCAACCAAAACTGGACAGGTAAACTTATTGGTTGCTAATCGGTTCTAGTTCCTATTATTGAAACCTAAGTAGGTCGATTTATGGTCGCTGGTCTCTATCGGGTTTCACACGTTAATCTGACTTAGCGATGGTAAATTTCCAATCTGCTCGAACTACTTGTAGTATGGCAAGAATATAGTTTTCAAGAATATATGTTCTTGAATGTTTCATACTGACACTGGCCTTGCTCAATTCCCTCAGATCAACCAAACACTGCGAAAATCACAACGGTACTTTTTTCGTATAATGGATAACACACCAGGTTCCGTGTGATTATTTCTACACACTATATAAGTTATCGATGACCACATGTTAGCGTAATTAACGAGCCAAAGCTAAACCACAAACATGAGGGTAGCTGTGGCTTTAAATTTTTTTTATTGTCAAAATCGGTTTATAGATTCCTTGGTATTCCCGCCAAATAAGATTCGCATAAGACTATAGTTCGTGGTGTGATTATCAATAACTACACCGTACACAGCGGTTCATCGAAAGAATGGACCCCGATCGTAATTTAGAGTATAAACTAGGCCAATCGTATTTCCGGATAATCTTGATTGACAGCTATACATGATATAAACTACCAGCATCAAAGTGAAAATAGTTATACCTTGTCGAGAGGGGAACGGGAACATTTTCACTGAATTTAACCACTATATTTCTTGACGCTTGGTGAGCGCTGCGGCTGAGGTACTCTATGGAGAAGACATGTTAATTCCATAATTTTCATTTCATTCACATGATGTCACCGTGTCGACTAAAACGAAAATCGACGAACAACGTCATCGTGAAACTTTCCCCATTGACAGAATTCGCCTGAATCTGCATGAATATATTTTCTGCTTTGTTCATACTTAAGTGTTTCATTTCGATTCCAGATATTTACGGATTATCAGGTGCATCTTATGGTAACAATTAATTCCCTATTAAGTATATGTTATTTCGTTTCATACAGTACAGTACTAAGTGTTGTACAGTGTAGTGAATAGTATCGTTATTTATTATGTCATATTTTCTAATTAAAGGTAAACTACCGCTACGAATGAACTTAAATCGCAATTCAATAGCCATAATTCTCATTAAATTTTGCAATACCAGTAAGTGAACTAAATTATCGACGCAAAACGAAAAAAACGTAGACGGTCTCCGTGTATCACACATATGGCAACATGCTATAATTGGCTTCTCCAGGTTTCTCTGTTACTTTCTCATACAATGAAGAGCGTCTGTCTTATTTTTGGCAGCATATTTTACTTCCCAGATCTTGATCGACCCGTCCCTCTTGGTAATTCAATTAATACGAACGCGTATACGTAATTAGTAGTCGTTACAGACGATGAACAAAGGACAGAGACAGCTCCGCCGATTTGTGAGTTAAATCAGCAAACACGACCAATAAGCGCTCGCCGCCTATAGCTGGCGGCGCTCGGCGCCTACCAAAAAGGCGCGGCGCGCACAATATATTCGAGTTTCGGGTCTCAAATGGCTTTAATATATTTGAGAGAATCCTCGACGAACACGTTTCTGAAGATAGCAGGAATACGAGCTGGTGATCTAGCTATGTAATCGATGCGCAGATACACAACAAACATTTCGCACATCTCCAGAGACTGCCAACACACATCGGTACATAATTCGGGACCTTTATGTCCCGGATCATCGTTAAGGTGTTTTTTTCGAAATATACATGTATATTATTATTGCTTACCATTGCTGGTTCGAGAGAGAACATAATAAACCTAAAATTAATGCGATCAATTGGTACAAAATAAATCAATTCATACTCAATATCTTGTTTTTTCGGACAGAAAATAACACGCCGAATCGAACGGTATCGTTATCTCATTTCCCCCCGCCAAAATGGATATAGAACATTTTAGCACCGAGGCGACGTCATGATTCTGATTCATATAAATGGTCACAATGACTCCGACATCTCCTGTCATCACACTGCTGTGAGTTGAATTACCCTGGAATAATATTTGCCATCTTGAACTATGGCATGGTGGCATTATGTTTTATTCAGGATGTCTGACATAAATTACAGCCCACAACTCAAATTGAAACTTAGCTGAAACATGACTGTGTAAACGAGTGTATTATCATTTTCCAAGAAAGCGCTGTTGGATGTATCGTAATACATTTGAATTCCCTCCCACGCTAAACTTTGAGCACCATATTTTCAAACAAGTCACCACTGCCTATTTGCAGCTCATTGATAATAGACCATAATATATGGTTACCACATTGATGAAAGGTAGAATTGATATATTCACCTCCTTAAAGACCACATGTGGCACAACCTATACGTTGGAGATACAGTTCCATTCCGGAATTCACGTTGTGTACGTTTTTGTTTCGAAGTGGAATGTATGACAACTCGTGGAACCATAATATATGTGTATTTCTTTTATTATATGCTGGAATTCTCATGTCTTCTTGTCTTTGGGATCAGTAAGACATTCCCAGAGCGATATCGTAAGAGGTCTCAGTCAACTGAACAGTGAGGGATAAATTCTCAGCGCTTATATTTGAAAATGGTGACCTGCTTTTCAAAATAATGTGACGATGTTATTTGACAACGGCTTGTCACAGGTTTCGTATATCATGACCAGTGCATTGTACCAAAAACAACTAATACACTTTATACCACTGCACTGGTTTGACTGAGGGATTTCCTGCGAATCGGCATCGCGTGATCTCGTCAACATGCTAAGTACGACTGTTCGACTAACATTCACATGCCTGCTTTTCGTGCATCGTAATATATGAAATGAATCAACAGTACACAGGGTGTGTTATCAGGCAGTGGCCGCACATCGTTATGTTACACCACCGTATCCGGTCATAGTTGAAGCTGAAGATATCATTGCGTCTGGGGGATACCAAGGTTCCAATAAACCGATCGAGGATCAAGCTTCCACATCAAAATTCATATCATCAGAACGAGGAGCAATTTGTCTGCGAGAAATTGGGACCTTGGTCATCATCATATTAAGCCTGGAATCTTCTTTAATATGCCTATCAGACAACCTCCCCTTTCTTTTGACATCCATACATTTATGCACCACCTTCATTATGTGGGGAAATTATATGACGGATAGTTTGCAAGCCATTGTGTCTTTCACTCTACTTATGTTAGGGCGTAGACCGTCAGCCAGTGCTCAATTATGACTTGTTATTGTAATTCCGGAGGGCTAGGTGTGATTTTCGTTGACCCGGGTAGTTGTGTTACCTTGTCAGGCACCCACTTACCTGTATTGGTTAACAGTCATACATCAGTCTACACGAACGTCTACACCTCCCGAGTTCACCGCTCCCATCACAAACCATTCCAACCCATTTTAACCCTTTCCATACTAAATACTCATCGATGAGTAGTTTCCTAAATATGTATATTCTTAAATCTTGTATCTCCGAATTGCTCGAATTTGCCAAAGACCGCTTATATGACAATCTATGGCACTTTTTGTAAACAGACTAATTTTGTTTGAAATTATTTAATGACCCAATCACAAATTAACATGAACTGAGAGTTAAGGAACATATGTCCACTATTTACAATGTAGTTAAGATTACCTACGTCATCACTGTCGTCACTATCATCGTCATCGTTATCGCCATCATCATTATCGTCGTCACCGTCAGCATTATCTTGACTAACATCACCACATCATCATGATTGTTCTCGTCGTCATCATCATTATTATCATTATTATCGTCATCATGATCATCCCCGTCGTCAATGGTGTCGCTATGATTATTATCATCATTGCAAAAACACTGATACATAATATACCCCACCTACCAGTAACATCCCTGTTCGCACGGAATTTATTTCGATATTTCTTAGACTGGAACTTTGAACTAATATCGAACCCGATTGAAGAAGTCACATTCCACAAGTAATTAGTAAAAAGCCACGACCTCTTAGGAATGCATAGCCTTGCCACAAAGGAGCAAGGATTATGTAAGACACATCAAGTCAGACAATGGTCATTCCACATAGTGTACCAACTGCATGTAGTAAATTTACAACGAGTCATCAGTGGGTATTTTAACCGAGGTGGAGTTCTGATAAGGGAGGTCCGGAGACCGAGCATCGCTCCTTATAGCGTATGGATGTTCACCATGCGGTAGCTATATTCATAACGCACTAAGTCTTGCTGGACTCCATATATATGTTACGATACTTGTTACATGTCACTAAGATTTATGCTGTATCAAATACAGAAATTACCATGTGTTCGATCTAATCTTCACTAATCACGTACCACTAGACCATCACATCGGCCCAGGTTGTTGGCATACCCCATTATGTAACAACCCTCGTCATAGTAATCGTCATCATCAAAAACATCATTATCTTCATCATAGTAATTGTCATCATCTGCTCCTCATGCATCATATAAATTAGCGTGACCATTCGTCGTGTGTTAATCTTTTATACCGCCAAATATATACAGAATGTTCAGGGAAGCGATACCTTTTTTATCACGGGCTTCGCCGGCCAAACCATGCCAGTATTCAATTAAGCTATAAAACTAACTTGTTACTGACTCTTTTATGGAGTTTAAATTGCATTGCGTGGCCATAAAGTATGTGTATGATAGAACCCATTTTTCGTTGTCCGTCATATCAGAAATAACAATTTGCCGATGGTGAATTGACCAGACTATACACAAATGGCAAGAATGTACTTCAAAAGTAACAGTGACTCATATAATTTTTATGTAGTTTATAGGTATGAGGGGCATCGCTAAAGTATTCTTATAAGATTTATGTTTCATTACATATACCAGTATGTACTATTTGAACACGGGGACCGCGGAGCTGATTAAGATATTAATTAATTAAGATGTTGGATGTATATCGCGTTTCAATGCAGCAAATATTTCTTGACACAGCCGGCGATACTTGACAAAAGATACATCAACGTTGCAATACAATTGATATATTGATCTGCGAGGAAGACATGATTAATTAGAGCAGGTTACAGATCCGCGTGGTGTTTGATTGGAAGTAACGGATATTCAGAATGCGTTTCGTATGTTCAAAATGCAAATGTCCGAAAGTCCAGTCTTTATTGTGGTTTCTAATTATTTCTGTTGTTACAAAATTCATCATCGAGGCGATCGTTTTACGCTATTACCAAACTGATGCAATCATTGATATGTCGACGCGATGCCAATGGACTGCTGGATTTAAACCAAACATTACAAGAAACTGGATCCAGGTCTCAATCTCAAATAAGGAGAAATATGTCTACTCTGCCTTTCTGTATGAAATAGGTGGACACAGAGTGGTACGTGCTGTCGGACTGACGGCACTGCGTCAAACCAAGGCGTCGATATGGTGCTACATCTGGTTTAGTGATTCTGAGATGATTGTTGAGGACGCGACCATTGACGTATTTACGGATAATCACAACACCTTGTAAGTTATTTACGGATAATCACAACACCTTGTAAGTTATTCGTATATATTATGCTATATATATTTAATAAATTAGACAATAGCACGATGTAAGTTATTCGTAAGGTAAGCTACCATATATTTTATATTATAGCAACCACCAAGGGTGCTTATACCTTAGGCAGGTGAATGACGTCATATATTGTTTTCTATATCCATCAGTATTTTTTTTTAGATCGCGGGTATGGATTTTGGAGAAATTATCACGTGACCTCCGGTTAGCAACAGTGTGGAGATTGCAAAAAACGCGGAATTGGGAATGGAGCATCGCGATGAAATTGAAAGTAACTAATTCACAACTTACGAAGAATTCACATGTGATTTAGGTCTATTAATTTGAATTAGACCAATTTCTTTGATTAGCTTAATGAAAACGAAAAATGAAGGCGCCATGACACGGTTTCTGGCGTAATTTTGGATTTGTGGGCCAGAATCCAGACAAGATTGCACAATCCACGACACGTGAAGTTGGCATGTCATCTCCGTCGTGATCACTGCGTGATGTTACATAAATTATTCTTAGCGCTATGTCGATAAAAGGCAAATTTGAGGCACAGCGTGTGTGGTTGCTCCACTACGTGTCACGTACGATTCATATTATTTTATTATACGCTCAACAATAGGATAGATCGCTAACAGACAATAATCCTTATCCACGCTGGAAGTGAAGATATAGAAAATTACCCTTTCATTGTAGCTTTGACGTTACGGACGTTTATGACGTAACTGAATTTCTTGAATAACAATCATCGAATTGTAAAATGTTAACCATATATAGTAGCATTAGTATAATTATATAATTAAGTATTATATTTGAATGTGACCCGTTATAATGGGCACATATGCACAACACGCGTAAAATAAAGAGAACATCAAGTGCTTTTAAATGGATACCGAAATGTATCTCATTCGCTACTCGCGAAAAGTGACGACAGAACTTTGTTTAATTTATAAACTCATTGTATATTGATGTCTGATCATTTTCGCGGGCTTTTAATCTGTATTTTTCTTCATATTATTGTACACATTTCTAGTCACTTTATATGTAAATATATCTTATTTGCAAGGGTTCCCATGATTACATGTTAGAAGTAAGTTTGATATATTTTGTTTCAGAAAGATTGAGTACAGTTCAAAATAACACTCTTTGCATATTTTTAGAAAGTGCACGAGAGAAATAACAAATACAATAATAAATAAAAATATATATATATTAAACAGATAATAATTATAACAAGGTGTATACGTATTGATATATAATTTGAATACTTTATACACATCTCATATATATATACAAGTTGTGTATTAGATATTTCGCTATTTAATTTGATATAAAACGAATGCACAGTGAAATGTTAGATATTTAAAAGCCAAATGGCGGTTTGCGCTCCAAAATACACCTAATAATATTCGCTTTCGAAATAGGTCATTATGTGTCCAAGAAAGACGAATCGTAGATAAAATATACAACTTTGAACACGGTGTTCGCGTCCCAAACATACAGCCGCCATGTACACGGCATCGGACAGAAAAGAGCGTTACGTGTTAGGCTATCCCTGATATGGTAGAAATAAAGAGCGTTTTTTTAACTGTTGTGCGAAAATGTTAAAACAGTTGGAAAAATGGCTGTGACCATGGACAGTATTTTTCAGAGCATATATATGATCTCGGTATACATGTATCAATATTTCGTGTAATTGTCAACCTATCTTATACATCCTTCCAAATTATGCACACTAAAAAAAAAGTAGATAGATTTGGGTAGTTAAAATTTTTTCACTACTCTCCTAGTTTTTTTAGCTACTTTTCCTAGTCACTTTAGCTACCTGGAGCTCGTATTTTAAATACTGATTAGGTAGCAAAGATTCTTACATAGGTAGTTAAATGGACGAACATGACATTTGGAACTTATTCCCTATTCTTTATTTTCAAAAATGTGGCTTTCGGCCGATTTCATGGCATGGGTGGGAGGCCGGCCCCAAATACCACCAAGAAACACCCCGACCCCCACCATCACCCCCGGGGGTGCCACCCCGAGGGGGTGAAAATGGGGATATGGACAATTTTCGAGAACGGTAAGGATTTCGACCGAGTTGACGGCATGGGTGGGTGGCCGGCCCCAAATACCACCTAGAAACACCCCGACCCCCACCCATCACCCCCGGGGTGCCACCCCGAGGGGGTGAAAATTGGGATATGGACAATTTTCGAGAACGGTAAGAATTTCGACCGAGTTGACGGCATGGGTGGGTTGCCGGCCCCAAATACCACCTAGAAACACCCCGACCCCCACCCATCACCCCGGAGGGTGCCACCCCGAGGGGGTGAAAATTGGGATATGGACAATTTTCGAGAACGGTAAGGATTTCGACCGATTTGACGGCATGGGTGGGTGGCCGGCCCCAAATATCACCAAGAAACACCCCGACCCCCACCCATCCGTGAAAATGGGGATATGGACAATTTTCGAGAACGGTAAGGATTTCGACCGAGTTGACGGCATGGGTGGGTGGCCGGCCCCAAATACCACTTAGACACACCCCGACCCCCACCCATCACCCCCGGGGTTCCACCCCGAGGGGGTGAAAATTGGGATATGGACAATTTTCGAGAACGGTAAGGATTTCGACCGATTTGACGGCATGGGTGTGTGGCCGGCCCCAAATACCACATAGAAACACCCCGACCCCACCATCACCCCGGGGGGTGCCATCCCGAGGGGTGAAAATGGGGTATGGACCATTCTCGAGAACGGCAAGGATTTCGACCGATTTGACGGCATGAGTGGGTGGCCGACCCCAAATACCACATAGAAACACCCCCTGGGGTGGTGGGTGGGGGTCGGGGTGATTTTTGGTGGTATTTGGGGTCGGGAATAAGTTCCAAATGTCATGTTCGTGTTAAACGGTTCGTATTCCTGATTGGTTAAACTGCATGCCACGTGATCGTTGTTTAAACTCTGTTTGAAAATATTCCGAACTTTAACGGCGGACTTTTCTCGATAACTGTCCAGTCACTCCAGTGGAAATAGCAAGGTTCCACGTCTTTCTGCCTCTGGCAGTACGCTACGAAACGACCAGATGGTACCAGATGGTACGAAACGTCCAGGTACGAAAAGTCCTGTATCCGCGCCCGGACCGTCACCACGCGGTCGGAACTTCTCTGTGTTGGATTTAGATGATTAAAATATGACATTGCATTCGTTCCCATGGTAAGTTTCTTTTGTACTATCGTATGAACACATATGGTTTTTATAGGAAATATGACATTTAACGTCCAATTATGAAGTGATCATGGGTGATACATGTACCTCGAATATTGGAAAGGTAGATTTCCTAAAAATAATAGTATTAGGCCTACTATTAGTAAAGTGTCAGTGTCTTTTTTATTAGTAATGATTAATGTGAGAAGAAAAATTTTGTGTGTCCAACCACAGTCACTGTACATAAACAGTTCTGGGTAAACAACGGATCGATATATACTAGTAATGGCCCGATTCAACGATTGGGCTAAAAGTTAAAACATTCAAATTGAATTTCAATTGGTGAACGTTCAGACGACCACGATTCAATCGTAAGCAGCTGTCGTAAGTGGAAAAATTTCCATTATCGATAAAGGAAGTAACCAGTAGGCAGTAGTTGAATTGCGCATGCTCATGACAATGTTGCAAGCCAAAAAATATTATCAAGCACTGTTTTATTTTAGATGCGAAATCGTGGCATATCCTTGGCTACTTCCACTAATTGTGGCATAATCGCTGTCGTACATGTATGTATGTAAAAATCATAGCTGGATATGATTGTAGGGAAGTCAATCACATGCTTTACGAACAACTTACGATATCATGTACGACAACATCACAATCGTTGGATCCATTGGAACTTACTATCAATGCTTACGCCTTGTAAGTTCCAACATTAGCCCTAAATGCTATTAGACACTACGCCGCCCTAATGATCAGCTCAAACTGCCCATTAGGGCGGCTGACGGCCTGCCATACCCTGTGTAGAACTATCTATTTCACAACATTTTTCATGTAAACAATGAATGCTAGCCTTATTACCTCACCATATACATGTATTTTCAGTCGGTACTCCCCGCCACAAGTTGACGCCAAAAGTTCCCTGTGTCGGTGTATCTAAATCCTTTAATCGGACATTTCTAAACTGTCTAATGTTGGTGACCTCGATAAGTCGTCCATCTTCACATTCTTGTTGACATTTTACACAAGGCCACGTGCTCGGAAGAACTACTGGGTAATTTACTACGCCTATAGTCCATTTCACGAATAACCGTTTTAAACTGATTTCAAGATTTTATTGTTAGCAAACCATTACAACGGTGTGAGTGTGTAATATAGTGAAACATCCTAGTTGAACCAAGCGAACAATATAACTTCTGTCTTGTGTATATAGTATTACAGCATAGTGTTAAATGTTAGTAATTATGTAGGCCTTGAAGATTTACCTGCATATCTATAGCTAGGAAGGCCTACATACAAAATCTCATTTTATGGTATATGTGGCTTTGTAGATGTTCGCCAATCGCCATGGCTGCATGCATGTGTCATAGACATGATACCTATTAGTATTCATCGTATTTTGTTTCTTTTTATTGGCTTGGTATGCAAACTGACATTAAATTGGACATTTTCGACAAATTTGTTGTTAGATCGGACAATGGAATATTTAAGTCATCTGTATGGACGAAGGAACGATCACTAGATCTTATTGAACCATACACGATGCCCAACGACTGATAAGTTCACACCGACTGACATGCCCGCAGCAGTTTTTATCTCAAATAAATTGTTATCAAAAGTTCAAAACACATATTTCTGGCCGAGAAATAAGCGGAGTAAGTGTGATCATCATTTATCCACGCACTCAAGGCTTGACAAATGTGGACCTGGTTTCTATTCGACACAAGCATGGAACATTGATATAAATCTATAAGTTTCATTTTTGTCTAACAAACGGACAACTTTAATAGCTTCAAATTTTCGCGTGACGGTAATGACGGGGTACAGGGATGTCGATTTTTGATATTTTTTATATATATTAGCAAAACAAAAATTACATATATCATTGAAAGATGCATCTCCTGAATATACGGGATATGAAGATCACTCCGTTTTATCCGGAAATGTATCTGCTAACCGATAAAACAATCTCACTTCTTATAATTTCACTTTTAACAAATCGTGTGGTGGGTGAGAGACATCTCATTTGAGTGATTATGGGTATAAAGGGACGTCAAAAAATCTCAATAAAACTATATATAGATGTTCATCGAGCGTTGGCTCATAACGCAAAACATAGACTGCATGGTCAGTTTGGTTTTCTGACATTTACGACAATTTTGTCGCATAAAATAAATAAAAATACGATAAGAAACTGGAAATGTTTATGCACATTCCGGACGGGATATATGTCCCTGGCGCATATTTGAAATTTCACGGAAAATATGAAAGATAACAAAGTTATAGCCTAATTAGTTTTATAGACCCGTTCTAAATATCCCATAGAAAATGCATGCCGACGATAAGCATGCAGGGGTGCGTAGAAATACCAAGCAGAACCAAGTTGGATAAAACTAAGGCGGAAAATGACACTTAAATCATGTTATGTGCTGTATAATGGAGAAATAAACCATAATAATGCAACATGACGTGTTTTTATTTGAGTTTTGTTGACTATATAGCGAGCGTAAATCAAAAAAAAAAACAGTGCGGCGATCGCGAAAACTTTTCAGCTTGGTCATTTACAGATCGCTGTGTTTGGATACTTTCCGTCCCAGAACGCAACATAAGCTCCATCCTGAGTTCAGTCTCCTACACAGGACTTACCCTGCTAGCACCTACATGGAATGTGAAGCAATGTCGTATTTATTTATTTTAGAAGCAAATTTGATACCTCCTATATATACATATTTATTTTAGATTTTTGTAGGTTACAGCTAATTCTGCATTATTCTGAGAAACATAAATGTCCATATTCTTTTGAAAATGGTCTAGGTCAAGCCAGAATGAATTATTATTATTTATTATTATTACAAAACACTTCTATAAAAAAAATATTTTATTTTAAAAAATACACGTGCCTGCAGCCGCAGCGTTACGACATCTCTTCGCGCGGAGACTAAACTATGTCTGCAGCTTGAACGCAACAGTCAATAGTTATTCGTGAAATGGACTATAGGCCAAACCGGACGTAGTAAATTACCCAGTAGTTCTTCCGAGCACGTGGCCTTGTGTAAACTGTCAACAAGAACGTGAAGGTGGACGACTTATCGAGGTCACCAACATTAGACAGTTTAAAAATGTCCGATTAAAGGATTTAGATACACCGACACAGGGAACTTTTGGCGTCAACTTGTGGCGGGGAGTACCGACTGAAAATATATGGTGAGATAGTAAGGCCAGCATTCATTGTTTAGTTGAAAAATGTTGTGAAATAGATACCTCAACGCAGGGTATGGGGGCCGTGTGGCACTAGAAATGATGAAATACATTTCTAGTGCCATCGGGTCTAAATGCTATAGGCGAGTAGATTTTCAATAAAAGTAACAATTATGACCAAGGCACATGTATTTATCAACTAAATACTAATACAAGTATGAAACCACCCACTCACCAATGTGTCATTTATCCTTAAAATGACAAATAACAGAACGTAAACACTGGCAGACATGTCTACCATAGTATGTGACCGCAACATGTCATTACACACGTTCATGAATCCTGTGGAATATCAGAACAATCCACAATTATGTCGAGTTTGAGGGGATGGCAAAGTTTGGTCAAGATGGCCACCGCGGATTGCACCCTACCTCCAGATGATCAATAATTACTCACCGGCCATATAATGGATCAACTTCATATTTTTCACACATAATAATCAATAATAAACAAAGATCTTGTCATTAGTAGAGAAATTTTAGCTGTTAGAATTTACTCGCGGTAGAGTGACAAAAAATCATGTCCCCAATCGGCGTTTCTCCAGTTCCAATTCCAATGGTTAACAAACTGAACAGTCAAAATGGTCCTATAAGAATCTGGCTAGAGACAAGGAGACATCATTTTGAGGAAAAACAAGAACTTTCCCAAATACCCTGCCTGTGAAAATAGTACTGTCATCCTGTATAATGGCAAAATGTCCTCCATTTGCATTGTTTACATTCTTAGGAACTATTTTTCTTGGTATGGGAGACCATAATATCCTAACATTATTTTGCGATAGCCGATACACATGCCATGGGGGCGGGGCGGCCATGATTACAAACAAACCCATCCGTCAATACTAGAATACGATTACGAATGGAAATCGATCAGTATAGACAATCGCGCATGGGATCAAGCTTTTGATTATGCCCATCAATATATATGGGTTATAAGCTATACCGGTATGATTGTACCTGATAACCGACAATTTCTCGATTAATTTACATTCAAATGTTATTAAACGTATTTTTTTCTCCACAATGTTTTTCCCCCAGTGCACCAAAATAGAATTGACCGGAAGTGAACTCGCACAAGGAGTCCGTCGTAAAATATAACATATTTCGTCGGAATACGGTGCTTTCCTATTCATAAATATGTTTTTATATACATGTAGGCTATTTGATTTTAGAATAATACAATATTCTGAAACATGTAAGTTTTCTATTTACCGGTATGTGATTTGCGTAATAATACGACATCTTGTAATCTCGCTTTCGACTATAGACTGGTAATTATAAAAATAAAATATCAACATTTCCCATCTCTAAACAGCACAAAACTTCATCAGTCCTTCGAATTTGGAAAACGTAGGTGCGCGATATATCGCTCGGAGCTTTTGGGATTTGCGCGCGCCTTTTTTGAGGGAGCACAATTCAAATTAACATCGATGAAATGATTACTGAATAGAGACAAACACAAGTATAATGAAGTGTGGCAACAGAAACAGAAATAAAAACATGTTTAATTATACAATAGTCCACATGATAATAACATCAACAATCCCGGTGAATCTGATCACGGTAATTAGTCGACTTCCGCCTCTAAGAGCGCATGCTCATCAGACTCGATTAAAGCTTCAAACTCGGAAGTGGAATCCGAATCGCTACCAGAATCAGATTGCCAGGGAGCAAACTACTTTTAAAATTTTGATTAGTATATAGCTAGCCAATTATTGTAATTGAATAGCATCCATTCCGGATTGAATAGCTATTTTTATGGGCCTAATATCTCGGTGAATTAAAAGTAATAATGTCACACCTGTGAATTACATCCCAGTGAGCACACGCGACAGCTTGTCGGGGACTAATTTGTCACATATTATCTTTAGAATTAGCGCTTTTAAGATTGCACACTTTTGCCCTTTTAGGCAGTGTCACCATCACTATCCGACATGGATGATGATACAGTATAAACCCTAATCTAATATTCAAATGAATCGGCGAATCCCGCATGCCGAAACATCAAACGAGGCCGCCAATGAATTGACACAGGAACTCGCACGTGCAGCAGTTGTGATGAGGTGTCACCCCAATCATTGAGTGCGAAAGACGCCGCTTTGATCTTTGTTACCAGGTTCGCAATCAACGTCATCCCTGCTGAGAATGATACATGGTGAATAGTGTTGTCGGCGTTTAACCATTGGTGTGTTGTTTCTTAAAATCTCGTTCACTGGTTGCAATTTCCGAGGCGCGCATTTGAAATTTTCGGCGTACGCATTTAATAACTCGCTGGTTTTTGGATCCGCGCGCGCCAAGGCGCGCAAGCGCAATTGCGCGCCTCAAAATCGAAGGACTGCTTCATAAATCGTGGGTAATCAAGCAGCTAAATTAATTCCAACAACTTAAATAAACTGAAAGCATCGATTTCATATCATAAACTTGCCCGATTGCATGATCGAATTGCTTTTATGGTCGATTTTCATGTACCTGCCGCGAATTAAAACATGACAACAACATCATGAACATGTGTTTACAATAGAAATATGGCGACTGGCTCCCAAGAAAAACTGACACGTTTTAGCGGACGTTTTTCAAACGATACAGTGAACATTAATCTAAAGCATAGCTCCTTGGCTCTTAACGGTATGTCACTTATCATAATGGGCTGCCTAATGATACTGTTGAAGTTATAGTTTTTCACATTTGAATGCCAAAACAATGGCATAATATTGCAGATATACTCTGTTTCAAAGTCATTTTTCTGGTACAAAAAGCTTTTTAGCTCACATCTATTTGTGGCACCTCCTTTAACGATATATGCTCTATATATTATCTCTATGTTGTTATATCTATTTCTCTCTGCTTTTATGTGAAAAAATTATGCAGATCTTCATTGTATATAGAATCTGAATGATTATTAAAGTGATGTGAAACACTTCGGTTGGGTGATCAAATAGAAATAGAGAATAATCTTGCTCAAAGTACCATAGTTATTTTTTACGAATATTAATCCAAATTGACAACGCACATCGTCATTCTGTTATTTTAATTCAATGCAATGACTCTCGATGGAGAAATCATTTGTATGTTTTTATTGTCGATAGTTGCGTCCCGAATCGAGATGTAAATATTTACAGTTGATCGTAGTTCAGACGATATTTTCTATGAAGTGGTTTCGTTGATTTCTTTGAAATTTAGTAGAAAGTTAGCAGAACGGTACCTTTCCCAGGTTGGCGTAATGCCTGAGTATACTAACTGGTCACTTCACGCACCCAAACAAGTCCATAATATGTCTTTAATGGAAGACAAAAACAATTGATTTTAGTACGATTGAGGTTGAATATATATATTTTTTTTGTTCTCCCTTTCATAGGTACATGTATCATGTACTAAAAACTACTCAAATTCTATATATGGGTTGATATCTCAAAAGTGCATTCTGGCTGGATAAAAAACTAATTTTGAAACATGAATACGGAAGGAAGTTCAATATACATGATTTGCAGGTACTGGAAACGTGCAGCAGTGCTAAAATGACATAGAAACATATGCTACTGTTAGTCTAAAAATAGAAATTTCCTACTAAATGGGCACTTGTAATTTCTGGTTCGAAAATCAAGCAATGAGAACAAGATACTCCCCCCCCCCAATCACCCTGTTGCCACGTCCCTGGTACTGGGGCAAATTGGGTACAATTGCCAGGTGGACAAATTATTGTACTTTGCAAGTACATTTCAAGAATGCCTGGACAAACATACATGTATATTATGATATCTCTGAATGATTAATCGTTAATCATTAATTTTTCACATTCAGAAAAGTTTTCAATATGCCCATTAGCGTGATCGATGAGAAATGCACTGCACTCTTAGTGTTACATGGTTGCGAGGTACATGTATATGGTACAAGTCTGCGAGTTACATGTATGCTAAAAATTCTATATCAGATTTATGGAGGCACGTACTCAGCACTAGGATGATTTTTCATTGCTTCACATGTGCTTGCTTTGACAGTGAGCTCGAACAAATATTTTGAATTTTGGAAAATTCCCAGGCCCTCCTTATAAGCTAATATAACATGTGAGATCTAAAACCCTAAATGTAAACCATGGATGAAATATGTCCACCTACATGTACTAGTACTAGTACCTCCTCATAATCCTTGAAATTCTACAAATTTGTTGAAAAATACTAGCGATATAACAAGATACACCAATGCATTCATATGTTTTTGCGCATAAAACCATGATATATTTGAAACTTTCAATTTGAATCTATGAATGCATTGGTGTATCTTGTTATATCGCTAGTATTTTTCAACAAATAAAATAGGTCTATCAGAATAGTTCACTATCTAAGGCGTTGTGTAATTACGGTGTCACATTGCAAGTTATGTGACAAGCTCTGAGCAGCACAGTAAAGACATCAAATCATTTTCTTGACCACATATCTACTACAAACATATTTGTCATTGATCCCTAATGGAGTTTCGCATATGTAAGAGAATGCATGATTGGCACAGGGTTTTCGCAAAATTTCAAGAAGCTCCAGTCATAGAAGGGTTATAAATAATTAAGACAGTTGTAGACATTAAACGGACATGGCTCATTCGAACCCTAAAATTTATGTTTACGTAATTCGAGAAAAGGGGTCTCAAAACATATATGCAAACCAGCATCCCTATCATTTTTGGTACGCGATAATGTGTTTCCATTGGATCTTATTTGTCCATGCGAGAATAATAGCCTCTGTTGACATGGATGTAACAATAGACCAGTTTTCCAGTTTGTTACACAATGTCAACATGAATTTTAGTCATTTACATTGATTCTTGGAAAACATTGATTTTTCTCAAATATACTCTAATCACAATTTAGTAGTCAATAATTCTCAGTTGGCTGTCGATGAACTGCAGTTAGTTAAATTCCGTAGTTGTTTTTAAATATACTCAAGCCAATCAAACAGTACCCAACATTTCTTCAAAATATGCTTTAGTTATCAGAATCGATGTATTGCAATAAAATAATGCTAATCACTGTCAACTATGGTATCAAATTACTCAAAACTTGTTGTTTACCAACATTCTTTCAACAAAATATGGTAGTATCATCACTAAAGTATATCAAAATTTGATCGTATTACCACTTACATCTCGAGAAATAACAAACTTCAAAAATTGATATCTGATCACTCTGAGCTTTGATGGGTGGGTTCCTCGACTCAAAGCAAAAAATTTTTGCCCCCAAAACAAAAGAAATAGTAATATAGGAGTGTCTGATCATCGGATTGAGTACCTCCTACCCAGGTGGTGAAAAATAAAAGATATGAAAAATTGATATCTGATAACTCTGAGCTTTGATTGGTGGGGTCCTCGACTCATATCTAATATTTTGTTAACCCCCGAGCCGGAGAAACACTAATTTAGGACCGAAATGAAAATTGGGAAAATATGTTTCTACTTCTAATAAAAAGGAACGATATTGAAAACTGTCACTCAAATTTTTAAAATTTTATTTCTCCATCAGTTTAATTAAAACCACCTGCCTCTGAGTCACAAGATGAAATGTGGGAAAATGGCAAACATGGTAAGACCTCCAGGTCAGGGATAAATGCTGAAAAGACAAAATAGTCTTGTCGATAAAAGTTTTGATCTAGAAAATATTTGGACTACATGTAAGTTGGTTTTTATTCCATTTTGAAGAGGAATAATAATCATATCCTCTATAACATAATCAAAATCTGATAAACCTGCTTGGAGCAAAATGTTCTATTCAAAATGGCATCCATGATGACAATTGGTATTGAAAAATGCCTATCACTTTCTGTGATAGGTGGCTTTAGGTGAATCAACTATTGCCAAGTTAGTAATAAAATGAAATATACACAAACAATGCTTTAATAGTCGTAAACGATATAATTATGTAGAATGTCTGTACCAACATGGCTATAACACACCTGTCATGCTGTTACCCCCATTTGATATTGGAATAGTTAGAAAATAGACATGAAAAATAACACCAAAAACAGTGTCTTCACCATCGGTTATAGTAGTAGAATCGGGGTAGTATAGGATTAAATTTGTTTTCAATTATTTTTCCTCAATATGTGTCTACAGTATATTGTTTACACGCCGTTCACTCAACACAACATTCAAATTATACAGCATTGCGGAACACAAAGCTAATATCTTATACTTCATATCATATCTATTTTTTCTGTGTGTTGAAAAAAATTCTTTAAAACAGTTAATCCAAGTAGATAATTAAAACAGTTCCAATGGCACGTGCATGTGCACACTGCGCACTCTCCCCATCTTTCTATTGTTTACAGTTGATTTCAACATATAAACGCGCAGTGGACGGATCTACGTAAATTGTGAAAAACTATGTGGATATATACTAGTACTTAGGCCAATGAAAAAAGATACATGTTTCCGCACGTCGACCGACCCTAAAAATAACCTCAGACCAGGGGGTCTGGAAAAATATTGCACATACATGTATAGGGCCAAAAAAAAAAAATTCAGACCCCGAGAAAACCATCACCCCATTTGTGCAAAAAAAATCCTCAAAATTTTGGGGGCCCACCCCCCCTTTTTCATGTTTTTTTTCTTCAAAATTTCAGAGTTTTTTTTTAGCCGTTCATCAATACGGTAACTGTGTTAACTGCCTTTCAATCCCATTCCACTATCCTTTTTTGGTGCAAACTCTTGCTGTGTACCATTAAGACTCGAGCAATAACATGCTTAATTGGTAAACACAGATCAGAAAAACAAACTGTATTTCCAGGTGTTTCCTGTATCTAACAACAATGATAAAGCATGTAGGTACATTATAATACCCTGCTTGACAAAACAAGAGTCCACCTAACCGCGGTGCAGTTAGCGTTGCCACCGTGGCTGAAATGCAACTACTAGTACACCGCGGCTCCACCGGCTAACTACAGTTGGGCCGCGGTGTACTTGCCGTTCGGCCATGGTGTAATTGCCGCGCCGCGGTGTACACTGTACGTTCATTAAACTGAAAAAAGACGATGCAAACCAGAAATCTAACCACGGTGTACATGCCGTTCGGCTGCGGTGTAGTTGCCTTTCGGCCGCAGTGTACTTGCTGTTGGGCCACGGTGTACTTGCCGTTCGGCCGCGGTGCTCAACTGCAGTTACAAACTCTGACACCGCGGCCGAACGGCAAATACACCGCGGTGCCAATGGACACTAGTTTTGTCCAGCGGGGTATGTCACAAATAGTCCTAGACCCCATTATACAGTAATGCCCTAAGTAATCAACTTCTTAACCAAAGCAGAATTATGGGTAACGTTCAGGATTTAGTCGGAATATGGCTTGTTGCTTTCATCGGAAAGCTCTCGCCGTAAGCTTTCCGATGAATGGCAACAAGCCATATTTCCTACTAAATCCTGAAAAGTTACCCATAATTCTGCTGGTTATTTAAAGATGTCGATTACTTTAATAGGGCATTACTGTAGCCTTAATATATCGAGTGTGTTGTGTGTGACAGAACACTGGCCAGTGTAAATAGTGGTAAACAAGTCAGGGGTTCCACAATTATTTGTACATGACCAAAAAACTCTTCAGTCTTATTCACCGAGGTGGGGTGGTGGAGGGGAATTGTTTTTTTTTTTTTTTCAGTCTTATTCACCAAAGGTGGGGTGGTGGAGGGGAATTGTTTTTGGTTAGGTATACACAGAGATATACATGTATGGTTATTATATCCCCCGATATTAGTTGGCAGGTACCGGTATATTGTTGACCGTCCGACCATACAAACATTTTGCATTGTAACTCGGGAGTCGGTTGTCATATTTTGATGCTCTATGGCACGGTGACAGACCAGAAATGGGGAATGAATATGCATAATATCACGGGTTGTGACCATCGATGCCTACCAGAGTTATGGGCCCTGTTCGGCTTTATGAAATTCAGTCCGTTCAAAGTTTTTGCAATATAAGTGTCTGTTGTCGAATTTCCGATTTGGTTTGGTATGGTGATAGACCAGAATGATAGGGAAGGACATACATGTATGCATATATTACTGCATATCACAGGTTTTGCCTGTCAATGCATACCAGAGTTTCCGGTCTTGTTCCATCCGTAAACACATTATGCATTATTATAACTCAGGGGCTCCCGGTGGTACAGTCGGTAGAGTGCCAGGTGCATTACTCTGTCCAGTGCCGACGAAGCTGGTTCGAACCCCGTCATACCGGTAGGTAGAGTGACTGGAATCATGTATCTGGGCAAGTTTGTCAGTTGCTTTCCGGGGGGTCGGTGGTTTATACACGCAGTAAGACGATTTGCAATTTGAAAGGAATATACATGTATGTCAGCTGTGTATGTCACTAATAAATTGTTGGAAAATCTATGACCACAATTTCAACCTATTTTTGGTATAAAGTTTCCAACTAAATGTTGAGTGATGTTTGACTGCAGTTGGTGGGATTAAGACCCATGCATAACCAGCCCACGTCCCACTCTGATGCCCCGTCCCAAGAGGGTGGTCTTGCATTCATCACTGATGATGAGAAATTGTCAATATTAGATCTCATTGGAAAACAGGGTTTGATCTCGTCAGGGAGGGGATACAACCCCTTGTCCATGAGGGTTAGCTGCACCCATTGGGGAGATCTGCAATAGTCAGCCCGGTATTATAATCTGGAGATATCCTGGTGGCACCCATGTTGCAAAAGATATAACAAAATTTAAAGACAACAGAGCAGAAATCAGGGGGCCAATAACAAGGCATGCATGTGGTCTCATAACCACAAAACTACATGAAAGTCACCCATATCAACCCAAATTGGATGCAGTATATATATATGATTATATATGATTTCATTATCTCTATATCATATATATTCGGTCTCTTTCATAACCATAGGGAAAATACATAAGTACCGGTATAGAAAGATTTGAAGATATGGGCGGCCTTGGAGGTGGGTTTGCTGTTTAAATATTCACCTCGGTCAAAAACCACCATAAACAGAAATAATAGTAAAATATAGACAGACTTTGTTCTTATCCCAATCAGAAATATGGCAAAAACAGTATGCTATTGTAAATGTTTTCCCCTTGTTATGTAAACAGAAGCAAAAAAAGTTACGTTTTCTGACTTTTGTTTAGATCCGGATATGGTAAACATAAAGAGCGTTATTTGTTACTCTTTTCCCGATATGGAAATAATAAAGAGCGTTTATATAATTTTTGTGTGATTAACCAATAAATTACGTTGTGTTGTGTAAACAGAAGCACAACTGCTGTAACACAAGCAGGTTCTTGTTTTTGTACACCATCGTACGTCTTGACGACAATGTTATATTTACGCTCTGATTATGTTTGGCATATGAGCGGAACTGTATGTATTTTGGTGTTCCTTCCGTTGATGGCGATTTGAACAAATAGAAATATTCCTGCAACGAACGCCGCTCTTGCCTTTAATGTTCTCCAGATAATACTGAGTATCAGATGACTTTCATGTCAAATCCCATTATCATCAGCAAATTCTTGCACAGACAAGGTCTACTATCAATGGAGCGAATTTATGCAACAAACATGATAGATCTGTTGAATCTTCCCATTTGATGATATTGAGTTGGGAAAATCCTGTGCCAATGCATTCTCTTATATAAGAGTCTCCCCCGCCAATACAAGATAATACATTGGCCTAACAATATTTACCATGACCTTGTAAGCCAGTGCATTCTCTTATATATCAATTAATAATATGTGAGGCTCCATATGCCAGTGATCTTTACTGATTAGACCGTGTTGTGGCTGAGGTAGCTGTCACCCGGAGATGGAGAAATTCCTATTTTGATTTTCTATTTCTGTGTACTATTCTACATCAGAATTTCTGAGGTGTATGGGGCAAAGCCCAGAATTTTGTTTTTAAATGGTCAAACTCGTGTCAAAATTCCTTGAAAATGGCTATATTCTATAAAATCAATCAATGATAGTTAAAATTGTGATAAATGAAACGAAACATCCACTTAACTGACCCCAATTAGTCTACTTATTATGAACAAAAAGAAATATCACAAAAGGATAGACGTATTTTGAAAGAAAAAAATTTTGGCATATATATTTGACGAAATTTCAATGGTCATAACTTAAAAATCGTTCCTTAAATCACAACCAAATGAGCTTTAAAAACAGCTCACATCATTTGTGCTACTATCTAATGAGAAATAATTACATGTACCATTTATTGTATATGTTTCGTTATATTCATGATATTGTTACCCCTACCGTCATTTTGTAATCTAGAATGGTCATGTCTCCCAATGTTTGCACTACGAACTCCCACGCCACGGGGATCTCTATTCAAGAAATATCAATCATCAGCATATTGCTTATAAACGCCCTTGTTTATGTAATACAATTCCTTGTCAGAAAAAGCAGCATGTATCGGGGGGGGGGGGGGGGGTGATTTTTGTTTTTTTCGACAAGTATGCCAGGGTGGGTGGGTGGTCAAAGCCACCAACAAGCAATTTTTTCCGCAACTAAAAAAAAAAAATTCCTGCT
Organism: Siphonodentalium dalli; assembly: GCA_032622095.1. NCBI lineage: Eukaryota > Metazoa > Mollusca > Scaphopoda > Gadilida > Siphonodentaliidae > Siphonodentalium > Siphonodentalium dalli. Next base: position 92,553,285 of record CP136068.1, read on the forward strand.
TGTTTTTTAGTGTTTTGGCAATGAGTTGGGCTTCAAAACCACTTTGAATGAGAGAAATAATGTAATTCTAACTGTAAACTGACTGCAGGCAGTTATCGTGTTGTATTTTGTTGCAAATTTTGAAATCCAAGATGGCCGCTGGCAGCCATGTTTTTTTGGCCGAATAACCTAAAAATGACTCATTCCTATTTACATGTCCATGTTAACATCCATGATAAATAGTATGCACAGAAATTCATATACAGCTGTTTACAGTGAATTTCCCCCCGCAAATCTCTGTTTTAGTGTTAAAAGGGGGGGTGGGTGTCAAAAAATTGTCGGAAAAAACTGCCGAAAATGGAAACAAATTTGGCGGTGGGGGTGGGTGGGTACAAAAAATGATCGAAAGGGAAAAAATGCCATACGTGCCTGAAATTTATGCATGTATTGGATCAATGTACTTTCTCCTTGCATATTATAAAACTGTTTAAGTCGGTTATAACTTATTGGACTCGCTACCGTAGGCTACCGGACATTCATAAACTAAATGGTCCCGGGTTATGCCCTTGACCATCTTGGCATCTAGTTTACGAATGTCCAGTAGCTCTGACATTAACCCTGACATAGAGCCACATCGGTTTTTGTGTACAGGTACTCAAATCAATAATGCAGGCATGCCAAAAATATCTTCAGAAATTCCACCAGATATTTACAAAAATAATGCTCTGCTAGTATTTAATGTTATATGTACATGTAGCTACAATGGCACTGATTATTGTTACGTCCAATGCTGTTTTAGATTTAGTTAGATCTTTGAGCATTTTCCGAAATATAATTAATGTACAAAAACATGACAAATTCTGAATATTACGGTTTGGTTATAACCAATTTTGGGCACCCAATCCTGTTGTAATGGGTCGGCAAAGGCCTAGAACAATGTGTGATATATGAATCTGCTTAACCGAAGGTATACGCTTCAATCCATCACTGGAAATTTCCACCTTCATCATTCCATGATGTTCTGTGAGAATTATATCTCATGTCCAAGCTGAGCTACATTAACACTTTTATTAATGTACATGTACATCATCTCGTTTGGCCCTTATTTGCAGGTAGGAACATGTTTGGAACTACATTGGAACTACAGAGAAGAATATTATCCCGATCTCTGAGCTTCGGGTAGTGTAATTCGATGTTCATACTAAGAATTAAAGGCTCAACATCATACCCACAGGTTGCATCCATGTACATGTGTATGTATAGCAGGAAATTCTCTAACATGGTGACTAGGATGAAAGTCATACAATGTTCCGCTTCCAGTAAGAAACCACATCTTTGGTTGGTAAGAATTTAAGAAAGTCGCGCAACATATCCCATGTTTACATCTGGAGCCATCAACATAACGGAAACATGTTTGGAACTACATTGGAAGTACAGAGAAGAAGTTCAACACAACAAGCACCTAAATGATTCTGAGCTTGAGTCAGTGTAGTTTGGTGTTCGTACTAAGAATTAAAGGTTCAGCATCGCACAGTTTGCACTTATGTACATGTGTATGTACTGCAGGAAATTCTCTTAACATGGTGACCAGGTTAAAAATCATTCAATGTTCCGCTCCCAGTAAGAAACCGTGTCTTTGATCAAAGAGTTGCGCAACATATTCTATGTTTACATCTGGAGCATCAACATAACGGAAACCAAGACCGTTCCATCGTCTCTCGATGGCGTTTTCATGACGTCATTTATGTTGGAGAGAGGTATAGGAGATTTTGACATTTTCTGCTGATCATTCTTCGGAATAAGTGCCAAATTAATGTGAATGACCAGGACTGTTGGTAGAACATATACGCTATTGTGGTGGATTGGCGGTAACATGGCATGACATTGACCGCTTCTAGTGTATGTTCAACCTCATTGCTTTGCGAATTGGTTGAACATAAACCCGAAGTCGTCAATGTCACACCATGTTACCATCAATCCACCACAACTAAACTAAAAACGTTTTACTGAACCAAGCAGTTCGCTATAAAATTATGAAACGTTCTTAGACATTATAATTGAAATTACAATGTAATCACATATTGAATGCATACATTTAGAAACCTGAATAATACGTTGAAAATGTTTGGATATTGAATCTACAGTTAAATGGGACATATGCAACTGGTTTCATCATTTGCCAAAATAATGAATTTAATTGGTTGCCCATTTGGTCAGCCAACATATCCTGCAATCGTGCTATTTTATAAATGCGCTTATCTGCTGATGTGCAGCGTAACATGTCAATGTTTTGAGATAGGTTTTGCATTTTGACCGAAAACTTCATTACCTATCTCCCCAAATTTTTGTGACATCACTGATTGAGGTTAAAGCAATCGCTGTTTATTTCTCCCAACACATATCATATTTCAGCAAGATGATAAGTCAAGTGATACATGTATTTATTCTTTTACAAAGTGTATCTTATAATTGGATACAGAGCCAATGATAGGATTTGACCAGTAAAAGAAGTATGTGTATGGAGGTGATGTACACATTGAAAACTTGTTCGTTCGTATGTATTGACAAGACACAACAGGTGTATCCTCATGTCATGGCTGATTGGTCATCTGTAGCAGTTGATAACACATGCATGCCGTGAACATGTGATTAGAATCCAGGGACATTTTCATTAACTATATATGCTCTTTGTAACTTTAACAGAAATACAAATTCTGAATGCAAAAAATTATGGGCGCAGTGCGTGTTCAGCTGAAGTTAAGTTGAGACCAGAATAATATTATCCATCATGACGTGGGGCGTGGGGATGGAAAGATCTCACCCGAGGGACAAGATATTTCGACCGATTGTTCGGACCCAATAGCTGGCCCCGAAGATAAGATTTTTCTATGCCCACATCCCAGGTCATAATGGATTATTTTTCTCCCAAACCCAAGAGCCTCATACTCATTGTTTTGTTTTATACCAAATATTGGCACATTTCAGTAGTTTAGTAACGGTACATCTGGGGAGAAATCTGATACCACATTTGTGATTTTATTTGTTGATTTTGGTATATACTGGGAAAGCAAAGCACGATACCCACACAAGCTAGCCGATATCATCAATGCTCCTGACATGAATTACAACACATTTTGTTAGACTGCCAGTCATTGCTACATATTCCGAATGACGTGTGGTACCATGTCATTGACCAATATGGTATTGAATGTTTTCTCTACCTGTCAGATGATCGCTGACAATCTGACTCGCTTGCTGGTTAGGTCGGCCGCATTTATGTGGAAACAGTTTCATTTTGATAATGGTGATGATGTTCAATTGCCCTTACAAGTACTTGTTTGCGATTCTGTACTTGGTGGAATTGATCCCCAGAGAATGACGACACAAGGGGGGGAAGTTGTTGTCACTCTCGGGCATCGCATCGATGAGTTGATTGAGTGGTTAAATATAGAATATCCATAAATACTGTTGACGAGATACATCGTTTATTTTCGCGAGTATGATTCAGTAAATAAATTCCAAATGGGAACCGAGCTTTAGCGAAGTTCCCCCATTTGCTGAATTATACATTCGAGCGAAAATAAGCCTTGTATCTCGTCAAACTATATGGGTATTATTTTTATCCATTTTAAATATAATGAAATAATGTGCAATTGTTGGCTAAAAAAGCAGTACACAAGAGCGTTCTCAATTATGATTGTCTATACTCTTTGCTTTTGTGGATTTACGTGATACCCATACAAAAAATGGTGATGCCAAGTATTTTTCCTTGTAAGCCGAACATTATCTAAGGCAATTTTGGCAAATTTGGTGATTAATATATTCTTTCACTGCATATAACGATACCTCAAGTGGACTACACAAAATTATAAAATTATCTTTTGGCTAATGGCTATGCGAGGTGCGAGGGCTGTTGTGACTCTACTCGACTGAAATGGTATGAAAGAGGCTACAATACTATTTCGGATGCCACGCACCTGGTGTCTCGATGCTCGTAATGAATGATACGGGAGAGTGGCTCCGCCCAGTTGTGACGAGGGATACTAATCCATGCCCGTAATGTTCTCTGGGTTGAAGACTGATATCATGTCTGAAGGGTGCTTCCGTATTTTTTATTATTGGTTAAAGCTATAAAACAATATTTTGAACATGAACATGTTATGTTCTTTGGAATTATTTATCGACTCTTGTGTAGTCCACAACTGCATATAAACAATACAACCATTAGTTCATGCACTCCCATTAGTATTGCAAAGCCCACAAAGTGAATTTTTTTAATATATATAAATATGTTTGAACAAATAAAAATCTCTAAAATAGATAAAAACGTCGCAATACGTGATTTTTTGGGAATAAAGTAGAGACCCAGTGAAAGACCAGTAATTTTTTATGCGGACCTTTCACATGAATATATCAATTGAGTTTGAAGATTTATTTTACCTGAATTATAGCCCTTAGTATATCAGTTTTGTAATGTTATATATGACCTTTGGCATGATAACATGAACAAACTTTCACAACAATATCTCATTTGAGTTCAAAAGTAGGGATTGTCAGATATCTTTTCTACCAGAGTTATGGCACTTAGTTCTTCCATTTTTTTTATATATACATAAATTTATTGATTCTTGGTAAAACAGATTCACTCTAATATGAGCAACCAAAAATAACTTGACCTAGGGCAATTTTTTATGCACAACCTTAGCTGGGTAGCATCAGTGCTCATGTTAAGAATGCGTTATTTGCGACCCTTCAAGTCATTTAAATAATTAAGTATCTGGGATAAACAGCAGCTGAAATATAACTCCTGACAAAGTTACATCTATGTTTTAAGAATATAATAAAGCTCTTTATTGCTGATTAGTAGCCCATTTATAAATAATTTGATGCCCACAGCACCTATCCAAAATATTAACCATGCATTACTAGTTTTACTTTTGTCCAATTTTGCTACATATGTTTAAAGGAACGCTCTTTATTGCTCATTTTTGATTTTTAAAGACGTCTGAGGTCAAATGACACTCCATTTCAGTTTATCGCTGTTTTAAAAAAATTGACAAATCAGATTGCAACAACCATTTTGGTTATATAATCAATTTGGATGAAATAAGTTTTAGTGTCCTTTTAAGACATTTGAAGTCTGATGAGATTCCCTGGCATTGGGTCAAATTTTCAACTATTAGAATCCATCGATTTTCACAAAATTGACATTGTTTTATGCAGGCTAATGTACTTATTCCTGGTAAGAAACCTTGTATTGCAATTTGCTAAAAGCACAAATGCTCTGAACTATATATATAAATATTTATGTTTTGTTTTTAATAAATATTGAAATTATTTTCTGCATTGTCTTATTTTGTGGTCCACATGTCATTACTATCTTTAGAGGTAAAATAGCTGCTTGGAGTGGTTAGATGGGACACCTTTGAATTACCAATTAAAATAGTTAGAATAACCATTCTAGGTAGAAAACTTTCCCACCAATAGTAGTTATCAGATTAACTACCCGTAGGTAGTTAAAATTCCAACCACCCACAGGTAGTAAAATTAACTACTGGGTAGTTCGTATTCATCCCCCTACCCAAAGTAGTTAAAAATTTGCCTCCCGTTGGGTAGTTAAAATAGCCCCCGGGGGTAGTTATTTCAACTACCGAATGTAGTTATTTTAACTACCAAAGGTATTTAATTTTTTACCTACCCATCAGGTAGTAAAATTAACCACCCAAGGTAGCGGGATGAATACGAACTACCTAAAGTAGTAAAATTTAACTACTTTTATCGTTAATTTACCAACTTTGAATTTAGTGTGTGTAGACAACATTTGGAAGCTCGAATGAGCCATGTCAGTTTAATTGAATTGAAATGGACCTTTGTTTTTATGGTTTTTGTTTAGCCGATTGTTATGTTCGCTTGATTTTCGAGTTTATTTTTTTGTTGCTACAGTATGTGATATTGAAATAAAACAAATTATATTCGTAAGCTAAGCAAAATACCACCTGTTGACAGATGTCCAATGTGGCCAATCTCATTCTATTATAGCCACTATTTTACATTAATTCATTTATCTACTACACTACAGTGCCTAGAACCGTTGTCGAGTGTAAATTTTGTGTAATATTGTAGACATTATGTTCAAATTATGTTAATGACAACCACAGTCATGTCCACTGCACCGCAGATAGAACAATATTACGCCTTATATAACCTTTGCGGTAAAACAGAACATGACAAAAGGAAAATACCCCGATATTGGCTCTTCGTTTGGTTCTTTTCGGGAAACCAAAACAATTTAAGAAGAACCATTTGATTGGGGACAAAATTAAGAACCCCGGGTTCAGAGGGAATTGGTTCCGATGGATGAGATTAAAAAACTAAACTATATGCAATTGTGAAGAACCAACATGTCCTTTGTTTGGTTCTTTTTGAAGAACCGAGCCATGTGGCAATGAACCAACTGGTTGTTTGTTTGGTTCTTCCTTGTGGCTTCTTCACGAAGAAACAAATGGTCACATGCTCCATGCAGATCAGTTAGTTTTTGAAATGAATGCGCCCTGGGTAAATGAAATACAAATATTGCTCATGAAAATCACGCCGCAGTTGGATAAATCAATGATCGAAACGCCACATAAATCCGTTCGTATTAGGCAAGGTAATCAACGTTCCAACCAGTTGAAGAAACGTCAATAAAATGTACATTATTCATTATTTGAATGTAAAACATGGAGCTGCACGCACTGATAATTTTTCAGAAATTAGGCTGAATGTTATCATGTTAAAGGCACGGGCGGCGTTCGTTGCAGAAATATTCATATTTGTGCGCCCTGGGTAAATGAAATACAAATATTGCTCATGAAAATCACGCCGCAGTTGGACTAATCAATGGATCGAAACGCCACATAAATCCGTTCGCATTAGGCAAGGTAATCAACGTTCCAACCAGTTGAAGAAACGTCAATAAAATGTACATTATTCATTATTTGAATGTAAAACATGGAGCTGCAAGTACTGATAATTTTTCAGACATTAGGCTGAATGTTATCATGTTAAACGCGTTCGTTGCAGAAATATTCATATTTGTTCAAATCGCCATCAACGGAATGAATATTAAAATATATATAGTTTTAGTTTAAACGTATTTTATTTTAACCAATATAATGTACAAAGTTCACATATGATGATGAAAGATATTGATGGTTGTAATGGGATTTGGCAGTAAGCGGACATACTCTCAATCTAGTGAGTTGCAGCAACATCCAATTCAGTCTATTGTTCGAAGCGATCAATGTAGTGCTACAAAAACAGTTCCTGTGTATCCGTCAACAATAAAAACAATACAAACTGTCATTCAAAGAGACCAGTGTCCAGCTACCAAAACGCATTCAATTAATAATGATTATTTGTCTGGTTCGAAACAGGAGCACGACTCAAAGAGAAAAAAAACAGATACGTTCACTGGTGTAGTTGAGACAAAAACATTGCGATTCTACATCGGAGGGGTTGCCCCAAACAGCACTCATGGAGGTATTCACAAATTTCTAACAGAAAGAGGCGTGAATCACACATATCTCAAATTAATGAACAGTTCCCGCAAAGGTACAATGTGTGCTCGTCTCAATGTTATAGAGGATCACAGTTATCCCCTACTGGGCAACGGCTTCTGGCCAGGAGGTGTTTATTGTCGCCCTTGGCACCAAGACTCTCTAAAACCCAATCATGATGGCCACGCTTTCAAATCTTAATATATTTTCTTGGAACGCAACTGGATTGGCAGGCAGTGCGTGTTATCTTTCGTCTGTCCTGGACACACAGTGCTTTCATATACTCGGAGTTTCTGAACATTGGTTGAACGAAGACAGTCTTAGCCTCTTCAATTCCCTTTCTCATAATTACACTCCAATCGTCAAACCTGGTAGAACGGTTAGAACTAAGAAAGGAGGATGTTACACGAGAGATGGAGTCGCATTACTGGTCCATAACTCCATTTTAAATAAATGTGTTTCATTGCGAGTCAACGATATAAGAATAGTTGGCATACAACTCACACTGAAAGAAGACACATGCCTCTCTGTGTTCCAGGTCTACATGCCGAACTGTAACTATGGTGACCCTTTTTTCTCAGATTGCCTAGAATCTCTTGATGATCTTCGCTCTCTTTACTCTTCGAACGGTGCTGTGATTTTCATGGGTGACTTCAATGCTCATCTTCCCCGAAAAACTGTCACAGGCGAGAATCAAGAACTCAATTATCGTTCTACATTATTCGACGAATTTCTCCTCCGGTGTGAACTAGTATCTGTAATCTCATCCGTTACCTGCACTGGAAGTGAATATTCTTACATTCCGTACTGTGATACCAACAAGCCTTCACTTATAGACCATATACTTGTGTCATCTAACATTTATGACCTGGTTATTAATTCCTCAGTGACTAGAGACGAAGCGCTTAACACTTCTAACCACTTACCTGTTACGTGCTTGCTCAACTTGCTAGAAATTTACAACCCAACTCTCGAGCGATTGAAGTTCGCAAGGAAATTCTATAACTGGAAACGTCTAGATCGTGATATGTATAAAAGCCATTTGGATGCGAACTTGCCCGATCTGTCCAATAAACTCATCTCCAGTTGCTGTGATATCACATCATTCTACAATGAATTAGTGTTCATCATTATATCAGCGTCTGATGCCGCATCTGCCCCGAAACGTTCATTTGGGGGCCGGAAACCGTACTGGTCTACCGAACTTAACCTACTAAAGAAAGAACTTAATCATTGTCATGAAGTCTGGGTGAGAGATGGAAAACCGTATTCATATATAGCTACTAGCTACACTAAATACAAACAGGCCAAACGTGTGTTTCGTCGTACGCAACGCAATGCGATTCGTTTGCAAGATAATTCTGTTCGTGATAGGCTTGAACATGACGCACGTAGAAATCAAACAAACTTCTGGCGGTCAATGAAACGAAATACTTCCAAATCATGTAAAGTAAATTCAGCTATGGAGTTTGAAGGAACATCGTGCAGAGATCCGTCTGAAATTCTTAAAGGATGGGGATCCTATTTCCGCAAACTTTATTCGCCAGAACCACACCTTGTTCCGGAATTCGAAAGACATGTTCGCGATGTTCTGTCAGAAGAACTGTTAAGCATTGATACTGATCAACATACAAGTTCTATATGTGCTCCGATAGTTGCGCAGGAAATAACTAGTGTCATTAGAAATCTGGAACTAAACAAATCAGCTGGAAGCGATAATATTTCTAACGAGCATCTGAAATACGGAACTGACTCACTGATTCAATGTATGTGTGTACTGTTTAATGGTATTCTTCAGCTGGAATGGATCCCACCCTCTTTGAAAGCTGGAATCATCACCCCACTGTATAAAGGTGAACCTAAACCACAAGTGTCTCCAAACAGCTACAGGGCAATTTCTTTACTATCTACTGTGTACAAACTTTTCGAAAGTATTCTTCTTACCCGCTTTCTGAACTCTGATGAACTGAACTCTTTTCCCAATTCCCTTCAATATGGTTTTCAAAAGGGAATCGGTTGCAACGTAACATCGTATATCCTCACAGAATCGATTTCGTACGCCAGAGACTCACACTCAAAGCTATATGTAGCATTCCTTGACTCACAGAAAGCATTCGACAAAGTGTGGCATGAAGGCTTGCTGTACAAATTTATCAAATTGGGATTCACTGGAAAGACCATTCGCTTGCTACATAATATGTATCAAGATATCAGTAGTTGTGTATTGTACAGTGGTTGCCTATCGGAAACCTTCCCAGTATGCAGAGGAACAAGACAAGGAGTAATCCTCTCTCCTTTCTGCTATCTCGTGTATATAAACGATTTGCTGGAACTACTACATAATTCGTCATCTGGATTGACTGTTAACAACATACCTTGTGTGGCACCGACTACGGCTGATGATATCACTCTGATATCACTTTCCAAAGCAGGTCTAGATACTCTGTTGGACATATGTTTTCACTTCAGCGCTCTCTGGCGATTCAATTTCTCCAATACTAAGAGCTCTGTTGTAGTCTTCAATGAGTCGAAGCATTGTTTTGCAAAATCTAATCGAATTTGGATGATCGGCAATGAATCTATTCCAGAACAGACTGAAGCCACTCACCTCGGAATTGTTCAAAACAAATACGCTGATAGACGATCATTCGCTTCTAACGTCTCATCCAAAATGCGACAAACATTTTTCGGCACAATTACCCGAACCCACTTGTTATCACTATCACCAGTTTCTATGTCCATTATTCTTAAATGTGTTGTTATGCCAAAAGCTCTATATGGGACCGAAATCATGTCCACTGCCCAAGTGACCAGCATTGCAGTCATGGAAAGGTCTCTTCGAACTTGTGCAAAGTATATTCAATCACTTCCAAAACGTGCTAGTACCAAACTCTCACTAGGTCTTCTTGGAGTTCTACCGGCGGAAAGGGAAATTGACATACGGAAACTCTGCTTCTTATCATGTCTCATTCATTTACCCATTGGACATCAAATACCCTTGCAATTATTCTTGAGGAACGTTTTTGTATATAGACTGTATAAAAGAAAATCCAATGGTTTCGCTGTGGAAATATACCACATCCTACAAAAATATCAACTTTTAAAATTTCTTTATAGCTACCTGGATGAAGGCATTTTTCCTGATAAAACTACATGGAAGAGAATTGTGAAAGATACTGTTTTAACATCATACCGGAATGCTTGGATGTCGTCTGTTAAGGAAGATCCCTTCTTCAAGATATTTTTTAAAGTTCATAACAACCCGTTAGTTCCCTGGACTGTGTGGACTCGCCTGCAGGCACACCCCCGGAACAAACCAAAATTCAAAAATCTATGCCGATTACTGAACAGAACCACATTTGATAATAATGCCTTGTGTATTCTGTGCAACACCATATATCACAATGAACTAGAACACATCATGTTTTCTTGTTGTTCGCATACTTTGATTGCCATACGCAACACATACTGGGAGTGGATACTCAATTATTACGGGATTCATGTTTATATGTATCTGGACAACTTGCAACCCGAGGACATGATGGCGCTAGTATTAGGAAGCGCAAACATCGATATAGTGGGACAATTACCACATTACTGTGCAGACTCTATTGTTCACTCGACGGCTATGTTTCTAATGTGTGCCAGTGAAATGATTCAGCAAAAACAATACATGTGATGCCATACATCACATTCATCCGGTCCACGATTGCTATAGCGTCCAGTTCAGGAACTTCTTGCTACTTAAACTCTCTCGATGCCCTAGCTAAATATTTCTATCTGTCTCCCTACATCTTTCTCTCTATATATATCTCATTCTCTCCCCCACTCTCTCCACCACTGTCCTCAGTCACCCCTCATGCTATTTGCTCTCATCTCGTTGATCTTGATGTATTATATTGTATATACCGAGGCTCTCCCATTGTGGAGGTTGAACAATAAACATCTCAATGAAATTACTGTTGTTATTGTTAAGTATAATGTGCCTGACAGCCCCCTTCCAATCGTAGCAGGTTTTGGCAGGGTACTTTCGGATCGATATTACACATAATTAAATTTTGAATTTAATGTGTTTTTAATTTTGTTCCATGCATTGCCTAATATCTCAATGTTTTTTTTATAAGGAAAGTGATTTTGAACCTTCTAAGAGTGTTTTTGTTTCCAAATTATTAAGGTTGCTGAAACATATGTCTCTCTCGTCTTCAAAGACTGGGCAATAGTGCAAGAAGTGTGATACTGTTTCAACTTCGCCACATATACAATATGGATTGTCTGGTAAATGATTGCGATATAAGTCGTAATTCAGATTGCTACACCATAGTCGTAATCGACAATGGAAAATTTGACTTCGTCTTGTGTAAGAACATTCCATGTAACGGGGGGTTCACGACGAGGTCAGTTTTAAGAACAAAGAACAAAGGAAAAACATTTGACAATAACATACTGTTTATGCCATATTTCTGATTGGTTTTAGAACAGAATGTCTATATTTTACTATTCTTTCTGTTTATGGCTGTTTTTGAGGGAGCTGAATATTTTAACAGCGTACCCACGCCAACGTCGCCCGTATCTTTATTGAGTTGCTATCGTAAACTGACTATCGTGTTTCAAAACCCACGATTGCTGCAGGACAGGTTGCATATGACTCTCCTCATTGTATTATGTTCATAAAATGTATAATAATTGAAATGTCTGTACATGCGATATTGTTTTGATTGTTACCACGACAGTGGCCATTTGCAGAAGTCCATTGACACGTTATATTCTGAAATTAGAAATTACACAGCGCGGGCAAGAATAAAGCATTTACTTCCTGGTTTCGATATATTTGCGCATACCCTTACAAGCTCGAGAAACATATTCGGACAGTGATATGGTGGAAGCGGTTTTTATAACAGTTATGAGGGTTATTAAATCCAGGGGGGGGGGCACGTGTATAAATATCTAATTTGTGTATATAATTCTCTGTTACTCAATATCCACTACATGATTTATTTGGATGTGAGAATAAAGCATATATGATTCATTCACGCGTTGAATGCGACATTCCAGGATGTCAACTTGAGAATAAGTATTGAATATGCAATTACGACGTCTTACCAGCTTCAGATCTCAACAATGAGCATGTATTGACTTGTGTCATATAAAACACACAATCCACAAACACACTACGATATAATTCATAATCGGCACCAAGCAGCAGCACCCCATGGTACCTACATGATTACCTGGTGTCGGCACCGAGCAGCACCACCCCATGGTGCATATATGTTTACTGGATGTCGACACCGAGCAGCACCGCCCCATGATACCTATATGTTTACTGGATGTAGACACAGAGCATCACCGCCCCATGATACCTATATGTTTACTGGATGTAGACACAGAGCAGCACCGCCCCATGATACCTATATGTTTACTGGATGTAGACAGAGCAGCACCGCCCCATGAAACCTATATGTGTACTGGATGTAGACACAGAGTATCACCGCCCCATGATACCTATATGTTTACTGGATGTAGACACAGAGCATCACCGCCCCAATATACATATATCTTTACTGGATGTAGACACAGACCATCACCGCCCCAAGATACCTATATGTTTACTGGATGTCGATACCGAGCAGCACCGCCCCATGATACATATATGTTTACTAGATGTAGACACAGAGCAGCACCTCCCCATGATACCTATATGTTTACTGGATGTAGACACAGAGCAGCACCGCCCCATGATACCTATATGTTTACTGGATGTAGACACAGAGCAGCACTGCCCCATGATACATATATGTTTACTGGATGTAGACACAGAGCAGCACCGCCCCATGATACCTATATGTTTAATGGGTGTCGACACCGATCGAGCAGTACCACCCCATGATACCTATATGTTTACTTGGTGTCGGCCCCGAGCAGCACCACCCCATGATACCTATATGTCTAATTGGTGTCGCCACCGAGCAGAACCACCCCATGATGCCTATGTTTACTGGATGTAGACACATAGCAGAACCGCCTCATGATACCTATATGTTTATTGGATGTAGACACAGAGCAGCACCGCCCCATGATAGCTATGTGTTTACTGGGTGTAGACAGAGAGCAGCATCCCACCCCATGATTGCTATATGTTTACTGGATATCGACACAGAGCAGCACCGCCTCATGATACCTATCTGCTTACTGGATCTAGACACCGAGCAGCACCGCCCCAGGATACCTATATGTTTACTGGATGTAGACACAGAGCAGCACCGCCCCATGATACCTATATGTTTACTGGATGTAGACGCAGAGCAGCACCGCCCCATGATACATATATGTTTACTGGATGTAGACACAGAGCAGCACCGCCCCATGATACGTATATGTTTAATGGGTGTCGACACCGATCAGCACCGCCCCATGATACATATATGTTTACTGGATGTCGGCACCGAGCAGCACCGCCCCATGATACCTATATGTTTACTGGATGTAGACACCGAGCAGCACCGCCCCATGATACATATATGTTTACTGGATGTCGGCACCGAGCAGCACCGCACCATGATACCTATGTGTTTACTGGATGTAGACACCGAGCAGCACCGCCCCATGATACCTATATGTTTACTGTATGTTGACACCGAGCAGCACCGCCCCATGATACCTATATGTTTACTGGATGTAGACACCGAGCAGCACCACCCCATGATACCTATATGTTCACTGGATGTAGACAAAGAGCATCACCGCCCCATGATGTTTACTGGGTGTCGACACCGAGCAGCACCGCCCCATGATACCTATATGTTTACTGGGTGTCGACACCGAGCAGCACCGCCCCATGTTACCTATATGTTTACTGGGTGTCGACACCGAGCAGCACCGCCCCATGATACCTATATGTTTACTGGGTGTCGACACCGAGCAGCACCACCCCATGATACCTATATGTTTACTGGTTTTCGACACCGAGCAGCACCGCCCCATGTTACCTATATGTTTACTGGGTGTCGACACCGAGCAGCACCGCCCCATGTTACCTATATGTTTAATGGATGTAGACACCGAGCAGCAACACCCCATGATACCTATATGTTTACTGGGTGTCGACACCGAGCAGCACCGCCCCATGATACCCATATGTCTACTGGGTGTCGACACCGAGCTGCAGCATCCCATGATACCTATATGTTTACTGGGTGTCGACACCGAGAAGCACCACCCATGATACCTAAATGTTTAATGGGTGTCGACACCGAGCAGCACCACCCCATGCTACCTATATGTTTACTGGGTGTCGACACCGAGCAACACCACCCCATGATACCTATATTTTTACTGGATGTAGACACCGAGCAGCAGCATCCCATGATACCTATATGTTTACTGGATGTAGACACCGAGCAGCAGCACCCCATGATACCTATATGTTTACTGGATGTAAACACCGAGCAGCACCACCCCATGATACATATATGTTTACTGGGTGTCGTCACCGAGCAACACCGCCCCATGGTACCTATATGTTTACTGGGTGTCGACACCGAGCAGCACCAACCCATGCTACCTATATGTTTACTGGGTGTCGACACCGAGCAGCACCACCCCATGATACCTATATGTTTACTGGATGTAGACACCGAGCAGCAGCATCCCATGATACCTATATGTTTACTGGATGTAAACACCGAGCAGCACCACCCCATGATACCTATATGTTTACTGGGTGTCGACACCGAGGAGTACCACCCCATGATACCTATATGTTTAATGGGTGTCGACACCGTTCAGCACCACCCCATGATACCTATATGATACTTGGTGTCGGCACCGAGCAGCACCACCCCATGATACCTATATGTTTAATGGATGTAGACACCGAACAGCGCCACCCCATGGTACCTATATGTTTACTGGGTGTCGACACAGAGCAGCAGCCCCCATGGTACCTATGTGTTTACTGGGTGTCGACACCGAGCAGCACCGCCCCATGATACCTATATGTCTACTGGGTGTCGACACCGAGCTGCAGCATCCCATTATACCTATATGTTTACTGGGTGTCGACGCCGAGCAGCACCACCCCATGATACCTATATGTTTACTGGGTGTCGACACAGAGCAGCACCGCCCCATGGTACCTATATGTTTACTGGGTGTCGACACCGAGCAGCACCACCCCATGATACCTATATGTTTAATGGGTGTCGACACCGAGCAGCACCACCCCACGGTACCTATATGTTTACTGTGTGTCGACACAGCAGCACCGCCCCATGATATATATATGTTTACTGGATGTCGACACCGAGCAGCACCGCCCCATGATACCTATATGTTTACTGGGTGTCGACACCGTGCAGCAGCATCCCATGATACCTATATGTTTACTGGATGTAGACACCGAGCAGCACCACCCCATGATACCTATATGTTTACTGGGTGTCGACACCGAGCAGCACCATCCCATGATACCTATATGTTTACTGGGAGTCGACACCGAGCAGCACCACCCCATGGTACCTATATGTTTACTGGGTGTTGATACCGAGCAGCACCGCCCCATGATACCTATATGTTTACTGGGTGTCGACACCGAGTAGCACCGCCCAAGATACCTATATGTTTACTGGGTGTCGACACCGAGCAGCAGCATCCCATTATACCTATATGTTTACTGGGTGTCGACACCGAGCAGCACCACCCCATGATACCTATATGTTTACTGGGTGTCGACACCGAGCAGCACCGTCCCACGAAACCTTTATGTTTACTGGGTGTCGACACCGAGCAGCACCACCCCAAGATACCTATATGTTTACTGTATGTAGACACCGAGCAGCACCACCCCACCCATGATACCTATATGTTTACTGTATGTAGACACCGAGCAGCACCGCCCCATGATACCTATATGTTTACTGGGTGTCGACACCGAGCAGCACCGCCCCACGATATATATATGTTTACTGGGTGTCGACACCGAGCAGCACCACCCCATGATACCTATATGTTTAATGGGTGTCGACACCACCGATTAGCAGCATCCCATGATACCTATATGTTTACTGGATGTAGACACCGAGCAGCACCGCCCCCTGATACCTATATGTTTACTGCATGTAGACACAGAGCAGCACCGCCCCATGATACCTATATGTTTACTGGATGAAGACACCGAGCAGCACCGCCCCATGATACCTATATGTTTAATGGGTGTCGACACCGAGCAGCACCATACCATGGTGCCTATATGTTTACTGGATGTAGACACCGAGCAGCACCGCCCCATGATACCTATATGTTTACTGGGTGTCGACACCGAGCAGCTCCGCCCCCATGATAACTATATGTTGACTGGGTGTCGACACCGAGCAGCAGTATCCCATTATACCTATATGTTTACTGGGTGTCGACACCGAGCAGCACCACCCCATGATACCTATATGTTTACTGGGTGTCGATACCGAGCAGCACCGCCCCACGAAACCTTTATGTTTACTGTGTCGACACCGAGCAGCACCACCCCAAGATACCTATATGTTTACTGGATGTAGACACACCAGCACCGCCCACGATACCTATATCTTTACTGGATGTAGACACCGAGCAGCACCGCCCCATGATACCTATATGTTTATTGGGTGTCGACACCGAGCAGCACCATCCCATGATACCTATATGTTTACTGGATGTAGATACCTAGAAGCACCGCCCCGTGATACCTATATGTTTACTGGATGTAGACGCCATGCAGCTCCGCCCCATGATGCATATATCTTTAATGGATGTAGACACCGAGCAGCACCGCCCCATGATACCCATATGTTTAATGGGTGTCGACACCGAGCAGCACCATCCCATGATACCTATATGTTTACTGGATGTAGACACCTAGCAGCACCGCCCCATGATACCTATACGTTTACTGGATGTAGACACAGAGCAGCACCGCCCCATGATACCTATGTTTACTGGGTGTCGACACCGAGCAGCACCATCCCATGATACCTATATGCTTACTGGATGTAGACACAGAGCATCACCGCCCCATGATACATGTATGTGTAATGGATGTAGACACAGCAGCACCGCCCCACGATACCTATATCTTTACTGTATGTAGACACCGAGCAGCACCGCCCCATGATACCTATATGTTTACTGGGTGTCGACACCGAGCAGCACCGCCCCATGATACCTAAATGTTTAATGGATGTAGACACCGAGCAGCACCGCCCCATGATACATATATGTTTACTGTGTGTCGATACCGAGCAGCACCACCCCATGATACCTATATGTTTATTGGGTGTCGACACCGAGCAGCACCACCCCATGATACCTATATGTTACTTGGTGTCGGCACCGAGCAGCACCACCCCATGATACCTATATGTTTACTGGATGTCGGCACCGAGCACGCCACCCCATGATACCTATATGTTTAATGGGTGTCGACACCGTGCAGCGCCATCCCATGGTACCTATATGTTTACTGGACGTAGACACAAAGCAGCACCGCCCCATGATACCTATATGTTTAATGGGTGTCGACACCGAGCAGCACAATCCCATGATACCTATATGTTTAATGGGTGTCGACACCGAGCAGCACCACCCCATGATACCTATATGTTCAATGGGTGTCGACACCGAGCAGCACCGCCCCATGATACCTACATGTTTACTGGGTGTCGATACCGAGCAGCACCACCCCATGATACCTATATGTTTACTGTGTGTCGACACCGAGCAGCACCACCCCATGATACCTATATGTTTACTGGGTCTCGACACCGAGCAGCACCACCCCATGATACCTATATGTTTAATGGGTGTCGACACCGAGCAGCACCGCCCCATGATACCTATATGTTTACTGGGTGTCGACACCGAGCAGCACCGCCCCATGATACCTATATGTTTACTGGGTGTCGAAACCGAGCAGCACCACCCCATGATACCTATATGTTTACTCTATGTTGTTTAATTATTCAAGGGTTGCTAGGAAAGCCGCTAGAGTGAGGGTAAGTCCTAAAACCACTGGTATGCATTCAGACAATGACATTTCCTGGATACATATTGTGGATTATGTCACAAGGACTCTACACGTATGTCAAACAAATATAAAGAAGAGAATCAGTGGCATATCGGCGGAATACCCAACTTAATATTTGATTCATACTAAATATCACCAACGCTCTTTATTAGTATATGTATAGTTTGTAAACATTGGACTGCTACAGTGCAGTATACAATATAATAATTTATGTTTGATTGTCAGCATAGCTTGATAACATTAGGACGCGTTAATTATATAATTTGGAAATTGTTTACTAAGACCAGGCCGAAAATAGGTATTTAGAATGTTGGGAATCAGAAATAAATATCAGCTAATGGATTCGTCAGGAGGACATATCTCTGGCAATGAACGACCTTCACATACAGGACGTTTTAAATCATGTTTCGGTTCTTATGTCCCCGACCTACTTTGGCCACCAGAGAGAGAACCGTGCAGCTTAAATTTCCAAGCCACACATCCATGCTAAAAAAATGGGCAAAATGCATCCTGATATCAAGCAATGTAGATTTTCAAACTATGAACGCGCGCGAAACAGTGCACTGGGCGGGATAGGACGGATGTGCGAAAACCCCACCGATACGGAAAATAAAAGATACAATGATATACATTTATAAATATATATATTATCAAAACCAGTAGGTGCAATATAGGTTGATGGAGATACTAACCGACACTATCACGACCACACCCCATGCACCCCAAGCCACTAGTATACTTATGGCATATAAAGCCAATAAATACATATACATATATAATAAATATATAGTAAAACGTGTGTGATAGATATAATTATAGGTGATTATTGTATAACCTATATAGAGTGACGATACAGAAATATCATCCCATTGGAGTACAGAGAAAAAAACACAACTCAAATGGTTATATATAACGACTGTGCTGTCGCGGTATATGTGGTGAACATAGGGCCCCGGTGGGGGAGGGGGGTTTCAGAACACAGGATGTGGGCCACAGAAACCATATACAGCACCAATCAAGCATGTATAGGAAAAAGATATGAGTAGATGCATGTAAGCATCAAATAAAAATACACGATGAAAATATCGCGGAACGTGACTGTATCGCCACGGAAAGCTATACAAAGAAAATGGGGGGGGGGGGGTAAGAACATAGGACGTGGGCTCCCATCACACACACCACCATACAAGTATACTAGGGAGAAATATATGTATAGATGCATATGTAAGCATCGAATAAAATACACGATTAAAATATCGTAGAGCGTTACTATATACTGCCACAGAAAGTTGTACAAAACTGAAAATGGGGGGGGGGGGGGGGTTGTAAAAAGGGGGTGGGGTTCTCAATATATACAGTACCAAAATATAGTACACAGTGTGTGGGTTCTCACCATATACACATATATAAGCATCAAATCAAATTACACGATAAAACTACCGCGGAGCGTGACTGTACTGTCACAAAAAGTTACACAGAGCCGAACATGGCTGAAGTGATTTTCAGACAAAAGATACAACAACGTTGCAATACACGTGATATATTAATCTGCGAGGAAGACGTGTTTAATTAGAGCAGGTTACAAATCCGCGTGCTGTTTGAATGGAAGTAACGGATATTCAGAATGCGTTTCGTATGTTCAAAATGCAAATGTCCGAAAGTCCAGTCTGTATTGTGGTTTCTAATTATTTCTGTTGTTACAAAATTCATCATCGAGGCGATCGTTTTACGCTATTACCAAACTGATGCAATCATTGATATGTCGAAGCGATGCCAATGGACTGCTGGATTTATACCTAACATTACAAGAAACTGGATCCAGGTCTCATTCTCAAATAAGGAGAAATATGTCTACTCTGCATTTGTGTACGAAATAGGTGGACACAGAGTGGTACGTGCTGTCGGACTGACGGCACTGCGTCAAACCAAGGCGTCGATATGGTGCTACATCTGGTTTAGTGATTATGAGATGATTGTTGAGGACGCGACCATTGACGTATTTACGGATAATCACAACACCTTGTAAGTTATTCGTATATAGTATGCTATATATATTGCATACATTAGATAATAGCACGATGTAAGTTATTCGTAAGGTAAGCTACCATATATTTTATATTATAGCAACCACCAAGGGTGCTTATACCTTAGTAGGTGAATGACGTCATATATTGTTTTCTATATCCATCAGTAATTTATTTTAGGATCGCTGGTATGGATTTTGGAGAAATTATCACGTGACCTCCGGTTAGCAACAGTGTGGAGATTGCAAAATACGCGGAATTGGGAATGGAGCATCGCGATGAAATTGAAAGTAACTAATTCACATGTGATTTAGGTCTATTAATTTGAATTAGACCAATTTCTTTGATTAGCTTAATGAAAACGAAAAATGAAGACGCCATGACACGGAAAATTCTGACGTCATTTTGGATTTGTGGGCCAGAATCCAGACAAGATTGCACAATCCACGACACGCTTTGTCAAGTTGGCATGTCATCTCCGTCGTGATCACTGCGTGATGTTACATAAATTATTCTTAGCGCTATGTCGCCGATAAAAGGCACATTTGAGGCACAATGCGTGTGGTTGCTCCACTACGTGTCACGTACGATTCATATTATTTTATTATACGCTCAACAATAGGATAGATCGCTAACAGACAATAATCCTTATCCACGCTGGAAGTGAAGATATAGAAAATTACCCTTTCATTGTAGCTTTGACGTTACGGACGTTTATGACGTAACTGAATTTCTTGAATAACAATCATCGAATTTTAAAATGTTAACCATATATGTGACCCGCCATATCAAATGTTTCTTACAATTTTTAGGACATAAAATAAAAAACATCTATTACCATGCAGGGAGCCCCACACATATATAGAGGCATATAGAAGAGTGTGAAATTATAAAATTGTTAAAGAATATAAGAAAAAATTATTAAAATTGTAAATTTTTTTAGGCCAATGCATTCTCTTATATATGGTCGACTCGCATATATAAGAGAATGCATTGGCACAGTGTAACAATAAATTCAATTAATTGAGGAAAAACACCCACTGTCCTGAGTGGTACTATTGATAAGCTATTTGGGGGGGGGGGTCTACCACTTCGCATGCAAAATAACACGAATGACACCGACAGCTTGGATGTGTGAGAATAATCCACCATATATGGTAGATATTCAACCAGACTGTGCTTAAGTTTCTCAATTGGTGACTGATGTACATATACAGTACACACAAATAGTAATAACAATTAATGTTGTGATTTTGAAATTAACCATGCTAGAATATTGACGGTAAGGTGGTGTTAACTACTACGAGCATAATAATAGTACTATTCTTTTATAATATATGTGGGCATGATGTATGGAAATATTAAAGGTACTCAATCCGATAAAACTCATCCCAATTACTATTTCAATGGCTTCGGGGGTCAAAAATATTTGATTCGAGTCGAGGAAGTCACCCATCAAAGCTCAGATTTGTTAGATATGATCAGATATCGATTTTAGAAATCTATTATTTTTCATTATCGGGAATTCTTTCTGGCCGAGAAGACATTCAAAATTGCGTACCCTGATTATAGTGTTATTCATCCTTGTCTGTTTGAATCGAGTTTTGGCGTAAAATCTCGAGCAGGTTACCAAATTGACGGCAGTTATTAGTACTCATCTCGAGCAATTAACAAATTTCAAAAATCAATATCTAATAACTCTGAGCTTTGTTTGATGGTTTCCTCGACTCGAATCAGATATATTTTACCCCCAAAGCCAAAGAAATAGTAATATAGGACCCTCTGATCGGATTGTTGTTGTTGGAATCTGTTGAGATGGGGACCCTCTTTTCGGATTGAGTACCTTTAAAGGACAAACCAATAGTTACACTACAATTATAACTGTTTTTTTTTAATTAAGAGCAAGAAGAGCTAATTGTGCTTAAGCACAATAAGGGATATTCCTTATTGCGCTTATAAGCTCAATAAGGGAATCTCTATTGTGCTTAAGCGCAATAAGGGAATATTTAATTGCGCTTAAGCGCAATGAAGAATATTCAAATTTCGCTGATAAAGCCTAATAATGAATCTCTTATTAAAGAATAATATATTATATATAGTACATAAACTCCTTATAATACAGATGGTGTAGTCCATCTACATTCTCCATGGCACAATGGGTGGAACAAATATAGGATTATTCTACTATTTGCAGAAGGGTGATCTAATGAGAGATATATTAATTGTGTTTAAGTGGAATGGGAAGTAATTGCGGTTAAGCATAATAAGGAATGTCTTATTGCATTATCATTGGGCTTAAGCGCAATTAGAGATTCCTTAAGTTATTGCGGTTAATCGAAATTGTCTATTAAATGTCAATTTTGATTCCCATAGAGATCATCAATGATTATATGCGCAAGGGCGACGTGCCAATGTTCTCTATTGGGATTCCAATTGTTGGCTCATTAAATATGCACATATGCTTAAGATACAGTCGCGCATGAAGCGCGCTCCCGTAAGTCGGGTTTTGGATCCCAGTTAATGAAAATATTATTGAAATAATCGGTTTTCCCCAATAAACAACCATATATTCAATATACATGTTTTGGAGCAGAATTAGGCAGTCCATATTGGACGCCATCATGGAATTTATTTTTTTTGGTTTAATTTTCACACATATTTATTAGTTATGTGGATGAAGTTCTCATTAAACCTCACATCCTTATATTGGTTACAGTAATGCCCAAAGTAATTGACCACTTAACCACATCATAATTATTGGTAATTTTTCAGGATTTAAAATCCTGAAAAATTACCAATAATTATGCTGTGGTTAAGTGGTCAATTACTTTGGACATTACTGTACGAGGATTGAGTTATCATTACACCTCAAATCCTTATATTGGTTACAGTAATGCCCAAAGTAATTGACCACTTAACCACAGCAGAATTATGGGTATTTTTTCAGCATTTAAAATCCTGACAAATTACCCATTATTATGCTGTGGTTAAGTGGTCAATTAATTTGTACATTACTGTATGAGGATTGAGTTATCATTACACCTCAAATCCTTATATTGGTTACAGTAATGCCCAAAGTAATTGACCACTTAACCACAGCAGAATTATGGGTATTTTTTCAGCATTTAAAATCCTGACAAATTACCAATAATTATGCTGTGGTTAAGTGGTCAATTACTTTGGACATTACTGTATGAGGATGGAGTTAAACCTCACATGAGTGTGTTGGGGATTTGGACCTTGACTTGGGACCTTTTGTTTTTAACGCGACAAATGCGCATACACCTTATACACAAATTTCTTATGTAACCAGAGTTTTTCTTGGATAAGCTGAGTTTGAAGCCTGCTTACATTTCAAAATGTCGTCAGTTTTATATTGTCTGCAGCGGAACTCAACGCGTTGAAGCAAAAGTTACAAAAGATAAAATGTGCATGTAACGAGACTATAATACAACTGAAAAAATAAATTGAGGGAGGGGTGGGCGATACAGGGAACTAAGGGTTGAACCGATATAAATTTGTAGAGCAATAGCGACCAATGTTGACACTTTATGCATCTGAACTCAGAGATCAACTCTACTGTTGCAACAAGGTTGGTTATATGGACTCGGAGAAAAAGTGGTTTGTACCGATGAACTGACATAAATTAGTGGAGCGATGTTGCATCGCGACTGTACTAAAGCAGCAATGATATCAAATTGGGGGGGGGGGGGTCTGAAATTATCTATCTCTATAGATGGCACCAGGATTATATAGAAAGGAATAGCAATTGATATACGTATACGGTATACTATAGTAATACCATAGACATATAAGTGCAAGTATCACATGATAAAATATTACGTAACGTGACTATACCGATGAAAGAAATAAATAAATTGGACCGGGATTAGAGGTTGGGTTGGTTATATGTTGATAATTGGATATGGAATTCATACCGATGAAACGATACAAATTAGTGGAGCGATAAAGACCAATGTTGACATTTATTCAGGCTACGCGGGAGAAAATAGGGGTTTATACGATAGACCGAAATAAATTTGTCGGGTGATAATGTCCAATGTTGACCTATAAAGTAACGCGACTGTACTGTCGGATAATTATCAGGTGTAACCGGTCAAATATGGACTCTAGTGACCAATATAGAACAGCTCAGAAAACATTCGCAGGGCCCTAAAATTTATTTAACACTGCATTTGCCATTAAAATCGATTTATGTCAATAAAACTGTCATTTTTCAAAATTTTAAGCTGAGACTTGGAGTGTGTGGGTGGGATACCTACATATTCCTAAAATGACAGAGTACAGCACGTAATTATGTTTTAGATGGAAGAAATGAATTTTTTTCAATGATAAAATTTAACATGGAATTTACCATTAAAATCGATTTATGTCGATAAAACTGTCTTTTTTTCAAACTTTTAGGCTGAGACTTGGTGCATGTGCGTGGGATACATATATGTTCCTAAAATGACAGAGTCCAGCGCGTAATTATGTTTTAGATGGAAGAAATTTAATTTTTTTCGATGATAAATTTTAACATGGAATTGTCCCATTCAAATCTATTTATGTCGATAAAACTGTTATTTTTCAAAAATTTAAGCTGAGACTCGGTGTTTCTGCGTGGAATACCTATATATTCCGAAAACGGCAGGGTTAAGCACGTAATTATCTTTTAGATGGAAGGAATTGATTTGTTTCGATGATAAAAATCCAGCGTAAAATAATCGCCAATGGAGGCTTCTTGCATCGCGACTGTACTAAAGCAGCAATGATATCAAATTGGGGGGGGGGGGGTGAAATTATCTATCTCTATAGATGGCACCAGGATTATATAGAAAGGAATACCAATTGATATACGTATACGGTATACTATAGTAATACCATAGACAAATAAGTACAAGTATCACATGATAAAATATTACGTAACGTGACTATACCGATGAAAGAAATAAATAAATTGGACCGGGATTAGAGGTTGGGTTGGTTATATGTTGATAATTGGATATGGAATTCATACCGATGAAACGATACAAATTAGTGGAGCGATAAAGACCAATGTTGACATTTAGTCAGGCTACGCGGGAGAAAATAGGGGTTGATACGATGGACCGAAATAAATTTGTCGGGTGATAATGTCCAATGTTGACCTATAAAGTAACGCGACTGTACTGTCGGATAATTATCAGGTGTGACCGGTCAAATATGGACTCTAGTGAACAATATAGAACAGCTCAGAAAACATTCGCAGGGCGCTAAAATTTATTTAACACCGCATTTGCCATTAAAATTGATTTATATCGATAAAACTGTCATTATTCAAAATTTTAAGCTGAGACTTGGAGTGTGTGGGTGGGATACCTACATATTCCTAAAATGACAGAGTACAGCACGTAATTATGTTTTAGATGGAAGAAATGAATTTTTTTCAATGATAAAATTTAACATGGAATTTACCATTAACATCGATTTATGTCGATAAAACTGTCTTTTTTCAAACCTTTAGGCTGAGACTTGGTGCATGTGCGTGGGATACATATATGTTCCTAAAATGACAGAGTCCATCGCGTAATTATGTTTTAGATGGAAGAAATTGAATTTTTTTCGATGATAAATTTTAACATGGAATTGTCCCATTCAATTTCAAATCTATTTATGTCGATAAAACTGTTATTTTTCAAAAATTTAAGCTGAGACTCGGTGTTTCTGCGTGGAATACCTATATATTCCGAAAACGGCAGGGTTAAGCACGTAATTATCTTTTAGATGGAAGAAATTGATTTGTTTCGATGATAAAAATCCAGCGTAAAATAATCGCCAATGGAGTCTTCGCTTCGCATGGTTGGCAATTATCACGATACACAGGGAACACTTTGACGTTCGTACTCATATTTCACCAATTTTTGTACCTGGCTTTCCAATCCTAAGTTTCAAGGGGAAATGTCTAATTTTACTCTATTTGTCGTTATATACATATTTATCACACCATTTATTATTCATTTTCATAAAAAAAAAGAAAAAAAAGCCGAAGATGACATGTTTATAAGGATTAACTGTCATGTGGACTGTTTTTATGGAGATGTAACGGTGAGGTAAGTGGACATAACTTGTGTAAAACCCGAAGGGTTTTACATACAAGTTATGTCCACTTACCTCACCGTTACATCTCCATAAAAATAGTCAACATGACAGTTAATCCTTATATTTATATACATTTAGCGAAAAAGCCACTTTTGTAAATATATTTAAATCGAAAAGTGTATCGTGACAAGATCAGCCCAAAATACCCAATAGCACCCTTGGCAAAAGTTAATAGGAACAATTTCTCTTCATGTTGAAACCCGATGATGTATTAAGTCAATCCTGTGCGAGTCCAAATGCGCCCAAAACATTACGCGTTCGTCTTTCCAAACCTAATGACGTATCGATGGTGTTATTAGCTTGGTTTTATGAGGCGTTACGCATTCACCGAGAAATAACTGCAACTAGCCACGTGGGCGCCGACCAATCAGAATGCTGGATTTAGTGATGACAACACTTAGTGTGTAAATATAAACTGTTTGAAGCACGAATTTGGCGATAACTTATCAGAGTACGTTATACTTGTGATAGTTACGTTACGCACACGCGTTCCAATATCCTATTGCGATAATCGCTTAACCCTTCAGTTTTCAACGGCATTTCAATTGGATTAAATTTAAATTTCTCAAGTTCCAGCTCAACACGAATCTAGTGACCTAATTGGTAGAAATACTTTAGCAGTAATTCTTAGTTTTATAAGTCATAACTCTAATTTTATTGACGATACGAGCTCAACATCATAATATGTCACTGTTTATGGCGGTGTTATCCAAACGTGTGTTTGATAATGGTTATAATTTTATTTTGCGATCAAACGTCAGTGCAGCCCAGCAGAAACGCATAGGCACTAGTTCAATTCAGCAGAAACGCATAAGTCCTACGATTATAGTACACCCACTGAACGCGCTTCGCGCGTTGGTCAGTGGGTGAAAAAAATCCCGACTTACGACTGGATTTGATATGGCGGGTCACATATAGTAGCATTAGTATAATTATATCATTAAGAATTATAGGACATATGCACAACACGCGTAAAATAAAGAGAACATCTAGTGCTTTTAAATGGATACCGAAATGTATCTCATTCGCTACTCGCGAAAAGTGACGACAGAACTTTGTTTAATTTATAAACTCATTGTATATTGATGGCTAATCATTTTCGCGGGCTTTTAATCTGTATTTTTCTTCATATTATTGTACACATTTCTAGTCACTTTATATGTAAATATATCTTATTTGCAAGGGTTCCCACGATTACATGTTAGAATTAAGTTTGAAATGTTTTGTTTCAGACAGATTGAGTACAGTTCAAAATAACACTCTTTGCATATTTTTAGAAAGTGCACGAGAGAAATAAAAAATACAATAATAAATAAAAAAATAAATATATTAAACAGATAATAATTATAACAAGGTGTATACGTATTGATATATAATTTGAATACTTTATACACATATGTATATATATACAAGTTGTGTATTAGATATTTCGCTATTTAATTTGATATAAAACGAATGCACGGTGATATGTTAGATATTTTAAAGCCAAATGGCGGTTTGCGCTCCAAAATACACCTAATAATATTCGCTTTCGAAATAGGTCATTATGTGACCAAGAAAGACGAATCGTAGATAAAATATACAACTTTTAACACGGTGTTCGCGTCCCAAACAAATAGCCGCCATGTACACGGCATCGGACAGAAAAGAGCGTTACGTGTTAGGCTATCCCTGATATGGTAGAAATAAAGAGCGTTTTTTTAACTGTTGTGCGAAAAGTTAAAACAGTTGGAAAATGGCTGTGACCATGGACAGTATTTTTCAGAGCATATATATGATCTCGGTATACATGTATCAATATTTCGTGTAATTGTCAACCTATCTTATACCTCCTTCCAAATTATGTAGACAACATTTGGAAGCTCGAATGAGCCATGTCAGTTTAATTGAATTGAAATGGACCTTTGTTTTTATGGTTTTGTTTAGCCGATTGTTATGTTCGCTTGATTTTCGAGTTTATTTTGTTGTTGCTACAGTATGTGATATTGAAATAAAACAAATTATATTCGTAAGCTAAGCAAAATACCACCTGTTGACAGATGACCAATGTGGCCAATGTCATTCTATTATAGCCACTATTTTACATTAATTCATTTATCTACTACACTACAGTGCCTAGAACCGTTGTCGAGTGTAAATTTTGTGTAATAATGTAGACATTATGTTCAAATTATGTTAATGACAACCACAGTCATGTCCACTGCACCGCAGATAGAACAATATTACGCCTTATATAACCCTTGCGGTAAAACAGAACATGACAAAAGGAAAATACCCCGATATTGGCTCTTCGTTTGGTTCTTTTCGGGAAACCAAAACAATTTAAGAAGAACCATTTGATTGGGGACAAAATTAAGAACCCCGGGTTCAGAGGGAATTGGTTCCGATGGATGAAATTAAAAAACTAAACTATATGCAATTGTGAAGAACCAACAGGTCCTTTGTTTGGTTCTTTTTGAAGAACCGAGCCATGTGGCAATGAACCAACTGGCTGTTTGTTTGGTTCTTCCTTGTGGCTTCTTCACGAAGAAACAAATGGTCACATGCTCCATGCAGATCAGTTAGTTCTTGAAATGAATGCGCCCTGGGTAAATGAAATACAAATATTGCTCATGAAAATCACGCCGCAGTTGGACTAATCAATGATCGAAACGCCACATAAATCCGTTCGCATTAGGCAAGGTAATCAACGTTCCAACCAGTTGAAGAAACGTCAATAAAATGTACATTATTCATTATTTGAATGTAAAACATGGAGCTGCACGCACTGATAATTTTTCAGACATTAGGCTGAATGTTATCGTGTTAAAGGCACGTGCGGCGTTCGTTGCAGAAATATTCATATTTGTGCGCCTTGGGTAAATGAAATACAAATATTGCTCATGAAAATCACGCCGCAGTTGGACTAATCAATGGATCGAAACGCCACATAAATCCGTTCGCATTAGGCAAGGTAATCAACGTTCCAACCAGTTGAAGAAACGTCAATAAAATGTACATTATTCATTATTTGAATGTAAAACATGGAGCTGCACGCACTGATAATTTTTCAGACATTAGGCTGAATGTTATCATGTTAAAGGCACGTGCGGCGTTCGTTGCAGAAATATTCATATTTGTTCAAATCGCCATCAACGGAAGGAATATTAAAATATATATAGTTTTAGTTTAAACGTATTTTATTTTAACCAATATAATGTACAAAGTTCACGGTATGATGATGAAAGATATTGATGGTTATAATGGGATTTGGCAGTAAGCATGGTGCTTATCTTAAGCCATCTCCTACACATATAAAATATTGAATGGTAACCGTTTCAAACAGACAAAAATAGAATGTACATTTCAATGTATATGAATGTATATAGCTCAATGAAATTACTGTTGTTATTGTTAAGTATAATGTGCCTGACAGCCCCCTTGCAATCGTAGCAGGTTTTGGCAGGGTACTTTCGGATCGATATTACACATAATAAATTTTGAATTTAATGTGTTTTTAATTTTGTTCCATGCATTGCCTAATATCTCAATGTTTTTTTTATAAGGAAAGTGATTTTGAACCTTCTAAGGGTGGATACACACATGCATGTAATGTCTGTATGTAAAATACATGTATTTTACATGGCCACACCAATAATTGACAAAATTAATCACCTGCGCGCGAGAGGTCAATTTCACCAGTGAGTAGTTATAAGCCAATATCAAACAAACTGCCATCAAGAAATTTAAGGCCAGTCATAAACATGTCTTCTTTCATGGATGCCGAAATGAGTAATTCTTGTCTGATATCTGTTGCTGTTTTTCACGAGTTATAATTCATTTCGAAAAGTGGATTAGAGCCTATCGATTTTATACTTGATTTGTTTCTGTCATTTCTTGGAAACAGGGTCATCCAAAAGAAAAAATAAAATATGCAGAATTCTTTTATAGGATGATACCGGCTTGTTGAGATTTCTCTGATAATTTGAGAGCGAGCTCATGTGATAACATTGATTCAATTGGGATTGCAAATATTCATTATAGCGCCAAAAAATAATGCAGGTACAGCGTTGAAATTAAAAAGAGTGACACCCCCCCCCATTTATATCTATGTTTCTAAAGCCAAAGGTTGAACAAGCTCCTAACTGTCACAAGCTTGAATTATAACATTTTCGACCATAATCCATGATTGGGGGAGGGGCTGGTTCTCGAAAGCTTCCAATAACTAAGGGGGTTAATTGAATGTACCAGCCGGGATTATCTGGGCAAGAATTACAATATAATGTTTTAATTAAATATTCCATAGTTGTAAATTTTGCGTATACATGTATAACTGTATAACACAAGAGAGGAAAGGTGACTTAGTTGGGAACTCGTAGCTAGGCAACCCTTTCGCCGAATGAAGACAAACAGCAACACCATGCATTCAAATTTAAAGCTGTATAATATGTTCATAATTATATGAATAG
This sequence comes from Siphonodentalium dalli, assembly GCA_032622095.1. Classification (NCBI taxonomy): domain Eukaryota; kingdom Metazoa; phylum Mollusca; class Scaphopoda; order Gadilida; family Siphonodentaliidae; genus Siphonodentalium; species Siphonodentalium dalli. The sequence continues at coordinate 92,584,471 of CP136068.1, forward strand.
CATAAATTGCTGCATATTAGATTAATCACTCGTAGAAAACAGACACGACAGACATGACTACGATATTTATAAAGCAGGGTGTTAGGACTCAGGGTGCTGCATGCACACTCCCGTCGAGGAAATATGCAATGGTGAATTCGGTAGCTTCTGGGATAATATAGCTCCCCGTGCATGTTGGGGGTTATAGCCCCCTGCGTTGGGGAAGAGGCCATCACTGGTATTAACATCAATAGAAGACTGGCAATTATTTAAACAGAACGTCGACCATTTGAGTTATCGCGCGAATAATTATTTTAAGCGGCCTGACGACTTCGTCCCAGTCAACGGCTCTTCAGCGGGTCAGAGTTTAACTCACTATGGTCAAACACAGTCGCAATGATTGGGTTGTCAGCGGAAACATATTACACGGTGTATATGATCCATGTAAAACAACAAATACACGATATTTACAGAGATTACATGCATGTGTGTATCCACCCTAAGAGTGTTTTTGTTTCCAAATTATTAAGGTTGCTGAAACATATGTCTCTCTCGTCTTCAAAGACTGGGCAATAGTGCAAGAATTGTGATACTGTTTCAACTTCGCCACATATACAATATTGATTGTCTGGTAAATGATTGCGATATAAGTCGTAATTCAGATTGCTACACCCTAGTCGTAATCGGCAATGGAAAATTTGACTTCGTCTTGTGTAAGAAAATTCCATGTAACGGGGGGCTCACGACGAGGTCAGTTTTAAGAACAGATTTGAAGTCCGATATGGTTTCACAGTTTTTGGCTTCCAGTGGTAGATCATTCCATATATATATAGTTTTGTTCATATGCCAAACATAATCAGCGCGTAAATAGTATATTGTCGTCAAAACGTACGATGGTGTACGTAAACAAGAACCTTCTCGTGTTACAGGAGTTTTGCTACTGTTTACATAACACAGCGCAGTTCTATTGGTTAATCACACACAAATAATACAAACACTCTTTATTATTTCCAAATCAAGAAAACAGTAACAAATAACGCTCTTTTTGTTTACCATATCCGAATCTGAACAAAAGCCAGGTTCTGTAACGTGTTTTGCTTTTGTTTACATAACAAAGGAAAAACATTTGACAATAACATACTGTTTATGCCATATTTCTGATTGGTTTTAGAACAGAGTGTCTATATTTTACTATTCTTTCTGTTTATGGCTGTTTTTGAGGGAGCTGAATATTTGAACAGCGTACCCACCGCCAACGTCGCCCGTATCTTTAATGAGTTGCTATCATAAACTGACTATCGTGTTTCAAAACCCACGATTGCAGCATGACAGGTTGCATATGACTCTCCTCATTGTATTATGTTCATAAAATGTATAATAATTGAAATGTCTGTTCATGCTATATTGATTTGATTGTTACCATGACAGTGGCCATTTGCAGAAGTCCATTGACGCGGAGCGTGACTGTACTTTCACAAAAAGTTACACAGAGCCGAACATGGCTGAAGTGATTTTCAGACAAAAGATACAACAACGTTGCAATACACGTGATATATTAATCTGCGAGGAAGACGTGTTTAATTAGAGCAGGTTACAAATCCGCGTGCTGTTTGAATGGAAGTAACGGATATTCAGAATGCGTTTCGTATGTTCAAAATGCAAATGTCCGAAAGTCCAGTCTGTATTGTGGTTTCTAATTATTTCTGTTGTTACAAAATTCATCATCGAGGCGATCGTTTTACGCTATTACCAAACTGATGCAATCATTGATATGTCGAAGCGATGCCAATGGACTGCTGGATTTAAACCAAACATTACAAGAAACTGGATCCAGGTCTCATTCTCAAATAAGGAGAAATATGTCTACTCTGCATTTGTGTACGAAATAGGTGGACACAGAGTGGTACGTGCTGTCGGACTGACGGCACTGCGTCAAACCAAGGCGTCGATATGGTGCTACATCTGGTTTAGTGATTATGAGATGATTGTTGAGGACGCGACCATTGACGTATTTACGGATAATCACAACACCTTGTAAGTTATTCGTATATAGTATGCTATATATATTGCATACATTAGATAATAGCACGATGTAAGTTATTCGTAAGGTAAGCTACCATATATTTTATATTATAGCAGCCACCAAGGGTGCTTATACCTTAGTAGGTGAATGACGTCATATATTGTTTTCTATATCCATCAGTAATTTATTTTTAGATCGCTGGTATGGATTTTGGAGAAATTATCACGTGACCTCCGGTTAGCAACAGTGTGGAGATTGCAAAAAACGCGGAATTGGGAATGGAGCATCGCGATGAAATTGAAAGTAACTAATTCACAACTTACGAAGAATTCACATGTGATTTAGGTCTATTAATTTGAATTAGACCAATTTCTTTGATTAGCTTAATGAAAACGAAAAATGAAGACGCCATGACACGGTTTCTGGCGTAATTTTGGATTTGTGGGCCAGAATCCAGACAAGATTGCACAATCCACGACACGTTTTGTCAAGTTGGCATGTCATCTCCGTCGTGATCACTGCGTGATGTTACATAAATTATTCTTAGCGCTATGTCGCCGATAAAAGGCACATTTGAGGCACAATGCGTGTGGTTGCTCCACTACGTGTCACGTACGATTCATATTATTTTATTATACGCTCAACAATAGGATAGATCGATAACAGACAATAATCCTTATCCACGCTGGAAGTGAAGATATAGAAAATTACCCTTTCATTGTAGCTTTGACGTTACGGACGTTTATGACGTAACTGAATTTCTTGAATAACAATCATCGAATTTTAAAATGTTAACCATATATGTGACCCGCCATATCAAATGTTTCTTGCAATTTTTAGGACATAAAATAAAAAACATCTATTACCATGCAGGGAGCCCCACACATATATAGAGGCATATAGAAGAGTGTGAAATTATAAAATTGTTAAAGAATATAAGAAAAAATTATTAAAATTGTAAAAAATTGTTAGGCCAATGCATTCTCTTATATATGGTCGACTCGCATATATAAGAGAATGCATTGGCACAGTGTAAAAAAATCCCGACTTACGACTGGATTTGATATGGCGGGTCACATATAGTAGCATTAGTATAATTATATCATTAAGTATTATAGGACATATGCACAACACGCGTAAAATAAAGAGAACATCTAGTGCTTTTAAATGGATACCGAAATGTATCTCATTCGCTACTCGCGAAAAGTGACGACAGAACTTTGTTTAATTTATAAACTCATTGTATATTGATGGCTGATCATTTTCGCGGGCTTTTTATCTGTATTTTTCTTCATATTATTGTACACATTTCTAGTCACTTTATATGTAAATATATCTTATTTGCAAGGGTTCCCATGCTTACATGTTAGAATTAAGTTTGAAATGTTTTGTTTCAGACAGATTGAGTACAGTTCAAAATAACACTCTTTGCATATTTTTAGAAAGTGCACGAGAGAAATAAAAAATACAATAATAAATAAAAAAATTAATATATTAAACAGATAATAATTATAACAAGGTGTATACGTATTGATATATAATTTGAATACTTTATACACATATGTATATATACAAGTTGTGTATTAGATATTTCGCTATTTAATTTGAAATAAAACGAATGCACGGTGAAATGTTAGATATTTTAAAGCCAAATGGCGGTTTGCGCTCCAAAATACACCTAATAATATTCGCTTTCGAAATAGGTCATTATTTGACCAAGAAAGACGAATCGTAGATAAAATATACGACTTTTAACACGGTGTTCGCGTCCAAAACAAACAGCCGCCATGTACACGACATCGGACAGAAAAGAGCGTTACGTGTTAGGCCATCCCTGATATGGTAGAAATAAAGAGCGTTTTTTTAACTGTTGTGCGAAAAAGTTAAAACAGTTGGAAAATGGCTGTGACCATGGACAGTATTTTTCAGAGCATATATATGATCTCGGTATACATCTATCAATATTTCGTGTAATTGTCAACCTATCTTATACCTCCTTCCAAATTATGTAGACAACATTTGGAAGCTCGAATGAGCCATGTCCGTTTAATTGAATTGAAATGGACCTTTGTTTTTATGGTTTTGTTTAGCCGATTGTTATGTTCGCTTGATTTTCGAGTTTATTTTTTTGTTGCTACAGTATGTGATATTGAAATAAAACAAATTATATTCGTAAGCTAAGCAAAATACCACCTGTTGACAGATGACCAATGTGGCCAATGTCATTCTATTATAGCCACTATTTTACATTAATTCATTTATCTACTACACTACAGTGCCTAGAACCGTTGTCGAGTGTAAATTTTGTGTAATAATGTAGACATTATGTTCAAATTATGTTAATGACAACCACAGTCATGTCCACTGCACCGCAGATAGAACAATATTACGCCTTATATAACCCTTGCGGTAAAACAGAACATGACAAAAGGAAAATACCCCGATATTGGCTCTTCGTTTGGTTCTTTTCGGGAAACCAAAACAATTTAAGAAGAACCATTTGATTGGGGACAAAATTAAGAACCCCGGGTTCAGAGGGAATTGGTTCCGATGGATGAAATTAAAAAACTAAACTATATGCAATTGTGAAGAACCAACAGGTCCTTTGTTTGGTTCTTTTTGAAGAACCGAGCCATGTGGCAATGAACCAACTGGTTGTTTGTTTGGTTCTTCCTTGTGGCTTCTTCACGAAGAAACAAATGGTCACATGCTCCATGCAGATCAGTTAGTTCTTGAAATGAATGCGCCCTGGGTAAATGAAATACAAATATTGCTCATGAAAATCACGCCGCAGTTGGACTAATCAATGATCGAAACGCCACATAAATCCGTTCGCATTAGGCAAGGTAATCAACGTTCCAACCAGTTGAAGAAACGTCAATAAAATGTACATTATTCATTATTTGAATGTAAAACATGGAGCTGCACGCACTGATAATTTTTCAGACATTAGGCTGAATGTTATCGTGTTAAAGGCACGTGCGGCGTTCGTTGCAGAAATATTCATATTTGTGCGCCTTGGGTAAATGAAATACAAATATTGCTCATGAAAATCACGCCGCAGTTGGACTAATCAATGGATGGAAACGCCACATAAATCCGTTCGCATTAGGCAAGGTAATCAACGTTCCAACCAGTTGAAGAAACGTCAATAAAATGTACATTATTCATTATTTGAATGTAAAACATGGAGCTGCACGCACTGATAATTTTTCAGACATTAGGCTGAATGTTATCATGTTAAAGGCACGTGCGGCGTTCGTTGCAGAAATATTCATATTTGTTCAAATCGCCATCAACGGAAGGAATATTAAAATATATATAGTTTTAGTTTAAACGTATTTTATTTTTTAACCAATATAATGTACAAAGTTCACGGTATGATGATGAAAGATATTGATGGTTATAATGGGATTTGGCAGTAAGCATGGTGCTTATCTTAAGCCATCTCCTACACATATAAAATATTGAATGGTAACCGTTTCAAACAGACGAAAATAGAATGTACATTTCAATGTATATGAATGTATATAGCTCAATGAAATTACTGTTGTTATTGTTAAGTATAATGTGCCTGACAGCCCCCTTGCAATCGTAGCAGGTTTTGGCAGGGTACTTTCGGATCGATATTACACATAATAATTTTTGAATTTAATGTGTTTTTAATTTTGTTCCATGCATTGCCTAATATCTCAATGTTTTTTTATAAGGAAAGTGATTTTGAACCTTCTAAGAGTGTTTTTGTTTCCAAATTATTAAGGTTGCTGAAACATATGTCTCTCTCGTCTTCAAAGACTGGGCAATAGTGCAAGAAGTGTGATACTGTTTCAACTTCGCCACATATACAATATTGATTGTCTGGTAAATGATTGCGATATAAGTCGTAATTCAGATTGCTACACCCTAGTCGTAATCGGCAATGGAAAATTTGACTTCGTCTTGTGTAAGAAAATTCTATGTAACGGGGGGCTCACGACGAGGTCAGTTTTAAGAACAGATTTGAAGTCCGATATGGTTTCACAGTTTTTGGCTTCCATATATATATAGTTTTGTTCATATGCCAAACATAATCAGCGCGTAAATAGTATATTGTCGTCAAAACGTACGATGGTGTACGTAAACAAGAACCTTCTCGTGTTACAGGAGTTTTGCTACTGTTTACATAACACAGCGCAGTTCTATTGGTTAATCACACACAAATAATACAAACACTCTTTATTATTTCCAAATCAAGAAAACAGTAACAAATAACGCTCTTTTTGTTTACCATATCCGGATCTGAACAAAAGCCAGGTTCTGTAACGTGTTTTGCTTTTGTTTACATAACAAAGGAAAAACATTTGACAATAACATACTGTTTATGCCATATTTCTGATTGGTTTTAGAACAGAGTGTCTATATTTTACTATTCTTTCTGTTTATGGCTGTTTTTGAGGGAGCTGAATATTTGAACAGCGTACCCACCGCCAACGTCGCCCGTATCTTTAATGAGTTGCTATCATAAACTGACTATCGTGTTTCAAAACCCACGATTGCAGCATGACAGGTTGCATATGACTCTCCTCATTGTATTATGTTCATAAAATGTATAATAATTGAAATGTCTGTTCATGCTATATTGATTTGATTGTTACCATGACAGTGGCCATTTGCAGAAGTCCATTGACACGTTATCTTCTGAAATTTGAAATTACACAGCGCGGGCAAAAATAAAGCACTTACTTCCTGGTTTCGATATATTTGCGCAAACCCTTACAAGATCGAGAAAGATATTCGGACAGTGTACGGTGCATCAGGGCTTGCTCTTCCCATTTTATATGGTGGAAGCGGTTTTTATAATAGTTATGAGGGTTATTAAATCCATTCTGCTATATGTCCGGGTGGGTGGGGGGGGGGGGGGGGCGGGTACGTGTATAAATAATTTGTGTATATGATTCTCTGTTTCTCAATATCCGCTACATGATTGATTTGGATGTGAGAATAAAGCATATATGATTCATTCACACGTTGAGTGCGACATTCCAGGATGTCAACTTGCGAATAAGTATTGAATATGCAATTACGACGTCTTACCAGCTTCAGATCTCAACAATGAGGATGTATTTGATTGCCCCATGATATCTATATGTTTACTGGATGTCGACACCGATCAGCATCGCCCCATGATACCTATATGTTTACTGTATGTAGACACAGGGCAGCACCGCCCCACGATACCTATATGTTTACTGGGTGTAGACACAGAGCAACACCGCCCAATGATACATATATGTTTAATGGGTGTCGACACCGAGCAGCACCGCCCCATGCATGATACCTATATGTTTACTGGATGTAGACGCAGAGCAGCACCGCCCCATGATACATATATGTTTACTTGGTGTCGGCACCGAGCAGCACCAACCCATGCTACCTATATGTCTAACTGGTGTCGGCACCGAGCAGCAATGCCCCATGATACCTATATGTTTATTGGATGTAGACACAGAGCAGCACCGCCCCACGATACCTATATGTTTACTGGGTGTAGACACAGAGCAGCACCACTCCATGATACATATATGTTTACTGGGTGTAGACACCGAGCAGCACCGCCCACGATACCTATATGTTTACTGGATGTAGACACAGCAGTACCGCCCCACGCATGATACATGTATGTTTACTGGATGTAGACACCGAGCAGCACCGCCCACGATACCTATATGTTTACTGGATGTGGATACAGAGCAGAACCGCCCCACAATACATATATGTTTACTGGATGTAGACACCGAGCAGCACCGCCCCATGATACATATATGTTTACTGGATGTAGACACAGAGCAGAACCGCCCCACAATACATATATGTTTACTGGATGTAGACACCGAGCAGCACCGCCCCATGATGCCTATATGTTTACTGGATGTAGACACAGAGCAGAACCGCCCCACAATACATATATGTTCACCGGATGTAGACACCGAGCAGCACCGCCCTATGATACCTATATGTTTACTGTATGTAGACACAGCAGACCGCCCCACGATACCTATATGTTTACTGGATGTAGATACATAGCAGCACCTCTCGGTGATACCTATATTAGTCCATGAGCCAGGACCGAGAATGGTACCATTTTGGTGGGCAAATTATATCAACATTTTTCTCAAAGTTTATAATCTGAAATTTATCTGAGTGCTGGGGCGCACTGTGGCAGTGTAGCTTAGTGGGCAAAATTTTGGTTTCCATGGCAACGAAGGGTGTTTTTGGCCAGTATAAAACATATACTTATTATGGTCTACTACTAGAAAGTTTAATGCAGTAACTCTATCTTTACACTAATATGGGGTGACACACTTGGTGGGCTTTCTTTTGACGCGGGGATTTCACCTCTAGAGGTCAAGGTCATACACAAAGGTCAATGTCATTCACCAAAATATTAGCTTTTTTCATATCGGGTCATACATTTTCTACCCACTGATTTTATATATCAGTTTTGAATACGTTATCTTTGCTCCTAAATAATCTGTAGCGTATATGCTACATGGAGAAATTCGTTATTGTCGACAAAGATATGTCATTCATGAGATATATGCCTTTAAACTTGGTGACCAGTCCAGGCGCTTGGTGTATGGAAATGTAAGAATTGCACAAATATTGATAAAAGCATGAAACATCCACATATGTTCCGTGGACCTTACTGATCATTTTCAGAATAGACCCCATCGAGATTTGGCCCTGCTTAACAACGGTTGCTAGGCAACTACCCGAAAGTATAAACATGCTCATATAAGAATGTATTACAGTATTTCATTCAACTTTAGTTGTTCTGAATTGAATATTTCAGGTATATTTGTGACATAGGATGAATTACAAAGACTTGTGACCCTGTTTCCTATAATAATGTCAATGACAACCGTTTCTATGCAGCTACACAGACATTAAATATTTATAACTCCGCCAAGGGTACCCCGAGTCCCCACACCAAATTGGTTTAAATAGGTCCTGATAAAGAAATCTATGGTATCTAATTTAAAAAAAATGTTTCAACATTACACTGTGGACTAGAACATCTTTGCTGCTTTGCACAGTTGAATATATCGCTCTACAGATGGTCTGAGGTCATTATAAAGGTTATAGGTTTAATATAGATGCCAAGGTTCAGCATAAACAAAGCCAGTGATTAGTTGACAGCTCTGCTATATAATTGATATTAATAGGTCAGCAGTGAGGTGTCTTATTGTGATGGCTGTTGTTGGTATAATTTGATACATTATCATTGTAAACTTAAATTGGCTCTATAACCCAAGTATTCCATGTCAGGGTCACCTTTCACATTTAATCCAAAGCTGCGCTGGTGCAACATTACCTATCCTGTGCCAGTGAATTCTCTTATATTTGCGAGTGACCCATAAAATCCAATAAGTTGTGTTAAGTACATCTGGCTATAGTAGTACATAACACTATACTCTATAATTCAACATCAACACTTTAATTTATGATTCCGATCATAGTAATTTACTATCGCCAAGCGATGAGTTAAACATCTGCCAATCGTGATCGGCCTCTCGTTTTCTGTTGCTGATATATCGCCACTGGTGGGTGTATATGTATACAGGAAGTAGATGTCATGGCTGGGGAGTGACCATATGGCCAATGGTGGAGGGAATTTGTATACAAGGTGTGACCGTATGGTCACAAATGTAGCGTATGAGTATACAGTATGAGGCGAACATGCAAGTCTGGAGTGCATGAATGGCCCTGTGTACAGAGAATACGTATATATTGAAGGGCTGTGTCGCCATGGGAAAATGTATACAGGGAGTGGCCGTATGGCCAAATGGTGGAATCAATAGGTATACACGGAGTAAAACATTTGGTATATGATTTTCACGGGTGATGTGTATATTCAAGCCTGGAGTGTATGAATGGCCGAGTTTGCGGGGTATTGGTATATATAAGGGCTGTATGGCCATTGGTGGGGTGTATATCTATATATTTGGAGTGACTATGGTTATGGGTGTGGTGTATATGTATATATTGAGAGGCTATATGGCCATGTGTGTGGCGAATATGTATACAGGGGTGACCTTTGTCAAAAGGTGGTGTGAATATTTATACAAGGAGTGACTGTATGGTAATATATTTGGTGTGTGTGATTGTTAAGTGATGTGTATATAGAAGGGCTGTATGGCCGTTGGTGGGGTGTATATCTATATACTTGGAATTACTATTGTTATGGGTGTGGTTTATATGTATATCTTGAGTGGCTATATGGCCATGTGTGTGGCGACTATATATATATATATATATATATATATATATATATATATATATATTATATATATTTTGGAAGATCTGTCTGTGTGTGTATGTGTGTGTGTCTGTGTGTGTGTTCGCGATGAACTCGAAAACGGCCCAGCCGATTTCGATGAAACTTGGTATGTGGGGGTACTTTGGGACGGGGCGGCATAGGCATATTAATTTGTCCGTGCGACGTGACCTTGACCTTGAAATCGGGTAATTTCAAGGTCAAACGCCCGAATATCACGGGATTTCGATGAAACTTGGTATCTGGGTATACCTTCGGCCGGGGAGTGGCATTAACCTATTAATTTGCCCGTGCGACGTGACCTTGACCTTGCAATCGGGTCATTTCAAGGTCAAACGCCCGAATATCACGGGATTTCGATGAAACTTGGTATGTGGGGGTACTTTCGTATGGGGAGTCTCATATGCATATTCATTTGCCCGTGCGACGTGACCTTGACCTTGAAATCGGGTCAATTCAAGGTCAAATCGCCAATTTTGATGGGATTTCGACGAAATTTTATACATAGGGTTACTTTTGTCCACTGAGTGTTTTGGACGGGTCAAATCGTGACCCCGATCTGGCCTTGACCTTCAAAATGATCAATTCAAGGTCAAATCGGTAAAACCGGATGGATTTCGACGGGCACGTTTGTCGGGTGCTTTTGTCCGGGCAGTGTTTTGGACTGGTCAAATCGTTACCCCCACTTGACCTTGACCTTCAAAATGGACAATTCAAGATCAAAGCCCGGACGAAGTCGGGTCACCTTCTAGTATATATATATATAGAGTGACTCTTTATTTTTATTTAACCCGGGGCTATTGCGGACCACTCTTGTCGGCTGGAGCACCCCGAAAGAGGTGACCCACCCTTACGAGATGGTCAAATTGCCTGTCGGGGTCAGTCCCCGCTAGAAGCGGAAGTCCGTCAGTCAGTCAGGACCACTCGTCCTCCTCGGGCTGCGAACCCACACCGCGGAAGTCCCGTCCGATGGGGTGACCATCGTCGGGGACGTATCTCACAGCACGGGCTCGATCAAAGCATAGCGTGCTCAGATAAGAACAGATACTACACTTTTTGATCTTAGTGACTCTATGGCTATGGGTGTGATGTATATGTATATATTGATAGGCTATATGGCCATGTGTGTGGCGAATAGGTATACAGGGGTGACCTTTGGCAAAAGGTGGTGTGAATATGTATACAAGGAGTGACTGTATGGTAATGAATTTGCTATGTGATTGTCAAGGGTGATGTGTATTTTCAAGCCCGGTGTGTATGAATTGCCGAGTGTGCGGGGTATTGGTATAAAAAGAAGGACTTTATGGCCATTGATGGGGTGTATATGCATAAATGGAGTGAATTTATGGTTATGTGTGTGGTCCGAATCTATGGTTATGTGTGTAAGACCGAATTTGTCCCCTATTTTGGTTAGGGAATATTTAGTCATATTAAGTAAACAATGGTTTGGATTTTTTTAACAGATCGAAGGGTCGGGGCAAGGGAATCATTTATCCCAAGAATAGGGAGTTTTCGTGATCTAAACCCGGAGGTAGGTTGAAAAGTTAAACTTGGTAACGATAAAATGTGTTAAAATGTAGTCTGTTTATTATACGGATTTAATAAAGAGCGTTCACTTCACATCTGTGCGAAACACAGAAAACAGCTGAAACTCGCTCTGATTATGCTTAGAATTTGTATAGTATGTATAGGTATTTCGTGTCTTCAGCGACCTATATTATCTCCACTACAATATTACACCTACCTACATACGATAATATAACTAAACGGTCGTGTTAAAATGTGCAATACATCGATAAATCCACGATATATTGATGCCCTTGTACAAAGGGTTGAGACAGGGACGTGACAACAGGTGTGTCCCAGCCCTCCCCCAAACTTTGGTCAAATGTTCAACAGTTGGAAATTTGATATTTTCCTATTTTTGGTAAAACATTTGGACTGAAATGGCCACCAGAAACTGTCAGGTCTCAAAATGTCCAACAAATGGAAAGTTTGATGCCAGTCTGGATGCTAGGATTTAGAAAATTCCATGTTCAGATTTCAAATATTTCTCACACCGGGACGAACCATGTTCGATCCGGTGTGTCCCGGTCCCTCCCCATTGGCCAGTCAGAAACCGATAATTAATTTAAGAAGAAAAAACAAATCGGGGTGAATTTGCATGGCGTTAGACCACTATAGATATTAGCATATTAGGATTGTTCACGCTCAGATCTACACATTTGCTTGTACTAGTCGGCCTAATGGATTATACCCACCCCGGCTAGTGACAAAAAGATTCATTTAGAATATGCTACCATTCAGGCGGATGTGGGGGACCAGTTGGGAAAATCAAAGTCCAACGGGATGGGGAGGGGTGAAAATGGGGTGTAGTTAGAAGGTGGACGCCCCTCGTAACGCGGATACAATCTATAGAAACGTTCCTGCAATGGGTCGAGACTGCGTTATAACACCATCTACTCACTCAACCACAACCTCTCATTAATGTAGTGAACAACGTTGTTAGTGAAAAAAGTGCTAGAAGCCGCCTCGAGAATTTGAACATAGAACCTGGTTTAAAATGACAACTTTATCAATGCATGATGTGTGCCAATGAAATCTTGCAATAGATAGGTTAACGCATAGCTGACTGGACTTACATGTAATTCATGAACCTTTCAGTGAGAAATCGTAGTGAAAGGTTACCTGTCAATGGGACACATCTACCCGTTCTAAATCGATATTGCTTTATGAGGTGCATTGAAAGTACCCAAGTAACCATGGCGATGTTCATCGATTTACCCGTACCCGTTCCCGTGTATTTTGTTGAATTCAATGCAACTATATACATGGGCACAGTAGCAGGTATTGATAAGTGGACCATGAATGAGACCAATTATAGATCGAATTATAGTGTGAATCTAAAACATATTATGTCTTATAAATGCCTGATACACTTGCATTCTTTCACTGTGTCACGACGTGTATTTACATGTTTTGTGGTAACCGACGTCAAATACTTCTTTTATTATTTTTTGTAAAGCGCCCCGAACCCCATCCGCGCCATCAAGATAGAGACACCTTTGCTAGCTCTATAAACCACACCGTTACATTTCTGGTAAATATTACCTATATTAGTCCTATAGCTATAGATGGCCTCGTTATTTTCTAAAAAATAGTGGACATGCAGACAGACACATATTCGAACATATACAGATACTATATAAAAACCAGCTGTGTCATTATATTGTATCCTTCAATCACAGGCCTAAAATGTTATGTTAATATATTTAAATACAGTAAAATATAAATAAAGAGCGTTTGCTTCACTTCTATGCGAAACAAAAACCAAAACAGCTGAAAGTCGCTCTGACGAGGGTAAGGTTTTGTAGAGTATAAGGTGTGTACATCGGTATTTCGTGCCATCGTCGACCTATATATCTCCACCACTACAATATAGAACAGTCTTGAGGTTCAAATGCGCCATGTCCGTTCAAATGGTAAATATCTAATCTATATTAAAATGAGAAATCAGTTAGCACCCACATACGATAAAATAACAAAACGGTTGTATTCAAAAGTGTAATACATTCACGATATGTTTATGCTCATGCACAAAGGGTCGATACAGAGACGTGACGAGAGGGGGTGGGGTGTTTCACTTCAACTGTTGTACAATTGTTCAACAGTTGGAATATTCATATACCAAGCACGTCAGTTGGAAATTTCACACCAAAACAAGGTTGAAATTATTCTGGCAGTTTGACTTTCACAAAAAATTATTAGTTGGGAATTTTTATTGTTTTAGACAAACATTTGCATATTTTCCTCCTTTTGGTAAACAAATTCGGACTGTAATGGCCAACAGTTGGAAATTTTCCAACCTTAGGTTTGAAATATCCAACAAATGAAAAGCTTGGGGACAGTCTATAGATGCTAGGATTATCAATTTTCATATTCAGATTTCAAAACGTTCTCACACCGGACCGAACCATGGTCGACCCGGTGTATCCTGGTCTCTCCCCATGCAGTGGCCCGTCAAAACTGATAATTAATTTAAGAAAAACAAATCAGGGCGTGATTTGCCTGTCATTAGAGCACTATATGTTATGCTTGTGCAATTTCCATGTTCAGATCTACAAATGCTCTTATATTAGTCGGCACAGTGGAACCCTCCCACAACAGGACTTCTGGTAACAAGACTACTGATCCATTTTGAACAGACTACAGTTCAGGCACGTGGAGGAACAGTTGGGGAAAATCAAACCCAACGGGGGTGCACAATTGGAATTACGCAAGGCTCAATGGGGTGTATAGTTGGGAATTTGAAGCTGGACACCCGCTCTCAACGCGGAGACCCTCTATAATCACGTCCATGGGCCGAGACTGCGTATAGCACCATCAACTCACTCTCATGCATAATCCGAATAAACGCTCGCAAATTACTATTTCCTCGGCTTTGGGTCGTAACAAATATTTGATTCGAATAGAGGAACCCACACATCAAAGCTAAGAGTGATCAGATATCGATTTTTGATATCTATTATTTTTCACCACCGATAATTTTTAGAGGCCCAGTAAACAGTCGACGAGAAGACGGTCTAGGACCAAATTGCGGATGAAGATGTATAACTGTAAAATCGAGTGGTTTTTTTTCATTTAATTTTTTTTTATAAATAACAGGTTTTGGGAAAATGTATACTACAGTTGACTGTGGATAGCTTTATTTGTGTTGGAATCTGATGACATGGGGACCATTGAATTAAAGGTTCGAGTAATTTTAATCATGACATGTCTTTACTGGAGTGGATATAGTTGTTAGTGAACAAATTGGCGTTCCGTAGTTATCTAAGTGCAAGAAGCCGCCTCGATACTTTGAACATAAAACATAGCTTAAATGACAGATTTATCAATGATATTTGCCCATGAAATCTTGCAATGAATAGATTAATGCATAGCTGACTATTTCATAGAATTAATGCACTTTTGAGTGAGAAAACTTTAGTGATAGATTACCGGTCAATGGGATACATCTACCCGTTCCAAACCCCTACCGCTCTATGCGCTGCATTGAAAGTACTCGAGTGAGCGTGACGAATTTCACCGATTCACCGGTACCCGTACCCGTCGGACGGATATCGCAAACTCGCTAGTGTCATTGACATGGGAACTATATTGTATCTGGATATATGACCCCTCAGCTATGCACGACTCCCTCTAAAAGGTTCCCACTATAACCAAGAAACAGATAAGTGCAGTATCGTGCTTTAGTTGATGTCACAAATCGTGTTTATTTTGTTCTGATTGTATCTCAAGGGTTATGTATCATGAATCATGTATTACCTCAAAGTTATGCATGATGGTGGGGATTGCTTTCATGACTAACCCACTAGAGGTAGTGAGCCCAATTATAAAAACTAGACCAAATATTACCCTTTTCCAATGACATTGACTGTAGCAATTGACCTTGACCCTATAGGGCATATAGCCCAGTCCATTGATGGATCCTTAATGGCAATATGAGTTCACATCATTTCTTCATACAAAATTAGGCTCAGGTTTCCAGCAGTTAGATTTTCAATAATAATATTTGATGCCGTTGCCATGGAAATTAGATTTTATCTCGACTGTTTGTCAAAAATCTCACTGGGCATCCCCCAAAATGTGTCCATTATAACTACGGAACACATATGTGAAGTTTCATGATTAAGTTACTAAAGTTACAAAATTGCAGTTATTTTGGTCTTGATGGTAATGCATCGTCGCTTATGTACTGTCACAATTACCACAACAAGGTAGTACTTAAAATGCCGATTAAAATGTGACTAAAATGTGCCATACAAAAAAAACAAGGTTCGTTGATTCTCAAAAGCGGCATATTTTGTATTTTTCTTCAAATATATGGTGTCGTTGTCACGGAAACCTGGGTTTATAATGACATTTGACACCACCCCACCTGGGCACGCCCTCCAAAACGTTTTCCCTATAACTAAGTATATATTTGTATAAGTTTCGGGCTTTAGTCAATAAATTCACAATTCAACCCCTAACGGACCCCAGATAAGTAAATAACTCTATAATATACACAAAAGCACGATATCTTGGGAAATAACTGATTTCGACCTATTTTGAAAATGGCCACAAAGTTTAGAGGTCGTTATCTCATGACTGGCTTATCAGTTGCAACCATAACACAGTTCTCCGTGTAGCCTATATGCTCTAGATTATTTTCGAGTAAAGACAACGTATTCAAAACTGATATATAAACTTATTGGGTAGAAAATGTATGACCCGATATGACAAAAGCTAATATTTTGGTCAATGACCTTGACCTTTGAATTTGACCTTGACTTATATTGGTGAAATCTCCAGTGTCAAATTAAAGCCCACCAAGGATAGCACCCCATATCAATGCCAAGATAGAGTTACTGCATTAAACTTTCTTGGTATAGACCATTATAGGCATATGTTTTATACCGGAAAAAACGCACTCCGTTGCCATGGAAACAAACATTTTCCACACTAAGCTACACTGCCCCAGTGTGCCCCAGCACTGACATAAACTTCAGACTATGAGATTTCAGAAAACTTTTGGTAGAATTTGCCCACCAAATTGGTACCACTTTCCATTTTTGGGGAGCCTGGCTGATGGACTATATGTGTACTTGGTGTCGACTATGAGTTATATCGAAACCATAATTTGCCACGTAGTTTTTCATGAGTATTTCTTTATATTTGCATGTTTGCTACTCTAAACACGAGCTGATTAGAACTTTTGGAGTACCCTACACTGTACTCATCAGCGGCGGAAAATATAGTATACCATTAATATATGTACTGTATTAATGTTCTTGATCGATACAAAAATATATGCAGGTGAACGTGTCATAAATATGCACATAAAACATGAAGACGATCTTATGAAGAATACTTGTGTTATTGCGCCGGATAGCACACGTATGGGATGGATTGGAATTGTTTATATGTGACCCGCCATATCAAATCCAGTCGTAAGTCGGGATTTTTTTACCCTGTGCCAATGCATTCTCCTAACAATTTTAATAATGTTTTCTTGTATTTTTTAACAATTTTATAATTTCACCCATACAGAGCCCCAGACAAACATTAGCAGACGACACTCTTCTATATGCTTCTATATATGTGTGGGGCTCCCTGCAGGGTAATGGATGTTTTTTTTATTTTATGTCCTAAAAATTGTAAGAAACATTTATTTAAAAAACATGATAAAAAATTGTTAGGCCAATGCATTCTCTTATATATGCGAGGCGACCTATGGTCGACTCGCATATATAAGAGAATGCATTGGCACAGGGTAAAAAAATCCCGACTTACGACTGGATTTGATATGGCGGGTCATATATTTTCTGAACCGACCAACTGATATAGAGAGATAGAAGAGATTGGGACAGAGATACAGATAGAGTGTAACGCGATCATTCGCAGTACATTATTAATGAACAATTACCATTACCTTAGAGCCGCGTTCCGCAAGACCAATTTCTCTGTATGTGGATTCATTGTTTATTCAGCGATGTATATATCACTCTATCGCATAGATCTCAATAGACTCACCGATCTTCACGCTCAACAATTTTACTATGACCAATTGATTATAAAAATTATATATATACCACAGTACCTATTTGCCAATTTCTGAATGGTCACTCAATCAGGAATGCTTAACTAACTTCCCAACATTTATTTGAAAACACAGAACAATATTCAAATTCCCGTCCTTTTTACCCTGTAGCTGTCTGTATTGACACTCGGGGTAACATTTTTGGAGGAAAAGATTTTTATAAAAGCCATAGGCTCATGGCTTGTTATCTAATCCTCATTTGAACTATGTTTTTTTTCTCAATATGTATAATTGTCAATGTGATGTTCTGTTCTTTTGTTCAAATAAATATTGTTTACACTAATCAGGAATGCTCGAAACGCACGGAATACTCCGCTTTAAACGGGAGCATCTCACTTTGCCGACGGCTATTGTTTCCGGGGGTACCTGCACGAGGTGGCAATAATCCCTCACTTCAATCATTTGCCGCTTATAGTCTATTCCTCTTTTCTTTTGGTGTTTTAATGGTTTGTCCTCTCTTTTTGTAGGTTATTAATGATTTGTCAATTTGGGAACGAGGGTTTTGGAACCTTTGGTGTAAACAATATTTAATTTCGAACAGAACATGTAATACATACAAACAAATTGACATAAGTAATAATATTATTCAAAACGGGGATTAGACAACAAGACTAAAAGGCTTTTATCAAGTCTTTTCCTCGGAGTAGGAAGTTTACCCTTGGTATCAGAGTAGTTACCATATAGGGTAAATTTAGCAGACGGGGATAACATGTTAGATCCGAAAAAATATTGTTCAAGGAGTGGGTATATAGAGGGATAGAGTGCAGGAAGGACGAACGTTTGTCAAGTTAATTGGTATTGCATACCGTACATCGGCCAAAACGAAAGAGGGGAGTGAAGCGAAGTACCGTATAATTATATTTTAGTTACACAACTTTTATATTTATAACATATACTATTTAAGAACCATGAAACAATCAAAATCAAATCGAAACGCATCGCGGCCCACGTGGAGGAAATGGCCCAGTGACACGGAGAATGGTTGGCACTCGATTGGAAATTATTAAATTCCATTTCATTAAAATTCCATTGAGAAGTGACGAATCGACCCCACCAGAGCACACAATACAGATAATGTGATAAAACAAATACATAATTACATATAGTGGTGTATTGGAACCTTTGGTGCTGATTCAATGTTGATGTCAGGAAATAATCTATGTCATGTTTTATTTATTTATTGATGCAAAATAATTAATAAAATACATACAAGGAGATAACAAACATATAACAAATACACGATAATACTTTAACAAAAAGCTCAATGGCGAACTAATTTAGCGATTGGATCTAAGTATTCTACAACGTCGATCTCGTTTTCCCTGAATATTCTCTTGAAATGTCTAAGAGACGCGTTGACCGCCCGATATTTTCTCTGTGGTTGAACTCTGCCGCCACCAGTCAGTTGAAGTATCGTCGATTCTGTATAGGCGAACAAAATAAAACCAATTTCGATGAAAAAGATACATATTGAACTAATTTCGTCAATGTCACTTCGTTTTCTCACGCATAAATTATTACAATTTATATATTTGCAGAATGTTCAGCTATTGGGCAGAACAACATAGTACGTGGGCACACCCCTCCATGTAACTTGCATGTATCGTGCGGCTGGGGAAACATTAAAACGTTGGCGAAATGAGTTGTTTATACGCACGGATGCGGTGACACGCCCCCAAACTTTGGTAAATTATTGAACATTTGGTTAGTGTAAACATATTTTATTCCAATCAAAAACATATATATAAACATTTGACATACATTTTACAGGAGTAATAAAGTAAATAGTCTCTATTGATTGGAAAGGGGATTAAACATTTGGTTGGAAGTTTCAAGCCAAACAAACCATCATGCAGTTGGATATTTCACATCGAAAATATGTTGCAAATGATTTCATAGTTTAATATTTCAACCACTTATAGTGATGTGAAACTGCTCGTGGCTAAATTGGCATCAGTTGGAAATTCCTAACCTTACAGTTGTGACCGGTTAGCGATTAGAATTTTCCAACAGGTGGATAGAGGGTGCAAATAGAATTTCCCAAGTTCAGGAAATTGTCCAAAGGAGGTGCAGTTATAAATTACAAGTATTACCCCTCAACTGAGATATTCTAGACACGTCCTGAAAATACGTTTCAAATATATCTTTGCTCACCGCAATTATGATGGGTCAGCTCTCTTACCTTCATATATTTGTTCAGCCACTATCGCAGAATTGGGCGTTTTAATGTTGACGATAAATGAGATTATATACTTTCGACAGAATGACTTGTACACTGGCGAGTTCATATTAATCCCGTGCAACAAATTTAATTAATCGTCCCGTTATCTATATATGTCTAGACCCACACTATGACCACAACACGCGGCTAAATCGGGCAAATGACAATTTATGAAATAGAAACTGTCATTAACAATGCAAACAATGACAAAGCGTTTGGTCTAGATAAAATTCCATATGCATGCCTAAAATGTGAATAAGTAAAACCTATGTTGTATTGTCTTTTCAACTACATCTTTGATACAGAATTGTTACCATCCGATTGGAGACACTCGATCATTTGTCCTATTCCAAAAAACGATAACCGTGACCCACGTGTTCCCCTAAATTACCGTGGAATCTCCCTTATACCAACATGTGGCAAATTATATAGCAGTCTCTTGAATAACAGACTTATTGAGTACCTGGAAATGCATCAGTTATTGGAAGACGAACACAATGATTTCCGACCAAGGAGGTCCTGCTTGCACAATATTTTTGTACTGACATCTTTAATACGAGGAAACGTCAACTATTTACAACTTTTATTGACTAAGAGTAACGCTTTTCGTCGTGTAGACAGGAATATGTTATTATATAAACTTTTAAAAAATTGCCGTTGATGGCAGCATATATATCAATCCATTATGTATCGAATAAAACGTATATCTGACAAGTTTGAAAGTAATTTTGGAGTGAAACAAGGTGACATACTCTCGTCGACTTTATAATATTTTCATTAACGATTTTATTTCTGAAATAAAAAGGTTGAATATTAGTGTAGCACTAGATGAATGTAAAGTATCTTCCATAATGTACGCAGACGATATTGCGCTAATTGCTGAAAACGAAGTCATGGTGTCGAAACTGGCGTATGACAGTCAATCTGGATAAAACTAAAATTATACATTTTAGACATAAAAACAGATTAAAAACATAATTTAAAATATAATTTCTTATTCCAAAATCAGAGAATCGAAATAGTGGATCAGTATAAATATCTCGGAATAATTAACATGGACATGGTAGTTTTTTTTTACAGCAGCTGAATCATCAGGCAAGGGGATTGGGAGCATTAATATCGAGCGTCCACTCTTATAGAGACATAGGTTATGACTTATTCTTCTGCTATTTGGGGATATCGTAATTATACATGCATAAATATGGTGCAAAACCGAGCGTTAAGATACCTCCTTGGGGTCCACAAATTATGTCCGCTTTTAGCTGTAGTTGGAGAATTTGGTATTCATAGATTATATCAATAAAACTCAATTTCGTTGTTTGTTTGTTTGTTTGTTTGTTTGTTTGTCCGCTTAAAGGTGACTAAACGGCTGGACCATCGGAGCTAAAAAATTATATATGGTGGTAAGTTGACCCGGGGAGCCTTACTAGATAGTTGCCATTCGCATCAGATGTCTTAAAAGTGCACTAATACTTATTTGTATATAGTTTGGCTACATGCAACAAACGGCTGGATCCTCGGATATGAAAATTGTACATATGGGTAATTTGACCCGCAGAATCATTATATATGTCCCGTTGACTTCAGATGTCTTAGAAGGGCACTAACAATTAAGTTAACTAAATCGCTAATTATAAGGTTGCAATCTGTTCGGTCGTATAACATAACGTTGACGTCATCGATGTAGATCCATTATCAATTATAATATGTTCCTGATATTAAATGAGCAAATTTATATTTTAGACTGGATAACATGTCTATCATTATGTTGCAGAATATTATATTTCTATTAGGTTGTGATCAAACCACTGCGATGTTTACCACTTCCCGTGTATAGAGTCCTCTCCCGGGAGAGGAAATACATTATCAATGTTTATGCATTCCTCAACTGATTGAAACGTTGATTACCTTGCCTAATGCGAACGGATTTATGTGTCGTTTCAATCCCATAGATTAGTCCAACTGCGGCGTGATTTTCGTGAGCAATATTTGTTTTTCATTTACCCAGAACCAACTGCTCTGCGTGGAGCAGGTGACCATTTGCTTCTTCGGGAAGAAGCCACAAGAAGAAAGAAACAAACAACCATTTGGTTATTTGCTACATTGTTCGGTTCTTCAAATGAACCAAAGGACCTGTTTGATCGTCACAATTGCATAGTTTAGTTTTTTAATCTCATCCATCGGAAACAAATCCCTTGGAAACCGGGGTTCTTAATTTTGTCGCCAGGGTGCATTCAAATGGTTTTTCATAAATTGTTTTGGTTTCTCGAAAAGAACCAAACTAACCAAAATCGGAGTGTTTTGCTTTGGTCATTTGCTGGTTTGGGTTTTACCACATGGATTATACATGACGTAAGATTGTTCTATATGTGATGTAGTGGACATGACTGCGGCTGTCAGCAGCATACTATGAACATAATTTCTACAGTATTATATGAAATTTGCACTCGCAGCAGTTCTAGGCATTGTTTTGTACTATATAATTGATTATAGTAGAATAGTGGCTATAATAGAATGACATTGGACACATTGGTCATCCACCAGCAGGTGGTATTTTGCTTAGCTTACGAATGTAATTGTTTTATTTCAACACATGAGGTAATGTATCGGCCACACCGTGCGTGGTATTTTCATTTGGATTGATGATTAATTATTGAATATAATGCAGAAACTGAAGTGCACACCCTTGCTGTGTAAATACGAGTTACATTTCCGGAATTTTCCAACACTCTGCGTGATAATAAACCATACTGGTATGTCGTAATGATGATTACAATGTAACGAAACATTAATCTCTTCAATAGATTAGCACCCTATCTCACCAGATCGAAGAGACGGTATATTGTACTTTTTTTTTTATTTAAGACTAATTTCCATGCTGCAATACCAAACACGTTTCCTAGTAGACAATTTTTTTCAAATTACCAGTCGGCAATTTACAACTGGAATATGCTAACACGAAATGCACACTATTATTTTCAGTAGCTTGTTTGAAAATATCTTACCATTGCCACACACATACTTGGAATAAATAGCAGATAATCAGCTATTATTTCTGAGTTC
Organism: Siphonodentalium dalli; assembly: GCA_032622095.1. Lineage (NCBI taxonomy): Eukaryota > Metazoa > Mollusca > Scaphopoda > Gadilida > Siphonodentaliidae > Siphonodentalium > Siphonodentalium dalli. Next base: position 92,607,716 of record CP136068.1, read on the forward strand.
ACCATTAACTCAATGTTGCTATTTATTACGGCATCTTATGGTGTATATTGGCAAACATAGATGGCCCTGTCGTAGGAGGTGATGGGGTAAATGTGATTAAAACGTACTCAGTATTTGCGTACTTGGATTAAATGTCATTAATTTAGAAATGTACTCGGTATTTGCGTACTTGAACAATGTAACGAAGATGAGGAGCATTTGGCCTCATTTTTATTGTGCGTGCTATTTCGTGCGCTATTCATACATCTATTTCAATAGAAATTAGAACAAATAACAATGAAAAGATACATTCCAGCCGAAAACAATTCAAATGTCGTATAGGAGAACCGAGAAATTAACAGTTTAGTTATCTTCCGCGAGCAACTGTAGCGGTGCGCCAACATAATAACGTGTCAATCGTCAAGGCGTTCGTCACTTTTGTGGCAATGGGTGTGTGGTTATTGGTGTATCATGGCAATGGCGATGTTTGGCGATGAACATTTCAACCAATTGGAACGTATGCGCCCTTTGTGAACACACATCATACATGACGTATGTTGTGTAAATATTTCAAATTAAACGTTAGTTTCGCACGTCCGATTTTTAAAATGGGTTAACATCCTTTCTCGCCATGTGCACAGTATACACACAACTATCACATACAATCAACTACATAGCCGTTACCTGTATACACATTTTTCACAATCACCAGATTAAAGCTCCAATATATTTTATATCGCAGGACGAGGCGAACGGGTCCTTCGTGTGGTGTCCACTAAAGAAAATCATATTGCAACCCTAGGTCCAAAATTATACCATTCCTATAGGGTCCCCATTTACCGATTTCGGCGATTACAACATCATGAGACTCCATATATAACCTTATTTTAGAACATTTGGCGCCCGCTTGAGGGCTAACTCAAGTTTTATTTATTGAAACAGAATGTAGATTACAATAGTAATATGAGCTATATTATGCAGGGGTTTGTCATTGGTGGTCTATGATCTATTTAGGAGATAAACGTACCCTGTTGATTTGTACATTCTGGGATTCGAGCATGAAAACAGTTTGTGAATGAGCAGGCTTGCCGGCGAGTTCACAAACTGTTTTCATGTTCGAATGACAGAATGTACAACGAAACAGGGCACGTTTATCTCCATTGTGATTCAATTGAGTCATTTTCATGACACGAATCGAGACTTTCATTTTGCTGTTGTCACCGTGCACAAATCGTTGGGTTTGTTCATTGTGTTACTCGGAACACTTGTCCGTAACAATTTCATGTGGGCGGGTTGGCTCGTTTCGCTACTCCGTTCTGCGCCGATGAAAATTTACCATGGTACATTCAGATTGGAAGCACGCTGAAGCGGCCGATGAACGGTATCAATAGACAACAACGCGCGGGTGTGCTCGTTTCACTACTTCGTTCTGCGCCGATGAAATTTTACCGTGCTACATGTAGATTTGATGCACACTGAAGCGGCCGATCGATGTTGGTGAATCGAAAACTAAAGCCAGCCGCTCTCGGCCAATCAGAATGCTTGTTTTTGTGACACATACTCAATTGAATTACAATCTACTACTATCTGAGGCATCACTTCAATTTTCATTCCAATATACATAAATAATTAAGAGTAATGCAGTTTACAGGGTGTACTCGAAAGTTCTCTAGGCGTTCAATACAACACACAAAATATGTCATAGGCCTACCCAATGCTGACTGATCCACCATAGGGTCCCCTGTATATTATTGTAATACATTACTCTAATGCATCTGAGATATCGACTTGGTCAGTTGATCGTTTTAATAAACATTTGTTAGCACAAGTATCAATATAATGGTTATGGAGATGTCGAAATCAACATTTGTGGCGTAAGAAAATAAAGTTAGAAACGTGCAATCTGATTCACCGGCAGTAATAGGCAGTTTGCAGGGTGTACTAGAAAGTTTACCAGGCTTGAGTTCAATGCCTGTTTGACAGAATTTACTAGACGTTCAATTTTGTTGGAAAACCACGATTTGAAATCGGTCTGGTATATGGAAAATCACAGGAAACATGGTTCAAACGCTACGCGTGACTTTCAATGGTTCAATATTAAGGTATCCAAATCATGTCTTTGCTATTAAATACAACATCGCATAGGTTGGAAAATGTGATTTGATTGCAAACGTGGCGTGTTTTTAGCACCAACATAGGAGGTTCAATATTCATTTACGAGAGAATCAGACACGACATTGGAACCAAATTAGTACGAAAATGGAGCGGACCACACCGCTCATCGAGGCCGGTTGGGACCCGGGCTAGGATTTTTACACAGTTGAAGAGAAACATGACAATATACGCACCGTAGTAAGTCTGAGGTGAGCCGTTTTTGTTTACAACAGTTTACCGCAAACCAGCGTTCACTTCCGTCCGCACACAGTCAGTGCTATCGGAGTAGCAAAGTTCAATATATCCCATATTTCAACTACACTCATACAAATGATACAAGTGTAATGGGGAAATGCTGACATAGATTACCTTAACCTGACCTTGATCAAGTTCAATGATTTAGACACTGTAAGGAATATGAATGTGCATTGATCCCAGTTTGATATGAGAATAGAGTAAAAGTGACATGATACTGACTCTGCGTGGTCGTGTTTCAAGGCATATATCCCAAGTTAGCTCCACAAATGTAATGTTCCCCGTTAGTGAACTTGACATATGTAGACTGTCCTGACTGGCTTAAACATAGGGCACTAATAGGCCATGGTTGAAAGGTATTATGCGGCATATATTAGTATAAATTACATTATTTAGCCACAACAAGACAGCAGGTATAATATGATCGTATGGCATTGTTCTGGGTATTTGACTTTTAATATCTGTTTGGCCTCGAAATACGACTCCCTAACCGGACCCCATCCTAAAAGTTTCTTCTATAACTAAGCATCACATTTGTGAAGTGTCATACATTCGTGTTTTTTTTTTGGCCTGGTGGTCCGTTAAGTTGAGGTTGGGTCGTGACTTTTGTATTTGTATAAATACAAGGCTCATTGGGTTGCCAAACAGTGGACTTTTTTAACACTAAATAGTTGATGCTGTTTCCATTAAGACCATATTTTATCCGGACACATGACCCCTTTATCCGGGCACCCACGTCCACACGGTTTCCACTATAACTAAGCAACATGCACATACATGGAATATCGTGCTTTATAGTTAATAAAGTAACAAATTCGTGAATATTGTGGTTTGATGGTCTTTTGAGTGTAATGTGTCGTGATTATGTATTGCCACACATACTATAAAACGTAGTACTTTATGATGGGTATTGCTTTTATGACAAACACATGGGTAGCGGAATATGAGACAATTTGTATAAATAAAAACAACAACAATCGATTTTTGACATCATTTTCTCCCTTGGGTGATCAACAGAGAAAGTAAAAATTGCTCTCGAGAAATTCTCTCAGGAAAGCCTACATTATTGATGTAACCTACGTATAAAATTCCACTCGGTGAACTGATAAAGCGTAGATGCATTTGATATAACTATTTTCGTTTTATATCGTTATTGGAATATCTGACTGAACTATCTGCGATTGATCTTTTATATAGAGCGTTCTCACGCTTGGTGGAGACAAACATTATTCTATTCTATATTAGTCCAGGAGATCGACCCCAAGAAATAACAAATGTTGCTCATTTTGACGGACAAGTGCTATCCGGTCTAATTTTGTAGTAAAATATATGTAGATTACGAAAATCCATGATAGTAGTGGTGAATTTGTAGCTTAATTGGCGAAAAACGTGTTTTTATTGACCTACCCGACGACCGAAAATGAAAGAATTTTCCGGCGACGTCATAGTACTACTAGTAGTCCGGGAGCTAATATGGGTACCCTTGCACCCCCTGGGACTTTACTTCTCCCAACTCATTTTGTTCCTTATTATGTCCTTCAACTTTTAAGCAATGTTAACAAGAAAAAAAAGTGGCCGTATAGACTCCAGACAAAATGGCGTCCATCGTGGCCGCCGTTTTTCAGACCAGACCCTAAGTCAGTTTTATGCAAATTATAGCGGTGAAATTCTTGTAAAATGTATACAAATGTATCTATTTTCGTGAAGCTAAGACATAATGTCACTTTTTTGGGGCAAAATTGAAACTCACCATCCAAGATGGCAACCAAAATGGCTGCCGGAAGTTGAAAATGTGACTTTTTTTTACAAATATCTTCTAGATCGATTCATGCTGTTTGGAACTGGTTGAGTAATGCGACTTTATTTTCTATTGTGTGTAACTGATCATTGGGGCAATTAAATATGCACTTTTTGGGTTCTTAGCCCCTTCCGTTCCCTCAAAATTTCGAATTTACAGAACGCAGTATAAAATTTCACAAAAAAATCACAATTGGGATTATAGTCATATTTTAACAAGAAATGAACATAACTTTGTAATGTAAGTGATGCATATGATTATACCTATGAATATTCCAAAACACTGGAACCAAAATCTTACTTTGGCTCAAAATGGCTGCCAAAATGGCTGCCAAAATATGGAAAATGATAAATATTGCCCCAGCGTGTCCTGCAATCGATTACAAGTTGTGGATGATGTACAAAATTGCCTATTCTGCCTTCTATACATTGAATACTAACATGTCTGATGTGCCATGGTTAATTGTTACTATTGTCACCACTGACATCACCAAAAATATTGGACTTTTCTCTCATAAAGTTGACTTAAATATCGGCAAAAATTAACTTTTCATGTTTGGACCATTTTTGCAATTAAAATGTAACTATATTTGAGTTGAAAGGTGTTTATTGTTTTGGTCTATATTAAATGTGTCACACTACGGGATTTATAGACCAAATTGTTCCCCCGATTTTGACAGAACTCTATACTCTCATTAAGTAGACATGGATAAACTGTTTATATGCTGCCTGTGCCAGGGATGACGCAGTTATATAGGGGTGGTGTAATATAGTGTGTCATTTTGACATATTTCTCGATGGGTTAATATATAATGCTATTTTATTATGGTCTGAAATGACTAATATCGAGATTTCTGGTGACCATTCAACGTTCGATACCATTTGATGTCCCGATGGGGTATATTTTAGAAATTCTGACACGTCACCAAGCTTCGGTACATGTCACGAAGCTTCGGTACATAGGATGAAAAACCGCCACAGATTTGGGGTTAATGATGCAAGGTCACATTTTTCGCCAGATTTCGACAGAACTATATGCTCTAATTAAGTAGACAATTATAAACTTCTTGTATGTAGCACTGTGTCAGGGAGGAAGCAGTTATATAGGGTGGATGTAATATAGTGTGTCATTTTGACATAATTACACCATGGGTTAATATATAATTCCATGATAATTACGATCTGAAATGACTGATATCAAAGTTTATGGTGACCATTCAACGTTTGATGCCATTTGACGGTACGTGTCACGAAGCTTCGGTAAATTGAATGAAAAATCGCCACAGATTGGGGTTAACGATGCGAGGTCACATTTTCGCCAGATTTTGACGGAACTGTATACTCTCATTAAGTAGACATCGATAAACTTCTTATATGTAGCCCTGTGTCAGGGAGGGAGCAGTTATATAGTAGGTGTAATATAGTGTGTCATGACATATTACTCGATGGGTTAATATATAATGCGATGTTAATTGTGATCTGAAATTATTAATATCCGGGTTTCTGGTGACCATTCAACGTTTGTTACCGGTACCATATGATGTCATATGGTGGTATATTCCTGGAGTTCTGACACGTCACGAAGCTTCGGTACATGGCACGAAGCTTCGGTGCATTGGATGAAAAACCGCCACAGGTTTGGGTTTAAGAATGCATTGTCAATTTTTGTTTTGCCACAGCACTGGGAGATAAGTACCCAGGGTCACATGTTTCTTCTGATTTTGATAGTACTGTATACTGTTATTAATAAAGATACACCTTGATTAACTTCATGTTGAATGAACCAGTCACAGTATAATTTTCAATTATTGAACATTTAACTTGAATGTCACGAATAATCGGTACATTCATGTTTGTGTTTCGACGTCGACTGTATGCATAAATCTGATTTAAATATAGTAATATATAAATAATAATTAATGTACCGAAGCTTCGTATCTATAGGTTACAAACACCTAATTATTTTCCATAGGCGACAGTCTTAACTAAAAGGCCCGCCGGCTATGGGTTAAGCCTATTTGAACTTCAAGTGGTAAATTTTCCCTTAGCACGTCATCCGCTGCACCAGTATGTGACAACAAACGCGCCATTTTCGGTATTTTTTTCAAACGATAATCTTGCATTTCCACAACTACCCCATTTACTGCACAAAAATCAGCAGCATAAACATATCCAGACCCCTTGCGTAACTTCTGGATACCACCAGACTCTTCCTGGACATCTAAACATACACAATCGCTATATTTATGTAGGCTATGATTTTCTGTTCCCGATTAGGGATATTTCCCTCAATGATAATCAACCAATCAGCAGCCAGATTGTTTAGTTATGCTGACTCGAGTTTCAAGAAGCGTAACTCTATATAATTAGTTGCTTGTAACATATAATTGTAAAGAAAATCGAACTTTGATCGTGTAAACTGCGCCAAATTTACAAAAAAAGCTTTACTGTGATACGATAGAAATATAGAAGTCATTGGACATCCTATTATCTACCAGTGGTCCTTTGACCCACATACCCCGTTTTAAAATTGACCATTTTGACGATACTCGATTCCTGATAACTCTGGAAGCACAGTTTAGTAGAAAGATACTAATGTCTCATGTCATGCTTGTTATATACATATATACTGCACAGTGTCGCATGCCCCATGTCCATCCACTCTCTAATCGGAATATTATGACCACAAATGTGACCACACCCAAAATTCAGGGTTTTTCATCATAATTTAATTTGTAAAATCCGACTCGCGTGCATAACGCACATGGTAGAAAGGCATATGTATACGTTTTGGAAACTAGTTACGTATATCTACCATACGCCTTAAGGAATTTATCTAATTTGAACAGTACAATGTTTAATTAGATTTGAATTAGACCCCCCCCCTCAACTTAGAAAACAAGTAGAAACCTTCTTAAATCCATTTAAAAACATTGTAGAAGCCAAGTTGTAAATTATTTAACAATATTAAAATAATTATGGTGAATTTTAACCTTAAAATCATACTAAGATGAAATGGTTGCAATTTGGACGATTTTGCGTAAAAAAGTAAAAAAAATGGTAAAATATTGAAAAAGAAAACATTTAAATTCTTCAATTTTTTCAGCACAATTAGTTATTTAACATTATTAACACAATTACTATTCAACTTAATCACCAAAATCATGCTAAAATGAAATCTTTACACATTGAAAACAAAATGAAAATTTTGGGCTTAAAATGTCGAAAAATGCCCGAAAAATCGAAAAATAACAAAGAAGGCTACAAATTTGTTCTTGCTATCATGATTTTTCTTCATTACCATACCTAAAACATTAAAAATAACATGGTCGCAGCTTGTCCGTCAATATGAGCAACACTACCTCCCGATCTCCTGGACTATATACTGTACTCTAAACATTAATATTTAGAGAGGGCAGAAAAAAAAAGAGATGATGGAAAAGAAAAAATGAAAACAAAATGTTTAACTCAAGTAAACCTCCAGGTCCTACTCCTAAAGATAAATCAAGGAACCATTCTCGCGATAGGTAAAGGAATCCCGAGAAAAAAGACATCTAGAAGAAATCTATACATCAGATGTTTCAACGGGCATGACATTTCTAAAGTCGTTCAGTGATCAAATGGTTCAAATACAAATTCGCATGAATGAACTCACAACTAAAAAGACTTTGGTACAACAGTAGAAAAGGTGGTAAATGCAAAATTTGACACATGGAGAAATGAATTAAAAGGAGAAATTGACAAGACATGAGAAGTGGGAACGATCAGGAGGCGAACAAACATACACAGGAACCGTTGAAACATCTCCAATATGAACGGAAAGAAACGAAAGATGATTATAAGGAAATAAAAGAAACAGTTAATAGCTTAACAAAACAAGTCGCCAAACAAGAAAATTAAAAAACAGTTCTGAAATCCGGGCTGAATAATGCAGAACAATATTCCAAGAAATTCTGCTTACGATTTCTTGTTCTTAATGTTCGGGAACGAGAAAATAAGGACTCAATAACAGACAAAATCTGTAATATTTGTAAATACCTCTCAAAGGGTAGTGAATATATCACCCGCATATGTTTCAGCAGCTCACAGACTTCCATCTATTAAGAACAACGTCACCCACCTTGTGTGGTTAAACTCTATCAAAGTTAAGTTAGAAGGATGGTCTTCGACATAAGGAATGACACATTGCACAGTGGATAAACCGTACACGCATAGAATCGGAAGTCGCTTTCGTCAAGATGAAAAATTCTATTTTTAGAACCACCCCCCAAATTTTATATGGTATATATGGTCATGCATGTTCAGTTCTTGCTCAGTGACATATGGGTACTCTCTCCTTAAATGTATTCAGTATACTCCAATTAATTGCACAATCGCATAACTTTTCCAAGCTACAGTATGAATACCTTTTTTGGTTTATCTCATTTAAATTTACATACCTCATGAGAATTTTCTTTCTTTATAAAAATGAACAAAAACCCTATAATACGTACACTCCCCCCTTAAATAGCTTCATTTTATCGCTTTACTAAGATCTGTATCAATATGTAATACATATATGTATACTCTACAACTGCTTAAATGTGTCTGTTTGTACAAATCAAAAATGAGGGGGAAAACTCCTGATTTGAATGAGTTTAAAACATATATATAATTCTACTATAATGCTAAAGAATAGTTTTTTTCAATCAATGTCTTTATGAAAAATTTAGGGATTGTTGGGCTGGTTGGGTAGCGCCTGGTCAAGTGATATGAGAAACAATAGGTACTCTAAAATAACAATACATACTGTATTGCTCCTACTGTTAGCTTGGCTCAGCCGTAATGAATTTCGGCTTAAAATAAATATAGAAAGCTTATGTTCCAGTTCTGCCTCATGCAGTATATTGTCCGTAAGTTACCTTCGCATAACTTAACTTAAAATGTCGGTCAATATACTCTACGGAGTTCAAATGAGAAATGAAAACAAATACAAAAAGCAACACCCACTGAACAAATCAGAATTCTAATCAATAATATTACAAATGTACTCAAAGCCAATCATAGAGCCTTGATATAGAATAAAAAAAACTAATAGTAGCTCACCCATATTCCATTGTTCTAGGGCTACGACAAACAGCAATATGAAAACAAAAATAATGTTATCTATTAAAATGTATTTTTACCAAACTTTATATTTTGTTTCTGTTACTAACCGTTCTCCTCTTATTTCAACTATCAAACTCTCTATAATTGATTCCACTATTTCTTCATTTCTATTTTACATACAGTACGCTTATTATATCACCTATATATTTTTGTTGATTAAGAAAATTATTATAAAAAAAACACAATATTTATTTTTCAAATGACCGTTACCTTAGCAATTGATATTGACCCAATATGTCCGATTGATGGCACACTATGAGTTCCTATCATTTCTTCAAACATACAGCATAGTCAAGTCTTGTCGGGTTGCCTACATTTGGCTTTTTCAACTTTTCTCCAAATATTTTATTCCGTTGCCATGGAAACCAGATTTTATTCTGACAAATGACCGCTCATCTGGGAACCCCTACCACAAAGTTTCCACTATATCGAAGCAACACATATGTGAAGCTTCATGCTTTAGTTACTATAATTACAAATTCGTATTTATTTTTGGTCTGATGTCGCTTAAGGGTAATGAGTCGTGACCACAAATACTATAAAAAAGGTTGTACTTAATTTGTGATTATACCTGATTATACATAAACTACATGTTGTCGCATGTTGATAGTGACCGTCTTATATAAACTGTCTCGTATACCAAATTTATCATGATCATTGTGCCCTACGTTGTTTGCATTATGATGGGGATTGCTTTTATGAATAACACACTAGGAGTAGCGGTATATGAGACAATTAATAAAACAGATAAACTGAAATAACACATGTTTTCCAATGACCTTTACCTTAGCAATTGACGCTGACCATATATGTCCAAGTGGCCGAGTCCGCTTGATGGACTATTAACGATACTATCAATGAGCTAATATCGTGCATTCAAACACATAGCTCATTCGTTCTAAACAGTGGCCTTTTTCAACAGTTCTCCAAATATATGTTGTCGTTGCCATGAAAACCCGATGTTATCCCGACCCAGAACCCCAGCCCGGGTACCCCCTGCAACAAGGTTCCCCATATAACTAAGCTACATATATTTGAAGTTTCATGCTTTGGTCACTGAAGTCACGATTCAACCATTCAGGAACACACTATTATGTAATCATACTGATATAGCCATACTTATATTTTAATATGTGGAATTTCAGTTGTCACTCCTGGTGAACCAGTGGCTAAAGTGACCCAACTTAATTACACAGTACCGAAATTAACTCACTAGATTGACAATACATTGGCTAACACCATAAGCTGTAACTATCGTTAGCCGATCACCTGCTAATACTCTTGACAAATCGGTGGTAATCACACGATATATGGTACAGAACATATTTTGGGCTAATCTACGTAAGGGTTAGAGCACAAGAATTGTTCTTTACCAGAATCAATCGAGTCGAAGACGAGATTTATTCTGGTAAAGAACTATTCGAGTGCTCTGACCGACTTAGAGCACAATTGATCCCACATGTAATGCAATCAACTGGAAATGTGCAGTTGAGCGTGTTTTGACCACGACGCACAATCCGTGCGCTGACCGCGATTGGACACAATAGCGGGTTAGCCACGCCCAACAACGTGATTAACATGAACTGATCGCCGTTGAATGTGATATGTCCGACCCAACACGAACTGGTCCCACTTTGAAGCGCCCGTGCGATTTGTCTGTTATGAGTTGCGTGTGCCTAACAATGGGATAATCACTGAACTATTCCTTCGCCAGCCTTGGGAATTGGTGTGCTTTACCAAAAATCAGGGAACGATTGTAACAGTGGGATTGTGCTCTAAGAAATGTTATTACTGTTCAATGATATGCCTGCTTTGGTTCTAGAACAACTGCTTTATACATAGCTTTTGCTCCGGAGATTTGTATGGAAATAGCCATTCAAAATTGATCGCTTGCCTTAATTTAATACATGTGAGCTATCAAAGCTGGGAGATATGTTATATTAAACCCCATCCGCCATGTTTTCTATTGTTTGCGATTGCGCGTTTTTATTGACCATTCAAATATTCCCCGTTTATTGTTGAGATAATCACCAGCTATTGCTTGCGATATGCCCCACCAACCAGCTAACACACTTCGAGATAAACGAACAAAAGTTTACTTGACAATAAAAAAGCACTTCGTGGCATTGCATTGACTCTAATCACATCCGCGATCTGAACTTAGGAACGTGGCTATAGATGCCACATAGAAGGGTTCGGGTGGCACAGGGACGTGGCTAAGTGGTCTCCGTTGTGAAGCAGCCTTTTCTCGTGAAAATAAGGACAATACGGCTTATGTTGAATGTCGCGTTTTAAGCCCATGTAGAGCTTATCTGAGGAAAAATACGCTCTATATGGGCGTTAAATATAGAGTACATGTAGAGCTTATTGGGCAGGGCAGGGCAGGGCATGGGCATGGGCAAGGGTAGGGTAGGGTATGTTGGGTTTATTGATTGACTCAAGAACGGAGTATTATCACATTATTAAAATTAACATAGCTGTTCTCCAGATGAGTGGGGCTCCCATAAGTTTCAAAACGTGTGCCCCGATCCCCTGTGCACACGCATTTCTGAATGTAACATTAAACTGTCATGTAACCAATGTATACCTGTGTCACAATAACATATATGTACAGTCTGATTACTTGCTCGTCAAACTTCAAACTGTTGGAAGTATATGATCTGACATCTGAAAAACATACCTCGTCCCCACTTCCATATCTGGACCCAAATATGTTGCACTTTATGCATGTGTTATAACCAACAGATGAGTCAAATATCATTTGATCATAAAATGTATATGTGTTACACATGGTAAATATAATGAGCGATCATTTCGCTGCTATGGGAGACGTTCATTAAATCTCATGAACTGCTTTGGTTCGGTGGCGTAGTTAGCGGTTGAATTTTCACTTGAACCAGACAAAATTCCCAAGTCCGAGACGTTCCATTTTAACCACCCCCCATTTGGGCGACAATTGTCCAACCATATAGTACCATACGTTTTCCAACGGCTGCAAGCGTTCAACATGAGAGCCCATGTGGCTGAAAAGTTCATAACTGATGGTTAATTAAATCACAAACAAGATATAGTAATGCTCTAAGTAATCGACTTCTTAACCACAGCAGAATTATGGGTAACTTTTCAGGATTTAGTCGGAGAGAGCTTTCCGATGAATGGCAACAAGCCATATTTCCGACTAAATCCTGAAAAGTTACCCATAATTCTGCTGTGGTTAAGAAGTCGATTACTTAGAGCATTACTGTATAGAACGCATTTTCAACGTAATAACGGAGATCTCTGAAACAATTTACAACTTCACAAATTATCAAATGGTCGTATATAAGTCAAATTCAGCTATCGGGTGGGTGGGCTTGTAAAATATGCTCTTTATTTTATTTTATGTTTTTTTTCGGTTCTGAATATCTCCATTACATTTATAATATAAATTTCTGCGAAAAAAAAACTCTGTATAAAAACGATTTAAAAAATATGCATTTTAATGTTTGTTTAATTTGTGAATATGTCCGTTATTTTGTCAATATAATCATTATGTTGTGCCGATCAGTTCAGTATTATGTTTTATATAACGTTATGGGTGGGGGGGGGGGGGGGCTCGATGCCGAGTCGATGGGTAGTTTTGCGTTATAAACATCCGTATTATTTATATTTTTCAGAATGAGCGGTACGTTCTTCACGTGCAACATCACTGGAACTCGGAATCCGTTATGGGTTTCAATCATAGACCGAGAATGCGCGGAACCAACGGCTCGGCTCCCTCTCCACGATTCAACCATCAAGGCCGATAACTCTCGAGAACTCAATTTCACAGTCTGCGTTGCGCCTTTCTATGAATACAATGACATCCACCAATTGATATCGATGATCGAGATAAACAGAATATTGGGTGCAGAAAAGTTCGTCTTCTACAACATTAGTGTAGACACGAGAGTTAACAGCGCACTCCAAACATACATTTCAGAAGGTATTGTTGACGTGTACCCATGGACCATACGGGGTCTTCACTTCCGCAAATATAGTAATATGAAAATCAGACCGGGAGCACCGACACAGAATGAATTACATTACTTTGGTCAGAACAGCGCGCTCAACGACTGTTTGTATAGATATAGACGCTATAGTGAATTCCTTATCTATGTGGACATGGATGAGCACATCGTCCCGAAGAGCAGCAAGGATTGGGCTGGAGTTATAAAACAATTGCCATACGCGTCTAGTTATCGATTCCGTAGCTCATTTTTCAAGCTAGAATTTCCGGATACGACAAATAGCTCAAAAGCTATAACATATCGAATAGTGCCTTTGCAGAAAATGTATAGAGAAAACTATATATTCCCGCACGAAATTCGACCAAAGAGTATTATAAGACCACAGTACGTAGATCTGATGGGGATACACCAAATATTTTTGTTCAGGGAAAAAACGAGTGTAGAACATTTTGTTAACTCTACATATGCTCTAGTCCATCACTACCGTATGGGCTGGTGGGGTCAAAAACACCCCCGTACACTGGACTCGGCACTAGAGCCACACGAAGGACAAATCATAAAAAGTGTCAGTGGCAGATGGAACATGTTATGTTCTAAAAACAAAACGTATTGTCTATAAACTGTTTCATAACCAACATGTATTGTATATAAACTGTTTCATATAATAATGTATTGTATATATACTGTTAGATATCATATTATCACATAATTAGCCCCTAAACCCGACCTCATATTTGTTAGTAAGACACACCTGCATTATCGTCACACGCAGTGACGAAATAGCTTAGCGCAATGATGTCGATGCCAATGTCGGAACTTTATTTTTATATCAATTAGAATATAATTTGTTAGCGTCCTAGTTCTATAGTACTATATATGTGTGAGCGTCGTTGTTAAAATTAGTAGTAAGTATATTTTGAGCGTCGTTGTTAAACTTGGGCGTAAGTGTATTTTGAGCGTCATAGTGCTATAGTACTATACATTTGAACGTCGTTGTTAAAATTGGGCGTAAGTATATTTTGAGCGTCGTAGTTAAAATTGGGCGTAAGTGTTTTTGAGCATCATAGTGCTATAGTACTATAAATTCGAACGTCGTTGTTAAAATTGGGCGTAAGTATATTTTGAGCGTCGTAGTTAAAATTGGGCGTAAGTGTATTTTGAGCGTCATAGTGCTCAAACAAACCAAAACAAAACGCTATATATTTGAGCGTCGTTGTTAAAATTGGGCTTAAGTATATTTTGAGCGTCATGTATCACTATTGACCAGTGATTACCTGGCTTAGATGGTTCCTGTGTTCTTCATCGTGTCTCTATTGTTACCTACTCAAAGTTCACACGTGTGAAATTGACACCCATGGAATTCGAATGTACCAACTACATTATTTTTGCGAAGAAATGAATATGGTCACCTGCCTGAGACACCTAATATACTGTAATCTCATATAAAGCAAATGTGATTACCTGGCTTAGACACATAAACTATTGCAATTCATATTAAGTAAATGTAATTACCTGGCTTAGACACTTTAAATACTGTAATCTCAGATTAAGCAAATGGTTTACCTCGTACCTGTATTAGATTCTCATATGAAGTAAGGATGTAATCTCTTAGATAAAGCAAAACTGTATTGACTCGTATACCTGTTTTTAATAATAGACACCTAAATTACCCCGTCACATCAAACGAGTCAGCAAACGTCGTCCAGTCGCTTCCATCATATAATTCCTGAATTTGATACAAGATTGTCTCAAAAAATATAATCTCTCATATAAAACAACGCGGTATATAGTGTTTGTCTCGAACTTGTTTTAATATCTTTGACACCTAAATTACTCTCTTAGACCAGGCAATGTGAGCTTACAGAGGTTTCCCCCAAAACTGTTTATTTATCAACCCATGTCTGCAGATGTCAATGAATAACTTGTGTACATGTCAATCGGGTGTCTGCAGAAGTCCACAATATTTTATTTGCAATAATTGGACGTCGTTGCTCACGCGTAAATAACAAAGAGCGTTCTCGAGTCTATTCGTTATCTCTCCATCGCGCTTAAAACAAAAAAATGAAGTTATGGAGCATCATGTATCACTATTTCACCAGAAGTCACCTGTTAGACCGCGTACACGTAGACACCTCGTAAGTAATCTCAGACCAAACAAAGCTGATGATATGTTTCTTTCATCTTTTATATGATGGCGCTATATGTTATGAACAATACTCCATATACCTATTTACCATATGTACTCAATCGCACATAAGCGAAACAAACAGGGAGGCTAGTCTAACGAGGAAGACTATTTATTGTTCATACCCAATAAAATAGTTCTCCAATTCGGTCACTAATAGATCTGCCTGTGGTACAATGAGGACTTATAACAATCTTTATCTTATTTATCGATCTATGCCAGAACATTACCATATGAAAAACATGACCATCAAAAACACCAAATGGCCTTACCCTAACCGTTATGTATGAATATAATTTTACCATGCGTTAATATTGTCAGCTTATCGTCTGATGAGCAAATGCGATCTTTACATACTTAAGCTCAGGTATGAATATAATTTTATCACGTGTACATATGGTCATCTTATCACGTGGCGAGCAAACTGTTATGTTTGCACACTTAAGCTCTGAATAAACTATACATATCGCATCTGAATGAAGTTCTGGAATGGAGGCTAGCCATGCGTTCCCGGCCAAGGGAATAAATAGTCACGGTCTATTGAGAAGTATGGCCTTGTACGTAAATAATAAAGCGCGTTATCGAGTCTATTTATTCTCAATAATAGATGGTCATTTAGCCCAAACAGTATGGTGTCCTTTATGGTACGTTCATACGCTGGCAATATTGCACTGCAAACTGCAAAAATGCCAGCTGCAAAATTGCCAAAACGGATTAATTTCTGCCCGCTGTCAACAAATCAGTGTTAGTAGTGATCAATGAACGACAGCCGTTTTGCGTGATTGATGAGCTGTTTGTAATATATTGGAACACGATGCGTGTTGGTATTCTTAGGCCAGTCATAAAATAATGTCACTTGACATGTTGGAATGTGATATCGCCACGGCCAGTTCTCTCGCTGGAATGCTGCTCATATATGAGTACAATAAACGTCACCTAGACAGGAGATGGTGGGCCCGCACTTGGCTCAACGAAGATAACCGACGAATTCAAATCTTCCCGGGTATCATCCCAAACTCCAAACTTGTCATTCCAATAATTTTAGTCACAAACTGGTTGGTCTTCAATGTTAAGCAAAACAATACATTAAGAAAACGGGCGGGGGCGTGGTGCTTATGATAAGCATAACAAAGAAATCAAATAAATAGTAACACAAGTTAATCAAAAGCACACAATATATTGTTATTCAAATGGCATGAATAATTATATAGGCCCATATATGCTTTATCAATGCCAAAGACTAACACCTCATTATCCCTACTGTTAGACCCATACCCCACCACCACGACACAAGCAGTCACTTTTAAACCACTACAATTACATCGATATCGCAGTCTGTGTAGATGGTGTTGGCACGTATTCGAACCCCAGCTTGATCTGAATATTGAGTGATATCTCAATGTTCCATTCTGATCGATACATGACCATTTCGATAACAATTGAGAATTTGTACACGCTCACTGAAGTAAGCACATTTGAAGCAATGCATGGATACTCATAGTGAGTCCTGCCACCACCTCCCCTAAAGCTCCCACATTTATGACTCGGGAAGCATCACTTTTGGTACTCTTTGTATCACGCCATATCATCATATCCTCATATAACGGAGATCCGTACACATGTATAATTAAGTGTGTATGAGAATCACAGAAAACACACCCCGATCCCATTCGATCGCATCCAGGACGGTACAGAAACAATCAATTATTGTTAGTGGTCTTGTGCTGTGGCCACAGGTAGAGAGGTATGCGCCGTTATTTCGGCCAATTTGGCCGTTTACTTCATGGCTGTTTTTCATCTGACGTGTGTGTCGGGATAAATAATGTGGAGGATTTATGCAAATGTTAGCCCAAACTACATTTCCAAGTAACGATGGTTTTGTTGTTTATTTTGAGGAATAATACCGCGTCAGATGAATTCAGCCCAAATATGTTAACAGTTGTCGTGTCAAACATTCGCAGTAGGTTAGCGTTATTTGGTATTTGTGGATGTCCTTTAGCATGGGGAAAATAGACTACTGCGCTTGAACGAGCATGTGAATTTGTCGTTTTTAATGTATAGCAACTTGATAATCAATAACAGAGGCATTCTCTGTCAAATAAGATCGCTCTATTTACGATACCAATTGGGGAACTTTGTAAATTAAATTACGCGTAAATCAGCGTAAACGTATACCTGCTGCAAATAGAGAAGGTGTCGAAATCGGCGTACTCGCCCCAGGGCTAACTCGCCCCAAGCGACGTGTGCCAACTCGGAATAAAAGGCCAGCTCGGAATAAAATATGTATACGGGGTGCTATATGGCGTTTGGTCCGTTGTTTCTCAATGAATATTATTGAAATTTGGTGTATATGTCCGGGCTGGGACATGGAATACAACAACGTTTGTTTTAAATTTACAAATTTGTTGTGATTTTATTCATTTTTTTTTTCGTTCTGAAACACACTATAAAGTGTATATAATATAATAACGAACACGAGACATACATAATTTATAAACTGTTAACAAAAGATATCAAATTCAATACATGACAAAGATGACTCAGTGGAGTTTATAAAGTGAACATAAAAACATTGAGGTAAGAATCTTTTTAAGGAATGCAACTTTATTTAATGATAATAAACACATAAATTAAAATAACAAACATGAGACATACATGATTTATAGACTGTTAACAAAAGATATCAAACTCAATACATGACAAAGATGACTCAGTGAAGTTTATAAAGTGAACATAAAAATATTAAGGTAAGAATCTTTTTAAGCATTACTAAACCGTTTAGCAAAGTCCACTTCACTCATCCGATCATCACCAAATTTCATATTTATCTTTATATTGATGAGAGCTATCAAATATTTTTTTAATTTTATAGGAAAAAATGGTCGCCAGCGGCCATATTGCATTTACGTTATATGCTATCGCGTCATGTCGATATCTACTATTACTTAGAAATTTCACCTTTCCAGATTCATAATTGCTCCATTGACTGTAACAGATGGAATTATTCCCCTCTTCGGATAGAGTGTCACTGAAACTTTATTTTGTCAGACTGTCTGTATAGTCACTGATTATATATGGCAATAATCTGTAATAAGATGTAGCACTATTTTATTTTATATTTACATGCAGTGCTGTTTTTATACAACAATTATAACCCCCCACCCTAGATCATCATGTGATCGACCATACATCGCGTGTGAGGACCTGGTTGAATTAAGGGGGGTTTAATGGATAACTTCTGTCCTCAAGCTAGATTATACTTATGACATTTAATGGCATGTTACTAACGTGGAGGGTTAGATATACTTGAGACACCACCACTCTTCAATTCACACCAAGTTCTCAGCTGTCATATTCGGATATTAGAACCCATAGCCATGATATATGGTTTATTTTGTGTATACTAGTAATATTGTTATTTTCAGTACCTTTATATACCAGTACTGTGTATAACAATGCATATAAATTAATCCATGTATACATGTATATTGATTCAACGGATTCAGTGGTTTTGTCCATCAGTCTATCAAATTTGCGGGGAAAACATGGCCACAAGCAGTACACCCTGCTAAATTTCGAATTTGAATCAATTGGCGCACCCTGCAGCCAGCTTTTATTGGAGAACTTTTTCTCATGTGGATATTTTGGGTCACCGCTAGATGTGAGCCATATTTTGTTCTCAAACTGTCCTTGTGAAGACATCACTGCCAGCGGTGATCTTGAATTTTACTATTTTTATGGCTACATAATTTGGTTGATCCTACAGACGACACCCTTTGTCCGATCGTCACCATATTCCACAATGATCTTCTGGATAACCAGGGTGAGAGTAATCTAATTTTTTCCGAATTTCGTTAAAAAACATTACCACAGGCAGCAATTTGGTATCTTACTGTTTGATCCTCTTTTGCATGACTGAATTGTTCCAGGTGTTCCAAAATGTATAATCGATAGCTACAACAATTCTATGGTAGATAGTTCACGGCCGACCTGATGCATTCATCTTAGTTTTCTTGTCATATATCACCGTTGATTGTTGACGACCAGTCACGACCCAGGCTGGTCGTCAACAATCAACGGTGATATATGACAAGAAAAGAAGATGCATGCATCAGATCGCCCATGAATTATTTTACAAAAAAAATAGTCACATATATACATTGGGGAAATGTTATAAAGTTAATATTATAAATCCATATTTATGCATCTATCAGAACGAGATATCTGATGTACTCACGACCAAGCACACTATGCTTGCATGGTCAAATTACCCCTAGATATGAAGCGTGATCGTGCATCTACAATTTGACAATTACATGCTCATAAACGTGGGCTATATGGTTTGCCGATAGATTCAAATCATGACATCCAATATGCAGTCGGACAGATGCATGAGGGCTGTACCCTATTCCGAAGACTTGAATGATGCAAAGAATAAAATCCAAGAAGGATGCTGAGAAAAGAAACGTCAGCTTATCAAGTTGTCACCACAAATACACATATGCAATTTAAGATATATTAAATAGAACATGCTACCTATATAATGAAATGCAATAAAAGTATGTATACCCAACCCATCGACTACGCCGCTGTGACCAGCTATGAGGGCATACACATGAAATATTCAAACCGACCGGACAGTGTTGCATGTAATATAAGTATACTTAACCCCACCCCCTGTGTCACCCCTCTGTGACGATGTGATCAGCCTTGATGACATAGACACGAAATATAAAATAGACCAGACAACGTACAATGAAATATAAGTACGCACACCCTAACCCCATGTCGCCACGCCTCAACATGCATGGGACACATTATGACATGTGAAACATGCACATGAATGGTCCAAACAGACATGGTCCCATGCAATATAAGTGCGCACACGCCAATCCCATTTCGCCGCGTCACTCTATGTAACCAGTCGTGAGAACGTGCACATGAAAATGTAAAACATATCCGACAGTGTCACAATCGATATAATAAAAACAGTACATACTGCTCCCCCAACCGCATGTCGCCGTGTCCACACACGTGATGACCGGACGTGAAAACATGCACATGTAATAAAAGATATAGTCGTTATAATCAAATGCAATAAAAGTATGTAAACCAACCACCTTGTACCACGCCGCTATGACCAGCCATGATAACATACACATGACATGTTCAAACCGACCATGCAGACA
Organism: Siphonodentalium dalli; assembly: GCA_032622095.1. NCBI lineage: Eukaryota > Metazoa > Mollusca > Scaphopoda > Gadilida > Siphonodentaliidae > Siphonodentalium > Siphonodentalium dalli. Next base: position 92,628,412 of record CP136068.1, read on the forward strand.
GCGTTTAATGCAATATATATATACGAACACCCCAACACTGTTCCACCCCTCTGTGACGATGTGATCAGCACTGATGACGTACACATGAAATAATCAAATAGACCAGACAATGCCCCCTGCAATATAAGTACGCACGCCCTAACCCCATGTCTCTACACGGGACATATTGTGACATGTGAAAATATGCTCATGAAATGTTCAAACATACATGGTCACATCTCATATATATTTTGAAGACCTCTGTTTGTTTGTTTGTTTGTTTGTTTGTCTGTCTGTCTGTCATTGATACAAATCTACGATTCTCGACCGATCGGGACGAATCTTGGTACGTGTGTGTAGTTTGACCGGGCGGTGAACGTTGTCGTATTGGCGAGCCCGTGCGGCGCCCGTGCAGCGCATGCGCAGACGATATCTCGGAAACGGGTGGAGCTATCGACTTCAAATTTGCTATGTGAATGTATCTTGCCCCGGATGCGAATTTTATCGGGTCGACGAGCCGGTGCGACACCAGCTTCGCGCATGCGCAGACGAGATCTCGGAAACGGGTGGAGCTATCGACTTGAAATTTGGTATGTGAATGTATCTTGCCCCGGATACGAATTTTATCGGGTCGCCGAGCCCGTGCGACGCCAGCTTCGCGCATGCGCAGACCAGATCTCGGAAACGGGTAGAGCTATCGACTTGAAATTTGGTTTTTGAATAGCCCGGACAACGTCGGGCTCATCGGCTAGTCTCATATATATTTTGAAGACCTCTGTCTGTGTGTATGTTTGTTTGTTTGTTTGTTTGTCTGTCATTAATACAAATCTACGATTCTCGACCGATCGGGACGAAACTTGGTACGTGTGTGTAGTTTGACCAGGCGGTGAACGTTGTCGTATTGGCGAGCCCGTGCGGTGCCCGCTTCGCGCATGCGCAGACGAGATCTCGGGAACGGGTGGAGCTATCGACTTTTGCTATGTGAATGTATCTTGCCCCGGATACGAATTTTATCTGGTCGCCGAGCCCGTGCGACGCCAGCTTCGCGCATGCGCAGACGAGATCTCGGAAACGGGTGGAGCTATCGACTTGAAATTTGGTATGTGAATCTATCTTGCCCCGGATACGAATTTTATCGGGTCGCCGAGCCCGTGCGACACCAGCTTCGCGCATGCGCAGACTAGATCTCGGAAACGGGTGGAGCTATCGACTTGAAATTTGGTTTTTGAATAGCCCGGACAACGTCGCCCGGACAACGTCGGGCTCATCGGCTAGTCTCATATATATTTTGAAGACCTCTGTCTGTATGTTTGTCTGTCTGTATGTTTGTCATTAATACAAATCTACGATTCTCGACCGATCGGGACGAAACTTGGTGCTTGTGTGTAGTTTGACCAGGCGGTGGACGTTGTCGTATTGGCGAGCCCGTGCGACGCCCGTGCAGCGCATGCGCAGACGAGATCTCGGAAAATGGTGGAGCTATCGACTTGAAATTTGGTTTGTGAATGTATCTGGCCCCGAATACGAATTTTATCGGGTTGCCGAGCCCGTGTGACGCCAGCTTCGCGCATGCGCAGACGAGATCTCGGAAACGGGTGGAGCTATCGACTTGAAATTTGCTATGTGAATGTATCTTGCCCCGACTACGAATTTTATCGGGTCGCCGAGCCCGTGCGACGCCAGCTTCGCGCATGCGCAGACCAGATCTCGGAAACGGGTGGAGCTATCGACTTGAAATTTGCTATGTGAATGTATCCGGCCCCGAATACGAATTTTAACGGGTTGCCGAGCCCGTGCGACATCAGCTTCACGCATGCGCAGACGAGATCTCGGAAACGGGTGGAGCTATCGACTTGAAATTTGCTATGTGAATGTATCTTGCCCCGACTACAAATTTTATTGGGTCGCCGAGCCCGTGCGACGCCAGCTTCGCGCATGCGCAGACCAGATCTCGGAAACGGGTAAAGCTATCGACCTGAAATTTGGTTTTTGAATAGCCCGGACAACGTCGGGCTCATCGGCTACTTGAAGTTTGGTTTTTGAATAGCCCGGACAACGTCGGGCTCATCGGCTAGTCTAAGATATATTTTGGGACTTCTGTCTGTCTCTTTGGTTGTGTGTTAGCTATGGCCGGAAAAACTGTCCGACGGATTTTGACGAAATTTGATACCTAGGGGTGATTTTGTTCAGGGAGTGTTTTGGACGGGTAAAATCATGACTCCGACCTGACCTTGACCTTCAAAAAGGTCAATTGATGGTCAAGTCGGGTAAAACGGGACGGATTTCGACAAAATTTTATACCTAGGGGACAATTTTGTCCAGGGAGTGTTCTGGACGGGTCAAATCGCTACCCCGACCTGACCTTGGCCTTCAAAAATGTCAATTCAAGATCAAATCGGGTAAAACGGGTTACTTTTGTCCGGGGAGTGTTTTGGACGGTACAAATCGTGACCCCGAATGGACCTTGTCCTTCAAAATTGTCAATTCAATGTCAAATCGCGAATTTTGACGGGATTTCGACAACATTCGATACCTAGGGTTACTTTTGTCAGGGGAGTGTTTTCGATGCGTCAAATTGTGACCCCAACCTGACATTGACCTTCAAAATTGTCAAATCAAGGTCAAATCGGGTAAAACCTGATGGATTTCGACGTGTACGTTTGTCCGGGAGTGTTTTGGTCGGGTCAAATCGTGATCTTCAAAATGGTCAATTCAATGTCAAATCGCGCAATTCGCCGAAAAGCAGAGGGAAAACAGCCCGGACGAAGTCGGGTCCACCAGCTAGTGCAATATAAGTGCGAACACGTCAATCCCAAGTCGCCGCGTCCCTACATATAACCAGTCGTGAGAACATGCAATGAAATTGTCAAACAGACTCGGAAGTGCCACAATCAATATTGGAAAAGCAGTACATACGTGCACCCAAATAGCCCCTCGCCGCCCCCATAGTCCATACGTGTGATGGCCAGACGTGAAAACATGCACATGAAATTTTCAATTATACCCGATAGTGTCGCATACAATGCTTCTATAATCATGATATGGAACATAGATCAGATAAGATCAGGACAACTAAGTAAAATAGTCATTTGAAGCAGTTTGAAGGAGGTGGGTCCCTATCCCAGAATCGGAAAAAAATAAAAAATAGGTGGTGGTGGGTACCCAGTGGGCGGAAAAATACTGATACGCGCTCAACAGTTTGTCTAAACAAAATTGTTCTAAAAACACAGGTTTATGACTGCGGACAGAAGCCGATTAAGTGTGATGTAATTTATCCATGAACATGAATATGGAGATTCTATCACCATTCGACACGAAACTGGGATCTTTAAACAGACAAGTTTCCTTTTCGTGGGACACGAAAAAGCGAATTTATTGTTGGCAGTTTCGGCAGTCTGAGTAGTTAATTAATCCCAAAATACACGGAACTCATTTACGATATTCCGATAGGACTATGTTTACTCTATGTTCTCTAAAAAAAATGGTGTGAATATTCTCGATAGAACTATTTTAATCCGACGTTTTGTAACACCTTAAAACATTGAGCTGTTAACGCAATTTTCTGAATTTTCGTCGCATAAAATCAATAAAAATACGATGAGTAACTGAACATCTTTTTGAACATTCTAGAAGGGGTATATGTCCCTGATATATGTTTAAAATTTCACGCAAAAACTATAAAAGATGACAAGGATATAATTAGTTTAATAGACCCACTCTAAATCTCCCATAGTAAATGCATGGGTCTGTGTTTGCATAGTTTCTGTCCCGGCATGCAACAGTCAAAATGATTATCTGTAAAATTGTCTGTATTAAAGTGGAGTTTGTTTTAATTCACATTTTATAAAACCTATTTACTTTACTAAAGGTCAGTAATAATATTCACTGTTTTAGATTTAATTAACTATTTGCTTCTTCTCATCGTAAATACGCCACTTCTATTTGCTTGTTCTCATCGTAAATATTCAACTACAACGTTTCCGTCCATGTACAACATATGATTTAATATCGTAGCAATTTTTAATTCATTTCACTTAATAATCTTAATTTAAAATAATCATTACGTGTATACTGTACATAACCTCGTTTAAAAGAGAGATATGCATAGCTAATATGTATAGTATATACATCATACTTTAGTAGAAGACGTTATTTAATGCACCAAACATTGTATCACATTTAAAAAGTAATTCTTTGTAAAATAATACATGGACGATCTGATGCATCTTCATTTTCTTTTTGCTAATTGTGTTCGGTAAACAGTTGTACCATTGACACAGGCCATTAATTTAAAATAATCATTACGTGTAAACTGTACATTACCTCGTTTAAAAGAGAGATATGCATAGCTAATATGTATAGTATATACACCATACTTTAGTAGAATACGTTATTTAATGCACCAAACATTGTATCACATTTAAAAAGTAATTATTTGTAAAAATAATTCATGGACGATCTGATGCATGCATCTTCATTTTCTTTTTGCTAATTGTTTTCGGTAAACAGTTGTACCATTGACACAGGCCAAGATATATTGGGCTGGTTTGATCCTGTTCGAAGCTGGTTTACTCCGATTTCATATGATAACAAAGAAAAGCAATCGTAATTTCGGGCTAACATTTACTCATATTGGTAAACCAATTGGCACATGAGACACAGTCACACACTGGAATCCAATTTTCCACTAGTATATTCCCCCCCTTCGGGCGAAATAACGGCGTATACCTCTCTACCGGTGGCCACAGCACAAGGCCACTAACAACAAGAAAACTAAGATGCATGCATCAGGTCACCCATGAACTATTTAGCAATAGAATAATTCAGTTCGGTTGCGGTTTCACAACGTTACAACTGACATACGATTACACAAGACACACCTTGAATGTGGAACTGTGTAAGAGTGAATATTAATGTTCTAAATCCCATGTTTCACAATTTAGTTGTGATTGGGGGGGGGGGGGTGTCGTACTTTATTAACACGCGAGTAGTGTAATTAAGTACGGGTAATTAGAAGTAACAAATCGTTTAGTTTCTATCGTATCGACTGAAAGGGGTGAGCAGATTATTGGTGATGAATGTTTTCGTTAGCTGTCAATATAATATGCATATATGCCCCGTTACGTTTATACACTGTAGCATTGGCGGGCCAGAGTGTGTTGACATGTTAATTGTTTGGTTCATTAATAACAGATCAGCGGGGATTTGTCGTGAAAACGTACACGTATACGTGGAAATATGCTACGGTTACGGTTAAATTAATGGTTCTTCTATTACACCACCGTGTATACTCGGTTTAAATAGGTATATTATATAGGGACGTGTGCTCAATTTTGATGTGGACCGATGATCGAACAAACTAAATCGGAGGTAAATGTCGCAGGCCGGAGGACCATTTTTTCAATAATTTTTAAAGAAATTGAGCAGTTGCAACAGAAGCAGCAAAAAAGGGTGTACAATTGGCAAATGATGAGGGGCGGTGTGACGTGTAACTAGGATTGAAATTAGATATGCAATTTGGAGATTATTGGATGAGGGATGTTATATTAATTATATTAAAGGGACGAGAGGGTTTAGTTGTCGAAAATATTTGTTCCAAACACCGTAAACAGATCAATATTAAAACGCATACATTTTGGTTCAAATATACGATCACTATCCCTTAAAGGAATACGGTCCTGAAAAAAAACAATATTATTTTCTTTCAATATACCGATAATATATATATAAAATGTTACGAATCAATGATTGTAAATACGGGACACTCGGGGCATATATACGGAAAATTAAAACAACATCGTGAACACGCGCCCGAATAGAGTTCACATGCCTGCTCATGTTTTTATAAGCTTTATTTTTGACACGAAAGTGTTACCTACCCCGCTCAATCGGCCTTCTATAGTTTTTTTGTCAAAACAATAACTTTCCAAACAGCGCTTAAGACAAATCACAAGTGAATATAACTCACCGCGCGATGACAATTAACCATGTGTACACAATGCTATTGATATGCCCAGCAGTAATTCCATCACGCTCACGAGCTGATGTCTATTCCGAATTTTCCATCGTCATATAGTTAGACACAAATAACTCCGATTCCGTGTTTTTAATTAGTTTACCTCGCTTGACGTCATGCGAGGTTTTGCGACGGAGATAGCCGACAACCGGTGGCGGTATTATTTATTTATTTCTCGGCTTAATTATTACGCGATTTTTATGGGACTTGGATTATTGTGATCACAATAGGGGTGGCTTTCCGATAGAGTTTTGTTGTTTCATGAGCACTGTAATCCCTTAAACATCATGCTTACATAAAGACCTACTAAATTTTACCTAAACAAGAGTCTGATTGTGTTATAGAAGGCAGCATAATGCTACTGGCTAATCACACACAAATGGTATAAACGCTCTTTATTATTTCCAAATAAGGAATTGAGCAACAAAGAACGCTCTTTATGTTTACCATCATAATATAAAGAAACACCAGGAAAGTAACTTTTTATGCTTTGTTTACATAACAGTCGGCAAATTTACGACCATAACATAATGTTTATGAGATATTTCTCATTTGTATATTAACAAAGTCTGTCTATATTTGAATATTATTTCGTTTGTAGCGGTGGAAATATGTTCACATGATACCCACCAAGGCCTTCATACCTTTAAGGTATACTACAACTGTTTTTCTTTTCAATAGCAGAATACAGAATGCTATTAAGAAGTGACACAAAACACAGAACATTTGTTTTAATTATAAGTATTAAGAAGTGAGAGATATGTGAGTCAAGGAAACCAGTAACGAAAGGCAATATTAACATGATTTGTCAGAGAATAATTGTTTACGTTCCAATGAATATGTACTGGAAACAAACTGTCTGTACCAGACTTTCATAAACACAAATTATGTATTAATGATCATTAATGGTGTAACGACATATTTCGTTCTTTAATGTCTCAAATGAAAGTGTCAATGACACTGTAGCTCAACTTTGAGAAGAAGTTAAATTTGTGTGATGAGCAATGAATGGAAAGATTTAGAATTGAATTTGGAAATCCAAGATGGCCGCTGGCAGCCATGTTTTTTTGTCGGAATGTCCCCAAAATGACTCATTCTCATCTACATTCCAATTTCAACAGCCATGAAAAATTTCATGATGATCAGACTAAAGGTACGACCTGTAGCCCGTGCTAAAGAATTTAGTCATACAAAGAGTAAAATCCAAGATGGCTGCTGGCGGCCATGTTTTTTGGCCGAATAACCCCAAAATTACTCGTTCCCATCTACATGTCAATATTATCATCCATGACAAATTTCATGATGATCAGACAAACAGTATGACCTGTGGCCCGTGCTAATGGATTAAATTTTGAAATCCAAGATGGCCACTGGCGGCCATGTTTTTTGTCCGAATGACCCCAAAATGACTCGTTCCCATCTACATTCCAATTTCAACAGCCATGACAAATTTTATGATGATCAGACTAAAGTTAAGACCTGTAGCCCGTGCTAAAGATTTAGTCATATAAAGACTAAAATCCAAAATGGCTGCTGCGGCCATGTTTTTTGGCCGAATGACCCCAAAAGGACTCGTTCCCATCTACATGTCATTATTAACATTCTTGACAAATTTCATGATGATCAGACAAACATTACGAACTGTAGCCCGTGCTAATGGATTGAATTTTGAAATCCAAGATGGCCACTGGCGGCCATGTTTTTTTTCCGAATGATCCCAAAATTAATAATCTGGTCTAAATGTTGATGTCAACAGCTATGACAAATTTCATAATGATCCGACCAAAGGTACGACCTGTAGCCTGCATTGTTGACGCCTTACGTACACACATACACACGGACGACAAAGCCATGGCAATAGCTCAAACTTTACAATTTAACGACATTTTCGGTCTTTAACAGTTTAATAGGGGCCCCCGGTGGTCCAGTCGGTAGAGTGCCAGGTGGATTACGTCGTCCCAGGCCGTCCAGCGCTGACGAAGCTGGTTCTAACCCCACCATAGGGAGGGTGGCCGGAATCGTGTATCTGGGCAAGTTTGTCAATTGCTTTCCGGGGGGTCGGTGGTTTCTACACGCAGTGGAACAACTTCCCGGTGAAATTGAGCATCTGCGTGGTCTTTCCTCCACCCGTAAAATCGACAACGTCGTGTGTGGCCTAGCGGCTAGAATGACGATAAACCCTAATAAACAACAGCAACAACAATTAATAGTTTAATGACATTTTTCGGTCTTTATAATATCTCAAGATATAGGGGGTATTTGGATCTCTAGTTTAACGACATTTTTCGGTCTTTATAGTTTAACGACATTTTTCGGTCTTTAATATCTCAAGATAGAGGGGCCCTTAGGGGGTATTTGGATCTCTAGTTTAACGACATTTTTCGGTCTTTGATAGCAAAATGGAAGAAGTACATATTTGGAAGATGTGGTGGCCCTAAAAAGGAAAGTTTTTTGGTGGTCTTGAAATGCAGTTTTTCTTAACAGTCTTCCTTGATTAAAGTGATGTGAAACACTCCGGCAGACACCGGGCAGAGTGATCAAATAAATAGAAATTAAGAATAATCTTTCTCAAAGTAGTTATTTGTTACGAATATTAATCCAAATGGATGATACACAACGTCATTCTTATATATTAGTTAAATGCAATGACTCTCGATGGCAAAATGATTTTTGTTTAATTACAGCCGATAGTTGCGCCCCGAATCGAGATGTAAATATTTACAATTTGGAGTAGTTCAGACGATGTTCTATATGAAGTGGTGTGGTAGATCTTTTTGGAAATTTTCAGTGATGTTAGTAGAATGATAACATTCCCCACGTTGGAAAAGTGCCTGAGCACTAACTTATCAATTTCTCGCTCCCGAAAAATTCCATAATATGTCTTTAAACATATATATAAATCTCCGAAAAAAAAAATTCTAAAGCATTAAACGATTTGCTATATTTCCACTAGGGCATATATTTCATCTGATTTTGCGAGAATCCATATATACTTTTTCATGAGAATCCAGGGTAATTTGCGAGAATCTAGATTTGGATTCTCGCCGAAATATAAGCCCAGATTTCACTCTGAAGTGTGCCTAAATGGCATAAATTGTACCTTGGTTCCCATGTTCGCTATAAACTAGCTTGAAATTCGCAAACCAATGAATTTTTTTCCTTCAGAAAATTTACATTTTTATGATTCGCGACATAAATTGTCACCAATAAAAACAAATTTGATTCATCGTGGAAGTTAGTCGGTGACTATAAATAATGTCACCATTCAACTGAATGTTGTTGAATTCTATTGAGATGTGGAGCAGACAATATATTGGGAGGCTCGGAGGCTCCATAGCATGAGGCCCCCACCCCCTTTTCGTATGCCGTATTCCATGCCCTGTTATGAGGTACGCCGTATTTCCGGCCCCTCTGTTAGGAGGTATTCGGTATTCCAAAAATACCGGTATTCGTACGCCGACCTTCCAAAATATGAAGTTTTCATATATTTTTATGTATTCCATATGGTATTCCGTATTCCAACTTCTGTGTTAAGTGGTATTCCGTCTTCCATGGGGGGTGGGGGTGGGGGCCTCTAGCATCTGCTCCTCAATCCTTACCAGATGTCAGTAAAAGTTTCCCATTTCATTATTTCAGTTCTTTAGCAATCTTAATCATTATATGTAATGCCCTGACCATGCTCAATACTAGCTTGAAATTGGCGAAACAATGAATTTTTTTTCTTCAGAAAATTAACATTTTTATGACTCGCGACATAATTGTCATCAATAAAAACAAATTTTATTCATCGTGGAAGTTAGTCGGTGACTATAAATAATGTCACCATTCAACTGAATGTTGTTGAGCATATTTCAACCAATTTTGGAAGTTTAAATGAATATTTTCTTCACACTCAAAGTCAATTGACAAATTTCAGGATTTTAGCCTGCTTCGTTGGGACCAAATATTTGTTGTGCACACTGAAGGAACGTCTACCATCACTCGATAGGCCAGATTATGCCCTGACCATGCTATAAAGTATTAAACTAGCTTGAAATTGGCAAAACTATGAATTTTTTTGGTTGAACAAATTTACATGGGAATCTCCATAGAAAACGGTTATATTTCGATAAAAACGAAAGTAATGCGAAATGAAAGTCGGCACTTGCCAGAATTGTGCAGAATAACATATGAGTCAAGTTATATGCGAATATTTGACCTCATTCGATTAAATAGTCTCGTATTTAAGGAATCAATGCCAATGGCGCTCGGACATGTGGAATTTTTTTCCGTCGCACTCGCAGACTGTAAGGCGGAATTGTGAAATGTAAACACGCATTACCTTTTGTGAGAATAACACAAGCGCAGACTTTATCAAAGTAATGCAATACACAACAACAAATAGGATAACACGGATATAAACACGGTATAAGTGAGAATAAACGTGGAAACAGTTGACAACATTTGTTCGGTTATTCGGCAAAACCGAAGGTATAGATTTATGGTCACTAACAAGAAATTCAATTAATTGAGGAAAAACACCCACTGTCCTGAGTGGTATTGATAAGCTGTTGGGGGGGGGGAGAGATATTAATTGTGTTAAAGTGCAATGGGAAGTAATTGCGGTTAAGGGTAATAAGAAATGTCTTATTGCATTCTCATTGGGCTTAATCATAATTAGAGATTCCTTAAGTTATTGCGGTTAATCGAAATTGTCTATTAAATGTCAATTTTGATTCCCATAGAGATCATCAATGATGTCTATGCGCAGGGTCGACGTGCCAATCTTCTCTATTTGGATTCCAATTGTTGGCTCATTAAATATGCACATATGCTTAAGATACAGTCGTGCACGAAGCGAGCTCCGGTAAGTCGGGTTTTGGATCCCATGCAGTTAATGAAAATATCATTGAAATAATCAGTTTCCCCCAATAAACAACCATATATTCAATATACATGTTTTGGAGCAGAATTAGGCAGTCCATATTGGACGCCATCATGGAATTTATTTTTTTTGGTTTAATTTTCACACATATTTATTAGTTATGTGGATGGAGTTCTCATTAAACCTCACATCCTTATATTGGTTACAGTAATGCCCAAAGTAATTGACCACTTAACCACATCAGAATTATTGGTAATTTTTCAGCATTTAAAATCCTGACAAATTACCCATTATTCAGCTGTGGTCAATTACTTTGTACATTACTGTATGAGGATTGAGTTATCATTACACCTCAAATCCTTATATTGGTTACAGTAATGCCCAATGTAATTGACCACTTAACCACAGCAGAATTATGGGTATTTTTTCAGCATTTAAAATCCTGACAAATTACCAATAATTATGCTGTGGTTAAGTGGTCAATTACTTTGGACATTACTGTATGAGGATTGAGTTATTATTACACCTCAAATCCTTATATTGGTTACAGTAATGCCCAAAGTAATTGACCACTTAACCACAGCAGAATTATGGGTAATTTTTCAGGATTTAAAATCATGAAAAAATACCCATTATTTTGCTGTGGTTAAGTGATCAATTACTTTGGACATTACTGTATGTAGATGGAGTTAAACCTCACATCAGTGTGTTGGGGATTTGGACCTTGACTTGGGACCTTTTGTTTTTAACGCGACAAATGCGCGTACACCTTATACACAAATTTCTTATGTAACCAGAGTTTTTCTTGGATAAGATGAGTTTGAAGCCTGCTTTCATTTCAAAATGTTGTCAGTTTTATATTGTCTGCAGCGGAACTCAACGCGTTGAAGCAAAAGTTAGAAAAGATAAAATGTGTACGTAATGAGACTATAATACAACTGAAAAAATAAACTGAGGGAGGGGTGTGCGATACAGGGAACTAAGGGTTGAACCGATATAAATTTGTAGAGCGATAACGACCGATGTTGACATAATATGCATCTGAACTCTACTGTTGCAACATGGCTATAAAATAGGGGGGTGTCAGAATCTTAGTCATCTCTATATAGTGCCAGAATAGTCATCTATAAGATGTTGGGTTGGTTATATGGACTCGGAGAAAAAGTGCTTTGTACCGATGAACTGACATAAATTAGTGGAGCGATGTTGCATCGCGACTGTACTAAAGCAGCAATGATGTAAAATGGGGGGGGGGGAGTCTGAAATTATCTATCTCTATAGATGGCACCAGGATTATATAGATAGGAATAGCAATTGATATACGTATACAGTATACTATAGTAATACCATAGACATATAAGTACAAATATCACGTGATAAAATATTACGTTACGTGAATATACCGATGAAAGAAATAAATAAATTGGACCGGGATTAGAGGTTGGGTTGGTTATATGTGGATAATTGGATATGGAATTCATACCGATGAAACGATACAAATTAGTGGAGCGATAATGACCAATGTTGACACTTACCGCTATACTTAAAGTAATTGACCACCAGCAACGTGGTGTCACCCCGTTAATACTGCGGTACTATACCGCGGTATCCTCCAATACCGCGGTACTGATACCGCTTGTTAACGTATGTGGGAGTAAATACCTCCCCTCAAATTGTTCCATGAAAATCACTGCGGTATTCAAAAAAATTAATGCGGTGCCCGCTAAAAGACCGCAGTATCATCGCCCAATACCGTAATTCCACTGCCATGACCGCCTCGATACAGCTACCGTTTATTACCGGTATCACCGTGGTCATGACCGGGGTATCACCCCGTTTTTCTGGTCAATTACTTTGAGAATAGTGGTAGTCAGGCTACGCGCGGGAGAAAATAGGGGTTGATACGATAGACCAAAATAAATTTGTCAGGTGATAATGACCAATGTTGACCTATAAAGTAACGCGACTATACTGTCGCATAATTATCAGGTGTAACCGGTCAAATATGAACTCTAGTGACCAATATAGAACAGGTCAGAAAACATTCGCAGGGCCCTAATTGGCCTAAAATTTATTTAACACTCCATTTGCCATTATTGGCATTAAAATTGATTTATGTCGATAAAACTTTCATTTTTCAAAATGTTAAGCTGAGACTTGGAGTGTGTTGGTGGGATAGCTACATATTCGTAAAATGACAGAGTACAGCACGCAATTATGTTTTAGATGGAAGAAATGAATTTTTTTCAATGATAAAATTTAACATGGAATTTACCATTAACATCGATTTATGTCGATAAAACTGTCATTTTTCAAACTTTTAGGCTGAGACTTGGTGTATGTGCGTGTGATACATATATGTTCCTAAAATGACCGAGTCCAGCGCGTAATTATGTTTTAGATGGAAGAAATTTAATTTGACATTTTCACAAAAACACGCCAATTCCGAATCCAGATGACCTACTTGCAGACGAGCGCTCGTTAATATTCATGCCAAGAAATACAGGCGTCAAACTCATCTTTTTGGAAGGTTAATCCGATATACACATATTGAAATAATCCTTCCAGAACACCTTCCAAGATATAGAAGAATATTTTAATAGATTAGGACGCCAAAACAGTAGTAATGAAAGAATTAAAATGCACATCGCCTCCGCTTCGATTGTCATCGGCATTGGAATTAGACCATTGTATCTGTTTTGCGCATGCGCAAGTCACTTTCCATATTTGGAATTTCCATATATGGGATTTGTGTTAACATGATCACCGATCAATCCATTAACAAACAAATTACCACGCAATTATCTTAGCATAAAAATATATTGTAATTTATGCAACTACGACCCTGGTAACCCTGATAACTAATAAAATATACCGGCCAATTCATTTTAAGATCGTTATTTCACTTTGCTTTAAGCATAAATACACTCTTAAACGCACATAAACGACCCATTGGCGTTAAAATTAAATATACTCGGTATTTATTATATTAGTTTTTTATTGCTCAGTATAGAGTTAGACCCTTGACACCTGTCAATATATTTGGGCTGAATTCATATGATGCGGTATTATTCCTCGAAATAAACAACAAAGCAGTCGTTACTTCGAAATGTCCTTTGGGCTAACATTTACACAAATCCTTCGCGTGTTCTCCTCAATTGGCACGCAGGTTCTCAGTCGACACACAGGTTATCCCAGAAAGTGGTGTGAAATAAACACCCAAGGTTTGGGTGAAATAATTGATTGTTCTGTACCGTCCTTGATGCGATCGAATGGGATCGGGGTGTGTTCTCTGTGATTCTCATACACACTTAGTGGAGTGTCATTGCACTTCATTGTGATTTAAGTCACTCTAGGTTATCTGACTACAAACCACACACTTAGCCCCAACATACTTTGCGCTCTTGCGCTCCCTTCTCCGCGATCTTCACTGTGGCGTCGACCAACCCGCTGTCCGGATTGTCAAAAATTTGTCAAATCTTTGTCAAAAGTTCCGACCAATCAACGATCTGCCTTTATCGGCATCCCCTACGTAACGTTGCTCTATTTTTAGAATCACAGGCAGCTTGAATTTGAGGGGGGTTTTCCGTGCAACTGATGTGGGGAAATTCTATTGCATTTCATCGTTAAATCTCATCCTTTTGTCTGTAATTCATGTTTTAATTACGTATATATGAGTATTTATATTATGGATCTTTAATGACTCTGGATTTCTTTCGCATTATATATGTGAAAGGTGAGTTGTTGACAATTATAAACTTTCGGCAGTGAAATTCGTCTGCGGTGGAATGTTTTGATTGTCATTGATCCGTTAATTACGAGACTAATTAATCGAATGAAAACGACATATCTTATAGAACATGACTCGTATATTATTCTGCACCAGGCTAGCGAATGACGACTTTAATTTCGCATTATTTTAGTTTTTATCGCAATTTTACCGTTGTCTATGGAGATTCCCATGTTAATTTTGTCAACACCAACAAAATATTGTTTGTTCAATTTCTAGCCAGATTCTGGCATGGTCAAGGCATAATTTGACCTATCGAGTGATTATAGACGTTCAATCAGTGTGCACAACAATTGCTGATCAAAATGAGGCAGGTTAAAATCCTAAAAATTGTAAATTTTAGTTATCGTGTGAAGAAAAATTTCATTTAAATTGCTTGAAATATGCTCAACAACATTCATTTGAATCATAACATATCTACAGATACGGTTAACTCTGCAATGCAACAAATATGTTTTTATTGGTGAAAATTATGTCGCGAAATATTAAAATGTAAATTTTCAGAAGAAAATTGTGAATTGTTAGCTTATTTTAATTAATTTACCGATTAATATTTGCTCAACGCTTACTCATTATCAATTCTGAGGGATAGCGCAAGATTCTGGCCTGCACCCAGGGGGAAGTCATAATCATTTCACTGAAGCCTGTTTTCAGGCCGCATCATCACATGGCTCAACCAATCAGCTGATGCAATGGTACAGTGCTGAAGCACAGGCAATCGTCACCCGGTCTATTATAGTCTACACCATTGTAATATATGATACGTGTGCCGGTATATTATGCACAATAGAATGATATATATATATGATGCCCAGCTACATGTATACTAAAAGTAGTTGACAACCACTAACGTGGTGTCACCCCGGCAATACTGCAGTATTATACCGCGGTGACCTCCAACACCCTGATAAAGTTACCGCTTCAACACAGCATGTACCACTGTTGCACCACGATGCATGCAATCCGGATTCGCCAGCATGAAAATAAAATGCAGTGATTCTCCTTATATATATGTGGAAACTGGAAGGCATGGATGCCCTTCGTTATACATGTAGGTTATAATTCATAAATAAGTTACCAAATTATGAAAATCACCTCAAAATATACTAATAGTATAGCCTATAGGATATATGATCATATGAATGTGTTATTATCAACAAAACACTTTCTGTGAGCCAAGCGTTTGTTTATATATAGCTCATAAATAGTGACCGATATGCAAAACACTCAACATCGTGGTGTTCATTTAGAAGAGTGATTCATGGTGACCCATTAAACACTGAAATCTTTAGATGTGAAGATTATCGATAGCTACATGTATACCGGTAAGATGTATACAACCCGGTGGCATTTCTAACAAAAGTTTAATTAATGGGGGGGGGGGGGAGTCTCCTCAGTGTTGAGTTTTGCTTATTGCATACTCTTTACATATTGTTTGTTTACGTAACATGGCGTTTGTTCACATAACACAGATTAATTATTAACATGACAATAACATGCCGCAATTTACTTGATATTTAAGATTGGCATAAGAACAAAATTTGTCAAAAATAAATTATTTCTGTTAATGGCGGTTTAATGGATGTGACTATCTTAACAGTGAAATCCACCGCAATGCTTACCATATCTTTAACAAGATCCGCATGGACATATTGATTTCTTTAACTTTTTGCCGGTGTGACGATCCCTAATAAAATGCGGTTTCATAAGCGAACGGTACCATAACTCCACTACTGTGGTTATTTTGATACCTCTGTTGATACTGTATACAACCAGTAATACTGTCGTCATTACCGGGTTAGCACTCCATTTTTCAAGTCAGGTACTTTGATTATAGTGGTACGGTGCACATGTCAGTCTACTATTCACCATCATAATATACAACACTTGTGTCGGTCTACTCTACATCACTATAATATACGATATGCATGTCAGTCTACTATAATTTGTAATATATATTATAATGATGTGTATTAGACCGACCCACATATTGTATATTATAATGGTGTATATTATAATGGTGTGCAGTAGACCGACAGACTTATCATATATTATAATGGTGTATAGTAGACCGACACCGCATATCATATATTATAATTGTGTATAGGCAGAGACAGACACATGTATCATATATCATAATGGTGTATAGTAGACCGATCTCGCATATCGTATATTACATCATATTAGAATGGTGTATCAGCTCAACAGCATGCGTATGGTGTATTATAATGGTATGAAGCAAACCGATCGACCGATCATATAATAACTATATGCCTCCTAGTCTCAAGAAAACGCATAGAGGAAATATTAATATAACAAAATTTTATAATGCAGCCAATTAATCTATTACTAGTAATATGATTAATTGAAGGTCTCAAGCCCTTGAAAATGCAGAGAGGAAATTTTTGTATATGGACGATAGGTGCACTCGCATAAATTGTGAGATGAACTTCATTCAAAAACAAATAAATAAAAGTCCCAGGTCAAGGTCCACGCACCTTTCCAAATAAATGACAGGATACATTAGAGTGAACTCTGTCCAATATAAAAAAAACAGTCAATGTTTGGCATATATGCCCTTACATAACATCGGGGGATGTATGGGAGGCCGTTTTCACATTTATTCCTTATGTGCGCTTAAGTGCAAATATTTGCGCTTAAATGTAAATATTTGTGCTTGAGTGCAAATAACCTCTGTCATTTGCACTTAAGCACAAATGACTCGAGCTTAAGCGCAAATCATTTACGCACAAATATTTGTGTTTAAGCACACATAAATGGTTTATATGAAAAGCGCCTCCCATAAGGATGAGCATCAACACCAGCTGATGTGGAAATACCATCAATTCCCCATGAGCATTAAGATCAGCTCCTGAAAAAAAATTCAATGCAGGCGTAATGCATACCATATTAACACATGTGTTTGATTACAACAATCACATATTCTAATGGGTTATGGTGCAGTAGGTCTCAAGCCCTTCAAAATACAGAGATTTTTTTTTTGTCTGAAGCCTAATACCATACACTGAAAACCCAAGAACATACATATGGGAGGCCCTTTTCACATTTATTATTGATTTGCGCTTAAACTTAAGCGCAGATATTTGGGCTTAAGCAGAAATTATTTGCGCTCAAGTGCAAACATACATCTAACAATTTATTTGAGGTTACGCGTATATGATTTAAGCGTTTGACACCCCCTTACTCTCCTCCAATTATGAATGATTGAGTTCATCTCATAGTAGTAGTCCACTATAAACTCGAAATTTGAAGAAAAACATATTTCCATATGCATATCACCATCTCTGCTCCTGGTGTCCCAGTAATTGGTGCCTTACCCCCAGCGCGCTTGTATATTTTATTAAAGGGACATTTCATGCACAGATATAATACCAGTTCCATGGCCATACAAAGGTAATTAGGGGTTAATGAGAGGGGGGCTTGCTTTTCTCATATGGTGTACTTATTGACTTGAAAGAAGGGGGAACCCTATCTAATATCAGCATCCCTGCCCCCCAAAAATATATTTTATAACAGACATATCATTTAGATCTTTACCATTTCCATGTTCAAAAAATGGAATTATGAGTTACTGGGGGGGGGGGGGGGTTGCTTCACTCATATGGTGGGTCTACATAGACTTGAGTGGTGTGTTTAGGCACTGTGCCATTTAAAATTAATTAACCCAAATAGTTGTGCTTAAGCACAAATAAGGAATACATGTGAAAACACCCTTCCATTCATACATGTGTAGGTGCACTCTAATACATACACCATTACATGCATGTGTTAACACACACATATAACTTACATATAGAGACAGATATATCGGTATATTACACATGTCAAGGTGCTTATACACATGCATACATGAACAATGGTGTATCCATATGGTTTCATAGGTTTGATGGTGGGAAGGTTTAATTTCAAATTATTTTTGAAAAATACTACCGAAAAAGAAGTCAAGTTAAAAAATGACAGAAGCCGTTTAACCCTTTCTATACTAAATGAATTCTTGCACACAGCTATTAATATATATGTAGGAATTGTTTAAAAACAATAAAAAACATAATCAAAATGCTGAATGATTCTGTTCATACATTGAATGGCCGTGCTTATACATTGGGTGGCAGCAGTGGGATCTTATATGCTGATGAAATTGAACTCAAGGGCAAGAGCATTGTTTGTGAGGGTTAACCTAGCTAGTACACTGCACTGTGGTGCTACACTGTGTTTTGACTGTGACAGTAGTAATTTTGATGCTTTTTTGTCCAGCAGGTGGCGTTTGCTGCTTTTATTTTTGACACTTCAAACATAACGATTGTTTGATAAGTTTATTATGCCTTAGCTGCAAATCAATACAGAACATAAGTGCATTAGTACATGAACAAAACATATTTACATATATATATGTCAAGGTGCCTTTGCGCCACACATTACTTGATCTTCACGTATCTTCATTTATCAATTGTATGTCAATGATTAGTGGAGTGTCATTGCACTTCATTGTGATTTAAGTCACCCTGTGTTATCTGACTACAAACCATAAACCTGTTACACCACAGCCGCGGGTTATTGTATTTTAATGAAAATTTGACACGGAGGTACGCCATCGTGATTGCTTTCAAAAATAGTGCGAATTCCCGTTGGTAATTACTCATACGAATAAAGATCATTTGACTTATATGAAATTACTGATTAATACATGAATGAAATCTATATTTCACATCTTCCTTAAATGTCCCAACATATACACATATAGGCATATTTTATGCTCGTCCTAATTGGTGATCCATAGACACATACGCTGAAAGATACTTTTCGACAATGCAAACTCAATGGAGCTTTCCACAGAGTCCACACCCACAGCGGTAGTCCCGCCCACTGGTAAAAATACTTTATCCACACAAATATTGTCTGTTACCTGTTAGACTTTGATCTGCTGTTGAACAAAAACAAAATAATAATTTGTTTTTTAAATTAAAAACAAATTTAAAATTTTTAAATTAAAAGTTTTCAATTAATTTTTTTTATTCTCTTTTTAGATTTTTGGATTGAATCTTTAAAAATTTTTTTAATTTTTTAATTTTTTTTTTTTTTTAATTTAAAAAAAAAAATCTTTTTAGATTTTTAAATTGAAACTTCTTGCTAAAAATTCGAAAAACAAATTAATTTTTTTTTATTTGTTTAAAAAATTTAATTTAAAATATAAATTCGTTATAACATCTGCCGTGGTACCCCGAGGCACCACACCACATTTGGTTAAAATCGATCAAGGGCTCAGGAAGAAAAATTGCATACAGACCAGAACAGACAGACAGATCACTGAAATCTAATATATCTAAACCAGAGAACATACATTCGTTTTGCCATTAAATGTGAAAATTAGGACAAGTGTCATGCTAAACGAAAAACACTGTTATAATCACGGATAAATTTATAACATCATGCCGCAAATATAAATCTCAGTATATTATGATTTGACAACAAAAACGTTGTTTGAATATAGCCAATTTAACACTGAATGTATGCATGGATATCAAAATTAGGGTGAAGAAAGATGGCGTCGAAAAAAATCTCAGCAGCCAGCGGCCGGCTCGGCACCTGATTGGTCGAATATATTCTAATAAATTGCCATTGGGCGGGACTACGCTGTGGGCGTGGCCTCTGTGGAAAGCTCCATTGTTTTCTCACCATAAACAAACGTTTCTGCTATCCCCTTCTTGTCATTTTATAACAATGTATTGTCAATTTTGTATACGAGAGAGGGGCTACCTAAGTTGAAATAACTTTTGTCCCGATCCCTTTTGTAAATTTGTATACGAATAAAATATGTTTAAAGTGAAAGTAATGAAACTGAGTTTATGTGTAACTCAGCTGGAATAATACATTTCAATTCTATGCTGTCCCTCTTACTGGATACAATACATACCCTTTGAGGGCGGGGACCTCTCATTTAACCATTTCAGTGCCAGGTCCGATTTTTGTATCAACTGTGCCAATGCATTCTCTTATTTATGCGAGTCGACCATAGGTCGCCTCGCATATATAAGAGAATGCATTGGCCTAACAATTTTTCATCATTTGTTATTATTTTTTACAATTTTAATAAATTTTTCTTATATTCTTTAACAGACTTATTTTGTAGGTTTAGTGCCAGGGAATCTTACGTTTTTCATGGGCATCAAAATTATTACTATGAATACTTGGTGATAGTTTTGAGTTATAACGTGCCCCTAAGGTTTTATCCAGTTTGTTTTTAAATTTGCTATAGCATGCTTAAGCATACCCAAAACAATTCAACCCAAAAAATTCAACCCAAATAAATATAAAACAAATTATTTTTTATTTGTTTTATTTTTTTAGGGCCGATTTTACAGACCGTAAATTAGGACCGATGGGATCGGCCCCTGGCAATGAAAGGGTTAACGCGATATATGCGATCTAATGCTTCTTAGAGTCTCTCTGAAATGCTATATCCATCTATCAATATCAATATTATACGGGACCGACATGTTTCTTCAATTGTAGGCTACAAGTCCCTGATCTTTTTCATGTCTATCGCCTCTTATGAAAAAACACGAGGCGCTGAAGATTATCGTGCCTAACATTTACGTAGAATGAGCCAGTGGTTACATCTAATTTTATCTATTGAATAGCGCTGCTAGCTTTTTAATAGTCTGGTCTCAGGTATTGTACGCGTATGTCTTGGAATGACATGATACTCGTCGCATATTTCTGAGTTGCAGATGGTACACAATCTTTCCGAATATACGCCATTAGTCCACGAGCCATATTCTATTGTGAGTTTATTGTTCCTCGTACGGAAGAGAAGGATGCTTTGCACGACTCGGTGGTTTGTTATTGATAGGTAACTTTCTCGTTCAAATGTAGTCTTGATAATGCGATAAATTACTGGATGTTGATATAGATGACCACCATTCTTGCAGATAGAAATCGAGCAGTTTTCGTTCGATAGTTTGTATGAAGTGCTTGGGTCTTGCGATGTATACTGATTAATCCACACGTTACTCATCCCGACAGATCCTGAGTCCATTAATCGAGTCATGATGTAAACATTTAATCCATGGGTTACTAAAACATGTGAGGATAC
Source organism: Siphonodentalium dalli (assembly GCA_032622095.1). NCBI lineage: Eukaryota > Metazoa > Mollusca > Scaphopoda > Gadilida > Siphonodentaliidae > Siphonodentalium > Siphonodentalium dalli. The sequence continues at coordinate 92,650,175 of CP136068.1, forward strand.
AATTGGTTCATAATATAATAAAGAATGCGTGGCACTCTGTTTGTTGGCATTGTGATAAGCTTAGCTCAGTAAGACAGAAAACGGGTCTAAATTTTCAACGTGATTGGATACATTCCGAGTTCTCAATATACAAAGTCGATTGGTGTCGATTTTTTCAATCCTAGAGCGAATTTTAGAAACCATAGTTCAAATCCGACAAGCAGGTCAAATTTTCGTGGCCCCATACCTCAGAACCATACAACCTTATAGGTATAATGGATTTGTCATATATTTCAAGGATACATTCAATAGTGAGTTTGTTCCGTCTGCAGTGTGTACATAGCATTTTGTGCTGACTTGCACCTGGTGTTTCTTTCCATATAGACATATAATCATAAGTAGAAGCCTCACATGGACACAATTGGTTAACATGGAAGGTAAGAGCTATTGCGCCTATGTCGCGAAAGACACCTGGGAAATAATTCAGGATACTTTCGTTGCGACTGGCAAATTTCCTTCTAAATCTGCATGGAAGCACCTCTGCAAATCAACGGTACAGTCCCACTATGTTATACAATGGAAAAATACAGTGGACAGTGGATTCCTCATTTAATCTTTTTCGCATTATGCACAATGATCCACCGTCATTTTTGAGTATTTTGACATTGTCGAAAAGGCAACCTAGCGCGTCTCAAGTTCTGAAACATCTGGCTCTACTGTTCAACAGAACTACATTCTCTATAACGATCGCAGGCAAGTTTGTTACAGTGTTCAGTATAGACAATTAACCCTTTACCCAACAGAACGGCCCTGTGCCAATGCATTCTCTTATATATGCGAGTCGACCATAGGTCGCCTCGCATATATAAGAGAATGCATTGGCTTAACACATTAAAAATTATAAAATTGTTAAAGAATGTAAGAAAAAATGGTAAAAAGTGTTAAAAAAAGATTTTTTTTAGGCCAATGCATTCTCTTATATATGCGAGGCGACCTATGGTCGACTCGCATATCTAAGAGAATGCATTGGCACAGGGCATAACTGTAACTATCACAATGTGGTCAAGGAGCCGGTTCCAATGATATCCATATGTGTATGGTTCTATTGAGACAGAACGAAGATATTTTAGGCTGTTGAAGCTTTATTTGGCCGGTTTTGGCCGGTTTGTTGGGTAAAGGGTTAATGCATTTGCGCTTCCGAATTCCGAATTACTGATCAGGTTGGTCTCTCGACCTTTTTTTACATGGATTCTAGAGATGATATGTCTCTGTTAACCCTGATTCTGATGGTGAACCAATGAAATCACCTGCCGAACTTGACAACAATTTAGAAACTATAATTCTCGACATGGCTCACTTCATTTATGGGATGTGTCATCTGATTCAGTAACAATTACTTTGTGTAAATAAATATGTGTTTGCGCAAAAAACAAAATAGCATTCAATTGGATGATCGCTTCGAGATATGACGCATACGATCAGCCACACAACGGTTCTGTTCTCTTAATTATCTCCAGTTGCTGTACAATATATATTTCCATGTATGTATATAGTCTTCTCCTACAAGGATGCATACAATTAAACAAGTACTCCTAATACAATTCGGACATAAGTAGTTTTCGACCAAATTCAAGATATTCGTGATAAAATAAACCAAATTTGACGAGAATTTGATTACGTTTGCTGAAATCATCGTCCATGAAATTGCCTCACTTATATGGTAATTTAATTATGTCTTTTGTTGTACACATGCACGTGAAATCGATATTTGTTCCCGGTATGAACGAAGTGGCTCTGCCTCTTCATGTGGAGTAAATCTTTGAAATATATTCCTGGGACACTTGAAATATACAAATATGTTCACATGTCAAAAATATGATCCGGGTAGAACAAATTGTACCTAGCAATGGTATATATACCAGGTAAAAAGGGCCTCGCGCAAATGGGGCTTATTGCAAATTGTAATGAGATCGGAAGGCCTGGGACCAAAGAAATTGCATATTTCATTGTTCATTGCTCCAATGATCAGTTAACATGAACAATACAAAATAAAGTTGCAATTCTCAACCAGTTCCAAACAATAGAAACTAATCTAGAAAATATTAGTGACAAATATAGTCACATTTTTCACTTTCGGCAGCCATTTTGGTGGCCATCTTGGACAGAGGAGCTCCAATTTTGCATCAAAACGCTAGCATTCTGTCTTAGCTTTACAATAATATATACATTTGTTTACATTTGTCAAGATTTTCTCTCTATAACTTGCATCAATCTGACTTATTGTGCCTCATCTTAAAAACCGGCAGCCATCTTGTTTCATGTCTACGCGGCCACGTTGTGAGCCAAGGCCACAGAACATCCGCGTCGAGATCTGAACTGATAGAAGAATTTGTTTGTCTTTCTGTGACGAAGAAAGAAACTTCATATCGAATCAGTATATACCCACAGACAGCCACGATAGGTACAAAATGTGACTATTTGATTCTGAAATAAGCAGCTTACCCGTTATTTCGTTTTATGGTTGGGCCACAGTGTAAACACCTGTTGAATATCGTAAACACGATTCGGGAAGGATGATTGCACACCTCAACGCACGCCCTCTAGCCACGTCCACGGGGACAATACCATCCAGGAGACTATCATATAACAACAAACAACCAAAAAAAAACAAAAAAAAAAACCAACTAATGAAGCCTCTGATTAAATTGGAGCTAACAGAATACAACTTCCCAATGATAATTAGAATACGGTCTCAAAATCAGCTAATATGCCTTAATATGAATTATTTGTATAGCCCAGGACCTTAACACAACTTTTGGCATCTGACGACGAATTTGATTTATACATGCTTATAACTCTATAACCCTTGATGTTGTTTCAAATTATGGTTAAGGAGCCTATCACATGCATCTCATGATATTGGGTGTATTAGCACTATATACATGCTTATTTAGGGCATTGATAAGACGGACTATATAGAATTTGCATCTGATGAATCTGGATTTATATGGTTATAATGCTATAATCTTTTATCTTATTGTTGTAAATTTTGATTAAGGGACCTATCACAGGCATCTAATGATATTGAAGGTACATACATGTATGCCGGTACTAGCATCTCAAGCGCTAAATAAGTATAAATGTACGCTCCATGCTTATCAATTCTTGTATAAAATGTATGATCCTTATCTAGCCATGTATATTATTAGTCTTTGGTCTAGAAAATCAGACAACTACTGGCATCTAGCACTCGAGAGCATACACATGATCAATCATGAACGTGCATGCTCACCTGGGGCATTGATGACTGAGAAGACATGAAAAAGACATCAATAATGATGATAAAATCTTTTGCGGGACATTTAGAAATGGCACTTATTTTTTAACTAAAGAGCATCTGAGTTGACTAAGGTCCGTGACATAATGTTGTTGATTAACAGAGACAAGCCGGTTGTTATGAATTATGTCCAAAAAAAAAAAAACAAAAAAAAAAAACATTTTCATCTCACACAAACTTGGACAGGAAACATTACTATTTATAGAGTGCTACAGCACTTGTGATTGAAACACAAAACAAAATTTATTTTGAAACAAGTCTTAATTATGAATTCTGTCACAATGCCACTATGGAAATAATATTTCAAACTTGGACATGAAATGTTGCTATCTATAGAATATTTATAAACATTTTTTTGAATATTCTCAAAACAAAGAAATAAATATACAAAGAAATAATTAAACAAATTTTCATCTTTCGTTAAAAATTATGCCATCATAACAAATTTAAATATCCCCAATTGTTATGGAAGTGTGGTAAAAAATAAATAGATCATATCTAAGGGTCCTAAAATTACTCAAGGAGAGTTACCGGTATGTTATTGACCTATATTCACCACCATGAACAGAGAATACATGTATATGAAAATGCTATATCCAAAGTTATAGGACCCATATGAAGTAGTCACACAGCAAATGTCGGCAATGCTCTAAGTAGTCGACCTCTTGGCCACAGGAGAGTTGGGAGTGGCTTTTCGTGGCTTGGTCGGGGGATGTGGCTTGTTGCCATTCATTGGAAAGCTCTCACCGAGAGCTTTCCAATGAGTGGCGGCGGGCCGTGTTTCTGACTGAATCCTGAGGGGTTGCCCGTGGCTCTCCGTGGTTGAGGGGTTGATTGCTTGGAGCATTGCTGTACAACAGAATGTAATACCATACTGTATTGTACTGTAACAGGCTATACTATACAACACCGTACAGTGCTATACTAAATATGTACAATGCTAAACTATACTATAGTGCGGCACCGTACTTGTAACATACTTATACAAGTATGTTATGCTGTACTGTACTATGCTATGATATACTATGCTGTACTATACTATAATATAATATAATATACTATAAAAATATTATTATGGTATTCCCCTCTTTCTATAAAGAAACTCATACACTTCTCCTACTACAATTCTCTGTAAGAAAGATATTAAACTCTGCCTTTTGTATGAGTAAAAGATGCATTTGTAACTAGCCGCATAGTTCAAATCCAGTGTGTCTCATTCTGTTCATGTCATGTGTAATCAAATAGTGTAAAGACTAGTCTATAATGGAGATTCCCGGTACATATTCAGTGCCTCTCATACTGCTGTAAACCATTATCTCTACTATACTCAATTGCAAATAATGTTATTGTTTTGAAACCATTGGTACCCATCACTGTGTACAACCTTATGCTGGCTATTCCAGTATAAAGTAGTGTTATTTAGAAAGCCCTGCAGTATTCACACTCATATCAGTTATATGGCATCATTGCTTGAGATGGAAATTAAAATACAAATGTATGTCATTCCAGGTGAAAAAAATGCATTTGTAACAAGCCACATAGTACAATTCAAATACCTCATGCTGCTCATGCCATGCGAAACTAGTCACACAGTTTACAGATGTAGTCCAGAAGGGAAATTCATGGCATAAATACATGTGAATAACTTATAATTTGTTAAACCATTGGTTCCTATCAACCTATCACTGTATACTACCCTGTGTTTGCCATACCAGTGCCCACACTTAAATTAACTAAACTCTTTATTGCTTTAGTTAGAAATCATGATACACCATTCCATGTGTGAAAAAAAAAAAAAAAAAAAAACAATCCATTTGGGATCTAGCCACATTGTTTGTATATATAGTTCAAAATCTCTACCATGGCTAGACTGGATAATCATGGCATGATCTCACATAGTACATCCTTAATCTCAATACTCTCAATCGCAGTTGCTGGACATAGGGTCCCATGAGTGGGGTTTTGGTCGGGCTTATGGATCGATATCCCTATATAGAGAGCTGTATAGGGATGCCGATTTGTGGACTCGACTAGAGCCCTGTTTTGGGGACTTTGTGTCCAGGAAATGTGACTCAATAAACCCAATTAATAATTAACCACAATTAATTCACACAAAACTTACTATCCCGCACGAATCAAATATCCATAAGTCAGTCTGTGCACACTGCATTTCGAGATTATCATTATTACTTTAAATCCTCGGACATCCACATAGTCATTCCACCCTCAACATGTATACAAATCATCGAACATTACCCAGCGAATTATATATTCCAAGATTCTAAACAGCAAGTTATCGCGACAGTCGACCGGCGCAACAGGTCTGTAACACTTCACTGCTTTTGGGATGCACGATAAAATCGTGCGCTAAATGACGAAACCGTGTCAAGCATAATATTTAAGAACGATGGCTACAGTAAGCGCCAGAACTAGTCTGTACCTCATGTCGTATTTTTGACAATATTATCAATTTATTCCACAACAAAGTTTGAACCAATTTTATATATCAGTGAGGTGACTTGTTTTGATGACACCTGCTTGGTAATACTAACAGTCAATTTAACACATGGGTTAAAGTGAGACTCTTTTTTTCTCCTAAACGGCTAAATTTGACTTACCGCTCATGACGGAGGCTACCCTTATGCACCCTTCTCCGCTGTCTGTTCTCACCACGGTGATTATGACTCCGTTTATACATGTTGTGGATGGAGTGAAAATGCAGATATTCGTTTCGTGTGTCTTGATTATCATGTATAAATACCGTATGCATATGCCGCTGTGTTCAATTGCGTGTGTTATACACCTATACATTTTAATGCACGAATCTGTGGTTTCTATATGTATGTTGTTAATACTTGTTTCAGCTATATTATCTATAATTGATAATATATTGACACCGTGTATGCTATACTTATATACACTTTCATCATCATTTCACGGATAAACTATTTATTGATATAATCCCACCAAAATTTGAATTTATAATAGTAAAATGATATTAGTATTAGTTTCCACGCACAAGTACAGATCTTCCGCACCACGACATAATCATATGACGACACCCAAGGGCGCACATTACAACAATGTAGAAATGTTCAACTATGTCTGCAAATAGCATAACCTTGAGTGAGGTTGGGGATACACATGCGCACGATTTCGCTGCAAAATGGTCTCAAATAAAAGTAGATGAATTCAACCCAGACAGCATCCAACTATGGAACCAAAATACATGTCAATATTTCTCGCCTACACAGGGTAAAAAAGTTCTCTCTAATAATGTAAAATTCTCTATCTTTGGCCTGAATTGTAGAAGCCTTAACGCAAATTATGGAGATCTGAAAAACCTACTTTGTGATTTGCAAACAGAAGAAAATTTGTTTGATGTTATCGCTCTAACTGAAATATTCAAAGTGCATAGTCCCTCCGATTTTTCACTTGCAGGATATCACCCCTTAGAATTCAAATCTCGACCTGACGGCGACGATGGTAGAGGTGGTATTGGTATCTATATAAAGGAGAATCTCCAATATAAACCCAGACCAGATTTGACAATATTTATACCACACGTAATAGAAACATTATTTATAGAAATAAACCGAGGAGCGAACAATAACAATATAATAGGATGTATTTATAGACCGAACACCGCACCAAAGGCCGACTTGGACAAATTTATGTTGAAATTCGATAATATATTAGAACAATTGAACAATGCCAAATCTTACATAATAGGAGACCTCAACATCGACCTATTAAACTTCGACACGCATCAAAAAACTAACGATTTCATAAACAATGTCTTCAGTAGAGGATTCGTGCCCATGATAACTAAACCTACAAGAATGACTGAACACTCTGCTACCCTAATAGATCACATATATACCAACAAATTACAAGACGGTCACCAAACAGGGATAATCACCTGCGACATCTCAGATCATTTCGGCATATTCCTCTCCGAATCAAACAAACACAAACCCTTAAACCCTTCTCATAAAAAAGTCACGTGCAGGAACTACAGCCCAAATAATGTAAATATCTTCAAAAACTTGTTAAAATCATGTAAATTCGACTCAGTTCTCAGCTGTAACTCCCCCAATAAGGCATATGAATTGTTTTTAGACATATATATGAACGCGCATGATCTAGCTTTTCCACTAATATCACGAAATGTACCCAAAAAGTATATAAAGCGCGAACCATGGATGACACGAGGACTAATCCTATCATCCATTACTAAGCACGAGTTATACACTAATAAACTGAAGGTACCGTCAGAAAGAAATAAAATGGCATATTTAAATTATCGTCAACTATATAATAAAATAATAAGGAAATGTAAGAATAACTATTATTGCGATAGTCTAGAAAAAAATAAAAATGATATAAAAAACACATGGAAAATTCTTAAAAACGCCATCAATAAAACTCAAAAATCATGTAACTACCCTCAGAGTTTTAAAGATAACGATACAGAGCTATCTGACCCAAACATAATAGCCGAAAAATTCAATGACTACTTTTCAACAATCGGACGAAACACCAGCGACTCAATACACACAGAAAATGGTGCAAATTTCACTGATTACCTTCGAAATAGGCGAACAAAAGAATTCGAAATTGAACCTACATCGATACAGGAAATAGTATTGACTTGTTATACTATGAAAGGAAAAATGAGCAAAGATTACAACGGAATATCGACCGCGCTTATGAAAGAGAGTATCTTCATAATAGCCCCACCACTTAAACATATATTTAATTTATCGTTTGAACAGGGAATATTCCCAATGAAAATGAAAATTTCCAAAGTAATCCCCATTCCTAAAATAAATAACTCTAAGGAAATAACAAACTATCGTCCAATTAGTATCCTACCATCTTTCTCTAAACTGATTGAAAAAATAATGCAAAAACGACTTGTAGATTTTCTAAATGAACACGAAATCTTAAATAAACACCAATATGGATTTAGACCAAACCACTCAACATTTCATCCGATAATGCACCTTCTAGATCATCTCGTTAAAAATAACGATATACCGACACGGGATTCCACCTTAGCCGTATTTATCGATTTATCAAAAGCATTCGATACGATCGACCACAACATATTAATATCAAAACTTGACCACTATGGCATCAGGGGTGTAGCGATGTCATGGTTCCATAGTTATCTGAATGATAGGAGGCAATACGTTGAATATAGTGGGAGTACCTCTAGCCTAATGAATACATCCTGTGGGGTCCCCCAAGGCTCAATTTTAGGGCCGATAATTTTTTTAATATACGTGAACGATATGGTAAATTCCACAACAATGGACATTTTATCGTATGCCGACGACACCACACTGTTCACAAGCGGTAAAGATGGAGAACTAGTATACAGTTATGTCAACAATGAATTAGCCAATGTATCCGATTGGTGCTGCTGTAACAAACTTTCAATAAATATTAATAAAAGCAATTATATGCTTTTACACCCACAAAACAATGACAAAAAATGGAATACTTCGAAAGTAAAGCTGAATAACATTGAACTAAACCGAATAGGGAATCTTGGGCGTGAATCCTCGACAAAATTTTTAGGCATCCACATTGATGAGAACTTGACATTCAATAAGCACATATCAGTAATCTGCTCGAAAATATCACATGCAATCTACTGCATGAATAAGGTGAAACATTTTTTCCCAAGTAAAGCATTGAAAACATTGTACTATGCACTGATTCAAAGTCACTTAGTTTATGGTATCCAAATATGGGGTCATGTTCCGGAAGTCAAGAGAATATTCCTATTACAAAAACGAGCATTGCGTATAATATGCAATAAGAAGTACAGGAGTCACACAGATCCACTCTTTAAAAAAGAGAATATCTTGAAAATACATGACTTACATACTCTAAATTCCTCAATTTTCATGCATGACTGGTGTTATAACCGCCTGCCCGCGTCTTTTGGAACCATGTACAACAAACGAGCAAAATCAACCCCAAGACACCCGAATCCCGTACTGTTAGAACTCCCTAGAACCAAGTGGTCAGGAAAACTACCCCACCACGCCTTCCCCACAACATGGAACAATATGGAAAAAGACCATACTGCTTGCCAAAGCAGGCACACATTGAAGAAGCGCTTACAGATAGCCATGGTGAAAAATTACTCCGAAAATGTACGCTGTAAAAACAAAGGATGTCCCGATTGTGCTCAATAAACAACACGGATAATCATAGTCATACTCGTTGTAGTTGTATAATCCTAATACTATTCAAATAAGTTTCTTCTCAGCTGCATGTGGACACACGTCGCATTCTCGTTCCTAACATGCCCATATATACTGCCACACATCATAAATGTTACCGTACATTATCATGATTTATCTAACGGGACTATTACCATACACCACCAGATATGCAGATATATATGTAATATTGATAATTTGAATTATCCCAAAACCTCACTCAATAAAGAGACTTTCCGACGATCTATATAGATTCTCATTCTGTTTACCTATATAAAGATGGCGGTATCTCTCGCCTGAAACCGTTGTAGCAACAGAAAACAAAATATTTTGTTCCTAATATATACTCATGGAACTGGAACTGGAACTGTTAATATGTTTTAGATAATTTGAACAGTTCAAAAAATTCCTATGGAAAGATAGTACATCTTCGATCTGATAAATCGTCTGGATTGGCTCACAACCACGACAATACTCATTTGTGATATGCCCTAAATACTAGATTCTAAAAAGTTTTATATATGACTATAGTCTGTACAAGTGCGTGGATCTGAAATACAAGCATCTATGCTATTACGTATAGTTATACTTGTTTTAGGGGGTAGCAGGAAGACAGCCCGGTAGGGCTAAGCTACCCCCGACAATACACTGTTATAATTTATTATGTATTACTGCCACTGTGTCATTCGTGTGTATTGTAAATAAACTATCCTATCCTATCCTACCATGCGATGGGATCGCAGTTGCTGCTTAATGCAAAAAATGGGAGCCCATGTTTTCATAAATAACAAAACGATACGTAGGTAAATGATTATATTTTTATCACGATGGCACAAATGGCAGACAAAAAGAGCACAAACAGTTGCAGACTTATATGCATAATTACAGACATATAATTAGCAGAGTATGAAACAATTCCAACAGAATCATGACAACTGGTAATGAGCAGTTTGGCAGTTGATAACTGATATTAGAGAAACAATTTAATTCAATAACGAATTACGCTATCATCTTATTTTGGAATATGTTGACCTCCCTCACCAGAAAAAAACTAGAGCGTTATGCCTTTTTAACAAATCAAAATCCTTAAAAAAGAAGCTGCAAAATGTATACATTTACATCGTATCCGACAGCATTGCGCTCTGCGGCTGTCGACAGAAAAGATAGTCCCCCAATTTGCATCTTTGTTTTGGTGTTAATTTTCTTCAGTGCAACGAATTAGGACAATAATTTAACTCTAATGCACAAATCAATAATTTTGCCTCGTCTGGTGTTTGTGTCATGCGCGGCTATTCGAAATAGTATTAATCCGCCTGAATCAATTTAAAGGCGCGGTTATTTTGTTGGCGCGACGCCAAGTGACATATGTTGCATAACTAGCGAGAGATAAGAAATATGTAATGGCTTTTTGTATGATATATAATAGGGGTTTTATGTGATATATACATGTATGTCATAAGTTTGCGAGGTACTGATTTGAGAAATTCAACATAAAATACACATAGCATTAGCATACACGTATAAACGACTATTGAGTTATGTCGACCAAATTTGAAGACAGTCAAGTTTCTCTGTAATTGTCCCAGCCATATGCACTTTACATATGCTTTATTCTCTGATCCATTATATAAATAGAGGATCTCTATTGAGTCGCAATTCTATAAAAAATTATTAACCGAGTGCACTAAATTCAATTCAAGCTGAGCTTTAGCGAGGCTCGGGTCGAATTTAGTGGACGAAGTTAATACATTTCGTATATAATTGCGACGAATTTGAGATCCATTTTTATCACATAATTTGGCCATAAAAGCAGTTTCATAATTATCGGTAATAGACACGTTTAATATCAGCGCGTGCGATGGCGTCACGGCGTTCTTCAAATAACTTGCGATCGCTGTAGTTTATAATTGTTGTTTTCGATGAATATTTCGCGTTGCTTCGGTTTTATTTGATCATGTGATAAAAGGTATCTCACACTCGTCCTATTTTATACGTAATTTATCAACCTCGTCCTCTAAATTCTATTTGAGCCTCGGTAAACCTCGGCTCAAATCGAATTTAGTGAACTCGGTTGATAAATTCCGTATAAAATAGAAACTCATGTGAGATCCTCTATTTATCACATAGTCACATTTTATCACGGAAAAACTATCTCGAAACGCCTGGGGTAAAACAATAATATTGATTTCCTTATCATGACCAAAGAGGAAGTAAAGACACCTTCAAGAAAAAATATAGTTGTATTATAAATGTTTCTATTTATGTAGAAAAAATTGTTCAACCACCCCTATCACCCATGTTTATCTCAGACAACACTAACATAACCCAACACAAATAGAATATCATAATTATATTCTAATTAACATAATAATACAGTTCCGGCATTGACATCGACACCATTGCGCTAAGCCCTTCCGTCACTGTGTGTGCCGTTAATACACGTGTCTTACTAAACATATGCGGTTTAGGGACTAATTATGTGATACCAATGGATATATCGGATCCATGCGCCCATATATAGGAGTTTTTTCAGAATCCGAAAGTTTTAATTTTATCAGGCTAGGAAAAATTACAATGATCGCCTGTTATAATGATCGTCTATGCTTCTGTCATCTAAAGCAGTAAATTATCAAGTTATTAATAGTTTTTGTGATTAATAATTAATAGTTTTTGTGACGAACTCTGATTACGTTATGACTGTGATAAGTTACTGGCCGATGCAACATGGAAATAACAGCATTTCAACAGAAGTGGTTAATTGTGGAGAAAGCACTAGCCTTTACATTGTTATTACAACGACGCTGAACTCTTATAAAGTACATGAGGGTACCAACCGTGCGCTATCGACTGAACGCTAATTCGTAATTTTATGTGAGGGTATCTACCCTGCATGCCAACGACCATGATGGAGGAGATTGTTGTTACACGGGGAAATGTTATATCTTTGCCAGCATGTACTACTACAACTACTTATGTTCAGCCAATCTTTACTCAGGCAATGCCAGGGACTGTGACGCAGCTACCGACACATCAGACTATCCTCCCATATCAAATGGCGGATTCATGTATTGTTATAGTTCATCTGAACAATCAATGTACCAACAACAAGACTTAGTACACGGAATAAACTCTGCCGCTTCATCGGACATACAAATGGTTAACGTCCCGCAGCACACCTTGCACGACCTAACATATGTTCTTCATGGAATGAACAACCGACTTAGTTCCATAGAAACGAATGTCGCCAAGTTAGGACCGATGGAGGCAACGATGAGTAGTCTATCTGCCCTAGTGCGAACCTTGACTCTGGAGATGGAAACGTCCAAGAAGCGATGGGACTCAATGAATGTAGCTGTTGGGGACTTACGGAGGGAAGCAGATGAAGCGAGATTGAGCATGCAACGGTTATCTCAGGACTGTAGTTCTCTGTGGTTGGCGTATGGTAGTCTGGATGAGAAAACTCAACGACTGAACGACTTAACTCTTGATTTACGCTGTCGTTCCATGAAAAGTAACCTCCTATTCCATGGTCTGAGTGAAATCGACGGAGAAGACACAGAATGGTTACTGCGAGATTTTCTTTCCACTGAGTTGGCCATCGATGGTAATTTGTCACTTGGTAACGTACATAGGATCGGACGGGAGCAGATAGGAAAAATCCGACCGATAGTGGCTCGCTTCATATACCACAAGGAAAAGTCCCTGGTGTTGGATAGCAGCTATGTGGGTTTGAGAAACACCAAGTTTCATGTTACTCAACAGTTCCCCGATGAGGTAAGGATTGAACGCAAACGCCTGAGGCCAGTGATCAATCAAGCACGGAATAATGGACAGCAAGTACGCTTCAAAAATGACAACCTATATATTAATAACCAGTTGTATAACCAACAGCAAGGAGCAACATCATTCTTTGGTTATTCTGCATCGATGCCCAGACAACAACTGTACCAACAGCGACCGACAGGAGGAAGCTTACCCGCGCCTATACCGCCGAGAGGTTATGATGCTCAGAACCCGGTTGTGACACCAAACACCAAAAATAAGCGGCAGAGGCATTCGTCCACCCCCAATTAGGACAGGAAGGGAGCTACTACTGGTGACACATCTGGTTCTGTCAGAATACTTACATTGAACGTTTGCGGCCCGAGTAACCGATTGAAATGCCCAGAATTTATTGCACTGTGTAATGACTACGATGTTTTATGTTTTGTTGAAAGTAGGACTGATGATTGCGACGAAATTATATTGTCTGGTTTCCCCTTTTCTATGAAAAACCGAAAGCGCTTTAGTCTTAGAAAATCTGGTGGAATTGTTATAGGTTATAAAGAGAGCCTTTCAGATAAGATAGCACCTGTATTTACTGATTCCAAATTTGTGCATTGGGTTAAAATATATGGTAATTTATTTAGCGACGGAGATGATGTTATACTTGGTGTAGTTTATATACCACCTAGAAATTCCAGGTACTCCAATAAAGAGTATTTTGACCAGGTAGAATGCGAATATCTCAGTTTTGCTATTGATTACGAACGTGTACTCGTCACCGGCGATTTCAACGCACGAACAGCTAGTGAGCCTGATTATAAAATATTTGATACATCCTCAGACCACAATGACGACATCGATGGCATTAATCCTAACTTTAAAGATCTGCTAGATTGTGGCTTATGTGTAGATCGTACCAGTGATGATCCAGTTATTAACACATACGGGAGAATCCTCTTAGAATGTTGTCAAAACAATCATCTGTATATAATGAACGGTAGATTTTGTAACGAAGGCGGGAAGGGGGAGGTCACATGTAAAGGGACATCAGTCGTCGATTATGTTATTTGTAATACGCACTGTATTAGATTAATTGACTCATTTCAGGTTATGAATTTTAGTAGTCTATTTTCAGATGCCCATTCGTCCCTGTCGTTGGTCGTGAAATCTAAAGAATGCGAACCCCCCCAGTTCTGACAAACACACTGAACCAAAAATAGAATAAATCGGTGGGTTGATTCGAAGGGAAGGGAGTTTATAAGCAATATTAATGATGAAGACATACTCGAAGCAGTTCAGTTATTTGACAACATTGGGAATTCAGATTCGTCGTCCGGTGAAATTAGCCTGCTCTGTAATACTATTGGGAAAATTTTAACTAAATCGGCGGAATCCATATTTGGGCGAAAATTTACGAGAATAGAAACTAAACGCGGGGGGAATAAAGGAGAAAACCCGTGGCTATCTGAAGAAACTAAGAAATTGCGAAAAGAGTTCAAAAAATCTCAGAATAAGTACCTGAAAACTCGCAGCCCTGGTGATAAATTTGTATTTCGAACTAGTGAGAAGCGATATAAGAAAAGTCTTAAGGAATCTATCAGAAAACAATATAATACGCTCCGAAAGAAAATGGACGATTTGTATTGCAGGGACTATAAAGCTTTCTGGCGTGAACTGAAAGGTGGTAGTAGAAAACAAGATTCGAATATAACGCTGGAATCATTGACTGAGCATTTTGAAGATATGAACGCGAATGAACCACAAGAAGCACCACCCACTCTCCCGAGTCAGTCTCAAAAGGAAGAGGGCTCTCGCTGTGACGTTACAAACCGCCCTATCACCGAACAAGAAATATCTACATGCATCAAGAAATTGAAACTAAACAAAGCATCGTCATCTGATGACGAAATTCTAAATGAGTACTTGAAATTCTCTGAGACCAAACTCATGTCCCTATATGTGAGATTGTTTAATCTAATTTTCGACTCTGGCTCTGTCCCGGAATCATGGCTCGTAGGTACAATAATACCTATATACAAGAATAAAGGAACAACTAGTGATCCTAACAATTACAGAGGTATAACTAACCTTAGCTGCTTTAGCAAGCTTTTTACATATATTCTCAATGAAAGGCTCAATGAATACTCCGACATTTTTGGAATTCTCCATGACAACCAAACTGGTTTCCGCAAAGGGCATTCGACAATCGATAACATATATATATTACACACTCTATTTGAGATAAGTAAATTGAAAGGTAATAAATTATTTTGTGCCTTCATCGACTTCCGGAAAGCGTTTGATACTATTTGGAGAGATGCTATGTGGTATAAACTTGCCATTAACAACATAAATGGAAAAATACTAGAGGTTATACAAAATTTGTATAAAAATGTAAAATCAAAAGTGAGTCATGATGGTCGATCCTCACAATCATTCCCATCACTTATTGGCCTAAAACAGGGAGAGAACCGCTCACCTTTCCTCTTTAGCATGTATGTCAATGATTTAACAGACTTCCTAGCTAGCTCAGGGTTGAGAGGAATGCAAACATTAACCACAGAGCTCCAAACAAAACTGAATACTTACCTGAAACTGTTTGCTTTACTATACGCAGATGATACAGTAATTATGTCAGAAACGAAAGAGGATTTACAGTATGCATTATGTTGCTTTGAAGACTATTGCGATATATGGAAGCTTAGTGTTAACATACAGAAAACCAAGGTAATGGTATTTGGTAGAGGAAGGCAACCTAAAAACGTCCGCTTTACATATAAAGAAGATGACCTGGACATCGTTAAGTCATTCACCTACTTGGGCATAAAACTCACCAGAAATGGCTCTTTTGTACAGGCAAAGCGTGAAATAGCTACGAAAGCCATCATAGTTATGTATGACGTGTTTAAAATGGGAAGGTCTAAAAGATGATCGGTCATTAACCATTTACGATTGTTTGACACTATTGTCTTGCCAGTACTCTTGTATGGATGTGAGGTGTGGGGTATTGGAGACAACTCTATCATCGAACGTGTCCACGTGTCCACCAATGCTTCTCAACGCCGAACTATATGGTATATGGAGAGCTTGGCAGAGATTAATTGACCAGTTTATCCAAGAATGGCATGGATCAATAGATAATTCTGGTCGTGGAAATACGTATAAGCTAATTAAAAGTGAATTTAAACCTGAACATTACCTCAATTTGACAGATAACTTTATTTTCAACATAGCCAGGTTTAGAACTAGTAATCACCAATTACCGATCGAAACAGGACGTTGGAATGGGACGCCACGTAACAAAAGAACCTGTAAACTTTGTAATAAGAACTTGTTGGGAGATGAAATGCACTATATATTTCATTGCACAGAAATGTCTCACGAAAGAGAGCAGTATATCCCGAAGGCATACCACAAATATCCTAATAGCGCAAAATTCCGTATCTTGCTCTCCTCGAAAAAGACTTCAGTGTTGAAGAAACTGAGTAAATTTGTTAATTTGTTTAATGAAAAAACTGGTAGTTCTCCCGAGTAAATGGTTGAGATGCACCCGCAAGTTATACACTGTCTTTTCCATAATTTAGCATCTGAACATAGCTGATTCCGAACTATTGCTCATATCGTTGTGCGCTACCATCGTATAACCAGGGTTACTGAGTTCGACTCTAAGAGCCGAACTCAGTGGCGGTGGGCGTGCGCTGGGGGCGAGCAACGGATGGGCTGTCTTGTCCCTAATCGGATGCACACACACTGTTGTCTATTGTATTTTATGTATGTATCGTATCATGTATTGTTTGATCCATCAAATTCATTTGAAAATTTCTTCACAAGTTCCCAAAATGACACGCGACAAGATGGTATGCTCAAATCTGGGACACCGAAAAGTGTCTTCTCGGAAAACTTACCAGAACACTATCTTCCGAAGATGTGGAATTCCCTGGACGACAAACTAAAACGTCTTCCAACACGAACAATGTTCAAAAATGATTACTCTCGAAATAGGCTATCTTCATATCAACTGAATCCCAAATGTACATACAAAAATTGTCCTGACAGCAACGATATCACAAACTTAGCGATGAACGGTGAACGACAAACGAATTATACTATTATTTATTAAAAAACAGACATTTATATACCAATGATTAAAGTTAACAAGACAAAACCTAGATAAATAAAAATTATTATTACATGTATAGTTATATTACTTTTCAACGGGGACGGCAGGTAGACAACCTTCTTGGTTATGCTGTCCCCGATAGCTCATTGAATGTTATACTATTACACTGTGTATATAATTGTATATATCATATGAATGAGTTATGAATAAATAATCATAGTCATAGTCCATTCTTTGTACCATTTCTAATGGTGGAAGAATAAACTATTCTATACACAATAATATGCCCACTGACAAATATATTCCATTTATCCGGGCAAACCGAAAACCATTTGTAAGTTAAAATAACTACATATATCGCCCAATCATCCAGACTCCAGAGCAATATAGAATAAGGTTATACAAGACCGACTTAATTTAATCGACAGCCATGACGAATTTCTCAAAATAAAAAGAAGCCATTTGCACCTGCCTATTGTTATGACCTCCTTAAGATCAATATTTGATCTTTCCGTGGCGCAAACAAATTTAGCAAAATTATGTCAACGTCGAGATCAAGACAATGTTACCAGCAACTGATCAACTACAGTACTATTCTTAGACAACATTATATATCTTGCCGTTAGTGGTACGAAAGTAGGCCAGACACCCACACGCACACTGTATGTGGTCGTCTGCAACGTGTGCGCTAGTCACATGTATGCATAAAAGTAAGTTTGTCTGGTTACCCTTCCCCACACGGCCCGTTGATAAATGTTTGAATGCACATCTGTGTGTAAAATGACCGCATGTTATACGTTACGGGACGCTTAGTGGTCGCATATGGTGTCATGTGAGGCGAAGTGAGATCAATATTAGGCGAGGCTGAAGGCCGAGCCTAATATTGATCTCGCTGAGACTCACATGACACCATATCCGAACACTAAGTGTCCATTAACGTATTTATTATCTCAGTGGACAAAATCTAGCATATCCCTTTAATTAATCGTCGCTGTAATTTATTTTAATTTAGTATGTTAAATGTGTCGTCTATGGTCATTAACTTATGTAACGTCACATTAACGCGCCATGGGCGATGAACGTCAACGCATTGAGTCAATGGCTAATCACAAGAAGTAGGACAACTTGTTGAGTGTTATAGTTAATTTATGACTCTTTAGACATCGCATGCAGGTGTTGGTACATGGTACTATGTCTTTAAATTCTCAGAAAATGATTTCGATAGATATCACCTTTTTTGTCGCCAAAATACACCAAAAATATTCCAGAGGCGACAGAGTTTTCTGAAAAGCAAGATGGTGGAAAAGCACCTAATAGTGATTTCATATGGGGTCACTGACCTAATATGGGTTCATATACCGTCACTAATTATCGACGCTGATTGGCTAATCGCAAGAGCTGACATAATAAATATGTATATCTTTGGGTAATAAACATTTAAAAAAGATAGTTTTTGTGATCGTTTTCGACGTATTACTTATGGTTTATTTTGTGGAATGTTGTGATGCATGTGTGGTATGAATGGTGGCAATGATAAGAGTGGTAAACCGATACAATCAATTATAAGAGTGCATGAATACAATCAATTATAAGAGTGGTAAACCGATACAATCAATTATAAGAGGGGATGAATACATTTTACGTTATAGTTATTGTACAGGTAGATCATATTTCTCAATTACACGGATTCATTCTCAATTACGTCACTCCCATTCCATCTTTCAATACGATAATATCACTACCAGTGGTGTTCATTGGATAGAATATGCCCGGCCAAAAGGTCAGTACTATCCAGGTACATGTTATTGTTGTTTGTTCGTTTCGGTATTAGCCCTTGCAGAAAATGAGAAATTTAAATATTTTTTCTCTCATGGGAATAAACCTTTTTCGATATGTGTGTATATTCATACGAACATAATCACAAAAATATTGCATTTAAATCCCCAATTTATTCGGGTTGTCACTAGTCCATTATTTCCTGCTGTCAGCAATCAGCAATCTGATTTTCGCCAATTAATTCTGAATGGCGTTAGTAAGCGTGGTATGAGTATAGTATATCAATAAAAGTGGATACATTCTAAAGCTGATGGCGTCGTCAGACACGTTGTCATCATTCCATAATAGAGACGATTCGCAATGATTTACTTGCGGGAAATGAGTAATGTGTGTATTGTCATGCAATTGTAAGTTCACATTGTTTCATCTGATAAGACTCTGCATGCATCGTGTCTACTCGAAACTTCGCTCTCGGCTTCGTTCGGCCTTCTTAGTACAATTTTAAGAAAACAAATATAAAATTCTATACACAGTCACAATGTGTGATATATGTAAATATAACAATACTGCAACCTAAAAGCCTACACACCTGTATACAAATACAAACAGTTACAGTGAACGACGAACCCTTCCTTTGCTAAATGGCTTATCGCATCAATTGTACAAGGATCCATTTGCATGTTCTATTATTCATAATGTTCAGGTAATATAATTCGACAATAAAGTCCAATAATAAGTCTTATTAATTGGTGGGAGCTGTTCAGATATTGTGGAGGTTTAAATTGAATACTTATAACTTCGCAATGATTTTTTATGGTAAATGAATCATTTGTGTATTGTCATGCAATTGTAAGTTCACACTGTTTCATGTGATAAGACTCTGTATCGTGTCTACTCGAAATTTCTTAGTACAATTTAAGAAAACAAATATAAAAATCTATACATAGTTATAATGTGTGATATATGTAGATATAACAATACTGCAACCTAAAAGCATAAACACATGTATATAAATACAAAAAGTTACAGTGAACGATGAACCCTTTCTTTGCTAAATTGATTATCGCATCAGTTGTACAAGGATCCATTTGAATGGTCTATTATTCATATATGTTCAGGTAATATAAGTTGACGTTAACAGTCCAAAAATAAGTCTTATTCATTAGCGGGAACTGTTCAGATAATGTGGAGGTTTGAATTGAAAACTTCCAACGTCGCAATGATTATTTACGGTAAATGAATAATATGTGTATTGTCATGCAATTGTATGTTCAAACTTTGTCATGTGATAAAACTCTGCATCGTGTTTACTCGAAACTTCTTAGTACAATTTAAAAAAAAAGGAAACTAAAAGTGTATATACAGTTACAATGTGTGATATATGTAAATATTACAATACTGCAACCTAAAAGCTTATACACCTGTATATAAATACAAACAGTTACATCGAACGATGAATCATCCCTTTGCTTAATTGATTATCGCATCAGTTGTACAATGATACATTTGCATGTTCTATTATTCATAATGTTCAGGTAATATAATTCGACTATAAAGTCCAACAATAAGTCTTATTAATTGGCGGGAGCTGTTCAGATAATGTGGAGGTTTAAATTGAAAACTTCTAACGTCGCTATGATTATTTACGGTAAATGAATAATTTGTGTATTGTCATGCAATTTTAAGTTCACACTTTTCATATGATAAGACTCTGCATCGGTTTATTTGAAACGTCTCTCCTTGCTTAGCTCTGCCTTTTTATTACAACTTTAAGAAAACAAATATAAAATTATATACACAGTTACAATGTGTCATATATGTAAATATTACAATACCGCAACCCAAAAGCCTATACACCTGTATATAAATACAAACAGTTACAGTGAACGATCAACCCTTCCTTTGCTAAATTGATTATCGCATCAGTTGTACAAGGATCCATTTGAATGTTCTATTATTCATAATGTCCATGTAGTATAATTAGACGTTAAAAGTCCAATAATAAGTCTTAATCATTGGCGGTAACTGTTAAGATAATGTTGAGGTTTAAATTAAAAACTTATAACTTCGCAATGGTTATTGACGGTAAATGAATAATTTGTGTATTGTCATGCAATTGTAAGTTCGCATTGTTTCATGTGATAAGACTCTGCATCTTGTCTACTCGATACTTCTTTGTACAATTTTAAGAAACCAAATATAAAGTTATATACACAGTTACAATGTGTGATATATAGAGGGCCTACAACGAGTCCCCAGTTTATAGTGGAATTTACAAAACGAGTACAGTAAATTAGGTCTGGACGGAGCCTTTGGCGAGGTCCAGACCTAATCACGGGACGAGTTTTGTAAATTCCACAATAAACTGGGGACGAGTTGTAGATTCTATTTATTACATGATCCAAAACCTAGACAAAGCATATTTAAATCAACAAATGGGACGCGAAAATAACATCGGCTTCTATAAGGCATGCGATGACGTTTCACGTAACTATATGCGTTGTTTGCTCACGTAAAGAAATAATTCCAGATAAATAAGACTCTTTGGTGTATTTAATGGCGTATATTTAATGACATAACTTTTCAAACTCATCATTCATTATAGTTTATTGGAAAAATATTGGAAGTCATAATATTTTTTTGAGACCTAGCATAAGGAATGTAAACAGACGACAAACCGGAAGTCAAAGGTCACCTGGTGCTATTTCCTGTTATTAAACGAACGTTTAATATCACAATAGATTGAATGGTTTTATTGAATGGAATAAGGGTAGGATCATGTAATAAATGTAAATATAAAAATATCGCAATCTGAAACCATATACACATGTGTGTGTATATATATATACTAGCAGGGTTACCCGGCGTTGCCCAGGTTAATGCGATGAGAAACCCTCTGTATGCTGTGGATATTTGTTGGGGATAGAGAATGCTCTTGCTGAAAAGTGTTATACGTTTTCTCATAAATTGTATATTCAAATAGCATCATAAAACACGATTATTACAGTCATGGGATATAAGTAGTGGCTCACCTTGTCAATTGTCATTCTGTTTGTCGCGATTAATCCGTTCCAACAATAACGAAGTATGTATTTATTTACAACTGCGTATACATTAGACGTTATAATATGATACATGAACATCATACACACATTAGTTCGATAAAAGATGATAATTGGGTTTTAAATATTGAGATGTATCAATCAATTTAGTGGGTTGAACTAAGTTCTCGAGGACACCTGGCTATCTCCATGAAGATGCAGAAATTTCCAGGTGCTCCTCTGTTCATGGTGCTATATATTGGCTAAATATTCTCAGTTTAAACGAAATGTTGATGCGCATAAATATTAGCTACATGTGCCAGGCACAGAGCGAGATTTTGAGTTGTTTATGTCAGTCGAGGAGTCTGTTACAAAACACTTGTCAGATGTGCAGTATTGGGAGGATCCTGAATAGTCTTAAGCGTTTTGTACGTTTTCTTGTATATCAGAAGAAACCATATTTGACTGCACACTGTGACCACTATTTTTGAACAGGCCTTCCATATCTCTTGACAAATTGTAACTTTTTTGTGGAAGCTGTATTGAATGGAACAGACTCAATTTTGTTATAATATATATGCAATCCTCTGACTGTTCGGGGTCTCTCAGTTTGCACGAATATATGTATCTCTTCAATAGAATGATAAATGTACGTTTAATGCTTCTTCTATGTATCTCTTTTTGCTAGCTCATTTTGTGAATGCCCTGATTGCTATTCCCATATAAATATGACAGTTAAGAAGATATAATTGTTCAAGTGACTTAAGTGGGTAACCATATGTCGGGATTGAGAAATGTGAACGTCCAAAACTACTTAAAATGATATGGAGATGGCCTGGGTGACTGTATATAACTTATATGTGGATAGAGGCGAATAGCAATCTTATCAATGATAGTGCATATCCGCTCGCCATCCGCGACGCAAACGACACAAAATGTGATTTAATTCATGGTATATCAATAGAGAAAAACGTGTATGAATTCGGTGGAAATTGGTGCCAAATAAATGTGTACCAGTGTTTGCCTCTTTTGACATATTTAAACCATTCCCATTAGACTCATTGTCAGTCATGGATGCATGATATACTGGCGATGATTATATATATGTTTGGTGGTATTCAGCAACTAAACAAATTCTGAGAATAGTTATGACCCATATCTCTCACCCAACTGACAACAATATGACGTCTTTAAATCACACGATGATATTCCTCGTATCATAGAGAAGAATAATATATCAATTTGGTGGAAATCTGGGCTAGAAATAGTTTTTTAAATCAATTGTTGATGCAACGTTGACTCGAACAACGCCATATTGCGAAGGTGATTATGTATTCGTTTAGTGGAAATCGGCGACAAAACTATTTCACGATATATTTTTAATTTTGCCGACCTCCCCCTTTCTTCCCCTGACACCAACAGCGTCATTTTAGAAAATTTTTACCCGCACCGTTATCTTCCTTGTAAACAGTTACCCCTCTTAGAACGCCTTGGTGCCATCTCGATTGTACCGCGTAAAGTTATATATAGAACGCACACAGACAGACAGAAAGACAGACAGACAGACAGCACGATTTTATTTCTTGTATCATTTGAGAAGAACGTGTCTGAATTTGATGGTAATTAGTACTAAAAATATTTTGTATCAGTCTTGGTGACCCCCGTCCCTATTTCAGTCCCAGGCTGCACACACTAAGACTCATTAGAGATTAGAGATGCATATATATGAAATTGGTGAAAATTGGCGAGTATACAAATTCGTATCAAATTTAAGGTCCCCATATCTCTCACCCATAGGGCACAAATTTGGTGTATCTAAACGACACGATAAGATTCCTCGTATCACGGAGAAGAATATGTATCAATCTGGTGGAAATCGGCACTAAACATATAGATATAATTTGTTGTGTCCCTCTCATCTCTATACACCACTGACTCGAATGGCCCAAATTATGACATCCTTAAACCACACGATTATACTCCTGATATCATGGAGATCATTGTTTATAAGTTTGGTGATAATCGGCGACTAAACAATTGTTTTTATCAAATTTGGTGCCAATCCACACCCCCATCTCTCAAACAAACAGCGCCACTATGGCGTCTTTAAATCACACGATTAGTTTCCTCGTATCTTGGATAAGAACGTGTATCAATTTGGTGGAAATTGGCGCAAAAAAATTGTGCATCAATTTTGGTGCCCTGTCCCTTTCAATGCAACCCTGACTCGAATGAGGCCACATTTGGCAGATATATATAAGCAACACCATTAGACTCCTCATACCATGGGGATGAATTTGTATAAGTGTGGTGGCAATCGGCGACTAAACTAATTATTATCAAATTTAGTGCCCACCCCCTCCCAATCTCTCAACAAAAAGACAACAATTTGGCGTTGTTAAAGCGCACAATTTGATTCCTTGTATAATGAAGAAGAATATATATCAATTTGGTGGAGATCGGCGCTAAAATTAGTTTTTCAATTTTGTTGCCCCTCTCCCCTTCCGTGCACCCCTGACTCGAACGACGCCACTTTTAAACCACACCGTGGGTTTTTTCATATCATGGGGATGATTATATATAAGTTTGGTGGAAATCGGCGACAGAAAAAATTCTGCCCCTCCCCCTTCCGGGCACCCCTGACGCGAACGGCGCGACTTTTGTCATATTTAAACCACACCATTAGATTACTGATATCATGGGGATTATTATATATAAGTTTGGTGGCAATCGGCGACAATTTATTTTTCTGCCCCTCCCCCTTTTCTGCCCCTGACAACAACGACGTCACTTTAGAAAATTCTAACCCCGACCATTATCTTTCTCGTAAAAAGCTACTCCTAGTAGACCCCTTTGGCATCATCTAGATGGTCCCCTGTGAATTTCTATAGAACACAGACAGACAGACAGACAGACAGACAGACATTCGCAAATATAGATATAGATATATATATATATATATACACACACAAATATAACATTGAACGATTAACCCTCGATTTGCTGAATTGATTATCGCATCAGTTATACAAGTATACATTGGAATTGTCTATTATTCATAATGTTCAGGTAATATAAGTTAAAAGTAAAAAAATTAGTCTTGTTCATTCAACATATCCTCACGCAAATACGCATATAATCGACCTACAATATAGCTACATAATGTGATTATTTGATTCTGAAATAAGCAGATAATCGAGTCGAAATCGTTATTTCGTTTTATGGCTCGGACCACAGTGAAAACACACGTTGAAGAGCGTACACATGAAGAGTTGTGGGTTGGCTTATTTATGTCATAGTCCGCCCATAATCGGCTAAGAATGGCCTCATTATGAGTCGATAATGTGACTAAAATTTTCTAAGTTTCAGCAGGTTATCGGCTCAAATTGAGGGATTCTAAGCAGACTATCTACCTAAAATAAGTTCTTTATAAGCAGATAATGTGCGAATTTTATGGAGGTATAGATTGAATATTTCTAACTACGGCCGTCAAGAAGACTAGCATCAAACAGAATTATTTGTCACGGTGTGGCGCGAGATCAGGACCAATCGTAGAGCCACTGTGGTTTGTTCATATGAACTCAGCACAACAACGAGTAGCGGCTTTATTTAACCCCTTGGCTGCTATAAGTCAGTACTGAGTACGGACGCTAACTGTCACGCCGTGTGCTATACGTCCGAACTGATTCGGAGCCGGGCATTATTCATAACTGCAACTCGGAGATTGATGCATCGGAGCAACTGTTTCCCAAAGTTTCAAACAGTGTATGATGTTCCCACGATTGTGAAGAATACTAGCCTTCAACTGAGTCAGTGTTATGGTCTTCATGATATTCCCGTTATATTTATCCACTGAAAATGGTCATAACGTAAACGGCCCAGCACTCGACGACATAACGCCATTAGCAGTGCAGACGCTAATACTCTATTTGGTATGCCATGTAACGTGTAACTAACCCGTTGAGTTCTGGGAATAGAGCATAGCTGACTGACTACTTGATAACACTCTCCGGCCTCGGACACAGCGAATTATAATATATTATACTTGACGACGGGCGCAGTTATAATTTTGTTTTCAATATAAATTTCCCCAATATGTTCAAGAAACGGTTTATGGCCGTGTGTTGAACTTATTATCTGAACATTTTCTAATGGAGCTACTCGTCAATGAGTAGAACTACTCATATAACTACTCATATAACTACTCATATAACTACTCATATAACTACTCATATAACTACTCATATAACTACTCATATAACTACTCATATAACTACTCATATAACTTATAACTACTCTTATAACTACTCATGTAACTACTCATATAACTACTCATATAACTACTCATATAACTACTCATATAACTACTCATATAACTACTCATATAACTACTCATATAACTACTCATCAATGAGTATCTAGTAAAGACAGGGTTAATATATTGCCTTGTAGTATATTATGTTCCCATCTTTTCGTGAGATTAGACTCCAGCATTTCTGCTCGAATATCAATTTTCTGCAACGACTGTCACTTCTTATAACAAATGAATGAAAACAAAGATAAACGTATATACACACAACTACAATGAATGGTTCCTGTTTTGTCACGTACTATATTGTGCTCGAATTATTTCGATGCCATGACTTATTGAACGATGTTCTTCCTCCTTGTCAGAAATGTGATACACGCTTATATATACTATGTACATGCATAGTATTGTATCACAAATATATATCGTATACATACATAGTAGTACGAAATTTGGGGGGATCACTACATGTAGCTCTCCAACTTCTCTCTCTCTCTCTCTCTCTCTCTCTCTCTCTCTCTCTCTCTCTCTCTTTCTCTCTCTCGTTCACACTAAATTATTTCTATACTAATTGTTTGGTGCTGGTGGTCAGTAGACCACGTTATTCTCCCTTCCCAGTATAACTCTGTGAGAACAAACCATAAGAAATATATATATATATATATATATATATATATATATATATATATTTCACGGCTTTTGCCGATCATCAGGTTTACGCCATTTTAATTATTTCTAATTATTTCCATTGTGACGTCACTTCCGGGAGGTAGGCATGTGACGTCGCGATTTTAAGATGGAGTTTAGTTTCGGATGTAATTTATCTAGAAATTTCTGTTCCATCTGTAACCGCTTGAAAGTATCGACTTCCATCATCTTGTATATAAGGAAAATCCTAAAGGATCCACCACCACATTCGTCCAGATGTTGACTCAACGGAATCATCCGTAATTCTGGTTCTCTGATTTGTTGGCGGTGGATTCGCACTCTTTCAACAAGGGAATTTCCCGTCTGTCCGACATAGAACTCCGCACACCCCGAACACACTATGACATAAATAAAATTTCGAGTTTTACAGTCCATGTCTGTGTTGGGGCGGACACCATACCCATTGTTTAGAGTAAGGTGTGGCCCGGTGTTGATGTAGCGACAAGTTCCGCATCTAGAGTCACTACATTTGGTGATCTTTTTTTCACGAGTTTCGCCACTGTCAAACTTGGCCCGAGTTAAAATCTTTTTAATGCTCCAAGGCTGTCGTTTGCTGTGTAGTAAGTGATCACTTTTCACAAGTTCCTTCATCTTTGGACTTTTGTGGAGAACATGTATCAACAATCTCGCCGTTTGCATCACATTTTGGTAGCGAGGAATGTGTGTGACCACAAAAGGAATGAGATTGGGATAACTTTTTTTAATTTTATCTGTGCGAAGTTCTATGATGGGATTTGTCTTTGTTTCGGAAATACCATTATTGATTAGTTGCCACGGGTATTCCCGTGCAAGTACGAATGTCCTCAGTTCCTCCAATCGGATGTTTCTCTGCCTGATGTCATTGACAATAGTGCAAACTCTCCGCGCGAAGCAATAAGGAACATTCCGTTTGGTGTGTGATGGATGGCACGACTTAAAGTTTAAATACTGGTGTGTGTCAGTTGGTTTATAATAGATGTCCGTCGTGATTTGCTCTTTTGTGTTTTTCACAAGAACATCCAGGAATGGTAGCTCATTCTTGTTCGTATCCATCGTAAATTGTATTGCCGGATTTAATGAGTTCAGAATATTATGGAATTCCTCTAAGTCCCCTTGAGTAGGGTCCCAAATGACAAAACAGTCATCAATATAGCGTTTCCACGAGTTCTTTATATGTGTTGCATGTGATTCGTTGAACGTGTTAGACATGATCTCGTACAGTTTTTTCTTAAAGATACCCCACTGTCTCAGATTAGCATACGTTGGGGCGACTTTGGTGCCCATAGCAGTGGCGGTTGTTTGTCGATAAAATATGTCATTGAAGAACAAAATGTTATTTTCAAGTACAAGTTGTAGTCCTTCGGTAATAAACTCCTTGGTAAAACGTTCGTCTATCGACTCTCTGCATTTGTCAATCCAATATTCTATAGATTCCAAACCTAACTTATGTGGGATGATGCTATATAGACCGACAACGTCAAAACTGGCTAGTATAGCGTTCGGTTTAACTGTCCTGGGTAGCGTTCGGATCAACTGTATATCATCCCGTAGATAACTTGTAATCTTAGATAATAGTGGTTTTAACAGAATATCTAGAAGGTTGCTCAATCTGTGCGTCGGACATACTGGGCCGGCGATGATTGGTCTTAATTTGAGTTCTTCGGGTCTTAATAACTCTATCATCTCGCTATGTTGATGTTGCACCGATTGCTGTATATTTTGCGCATTATAGTTTTATTTTGACTATCTTCCACTTTGGTATATGTGGTTGTGTCATGAAGAAGATATTCTGCTTTTGATTGATAATAATCACGATCCATAATAACAATTGCGCCCCCTTTGTCTGCCTGTTTAATAACAATTGAATTGTCCTTTTCTAGTCTATCCAATGCTTTTGGCTGCGGACACACGTATCACAGTAGCGATGGCATAGTAGGTGTGACAATTTATTATGGTGGAGTTTGGTGACAGTTGGTTGTCATAATTAATATGCCATAGAAAGCCATGTCGCCCTCTGTAAATTCGCACAATGAGTCTACCAAGCTCTACCAGCGACGGTCGATCTCTCAAGGATGTAACTACCTGAATGTATTGTCGGTGTTGATCTGTACTCAACACGCAGTGTTATATTTTGCATGCTAATACACAAGTCCACTTGATAACTTAATGAATAACCCATCTCAACAGCCATGATTGATCTTACTAATGAAATTAATATAAGTAGATAAACAAGCATGCATTGAGATCATATAAAAAAAACGTACCACAATAATGATATGTGAGTCAATGAGGAATTTCCACCAGGCCACGGGCCCACGGCCAAACACAACTCTGGACGATCTATCGTGCAATTATATATATCGTCGTGAATACAATTTAGCAAAACGTAATGAGTAGAGATCAACCTTAGTGAAAAGCAATGGTTAATTGGTCCAGTCGACTCATTGTGCGGAAAATCAGCGGGCGACATGGATAGCTATGGCACAGAAATGTGACGGACCAATTGTCACCAAACTCCACCATAATAAATTGTCACACCTACTATGCCATCGCTACTGTGGTACGTGTGTCCGCAGCCTTTCTTTGTGACTTTGTTATGTTGTCACGGACTGCAATATAGGAGGCTCATTTAGTGGTATGGTCGTTAAGTGTTTTACATATTCGTCCAGCGCATGAGTCCTACCTCGGTTTGGTGTGAATGACGACTTGTTGCAGACCAAAGAACTGTCGTTGTTTGTACTTTTGTCCGCGAAAAATTCCTTGAGGCGTATTTTGCGACAGAATTGATCTATGTCGGAATGTAATTCTTCACTATTTTTATTTGGAACTGGGGTGAATTTCATTCCGCGTCCAAGAAGATTAGTTTCCTCAATATCAATCTTACGGCTGGACAAATAGAAAATGTTTGGGTTCTACTTGATCCCTGTTTGACTTAATATTGGGATGACCGGTTTTTCTTTGCTGGTTCTGGCCTGGCCGCTCCCTAAAAAATGAACTACCCGTTCCGATGTTTTTGGCATTCTTGGGTTCTTTGTCGCTTGGCTCCATCTGTTTTGTGGTGCGATTCTTCCCCTGTTTGAAGTCCATGGTTTTGAATATGACTTTGAATTGCGCATTTCCTTATTTATGCGTTTTGGGCTCTTATTCCCGGGTGATTTTCTCGGTCCCAGCTTATTTGGCGAGCGACCACGTGACCTGTCATGCCGTTCTGATTTGACAGACGCACTCCGAGAACGAGAACCTAGCTGGTGATTCTCCCTTTTGTCCATTGTTTTCCGGGCGGTTAGGTTTTTTTCGTTGTCTGTTTAATTCCCGTTTGGCACCCTTCCTTGTTTTGCTTGTAGATATATCTGTGGGCTCAGTAGGTTTGCCATAGTTCTGCTCATAGCGTTGAAGGAATTCTCCCTTTGGTATCCACAATTTATCAGATTTATCTTCATTGCGTGAAGTATCCATCACCCATATTTCTTTCAGTTTTCCCGCTAGATGAGTCGCCGCTGTAATGCGGTCTATTTCGGTGTTCATTTCATCATCAAGTCTGTTGAAAATTTCTTCATACTTTTGCTTCTTCATTGAAAGTAATTTCATATGAGTTTCGAAACTATGAACTGCGAGTTCAAACCTTATTGCTGTTTGGTTCTCTGGTTCGCCTTCAATAACAGGTATGAGGAATTTATCTGGAAGAATTAGGTCGTTACGCTGTATCCAACATTTGTAGACATCTAAGTATCTGTTGCATTTGAGAGCATTCCAGTAAGCTTGTTTCCGCTCATTAAGCTTGCGTCTCCAGATACTTATAATTTATTTTCTTTTTCTATAAGCTTATTTCTCAAGTGTTATCTCGTTTAATTCATTGAACATCTCTGGTCCAATGGCTTGTGACATTTCCCGTCCGTTCTGTTCTGCATTTTGTGCAGTTTGAATAAACGTCCGGATGTCTGCATTCAGAGAATCGTGTGAATCTTTATCCTGCTTCAAACGAGTGTCCAAGGTTTTGAGCATAGTAACTGAATTTTCCGCATGTTGCTCAATAGATTGGAAGACATCTTTGAATGATTCCATTGGTTTCACAATTGAGTGCAACAATGTTACAATTGTCTTGGTTGTATTCTCTGAGTCCTCCCGACTTTGTGAACGTGTGTTCATGTTTGTCTTGTACGTAGATTCATATATTAAATGGTATAAAGTTCAAACGTACAGTTATATATATAAAAGTAAGATGTTAATAAACACAAACACATTATTTTGGCTGTATAAAACGAGGCCTTTCACGGCTTTCGCCGATCATCAGGTTTACGCCATTTTAATTATTTCTAATTATTTCCATTGTGACGTCACTTCCTGGAGGTAGGCATGTGACGTCGCGATTTTAAGATGGAGTTTAGTTTCGGATGTAATTTATCTCGAAATTTCTGTTCCATCTGTAACCGCTTGAAAGTATCGACTTCCATCATCTTGTATATAAGGAAAATCCGAAAGGACCCACCACCACATTCGTCCAGATGTTGACTATATTCGGATTTTCCCTATATACAAGATGATGGATATATATCTATTATATATTTTGGAAGATCTGTCTGTGTGTCTGTGTGTGTGTGTGTATCTGTAATCGATGGACTCGAAAACGGCCGAGCCGATTTCGATGAAACTTGGTATGTGGGGGTATTTTCGGCCGGGGAGTGACATAGGCCTATTAATTTGCCCGTGCGACGTGACATTGACATTGAAATCGGGTAATTTCAAGGTCAAACGCCCGAATATCACGGGATTTCGATGAAACTTGGTATGTGGGGATACCTTCGGCCTGGGAGTGGCATAAACCTATTAATTTGCCCGTGCGACGTGACCTTGACCTTGAAATGACCGGGTCATTTCAAGGTCAAATCGCGAATTTTGATGGGATTTCCACGAAAGTTGATACATAGGGTTACTTTTGTCCACTGAGTGTTTTGGACGGGTCGAGTCGTGACACCGACCTGACCTCGACCTTCAAAATGATCAATTCAAGGTCAAATCGGGTAAAACCGGATGGATTTCGACGGGTACTTTTGTCGGGTACTTTTGTCCGGGCAGTGTTTTGGACGGGAAAAATCGTTACCCCACCTGACCTTCACGTTTAAAATGGACAATTTAAGGTCAAAGCCCGGACGAAGTCGGTTCACCTTCTAGTCTCATATATATTTTGAAGACCTCTGTCTGTTTGTCTGTCTGTATGTTTGTCTGTCATTTATACAAATCTACGATTCTCGACCGATCGGGACGAAACTTGGTACGTGTGTGTAGTTTGACCAGGCGGTGGACGTTGTCGTATTGGCGAGCCCGTGCGACGCCCGTGCAGCGCATGCGCAGACGAGATCTCGGAAACGGGTGGAGCTATCGACTTGAAATTTGCTATGTGAATGTATCTTGCCCCGGATACGAATTTTATCGGGTCGCCGAGCCCGTGCGACGCCAGCTTCGCGCATGCGCATACGAGATATCGGAAACGGGTGGAGCTATCGACTTGAAATTTGGTATGTGAATGTATCTTGCCCCGGATACGAATTTTATCGGGTCGCCGAGCCCATGCGACGCTAGCTTCGCGCATGCGCAGACCAGATCTCGGAAATGGGTAGAGCTATCGACTTGAAATTTGGTTTTTGAATAGCCCGGACAACGTCGGGCTCATCGGCTAGTATATATATATATATATATATATATATCTCATATATATTTTGAAGACCTCTGTCTGTTTTTCTGTCTGTATGTATGTATGTTTGTCTGTCTGTATGTTTGTCTGTCATTTATACAAATCTACGATTCTCGACCGATCGGGACGAAACTTGGTACGTGTGTGTAGTTTGAACAGGCGGTGGACGTTGTCGTATTGGCGAGCCCGTGCGGCGCCCGTGCAGCGCGTGCGCAGACGAGATCTCGGAAACTGGTGGAGCTATCGACTTGAAATTTGCTATGTGAATGTATCTTGCCCCGGATATATCTCATATATATATTTGAAGACCTCTGTCTGTTTGTCTGTATGTATGTATGTATGTTTGTCTGTCATTTATACAAATCTACGATTCTCGACCGATCGGGACGAAACTTGGTACGTGGGTGTAGTTTGACCAGGCGGTGGACGTTGTCGTATTGGCGAGCCCGTGCGACGCCCGTGCAGCGCATGCGCAGACGAGATCTCGGAAACTGGTGGAGTTATCGACTTGAAATTTGCTATGTGAATGTATCTTGCCCCGGATACGAATTTTATCGGGTCGCCGATCCCGTGCGACGCCAGCTTCGCGCATGCGTAGACGAGATCTCGGAAACGGGAGGAGCTATCGACTTGAAATTTGGTATGTGAATGTATCTTGCCCCGGATACGAATTTTGTCGGATCGCCGAGCCCGTGCGACGCCAGCTTCGCGCATGCGCAGACGAGATCTCGGAAACGGTTGGAGCTATCGACTTGAAATTTGCTATGTGAATGTATCTTGCCCCGGATACGAATATTATCGGGTCGCCGAGCCCGTGCGACACCAGCTTCGCGCATGCGCAGACCAGATCTCGGAAACGGGAGGAGCTATCGACTTGAAATTTGGTATGTGAATGTATCTTGCCCCGGATACAAATTTTGTCGGATCGCCGAGCCCGAGCGACGCCAGCTTCGCGCATGCGCAGACCAGATCTCGGAAACGGGTGGAGCTATCGACTTGAAATTTGGTATGGGAATGTATCTTGACCCGGATACGAATTTTATCGAGTCGCCGAGCCCGTGCGACGCCAGCTTCGCGCATGCGACTTGAAATTTGGTTTTTGAATAGCCCGGACAACGTCGGGATCATCGGCTAGTCTATTATATATTTTGGGAAACTGTGTGTCTGTCTGTGTGTGTGTCTGTCTGTTCGCGATGGACTCGAAAACGACTGAGCCGATTTCGATGAAACTTGGTATGTGGGGGTATTTTCGGCCGTGGACTGGCATGGGCCTGTTAATTTGCCCGTGCGACGTGACATTGACCTTGAAATCGGGTCATTTCAAGGTCGAACGCCTGAGTATCACGGGATTTCGATGAAAATTAGTGTCTGGGGATACTTTCGTATGGGGAGTGTCGTAAGCCTATTCGTTTGCCCGTGCGATGTGACCTTGACCTTGAATTCGGGTCAATTCAAGGTCGAATCGCGAATTTTTATGGGATTTCGACGAAATTTGATACGTGTGGTTACTTTTGTCCACTGAGTGTTTTGGACGGGTCGAGTCGTGACCCCGACCTTACCTTGACCTTCAAAATGATCAATTCGAGTAAAACCGGTTGGATTTCGACGGGTACTTTTGTCCGGGCAGTGTTTTGGACGGGTAAAATCGTGACCCCACCTGACCTTGACCTTCAAAATGGACATTTCAAGGTCAAATCGCGCATTTCGCAAAAAAAAGCAGAGGGGAAACAGCTCAGACCTGACCGTGACCTTCAAAATGATCAATTCGAGGTCAAATCGGGTAAAACCGGATGGATTTCGACGGGTACTTTTGTCCGGGCAGTGTTTTCGACGGGTCAAATCGTGACCCCACCTGACCTTGACCTTCAAAATGGACAATTCAAGGTCAAGTCGCGCAATTCGCCGAAAAGCAGAGGGGAAACAGCCCGGACGAAGTCGGGTCCACCTGCTAGTATATATATATAAACAATCACAATGCATGTAATTATTGCCATGTAATACATTATTTGACATGTAATTCATTATTTGCCATGTAATACATCATTTGCCATGTAATACATTATTTTGCCATGTAATACAGTATTTGCCATGCAATACATTATTTGCCATGTAATACATTATTTGCCATGTAATACAATATTTGCCATGTAATACATTATTTGCCATGTAATACATTATTATTTGCCATGTAATACATTATTTGCAATGTAATATATTATTTGCCATGTAATACATTATTTGCCATGTTATACATTATTTGCCATGTAATACATTATTTGTCATGTGATCATACTGTATTGGATGCCGTGCTGCACAACATTGCCGTTATTCCATCTCAGAATGAAATTAACAGCTTATCTCTAAATGTTATATATAATATATATACACACAACTACAATTAATTATTCCTGTGTTGTCATGCATATATATTATGTTCCACGATTAAAATTATTTCAGGTGCAATCCTGTCGCTGATTGGAGCACTGCGATTCTTCTATCTCCAAAGGAATATAACAGCATAAAATCCTACATATACATGTACACATGCAGTTACCATGTGTAGCTGCTGTATTGTCATGTACTACTTAATGCTCACGTTGTTTCGTGTGATCATTTTATGAGTGAAGGCAGTTAATAAGCACACCCGTTGACGTGAGGCATATGTATTCACTGGAATCCCACCGACTGAATACATATTGTTGTATACCACTAGTGGAACACATGCAAGCCGTAGCTTCTTCGTGTTGACTTTGTCGCCAAGAAAAATAACGTACATTATGTCAACGATCCGCTTCGGGTGTAGTCCAAGTGTTCTCGTACTAAAACCAGCTAAGATATTTTGATGGCGAGATGCTGGCATTTAGTCCGAGTTCCAGGCCCATGCATTCATATGTCACGACTTACGCCCAGGATCTGTGGCTGGAATTTGTGGTGAATTTTACTCGATTACCTAACAAATCAATACATGATGCTATATACATCGGAAAGAGTGACATCTTGTGGTCATAATGGTGTATAATAATCTAACTTTCATGTTAAATTACGCATAGAATATTCCGGTTGATTGTCACCGACATCGCTGTTTTTATATTTTGTTTAAGTTTTAACTGGAAGCCGAAGTATTACGAAGAACTTCGGCATAGTCCGGAGTTTGTTTTGACCGAGACGAATTTCAATACAAACAATATGGCAGTCCCCATATTATTCTAATGCTCGTTGTGTTTACACTGTTTTAAACTGTGAGATGGTTGTAATTCCCGTAATTTATTTAATGTATTACATTTATATCTTCAATATTTACTTAATCTATGTATTTATTTATTGACACGTATAATTACGATTACAATGGAGAATTCATCGTGCGTGGTTGATCGAAAATCTACGGAATATTTTCAACGGAAAATGCCGAACGCAGTTCGCGAGGTCAACTAAGTTCGCATACTTTTAAAAATATGTAAACACTGCGGCAAATGTCTCTTTTCACATTAAATTACCTCTTTCAATTCACAACTGATGTGGGTTTCAGATCAAATAGCATGTCTTCTGCGGAAAATATCCGTTTATTGTCGCAATTGTGATATTTTATTTCATATAATTGTGGTTTTATTTGAGCGGGTCACTAACGCTTAAGTCGTGTCATAGGAATGCATGGGCCTGGAACTCGGACTAAATGCCAGCATCTCGCCATCAAAATATCTTAGCTGGTTTTAGTACGAGAAGACTTGGACTACTTCGGGTGAAGCCCAAAGCCATCACCGGTACCATCAGACTTAGATCACACTGAATGCAGTTAGAGTATCAATGAAGGTCACACTTGCAACATCGATATTATCTCGAATCTTTGCGGACGACGCACAGTTAAGCGCGCCGTCCGCAACGAGAGATAAAATATTCGAGATTATTATGCAAGTTGTCTTCTGTTATCACTTAACACGGCAACGTGCGCATCTCATTCCATAAACTACTATTGATGAAGATGCGCTTAGATTTAACCGCTCGGTCAAACTTCAAATTACAGGATTTAGAATTGAAGTTAATATAGATCATTGTGGAAAGTTTTGGCAGATAAATGGCCACGTGGCACCTCCGGTTCCCGTCTCCATCGTCACATTTGCTGCTAAAGTGTTGTACATACTTTTGATATACCGATAAGTCATGGATATGTATGGTTGACCTGGTAGCCAATCCATAAAGGGAATCGGATCTCCACTATGTGATACGAATGGGCCAGTGTTTCCTGCCCCACTTTCTACATAACATCTCCCAAATGCACAATATTTTGTGCTGACAAAATATAGATCTTTGTGGACAATGCTGGCAATGTTTACAAAAAGAAATTCAATGCAATTGACAGATAACTGGACGCTTCCAGCTCCCAGCTCCCGTCTCCATCATAAACTTTGCTGTTAAAGTGTCATATTTAATTTTGAGATACCGCCAATTTTGTTTTATGATGGGTTGGCCTGGTAACCATTCCAGAAAGGGAATCGGATCTCCGTCCTGTGATACAAATGGGACACCAACGGTCGCTCTATATGCATCAATAAATATCGCACCTGGAAAAGAGATACATGAAGTTTAACTAAACATACACGCATGACACGTATTCCCTCCATTTCATATTGACTAATCGATGAAAATCATATCAGGCACATCCTGCGATCACATTTTATAGTTATATTCAACTACTATTAGTTACATAGCCCGTCTGTGTTACACTGAATTCAGTTCGGTGATTGGTCAACTGCCAATTGGGTCACCTATTTCATAAC
Organism: Siphonodentalium dalli; assembly: GCA_032622095.1. Lineage (NCBI taxonomy): Eukaryota > Metazoa > Mollusca > Scaphopoda > Gadilida > Siphonodentaliidae > Siphonodentalium > Siphonodentalium dalli. The sequence continues at coordinate 92,687,892 of CP136068.1, forward strand.
CCAATAGCACAGACCTAACACGAACACGACGCCAGAAAGTGTTGACCTAATCTTCCCAAACACTGAAAGCGGTTAGCAGAATAATTGGGCGTGCTTTTTAAGGTTAAGCCGAATTGCATTTGAAGCCAGTTATTTATATTGATCGCGTTATCGTTTGCTAAGTTCTTGCAAATCTTGTATTGGGCTCACTGCTACGTGCGCTAGTCTCAAATTCTCGGCAGATTTTGTGAAATTATATAAGAATACACTCAGCTTGTTATGGGAATAAATCACTAACAAGCTATATTAATATAAGAAACAAATATAGTGGGTGTGTGTTATTGGTGGATGCGGCGTTGTAGTCGTTGTGTCATATTATTTAAACCGCAAAGCGGTTGTCAATAAAGTATAATCACCAAAGTATAACAGTTAAATTTGACAGTGCGAAATCCACTATTTCCACATCCAAGTTGGAAAATATGGGATCGGGTATCCAGTGCAGAGCCACATTGCTGTCTCAACAATTACTGAAGCTAATGAACAATATCCAATTCAAATTCGAATTGCAATCTTTTGTGCCGACATATTTTATTTAATAATCGCACAAGTATACCTTTCCTAATGGCATTACCAGGAATACACAATCGTTCCTCTGTAACAATATTTAGATCAATTTAATGTTAAATGACTACCTGACCATGTGCCACCACGATTAATCATTTGCGTGGATCTAAAAAAATTTATTTCGTTACACAAACAAACATGGTACCGGTTTAGTACGACACTGGTTTTGATTCTTGTGAAAAATGTTGTTGGGTTATGCCTAAATCGAATTCACAACGCGGCAAATATTGAATATGGCTATACTTTGTGAATATATGATGTGTCTGATCTGATAATATATATATATATGCGGATAATACCGTCTAAAAATGTTCATACCAGAGATTTGAGCCATTTATTTTAGCGGTCGTATCCTTATCGTGAGCAAACATGTCCGTCGAAATATAGAAACTTCCTGCATAGTTACAAACATATTGTGAAAATGTGGTACGGAATCATGTTACATGACTGAAAGTGTTTGATTCGCGTCCAATATAGAATTTTACAGAATACGATAAATTCGAACTAACACCAAAAACGTAAAGATAAAAACAATAACACTCATAATCATTTATTGCATAGCTTTGTTCCTTGTCAAGTTGTCCTACATCAGTAATTGTAATCGAGAAAGCGTTAGTATGCAATTCTGGTAAAGGTATATAAACGACACTATACAGTTATTATACAATGTTGTGTACAGTATGTGTTTTCTTGTACGAGTCCAGGATGTGGTGAAAAGTCATATTGGACGAGACACAACCTGGACGAGTACAAGAAGAACTCATACTGTACACTACATTGTATAATGACATTTTTATTATCCAACTAAATGTTTATTAACATTTTGGGAATAAAACTTTTGTGGTTATTTTTGGTATTTGTCGGCACTTAATTCTCTATAAAAGCCTGTATTTTGATAACCAGAAAGCATGATTTGGAAAGTAAACACGGAAAAGAAAAAAATAACTCAATGCGGAAGTGAAATGTCAGCTAAATCCACCAGTGTTGCACGCGCATCACAATTTCGCCGATTCATTTCGCAGTGGAGTTAATTCGTGACGTATCAGAGTCCCGATAAAAAAAGTGATATTCCACACTTGGGAGTCCAGTATGACATTCGGGAGTCCAATATGACTTTTTCCCGGATTATCACGTGGCGGCTTTTGCCCAATCAGAAAAGGTGTTAGTTAAGGGATGGATAATAATATCAAATATAGTATAGTGATTTGCGACGTTGCTATGATTTCAACCACACCTTTGCATAATGCCAGAGAATCAAAGCAACGTTGCATGCCACAATATCGCCAAAATTAACGCTATCCATCCACTTGAACTGAAATGTTATTATGTTATATGGTGTACATCGAAGATGTAGCTGTCTCATACTATTAATGGCAAAGAAGACCAGAGACCGAAAGCTTCCAAAATTGAGCAATCTGCTGGTTATAGTTAGTTATACGGCGTCCCTGAAATCTCACAATATTGGATCTACCTTTAAGCTGATTATAAAATATAGTGTTAGAGCCTAAATTATAATATTAACTTACGCTAAACCCAAAGTAAAGGCACACATGTGAATGATAAGTATATTAAAGATGTAAACAAATCGCAAATATGGTAGACAATAAATCACAAAATGCGCTGTCAGCCAATTATCAACAATATCGTCGAAGGGTCAAAGCGGAACACGTTAAGTCGCTCAGGCTACTTTCAAACGATATATAAGTTTTTCGTGTGTCGGGGAAAAAAGTTTAAAGACCGCCCCTCTATTACTCATTCACTCAAATGTCTCTAAAACGTGTATCTCAATTTTCCTGCCAGAATTAAATCAAAACATCAAATATAAAAAAAAACGAATATGGCAATTCCTTGCAGGAAGTACCACAAAAAAAACATAACAATTATAAAAGCAACCCGTTAATTTTTCGCGTAGTTGTTCAACTAGATGGCCGGAATGAATTGATCATTGTAATATTTGTATACCATAGAATGCATATCCCAGTCGCCACAGTGATATATATATTGTGAAGGTATGTTCCAGCATGTATACATAAACACGTATACTCGGTTGCATCAACGATGACATTTACGCGCTAAGATAAGAGAAAGGAGAAATACGTACGCTCGATGACGGCACGCAATTCCCACATTGATTTCATACGATTCAAACATTATCCTGTATTACCGGTACGTCGAGAATGTATACTCGAAACAGACTTGAGTTTTTAGTGTACTGGAGTGCTGTACTGAATGAGTTTTTACATCAGCACAATAGCGCACATTTGTAATAAAAAAAATAGGCAGAATTGGTACCATTTCATATCTGCCCCAAAACATCCGTGTCCAACAACAGAATAGGCTACAGCTCTATCAAAGTCACAATTATACCATCGCTATTACGACACATTCGGCTGGTGGAGTTGGTGCAGATAGTGTTGAATCTTGAACACAGTTCCAGACAATTACTTAGCATTATTCAGCATGATTGGGATAACACGGAATTGGTCTACTAAGGGATATATCTACTGTTCAATTCGCAAAAGTATCTTTAAAACTGCACACTTGATTCATGTCCGGTGGATCTAGATAAGTCAATGCACATACATACGTACTGTATATGTCCCAAAACGACTTAAAACTCCATAAAAATGGTCCTCACATATATGAGAAAGAAGGGACAATTTTCTTTCTTATGCGATAATTTATATTACGTTAATAAATCGTTCCAGATGATGAGTTGTCCCTGTGTGAGTATTTTTTGTATTTATCAAACTATTTCAACTCCCACTCTGCTCCGTGCGCAAGCTCGATTTAAAACGTATACCCATATAACTAATTCCACACACCTGTTGACCAAGCGTTGTTTTGCCGCAGTAACTGCAATTCATCTAGCATTTGACGACTCTCTATAAGGATCAGATGTGCACCCATAGATGAGCACGCGACCATAGCTGCACTTGCTGACAGTCGTGTCGTGTCGTGTTTCAGACATCGTTTGGTGCCACACAGAATGTGGATGCTGAACCCCGACGATGAGCATTCTACAAAATAATGAGAAAATATTCCCTGAAGTTATATATGCGAAAAATAGGATATAGCCATAGTGCGCTTGCCGAACCAGCTTAATATGCTCGCGGGCAGAAATTGAGCGAAAAGTTGGTCGAGTTTGTATTATTATCCAATAATGCCAAAATCAGAAACAAGAGTGTTTAACCGACAACGCTTTGTACTTATCCCTCAGAACTGGAAATGGGAGTATATTTTACCAACAGTTGTATTTGGTCACTTAAACGGAGACGGCCGTTTGAACCTAACTATGTAAACGTATATTTATGAGTAGGACCAATATAGGTCGCTAAATAATCGCACTACATATACAGGCTTTATGTGAACAATTTGAAAACAAATATGTTGATTCCGGTACATAAGTGTGTCATACAGAGCTGGGAAAGAGGGGCGAATTAACCCACTCTACATGTATAGTAAAGCATCATTGATGAGTAGTTAGCCCATAGGATATGTTTAGATAATATAAACATTTCCCTCAATAAATAGGATTCTCTGCACATTTATTTATCTTTCGTTTGTATCTACCACCTTAACATCTCTCCAAATCAACAATAGACCATTCCCATGTACACTTTGATTCGGAGAATCCATTTAGTATAGGGGTTAAACTAGAAGTAGTAATTGGTAACTTAAACGGATATGATTGATTTGAATACTAAAAGTGAGTATAATCAGTTTGGTAGTATACGTTGATGACAACAAGTAACGATATTCATCCTTATATTCAAGGTACGGTTGGCCTTGGCGGTGGGTATCCTGTGAAAATATTTCCACCCGTCAAAAACCGCCACAAACAGAAAGAACAACAAAATATAGACCCAGAACAGAATCAGGTTTAAAAAACAAAATCGGTGCGGTCAGGATTATAAATTCAAGAACTGACTAGTGTGCAAGCATATTATAAAACGCATAGAAGTTGAACAGGAATATATAATAAATAGCATATAAATAACACGAAATAAACAAGTATGAACATCGAAAGATGTAAAGTAGCTTTAACATTTGATTTTGGATTTATATTTTGATAAGGTATAATATTAGATGAATCGCAGATGTGATACAGGTTATGGGGTAGGATTTATATCAGTTACATCAAGTTGTGTCGCTTGTGAAACACAGTGATGTTGGTATGGCTGTTATCTGTCTTCATATATCTAACATCCCATGCCGGCGCATGTACGCCTCGATTGAAAGTCACTCAAAAGATAACTATGCAAAGGAACATTTAGCCAATCAATTGTCTAAAAAATTTGCGAACATCAGTAACGCCATGTGGTGACAACTCAGCCAATATCTCCGACTCGGAAATGACGGAGATATCCCGGGTTCATAAAACTGCTCTGCTAATATTCAATGTTTAGTGAGGAGCAACCGTGGATGGTGTTTGTGCAATAGCTGTGAACTGCAACAAAGCATCAGATTCAACGTTCTTTGAATACTCCATCAGGAGGGAACCAACCATCGCCCGGTGCTGATCGGTTTGACAAATTTCAATTGTCCGGAAATACTTTGAAGTGTCTTATCAATGACCAATACAGAGGGTCTTTTCATTGTCGAGCCTTATTTAAGAATCTAGTACTGAGGGAATAAATACCACAGCATCATTGGAACTAAGTGAGTCATCATTCTTACGACCAGGCCGTGTTTTTTGTATTTGACTTGCCATATAAAAAGCAAAAAATCGACAATTAGCCTGGTCGCTCCTGTGAACTACCCTTTGAAATGTGGTCGACAAAGACTGGTACGTATCTGAAGCAGTGACCCGTTTAGCCATAGCAGCCTCTCCGTACCTCCCCACGTTGAGACGGGCGTGACAAAGACACGATTCAACATTCAACAATCAGCAGGACGAATACCAAAGAGACAGGAGATTACAGAAACACCATACGTGAAACTCACAGGCGAACAGTACAACAGATCAAACAAGAAAACCATAGTCAGAAATGGTAACGCCCTCAAGATCATATTATTGGGCATATTTATATTATAATATAAAATATATCGGTTTCATGAACGACCGCCTCAGAATTCCGTTAAAACAACCAATCCTTCAAATTATTACAAAAATTACGGCTTATTACTGCAGGTTTCTCACTCACCACACCAGAAAGACTCTAAATGCGGAAGAAAAAAATCTACTAAACGGATTAAATACACACCGATACTTCGCAGAACATTTAGTCTACATTCCAACTGAGACATGTCTCATACTTCATCAGCAAAGTTAGCTGTTATATTGTATTGTGTTCCCGCCATAAAATCTTCAAGAGTGGCCTAGCTATTGTTAATACCTAAATATCGAAAGCAATTAACGCGGTCATAAAAGTTACACACTGCAACAATGAGACATCCGCGAAAACCCGAAATGCGTTGTCCTGCAAGATACGGCCTGATCAGTCTTACTACAATTTCCTAAAATAACTCGCATCGCGTGTAACATGAAATGTGTTGTCCTGCCAGATATCCCCATCGCCCATCACCCCACTGTCACGGCCAAATCAGCGCAGCAGTAAACACCCATAGGGCGTAACAAATTGAATCTGAAACATTGCGGAGAGACGTGACTAGCCAATTGATTGAGCCGGGTCAACTCAACCACCCGTCTTGAAGAGATGTAGAACAAAAGTGGACCATGATGTAAGCCGTACCCGCAGGTCGATGACTCACGTGGTACGGTCGCCCTAGTACCACCAGGACACATACACCACAGCTCACGGGATGCAACCTATGGCAAACATGGTGCAACATTCGGGGATTTTGACCCCTCGCAGTGGGGCGGTAGGCCTATTCTTCCCCGGGCCCACACGGAGGTGCATTCTCTTATATATGTGATGCTCCCTATGGGAATGCACTGGCACATTATCATTATTGACGCACCAGCGCAGCTCTCGTCAAGAAGGTGTTAATTAATAATGTATTTCAAAGTAGGCGAAGAACCCGGCTCGAGATCGCACGATTATGCGAAACAAATAGGTTTGCGGCACTTACAATCATGAAAATTTCCCCTGGAACTCAATTCAAAATGCTCACATAAGTCGCTCAAATCATGCTAACTCGAGCTGGTACAAGCAGTAGGGGCGGTAGTCTTATTATACACTGGGTGGACACGGGGATATATGGCAGGAACATGACACCGAACTCAAAGCAATTTTGAAGCGCCTGTTTTGACAGAGGAGGGAGACAATCGCTATTCAGGCCATTCATACCGTATCAGAATTAGTCTAATAATGAACAATATTTAAGCTTCATGCAGCAGGAACATCAGAACCGGACTTTTCTAAATAAATTGAGTTAAATAAGTGGCACGTACGTCCTTAAAAGTATTTGATGTAGTTATCGACCTATACTGATCTCCAGAATCCAGCCGCAATGTTACAAAAGCGAGCAGCACACAATTTATGTTTGGTCCCCAGACCATCAGCATCACGTGTGCTTGTTGTGATTCAGAATCAGTTGAACTTGTGAACACATGCATACTTTTGTTGGTATGTGGTCTAAATCCAGGTTTATAGTTTTCAATAACAAGGACTTTTTCATAACTTGCTGTTATGTCTCCAAAATCCGAACAAAGCCACCATAACTAATAGTTAGTTAGGTGTTGTTGGTATCAAGTACCGCTGCACATTAAATGCAGTGTATTTGGACATGCTTGATATATGATGACAATTTACCGACGAAAATCACCATAATGAAAGAATAAATTAAGTAAATAGGGATTGCCAACGCAAGGTAATGTTCCATAAACTCCATGATTTAGGTTCACTATAATTTTGAAACTTCTATATAAGATAATTTGGCACCAGCTTATATTTGACAATGGAACATTTTTTACAGCGCGGTGATTTTTAACATTCGAATTACGTTAACGTATACTATAATGTTATGTACCTAGTTCCTGACAGTGCTGGCCTGTGAATCCTTCTCTGCACAAACATGTTCGACCGCCATCGAGAGTTCCCCCGTTCACACAAAAGTGCGCCTGTAAATGTCAACATTAACACACTTTACATGCGAGTCGTGACAACTTGCAAGGGGTATGTCGGGTGCAGGACGTTTCGGCACCTGGTTTTCTGGACGTTTCGGTTGTTTCGGATCAGGTGCTTGGACGTTTCGGCACTTCATCGAAGACGTTTCGGCACTTGTTTCCTTTTCTTATCTTATAAAATATTGTCTTTGTTGGCAGCATCGAACGAGCAGCAGCGGCATTTCCCAATTTGAATACCGACAGGCCAAGATACAACACTTGTTCTTCATGCCCAAACCTGGTAAATAAATTGGTTTCGACTTGTTCTATCGTGGGTAGGGGTGCTCAATCACGTTTGACCGCTGCACTATTTTTGTGGCGCAATCTTAGCAAAATCGTTCTTGATTCCCTCTTATATATCGCGAATAGATCGGATGGTCTGTTTAGAGAGCTATCATGTTATGACGTAGCCGCTATCGACCAATTTGATTCTCAGATCGACACGACATCAACAGCCCCGTGGTATAAGGGTCGGGACTTTAAGTTCCTCACTAGCGTGAAGTATGTGAGTATATCAGGTACTGATGGAACTCTTATATATCGGGAACAGAGAACTATGATAGTATGACGTAGCGAATCTATCAACGGAATTTTCAAATCGACGCCATGCCACCAGACTCTTGATAGAAGTGTCTGGCCTTCAAGCTTCTCCCCCTCGTACATTAAGTGAGTATCTTAGCAATATCAGCATTGATGACCCTCTTATATATCGCGAACAGACAATGTTGTCTGTTCAGATAGCTATCATAATTTGAAGTAGCGAATTGACCAACATAATTTTCACATCGACGCCGCAGCATCAGGCCCTTGGTAGAACGGTGATATATGTAGACGCCACAACCGTCCGATCTCGCTACTCTCACCTGATCAACTGGTTTCGAGAATTACGTTAAATAGTTCACGAGAGGCAAGAGACATCGGTAAGAAACGAGGGCGCGTTAGATCACGAGTTTCTTATATAAACGTCTCTCACCTCGAGTGAATTATTTAACATAATTCTCGGAACTAATTTATTACTATATTTATTACACTTCTGCGTCAATGTTGTTCGCCAAATATGATTAAAACACCCAGAATTAATGCACGAACGTCTCGATGTGGAGAAAGATCAACCATTGAAAATTCAGTCTAGATCAATAAGCGACATAACGTCACGAGAAATGACGTAATTCACTAGCGACATTACCATTTTTAATTAACGGCGTTTTCAATGCAAATCACACATAGCAGAGTAATAAAAGACTAATCCGACTAAGTGCTTATTTGTTATGTCAGCAGTCACTGTCGAATTCGTTTTGTAATTTTTACTAACAATTTAATGAAGAACGCCTCCCTGGATTTAAGCCACCGTCTCTGGGTTTTATTAAAATTTGTATACGTTTTCAAATTCGATCAATAGGCGCAAATCTTGAAAAATATACATATAAATCTTGTAATTTAAAAAAAAACATAGGTACATTCATATAATAGAAAACTTAATCAGATTTCGCGAAGCGAAATCTAAAAGTTTTCATGAAGCTAATGCGTATGAGATCCGTATATACCTATGAAGCTGTATTATTGTGTTCTATATATAGCTCACGTTACCTAAAATAATATCAGAGCACGCGAGACTGAGAATTAGTCTAATAACTAGTATTAGTAAAGTAGTATAGTGGTAATTGCAATTAATTAGGCTTCATCTTGGACGTAAGGAATTATTCTGACTTCGTCTTTTCAACGGCTCGAACGAGAGTTTACAGTTAGTTAAAACTTATCGGATTCCAATTACCAGATTGCCGGTGAATACCGTGATCACGTTTTACAAATCGTGAAATCACGAGTATAGGTACATTCAGCTTACTTTAACTTGAATGTGAATAGGCTAGTTTTGTGAAAGTAACATAACTCTTGTCTTGATTTTGACCAAAGTAAAGAGATACTATTAATGTGAAATTATTTACATTAATATTATGTGTTATTAATATTAATATACATGTATGTGTTACTTAGTTAGTTCGAATTTAATTCCAACTGATGGTAGATACTCAGTTCATTGTCGTACCCCGAAATGCGGTCAGATTAATCATACCACTTTATGATTCTTCTTACTTGCGAGTCAATTAACAACATTTAGACAGAGTTTTCGCAACTAAAATTGTCACAAATTAGTTTGGAATCATTCATGATATCATGCAGTATCCGATATGGGTTGGTTTAAATTTTATATTTACGCGTCTACTATCTAGTGTAAGTTCTACGATCGCGTTAAGTGTTTTCCGCATTTACATGGCAATATGGGCCAGGGGCTGAGGGGCTGCAGTGACCCAGTGTTCACGCTGTCGGTAGCCAAATTAGCCAATGGCTAATCTTTTTCGAATTTGGCTAATAAAAATTTCATTTGGCTAAACTTTTGGCTAAACTTTTTTTTTACCCCAAATGGAGACTGAAAGCATGGAGTCAGAAAGCTAATTCATAAAAGCGCTCAATAGATCGACATTCAAGACGAAGTTGGGTGACGAAAGTATTTCATTAATTTCGTACTTATGAAATATCGTTCCGTAACAGCAAAAGGTAAGCTGTAACATTTAGTGTACAGTAAACATATTTTTATTTCCAAATCTAACATAAATTTTGGCAAGTGGGTTTTCAATTCTGTGATGTGAACGATCTAGTCCGAAAATATCGAAAGTGGGAATATATTGCCGACTGTACAAAGGGAAACCCGATCGCGGACAGTACAAAGGGAAACCCGATCGGCAACTCTATCAACCAAGCGATCACACAGTGATATGCAATCATCTTTAGTTTTCACAAGACGGACATTCAAAGACGCATGGACATTAAACCGACCGTGGTTGAATCATGACAATGTGAAGAAAGCAATATTTTGTAAAGTGTGCATTGACGCTGGTATATAAGCAATTTGTTCGTAACAGGCTGTTTTAATCTGGAGAAAAATTACGTCATTCTGCACGAAACAGCAAAAAGTTATTATTTTACATTTAATCCCCTAATCCCCCATTGTCTGTCTGGTCACTCACGGGACTCCCGCACAATGCATGTTTATGATGACATTGTATTTATGTCGGTCGAGGTTTATGAGCACCAAGTGTAAGACAATAGCTTAATCAGCCAAATGTGAATCACGACAGATATTTTGTGGCTATTTGTCGTCAATACCGATACGGACAAAATAATATGCATGCTTTTATGACAGATTGTAATTTGATAATGGCGTAACAATATTAAGTTATTAGTTTCCAGATGTCACTTAGATATTTTCGCAAGGATAAATATTTAATGATTTAAAAAAAGATATTGATATAAAACAAACAAAATAATGACATTAAGAAGGACAATCCCGGGTTACCCCCCCCCCTCCCAATCACTCTTTCACATAAAGATTAATAAATTTTTAATAAATGATATATATAAAAAATACTTCTAGTTCATAAAAATTATTTAAATTATTGTGTATTTTACCTGTGTCTGTTAGATTTTACGTTTTAGTCATTAATTGTGAACCGACCAGAAAACGATGATTTATTTTGGCCAAAGTTTTTTTTAATTTGGCCAAAAAACATTTGGCTAAAGTTTTTTTCATTTGGCTAATAAAATTTTCATTTGGCTAAACTTTTGGCTAAAGTTTTTTTCGGTCCAGCGTGAACGCTGGGCTGCACCCCCTAAACGATTTGCAAGCATAAAATTTGGGCAATGTTTGGGCGAATTGGTGGAACTTTCGGGAAAATCGCATGGTGCTTCGGGTGAATATCTACATCTATACCTATACTTCGCATTATTTGTAATGTATTATGCAGCGTATATTCAATGAGCTAATAATAGGCCCAACTTCTCCGGTTACCAAATTCATTTGTCACATATAGTACAGCGGCCAAACGCTAAAAGTGGTCGGGTACCCCTACCCACGGTAGAACAAGTTAAAACCAACTTGTTTTGAAGGAGAAATATATACTGTAGACGAAAATGATAGTAAAAAATAACGGAATTGGTGGTGGCTATTCTCAAATCGACGATGAACGATACCCACCAGTGACTTTTCCCAGAAATTAACGATTTTGGTAAAGTGAGCCCTGCGGCTATGTCCTAAGTTATTAGCCCACATTGTAGGCGTTAAAATGACTAAAGCATACCATATCTGTACCTGATATGCAAGAAGTGTTGGTTAATTTTGATTTTCGTGCCATTTGGAGCCGAAACATTTATTTTTTGTTGAAAAATCGCTGTTTTTCAAAAAAATTATATTTTTCGAACATTATCATTCAAACGGATATTGCAATAATATTGAAATATTTAGTCCATATGGTGAAGTAGTTATCTGTCAAGCATATGAAGAAAGAAGTTAAAAAAAATTTTGAACACTTTGCGAGATATTTGATTTTAGCTACCCCTCCCCCAAACACGTTTTTGGTCGAAAAAAATACATATGTTTGATAATGACATTACAAACATTTTTGAATTGATCTGAATGGGACCCAATATGAATCTTGTACTGAAAGTGTTGTCCAGAGATGCCGTTTAATCGATTACAGATCTGTTCAGGCTTTCAGACCCCCAGTTACAACAACAACAACAACAATTATTTTATTGATAACAGTTAATTTTGCATGCATTAACCAAAACCTTTGTTATAAACAATACGTGACCAACTATATAATTCATATGGCTCAGTAGTTATCTGGACATCACAAGTAGAAAGAATTTGACGGAAATTGTAAACGGTTTTCAAAATATTGGAATTATGTATCGCTCCCCCGGACGCGATTTGGTAGAAAAACTACATATTTATGATAACAAGGCAGACCTTTCTAAATTATTCTAATGAGCATCTAATCATTATTCGTGTGATGAAAACCTGATCCGTAGACACCGCGAGCCTTGTTTTAGATGACCTCAGGTTTCCAATTAAACCCCCAGTTACAACAACTCCAACACAATAGTTTATTTATGACATGTAATTTTATTTTAACACATATCGACTTTGAGCAACTGAAGTATTTGTTCTAAACGACACATAATATAGACTAACATAATCATACAGAACAAAATCACTATTGCTCCCCCGCCATATTAGACGTCCTGAACACACCACGAACTGAACAAAATATGATCTCAGTATTAAGAATCATGTAATTATAAAGGACAGTTACATAAGGAAATATACAATGTTTTTATGGATGGGTTTGTTCCCGAAACAGTGTGGCACTTTGCTTGGCAAATATGAAGGGCGAATTTGCTATATTTTTCAAGAACACTCTACACAATTTAAAGACTTCAACGCAATACGAAATTAAGCTATATGATCTCTAATTCTCTATATTAACCGAGAGTGTGACGGGAATGTAGTTCTATCAGAGAATACATAATTTGTATGGATGGGTTGTGCATGTATCGATTTACACAAAGTGGCTGATAAATAAGAAAGACGAATTTGCTGTTTTAGGCCCCCCTACACAATTGAAGTGTTAAAGTTAAAGAACAACTCACGAACTGAAAAAATTGTTGTAAATATTAACTGAGGATATGGGCAAAAATAGTAATATCGGGGCGCATACATGGTGTTGATGGATGGGTTGGTTGGATCCCGAAAGCCTTTAGCACTTTACGAAAATCGGATGGCAAACTCCAAAGGCGAATATTTTTTTTTGTGGGACCCCTTTATATGCCCATTTAAACTCTTGAACACACCATGCGCCGAATATTCTTGCTTTTATTATTAAATCACAGTGTGAACGAAAGGTAGTGCTATCAGGGAATATACATGTTATATGGGTAGTTTGGTTCCCAAAATCCTAAGGTACTTTACAAAAGGCGGCTGGCAAAAAATCAAAGCTGAATATTTTCTTTGAGCACCCTACCCCATTTAAAGTCTTAAACACACTAACGGATGGACATGTTCTCAATATTAACTGGGGTGTGGGCAAATGGTATGTAATTCAGGAAATATACCTCTTCATTGTACGATGGGTGGGTTGGCTGGCTTCCCAATGTCTGGGGCACTTTACAAAAAGTGGCTAGCAAAGAGAAGGCGAAATCTCACTGTTTTAGGTACCCATAACCCATCTAAACTCTTTAGCACACACTGAACCGAATCTATATGCTCTCATGTATTATTTACAATTTGTATGGGTGGTTTTGTTCTCGAAATCCTGGAACACTTTACAAAAGGCGGCTGGCAAATACGAAATGTAATGTGTTAGGCCACACTACCCCATTTGCAGTCTTGGGACACACAATGAACCGGACGGATGTGCTCCCATTATTAACTGCGTGTGTAGTATATAAATAGTATAGTATACCAGGGTCTTGAATGTCTGGGTCACTTTACAAAAAGTTGTTGATGAAAGAGAAAGGCGAATACTCACTGTTTTGGGGGGACCCCATTAACCCATTTGAATATCTTGATCAGAGCATGAACTGAAGTTATATTCTCTCATACTTAGCTGAGTGTGTGATCGAAAGGTATTGCTGTCATGGAATTATTAATTGATATATGGGTGATTTGGTTCCCTCGAAATCCTGGACCCCTTTACAAAAAGCGGCTGGCAAACAAGGAGGCGAATTTTATATGTCTTGAGGACCCGACTATCCAAATTGAAGTCTTAACAAAATGATATGCTCTCAATGTTATCTGAAGTTGTGGACAAATGGGATTATTATCTGGCAATACTGATCTGTTATGGATGAGATGGTTTCCGATAGCCTATGGCACTTTACAACAAATGGCCAGCAAATGAAAGGGCTCATGGGACTCCATCCCTATCTGAAGTCTTGAACACAACACTAGCTCAAGGCATAAGCTATCCATATTACCCGAGATTGTGGCCGAATGGCAATGGTCTCGCGAGCCCGCCGTTCGCGAGAACACCGTGGCACCTTACACACAGCAGATGGCAAACGATGAAGGCGAATTTTAAGGGACCCCTACCCCATGTAAACCATTGAACCTATCACGAACTGAATGGATGTGCCCTCATGGTCAAACGACGATATGGACAAATTGCTATTCTATAAAGAAATACACAATTGTTATAGATGGGGTAATACCCGACAGTCAGGGACACTTTACAAAAAGCGACTGAAAAATAAATAATGCGATTTTTCAATGTTTGTATTACCCCCTTCCCAATTTGAAGACTAGAACACACCACGGATTGGAACGATATCATCATTGACTGCGTGTATGGACAATGGCGAGTTAATTGTACAAGGACGTAAACAATGTAAATAGATGGATTTGGGTTCTGAAAGAATGAACACTTAACGAAAAGTGACTGGAAAATAAGAAAGGCAAAATTTTGAGGACCCCTACTTTATTTGAAGTCTTGGACGACACCACATGGTGAAATGATATGACCCCAATATTAATTGAGGGCTTGACCAAAGGTTAGTTTTTATCAGAATATACATATGTGTTGGTTCCCGAAAGTTTGCATCATGTGGCACTCCACAACAAGCGGCTGGCAAATGTTCACTGTTGTATGTACCCCTACCCCATTTGAGGTCTTGAACACATCATGTACTGGAGAGATTATGAATTCAATATCAACATATATTGTGGCCGAAACTATGCGATATATAAGTATGTGGTAGTTCTATCCGGGGGTAAACAATTTATCTGGGAGGGAGATTGTATGGGAAAATTAGGATGTAATCCAGTTGGAACTGATTGGATACAATGATATACACATAGTTTCGTTGGAGCTGATTGGACGCAATGCTACACAGATAAAGTTGTTTTCGTCATTGATACGCCCGTCGCCGTGAGATTGCAGACGATCTGGAGGTGGTAAATTTCGCGCTCAGCAGGGTTTCAATGCTTTTCACGAAGTTTTAACAAATGACAGCATTATGGAAATCGCTTTGTTTTCGAGATAAATGCCTGAACCCCGTCAACTATTTTAATATTTTCGCGCTGACTGAGTTGCTGTACATAAAAAGAGTATTTCTGATAAAATTACATTCAGTATGGCGCATAGAAGTTCAGTCTTAGGACCACTGTATTCCAAAAAGTAATGATATGCTTTTTATATTTGCCACAATGACAGAGAGGGGACGTTTTAATGTAATACTCAATTATCCATAGTTCAAACTACTGCATTTCAACCTTAAACGCGAATGGAGTACTTGTGCATCTATACTTCGGACATGCTGGGTTCTCCAGCTGTCCAATTATTGTAATCTCTGTATACCATTATTGTTTTTTTGAGAATAAACTATTGATTGGTTGATTGATATGCGACACTTATTGTATGTAATAGCAAATAAAATGCGTTGTTGTTGTAATTTGGGGTCTGGAAGCCTGAACACGTCTTTAATCACTTAAGTAACGTCCCCGGGCTGAACAAAATATGTAATTTTTAGACCAAAAACGTGTTTGGGGGAGGTGTAGCTAAAATCCATTATTTCGCAAATTGTTCTAAATTTCTGTTAACTTCTTTCTGCACATGATTGGCAGATAACTCCATCACCATAAGAATTAAATATTTGGACATTATAACACTATCGATTTGAATGATAATGTTCGAAAAATAATATTTTTGTGAAAAAGTGAGATTTTTCAGCAAAAAATTAATATTTTGGCTCCAAATGGCAGGAAAATCTAAATTAACCACCACTTTTTTCATATCAGGTAGAAGTATGGTATGATGTAGTAATTTTAACCCCAACAATATGGGCAAATAGGCTAGGACATAGCCACAGGGATCGCTTTACCAAAATCGTTAATTTCTGGAAAAAGTCACTGGAGGGTATCGCTCATCGTCGATTTGACAATAGCCACCACCTATTCCGTTATTTTTCAATTTCGTCAAATACTTTCTACTTGTGTTGTCCAGATAACTACTGAGCCATATGTTATATAGTTGGTCAGGTTGTTTATAACAAAGGTTTTAGTACTTAACATCGATGTTAATGCATGCAAAATAAACTGTTATCAATAAAATAATTGTTGTTGTTGTAACTGGGGGTCTGAAAGCCTGAACACATCTGTAATCGATTAAACGGCATCTCTGGACAACACTTTCAGTACAATATTCATATTGGGTCCCATACAGATTAATTCAAAAATGTTTGTAATGACATTATCAAAACTATGTATTTTTTTTCGACCAAAAACGTGTTTGGGGGAGGGGTAGCTAAAATCCAATATCTCGCAAACCGTTCAAAATTGTTGTTAAATTCTTCCTTCATATGCTTGTTAGATAACTACTACACCATGTGACCTAAATATTTCAATATTATTGCAATATACGTTTGAATGACAATGTTCGAAAAATATAATGTTTTTGAAAAAGAGTGATTTTTCAATAAAAAATAAATGTTTCGGCTCCAAATGGCACGAAAATCAAAATTAACCAACACTTCTTGCATATCAGGTACAAATATGGTATGCTGTAGACATTTTAACACCAACAATGTGGGCAAATAACTTAGGACATAGCCGCAGGGCTCACTTTACCAAAATCGTTAATTTCTGATAAAAGTCACTGGTGGGTATCGTTCATCGTCAATTTGAGAATAGCCACTACCAATTCCGTTATTTTTCACTATCATTTTCGTAAAGACTATATATTTCTCCTTTAAATAAAGTTAGCTTTAACTTGTTCTACCGTTGGTAGGGGTATCTCGAAAACTAGAGCTCTTTTTCGATTTGGCCGCTGCACTAATAGTGGCTATTGTAGCTTAGACATGGAATGGCATGCTATTATATTATCTTATACATGTACATGTATATACCGGGCCACCATTCGTCACTGTGTGTTGAAATTTCAATATTTTTTCTAAGTCTAAATTAAATCGCGATATGTATATTATATCCTATTGTCAGCAAAATAGCGCTACCTATCATATCGTAGCCGAAGAGTGCATGCAATATCTTGTTCGTGGAATGACTCATGAGTAGAGCCTGGTTTAAATACTACTGTGTGGCGATTCACACTCGTCTTCGAGCTATTGAGGCCATGTATGCATGGTGCTATGAACGGTTTGTATTGTGAATGGGTAAAATTATCCGCTCGTAAACCCTCATAGTAGACAATATTATACCCGGTTCTATTCAGAAACAGCTCGCAATATACATATTTGATTAAGAATTTTTGGTTAAAGGTGGTAGCCGGAAATATGGTTTAAATAACCATCAGTGGCAGTGCTTTGGTTTTGTCCATCAGTATGTCTGGATCACTTTATGTTTTACTTTTACAAACATTTCAGAGTTAATAAATGGCTGATATATAGGGTCCTGACTCATACTGTTCTTCTGATGAACCTTCAAAAATGGGGACTTAGTCCACCAGATGTGCCCAGGTACAATGAATCTAAACACTGGACTCAAATAACCAATAGTTGTATTAAATGCTATTTCTGGCATGGGAATAACCCCCAAGCTATGTAAACAAACATTATGTGAAGATTATGCGGTAAGCAAAACACTCATCGCCGTGGATACACCAAGCATTAAGTGAACTTTGATTAGAAATTCCACCAAATTGTTTTTAACATATCAGTATAGCGCTAACTAACCCTCACCTTTCAAGGTTTCGGTGTTGAATTGGTCACCGTGAATCACTATTCTATAACATTTCCACAATGTTGAGTGTTGTGCTTATCGCTCACTCTTTACATGCTGTATAATGTGTAGAAAGAAATATTCGACTCACACAATGCGTGTTTTGGGGATAATATGGCATAAGTACTATCATAGTATACCATTACTATATTCTTTACAACATGTTATAATTTTGTAACTGTTATTTCTAAATTATAACATATAACGAAGGCCAACCGTGCCTTTAACCAGCAAGGTCCAACTGACATGGTTTCAGTAACAGGGCATGGCACAGACATTTAATTTTTATATATTGGTATATGTCCATGAAATATAAACATATATACAGTACCATTGATATCATATTTAAACCGGCACATTAATTAATGCGACTTGTGAATATAATAAATTATATATATATACTTCAAAGTATCAACCTGTGTTGGGTACAATTATTATTCACCTATAATCTAATTGTATACTCTAATTGTATATCTACATACCATGGCCTTGAAAGGAGTTAAATTTCGAATAACGTAGTATGTTATTATCATATTATTAAATAACTGCTTGATACCGTCTATACCACGATGAAGCTTAGATAAGTAATACGTCATCAGTAATTTCAACAGTTCCAACAAAAGTAAGCCTACGCTCTTTTTGTCTCAATTATCAGGATTGTTTTACTGGACAATGAACGCCCTTTATTGTTCATGCGCAAAGTGAAGATGTACAATGCTATATCGCTTAGTGAGCACGTAGTGTGTATGATTAGTGATAGTTATGTTCACCAGCATTGTTATCATGTGTTCCATTATAACATTTTATTGAAATAAAGAATGCATTTATATTCATCACCGGTAGTTTTGTTGGTCCGAAAATTATCAGGTGCCGAAACGTCCGAAGTGCCGAACAATCGTGTGCCGCATCGTCCAGGTCCCGAATCACAAACACGCGTGCCGAAACGTCCAGGTGCCGAAACTGATCTTTATGACTCAAGATTAAGTATTTTCGATGTCATTATCAAATATCACCAGAACGGGCATCTGCGCTTTATACAGGGACTAAACAATCGGGCAAAATGTTCTAGTTGGAAAATGCATTTAGGAATATATAGAAATAAATAAATTGATTAAATGTGTATTCGGGGCTTGTGGCTACTCAATATAAAACATGCTTTACATCCTAATTATAGTTGAAATATTTATAGCGTACCTATATAGGTGCTACTGAACGGGAATATTTTATTGTAATTGGCAGCGAAAATAAACCGAAATTCCATGTATAAACTAGAGATATATAGATAGTTTATTTGTCAGAAAATAATACAATAGAAATATATTTCGCCTTTATTTAACATGGCTTTATTTAAGGCAGTCTTCCTGTCAACCCGTTCAACGAATATTATGCATGTTTGTCTTGCTGCTGGAGTCTGGAACCCTGCATAGTGCATACATTAGAAAAAACAATTTTAAAAATGATGCATTCCACTTATAGAGCTCTGATCTTGCATTACTAATTTGTCCGTATATATATTTTTTAATTCCAGTCTCTGAACATCACTTCTTGCTCTCTATATTCCTAATGTAAATTGTGTTATTTTACGAGTAGATGGCTCTTTTTTTTATAAAATTAAAGGTACGGTTGGCCTTGGCGGTGGGTATCCTGTGAAAATATTTCCACCCGCCAAAAACCGCCACAAACAGAAAGAACAACAAAATGTAGACAGACTTTGTCCGTATACAAATAAGAAATATCGCATAAACAGTATGGTATTGTCATATCTTTGACCATTGTTATGTAAACAAACGCATAAAAAGTTACTTTTCTGGTGTTTGTTTATATTATGATGGTAAACATAAAGAGCGTTCTTTGTTGGTGAATTCCTGATATGGAACGAATAAAGAGCGTTTATGCCATTTTTGTGTGATTAGCATTGTGCTGTATTCTGTAACACAATCAGGCTCTTGCTTAGGTAAACTTTAGTAAATCTTTATGATAACATGCTGTTTACGCGATGGTCATGGTATATATGAACGAAACTGAATGCGTTTTAATGTTTTTCTGTTTACAGTGATTGGAACAAATATGAATATTTCGACAACTAAGGCCTCACGTGCCTTTAAGTGCTTGTCGCTTGATGCTGAATCACATCCCCCCAACACCTCTTCCACATATGTGTCACGTATACATTTGGTATATTCATGAATTATTTACTGGGTTCCCGAAGAAATATTTCCGAACACTCTTCCTGAAAGTTGTCAATAAAATCGCCTCTGAATCGCTGATATTTATATACATTGTGTATAGTTTTCGAATTTACGAAAGCCCTCTGTAACCTACCGGTTATGCGTCTCTTTAAATGTCTTTATCCATATTAGAACATTATTTACAATCTCATATGACTTTGTTTTATATCGACTATTATATGAAATTTCAGAGAAGAGACGCAGCACCTTTCATGATTATAATGTAGATTACCAGAATACCAATTGTAAAAGGCCAGCCTGTTCACGCGAAAATAAGCACAATACGGACTTATTTTATAATTGTGCGAAATAAGCTAATACTGGCTTTATTTGAAAAATCAAATTCGCTCCATAAGGGTCTAATCTCTGGTTATTAATGCAGCCCTTTATCGGACTTCTGCTAGAAAATAACACGAATAAATCAACTGACGGCTTACCAGATGTAAGCTTGTTATAATGTGATTTCACTGTGGCCGGCTACATCCAACGGAATAACGGGTGTACTTCCAATATGGGCTTATTTGATACTCACATAAGTCCAATATGAACATATCTGAAATCTAGGTCCAATATAAACCTATTTTCACGATGATATGTTGCAGAGACTTCATTTTCGTTCAAAATGCTGAATTTAAGCGAAAATCTCATTTGTTCGTGACTTTCTTAATTCAGGTTAGAATGTTCATTTCAATGCTGTATGACTTTATGTCTTATATCGCTGAATATAATACGAATGTTAATCTCCTGGCTGATATACGTCAGTGCCGAGTAACTGAGTAAAACTAGTTATCAAATACTTACTGCGACTAATGTATACATGTAGTTATGTAAATGAAACGACGCATGCACTTTATCATACCTTTTGCATGTATATTGCCCTGTCCTCGTTCTCAAGTGTGTCAGTATCTTCTGTCCACTGCGACGTTAAGGTGCACATATTTACTGATGTATGAAAAGAAACTGACAAACACTGATCAACTAGCGAACACATGCTAGCACATTCCAGATTGGTTGTGGCCGCCGCATTTTGCTGGAATTCAGCGTGAGTTGTATTGGCGCGCTTTCCTATAGTCATTTCCATCACAGACTGAAGACATTCGGTTTGTCTCAACAAATGCAGTACTATGAACAAAACTTGAATATGTTCTAATAGAAAAACGAATCCGTAGAACTTCGACATACTCAAATTAACGCATAATCAGGCAACAATAGATCGAGGGAACGAAAATCAAGCTTATACACATTGAACTTCGAATGTGTCGTAACTCACTCGTCCACCTGGAACAAGTCCGGATCTATATATCTCGTGGTTGCACGTCATGCTCATACCCTGAGCATCAAAGGTATGTCATTGATTGTTAGTTTCCTTGCATAATATATCAGCCCTATATAGAAAACACAACAGTGCGTATATCGCGAATTTAAATGAGCCTATCATACACCACTTCGCGGGGTGTACCAGGTCAATCGCGGCCACTATTGGATTGCGATTTGAAGCATCGCGGGCCGATATATAGTGGGATTCATCGCGCACTTTCTTATCAATGGGTATATCTACGTGATTTTCATTGATTCATTTGTGGGCATATAAACTCCCCTGCCCTTTTGTGATTCTGGAACCCATCCAAAATACAAAAACCCTATCTAGTTTAGGGAGACAACCCTTTCTATGCTATCCAGCGACGCCATAGTTTGTGTGCGTACTCATTTTAATCATAACACTGTTTTATATATTGTTGTAATAGAAAACACATTTAAAAAAGAAATATTGCAAGTGTCTCCCTAACAGTGTCGCCCTAATATATTTTACTGTTTATTTCCCCAAAACCTATATTAGGGAGACAGTCTCCATAATAGTTTTTACCCACGCAAGTACTAAATGAGCTCATGCGCTGGATCCGACTGCATTATGGTTATATATTAAACCATGTCTACTCACAACCCGTATATTGTTGAACAACCTAGATTATATTGACCATTAATCATTCATCGCGTATTGTGGTTCTTTATTCAGTCAGTGTGCCATTCATGCACCGAATAGGCGAATACCATAAATGGTCATCTGCACTCCTCGTATATGGATGCAAATAGAGCTGCCCAACTACCGATTGCTGCATACATAGCATACCGGTAATGATAATTCAAATAGTTGTCCCCATACACCAGGTACTCGGTTTTCTGGCAAGGCACCATCGAGAGCCGTGATGCGCGTATACACGGATGCTAAGGAAACTATACCAGCGGCGCGTTCTGATATCTAACTTGCATGACGTTAATATTAATGGAACGTGCCCCCTGAACAAATTAGCATCTAAAAAGAACATGTATATGTACCTACAGTGAGTGCTTCATAGTAAATATGAAAACAGTTTTTCCGAGCTCGACACGATTTTTTAGTATGCTTTGAATAAGAGTTATTGGCCTCCAATCTGGCTTCCAACTGACGGCCCCTTGTCACACATGTGAACCACAATGATACAAGAAGAGGATACCGTTTCAAGAAATAGTTGGCACACGCATGAACGTACGTACGTATTGACATACAAAACGAGTAGTACAGTTCTTTTTACTTCGTAATCAGATGAGCTAAAAATTCAATACATGTATATTAAGCAAATGTCCGCTCAGACTCATTTATGATACAGTATATGCATAACGTCAATCGAGTTTAAAGTTTTGACCCCCCGGTTCACATGTTCTCATTCTGTTCTGGAAGATAGTACACAGCGGGTATGCTGGCTGGTGTAAAAATACTATTATATGACGAGTTGCGAGACAAAACATATGATATCTTGAGTGTAATCACGAAAAAACACTTTGGAAATAGAACAATTTGTGTAAAATTTTCCGGTTTTTCCCCCGTGCTATAGTGGTATTTGTGTTTTTTAATCATATGAACGTGCAAAAGTCCCAAATCACGCCATTTTCTGTGTTATTTTAACAAAATCATTCTCCTAGAATAAGATGTTCATACCTATAGTGAGAAAGCATTATTTCCAACTAGTTACTTCGCTGCACTCTGCCAAGTTCGGATTCCATTGCTTTCTATTAAAGGTCAGAGATACAACATTTTAGCGCTGAAATTTATTTAATCACGTGGTACAAAATAAATAAATTCATTGGTCCACATTGTAGATAGAACAATATAGCACTGTCAAAAAAGATAGTTTTTGAGATGGAACAGATTTGCACAACCTCTCATTCAAATTTGGTGTACGTTAGACACATATCTTGTGATTTTCGGACATAAATCCCACACCGAATCGAAAGATACCAATATCTGAATTTTCCCGCCAAAATGGAGATAGAACTGTTTAGTTTTGACGCGACAATTGGGTATAAAAACATCGAATACGAAAAATATTGTTAAATATGATTTGCTATTTGGTGCATGCTATTAGGGGGACACATATAAAATGGGTATATGCCGCCCTAATGGAGGTTTCTTAAATGGCCATCGCTTCAATGTGGCATGCAACGTTTTATCTCAGCACAGCAATGGTGTATATTTATACCAATAAATGCACGTAAAATAACAGAAATTGAGACAAGCTGTCATGATCAGTAGAATCACCTGCTTTAAAGAAAACGTGTGTGTGTGTTAATCCGACATTAAGAAGACATATAAGTATACTGTATTATATGTCGGTTCAGAGTAAATGTAATTTTTAGTATCCATGCAAGTTATCTGTTTTGCACAGTAGTGATATATATATATATATATATATATATAGTAGAAATGAATAGTCCATGGTTTGAACAGATTGTTTAGTCTATAGGCCTTTCATGCTTCTTGCATTTTTCAATAGACATTGATTAACAACGAGTTATTATGACGTCACTTCCGTTGTGGGTTGTACACGTCACTTCCGGCGTTTAGTTTCGACCGGAAACGTTGTTTAAACAGATCTTCTTGTGCTAGTCTAGCCATAATATTGTCTGTTTTCATTTTGTAGAATGGGAATATCCTGAAGTTGCCATTGTTGCATTCTTCCAAATACCCACTTAGTGGTATCTGTCGATATTCCTTATGATTTATTTGTTGCCGATGGATGGTCACCCTTTCACATACAGTGTTTCCGGTTTGGCCTACGTATCCTTCGCCGCATCCATCGCACGTTATGTAGTATATCAGATTTTTTGATTTACAGTCCAAATCAGTATTTGGGAATATTTCCATTTTGTTTTTTAATAGTAATGTTTTCCCCGGAAACACGTGACGGCATGCTTTACATCGTTTGTCACCACAGCGTTTTACTTGGTATTCAGTTTTGTTTTCTGTGGTGAAGCGTGCCTTTGTCAGGATTCGTTTTAAGTTACTTGGTTGGCGCTTACTATCTATAATTTCGTCCTTATTCACCAGCGATCGCATTTTGTCACTCTTTTCTAGGATAGGAAAAAGGTCCTTTGCACATCGCGAGATGTTGTTGTGGCGAGGATTGTGTGTGGTTACAAATGGTATAGATAAATGTATTTGCAAAGTCGCGCGGTCGGCCATTTTAAATCTAAACAATAATGAGTCAAGTTAGGCAACAATTTCTCTCCACGAGTTCCTATACCAAATATGAACTATCATGTCTATTCAGCAAATTACATTGTGCACGGTTCATGGATATTCGTTCCCGATTTGATTCTATAACTGAAGGTTCCATGAGTCCCATTTAAATTCAAAATGGTCGACCTTATTTGCAAACTGATACGACATGTGAACGGGTACGTGTGTATGTGATTAATCAAAACGTGTGGGGCCATACTTGTGGGTGGGGTTGTTGGTGAATAAATGATAAGAAATTGTAACTGGGTTTAGTGTATAATTGCCACAACTGGGCAATAATAAATGTAAACACATAAGTTGCAATCCCAAGTTCCAATCACAAGATTAAAACAATATCACAATGCCGTGCTTTCAAAAAATTGGAATTTAACCATTGAAGAGTTATAATAGACACATAAAAACCAGGACCCACCCTTCCGAGACCGACCTCTCGCGCCATGAATATAATCACGATCGATGTACATCGCGTGTAGTTTAAAGAGCGAAACTTGATACTACTGTATTTTGCCAAACAGCCTGCTGATCTACGAATGTGCATATATGCAACCACAGTACCGAGTACCGGCGGTACTGCACACCAGTACCGGTACCGCAAAAAATGCCCGAGTACCGGCGGTACCGGTACTGCGTACCGCTGAGAAGCGTGGGTGGAATTGTTGTATAAAAAACAGCACTACATGTAAATATTAAATAAAACAGTGCTACATCTTATTACAGATTATTTCCACATATAATCAGTGACTACAGGCAGTCTGACAAAAGTTTCAGTGACACTCTATCTGTTACAGTCACTGGAGCAATTATGAATCTGGACATCTGAAATTTCTAAGTAATAATAGATATCGACATGACGCGATAACGTATAACGTAAATGCAATATGGCCGCTGGCGACCATTTTTTCCTATGAAATTCAAACAATATTTGATAGCTCTCATCTAATAGATCAATATCAAGATAAATATGAAGTTTGGTGATGATCGGATGAGTGAAGTGGACTGTGGTCTGTGCTAAAGGGTTTAGTAATGCTAATATCCAAAATCGCTGTCAGTGGCATGTTTTTTAACGAAATTCGGAAAAAATACACTACTCCCATCTTGTCGTTATCCCGAAGATCCATATGAAGTTTATTAACGATTGGACAAGTAGGGTATACCAAATTATTGAATCATGGAAAGAATAAAATCGAAGATGGTCATTGGCGCCCATGTTTTTCATCAAAACTCGGAAAACGTTGATGGCTATATAAGAGTACAAAGAAATCCAGTTATTACTCCATGTAATTACTCTTTGATTACCACATGTGTAACACCTGCCATGCAGATCAAGAGCTCAACTGACCATCCGCAGTGACCTACATGTAGTTTATCTCAAAAGCTGCTGACAACTATTGTCATAATAATAATAATGATACTGTCGGTACCTATTTTTTGCAAAACCAATCCTTCTCAAGTTCAATATATCTTTTTCAAGTAGTTCACTGTTGTTACACAAGGCATATATGGTTTCTGACTAGTGTTGAAACAATTATTTGAATAATCGGCGTCGACTCGATTATTAAACAAGTCGACGCTGAAATCCGCCAGTCGATTAATCTAAGCAAATCGGCAATATGGACTACCGAATTCATAGAATTTACAGTTTCATGTTCGGTGCTGGGTGGCATCTTTCAGAATGCGTTCGATTCTTCACTTATACCGGACAATTCCGATATTCTAATTTTTGTTCTCAGGCTGGTAGAGGTGTATGATTGTGTATAAGGTGTATACTGTTTATACTGTGTTATATTGTGTTATTTTCTGGAACATGCTATCATGTGACTTATTTCCACTAAAACAAGATACAATTTGTCGTATTTTGGATAAATTCTAGCACATTGTAAACTATATAGTTAATCTATAGTTTAAAAATATAAAAGACTACCATTAACAAAATAGTGTGGGGGGTTTTCGTGGTTACTTATGATAGTTAAAGTGCAAGTTAACATAACAAACAAGCGGAACTGTCAAATATTTCGACATTCAAGGACTATTTGTAGGATGATCTAATACAGCTCATATATTGACTGTGACATTTGACCATTTTAATAAATATTTGTTAGCACAAGTAGCAATATTGGCTGTGGAAATATAAAAATGTACATTTGTGGCACGTGAAAATCAAGTTAGGAACGTGCGATATGATGCTACCCGGTCGTAAAAGGGTGTAATCGAAATGCTTAATTTTTGCATACCAGTCACAACTAGTTATATTGCACTTTAATTGTTAACACCTCTCCATGTTCAATCGAAGTAGGTTGTCTTTTGTCTATAAAATGATGGGATTGAAAATATTGTTGTTACGGGCATTTCCGCCCCGATAACTTTGAGACATGTATATTCGATCGATATATAGTTTCATCATTGTGTGGTATTTTTTCAATCCCGAAATTTGTACCCAATTTCGATCTATACACCAGATTTATCGATGTTTTAATGACATTTGGCAAGTTATCTCCCTTTTTGCTGCATTCTATACATAAAAAATGCAAAACCAGAAAAGTTGATTTTTGTAAGACTGCTGTGGATATTTCGACCGCACAATGATGAAACTATATATCGACAGAATATTTTATTTTTATAGACAAAAGACAACCTAAATCGGTGACAACAATATATATGAATAATAAAGTTTATATTTAAAAAAAGTAAATTAATAATTAATTAACAAAATTTCAATAATATTTTTATATTTAAAACAGTAAATTAATAATTGCCACTTTTAAATTAAAATTTAATTAAAATGTAATTTTATCGGCTTCCTTAAAAAGATTCTTACCTTAATATTTTTATGTGCACTTTATAAACTTCATTGATTCATCTTTATCATGTATTGAGTTTGATATCTTTTGTTAACAGTTTTTAAATCAGGTATGTCTCATGTTTGTTATTTTATTTTATGTGTTTATTATGATTAAATAAAGTTATCATTTAAAATAAATGTATTCACTTTCTAAATTATTATTTCACAAAAAAACTCAAATACCCCAAAACACAATAGTTTAGAGTCGCCAATTAGTTAATTCGATTACCTATAACCCTAAGCACATAGGCCGCTTACACCTTTTAAATGGAGCCGACCGCTTACACTTTATAGAATGAAAGAACGAAAAGTTGAATAAAATCAACAAATTTGTGAATTTAAAAAAAAATTCAAACGTTAATGTTTTCCATGTCATAACCCGGACATATGTACTAAATTTCAGTCATGTCCATTTATAAACAAAGAAGATAATGCGACATTAAGCCCGCTTCCGTGATTGTATTCCATGTCCCAGCCTGCATATATTTCAATAATATTCATTGAGAAACAACGGACCAAACGCCATATAACACCCCGTATCCACCTTTTATTCCGAGCCGGCCTCGGCCTCGGCATACACTTTATAGTTTGTCCAGAGCTGGCCCAGGTCGACTGGGGCGAGTGGGCCCTGGGGCGAGTGGGCCGGTTTCCGGCACCCTTTATAGGTTCCTTAATTTTCAGCAGGTATACGTTTGTGCGTAGTTTAATTTTAGAAAGTTCCCCAATTAATATCGTAAATAGAGCGACTGTATTTGACAGAGAAGGCCTCCGTTATTGATTATCAAGTTGCTATACATTAAAAAACGACAAATGCACATGCCTGTTCAAGCGTAGTATTCTATTTTCCCCATGTTAAACGACATCCGCAAATACCAATAACGCTAACCTACTGCAAATGTTTTACATGACAACTGTTAATATATTTGGGCTGAATTCATCTGATGTGGTATGATTCCTCAAAATAAACAACAAAACCATCGTTACTTGGAAATGTAGTTTGGGCTAACATTTACGGAAATCCTCCACCTCATTGATCCGATACACACATCAGATGTAAAACCACCATCATACAACCGCCCAAATTGGGCGAAATGACAGAATGGTAAATCAGAGCCGTACATTTGTTGACGATTGTCGCAAGCTACTCTTCAAAAATTGCAGCAAATTAGAACTCTTGTGTTTGACTTGACGTTCGAGTTGTGACAATGTCGTACACGTGAATTTATACTTTTATTTTGATAAAATAATCGGAGAACCGAATCACACCGTTTCGAAATATAGTTCTTCGGTTTTAGTGGGACTTTTCAAACATAAGCTCCAAACTTTATACAAATTTAGTTCGATATTTTGTGTGCTTAACAAGTGCAGCATGTTGCTCTGTTCGCGTAGTATATATTTTAATATCGCGGAAGTCCACCAAATGTGGGTGAAATGTCGCTGGTAGCATCGGTCTTACCGAGTCATCAAGGGAGGTAAACCCTGCATGGAATTTGGAAGAGTAACACGCACAATACAAGCAGTGTGCCCTTCATTTTTATGCTTCGCATGCTCATATCATGTATAGTATTTACGAAGTTAATTAATATGACATATCCTTGCGTTTCCGTCACCGATTTTGCACTGTGTTGACTATATTGTGACATTAGAATCTTCTGTTACTAACGAAAAAAGGGAGTACCCATTAGATAATGTATTGAATCAATGTACGTGTTTACTTTTGCATCCATTAGGGCGGCATATACAATGGTATATATGTCGCCCTAACGGATGTCAAAAGTAAATACGTATATTGTTTCAATACAATATGCAAATTTTCAGCTCAGCACAGTAATGATGAATGCATTGGCTATATACATAAACTAATCATCCTCGAATTCGAGAAATATTGTTAAATATTGTTATTTGCTGTAAGTAGTAACTCGATATTAGGGAGACACATATATAATGCGTATATGTCACCCTAATGGATGTTGCGTTAATGTCCATCACTTCAATGTGCCATGCAACGCTTTAACTCTCAGCACATCAATGGTATATTTTCTACCCATATATACATGAATACTAACCGAAAATGATACAAGCTATCATGTTCAGTACAATCGCCTACTTTAAAGAACACGTTACTGTTCTTTATCTGACATTAGGGAGACATAAAAGAACTATAGTATATGTCGTCCTATATGGTGGTTCAGTGGACATGCATTTGTTGGTATCCTTGAAATGTATCAAGTTAGCACAGTAGTGGTATATCTCTTGCCAACTTACTATTGAATAATCCTTATAAAACTCGAGCCGACATTATCTTTACAAAAATTGCCGTGCGACTCATGGAGAAAAAAAGTTTGAAAAGGAACCTGACTTTTGGCAAAAATATATATATGTTTCCCTAATGGTGTGAAATATATATATCCAACACTTCAACGCTTTAACTCAACACAGCAATGGTATAAGTTCTACCCATAAAACATAAATAATCACCGAAAATGAGACAAGCTATCATGTTCAGTAGAACCGCCTGCTTTAAAGACAAATTTTGAGTGTGTTAAAGTCATTAGCTTCACTCCCGGTGGGTATATATTTCATGTCAGACAGAACTGTATCCGATATACCATAAGAAAGGTCATAAAAAACTAGAAATAAAACCCCAAGGTTGCATATTATTGATGCGGTATTCGCCCCGTATTAAATTGTTGAAAACTGCGGTCAGAGTAAGAAATCTTCTCAGATACAACCACATTTTCGGCGCGAATCATCGCGTGGAGGTCATGGAATTATATTCGGAAGAAATCGGAACCGCCCGAAAAACGACGATCGGCTGGCACGCACGGTTAAGAGAACAGCCAAAACAATAGCCGACATGTCGATAACCGAAAGTAGATTCAACAAAACACAAACTAGATAATGTGATTATGTCTTGATTTTTGCATCGATATCTCATGTTTTCTAATTGAAATGTCGAGAATTAATTGGCAACTAACAAAGTGTACACACTGTGTATATGTTATATATGGATTGTTTGCAAATTTAGGCGTGAATGGGTATTCGTGCACAGCATGCAAAATACGATTGGCACACCTCCGAACCGATCAGCTGATCCAGGTCGTCATGCTTCTCATCGATTGAAAATAAACAAATCGGGGAATTCCTGCCCTTCTTATCAAACGTCAACACATTTGGTCGAATTTAAGATGAAGTTATCTGCAATGGCATTATTGACTTATGTAAATGGAAATTATTAGCAATATTTCAAACGCAGAGAGTGCATGAACCACCGATCGATCTATAAATTATAATAGCCCAATCGGGCTGTACTAGATCGATTGGTCTTCCTGGCATAGTGGTTGCTGCTGTAAGAGAGGGAACTCTAAATTTCTTAAATATTAAAATTTTGTTTGTTTTCAGATTTGTACAAGTTTATAATGAATATTACTAGTAAAAAAATATACCATTGTCTTTCATTAGTTTCAAAATAAATGAGAATTTTTTTTAATTGGTAGAAACAGCTGGTCGAAAGAACAATTTAGAGTACTCCCCTTATCCCAGATTCACTTTATAGTAGCTAATTACACTTAAGCATAAATTATTTATGCTTAAGCATAATTAACTTACGATCAGCGTAATACATTTGAATTACGCTTGAGTGTAATTGGGTTCATCAGCTATCTCACCTCTATGGGAGGAAGCCAAATTAACATTTAATTAATAATTGAGCTAAAGCCCCCCCCCAATCAAGGAATCTCTAATTACACTTAAGTGCAATAAGAATATTTCTTATCGCGCTTAAGTGCAATAAGAAGATTCCTTATTGCGCTTAGAGATTCCTTATTGCGCTTAAGTGCAATACGATATACCTTTTTGTGCTTAAGTGCAATAAGATATTCCTTATTGTGCTAAGCGCAATTAGATATTTCCTTATTGAACTTAATCGCATGCTTAAGCAAATACCTAACTCCAACTGATTTCCTCTGTCTGAATAATTGAGTCCATCTCATAGTATATGCTGGGGGAGTCTAAACCGATGTTTGATTGATGTCTTATTGCCAGAGTAAATTTGAGTTTAGAGGAAATCGCATGGGAGACAGCCTTTTCAAATATATTATTTATTAGTGTAAATCAATTGCGCTCAAGCGCAAAAAATATGTGTCTAATAATATATTTGCGCTTTAGCATAAAATTGCCATAAATGTGATCTATTATATGGGAGGCCCTTTTCACATTTATTATTTATTTACGGTTAAGGGCAAATAACCTCTATCCTTTGCAATTAAGCAAATAGATCATATTTGCGCTTAAGCGCAAATCATTTGCACTTAAGCGCAAATAAAAATCAATATGCAATGATCCCCCCTGAATTAATTTTACATCGCACAGGCCTAAACACATCACTAAAGTTGATATAGCCCCACCATATGAGGGAAACAATCCCCCAGAAACCCCAAGATCTGTTTTATGACCATGGAAATGATATAGATCTGTGTAGGATATGTCTCTTTTATAAAATATACTATATCTCTGGGATGGCGACACATATTCTTGGGGACAGGGATGCTGATATTATGAAAATAGGGGTTTTTCCACAACTTCAAGTCAATGAGTACACCATATGAGGGAAGCAAACCCCAGTAACCCCTAATTCCCTATTTATGGCCATGGAAATGGTATATATCTGTGCAGGAGATAATAAAATATACATGAGCTCTGGGAGTGAGGCACCAAATCTTGGGACACCAGGGACAGAGATGCTGATATGCATATGGAAATATGTTTTTTCTTCAACTTCGAGTCTGTATGGGGCTATTACTATGGGCCCAGCTAATATAATATGAGATGGACTCAATCATTCACATCAGAGGGATGTAATGGAGTGTTAGGTATTTGCGCTTAAGCGCAAATAAATTGATAGACACATATTTGTGCTTAAGCGCAAATGATTTATGCTTAAGCACAAATATTTGCGCTTAAGCGCAAATAAATAATAAATGTGAAAAGGGCCTCCCATACTATTTCCGCTAAAGCGCATATGATTTGTATTTAAGTATAAATGATTTGATCTTAAGTGCAAATGATTTACACTTAAGCGTAAATGATTTGCGATTAAGCAGAATCAGAATAAATGTGAAAACGGCTTCTCGTATAATCGCTTAAGCATAATTCATTTATGATTAAGTGTAATTAATCTATCAATGAAAATAAATGACCAGTGAGCTTAAGCGTAAATCAATTACGCTTAAGCACACATTAATCAATTACGCTTAAGCACACTAGTCATAATTCTATTACTCATAGGAGTAATGCTTTATCTACATCATACGGTTAAGCGTAAGTGAAGTACGCTTTATATGTGTGCATTACACCTGAGTGTAATACATTACGCTTAATTGTAATTCACTTACGCTAATGTGCAATTAGCTAATACATGTGAAAAAGGCTTTCCATTATAGTTATCATCCATCAGAATGAATAGTGCTTACTAAAGCTTGACAACAGAATTTGCCATTAAAAACATTTCATGGCCAATGAGCTAACAAATGTTCTGTACTGGCATATTGAATACCAATTATTTGTACTATTGTACAGGTATAATGTAATTAAACAGTTTTGAGTTACAAAAGTAAGACAACTCTTTCTGCACGGTACTGTGCTTGCGGCCAGATTGATGTAAAAATTCGGTCAATGCACTTACAATTTTCTATAAATAGTAACATTTTGGAATTATTACTTCTCGATCACTGTTCGATTATAATCTTTGCCACTAACTCGGCCAATGTTCTTCCGTTTGTGATTTCACGTAACAATTCCCTTTCTATTCCTTCCCTGTCGAATTGACTACCGATTGCGATGTCAATTTGTTTTTCGCTTTAATATTCTGATGTGCATGACGCTATTCCAGCGAACGGTCATCCTCCCTAGAAGCCATTTCTGAGAACGAAACCCGATTCAATCCCAATCGAGTCGGAAGTGCTCGGGCATTTCCGTGACTGCACAAGACAACGCATCGGTTTGTATTTTCGTGTTATTATGGTGAGATTAATCGGGACGATTGATGAATATAAATAGTTAGCCGAATGGCCGTATAATGTGTACAAAGTGACTTCAGGATGGGGGATTTCGTGTATCTGAGTTATTTTATTCACTCTTCCCACAGAAAGACGCAGGGAACTCAATTGTGAGGTTCAATTTACGTTTCACATCACTTTAAACTGACATTAGGGAGACACATATGTACTATATTATATGTATTCCTATTGGTGGTTCTGTGTACATACATGATTTAGTATACATGCAATGCATCAGTTTAGTACAGTAGTGGTATACCTCTTGCCAACTTAAGGTTGAACCAATCCTTAAAACTCGAGCCGACATTATCTTTACAAAAAGTGTCGTGCCACTCACGGAGAAAAGGTGTGTTAAGGAACCTGACTTTCGACAAAAATATATATGTCGCCCTATTGGTGTATCTATATCTATATTTGCGAATGTCTGTCTGTCTGTCTGTGTTCTATAGAAATTCACAGGGGACCACCTAGATGGCACAAAAGGGGTCTAATAGGGGTAACTTTTTACGAGAAAGATAATGGCGAGGGTTAGAATTTTCTAAAGTGACGCCGTTGTTGTCAGGGGCAGAAAAGGGGGAGGGCAGAAATTTTTTTTGTCGCCGATTGCCACCAAACTTATATATAATCATCCCCATAATATGAGGAATCTAATGGTGTGGTTTAAATATGTCAAAAGTCGCGCCGTTCGCGTCAGGGATGCCCGGAAGGGGAGAGGGGCACTAAAATTGATCAAAATTTTAGCGCCGAATTCCACCAAATTGATGCACATTCTTCTGAGATCTTCTCCATGATACAAGGAATCTTATTGTGTGATTTAAAGTCGTTGGGATGAGAGATTTGGGGGGGGGGCGGTGGGTTTGTACTAAATCTGATAAGAATTTGTTTAGTCGCCGATTGCCACGAAACTTATATAAATTCATTCCCATTGTATGAGGTGTCAAAGCTGTCAAAGGTGGCGTCATTCAAGTCAGGGGTGCACTGAAAGGGAGAGGGGCACCAAAATTGATACACAATATTTTTAGCGTCAATTTCCACCAAATTGATACACATTTTTATCCATGATATGAGGAATCTAATCGTGTGATTTTTAAGACGTCATATTGGTGCTGCTTTTGTGAGAGATGGGGTGGGGTGGGCACTAAATTTGATAAAAATTTGTTTAGTCGCGGATTAGCACCAAACTTAAAGATGTCAAAAGTGGGGCCATTCGAGTCAGGGGTGCATGCCTCGAGGGTGAGAGGGACACAAACATTGATAAACAATATGTTTAGCGCCGATTTCCACCTGATTGATATATATTCTTCTCCGTGATCCGAAAAATCTAATCGTGTGGTTTACATGCGCCAAATTGGTGCCTTTTGAGTAAGAGATATGCAATAGTGGCCCTAAATTTGATACGAATTTGTATACTCGCCAATTTTGATAAATTTTATATATATTCATCTCTATAACGGGTCTAAGTGTGTGGTTTAATGATGTCAAAAGTGGCGCCACTTGAGTCCGAAACAGGGACGGGAGTGTCACCAAACACTAACAGGTCTAACAGGGGTAACTTTTTACGAGTAAGATAATGGTGAGCGTTAAACTGTTCTAAAGTGACGTTGTTTGTGTCAGGGGTGGGGCTAATTTTAGCACAGATTTTGACCAAATTGATATATTATTCTTCTCCGTGATACGTGGAATATAAACGTGTGATTTAAAAACGCGAAATTGGTGCCGTTTGGGTGAGAGATGGGAGTAATAACTATAATAAGAAATTGTTTAGTTGCCGATTACCACCAAACTTATATATAATCATCTCCATTATATAATGCATGCATGAGTCTAATAGACATTGTTTAAATATGACAAAAGTGGTGCGGTTCAAGTCATGCATGAGGGGAGTTGCACCAAAGTTGATACAAATATATTTAGCACTAATTCCACCAAATTCATGCACGTTTGTCTCTAATGATATGATGAATTAAATCACATTTGGTGTCATTTTGGTCATGGATGGCGAGAGAATATTCACTAGCATTTATAAGATTGTTCAAGTCGCCGATATCCAACAAAGTTATATATAGTCATCTCCCAGGCTATATAGTCATAGTTATATATATATAGTTATATATAGTCATCTCCCATGTCGTTCTAAGTAGTTTTTGGCGTTCCAATTTCACAATCTCGACAAATGGTGACCGAATTTAGTCACTTGAACAATTATATCTTCTCAACTGTCATATTTATATGGGGATGGAAATCATGGCATTCCTATAATGATCTAGCAACACCGACAAATAGAAGAAAGCATTAAAAGTATATTTATATCAATCTATTCAAGAGATACATATATTCATTCAAACTGAGGGACCTTGAGTCGTCAGAGGATAGCATATTAGAATGGCCCATGTATATATTATAACACGATTAAGTCTGTCCCATTCAATATAGTTTTCACAAAAAAAGTTACAATTGCCAAGAGATATGGAAATGTGGAGCAGTCCTGTTCAAAAACAGTGGTCACAGTGTGCAGTCATATATGGTTACTTCTGAGATAAAGGAAAACGCAGTCCATAGCACATGACTTTTCAGGATCCTCCAATATTGACATCTGACAAGGGTATATCTGCCCGATACAGAGGATTTCTTTCATTATTTAGAACAGACTCATCGCCTAACATAAACAACTCAAAATATCGCTGTGTCGGGCACATGTAGCTGTTATACATGCATAACATCAATTCTTTTAAACTGAATATGATTAGCCAGTGTATAGCACCAGAACAGTGGAGGAGCAACTGGACATATCTTTAAAACATCTGTATCTTCATGAAGATATGATAAACTAGATTGATTGATTGCTTGATACATCTCTATGTGAAACACACTTGTCGTCTTTTATTTGTTCGAACTAATGTGTTTATGAAGTTCATGTTTCATGCTATAACGTTTGAAGTAAACGCTGTTGTAAATAAATAAATACTTTATTGGTGGGACGGATTAAACGCGATAAACAAAATGATAATCTCTCCGACCTGACAATGTGAGCCACTACTTATATTCCATGTGTAAGAATCATGTTTTGTGATGCCATTTGGATATACAATTTATGAGAATACGTGTAACACATTGAGAGCAAGAGTATTCTCTATTCCCACCAAATATCCACAGAGGGTTTCACATCACGTTAACCTGGGCAACGCCTGGTAACCCTGCTAGTAGTATATATATGCACCAGTTCAATATAGCATGCTTGGTTTAGTCACTGTTTCCTGTGGCCCTCCATAGTACTGTTGCTACATGTACAACTTTTGGGCGGCTGCTTGTCGCTTGATATCGCATGTAATATATGACAAAACGCAAATGCATTTGCTAAATCCCAGTCGTTTTCCAGTATGTGTACTGGCTCGATGAAGTGCACCCGTCATCAAGATCCATTGTGAACCATTAAAACTACTATAATTTTCAGCAGTCGGAAAACGGTTTTATGTAAATTATGTGATGCTTCAAGCCAAACAATGTTACAGAATCTGGCCTTTGTTTAGATAACACAGCGTACGAACTTGACAATAACATTCTATTTACGCGAAATTTATGATTGGTATCAGAAAATAATATGTCTATATTCTTTCTGCTTTTGGCATTTTTTAACGGGTGTGAGTATTTTAACAGCATAGCCTCCGCGAACTCATCCGTGCTTTTAAAGGGGCACTATACTAATAATGTGTTATTTATATATTCGCTATAGCTATATAGGCGACCAAGCGGCTGAACCCTCGGAGCTATTTTTACACATTGTCACCTGACCAGGGGATATCATGGACCTTTCACATCGGTATTACCCTCAGATTGAAAGTATGCCATATACTTAACGCTCTTTATTACAAGCGCCAGTTTCGAATTTGTTAGAGGATACATAATGATAAAACGCTCTTTATTGCAAGCGACAATTTCGAAGTTGATAAAGGGAAAATACTGATTAACGCTATCCATTTTAAGACTACAAAGATTTGAACTTGATACAGCCTTTATAAAGGGCACATACTGGTTACGGTTTTCTGTGATATAACCCACTTTTTTTGTATGAACTTTTTTGGGATAGCCATCAATTTTGAAGGTAGACTATTGGAATAATCGTCAGTACTGTTTTGAAAGGTATGCCATATAATGCTGATATCTTTAAAGTAAACGCTCTCTGTTATACGTATCAGTTTTGTTTTGCCGTGGTGAAAACTTTATAATGCCGTGAGTGAGAAGTTTGTGTTGCCATGAGTGAAAAGTTTACTTTACCGTGAATGTAAAGTTTGTTATTTTTCCTATGGCATATATGGGCTACCGTAGATATGAACATTATGTTACAGGATTGCACTACATCCCTGAGCAATAAAGATACTTGTGATGTTGAGGTGAATTCGCGCTATCGTCAAACAATAATTTCATAAAATTTCTCCATGACTGTTTAGCATTTGCTGATATTTACTAATATAAATTATACTGTATATAGAAACCCGATTAATGTTTGGTCAAAATTACATGCACCACATTGTATTTGTTGCTCATGTTATATCGTCTTACAGAATACATGCATGTCTCCGCGGGCCATGTAACATAATGAATAGCACGTGTCAACTTGGTTATCTTCCAAATTGAATTCTCATTTATGTTGGCAGTTATATATGTGACCGATTGACATGTGTCTAATTAATGGGTATATGGGGGGGGGGGATAAATTTACTGGCTATCATACATGGAGTCACATATAAGAATGAATAACTATAGAGTATACGTTAACGCAAAATGTGTTCCATGTGCGATATATTTATAACACGTGAATTCGGCATAATGGAGTTCGTATTATATTGTTTTAATCGACGTGCGTTACATCCTGTATGTGATATTTATTCATTATACAATTGACCATATTTGGCTTTGTGGAAAAGTATAATAAATTGATAACAGATATTAAATTTTCCAGACTGCCAATCAATATAGTACGGTGGCTAATTTAGGACATAAACATAATTATTTTTTATCTCGTCTTTCGAGATAGCTTCTCGAAATTTCGACATAACATCTCGAATTTTGAGATAACATCTCGCACTTTCGACTTAACATCCAGCTAACATCTCGAAATTTCGAGATAATAGTTCGATATTTCGACTCAACATCTCGAAATTGCGATATAGTATCTAGAAATTTCGAGATATACTATCTCAACATTTCTTGATATATAACTTCACATATATAAGTTCGTAGGAGTAATACATTCACATCACATGCAATTCAAATGGAGACCAAATGACCTCATCATATTTCGATTGCCGCACTATAGTTGAAAAATATAGTCCCACCCGGGCTACGGTGGTGTAGATTTTCCACCTGAAGGCGGCTCTGGGGCTCTTGGTTGACGGTATTTGTATATAGGCCCGATTTTTAGGCTTATGTTTTCTAAGTTGAGTCAGACTAAACCTATACATTCGGGCTATAAGTTCCAGCCATGTATTCATAATATAAATTTCTACAACTTTCCACAATTTCCAAGTGGAGACCGCCAATTTCCATCCAGTAAAGATAACCAAATAACCAAATTGGCGTGGGGTTCTGCCTGCTAGTATCAGTATATGGTATAGGCTGTGCATTGAACAATTTCACAAGCGTGCCCTCGACAGTATTGTACCACGGGAACATGAGAGTTAAGTTATGCATTTTCCGGAAGGGTGTCAACTGTCATGGGATCTCCCGGAATTCATATACATGCAAGCAAGGGCGAATCCAGAGTATCGGTACAGACTCCAATATTGCGACATGCATGAGATCATTTCACCCTTGCGGAAAATGCCTAACTTACAATGTATACACAATTACCAGAGATAATTACATATTAAAGTAGTATACGCCTATACAACCACACACACACACGTCCCAGACATGTGTAAATGTGCTTTCGGAATTGTGATAATTGTGTCCACTGCTCGAGGGCACGTTTATGAAATGGCTCCATGCGCACCCTAATACGTCATCCACTGATATTATAGCAGGCATCACCCACGCCAGTTCGGTCCTAGTTATATTCACTATTTGGAAATTGGCAGTCTCCACTTGGAAAGTGGCAGCCGCCACTAGGAAATTGTGGAATTTGTGTATTTGTGTATATGAAATTGTGTATATTCTGAATACATTTGTGGCTGGCACTTTGCTAAAATTTATAGGTTTAGTCGGACAAAAATTTGAAAATTAAAGCCTAATAATCGGGCCTATATATTTACAAGTTCCGTCGACCAAGAGCTCCAGTGAAAAATCTACACCACACTAGTTGGGGGAGGGTTGCATGGAAATAATTTGTTCAAATTGTGCGGCAATCGAAATAAGATGAGGTCGTTTCTCTTCATTTGAGTTGCATGGGATGTGAATGTATAACTCCGATCACACACGGGGTTCATTCATGGCAGTCCTTTCGAAGTTATTAATCATAGATGTTATCTCGAAATATCGAAATAGCATGTCGAAATTTCTAGATCTTATCTAGAAATTTCGTGAAGTTATATCGAAATTTCTAAATAAAACTATCTATATTTTAGTTTATATTGGATATATATACGACATATTATTCTGTAAAATGTTTTTGGTCGCTGGAAATTACTAACTCCGAAATATCCAGTGGATTTATTTATTTATTTGGTGTTTTACGTCGACTCAGAAACTATAGGCTGCATGTATATACGCGACGTTGCCAGTTTTATTGGTACATGCATGAAACTACAACTTGCATATATATTAGGATAATTCGTCGTCAGATTAATACTTTTGAAAGGACTGCCGTAAATGAACACGTGCGTGCTTGCAAATATATACAACGACTTCATCCGAGTGATTGACAACTCGTCGCATCAGTGCTACAATGTCGTAAGTCCATTTTTCAATTTCCCGATAAATTCGGATTTGAAGTTTTGGTTGCTCAGTTTTCATATTTGCATTTTTCTGACCTCTTTGTAGCTATGCGAATATTATCCATGACATCGAAACACCTAGATGCGACATTTCACAGTCTAATATGCGTTCCATCGCTAGAAAACGACGTAAACGTGTTTGGAGATACGATTTTTACGGAACGTAGCGCGAGTTCACTTCCGGATTATAATGCCGTAGGATATACGACCTTTAAGCACGCATATGACCTTGTCGTAATTGTGTGTAATAGTGCCGAATATAAAAGTTATAATTGGAAATAAACATGGTTTACATGTATATAATTGGTACACACTGTGTTACTCGGTTGATTAAAACAAAACGTGAATGTGGCATGTAATGACGCGTCATGTGTTTTCGATGTTTCGAGAATAAGAAAACTCTTACAGTTACTGCAAGTCTTTGCAACTATATAAGAATAATTCACACTATACACTCTCCAGATATTAGCGTGGTTCTGAATGTATCGCACATACTTAAAAAATCACCTAAGACGGACACGTCGTTTCGTATCTCTGAATGTTGAAACAGGCAACACCAATTTCAGCGAACGGCCATCAGGATTAGAAAAGCGTGCTATGCCAGCAAAGTAATAATATTTTAAACATATTTTATTTTAACCAATATAATGTACAAAATTCACGGTATGATGATGAGAGATATTGATGGTTATAATGGGATTTGGCAGTAAGCATAATGCTTATCTTAAGCCATCTCCTACCCGTATGAAATAATGAATGGTGACCGTTTCATACATACAAAACTAGAATGTACATTTCGATGTATATGAATGTATACAGCTCAAGAAATTACTATTGTTATTGTTAATTATAATGTGCATGATAGCTCCCCCCCTCAATCGTAGCAGGTTTTGGCAGGGTACTTTTGGGATTGATGTTACACTTAGTTTAATTTTGATTTTAATGCGTTTTTATTTTGTTCCATACATAGCCTAAGGTCGTATACATCAGGTCTGTGCATAATATTTTTTCAGTATATCATCAACAAGTAATCAAGATAACTGTCGGCTTCACCTAGATATTGGTCCAAGTAAATGGCGTGGGTGAATTTCCCGCTGCCTTTTGCTTTCGGACATGTGCACAATGATGCGGCCATGATGGGAGAGTCCATTGTCGCCGCGGTCGGAATGCACACAATGGTGCATAATTTTGGTGTCGAAGTAGTTGGTATAGGGTTACTTGTCCATCGTATATGCATTCCAGTGGCGTGTAAATTGGACCACATTCGGTCGGAGTCATTTGTGAAAGGGAATAACCCTCCGCTCTCTGTATGTCATTCCCTTCCAACCTCATGTGCTAACCAAATACGTCACCCTTGGTTAAGTTGTGCAACGGTATGCACGAGATAATGAGTCGACTGAACACTAAATAACCATTGGTTGTCCTACGAATAACGAGTCGAACGAACACTAACTTACTCTTGGTTAAGTGGCCATACGGTGCGAACGA
Organism: Siphonodentalium dalli; assembly: GCA_032622095.1. Taxonomy (NCBI): domain Eukaryota; kingdom Metazoa; phylum Mollusca; class Scaphopoda; order Gadilida; family Siphonodentaliidae; genus Siphonodentalium; species Siphonodentalium dalli. The sequence goes on from CP136068.1 coordinate 92,730,229, forward strand.
GATAACGATTCGACTGAACACTGATTCACCCTTGGTTAAGTGGTCCTACGGTGTGCTCGAGATAACGTTTCAAATGAACACTAATTCACCCTGTGTTAGGTGGACATACTAGTAACGAGTCGACTGAACACAAATTCACCCTTGGCTAAGTGGTCCTATGGTGTGCACGAGATAACGAGTCGACTGAACACAAATTCACCCTTAGTGGTCATATGGTGTGCGTGAGATAACGAGTCGACTGAAAACTAATTCACCCTTGGTTAAGTGGTCCTATGGTGTGCACGAGATAACGAGTCGACTGGATACTAAATTACATTGGTTAAGTCGTCATACGGTGTGCATTGTAATGTCCATACCTTACTCGTATTTAAATTCGCGCAGTACTATATTTCACCCTAGCTGCGCGAATTCAAAACTGACAACAATATTTTCCAAAAAGTTTTGGATCTGATGACAGTTTCAGTTCTTAATCGTTCCTGAAGATGCATGTGTATATTAAACACAATACAGGCGGATTCACACCGTGCATGTAAAACATGACTGCAAAATCAATGCGTTGTGAATATGTGTGTTGATATGCTACAAATAGTGATATTCATTTAAAATAGTTATAGACATCATTGGAATGAACTCGAAAAACGTAAAACCACAACAACATGCAAAATCAACAATGTCTTGGCTGGGGGTTGTGTTGGCATACATAATTCAGGCTGTTTGGTCAAGGTGTCACTCTATGCAGTGTTTATAACAGGGGGCGTACTTTCGTGCACCTTCAGCCTCGCACATGTACATTGCTTACAAGTATTTCAACACCGACGATATTACCACAATTTGTTGCTTTCCATAATTATGAGAAATGATTTGTATGTTGGTCGCCCGCATGCAATATATAGCCATATAAAAGCAAGTCTAATTGTAAAAATTCAGTCCCGCCTTCCATAATGTATGTAACTCATCAACATATCCATCTGATTGTCCATGTGGTTCGCTATAAACTCAGGAGTCATACTATTTTTCGCACAAATGTACATGGTGTCTGTTTTTGTATTGCGAAAGTTCCGCAGATATATAATATTTACACCACTTTTGAAACTGTAACCATAATTAAACATCCTAGTACTGATTCCAATGACTTGTAATGTTTACGTTTTCCCCAAAGATAGCGTTGGCTTTTAGTGGGACAACACATATGGCTGAAACTATTTGTCTAGATTAAATAATTTATTAGGAACAGCTGCAGGAAATATGAAATATTTGTGAGGGAAATATGGTGTGTGTCTGTTCATATTGATTGGGATAAATAGCATGCATAATATTCATTACGGTGCATCAGTGCTATAAGGCCTTAAGTCAATTTTTAAATTTTCCGAGAAACTCGGGTTTGAAGTTTTGGTTGCTCGGTTTTCATATTTGCATTGTTCTGACCTCTTTGTAGTTATGCGAATATTATCCGCAACATCTCAATACATCTAGGTTTGACATTTCACAGCATAATATAAGCTCAATCACAAGAAAACGACGTAAACGTGTTTGGAGGTACGACTTTGTAGAACGTAGTGAAATCGCGCTACGTTCCGTAAAAGATACGACCTTTAAGCACGCATACGACCTCGTCATAATTGTGTGTAATAATTGGAAATGAACATGGTTTGCATGTAGAATTGGTAAAAACTGTGTTACCCGGTTAATTAAAACAAAACGTGAATGTGGCATGTAATGACGCTATACATGTGTCTTTCGATGAATCAGACAACAGACAGTTACTGCAAATACAAAATACAAAGCCCGAACCAATCTCATTGGGTTGAATTGTGGCCACATGGACTTGTATCATGCCCGGCTGCCCCATTCGCCACTATATATTGCGAATACCACAGATTAAGAATTACCACATTCATTTGAAAAATTAACCTGTATTCCTTGTGTTTCTATGATATATGAACATTTATTATGTCAGCTCTTGCGATTAGTCAATCAGCGTCGATAAATAGTGACGGTATATGAACCCATATTAGGTCAGTGACTCCATTTGAGATCAATATTAGGTGCTTATCCACCATCTTGTTTTCAGAAACTCTGTCGCCTCGGGAATATTGTTGGTGCATTTTGGCGCCAAGAAACGGGATATCTGTCGGAAATCATTTTCTGCGAATTTAAAGACATAGTACCATGTACCAAAACCTGCATGTGAAATATTTGAGGAATTCTAAAGACTCATAAATTTACTATCAAAATCAAAAAGTTGTCCTACTTCTGGTGATTAGCCATTGACTCAATGCGTTGACGTTCAACACACATGACGCGTCACTGTGACGTTACATGAGTTAATGACCATAAACGACACATTTAACTTAACAAATTACAATAAGTTGCAGCGACGATAATTAAATGGATATGCTGATTTTTGTCCACTGACATAATAAATACGTTACGGCCTCGCCTAATATTGATCTCATTTCGCCTCACATGACACCATATCCGACCACCACGGATTTTTGTCGACTCGAATCTAATACCAGACCCACAATTGTATTAAATGCGTCAAAAATGCGACGTTTGAAACAATTAGATCCGTGTCAGACGCATCACAGACGAATCTCCGTCCAAATCAGACGAATCTTCGTCGGTGATGCGTGTGAAATCCGTCTTGGTTTCAAACGACGGATTTTTGACGACTCGAATCTAATACATGTGACGAGAAGAGCCGAAAGTTGCCGAAGTAATGAATGCAAATTATATGATAATGGTATAATAATGAGGGGGTTCCCCTTTTCTGCGGAAATACCCACATGACGTCATTTGTCGCACGCTCTCTTTGTTATAAAGAAAGATATATATATAAGCATTGCTTAGGTAACATTGTGCAAATTGTAAATATTTTGGCAGTTTGATGTATCAACGAACATGGCATGTCACTGACTCACATCTTATAATGGATATAGTATCAATGATTTATAATAATTCATATATACCGGTATAAGGGGTAGGGGTTGTATGCTACTTGTAACAACTGATTTATAATAATTCATATATACCGATATTCCTTATTGTAAGGAATAGGGGTGGTAGTCTCTGGTGTATAGTAATTAATATATACCGGTATTACTTATTATAAGGGGTAGGGGTGGTACCACTGATTTATAATAATTCATATATACCGGCATTACTTATTATGAGGGGTATATGGGTGGTAACCTCTTATTTATAATAATTCATATATTTCGGTATTACTTATTATAAGGGGCAGAGTGGTAGCCTATTATTTATAATAATTTATATATACCGGTATTCCTTATTATAAGGGGTAGGGATGGTAGCCTATGATTTATAATAATTCATACATACCGGTATTCCTTATTATAAAGGATATAAGTTACGGTAGCCTATGATTTATAATAATTAATATATTCCGGTATTCCTTATTATAAGGGGTAGGCGTGGTAGTCTCTGATTTATAATAATTCTTGTACACCTGTATTTACATGCATGGTACACACATATATGGCAATTGGTTGCACGATATAACATTTATTTGTAGCGCCTATATTATGGTATATTATATAACTATATGCATCCTCATATACATGTGCACATATATTCGCGCTGTAAACGCGCATATATACATAATCTATACTGTAGTTTAGTATATATATGTACTAGAAGGTGGACCGACTTCGTCCGGGCTGTTTCCCCTCTGCTTTTCGGCGAATTGCGCGATTTGACCTTGAATTGTCCATTTTGAAGGTCAAGGTCAGGTGGGGTCACGATTTGACCCGTCGAAAACACTGCCCGGACAAAAGTACCCGACAAAAGTACCCGTCGAAATCCATCCGGTTTTACCCGATTTGACCTCGAATTTATCATTTTGAAGGTCAAGGTCAGGTCGGGGTAACGACTCGACCCGTCCAAAACACTCAGTGGACAAAAGTAACCCCACGTATAAAATTTCGTCGAAATCCCATCAAAATTCGCGATTTGACCTTGAATCGACCCGATTTCAAGGTCAAGGTCACGTCGCACGGGCAAAAGAATAGGCTTACGACACTCCGCATACGAAAGTATCCCCAGACACTAATTCGCACGATCAAATTAATAGGCCTATGTCACTCCCCGGTCGAAAATACCCCCACATACCAAGTTTCATCGAAATCGGCTCAGCCGTTTTCGAGTCCATCGATTACAGACACACACACACTCACACCCCCCCCCACACACACACACACAGATTTCCCAAAAAATATATATACCAGGAAATGTTTTATTCTGAACGGATTGAGATTCTGGATGGTATGTGTTTCAATTTCTGGGTGGTGTGGAGTTCACACCCTTGAGCATTTCCCAGAATCCAAAATGGCGTCCAACATGGCCGACGTTTTGCAGAATATGAACTAAGTCAGTTTAATCCGTTTTGTTGGAAACAATATCTTATAAAATGTATACAAATGTGAATAACGCTCTACATGAACCTAAATAGACTTACCAGATGTATGCTCTTTATCGTGTGTTTTCACTGTCACTGTGGCCCGCGCCTTAAAACGGAATAACGGCTATAAATGCGCTATAGGCTTATTTCAGAATAGAAGAAAAACTCCAATTTGAACCGATTTCACGAGGATATGTTGTAGTAGCCTATCCAAGCCAAAGTGCATTAATGGATTCGTGTTGAGCAGCTGTAGCAAGTCGCTCTCTTCGTGTCTTTCAGCATTGTTGACCCTCATTCTTAAAGGGGTACTGTACACTAACTCCGGCCATTTATGAGACCATCTTCTTTTATACTCAACATAATATATGCAACAAATGAATTAATTTGAGCCATGGATTAGTGTAAAATATATGCGTGTGCTCTCTGGACAATGCAAACAACGTGGTAATTGTAATGAAAATGAATTTATGACTCAGTCATAAATTTATTTTCAAAATATTTACCATGTTGTTTGGATCGTTCACGGATGGAGTACACGAGTCTATTTTGTACTAATCCATGGCTCAAAGTTCAGTCAGTTTTGACACATTTTCTGTTAAGCATAAAAGGAGATGTTCCCATAAATGGTCGGATTTAGGTACAGCACCCCTTTAACTTTAACTGCTGATGATATTAACCACCTCACGTTCACTCAGAAGTGTTAAACTCACGCCTAACAACACAACATAATTGTATTGTATTCCACTATTGTAAAGGCAAATACCAAAGGAACAGCATTACAGGACAATGCAACATTGTGTTTTCTGGGCTATTGAATAACCCACCACCACTCCCGCGTAGTGTTCGGACAATATTAGCAGATCCCACCCCCACATGCGTAGAACGAACAAAAATGTTCCAACTTGCAAAGCATGTAATGACCAAGAGCGTTAACAACGATGTGTTTAGTTTTTCTCGATATTATAAAATAAAGGGTGTCCGTGGGTAAAATTGAAAACATAAATTTAATATTGGTGACTTCGGTGAGTATTCCTGGAATACATAAATTCCACAAACAAATACATGGACACGGCAACGTGGGACCAGAGGGTTTCTATCCACCAATCTGGATCAGACGACGTATAAATTACGCCATTATTAACGCACAATAACAAACAAAGTCGAATATACTTCACAAGGGTAGACATATATTCAGTTTGTCAAACGATGTGATTATTTCTATTTATTACATGATCCTACCCCTTTCCGTTCAACAAACCACTATTCTATAAATTGTGATTACAATGTTCGTTGCATAATAGGAAATAGTACCATGTGACCTTTGACTTCCGGCTTGTCGTCTGTTTACAGTCCGTACGATATACGTCTCGAAATACTATGGCTTCCAATATCTTTCCAACATATTCTAATGAATGAAGAGTTTAAAAAGTTATTTCATTAAATATACGTCAATAAATACGTCGTTTGAAGAGGTTTATTTATCTGGGACTAATTCTTTACGCGGGTAAACAACGTATAGTTACGTGAAACGTCATCACAGGCCGCCTTATGTTAGTTATTCGAGTCATTTGTCGATTTAAGTATGTTTTATCGAGGTTTTGGATCATGTTATATATAGAATCTACAACTCGTCCCCAGCTTATAGCGGAATTTACAACAAACGTCCAGTTACTTACTGGACTCGTTTTGTAAATTCCGCTATACACTGGGAACGAGTTGTAGATCCTCTATGTATTACATTCCTATATGCATGCGCGATTTACCGTGATTTCTCGAGTGATTATAAACGATAATTTCATAATGACATATGTCACATTAACTAGCGTGTTATGTATTCATGCTATCCTAATTTATGCCCCATGGGTATAAAGGTGACATATGTTTTATGATTTCTGGTAAATCAGATGTTTGTAGTGGAATATATTAAACAGAATAATCACTTGGTTCAACTTGTCAATTCTTGCACAAGCATGTGCTCATTAATTACCATTCATCGCACGTATTCTTAGCTTTACTTTTATATAAACAATGAAATAATTTTCCAAAAACTAGCACTCTGACATCACACTCTCCTCCGGTTGAAATTGGTCCCACAATTTCTCTGTTTGCATGCAGAATGAATGAGTGTTCAAAATGACTTTTCAGGTTAAACCGTTTGTCCTTTTCTGAATGACTTGACATATTGAACTAAACGAATGTCCTCGTTGTCTTTTTCCATCTGCTTTTTAAGGCCGCGGCGCACTGACTCAAGATCACATTGAGGACAATTCTCTAGCCTTTGTCGAACATATCGCCGTACAGATTCGAAATAATTTTGTTAGCACTACGAATGGATGACGGTTCTGGGTGTTGATTTATGTGTAGCTGTTTTGGTACTACACTTCCAGGCATCTTAATCGCTGGGTACTCAGATATGTAGCACACCGCTTCAAAGTCCAAATCATTTCTATTTACCCATGTGTTTCTAGTTGCTGGGAGTCCTCGCCATTTGATAAGATATTGTGGTTCGTCCTTGTGCAGCCGTTTTCGAACAACTTTTTTTCAGTCACCTTAACTGACTGGGAAAGTTGAAGAGGTTTAGCTGTCGGTGATTCTTTCTTGTGAACGATGTCGATGATTCTAGGTTGGAATTGCAGTGATGATGGGATCTGCTCCGTTGACGAGTCGTGTTTCTGAACTACATGTACGGAGTCCGGTATCGTTTGGATAGCACTATTAACACTAGGTGTCGATGGCGAAACAGTATTACCAATATCAGTTTTTGAAATAACTGGAGTTTGTGTACTCACAAAATCCGAAACGATCATATCTGACAGTGTCGCAGCTACACTGGTACAAGTAATTGATATCTTATCCGTCTCCTTCTTTTGGATAAACTCCTCTATGCGAATTCTGTCTCTGAGTATGTTCGATGCAGACTTACATTTTCGTGTTACCTTCTTCCAGTTGAGTGACAGCGACACGTCTCCGTCCCCCGTCTTTAGGCTCCAGTCGAGTCGGTGGTTCAGAAGCTCGAACGTCACCAGGATGTTAATGACGTTTTCGGGTATCGGCTGCGTCATTCTTCTTTTATTCCGGGAACGTTGCGTTGCAGTTGGGGAAATAGCAACAATGCCTCGTGATTCTCTCACCAATTTGATAGAGCTGATTTCGGGTTGAATCAAGGTTGAGTCTTTCTGGGGAATTAGCATTTATTTTTACAATAGACATATACGGACATTCCGGTATAGTTGGAAGCGGTCCACGCAACAATCGGAACTCCGGTTGTAATATGTGAAGTGACTGAAAGGCGGAGTTCCGGAACATAAAGTAACATAACACAGTTTTACACATTCTTATATACAAAGCATGCACAGGTGTGAATTAACGACGCGAGATTAGATTAACAGATTTGCATGATAAAATATCCGATCACCACAGTGGCATTAACAGTTTGACAAATAATTAAATATTAAAAGTAAAGCTAAGAATACGTGCGATGAATGGTAATTAATGAGCACATGCTTGTGCAAGAATTGACAAGTTGCATATGAAAAGCCAGCTGATTAATACAGTGAAAAGGTCGGAATTGCGAGAAAGCCTAACCTAACAAAGAAACGAACCTAACGCGAATACTATAGAAACGAACATCTGATACAGTCAAATCATTGTAGATAAACAGTGAAATAATTGTCCAAAAATTAGCACTCTTACACTCTCCTGGGGCATTCTATAACCGCACACGTTTGGACACCACCATGGGTTGTTGAATTAAATCATTGCTGAATTTCACTATATATTGTGTATTATGTTGCACAGAATAATCACTCAAAAATCCTCGTGCATCGCACACTATATACTATATATGTATTATTGTATTGTAACTATCCACATACTCTGTAATATAGAACACGATGAAGAGTAATTAAATTGAATTGAATTGAACAACGCAATTATGCATCAACCTGTGTTGCTCTGGAATACCCACAGCGATACTGCTTCGTAATAACTTCGACCAAACTGAACGAGTAAGAACGTGCAATCATGCTGCGCTTGCCACGTTACTTAACGTATACAAGAGGAATCGTCAATACCTAGTGTGAACTAAAATATCTAAGATGATACTATTATATACATGAGCAATGTCAGATGTTGTATGGGGCTTATCTCGGATCATTTCAGCGCAGACGGTAGCTTATTTTCACTACCGGAAGTTGGACTGGGGTGAGATCGGATGCATCGACAGTTGTGTGAATTAAAATATATAAAATGGTACCACGAAGGGAGTTTACTTTTATATACATTTATTATATTTCATCAACTTTTTACGTTAAATATAAATGGTATCCCAACTCACAGAAGGCCGAACGTGTCAATCAACTCTCGAATTGTTATCCTATATACTCTCAGCACTATACGTCATGACGTTATATTCTTTTTTTGCGTCATTCGGGATAAAGAGCCTTATTTTAACAGAAAAGGTTGTTGGTGTTGAAACTTTAAGAATGCGTTAGGTCTACCCCAGAACCAGGAGCGCATCCCGCGTCAATTAATGTAACCGTAGTGCACACGCACCATTCAAATTCAAAAGAGAAGCCGTTCAAAATCGTGTCATCTCCACAAATGACAATTTCGTTAATGCTAAAGCATTGGTCTTTGAATTCCGCTGATGATATCATGTGATTATGGTTGAACCAATGGCGACATTGGAAATCTGCCTTTTCTTGTAAGGAGGTATTTTGTGATAACATGTAATTTTTCTCCGTCATATATACACATGCTGCTCTTTAAACTACTCCCGTATCTTCGTGGAGTCATTGTATCTCCAAATCCTTATGTATGAATATAAAATAAAACGCATTTTATGCAGATACAGAGATTGAACATTAGAAGCCAATTATACGGCATGTACATGCATGTGTCCTGACTAGTACATATAACATTCTAGCATTATCAAAAATAAACTCGTGCATGCATGGTCCCGTGGATGAGGAATAATTTGGTCCTGAACGTTTAAGGATCATCGTACATCCCACAGAGGCTTTGTTATCCGATTCAGATAATCATTTTGTCGGATTAGTTATTCCCAGGTATACCCTCATATATGCAGGGCGTGGTCTCTTCGTTGTTCGGTGGTTGAGCGGGTGTAGCGTCACACTTGGGTATTAGATCAGTACTGAACCCCTAGCCTAACACAACATACATTCATGGTCATACAATTCCTAATTGTATAACCACAAATCCTGGGACACGTCACAAAAAGTGGCTGACAGATACGAAAGTGGGACTTTGCGATGGCTTGGGGACCCCCTACTATATTTAAAGTATTGAATACACCATGAGCTGATGTGATATGTTCTCAATATTAACTGATGTTGTGTACAATTGGCAGTGCACTCAGGAGATAGGCAATAATAATGTATGCATGGGTTAGTTCTCGACAGTCGGTGGCGCTTTACAAAAAGAGAAGTGCTCTTCAGCTAGCGGTCTTCTTCAGACTTCAGTTATGGTGGGGATCTCAAAAGCAGTGAACAATCGTCTTTCTTATCTGTCAGCATCTTTTAGAAAAGTATAATATTCTGTCGTGAACCAACCCACCCATACATATTGTGTATTTCTGAATGGAATTACCCTTTGTCTACACGCTCAGTTAATATTGCGGCATATCCCTTTGTGTCTTAAATTATGACACATTCCTGATATTATTGCCTTTTGTATACAAAGTCACAACACATAGTATGTGCTTACCCAAACACTTCAAACTGATGTCACTACACCCATTTGAAGAAAATATCATTAACATCAAAACATTCAATATAATCGGCTATGCGTTTCGTAAAACACGGCATTTGAACAACGTGAATATTTTTCCAAACAGCCCTCCATTTATCCCGAACAAATCATCGATAAGCAAACGAGGCAATATTAAAACAAAATTATTGAAATACCTGCGTCGAGCAAGTTTGAACGTTGTGAGCCATAGCAGAGTGCTCAACATAACTTTAATATTCATTCCAACTGTGCTTCCTACGAGAATTATCCTCAGTTAATATTGAGGGCATTTTTATTCAGTTTGTGATGAATTCGCCCTTCTGATTTTCCAGCCTCTTTTAAAAGTATCATGCACACACTTTCGGCATTACTGTTTATGTATATATCTTGATAGTATTGCATGCCCTTTGTTCATCAATCCATTTAATGTTCGTAGCATCTCTCTGCAGCTCGGGGTCTGCTACAAATTTAAATAGGGATGTGTCCCCAAAGTATAAAACAATCGCCTTGCTTATAAGCCAGTCGTTTTTGTAAAGTGTTTCAAGACTGTCTGGAACCAACCCTGAATATAAATTGTGCATTTTCGTATAGTTTTGCCTTTTGTACACAATGCCATTTAAAATGATTGCACCGCCCTTCAGTTTAGGTATGCTCAATACCTTAAATATGAAATGGGGTCTACATATAATCGACAAAACGCCTTTCATGTTTCCTAGCCGCTTTTGTAAAGTCCCATATTGACATTCTGGAACAAACTCATCCATACAAAATATATTAATTACTGAGTAATGCCTGTTATGAACTTCCTCATTTAATATTGCGAGTATATGCCGTCAGGCCATTGTGTGTTCTAGATTTTAAATGGGGTACGGGTCCCCAAACAATCACAAACATATAAACCTTCCATTAGCGAATGAAACACAATTCTTAGTCCAGGCACATTATACATGAAAGGGGAAAAGTAAGGAAATACATCGGGGAAAGCTGATTTTTTTATATTATTAATGCCCTATCATCGCGGACGCGACACGAAAAGTCCCCTAAAATCCGAGTTGAGCTTTCTGAGTTAAACCATTTTTTCCATATAAACAAACGAACTGTTATATTTTTCACAATCATGGGAACAATGGGATGCTATAACAATTTTTCAGCCGAAACATACACCAAATGTACTCAATATTGTTCAATACACAATTCTCGAACCAGATATACTAATCCAATGGGGGAATTTGAATGAATTCTCAGATATGGATATAAAATATCATAATGACCCCCAAAAATGACGATTTTTTCAGACAAACTGTCGTATTCGATGTCAATATTCTCGGGCTACTCATTACGTAGGCGCGAGAAATTTGTTTTAGAAACTGCACAGACATCACTCCTTCAATATGATATGCGGAATTAGCGACTATACCTATGATAAGTGGCCAATACTTGTAAAAACATAACCCTACCCCCTAAACTGGCTGTCGTCACATTTTGCTCTTCCGCTAATCCACGCGCTTGTTGTAGAAAACACCACACCTGTGAAAAAGGTGATAAAAACATGAAACTTGGCACATATGTTCATTATACACTTCTGATCTTTTACACTTGTGGCGACATTCGCGACAGGTTCTTCTTAGCAACGGTTGCTAGGCAATTACCCGGCATCGAATTAACGTCCATCTTCACATTCCAATTTTTACTTTCAATGTGATTGATTTTTGTTACATTTACGGCAGAAACGTTATCAGAAAACTATATTTAAAAATAATGGGAAGTGTGTGATTTTTGTCGGGGAGGGGTGGTGGTTCCCCACCGAATAATTTCCAATTGCACTCCCGTGAACAGACCATACCAAAATGTTCTAACTCTTGGAATTTGACCCCACAGTTTTAGCACCTCACGCTTTCAAAGATTTCGCTATCAAGAGCAAACATATCTAACTTTATTTAAGTTGACAATATTTAACCTGATAGCGCATTGCTCTGTCAATAAAAAAAATAAAATAATGCTATGTAGGATCAACATACTGCTGGTAGGGATTGCAACGCGATATCCAGGGGTGGACAATGTATGCTCGTCCATAATCAGAAAACATTCAATATCTCGGAAATCATCAGCCCAGTTGTCCTAGTGTTGCGCATTGAGTTTTGTCAGACCGTTGAATACGCAGTTTTGCAGGTGAAGAAGTCTGACTTTCATTATTAAAAGGCGTCAGTTTCATTGAATTTTAGTTTAGGAAACGAACGTTCGCGAAACGAAAGTTCAACGTGCGTGTTAGTGGTGCTACATTTTCGATTGTGTATCTGATCCCCGACACCAAACGGAGCAAGTTTACGTACACAGCAGATACCAGTTTGTCGGAAGCTCCAGTGATGGAAAAACATTATATTCTATACAAGGAGAACATTGTCGACATACGAAGTATGATACACTGGGTGCCAGTGGTGGACAGACAATTTTATCAAACAATTTTCAGAAAATAGTTGTTCGTATTTGGTATGTTTGTATTGCGGTAATAGTTTTGTTCAACTATGATTTTTTGGTCACAAATGAAACGAACGCTTTATGATTTGCACAAGGATTGTCGTCTTTAATTCAAAGTTTCATATCTTTGTTGACATTTTAAGTTTGATGTTCAAGAACATAATTGGCTTTGTGGTCCCTAAATTGCGCATATAATTGCATTTGTTACAGTCATTTATTTGCAATGTTGTATCGAGTTAGGCATACTTGTGCAGAATTTGCTCATCGGTTCAACATTATGAGCCCAATGTTACAGGAAGTATTAAACTGTTGCCGATTTCGAACCACCTTTTAGTTAATATAACTGGGCTTCGAGTCCAAGTTAATAGGCTTGTCCTGATCTCATTGTTTATCGTGATTACCAGTTCAAATGTCCTTGTGTTTCTGTTTTGACCAGATGTTTTTGAGAGTCAAAGTTTGATATATAATTGTGTTCTATTTTCCCTGCCTGTTTAGTGAAGTTATTATAACAGTATTCAGTTTAAAGACAAAATAATATTGTATTAATAATCCATTTTACTCATGTATTTCTTCGGGCAACTGTAAAATCGATGTTATTGAGTTGCTGATTTTCAACTTTCTGGTCGGTGTTTATGCTGAACTATTAACTTTTTATTCTCAGTCTGGGGTAAATTTTGTTCTTCCCCGTAGAAATAGCCAATGAATTTGCACATTTCATGAGATAGAAAAAAACATAGAGAACGGCACATGCACGTAGTGATACTGTATATATACACCGTTCAATGTATCTTTAGTCCGTTTGTTCATTTGATGTATTACAAATACCATAAAGCATTTTTGAATCAATCACAAACAAAGCGAATTGAGGCCTTAATTCCCGATGGTCTGAGGGTTAAAGTTTGTACTTGTATGGACAGAACATGACGATATAGGCATACCTTGTTCTTAGATTGATTATTTGTATTGATCAAGTTGCGATAATCTGATGCTGACATTTTATAATTATTTTTGTGAGTAAACGACATTCAATTTCATATAATTACAACTATTTTCACTTTCACATAGGTCAAGGCCCTTAGATACACTTGGTAGCGACCATCTCTATCAGCCGAGGGAAGTGGCGTTTCTCGCATCACTGGGTGTAGTGAACAAAAAGTCGAATATCCATGGGGCGAATTTACCCGGAATTTTATTTAGTCCGTTTCTAGTGGTAACTTAAAGGCACGTGAGGCCTTAGTTGTCGAAAATATTCATATTTGTTCCAATCACCGTAAACAGAAAAACATTAAAACGCACACAGTTTCGTTCATATATACCATGACCATGGTGTAAACAGCATGTTATCATAAATATTTACTATATTTTACCTAAGCAAGAGCCTGATTGTGTTACAGAAGACAACACACTGCTGCTGGCTAATCACACACAAATTGCATAAACGCTCTTTATTCGTTCCATATCAGGAATTCGCCAACAAAGAACGCTCTTTATGTTCACCATCATAATATAAACAAACACCAGACAAGTTACTTTTTATGCTTTTGTTTACATAACAATGGTCAAATATATGACAATAACATACTGTTTATGCGATATTTCTTATTTGTATACGGACAAAGTCTGTCTACATTTTGTTCTTTCTGTTTGTGGCGGTTTTTGACGGGTGGAAATATTTTCACAGGATACCCACCGCCAAGGTCAACCGTACCTTTAAGACGCTAACTGTCAGCGAAAAATTATCGCCGATTAAACAGCAAAATAGTACATTAATTTAGTTGGGGATAAAGAAATGTATTCCATAACAATTCCACCATTAGTATTAGCATTTATCCAGCATCGTGACAATACTAATATGACATGGCAGTGGTCATGAGAGCATAGCATGCACCTTTGTTACCGATTTTGCTTACTTTTCGAGTTTGCCACCGGAGACCGCAAATTATGTGGGGAAGTTTGGGAACACCGCTTCGGAATTGCTATCGAATCTGATTGTCTTTATGACAATAGATGTTCTAGAATCGTTTTAAATAAGTGAAATTTACACCAGCAAGTACAGATTAATAGTTTACGGGTGTGGTGTCTTGCTTTTGTGTAGTTGGAAACAGAGATCGAATTGTGTGTTCATCTCGAACTTCCGTCGGTTGCCCAATTTATTCTCGACCCAATTTCCCCTTTCGGATAAAAGAGCAGCTGAAGTCCAGACACAAATATCACTTGGGTAGTTTTACTATTTTAGCGTTTTTAGTATAGTTTCTTTAAAAAAAACTTGTTTAATCACCAACTAATATGCGGATTGTCGTAATTATAAGCAATCAATGTGTTTTCGATGCATCTGTCGGCGTATATACATGTCGGATGCCGAACTACATACTTTGAAGCGAAATTATACAGTATGTAATTCGCATCCGACACTTCTATACGCCGACAGATGCATCGAAAACGACGTTGATTGCATATTTAATTGAGGGAGTGTTATAAACAATGACTACAATCGCAAATAAATTCAAATTGGGCAATGAATATAAGAACAAAATATGTCTAGTTTTATTCATTTTCTCGATGTGGATTGTCTGTGCCTTTAAAATGTTTGATCATCGCGAAGGTATCAAGTCGGTTTAAGTGCACTTAATATTACATGTGTGATCACAACTATGACATGATTATATTGAATAATTTCACGATTGATTATCCAGGATTGAAGCTATATAACTTCGGAAAATTTCCAGCTGTGCAATCGATATCATTGTTGAAATTATAAAGCTCTACTTCACATATCAAATAACACGCACTTATTATATTCTTTCACAATTTTTATATATTATGTATATAGTTTGTTTCCTGTGTGTGCACACCCCAGCATGCGGAAGGTGGGCTTCTGAGAGTAGCAAGGATCGCTACGTAGACGATAATCTCGCGGAAAGATTGAGAGTATCTCAGAATTTAGGCTTATAACATCGTACGATTTATACTTGGTTGAAGTTATATTACATGTCATAATGTATCAGGAACCCCTAGGGGATTCATACAAAGTCTTCTGAATTTATAGGCAGTCAAGACCCATAACCACATTGAATCCGTTGTGTATTACTTATACGTATATACTTTAACAAAGTGTTGTCACCACCGCTGTTTTTTCTTTATTTATAAATATAATCAGGGTTCCAGGCATATTTTTGCGAAACCCAGTGGCCGGTTTCGTCATCTCCGGTTTAAACCTCCGAGTTTAAACCTGGTTTAAACCTACATTGGCGGTCTAGCCAAACCGGGTCTAAGGGGGCGTTTTTGTCGTTCAGTTACCAACTAATTGACAACTCGATTTGGTGATGTGAGCATACAGTCAAACTACCCACTACCTATCGGACCAAAAAGACAAACCGATATAATGGTTATTGACATATCATAAATTATCGCGAACGCGTGCACGCTCATTGGATTTAATCATTGAGAAATGAGCGTCGCCCATGGACCAATAATCCGATCTCTTTGTGGGTTTAAATCAATCTGACAAAGGGCATGTCTCTCAACACGAGTTTCACGCGCTGTTTATCACTTTGTTTGTGATAGATTTTCTGCAAGATGCTTTACCCGCAAAGACAAAATTTGGTGTATTTACATGTATATCTGTATATATTAAAGGGTATATGAGCTGTATATATGTATGTCCGTTTGTCTGTTCGCAACTGTTCAAAAACTGATTTAAAAATAAGAAACATTTAATTAATTTTTTTTTTAAATTGTGTTGTTAAAGGCACGTGAGGCCTTAGTTGTCGAAAATATTCATATTTGTTCCAATCACCGTAAACAGAAAAACATTAAAACGCATACAGTTTCGTTCATATATACCATGACCATCGCGTAAACAGCATGTTATATAAATATTTACTATGTTTTACCTAAGCAAGAGCCGGATTGTGTTACAGAAGACAGCACAATGCTGCTGGCTAATCACACACAAATGGCATAAACGCTCTTTATTCGTTCCATATCAGGAATTCACCAACAAAGAACGCTCTTTATGTTAACCATCATAATATAAACAAACACAAGAAAAGTAACTTTTTATGCCTTTGTTTACATAACAATGGCCAAAGATATGACAATAACATACTGTTTATGTGATATTTCTTATTTGTATGCGGACAAAGTCTGTCTACATTTTGTTGTTTTTTCTGTTTGTGGCGGTTTTTGACGGGTGGAAATATTTTCACAGGATACCCACGGCCAAGGCCAACCGTACCTTTAAAGGCACGTGAGGCCTTAGTTGTCGAAAATATTCATATTTTTTCCAATCACCGTAAACAGAAAAACATTAAAACGCATACAGTTTCGTTCATATATACCATGACCATCGCGTAAACAGCATGTTATCATAAAGATTTACTATATTTTACCTAAGCAAGAGCCTGATTGTGTTACA
Source organism: Siphonodentalium dalli (assembly GCA_032622095.1). Taxonomy (NCBI): domain Eukaryota; kingdom Metazoa; phylum Mollusca; class Scaphopoda; order Gadilida; family Siphonodentaliidae; genus Siphonodentalium; species Siphonodentalium dalli. Next base: position 92,747,295 of record CP136068.1, read on the forward strand.
GAAGACAGCACAATGCTGCTGGCTAATCACACACAAATGGCATAAACGCTCTTTATTCGTTCCATATCAGGAATTCACTAACAAGAACGCTCTTTATGTTCACCATCATAATATAAACAAACACCAGAAAAGTAACTTTTTATGCTTTTGTTTACATAACAATGGTCAAGATATGACAATAACATACTGTTTATGCGATATTTCTTATTTGTATACGGACAAAGTCTGTCTACATTTTGTTGATCTTTCTGTTTGTGGCGGTTTTTGACGGGTGGAAATATTTTCACATGATACCCACCGCCAAGGCCAACCGTACCTTTAAACTGAGTAAGGAGTTGTATCTAACAAGAAACAATATTTAAAATTGATACTAAACATTTTTGGTTTTAAATTTAATTAAATTGTTTTTTGAATTAAAATGTTCAAATGATCAAAATGAGCACAAATGTGAAGCAGGCTCCCGTCGCACGAAGGGCCGCTGGCCCATCTGACGCTGAATAAAGGCTCCATAGACGAGTCAATCCTGGATCAAGAGTCAGTCAAGTAAAAGCAATTTGCTTATGACTGCACGCCAGAAGCGGTATCTGAACTGTTTGAAATGTGCTACCAAACAGAGGCACAGCTTTTAATAAATAGAGGATCTCACATGAGTTTCAATTTTATACGGAATTTATCAACCGAGTTCACTAAATTCGATTTGAGCCGAGGTTTAACGAGGCTCAAGTAGAGTTTAGTGGACGAGGTTGATAAATTACGTATAAAATAGAACGAGTTTGAGATACCCTTTGTCACATTATCAAATAAAAACGCGAAGTTTTCATTAAAAACAACAATCATAAACTTCAGCGATCGCAAGTCATTTAAATAATGGCGTGACGTCATCGCATGCGCTAATATTACACATGTGTCTTACCAATAATTATGAAGCTGGTTTTGTGGGGTTAATTATGTGATAAAGAAATATATTACATGCATTGCTTTTTTTTCAATGTAATAAATTTTCCGTCATGCAGAAAATCAAAAGGTTCCCAGGTTTTGAACTGGTAGAATATTATGGGAATTTATGGGCGGAGCCAGAGTAGAGCTTTGTGACATGATCTACATCAAATAAGTTATCAACTTTGACTCATATAGCAATATAAGTTTAGGATTACAAACTATGTGTATAGCATATCTGGTCATGCAGTAGCATCGTTTAGGTGTAAACATTAAAACGTTGAACCATTCAATTGAATTCGTATAAAACACCAGTATTTGTGATTGCCACAAGCCAAAAAAACAACCCACAAGATAGTTGTAAAAATCACATTGAAGGAACATGTCCATATCTGAACAATGCTCGCGATCGAATGAATCAACTGTGACATGATAACACCAGTCGGCAGCCGCCACTTAGACACGCCCTCACTCGAGATAATTTACAGCTCCACCCTTTGATTGATTGTTTAAAGGCACGGTTGGCCTTAATTGTCGAAAATATTCATATTTGTTCCAAACACCGTAAACAGAAAAACATTAAAACGCATACAGTTTCGTCCATATATACCATGGCCATCGCGTAAACAGCATGTTATCATAAAGACCTACTATATTTTACCTAAGCAAGAGCCTGATTGTGTTACAGAACACAGCACAATGCTACTGGCTAATCACACATAAATGATATAAACGCTCTTTATTAGCTCCCTATCAGGAATTCACCAACAAAGAACGCTCTTTATGTTTACGATCATAATATAAACAAACGCCAGAAAAGTAACTTTTTATGCTTTTGTTTACATAACAATGGTCAAACATATGACAATAACATACTGTTTATGCGATATTTCTTATTTGTATACGGACAAAGTCTGTCTACATTTTGATGTTCTTTTAATATTTTCACAGGATACCCACCGCCAAGGCCAACCGTACCTTTAACAATTCTAAACCACGATGATGAAAAGACGGATTCGTCATCTCAAGTTTAGCCTCGGTAAAGCTGGTTTAGCTGGACCACCGAATTAGATGGTTTAGTTGCCGGTTTAAGCTTATAAAACGCAAACAAAATATCGAAATTGGCAAAAACTTATCCCCAAACGCTTTATATGTGTGAGTGCTTCTCGCTTATAAATTTCCAATAAAAAATATTGATTTTCGCAATCAATAAAACGAGGCGATCCGCATTAGAAAGGTACGATTAGTTATCTCGACGATACAGAGACACTACTGCTAAACCACTGGTCTGGCTGGACCAGGTTTAAACCAGAGATGACGAATGCGTCACTTAGACCTGCGATCGCGAGTTTAAACCACGGATTTTGCTGAGTCACGGCGGTTTAAACCTAGAGGTTTACGTAGACCAAGTTTAAACCTGAGATGACGAATCGGGCCAGTATGTTTTTTTTCTGTTAGCAAGGAGACCAAGACCCAAAATAACGCTTTTAGGCCAATATAGGTTTTCGTGAGCGTTTAATTGATGTTTCGACGATTTAGGTAGATTGGCAGCATTAATTATCGCATTGTTTCCGAACAAAATGGCATCGGTATACATCAGCCCAGTGTTGAAATAGTTCGCATTTAGTGTTATTTCATCGGAACAGAGCCAGTAGCTATTATAAATTACTTCTTGCATGTTTTTGTTGTAACCTGAGGTCTGGAAACCTGAATGCAACATAAAAAGCCAAACAGTATTATAACATTAGACAGTATTTTATACAGAGGAGATATACTATGCAAAAGTGTCGTATTTCCTTCGACATTATGATCCAAAAGCCCGACGATGATTATTTACGCAAAATGTCGTATCTCCAAAAATGTTTTCGTTATTTACTCGCAATCGCGTGAACAACTGGTCATGATATTCCCCATTAGACTGAATATCGATGTGATCCATTATATTGTCGCATTTTCCAATCTGTAAGAACTGTTTATATACGGAAACTGACCTACCAAAAATGGACTTACAACATTATAGTTCTCAGGTGGCTATTTGACAGTTGGTCGACTGAAGTTAACCAAATAATATATTGGTTGAATTAATAGTGTTATCTAGCTATATTTATATATATAGTTGGTCATCACAATAGTACAATTATGAACTGAAACAAGGGTCTAATTAACTGTTGGCGTTCATGGAGATGGAGGAAATTCTAATCGATGTTTACTAATATTTCGAGGGATGTGTTCAGTGTTATTCTATAACTTTAGGTGAGAAAACTTGCCCAAACAACAACAAAAACATTATAGCGTTTCGTAACTTCGTTGTGAATAATAATTTTCACGTCGTCGAAGACTTCATAATCAACTCAAACACAGCTTAGTTCGCCACCGTGGACTTAATATTCATGATATACATACTATATTCTGCAAAATAACTATTTGTGTCCGGGGAAAAACAATCAAGTGGACGTACAAAAGGGTGATCATTTGGAAAAATACTTCGGCTGACCTTTGACCTGTGCCCTTTGTCAACCAGAATACAGAGAACGCGACATTCGGATATCCTTGATTGGTGAACGATTGCGGATAGTGGAAATCCTTGATTGGTGAATTATTAACAATTCATGATAATGTCAGTTGACAGCGTGACGACTGGGTCAGCGAAAACGATGAGTACAACAAGCGTGGTTAACACCGTTACTGCCACAACTCATTGCATATCATTTACCACAGCAACAACTGGAGCTGCATCCAGCCATAAAATGTATTCAACTATATCGTATAGCAACTCAGTACCGGCGACTCGGGAATCAGAAAGCATCAAAAGACCCATTGGTTCCGATCACAGTCTCTTAGCGGGTCTGGACCCTAAAAAAACAGAGATAATTATCTGGCTCTCTCTAATTAAGTGTTCGATATCCCGGACCCATATGCAAATAGCACTATGGCGGAAGAAGACTATCTGCGATCTTAGGGACTCTCAGCTCCACCACCACCACCACCACCACCACCACCACCTACATTTCCAATTCCTCAATTATCTCCCTTGAACTTACCACCACAGTTCTTATATCAGACCAGAATGCCAGCTCATGTCATTCCTAGTCACCTTCATGGGCTATCTCAAATTTCTACCACATCGGGAACAGACTTCTCAAATGGACTCATAACAGCCCTCCAAAATCCGCAAGTAAAAACTCTATTCTCAGAAATGTTCATAGTTCCAATACGTGGGATGGTGACGGAAGCAACATCGGATATCAGAGCCGATATTTAATCTATGAAGAAAGATTTACATGAGAAGGATCGTCAAATAAACGATCTCATCAACACAGTTGACTACCTCCGTCAATACACAACGAGAGACTCACTCAGAATTAGCGGTATACCAGAGGGCGATGATGAAGAGCCAGACCAGTTAATACTCGACTTAGCAAAGGACATGGGAGTACCAATGAAAGAGCACGAAATACAACGCAGTCATCGCTCTGGTGACCCACGGTATGCCACAACCGGTAAACCACGGACGCTCCTAGTCAAATTTGGAGACTACAACATTAGGAACGGTCTAACATGAAAGGGAAGTCGCCGTCGAGAGGCACTTTTGTGAATGAGCATCTCACAAGCACTCGATCGGGCATGCCAGCTCGCTGCAGAAAGTTGGCAAAACTAAACTTTATCGACATGGACGTACGATGGAGTGATCTTCGTGAAAGTTAGGTCATATGACAAAGCACTTAGACTCACAACATTCAAAGGACATTTATGATCTCCAGGGTAAACTGGGTGTAAGATCAGAAGATCTCAATTAACTTCTGAGTCTGATGGCCACATCGTTGAGCACAAGCTCAATATACATAATTGAGCACACGCTCAATAAACATAACGTGCTCCCTATCATACATGTATATGTACACTCATGATACGACATATAGTACCAGATCAGAATATCTCGATTAACTTCTTGATCTTATGGTCCCTTATGACACACCAGTATGCTTCCTGCCACACATCTACATATATGTAAACACACATGACAAGGTGTAATATCATGCACCAGCATGGTTCTCACATGCACAATGGGTCAAAATAATATGCCATGAATATGAAATACACGATCCTTCCCCTTTCAAACTATATCTGCTAATTGTGTGTATTATAACCTTGATGTTACCTGCTCAACAGCCCAAACTGTGAAGGCATACATGTACATCGAGGCATATGATCCACCGGTATTGTATTGTCTACTGCGCGAAAACGCAACTAGAACGCGCTGCAACTTTATTTGTAAACAATGCGTAAATTTCTCTAGCTATATTTGTAAACAATGAGTAAATGCCTTCATTGTATGCGTAAGGCGGAACATGATTTTGATTGGTCACTTTCCTCTTCTGTAACAATAACCCAATTATAATCGATCCACTTCCATCATCAAAAGAACAGCGCGGTTGATCGGTCGACACAATCTGCAATCCGCTACAACTTTATTTGTAAACTGAACAATGCGTAACTCACTCAAGCGTTCTTTGTAAACAATGCGTAAATTCCTTTATAACGAGCACGTAAGGAGGTACCCGGTTTTTAAAACCCACCGGCGTGTTATCCCTTTGTCCTGACACGGCTCTTATCTGGCAGAAAGCTCAAGCGTTTTGATCGCATGAGCATTATTTTAACGCCAACAGTCATTCTTTTTTAAGAATGCCCGTGGGCATTATTTTTTAAGAATGCCCGTGGGCATTATTTTTTACGAATACGCGAGGGATTAAATCGACTGAGGGACGTCATAGAGTGGCTCCTCCCCCAATCATGTATGTTGAGTCAAGAGCCTATTGGCAAGCTTAAAGGTACTTAATCCGATCGGGCCCTCATAAGTTACTATTTCTTTGGCTTCGGGGATAAAATGGTTGATTCGAGACGAGTAAGCCTACCTATCAACGCTCATAGTGATCAGATTGTGGAGCTATCGACTTGAAATTTGCTATGTGAATGTATCTTGCCCCGTATACGAATTTTATCGGGTCGCCGAGCCCGTGCGACGCCAGCTTCGCGCATGCGCAGACGAGATCTCGGAAACGGGTGGAGCTATCGACTTGAAATTTGGTATGTGAATGTATCTTGCCCCGGATACGAATTTTATCGGGTCTCCGAGCCCGTGCGACGCCAGCTTCGCGCATGCGCAGACCAGATCTAGGAAACCTGGCGAGCCCGTGCGGCGCCCGCTTCGCGCATGCGCAGACGAGATCTAGGAAACGGGTGGAGCTATCGACTTGAAATTTGGTATGTGAATGTATCTTGCCCCGGATACGAATTTTATCGGGTCGCCGAGCCCGTGCGACGCCAGCTTCGCGCATGCGCAGACCAGATCTCGGAAACGGGTAGAGCTATCGACTTGAAATTTGGTTTTTGAATAGCCCGGACAACGTCTGGCTGGGTAGAGCTATCGACTTGAAATTTGGTTTTTGAATAGCCCGGACAACGTCGGGCTCATCGGCTAGTCTATTATATATTTTGGAAGATCTGTCTGTGTATCTGTGTGTGTGTTCGCGGTGAACTCGAAAACGGCCGACCCGATTTCGATGAAACTTCGTATGTGAGGGTACTATCGGTCGGGAAGTGGCATAGGCGTATTAATTTTCAGATCCGATGTCAACGTTTCACGTGCCGAGGTCAAATCTGTTTTACGCTGTGTTACGGGACTTTCATTTGAGTTCGGTGCTTGCAAATCGATTCGAAACAGCGCGAATAATAAAATGCCAGTCATAATAATGACACTGTGAGAATCTTTCGTATTTCCTCTTTCCAACGATATATAATGCGTATGTGTCCGTTTTAGTTATATGCCTCAATTATCAAGAAGAAGTGGTACTATCTTCCATCAGGATAAAAACAATGCGTAACTTCTATGACGTCGTTAGAGGTCATAACGTTAGATCACGTTAACGCTTAACCGGCCGACGCATTTGACTGTTTCAGACGTCTTGGCGATATCTCGGGCACCGATGGTAATTTATCTTTACGTTGAAACTTGATAATTAATGAGCGTCTGTATATGAGGCGCGTTTATATACTTGAGTGGAAATCAAATCGGGTTAAACTGCCGGATTTTTACGGACGAAATTTGATGCATAGGGTATCTCGGTATCCGCTGGGCCGATTTCCCGGTATCCGCTGGGACGATTTCCACCATTTTTGGGGTGTTGGTGTTGGACCCCACCTGACCTTGACCTTCAAAATGGTCAATTCAAGGTCATAGCCCGGACGAAGTCGGGTCACCTTCTAGTATATATATATATATGGTATTATTCTGAGTCACTGATATCTGAGTCATCTGATCCATCCAGTTCTTCTTCAACTTCCTCGATAGGCGTATCGTCTTGAACATTACACAGTCAACACAGTTACAAATCTCCGTGCAAGGAATGTTTTTAGATCTGCTCTTACATTTCTTGGAGTTACACTGACTCTTCTTACAGTTACAACGGACTTGCTCTGTGAGAAAGTCTGGTGCCATTGGCAAAGTACCCCACTCAGTAGCCAGTCCATCGTCCGATTTCGACCATCCATTTGTTCCAGGTGCAGGTGCGTTGGTACTCTTTTCCATGGCTCTTCTGTAGATACACTGTAGATAATTAGCTCGTTTCATATGATGCTCAAGATAATCTTGATTTGGCGGTAGGATATCCAGGATGGGCTTCTTTGAGAAGCATTTATAACGGAGGTCGTTAAAGGCACGTGATGCCTTAGTTATCACCGTAAACAGAAAAATATTAAAACGCATACAGTTTCGTTCATATATACCATGACCATCGCGTAAACAGCATTTTATCATAAAGATTTACTATATTTTACATAAGCAAGAGCCTGATTGTGTTACAGAAGACAGCACAATGCTGCTGGCTAATCACACACAAATGGCATAAACGCTCTTTATTCGTTCCATATCAGGAATTCACCAACAAGAACGCTCTTTATGTTCACCATCATAATATAAACAAACACCAGAAAAGTAACTTTTTATGCTTTTGTTTACATAACAATGGTCAAAGATATGACAATAACATACTGTTTATGCGATATTTCTTATTTGTATACGGACAAAGTCTGTCTACATTTTGTTGTTCTTTCTGTTTGTGGCGGTTTTTGACGGGTGGAAATATTTTCACATGATACCCACCACCAAGGCCAACCGTACCTTTAACTATAGACATGTCCCCTTGGCCATAAATATGAAAAACAAACTTCTCAATTCCATGCATAATATCACCTGTGAGACTCCAATCCTTACCAATAAGTTCAAGTGCATCCAAATATTCTGCATTTTCAAAGGCGATTTGGAGTGGCTTGACCTTCCCCTTTCCACGGAAACAAGACACTGTGTCGCAGCCACTGAATGGATGGTATCCGAGAAGCATCGAACATTTGCTGGGACCCAAACCAGTCCCAAGCAATGTAACATTTCTTACAATTTTTCCAGACTGAATGCACAGAACTGATTCATCATGAAAGTAATGACAAAAACCTAAAGCAATAACGTATACATCCGTGTCGTCGCTAATTATAAGAGCACTACTACCGTCTCTGGTGGCATGGGCGGCATGTAAAATAAGTCGGGTGCCCGCTTCTTCGTGATCACAACCAGTGAGGTCACCCACAAGTTCGACAACAAGTTAATTGTCCTGTGCAGCAAATGAATGACATTCTCTGCCATGTGCCAGAATAATCGTGACGTCCTTAAACATGTCAGATGGCAACAAAGACCACTGAACAAATAGGGCCTGAATGAGGTTTTCCTTGTTCTTTCCCGACTTTAGAAATTTGCTGAATTGCTGAGGTGTTTTTGTCCTTCAGATAGGATCGCGAAGACAGTTGCACCTCCGTCTCGGCCATATCTTCTGTCCCTTTCGGCCCCTTTAATGCTGTCTTCTGGGTAAGTGTCGGCGACGAAATCAATTCTCTTGCTGTTGTGCAGCGATGCAAGATTCATAAGAGAAACGAGGATTTGTTTAGATAGCTGTCCATAAGTTGTTGGAATATATTTCAGTTTTTGAATCATAGCCATCGCGTCCACTATAACTGACGGGTTCGTTGGAGTTTGTTGATCAACAACGGCGATAATTTCATCCAGATGATGGGCTAATGTTGCTTTGTTAGTTTTGGCCAATGTTCCGTTGCAGTGAGCCAAGGCGTATGGATATGGCGAAATATTGAAGACGAGAAGATCCTTCATGTTCAATGGTGGGTGGGCTCTCATAATACATACATAAACAATACGACATGGGGTGACACCTTCTGGCACCCAAAAACCACCGTAGCGTTGAATTCGGACTCACAACACCGATTTTGGTCGTGTAAACGGAAATGTCCCGTATATTTCGACTAACAAATGTGATAGAAGCTCTCCTTACCTTGTTAGATCGTCAGAATATCCGTTTAAACGTGTTTTACAACTTTGAGGTGGGATAAAATCACCTTGCTTGACCATCAACATGCAGGGGAAATAACTCTATCATACCACAATTGGTCTCTCAGAATAGGTCCCTCTATAAGGCGGTGTATAAAAGAAATGGTAACATTTCAACATCGCAGATCAAGACTATCTTATATCATGTTCAACAACAATTTTAACATTTACAAATATGCAATAATATATAATATCATAATAGATAATAAAATATGTAATTTAATGAGACCAATAATTTAGTCGTTCACAGATTATGAATGGAGTGCTCCTAACACAAATGAAGGACCTCAGAACAGAACTGTGTAGTTTACTGTGTCACGTTGCATTACTAAAATATTACATATGTACATGTTCGGGTGTGTGAAACTGAACAGATAGTATACAGGAGCTATACAAACTGTAGGAATTTAGCATTCTACGAAGATCACCATAAATCTGAAGCAAATGGACTGTACCACTCCATAGAAAACATCGTCTGGACAACGCGGCGATAAACTGACGAAAGAGATTTCGCCATCGAGAGTCACTGCATTCAATTAATATATAAGAATGATGGTGTTTATTGTCAATTTGGATATAATATTTGTAAAAAATACCTACTTTGAACAAGATTAATCTACATTTTTAATTGATCACCCTACTGGAGTGTTCACTTCACTTTAAAAACATGGCGCAGAGCCTGGCAGAGGCGACTAAAACGACATGCAGTTACATTCTTGGTGCTGCACTCTGGTGGGATACCAGCAGGCAATAACTTGACCGAATACCGTATATTAGTCTCCAATATTGTCATTGCCGACGTCTCTCGCCTCTCATGAATTATTTAACGTAATTCTCCGAACCAATTGATTACTCTCTATATATTTGATGCAACTCAAGCATTTATACTAACTATCAATCGATTTCGTTGTTTGCCAATTGTATTTCTGACTCATAATAAGTACCTGCTTGAATTTGATAATCTTCAGAGACACAAATCGAAAATGATATACATGTAGCTAACAATGTGGTAACAATTTCAGTAACTTTGTTTTGAACAAAAAGCCATACAAAGTCATTGTCATTGTGGTAAATCCACTCTACACATAGTTTTAATTTTTCATATATAACACCATATCATGCATAAGATAATTGATCATTGCAAATATATGTGCTAATTGTTTTTTCTCTCTTCTACCCACCTGTAATCCATCAGTTCATTAATCTTCTCATCATGCTCCTTATCCCTTTTACTTAATCTACTCTTCCACGACTCACTGACCACTATATGTAATCTGTTCTTTTCTGAGGAGATGGCTCTATATAAGCATCTGATGCTTGTTGTCAAATCATCTTCCTCCCATCTAGTCTCATGTGAGCCTATGCATAGGCCTACATGTGTCATGTTTTATAATTATATGTTTTTGGGAAGAAAATCACAGGTAAGAATATTTTATAGTATAACAAAACGTTCAAATCAAAATATAATATAAACTAGTATACACTTTAATTACAACTAAAAATGTTGTATTATGATAATAAAATAACATACAACAGAAAAATATATATAAACATCCAAACGTTACACAGTTATATTATGTTCTGTTGAGAGGTCCTTCCTTTGTGTGGGGAACACTCCATTCACAATGTGCAATCTACTGAAATATTGGTCTCGTTAAATTACGTAGCATACTTGTAAATGTTAAAATTGTTGTTGAACATGATATAAGATAGTCTTGATCTGCGAGGTTGAAATGTTACCATTTCTTTTAAACACCGCCTTATAGAGGGACCTATTATGAGAGACCAATTGTGGTATGATAGATAGAGTTATTTCCCCTGCATGTTGATGGTCAAGCAAGGTGAGTTTATCCCACCTCAAAGTTGTAAAACACGTTTAACCGGATATTCTGAAGATCTGACAAGGTAAGGAGAGCTTCTATCACATTTGTTAGTCGAAATATACGCGAAATTTCCGTTTACACGACCAAAATCGGTGTTGTGAGTCCGAATTCAACGCTACGGTGGTTTTTGGGTGCCAGAAGGTGTCACCCCTTGTCGTATTGTTTATGTATGTTTTATAAATATGTTTTCTACAAAGTCCCTGTGCAATGTCGCAGTTGGCCTATTGGAAGTATTGCCGTGTTCGGTCAATCAGTGCATACGCATCAATGCGCTTCAAATGAGACACGATAGTACGTAATTGAATTACCTTTTCATGGAAGATGGACTTATAAACATTTGAGACCAATGTAGATGTGGTTATCAGTGGTTATTTCGGCCAATTTGGCCGTTTACTTCATGTCTGTTTTTCATCTGACGTGTGTGACGGATAAATGATGTGGAGGATTTATGTAAATGTTAGCCCAAACTACATTTCCAAGTAACGATGGTTTTGTTGTTTATTTTGAGGAATAATACCGCGTCAGATGAATTCAGCCCAACTATGTTGACAGTTGTCGTGTAAAACATTCGGCAGTAGGTTAGCGTTATTTAACATGGGGAAAATAGACTACTGCGCTTGAACGAGCATGTGAATTTGTCGTTTTTAATGTATAGCAACTTGATAATCAATAACAGAGGCATTCTCTGTCAAATATGGTCGCTCTATTTACGGTATTAATTGCGGAACTTTCTAAAGTAAACTACGCGTAAACGGATACATACGGTAAATTATAGAAGGTGCCCTAATCGGCCTAATCGCCCCAGGGCCAACTCGCCCCAGTCGACGTGTGTCAATTCGGTACCTACTATAACATGTACCCGATGCTGACCGGTTCGGAATAAAAGATGTATACGTGTGTTATATATTATTGAAATTTGGTGTATATGTCCGGGCTGGGACATGGAATACAACAACGTTTGAATTGTTTTTAAATTTACAAATTTGTTGATTTTATTCAATTTTTTTTTCGTTTTGAAAACACACTATAAAGTGTATATAATATAATAACGAACACGAGACATACATAATTTATAAACTGTTAACAAAAGATATCAAATTCAATACATGACAAAGATGACTCAGTGGAGTTTATTAAGTGAACATAAAAACATTGAGGTAAGAATCTTTTTAAGGAATGCAACTTTATTTAATGATAATAAACACATAAATTAAAATAACAAACATGAGACATACATGATTTATAAACTGTTAACAAAAGATATCAAACTCAATACATGACAAAGATGACTCATGATCAGTGAAGTTTATAAAGTGAACATAAAAATATTAAGGTAAGAATCTTTTTAAGCATTACTAAACCGTTTAGCACAGACCACAGTCCACTTCACTCATCCGATCATCACCAAACTTCATATTTATCTTGATATTGATATATCAGATGAGAGCTATCAAATTTTTTTTAATTTCATAGGAAAAAATGGTCGCCAGTGGCCATATTGCATTTACGTTATATGTTATCGCGTCATGTCGATATCTAGTATTACTTAGAAATTTCACCTTTCCAGATTCATAATTGCTCCATTGACTGTAACAGATGAAATTATTCCCCTCTTCGGATAGAGTGTCACTGAAACTTTATTTTGTCAGACTGTCTGTATAATCACTGATTATATATGGCAATAATCTGTAATAAGATGTAGCACTATTTTATTTTATATTTACATGCAGTGCTGATTTTATACAACAATTCTAATCCCCCCTAGATCATCATGTGATCGACCATACATCGCGCGAGGACCTGGTTGAATTTAGGGGGGTTTATGGATCACTTCTGTCCTCAAGCTAGATTATACTTATGACATTTAATGGCATGTTTCTAACGTGGAGGGTTAGATATGCTTGAGAAACCACCACTCTTTAATTCACACCAAGTTCTCAGCTGTCATGTTCGGATATTAGAACCCATAGCCATGATATATGGTTTATTTTGTGTATACTAGTAATATAGTTATTTTCAGTACCTTTATATACCAGTACTGTGTATAACAATGCATATAAATTAATCCATGTATACATGTATATTGATTCAACGGATTCAGTGGTTTTGTTTTGTTTTGTTTATTGGAGAACTTTTTCTCATGTGGATATTTTGGGTCACTGCTAGATGTGAGCCATATTTTGTTCTCAAACTGTCCTTAGCAGCATGTTTGTGACTGCAGCCTCATTTTCATGTGGGACCCCTTTCCTATAGGTCTATGGCTCCATAGTATGTCAAAGCCCCCTTTCCTATGCTTTGTATGTGTGTATATGGCCCCATAGTATGGCAACGCCCCCTTTAATTATTATATATCGCTCCTCCTTCCTTCCCCGGTAATTTCTGGAACATTTTTATTGTTCTGGAAAATTCTGGAACATTTTTTTTGTTCTGGAACATTTTTATTGTTCTGGATCAATCTGGAACATTTTTTTTCTAGTAAAATCCATAATGTATTCGTGTAATAAAATTCATATTTGTCTACGGCCTCTTTAAAATTATATAACTGTAAAGTCCCAATGTTAATTTCACCCAGTACACACATTGGCTATCATAGCATCTATTTATTTACCACGCATAGAATATAGGCATTTAAAATTATTTATCAAATCTCCTTAAAACACTTCGGCCTCTTTAACTTTTTTTACCTTTAATAAAAACATTATTGATCTCACAGATTTATTAACTGTTATGTACCTGGTAGAAAACACATTCCACGAGGCACGCTTTCTAACAATAACAGAGCATCATGGAATATATTCTATAATGGTTTAAACGATTACACATGTGCACTAAGAACGCGATACACTAAGTGTGTTTTCACCATGAATTTATCTGGTAATTTAAGCGTTCAAACACATTCGGGGTAACCGTAGATAATAGCCGATCTAATGTGTAATTCATTCAATAACGCTCTTTAATGCCATATAAAGCATATTTCGTGTGGCCCTTTAAACTAACAATGCTGAAGGCAGACGCACCTTTGTCTGTTAATTAACTTCTAAGCACGTGGGAACACAATGCACCTACTGCAGGGCACAGAGCTCTCAAGCTAATAACACAACATATAACCATTCTGGAACATTCTCCATACCGACGGGGATAAAGCGGTGAAACAGATTAATGAGATTATGCATACCACTAGGTGATAAAACATTTAAACCTGCACTAATTTGAATCATTTGCACATATTGGTTAGGAAAAATATAATGCCTTTCTAGCTGCCTCTGAAACAATTATAAAATTAAAATAATCTACAAAGTTCTCAGCACGTGGGAGACCATCTAGGTATTAAATACACATCTAGCTCCAAGCAGCCAACATATGCTTACAGAGCATAACCCATGCAATTTAACTCTCACAAAAGTTATTCCGCTAGCGGAATGAACCCTGAATACATACTGACTCCCCATTATGTATCCCTCCTAATGGTCAACTGTTATGGTACAATTGATTAAATCATCACTAACATTAGTTAAGCTTTTTCTCTAAATACCCCTTTAATATCTGTAATCGAACTATTAGGAATCAATCAACGCCTTGCCAATAGATATTTGAACATTTCAAATAAAGTAAATCCTACACACAATTTCTCGAAGCTTCGTAATTAAACACATGTTTAAGTCATTTAATGCCACGATACGTCTGTCATTCAAATGCATGCTCCTAATGGCTTCTGCATCTGTGGAGACTGAGAGATAAACAAAATTAATGTTTCTGTAGAAATTAAGGTTTTCTAGTGTGTCACTACTTCAGATATGGTTCAAATAGCATACAAATCACCGCATTTTGGTCACATACCTTAAAGGTACACGTCATTTATGCATTTAAACCTAATTCCGCGTATACATCAATAAAAACGCTCTTTATTTTCCAAATAGTTTGAATGTACCTAGTTTTAACAAAGATTTATGCAATCTACATGCTTTCATTCATATAAAATTTACGAAATGTATGTTAAACGACAACAACATTGTAACAGACTGACCACTTACCTTCAATTTATAGGTCATATTAGCCTGTACATTTATGGGAGACAGACATACATAATATAATGCATTGGCACAGTGTTAGTGATAATAATAAGGTGTCATTACTTCAGAAATGGTTCATATAGCATTCTATTGTACCCGTGGTCACGTACATTAAATGAACACGTCACTTAAGCATTTAAACCTAACTCAGTGTATCTATCAATAAAACGCTCTTTATTTTCAAATTTGTCTGAATTGTACTAAATTTACATTTAAAATCAAGCATTTAAACCTAATTCCGTCTATCCGTAAATAAAAAACGCTTTTTATTTTCAAAATTTGTCTTAATGTCCATCGTTTACTAAATTTATATTTAAAATTAAGCATTTAAACCTAATTCCGTCTATCCGTAAATAAAAAACGCTCTTTATTTTCAAAATTTGTCTTAAAGTCCATCGTATACTAAATTTATATTTTAAATTAAGCATTTAAACATAATTCATCGTATCTATCAATAAAACGCTCTTTATTTTCAAAAACGTCCATAGTTTTAACAAAGATTTTGCAATCTACATGCTTTAATTCATATAAAATTACCCAGTGTGTGTTAGACAACAACATTATAACATATTGGCTTTCAAGTTACATATGCATGTACATTCGATGCATGCACGAGGAAACATTGTAGGAAATGAAGGTATTGATGTGTCATTACTTCAGAAATTGTTCATACAATTGACCGTATTTTGATCACATACCTTAAAGGTACACGTCACTTTTGTCTATAATCACACAAAACATTACACATATGGTTCAACATGTCCACCGTAGTAAGCTTATTTACTTCAGAAATGGTTCCAATAACATAGTATTGTACCCGTGGTATCACATACCTTAAAGGTACACGTCACTTTTGTCTATAATCAGACAATACATTACACGTAGGGTTAAACATTTCCATCGTAGTAAGCTTATTTACTTCAGAAATGGTTCCAATAGCATAGTATTGTACCCGCGGGGTCACATACCTTAAAGGTACACGTCATTTGTGTCTATAATCAGACAATACATTACGCATAGGGTTCAACATGGTCACCGAAGCAAACTAATCCAAAAGCAACGAACACCCATTACTGAGTCCCGCTGTTACACACAACACAATTACTCGGGATTAAGGTCTTCTAGTAATGAGTTATGGTTGTATACTTTAGAAATGGTACCTATAGCATAATATTGTACCCCATTGATGCACATCACGTTTCATGTGAATTACATGAGCAAGTAACTCAATTCTCTGCATTTCGAATGGCGTTGGGTATTTTTGTATATTATATACAGTGTTATTTAGCTTAGAAATGGTTGTTATTTTATATCAATATGCCAGTTTATGTCACAGACAAAATGCGTACTCACTCTTCACATAGACTAATATGTAAGCATTTGTATCATTTAGAATGTCAAAATATGGTCTAAGTCAGTCGTATTAGCTATATATGGCCACTTACCGTTCAAGTTATAAACCCATTGAAACTATGCTTCAAATGTAAATTATAAGTAACTTGAATATGATCGGTCCCCAGGCCCTTTTTTAGGTCATAGGTTCTAACCGACCATCGTTCATACTCGAACGCGTGTGTATATGATAGCTATGGTAATGGTAGAGAAATCTAGAGAGCTACGTAGACCCACTGCCTATACATCAATATATATATACGATATACATGCACTGGCCGCAATGGGTTCCCGTTACTAGCCTATAGACATGAAGTATTAAAGTTATACACCTTCATGAGCGCGCTCTTAATGAGTTTTGAATTGGCATACGGGTACGAATCCAAACCATTCCGATGTAATTTATCGGAATGCCAATCATAACCATCTGCACAGAGAAAGCTAGTAGGGACGATACACACTGTTTGCGTAATTGACTAGACACATTGAGGTAAAGAAGCACCCTGATGTATCAAAGGTATATTTCAAGGATTTTTAATCGGCAACCAATATTGAATATATTTTTGTTGGGCATGGTCATATGCACCACTGTGTTTTATATAAAACAAAAAACTAGTGGGAGGTGAAATCACCGAAGGCCAATATTCCCGATGGTGAGTTATTTTTAGCATATGGGGTACATCCACGACTAAAGAAGAAAGAACTGAGGTAAATTATACTTTATTATTTGATCACTTAACACACATAACAGGTTTTGCTGTCTCAATCTGTGTAACCTATTTCTAGTATGTAGCAGTATGTTCAGCAAACACAGGTAAGCGATGCCTACGGTTGCAAGTGGTACTCGTCAGTGATCACTGAGTTAGGTCTGTGGTTCAGAACCAAGCTTTTTAGTTTTCAGTGTATAATCACCATAAGTCCTGATTATTCCCAAGGTCCAAATGAGTTCACTGTCTAGTTCTGAAATAGTTTTAGTTGTGTTTACAATGTAATCCAATACTAGTTGTTCATTAAACATCTTTTCAATCGTGAAAATTTCACAAGGTTCTGGGAGAATGATGTAACCGCATATTGATGTTTCTTCTTCGAATATCCGACTTCTTTCATTGAAAAACACGTCATTGTAAACAGAAATTCGAACAAAGTTATCTCCAACAAGTTCACGAATCCAACGTATGTCGTTATTTTTAGCAATACCTCTAATTAGCCAACAGTCAGAGAACAGTTGATCCACAATATCTAGTAAGAAATCTGTTTCAAATTCTGTTCTCTCCAGTAAAGATTCCAATCTCTCTCTACCATCAACAAAATGTCCTTCTAAAATTAACTTTATTATTAGCTTCTCTTCCCTTCGAAACCAAGTTTGCTGTAATTCATTCTTGATTTCTTCACGTAGTGTTGATGAGTTAACTAAAGCTTTATACACTTTCTGACGTATTTCTGCTGGTAACATATCAATTACCTCCATAAGTCCTTACGAAACACTCTGTTTATTCGAGGTAATCCACTACAACACGGGGTATTGAACGTGAGTTTCTCACAAAATTAACACCATTATTATACAAATGGTGGTTCATACTATACATAGCGTTCGCACTTTAATGACGATCGGAAAAGTATTTATTACTTATTGTACTATTTATAATAACCAATCAAAATCCGCCGTTCAATTTAACTATACACGGGCAAGCGGTATGATAACAACCGTTCAACAACTTGATGTATACTAGTCATATTTCATATTGTTACTCTAAAATCTCCATTACATGGAGCAAAATAAAGAGCGTATATGATGTAGACTGGTGTATAAATACTTAGTGATTTCTTTTCATCAATTATATGTATTGTAACTCCTATAAATATAGTCTGTTATACAGAGTAAACATGTACCACGTGGCAGTCTCACGATAGGCATACTATGTGAAAACATGTGCATATCACATATTCTTTTTACCGTTCATTCGTACGTAATCCAACCTCTCTGTTAATACACAGGCATCAAACCGTTGGTGTGGAAAAGACCTACTATGTGAATGCGTGTATTTACTCGATGTATACTAGGTCATTCATATTATTACTCTGAAATCTCCATTACGTGGAGCAAAATAAAGAGCGTGTATGACGTAGACTGGTGTAAAAATACTTAGTGATTTCTTTCCATTAATTTAATAGCCGATCTAATGTGTAATTCATTCAATAACGCTCTTTAATGCCATATAAAGCATATTTCGTGTGGCCCTTTAAACTAACAATGCTGAAGGCAGGCGCACCTTTGTCTGTTAATTAACTTCTAAGCACGTGGGAACACAATGCACCTACTGCAGGGCACAGAGCTCTCAAGCTAATAACACAACATATAACCATTCTGGAACATTCTCCATACCGACGGGGATAAAGCGGTGAAACAGATTAATGAGATTATGCATACCACTAGGTGATAAAACATTTAAACCTGCACTAATTTGAATCATTTGCACATATTGGTTAGGAAAAATATAATGCCTTTCTAGCTGCCTCTGAAACAATTATAAAATTAAAATAATCTACAAAGTTCTCAGCACGTGGGAGACCATCTAGGTATTAAATACACATCTAGCTCCAAGCAGCCAACATATGCTTACAGAGCATAACCCATGCAATTTAACTCTCACAAAAGTTATTCCGCTAGCGGAATGAACCCTGAATACATACTGACTCCCCATTATGTATCCCTCCTAATGGTCAACTGTTATGGTACAATTGATTAAATCATCACTAACATTAGTTAAGCTTTTTCTCTAAATACCCCTTTAATATCTGTAATCGAACTATTAGGAATCAATCAACGCCTTGCCAATAGATATTTGAACATTTCAAATAAAGTAAATCCTACACACAATTTCTCGAAGCTTCGTAATTAAACACATGTTTAAGTCATTTAATGCCACGATACGTCTGTCATTCAAATGCATGCTCCTAATGGCTTCTGCATCTGTGGAGACTGAGAGATAAACAAAATTAATGTTTCTGTAGAAATTAAGGTTTTCTAGTGTGTCACTACTTCAGATATGGTTCAAATAGCATACAAATCACCGCATTTTGGTCACATACCTTAAAGGTACACGTCATTTATGCATTTAAACCTAATTCCGCGTATACATCAATAAAAACGCTCTTTATTTTCCAAATAGTTTGAATGTACCTAGTTTTAACAAAGATTTATGCAATCTACATGCTTTCATTCATATAAAATTTACGAAATGTATGTTAAACGACAACAACATTGTAACAGACTGACCACTTACCTTCAATTTATAGGTCATATTAGCCTGTACATTTATGGGAGACAGACATACATAATATAATGCATTGGCACAGTGTTAGTGATAATAATAAGGTGTCATTACTTCAGAAATGGTTCATATAGCATTCTATTGTACCCGTGGTCACGTACATTAAATGAACACGTCACTTAAGCATTTAAACCTAACTCAGTGTATCTATCAATAAAACGCTCTTTATTTTCAAATTTGTCTGAATTGTACTAAATTTACATTTAAAATCAAGCATTTAAACCTAATTCCGTCTATCCGTAAATAAAAAACGCTTTTTATTTTAAAAATTTGTCTTAATGTCCATCGTTTACTAAATTTATATTTAAAATTAAGCATTTAAACCTAATTCCGTCTATCCGTAAATAAAAAACGCTCTTTATTTTCAAAATTTGTCTTAAAGTCCATCGTATACTAAATTTATATTTAAAATTAAGCATTTAAACATAATTCATCGTATCTATCAATAAAACGCTCTTTATTTTCAAAAACGTCCATAGTTTTAACAAAGATTTTGCAATCTACATGCTTTAATTCATATAAAATTACCCAGTGTGTGTTAGACAACAACATTATAACATATTGGCTTTCAAGTTACATATGCATGTACATTCGATGCATGCACGAGGAAACATTGTAGGAAATGAAGGTATTGATGTGTCATTACTTCAGAAATTGTTCATACAATTGACCGTATTTTGATCACATACCTTAAAGGTACACGTCACTTTTGTCTATAATCACACAAAACATTACACATATGGTTCAACATGTCCACCGTAGTAAGCTTATTTACTTCAGAAATGGTTCCAATAACATAGTATTGTACCCGTGGTATCACATACCTTAAAGGTACACGTCACTTTTGTCTATAATCAGACAATACATTACACGTAGGGTTAAACATTTCCATCGTAGTAAGCTTATTTACTTCAGAAATGGTTCCAATAGCATAGTATTGTACCCGCGGGGTCACATACCTTAAAGGTACACGTCATTTGTGTCTATAATCAGACAATACATTACGCATAGGGTTCAACATGGTCACCGAAGCAAACTAATCCAAAAGCAACGAACACCCGTTACTGAGTCCCGCTGTTACACACAACACAATTACTCGGGATTAAGGTCTTCTAGTAATGAGTTATGGTTGTATACTTTAGAAATGGTACCTATAGCATAATATTGTACCCCATTGATGCACATCACGTTTCATGTGAATTACATGAGCAAGTAACTCAATTCTCTGCATTTCGAATGGCGTTGGGTATTTTTGTATATTATATACAGTGTTATTTAGCTTAGAAATGGTTGTTATTTTATATCAATATGCCAGTTTATGTCACAGACAAAATGCGTACTCACTCTTCACATAGACTAATATGTAAGCATTTGTATCATTTAGAATGTCAAAATATGGTCTAAGTCAGTCGTATTAGCTATATATGGCCACTTACCGTTCAAGTTATAAACCCATTGAAACTATGCTTCAAATGTAAATTATAAGTAACTTGAATATGATCGGTCCCCAGGCCCTTTTTTAGGTCATAGGTTCTAACCGACCATCGTTCATACTCGAACGCGTGTGTATATGATAGCTATGGTAATGGTAGAGAAATCTAGAGAGCTACGTAGACCCACTGCCTATACATCAATATATATATACGATATACATGCACTGGCCGCAATGGGTTCCCGTTACTAGCCTATAGACATGAAGTATTAAAGTTATACACCTTCATGAGCGCGCTCTTAATGAGTTTTGAATTGGCATACGGGTACGAATCCAAACCATTCCGATGTAATTTATCGGAATGCCAATCATAACCATCTGCACAGAGAAAGCTAGTAGGGACGATACACACTGTTTGCGTAATTGACTAGACACATTGAGGTAAAGAAGCACCCTGATGTATCAAAGGTATATTTCAAGGATTTTTAATCGGCAACCAATATTGAATATATTTTTGTTGGGCATGGTCATATGCACCACTGTGTTTCATATAAAACAAAAAACTAGTGGGAGGTGAAATCACCGAAGGCCAATATTCCCGATGGTGAGTTATTTTTAGCATATGGGGTACATCCACGACTAAAGAAGAAAGAACTGAGGTAAATTATACTTTATTATTTGATCACTTAACACACATAACAGGTTTTGCTGTCTCAATCTGTGTAACCTATTTCTAGTATGTAGCAGTATGTTCAGCAAACACAGGTAAGCGATGCCTACGGTTGCAAGTGGTACTCGTCAGTGATCACTGAGTTAGGTCTGTGGTTCAGAACCAAGCTTTTTAGTTTTCAGTGTATAATCACCATAAGTCCTGATTATTCCCAAGGTCCAAATGAGTTCACTGTCTAGTTCTGAAATAGTTTTAGTTGTGTTTACAATGTAATCCAATACTAGTTGTTCATTAAACATCTTTTCAATCGTGAAAATTTCACAAGGTTCTGGGAGAATGATGTAACCGCATATTGATGTTTCTTCTTCGAATATCCGACTTCTTTCATTGAAAAACACATCATTGTAAACAGAAATTCGAACAAAGTTATCTCCAACAAGTTCACGAATCCAACGTATGTCGTTATTTTTAGCAATACCTCTAATTAGCCAACAGTCAGAGAACAGTTGATCCACAATATCTAGTAAGAAATCTGTTTCAAATTCTGTTCTCTCCAGTAAAGATTCCAATCTCTCTCTACCATCAACAAAATGTCCTTCTAAAATTAACTTTATTATTAGCTTCTCTTCCCTTCGAAACCAAGTTTGCTGTAATTCATTCTTGATTTCTTCACGTAGTGTTGATGAGTTAACTAAAGCTTTATACACTTTCTGACGTATTTCTGCTGGTAACATATCAATTACCTCCATAAGTCCTTACGAAACACTCTGTTTATTCGAGGTAATCCACTACAACACGGGGTATTGAACGTGAGTTTCTCACAAAATTAACACCATTATTATACAAATGGTGGTTCATACTATACATAGCGTTCGCACTTTAATGACGATCGGAAAAGTATTTATTACTTATTGTACTATTTATAATAACCAATCAAAATCCGCCGTTCAATTTAACTATACACGGGCAAGCGGTATGATAACAACCGTTCAACAACTTGATGTATACTAGTCATATTTCATATTGTTACTCTAAAATCTCCATTACATGGAGCAAAATAAAGAGCGTATATGATGTAGACTGGTGTATAAATACTTAGTGATTTCTTTTCATCAATTATATGTATTGTAACTCCTATAAATATAGTCTGTTATACAGAGTAAACATGTACCACGTGGCAGTCTCACGATAGGCATACTATGTGAAAACATGTGCATATCACATATTCTTTTTACCGTTCATTCGTACGTAATCCAACCTCTCTGTTAATACACAGGCATCAAACCGTTGGTGTGGAAAAGACCTACTATGTGAATGCGTGTATTTACTCGATGTATACTAGGTCATTCATATTATTACTCTGAAATCTCCATTACGTGGAGCAAAATAAAGAGCGTGTATGACGTAGACTGGTGTAAAAATACTTAGTGATTTCTTTCCATCAATTATATGCATTGTAACTCCCATAAATATAGTCTGTTATACAGAGTAACTATGTACAACGTGACAGTCTCACGATAGGTCTACTATGTGAAAGCATGTGTATATCACATATTTTTTTTGCAATTCATTCGTATATAATCCAAGCTCTCTGTTAATACAGAGGCGTCAAACTTTGGTGTGGAACAGACCTACTATGTGGACGCGTGTATTTGCTTGACGTATACTTGTTCATTCATAGTATTACTCTAAAATCTCCATTACATGGAGCAAAATAAAGAGCGTATACGATGTATTCTTTTCATAAATTATATGTATTTTGACTCCTGTAAAGAGTCTGTTATACAGATGAACCGTGTACCAAGTGACGGTCTCGCAAAAGGTGTATACACATGTATTCAATGTATTCTTTAATAAGTCATTTCTCTATTATTTTCGTTCATTTTAGTAGTAATATTGGTAGAAATGTAGTCTGAAATCGTTTGTATAGCGTCATATAGCTTTAGTGGTGAGCTTATTGCATCCGTGTATACTAAACAAGCGTGACAACTCATGCATTCGTAATAGTTCAGTCTATTGTGATCTGGTGTAGCCTCGTATACACGAAGGCAATGTGTTCAAAGTACGCGAGTGCGTGTATGGTTTATGTATACGTCCATATTTCTTAAAGTATAGTACATATTTTGTGCGTTAAGACTTGGAACAAGTCCCCCTTTCACTGGTAAACTACGTATAAACGATCTATACTATAGTTAACTAAACCATTTCTACATAAGTGCGGCTCTATGGTGGTGTGTCTTACCAATATGCCATTATATGCAGATGGTAACGTGTTCAAGTGTGCACAAGTCTGATTTTGTGCCCACGCTTTACATATATGTGAGAATATTTTAAAGTATACAGATGCTCTTTAAGATACGCAGTGTTTTGTACAAATCAATATGTCATTAAATGACTAGTCATAATGTCAGCCATTTTCAGCCAACTATTTATACCTGTTATATGAGATCATATCGTAGCTGAATCTGGACCTACCTCAACGGCGAAGTGCGCTCAAATGAAGTTACACATATGATATGAGCCATTATATGGGTCGATGAGGTGTTATCTCAGTATGTCCATACAATATTAGTAAAATACACAGACAAATGTTCATATTTAGAGTAAATACATATGTGTATCCTTTAATGTAATGTCAGCAAATGTATAGAAACGCAGCGTTCAAAATAGTAAAAAGTATACATTTTTTACTTAAAATTTCATTGTTTATGGTTAATTTCCTGTTATGAAACGTGTCATTTTATAAACGCGTAATACGCAGTTACAAAAAGCCCTAATTGACAAACATTTTAAGCGCTATTATGACTATATTTGGCGAATAAAAAAAGGGCTATTTGACATAGTACAACAACGCGAAATGACTACTTTTTTAAACGCGAATTTGAAACTAAACTAATATACAAAAGAATTTTAAACTAAATAATAAGTTTGGTTGACAGCATTTTCACACACAGAAGCGTTATGATACAGTTTCACCACTCACACAGAAGCGATCTTATACGATGTAGCGGTATGTTACAGAGTTATCGTTCTTTTCGAGGCTAAAAAAAGCGCAGACCGACCCCCTCCCTCTCCCCCCGTTTTAAAAGGGGCGGGGTTAAGGGGAGCGATCGCGTGTCACGAAAACATGTCATAGAAGAAAAGTATAAGGCAGAGTAAATGGATGGGGGAAACGACACAGTATGATGGGTAATGGAGTGTGAGAAATGGGGATGGGATGATATGACCATGTATTAATTGGAGATGATAATGGATTAGGTAGTGTACACTGTTCATGGTTTTTAATATATTTAGATGGTGCAAAAAGGGGAAGGAGATGAGGAGAGCGAGAGGCAATACATTGGGGCAGAAGGGTATAATTTGGAGAAAACATTGAGGTGTAAGCCTTACTTTCCTAGGAAAACATTGTGATTGTTGTGGGTAGAACAGAGGTAAAATAAGAGTTGTATAAAATGGAAAAGGGAGACATGAAAGGTGCTTATGGGAAAAAGGGTCAAGGGGGAGTGGGAGCGTGTATAGAGGTGTATAGCGAAGAGTATAGGAGGCTAAGAAAAGCCACTCAATATAGGTTTATACATGTAGATAGTGCAAAAAAGGGAAGGAGATGGGGAGAGCGAGAGGCAAGAAATTGGGGCAGAAGGGTATAATTTGGAGAAAACATTGAGGTGTAAGCCTTACTTTCCTAGGAAAACATTGGGATTGTTGTGGGTAGAACAGAGGTAAAATAAGAGTTGTATAAAATGGAAAAGGGAGACATGAAAGGTGCTTATGGGAAAAAGGGTAAAGATGCAGTGGGAGAGTGTATAGAGGTGAATAGCGAAGAGTATAGGAGGCTAAGAAAAGCCACTCAACAGAGGTTTATACATGTGTAAAAAGGGGAAGGCGATGGGGAGAGTGAGAGGCAAGTAAATGGGAGCAGAAGGGTATAATTTGGAGAAAACATTGAGTAGTAAGCATTACTTTCCTAGGAAAACATTGGGATTGTTGTGGGAAGAACAAAGTGTTTAGAGGTACAAAGGGGGAAGGTAAAAAAGAATGAAAGGTGTTTATGTGGAGAAAGGTAAATGGGGTATAGGGTAAAATGAATAGAGGTGTATAACAGAGAGCTGTGGTGGGGGACATGTACATAATTAAAGTAGATGAGATAAGAATAATCATTGAGTATATACCTAAATCATATGAAATGTGGGGGTTTTGCTTTGGAAGGAGAGGGGTAACCATGATTGCAGACAGTAATTAGAGGGTAAGAGCCGGCAAGGGGCTTAAATGGTATAGAAAATAAAATGGCAGAGGAAAGCAGAGGGAGTGAGAAAAGAGGGCCATAGGGGTAAAAGTATAACTAAATCATATGAACTGGGGTTGGAGAGGAGAAGCGATGGGTAAAAGGGGACATATATATATATATATATAATTTAGGTGTAAGCAGTTGGTCGAAAACATAGGGGATGTAACGCGACAAAAGAGTAAACATAAAACAGAGAATGAATGGAAAGTATTACGTATATGTGTATGAACTTGGGGGTTTGTGTATTAAGGATACAGTAGTAAAAAGGAGAACACATGCAAAATGGTGTAAACTTATAGGAAATGACAGGGACATAGGGCAAAGAACATGAATGATGCATAGAGTAAAAGGGAGTGAGGATAGCTAAGAAGTTCGGAAGGGAGGGGGTTATATTGGGTAAGGGTAAAAGTAGAATTGTGGTAAATATGTAGAAGGGTTATGTGTAAAATGGGGGTGACATTTTTTCGTGACGCGCGATCGCTCCCCTTAACCCCGCCCCTTTTAAAACGAGGGGAGAGGGAGGGGGTCGGTCTGCGCTTTTTTTAGCCTCGAAAAGAACGATAACTCTGTAACATACCGCTACATCGTATAAGATCGCTTCTGTGTGAGTGGTGAAACTGTATCATAACGCTTATGTGTGTGAAAATGCTGTCAACCAAACTTATTATTTAGTTTAAAATTCTTTTGTATATTAGTTTAGTTTCAAATTCGCGTTTAAAAAAGTAGTCATTTCGCGTTGTTGTACTATGTCAAATAGCCCTTTTTTTATTCGCCAAATATAGTCATAATAGCGCTTAAAATGTTTGTCAATTAGGGCTTTTTGTAACTGCGTATTACGCGTTTATAAAATGACACGTTTCATAACAGGAAATTAACCATAAACAATGAAATTTTAAGTAAAAAATGTATACTTTTTACTATTTTGAACGCTGCGTTTCTATACATTTGCTGACATTACATTAAAGGATACACATATGTATTTACTCTAAATATGAACATTTGTCTGTGTATTTTACTAATATTGTATGGACATACTGAGATAACACCTCATCGACCCATATAATGGCTCATATCATATGTGTAACTTCATTTGAGCGCA
Source organism: Siphonodentalium dalli (assembly GCA_032622095.1). Classification (NCBI taxonomy): domain Eukaryota; kingdom Metazoa; phylum Mollusca; class Scaphopoda; order Gadilida; family Siphonodentaliidae; genus Siphonodentalium; species Siphonodentalium dalli. The sequence continues at coordinate 92,774,840 of CP136068.1, forward strand.
CTTCGCCGTTGAGGTAGGTCCAGATTCAGCTACGATATGATCTCATATAACAGGTATAAATAGTTGGCTGAAAATGGCTGACATTATGACTAGTCATTTAATGACATATTGATTTGTACAAAACACTGCGTATCTTAAAGAGCATCTGTATACTTTAAAATATTCTCACATATATGTAAAGCGTGGGCACAAAATCAGACTTGTGCACACTTGAACACGTTACCATCTGCATATAATGGCATATTGGTAAGACACACCACCATAGAGCCGCACTTATGTAGAAATGGTTTAGTTAACTATAGTATAGATCGTTTATACGTAGTTTACCAGTGAAAGGGGGACTTGTTCCAAGTCTTAACGCACAAAATATGTACTATACTTTAAGAAATATGGACGTATACATAAACCATACACGCACTCGCGTACTTTGAACACATTGCCTTCGTGTATACGAGGCTACACCAGATCACAATAGACAGAACTATTACGAATGCATGAGTTGTCACGCTTGTTTAGTATACACGGATGCAATAAGCTCACCACTAAAGCTATATGACGCTATACAAACGATTTCAGACTACATTTCTACCAATATTACTACTAAAATGAACGAAAATAATAGAGAAATGACTTATTAAAGAATACATTGAATACATGTGTATACACCTTTTGCGAGACCGTCACTTGGTACACGGTTCATCTGTATAACAGACTCTTTACAGGAGTCAAAATACATATAATTTATGAAAAGAATACATCGTATACGCTCTTTATTTTGCTCCATGTAATGGAGATTTTAGAGTAATACTATGAATGAACAAGTATACGTCAAGCAAATACACGCGTCCACATAGTAGGTCTGTTCCACACCAAAGTTTGACGCCTCTGTATTAACAGAGAGCTTGGATTATATACGAATGAATTGCAAAAAAAATATGTGATATACACATGCTTTCACATAGTAGACCTATCGTGAGACTGTCACGTTGTACATAGTTACTCTGTATAACAGACTATATTTATGGGAGTTACAATGCATATAATTGATGGAAAGAAATCACTAAGTATTTTTACACCAGTCTACGTCATACACGCTCTTTATTTTGCTCCACGTAATGGAGATTTCAGAGTAATAATATGAATGACCTAGTATACATCGAGTAAATACACGCATTCACATAGTAGGTCTTTTCCACACCAACGGTTTGATGCCTGTGTATTAACAGAGAGGTTGGATTACGTACGAATGAACGGTAAAAAGAATATGTGATATGCACATGTTTTCACATAGTATGCCTATCGTGAGACTGCCACGTGGTACATGTTTACTCTGTATAACAGACTATATTTATAGGAGTTACAATACATATAATTGATGAAAAGAAATCACTAAGGATTTATACACCAGTCTACATCATATACGCTCTTTATTTTGCTCCATGTAATGGAGATTTTAGAGTAACAATATGAAATATGACTAGTATACATCAAGTTGTTGAACGGTTGTTATCATACCGCTTGCCCGTGTATAGTTAAATTGAACGGCGGATTTTGATTGGTTATTATAAATAGTACAATAAGTAATAAATACTTTTCCGATCGTCATTAAAGTGCGAACGCTATGTATAGTATGAACCACCATTTGTATAATAATGGTGTTAATTTTGTGAGAAACTCACGTTCAATACCCCGTGTTGTAGTGGATTACCTCGAATAAACAGAGTGTTTCGTAAGGACTTATGGAGGTAATTGATATGTTACCAGCAGAAATACGTCAGAAAGTGTATAAAGCTTTAGTTAACTCATCAACACTACGTGAAGAAATCAAGAATGAATTACAGCAAACTTGGTTTCGAAGGGAAGAGAAGCTAATAATAAAGTTAATTTTAGAAGGACATTTTGTTGATGGTAGAGAGAGATTGGAATCTTTACTGGAGAGAACAGAATTTGAAACAGATTTCTTACTAGATATTGTGGATCAACTGTTCTCTGACTGTTGGCTAATTAGAGGTATTGCTAAAAATAACGACATACGTTGGATTCGTGAACTTGTTGGAGATAACTTTGTTCGAATTTCTGTTTACAATGACGTGTTTTTCAATGAAAGAAGTCGGATATTCGAAGAAGAAACATCAATATGCGGTTACATCATTCTCCCAGAACCTTGTGAAATTTTCACGATTGAAAAGATGTTTAATGAACAACTAGTATTGGATTACATTGTAAACACAACTAAAACTATTTCAGAACTAGACAGTGAACTCATTTGGACCTTGGGAATAATCAGGACTTATGGTGATTATACACTGAAAACTAAAAAGCTTGGTTCTGAACCACAGACCTAACTCAGTGATCACTGACGAGTACCACTTGCAACCGTAGGCATCGCTTACCTGTGTTTGCTGAACATACTGCTACATACTAGAAATAGGTTACACAGATTGAGACAGCAAAACCTGTTATGTGTGTTAAGTGATCAAATAATAAAGTATAATTTACCTCAGTTCTTTCTTCTTTAGTCGTGGATGTACCCCATATGCTAAAAATAACTCACCATCGGGAATATTGGCCTTCGGTGATTTCACCTCCCACTAGTTTTTTGTTTTATATGAAACACAGTGGTGCATATGACCATGCCCAACAAAAATATATTCAATATTGGTTGCCGATTAAAAATCCTTGAAATATACCTTTGATACATCAGGGTGCTTCTTTACCTCAATGTGTCTAGTCAATTACGCAAACAGTGTGTATCGTCCCTACTAGCTTTCTCTGTGCAGATGGTTATGATTGGCATTCCGATAAATTACATCGGAATGGTTTGGATTCGTACCCATATGCCAATTCAAAACTCATTAAGAGCGCGCTCATGAAGGTGTATAACTTTAATACTTCATGTCTATAGGCTAGTAACGGGAACCCATTGCGGCCAGTGCATGTATATCGTATATATATATTGATGTATAGGCAGTGGGTCTACGTAGCTCTCTAGATTTCTCTACCATTACCATAGCTATCATATACACACGCGTTCGAGTATGAACGATGGTCGGTTAGAACCTATGACCTAAAAAAGGGCCTGGGGACCGATCATATTCAAGTTACTTATAATTTACATTTGAAGCATAGTTTCAATGGGTTTATAACTTGAACGGTAAGTGGCCATATATAGCTAATACGACTGACTTAGACCATATTTTGACATTCTAAATGATACAAATGCTTACATATTAGTCTATGTGAAGAGTGAGTACGCATTTTGTCTGTGACATAAACTGGCATATTGATATAAAATAACAACCATTTCTAAGCTAAATAACACTGTATATAATATACAAAAATACCCAACGCCATTCGAAATGCAGAGAATTGAGTTACCTGCTCATGTAATTCACATGAAACGTGATGTGCATCAATGGGGTACAATATTATGCTATAGGTACCATTTCTAAAGTATACAACCATAACTCATTACTAGAAGACCGTAATCCCGAGTAATTGTGTTGTGTGTAACAGCGGGACTCAGTAATGGGTGTTCGTTGCTTTTGGATTAGTTTGCTTCGGTGACCATGTTGAACCCTATGCGTAATGTATTGTCTGATTATAGACACAAATGACGTGTACCTTTAAGGTATGTGACCCCGCGGGTACAATACTATGCTATTGGAACCATTTCTGAAGTAAATAAGCTTACTACGATGGAAATGTTTAACCCTACGTGTAATGTATTGTCTGATTATAGACAAAAGTGACGTGTACCTTTAAGGTATGTGATACCACGGGTACAATACTATGTTATTGGAACCATTTCTGAAGTAAATAAGCTTACTACGGTGGACATGTTGAACCATATGTGTAATGTTTTGTGTGATTATAGACAAAAGTGACGTGTACCTTTAAGGTATGTGATCAAAATACGGTCAATTGTATGAACAATTTCTGAAGTAATGACACATCAATACCTTCATTTCCTACAATGTTTCCTCGTGCATGCATCGAATGTACATGCATATGTAACTTGAAAGCCAATATGTTATAATGTTGTTGTCTAACACACACTGGGTAATTTTATATGAATTAAAGCATGTAGATTGCAAAATCTTTGTTAAAACTATGGACGTTTTTGAAAATAAAGAGCGTTTTATTGATAGATACGATGAATTATGTTTAAATGCTTAATTTTAAATATAAATTTAGTATACGATGGACTTTAAGACAAATTTTGAAAATAAAGAGCGTTTTTTATTTACGGATAGACGAAATTAGGTTTAAATGCTTAATTTTAAATATAAATTTAGTAAACGATGGACATTAAGACAAATTTTGAAAATAAAAAGCGTTTTTTATTTACGGATAGACGGAATTAGGTTTAAATGCTTGATTTTAAATGTAAATTTAGTACAATTCAGACAAATTTGAAAATAAAGAGCGTTTTATTGATAGATACACTGAGTTAGGTTTAAATGCTTAAGTGACGTGTTCATTTAATGTACGTGACCACGGGTACAATAGAATGCTATATGAACCATTTCTGAAGTAATGACACCTTATTATTATCACTAACACTGTGCCAATGCATTATATTATGTATGTCTGTCTCCCATAAATGTACAGGCTAATATGACCTATAAATTGAAGGTAAGTGGTCAGTCTGTTACAATGTTGTTGTCGTTTAACATACATTTCGTAAATTTTATATGAATGAAAGCATGTAGATTGCATAAATCTTTGTTAAAACTAGGTACATTCAAACTATTTGGAAAATAAAGAGCGTTTTTATTGATGTATACGCGGAATTAGGTTTAAATGCATAAATGACGTGTACCTTTAAGGTATGTGACCAAAATGCGGTGATTTGTATGCTATTTGAACCATATCTGAAGTAGTGACACACTAGAAAACCTTAATTTCTACAGAAACATTAATTTTGTTTATCTCTCAGTCTCCACAGATGCAGAAGCCATTAGGAGCATGCATTTGAATGACAGACGTATCGTGGCATTAAATGACTTAAACATGTGTTTAATTACGAAGCTTCGAGAAATTGTGTGTAGGATTTACTTTATTTGAAATGTTCAAATATCTATTGGCAAGGCGTTGATTGATTCCTAATAGTTCGATTACAGATATTAAAGGGGTATTTAGAGAAAAAGCTTAACTAATGTTAGTGATGATTTAATCAATTGTACCATAACAGTTGACCATTAGGAGGGATACATAATGGGGAGTCAGTATGTATTCAGGGTTCATTCCGCTAGCGGAATAACTTTTGTGAGAGTTAAATTGCATGGGTTATGCTCTGTAAGCATATGTTGGCTGCTTGGAGCTAGATGTGTATTTAATACCTAGATGGTCTCCCACGTGCTGAGAACTTTGTAGATTATTTTAATTTTATTAATTGTTTCAGAGGCAGCTAGAAAGGCATTATATTTTTCCTAACCAATATGTGCAAATGATTCAAATTAGTGCAGGTTTAAATGTTTTATCACCTAGTGGTATGCATAATCTCATTAATCTGTTTCACCGCTTTATCCCCGTCGGTATGGAGAATGTTCCAGAATGGTTATATGTTGTGTTATTAGCTTGAGAGCTCTGTGCCCTGCAGTAGGTGCATTGTGTTCCCACGTGCTTAGAAGTTAATTAACAGACAAAGGTGCGTCTGCCTTCAGCATTGTTAGTTTAAAGGGCCACACGAAATATGCTTTATATGGCATTAAAGAGCGTTATTGAATGAATTACACATTAGATCGGCTATTATCTACGGTTACCCCGAATGTGTTTGAACGCTTAAATTACCAGATAAATTCATGGTGAAAACACACTTAGTGTATCGTGTTCTTAGTGCACATGTGGAATCGTTTAAACCATTATAGAATATATTCCATGATGCTCTGTTATTGTTAGAAAGCGTGCCTCGTGGAATGTGTTTTCTACCAGGTACATAACAGTTAATAAATCTGTGAGATCAATAATGTTTTTATTAAAGGTAAAAAAAGTTAAAGAGGCCGAAGTGTTTTAAGGAGATTTGATAAATAATTTTAAATGCCTATATTCTATGCGTGGTAAATAAATAGATGCTATGATAGCCAATGTGTGTACTGGGTGAAATTAACATTGGGACTTTACAGTTATATAATTTTAAAGAGGCCGTAGACAAATATGAATTTTATTACACGAATACATTATGGATTTTACTAGAAAAAAAATGTTCCAGATTGTTCCAGAACAATAAAAATGTTCCAGAACAAAAAAAATGTTCCAGAATTTTCCAGAACAATAAAAATGTTCCAGAAATTACGTGGGAAGGAAGGAGGAGCGATATATAATAATTAAAGGGGGGCGTTGCCATACTATGGGGCCATATACACACATACAAAGCATAGGAAAGGGGGCGTTGACATACTATGGAGCCATAGACCTATAGGAAAGGGGTCCCACATGAAAATGACGCTGCAGTCACAAACATGCTGCTGTCCTTGTGAAGACATCACTGCCAGCGGTGATCTTCAATTTTACTATTTTTATGGCTAAATAATTTGGTTGATCATACAGACGACACCCCTTGTCCGATCGTCACCAGATTCCACAATGATCTTCTGGATAACCAGGGTGATAGTAATATAATTTTCCCGAATTTCGTTAAAAAACATGACCACAGTCAGCAATTTGGTATCTTACTCTTTTATCCTCTTTTGCGTGACTGAATTGTTTAGCAACTGTACAGACATATCCCTCATCTGATAGTCACCAAACTTCATATTGATCTTCGGGCTGACATCTAGATGGGAGCTATCGAATGCTTTGATTTTTTTTTGGAAAACACTGTCGCCAGCAGTCATCTTCTATTTTGGTTGTTATATACATGTATATCTCTTCATGCGGATAGCCAGTATTACGTATGTACTTCAATTTTCCGCATTCCTGTCATCATTTGAAATATAAAAATTTACCTAATACATGCACCCTTCAAAATTTGTTTCGTCGTATCTATTTTAATGACCCGTATGGTAATATTGATACAGATATATTTGTCAAACATTTCTTTGTACAATATACAGGTATTTAGTTTGTAACTAAATCTAGAAATATATAATAGTAGCTGGTGGACCCGACTTCGTCCGGGATGTTCCCCTATGATTTTCGGAGAATTGCGCGATTTGACCTTGAATTGACAATTTTGAATGTCAAGATCAGGTCAGGGTCATGATTTGACCCAACCGAAACACTCCTGGGACAAAAGTAACAGTAGGTATCAAATTTCGTTGAAATACTTCCGTTTTACCAGATTTGACATTGAATTGATCTTTTTGAATGTCAAAGTCAGGTCGGGATCAAAATTTGACCCGTCCAAAATACTCCCTGGAAATAATTTCTCCTAGGTATCAAATTTCGTCAAATCTGTCCGGCAGTTTTCCCGACCATAGCTAACAGACAAACAGACAGACAAATGTCAAAAATATATATTAAACTAGCTGATGTACTCGACTTCGTTCGGGCTAGTTAGGGATTTTTTTGTGATCGCCTCCATCTGGACAGTACCCAGTATATACAGCGTCTGGCCAAACTATTGTTCAATTGGTCCAGAAACATGCCTATATCAGCACGTTCGAGAACATGGTCCCACGTGAAATTGGACCCGTCCATATTGCTCCCGGGATCGAAGAAGTCCTACACACAATTTTTTAGTCGGATCGGTCAAGGTCCAGAAACATGCCTATGGGCGAGGTCAAGTTGACACGTTAAATACCAAATTCGAGCAGTGTTAGAGTCTATAACACATACACACATGCATTCATGCATACACACATACATACAGACAGGTGTTCCAAAATGTATTATCGATAGCTACAACAATTCTATGGTAGATAGTTCACGACCGACCTGATGCATGCATCTTAGTTTTCTTGTTGGTTAATGTTCAAGACGTTTGCATCTCAAAATTCACGATATTTTTCATTTCCGTGTTCCATTCGTGAATACTCAAGTACACGGCGAGATGGATAATATATTAGAAATCACGGATGTGGAAGAGGATATATTTAGAATTTAAGACGGATGCATTGTGATCTGCATGTACTAGACAGAAACTCACTTTTAAAACAATTCCTATCTCTTTGATCAAATTATGTATACATTGGCATTTTTAACAATACTCACGCTAAGCGTCTACTTATTATATATATATGTCACAGGGATGGCACCAGTATTCCACCGACGCAGGGGCTATAATATCCGCTGGTATGGGGTGCTATTATACCGTAATGCTATCTGGCTTACCATTGCACATTTCCCCGGCGAGGAGGAGATGACTAATCTGTACACCACTTAGTGATACCCCTGTCATTGAACCAGACCGAACTCCCATGTACATCGAACTGTCGAAGTGTTAGAAATATCTTACCTAATATTATGTCAAACTGAAAAATATATGCTGTTGTTGTCTAAAAACAACATTTCCCCCACTAATTTCTCCAACAATGAGAACAATTTCAACATATATGTGACAGAATATGGTTAAAAATAATTCTTTTGCATTGTTCTCCAAATTTACAACCGTTGGAAACTTTTACCAAATGTTGGGTAGGGTGAGACATTATTGCCAATCAAATATCAAATCATACCGGGAATGGAACAATATATAGCGTACTTACCTATGGTAATTCTGTGAAGATCGCCACACAACATGCACGCATGAGAAGTGCTGATCAAATATGTTCGAGAACAAAACAAAGCAACTTCATGGAAGATCGAAGCGCGAAAATGAGAAACTGGTACCGTATCAACAGGCTGTTTAAAACTATATCTGAATTCTTAACGATGCACATGTGATGAAATTTAAATCTAACAGCGTGCCTGACAGGCACTGCCTGTATAATAGTCTACCTGTACGTAATTGATACCGCAAACAGGATATGCCAACCCCGATCTCGCCACATAGTCGCAATAGTTGATTAGTAGTGACAGCTATATAGCTTTGTCGGTTAAAACACTGCTTGGAGCGGTAAGCTGGGCATGAATAGAATCTTTGTGATAACAGGACGATTTCTACAGCTTGGAGCTGTAAATCGGGGGCCCAATTTACAGCTCGTTGTATGAGTGTGTGTCTCCGAACGCGAATTGTCCATCAGAAAAAGCTTCGTGCACGTCTGGATGTTTGTCGACTAAGGTGTTCATTTCCATCAGATAAATTGGCAAATATCGTGCATAATGAACCCGCTTGTACGCAAAACACCACGGAAGCATATGATGGACTGTCTGAAGGTGTAGGTCCCAACTGCCTTCGCGGGTCGCCCTGATAAACCCCAACAAGTCCCCGACCATTTCCAAATAACAATTATCCTAATATATACTTATTTTCATGCATCATCTCTTCTGGGTGCCGAGACGTTTTTGGGGTCTAATTCCGTTTCTATATTGGACAACACACCATGATTTAACGCCATAATGTAAAATTTAGATTATGACTGAGGGATTATTGTATACAGCATTTATCACACTTCTTTTCCACCTACTTTATTATCTTTCTTGTCTATTTCATAATCTCCTCCCTTCTATCACTCCTCCACCTTTCTGATCCCTGCACTCGCTTAACTAACTTCCCAACATTTATTTGAAAACACAGAACAATATTCAAATTCCCGTCCTTTTTACCCTGTAGCTGTCTGTATTGACACTCGGGGTAACATTTTTGGAGGAAAAGATTTTTATAAAAGCCATAGGCTCATGGCTTGTTATCTAATCCTCATTTGAACTATGTTTTTTACTCAATATGTATAATTGTCAATGTGTTGTTCTGTTATTTTGTTCAAATAAATATTGTTTACACTAAATATGATAGCCAAAACGAAAAGGTGGTACTTAAATTTGATCTGTCGGCTATGTAAACGTCATACTTCGTCACAATATCACTAAAGTCCTTATCTGAGAACACATCATTGGCACACCCGGTGTGGAATTTGTTACTGAGTTCTTTGATATATTGGATAACTCTATTCCGGTCGCGGGATCAAATTCGATGAACGCGTCCAAGCATAGTCTATGTAAAGCTTCAAACATAACTTTGTGCACACGTATTGCTCTGTTGTAGTGTTTGCCAGTCAATACTTTTTCCACGGACCCCGCAGCAACAAGGTTAGATTCTATAATAACATCTTTCAACCCCGAGTCCTGGAATCTTTTTTCGATTGTAGACATGAACGACATAGCCGTGTGGAAGTCCCCAAGCCTCACAATCAATCGATATTGCATGACATCATCATTCCATCTAACCTGCTGAGCTTTCGCATATATGGCCTGATCAAACACCAGTACAACTTTGTCTAACTCAAGCCAATCTGCTATCTGCAAACTGCGTCTCAAAATTTCGTTCACAGTTGAGAATTCGGTTGGCGAGGCATCAATCATAGGTAGATAACCTATGTTACTCAGAGGTAAATTTACGTCATTCTGTTCTTTGGCCAGTTCAGTATTGAAACCAGTCCAAGCTGGTAATAAACGATCCTTGTTACACACATGCAGTCTAGAAAAAACATACGAAAGATCTTTCAGACGAGACATAACTCTTCGGTCGTCAACTGGCGTCATCTTCGAAAACTCATCACTGGGACTCGTTTTTTTCCCTAGAAAATATGGTCGAATGTTCTGAATTGGTAGCGAAATGGACCGGCGGTGTGACTTCTTCTGCGAAGTGGAAACTGTAACTGGTGGTGGAACACCAGGCTCGACTTCAGCGATCTCCTGAATAATAATACCATTTGTTCCATGTGTTGTTCCCGATCCAGTTACCGTCTCTTCACCAAAATCTATATTATCCCAAACTAGGGTTGTGATATTTCCTTTCTGGAAGCCAGGGGGCACAGGTTCTTGCATCGCCATTATCCTCTCTGCAAGAGCTGTGTCGTGTTCTAATACCACCGAATGCGAAACAGAGTGTCCCAAGCCATTTAGTATACCAATTAATTTTGATGAACCAGTAATATGTCGCACGGCCATTCCAAGTGAGAGATGCTTAGGTGTCTGCTTCCTTCCAGTCGAAGATGTATATATAAAGTCCTGCGCTAGTGAAAATATCAGCTTTTTCGTATCTTGTGGTGTGGTAACAAAAGTGTCCAGCTGAATGTCGTCATCAAAACCGAACACCCACGCGACGAAGTTAAACAGATGAACAGGTATCATTTTTGATACTGCATGTTGACCGAGATCGGAAACAAACGGTGGCCATTGAGAATCAAGTTGTGGAGAATCGGCTATCTTCGATTTTAATAACTTAGCCGCCAGGAACAAAGTTCTCAAATCATCAACATCAACATTTCCCTCATCGCATAGCAATTAACAGTCGCTATCGTCATCGGAATCCATGTCATCTTCGTGGAGAGATAGATCAGGATGACTAGTATGTTGACTGTAAAACATAATTTCACTTTCATTTTGCTTGAGTTTGAAGAATGTTATACCGGGACACTTATTTTGGATTCTCCGTTTTAGCAGCCAGTTTCTATAGTGTGAATAATCATGAGAAATGTCGCCTTCCGTGTCTTGTACGAAGTCGAGGAACATTCGATTTACATGACTCATGCGTAAAATTTCACCATTCTTTATCACTTTCTCTTCGAAGACAGTCTCAAAAAATGGATTAAAATGTTTATCAAACACACTCATCGGAGCCCGATTGGATGATGGAACTGTTTTATTTCGTGTGAATGATTTATAACATGAAGGGTGATATTTAGCTTCCTTGGCTATAAGGTCCACCGATCGTATTCTATGCAGCAAATGTTCAACACCCTTTTCACTCGCAGCCTCACATAAAGCACTTGAAGCATCTCGAGTTTGACAGAGAACAAGCTTTTCTTTGGTTCGGACTCTTGAGCAAGCATCTGTTGTGAATTTTTCATTACAGCATATAAGACACTCGTCAGGGAAAATGTCCCGAACACCTGGCTTTGTAGTCGAGTTTGAACTCCGAAGAACCTTTGGAGGACACGGTACATCTTCATTTTCAACATCGGGTTCGTTCTGTTCATTCTGTTCCAGATGTCTTTTTATAGCTCGATCAGTCTTGGTTATATTCGTGAACTTCATGTAGCATCTGTGAATATAGAAATTGCAGGAAACTTGAGTAAAAACTGTAAAATATGGGACAAATCAAAATGTAGCTGTGTTTCCTCTTACATTTAAAAAAGGACAGGTAGGTAAGCAAATTCATTATATTTTATTTTCATCATACGACCGGAAAAGGTATTATAGTACATAATATGGTGCATGTTTGAACATGATTATTAATACTTGAAACAGGTTTAAATATAAATGGTACCTTTAAATTGGCTTTAATAAAACAAAAATGTGATGCTATTACTGAATGGGATTTGTGTGACAAAGTTAAATTTCCACAGTACATGTTTATGTACATGGGAAATGGAATATCCTATAACCTTTGTGGCGACATGAATGTCAATTTTATTTTTAGATTCCAGATATGGTCAAGGAAACACAACTATATTTAGGCCACTGCAGAATACGACTACAATATTTTCCACGTCATTCTGACGGCCAGTTGTGAAATTTTAGACCTGTTCAACTAAAACCTGAATGGATTCGTTGAGAAAAAATTTCAGATACTCATTGGATTATTTGCTTCAAATTTCGAATTATATCGAAAATAAAAGATAAGAGACAGATACAATTGTCCCTTTAATATCCGTGATATATGTATAATAAATAATGTTTGCAAGAAATATATACTTTAAATTAAATTACGAACGCAAATTTATCAAAGGGTGTGATGAAGAGACATGTATGGGCCTAATAACTCAAGAATGCAGGTTAAGTAGATGGGCAAATTTATGGGTTTACGTTTGCTTTAACACATTTTTACAGACCAAATTAATATTCCATATCGTATGTTTGCCCATCTGATTTAACCCGACGATGATATATTAAGATAAGTAACTGCTTACGAAATGTTACAAAAGTGGGTACTTGACCGGTTTTTTGTTACGTTCCTTCCACTTCCGATTCCACAATTGCGATTTCGCCGAATTTACCCTATTTCGTGTTCCTTATATGCATCATAATTAATATTATATAGCCCCTACTACCATGGGCCCTAAAATAAACAGTTTATCAGCTATAATTGGGAATTTGGGCACGTTTTTCGTCACATAATATTGATCAATACTCACCTTCGATGGCAATATAGAACCGAGGTAGTTTGCACTGATTGTGTCAGCGATCGGGAGATCTCACTCTCTGGAGCACACTCAAGGACATTCCATTTTTCAATGCAGGATTTAAGTTTATCCAAACTAGCGTCAGATGAATGTATGAGCTCCTCATTTGGCTCAGTTTCGACGACGTGAATCGAGCAGTATACATCCATGTTTACGTTTGATTAAAAACGCGTCTCAAGAGCGTCAAAAATGGCGGAACGAAATCTGTTTATCAACGAAAAATAATTATGTTATGCTTCGATGGGGATTTGACAAAAAACGTGCAACTACTGGGGTGGAAACATTTTGCATTTCGAACCTCTTATATATAGTCTTTAATATGAGGCGAAAAATTATTTAGTCCCCAGATGGTTGTATCAGAAAGTTACATTTTCAGTGTTCGTCCCATGGCCTATATCACACAATTTAGAGTTATCGCTCCTTCATCAGTTTGCAGTTTTATAACTAATGATGGAGTTATTGCCGTTTCATAAAGCAAATCTGCAATTTTCCAGAAACGATTTTGTACAGATTACACAATCAAGAGTTATCGCTCGTCCATTAATTCGGCTGTTTTCGTTGTGTGACATCATTCTGAATAGCTTACACAATCTAGAGTTCTATCGCCGTCTCTGGCATGTTAACTACATCGACAAGATGTGGCCAGCTGAACTTGAATAGATAAATTTGAATTTGAAGAATAACGCACGACTCTTTTATCCCGATATCTAATGCGAAGTAAAACGCTTTTAATCGCGCAATCTCCTGTAATTCTGGAGAAAAAAAACAATCATAAGATATACTGCAGTCAATTATTTAAAGATGGATTATGTCTTTAAATAACATATTTTAAATAGTTGCGTGTGTATAAAATAATAGATATGAACTGAAGACCCATGTCAGGAAAAGCTTCTATCAACTAATATTGATTTTATTTCGAATATTAAATCGGGACCGTTCATGTTACTATTTTTAGAACAGACCATTCGGATGATACCATATTGCGATATAGAGCACTGGGCTGTTCCTATGGCTACGCACCAAAAGTCAAATGTCCCCAGATTGATTGTTTGTATTGTTTTGTTCCACAGATATAAGCGGTAATGAGTATAATTAACGTTTATTTGTGACAAAATTGCACAATAAAATTTCTGGTCTCTGTTAACAGTAACCACTATTGTTCGTTAGCTGAACAAACACACCTTTTTAGACCAGAAAATATACGAAATAAAATTAATATTAATCGACAGGAGCAATTCCGGACAGGAATCTTCGATTCAAATCTAATATTTTATACCCCGGTAACTATATAATACATGTTTACAAAGAGATAATCCACCTTTAATGATGTGTCCATTCAACTTACGCTTATTATTATTTTTATGGACTAGATACGTGTATGTGTATACATATTCTTTATACAAATATGATAACTTGGACTGATAATTTGGACGATTATCGAATGGCCGCTATACGATGCGTTATATTAGAGGCTGATATGCGATTCCTTCCTCTGTTCCTTCTCTTTTAATTTGGAAGGAATGGGTCGGGGGTAAATCGCATACCTCCACAATTTTAGCCTTTGATCATAAAATGGTAACAACGCCATTAAATGTGACAGCCAATAAGCGAGCATCATTCAATTCCGTCCATTCAGAAGGAAGGGTCTGACGTTTGCTGTGGTAAGTCCAATCGCTTCGAATAGCGGACATTCGATACACGACCAATCATATACATGTATACGTTAATCATAACAATTGTTGTTGTTTTATATTATATATATTAGATGGTATAATTAATCTACTACACTTAATTGTGTCGATGGCAGCGGGATTTAAAACCACAAGCACAACGTCCACTTGTGAATAGACACTATTTAGAGTTATCGCTCCTTCATCGGTTTGCAGTTTTACATCTAATGATGGAGTTACTGCTCTTTCATAACGAAAATTTGCAATTTTATTGAAACAATTTTGTATAGATTACACAATCAAGAGTTATCGCTCGTCCATCAGACTGTTTTCGTTGTGTGACATCATTCTGAATAGCTTACGCAATCTAGAGTTATATCGCTGTCTCTCTCATGTTAACTGAATCGATAAGATGGGGCCAGCCGAACCATCAAACGGCTTTCCGCATGTGAAATTAAATAAAAATAAAAATTCGAATTAAAGAATAACGCACGACTCTTTGATCCCGATATCGAATATTACCTCGCAAATAAATAATAACCCATTTACTGAAAATTCGCCCCATAACTCAGTCACGACAACCATCTTGCCATTGCCAAGTATTGATATTCAAGCGAACATATGCTAGCACACTCCAGATCGGTTGTGGCCGCCACATTTTGCTGGAATTCAGCGTGAGTTGTATTGGCGCGATTTCCCACCGTCATCTCCATCACAGACTGAAGACATTCGGTTTGTCTCAAAAATGCAGCACTATGAACAAAACTTGAATATGTTTTAATAGAAGAACGAATCCGTAGAACTCCGACATACTCAAATTAACGTATAATCAGGCAAGAGATCGAGGGAACGAAAATCAAGCTTATAAACCACGAACTTCGAATGTGTCGTAACTCACTCGTCAACCTGGAACAAGTCCTGATATATATGTCCCATGGTTGCACGTCATGCTCATACCTTGAGCAGCAAAGGTATGTCATTGATTGTTAGTTTCCTCGTATAACATATCAGCCCCATACAGAAGACATCGTACAAAAAGTCACATCGGCCCTGATGTTATAACGTCGTTGTCACCTTGCTGAACTAATGGGTACTTATGACGTGGGCGAACCATATTGGTATTGTGCGGAAGGAATACAGATGGTAGCATATCCGTTTGTGGACCGGTATTTGTAGAGGAATCCTTTTATCATTCAGTGACGAAGAAAGCACGCCCTGCCAAGTCTGATCGTGCTCTATAAACCACTATAAACGACACAACCATACTGGTATTGTGCGGAAGGAATACAGAGGGTAGCATATCCGTTTGTGGACCGGTATTTGTAGAGGCCTTCTTTTTATCATTCAGTGATAAAGAAAGAACGCCCTGCCAAGCCCGATCGTGCTCTATAAACCGCTATAAACTGAAGTCGCCGCGTGTAAAGCATATTCATATATAGGGAGCCATTAGGTATCTTAGCCTTACAATGCAACATGGAGTGGATCTAATTAGAAGACTGCAATTATTGCCATGAATTGTCAATAATTGTAAACCCGTGAACGTGACATTATATAGGGTGATGTTAAATGCTTTACATTTTAACTGCAGTTATGACCTGACGTTGTTGCTGACATATTGTCCTTTCAACGCAGCGAATCTAAATTTCAATCACAAGTTTTAATTAATTCATAATATATTTAGAAAATTCATCTGTTTGTACAAAATTTTAAAGAATCGTCTGTTTGGAGTAAATCTCAACCTATCCGCCCCCGTCTCACGTATTGGAACTTTTCAAAAGATTTTGGACGGGGAATAACCATCGATCAATTTTAATAGTTCTGTTTTTGTCTTGGACTGTCTTTTTGTTGTTATTAATTTGTAACTACATATATTAGGGATGAGTGCCCCGTGTGGGGGTAGTATAGGCCTACCGCCCCACTGCGAGGGGTAAGCATTCCCTAATGTGGCACCCTGTTTGCCGTGGGTTGCATCCCGTGAGATGTGGTGTATGAGTCCCGGAGGTACCAGGGCTGTCGTATCACGCGAGGCATAGACCTGCGGCTTATCTCACGGTCCTCTTTGGTTCTACATCTCTTCAGAATTCAGGATAAATCAATCGGCTAGTGACGCCTCTCCACAGTGTTTCAGATTACATGTCGTCTTCGTCAATGTTAAATGTTTAAATTTTGTAAAGTCCACACCTGTCTCACTGTGGCGAGGTACCGGGAGGCTGCTATATGCAGTGGCTAAATGGGTCACCGCTTCAGCTTTGGCCCGACCATAATTCGAAGGGTAGTCCGAGGCGTCTGCTGGGCTAGTTCTCGATTATTTGCTTTCCATATGGCAACTCATAAAAACAAAAACGTAAGAATGACCACCCGCCAAGTTCCACTATTGTTTTGATCCAAATCTCAAGAGACCTTCTTTTGTTATTGATCAAACGCTCCAAAGCATAGCAGGACTGGGCCACTCAGTGGCTCTCCTCTCATCGAATGTTCAAGAAAAATTCAAGCTGACTCTTGTGCTATTAACATCTAACATCTAACAACACAAGTGTTGGTTACTCCTCTCAAGACATTGAACAGCAGCAGATCTAGATCAGTGTTTAGAACTATCAATATAGCTGATTCTGCTGAGTCAGATATATTGGCTGAGTTAGCACCACAGGGAGTTACGGAAGTCCGTAGATTTACGAAGACAGTTGATAGTCAAAGCGTTCAGTTGAACGGTTATCTTCTGACCTTCTGGTGTTCTATTTGTGGTCATGATCAAAAGGATTGCACGAATCTGAAAACTTTTTCAAACTGTAAAGGTTCACATGCTGTAATGGATCGCTAATTTCCCATTTGGGACTATGAATTCACGATTCAACGATGTCATATATAGATGCTCAGAAAATAGTTGGTCCTCGACAATCCATTCAAAATGTCACACACTCAGCAATCGTGTCTACAACAAAGTGTGTTGGTGCTAGCACTCTTACACAAAGTCAAACCAATCTTGTCAGTGCATGCATATCACTCGCAACACAAGTTAAGGTGACTGATATTCCTGTTTCAGAACATGAAGTGCAGGTTATGGATACATCTTCTGCCGTTGAGACACTTCTCCGAAACAATCTATGCACAAACAGAAAGAAATCGCCTGTTGTTTAGAAACACAGATCACCAAAGTCACTCACAAGTTTCGACTCTCAGAAAGAGGTACACCTTTGAGCTTTTCAACAAATTTTACCACATGATTGAAGATAAACGTTTAACTGTCAAAGATACGAAACAGTATTTGTGAATCGAGGCTGTCGATTGGGCGAAGGATGACATTCTGCCTCAACCGCCCGGCTATCAACTTGGCGCATTGATAAAGGTTCATGCGCGATTAATCAAATATTATAAATACCTTATCACTGCAAAGTCTGATTTTAAAAGTCACTTTATATATTGCGATGTGGCTCCTTGGTAATTGCGTGTTATGTATTTGCTATTTGTTATCTATTCTTGTACTACTTTTATACGTTTTATCGTCAGTTCTTGAATTTAAATTCCTGACTCCAAGTGGAAACTTGCCTCTTGTGTGTTCTTATTTGTACATAATTCATCATTGCATTGTTTTAATCTAATCCACTGTCTGATTTGTCTTCACAATTGCTTGGCTACGATCTGTTTTGATCCCTGATCTGTTCTTGGTCGTGATATGGCCTAGCGTCTAAAACGACGGTTAAATCCTCAATCAATCATTAGGGATGAGTGCCTTATATGTCAGGCGTGTTTGGAAACTGGACGAGTACGAGTGCCATTTCTTTAATGAAGAATTGAAGAGCTAACAAATTCTCATTATATGGATAAATAATTTTTATTGACAACAGGATATCACAGAGAGCAAAAAACAAAGGCTTAAAAGTGGACATATGCAGGTATACAAACAGAGACTTAACAAAATATGAAAACAATCCTAAGTATTCATGCCAATAATGAGAATGTTGAGTGTCGATAACAAATGTAAGTAAAACATTAAGCCGAACATGAATTAACCGATGAGCGTATTTGGAATATTTGGAAAATATTTCTCAGTATTCGTACTTACATGACTAGTCTGGGGTAACTACTTATATGTCAGTGTGCCATTATATTCAAGAAAGAAATACAACTATATTCCTAACATAGAGAACAATGCCGCAACAATTATAGGGCGTATTGAATATCTGAACAGGTACCGGGAGATGAATTTGAAGTCCATCTCAAAATGAATGACAAAATGTTCAATGATACATGTAGATGGGAATCAAGATTTATCTTTGAATAATGAATTAGTTACTAACGTCACAATATATATACACCATATAGTTCAGTTTTTGTGCCGTGTACACAAAATTGTAACACACAAGAATAATGCTGAAGATCGGACGCAATGCATTTTTACTTTTATCATATAATATTTTTAAACTGACATATGTATTCGTATCAGAAGATATAAATGTTAAAGAGTACACACACAGAACGACACGATGTGTAAATGAGTTTGTCGATACGGCACGTGTGCTGTCGCGGAAGGATAGAACGAGAGGCGCTTGCGCCTCGAGTTCTATCCTTCCGCGATAGCACGAGTGCCGTATCGACAAACTCATTTACACATCGTGTCGTTCTGTGTTTATTACACGCTTCCCGTCCTAGAATCCGTGCATTAAAAATACAGGATTAGAAGGCTTATTTAAGCTCATACAGGGCGTGTATGTCATGGGTGATGATTCTTTTATTTAAATAATTCCAGATTCATGGTTGAGGCGAACGTCATCTATGTCATTTTACGTCAACGAGATGCGTATGGAACGTACGTTCCATACGGATTTGTAAATATGAAACAGCAACAACGCTGTACTTCTAGGAACAAGCGTGTAATAAATTATATGACTAAACCACATCTTACCCACTATTTAATATTAATTTATATCTCCTGTATAATTTATATACATATACAGGCCCTGTATTACAGGGTGATTACATGCCTAATATATTTGATTAAAATACAAATACTTATTATTTTGATGATTACTTATACAATACACATGCTTTTGTCTGGTTTCATGTATTTGATTACAAATACCAGTACAGTGTACAGTGCAATACTTTCCCGAAAATTATCAAATACTTTTTGATTACCTATACTTTGAGATGAATTAATTAAAACATAGTACATTATTTTTACATAGTGTGTTTGATATTAAAAAGCGACACCCAATATTGTATAGTCAACCTCAAAATTAAACTAACATACGGGTCAAATTTGATTAAAACAGAAAAGTCATATTTAGTCAGTGGATAAACATGCTGTCTGTTGTGAACTTGTGACGTTTGTCGGTGGGTTTTACAATGGAAAATGCAGTTTTAACGGCGACTCTTGGAGCTCTAAGAAAACGGATATTTTCCACCGGAAAAACTCACCGGACACACGAGACATGTTTATTTCCATTCTGATTCAAACCGACCGAATAATCATGCTATAGACCGCTATTGAGATGAAAATCTGCCAACGATTTGCTGAAATGGACATGGTTGACAGTTTACAAAAATCCATATCACTTCCTCCTCGAATTCTGTTCTGTTCTATGAAGATATAGTTCCATATGTCGCATATAAATAAACCGAGCAATCTACAGGAATCCACGACATTAATCGACTCAAATTTCACATCACATCAACTTGACACCGGGTATACATTTACATACATAATATTAATAAAACTCAATTTTCGCAGCCAAGTTGCGACAAGGTAGTTCACGGAAAAGGCTGAATGGAATCAGGATAGGCAGGTCCGGTCAATGCATGCGTCATTTTTTGACGCGCCCCGACAAGAGGATCGAACACTCCCACAGCTGTTCATAGTTTGGTCAAACACGCACAATGCGTTGTCAATGTGATCAAATTGAGCGTATGGTTTACGTAACTATAGTTAAGTCGTTCCGCTCAGTTTTATTCGACAAATTATTATTACATTAAAAACTGCGCATGCGCAGACCGGACCTGCCTATCCTGATTCCATTCAGTGCCCATCGTATTTCACTACTAACATGCCCGCTGTAATTCATTTACGTCATCATTCCGACATTGATTGATTTTAACCAGTGAACATATATCTAGGTCGTACGCATGTTTCACGCTACGTAAATATGAGTTCATGACAGCTACGCCTGAGCAACCGACCAATCGACGCCGCGGAAATTGGATGAATGCATTTTAAACCACAGTCCCTTTCCTTCATTGTGTGCGTTATATTTCAGAACCGACGAGCGATAGCGATCAGCCGGCTCTCGGAGAACAATAACTGCATTATTGAACATTAATTCGACATTCGGAGAACAATAACTCCACAGTAGCCAGGATCAGCTACACGTACGTGTAACTTGTTACGTGTGTTACTATAGTATTACTATGGATATGCACTTGGCGCGAACTGCCATGTGATATTTCGGCACCAAAGCTACACGTTTTGAGATATATCCGTCCAACTTGAAGCAGAACAAACAATAATCCGGTGGTGTAGACATGTCCAGAGTGCGACAACCGATATGCTCAATTAGCTTCAATCATAAAATGTTTTTATGACGCGGATTGTCAAGGCGTCTGCTGTCTGAATATCGCTGGCTGCAGGGACTGGACTAGAGGGTTTCCATAGTGGGTGTCCACATTGCAATTTCAAACTCCACCCCAACCTCTTGAACCAAAACAAACTCAAAGTGTTCATAATTCCATTTGCCCACCCTTTGGGGTTTTTACCCAACTGGTAACTCATATAGGCCTGGATGGTAGGCTATTCTTAGTGTAAACATATTTTTATTTCCAAACCAAATAATTGACATAATACACAGATGACATAAATATACAACATATAAGAGTTAATTTTGGAAATGAGGATCAGACAACAAGGCTATTCTTAATTGATGAGTAGTGTTTGATTGGCCAACAGCCCGGAGCCCAGATACCTCAACCTGAAAATTTAAAAATCCTAACGTCTGATGGTCTAACTCTAGACAGGCAAACAAATTCATACCTCGATTTGATTTTCTTAAATTGGTTAGTAGTTTTGGACAGGCCACAGGGGAGGGACCAGTACAAGACCAGAAAATGTGTTTATTTCATCATTAAAATTGCTAAATCCTAGCATCTAGACTGGCCTCAAGCATTCCAAATGTTGGAAATGTTCAACCTGGTACCCCCTATCCAAGGTTGGAATGGCCATTTCAGTTCAAAATGCTAACAAAAAGGTGGGAAATTGTGTAAATGTTGGTCTAAAAACAAACTCCCCTCTAACAAATTATTGGAAAATCAAACTACGTGAACAATTTCAACTTATAATTGGTTTGAACATCTTGACCGAAGTTAGGACGAGGACACCACAACGGCCCGAATCGCAACGACCCTCGTTGGTTGCTCAATATAGAAGATCTTACATTCGCACATAAGCGACGAACAGATGCCGAACATACTGCTGCGAGAAAATAAATAGGTTCCAGGAGGATACGCCTTTAAATCTTGAAATGGGCCGGCAATACAGCATAGCGATAGAAACTGAGAATAACGAGCACCTGTTTATCACATGTTTTCTCCTATGTTATCAGAATATTGGATTATTCCTCTTTGCTACACGTCTCGCAATGCTACAAGATAGACACAACACTTCTAAACTTGACCTTGTTAGTGTACGCGGAATGGTCACTTGAGTCAGGTAACGTTTGTTGGCAGTGGCAACACACGTTGCAAGTTACACGTACGTATGTCTAATCCTGGCTATTATATAGATAATGTTAAGTTCAAATAATGCACAGTTGTTGTTATCGCGAAGCCATCTCACCGTGGCAGACCATTTCTGAAATATAGCGGGCAAAATTAATCAAACGGAGTGTGTGTTTAAATAGTGGTGTCTGGGTTAATTAACGCGAATAAGAATAGGTTTATGACAACCTTCATATGAAAATGAATCAATTGGGCCATAGTACCAAACCGCCATTATCACCATAGATACGCCGCAAATAAAAAACAAATAATTGAAATCGATATCAAGTACAGCCACACCCATGAACACATTCGTCATATAAAGGTACGGTTGGCCTTGGCGGTGGGTATCCTGTGAAAATATTTCCACCTGTCAAAAACCGCCACAAACAGAAAGAACAACAAAATGTATACAGACTTTGTCCCTATACAAATAAGAAATATCGCATAAACAGTATGTTATTGTCATATATTTGACCATTGTTATGTAAACAAAAGCATAAAAAGTCACTTTTCTGGTGTTTGTTTATATTATGATGGTAAACATAAAGAGCGTTCTTTGTGGGTGAATTCCTGATATGGAACGAATAAAGAGCGTTTATGCCATTTGTGTGTGATTAGCCAGCAGTATTGTGCTGTCTTCTGTAACACAATCAGGCTCTTGCTTAGGTAAAATATAGTAAATCTTGCTGTTTACGCGATTGTCATGGTATATATGAACGAAACTGTATGCGATTTAATGTTTTTCTGTTTACGGTGATTGGAACAAATATGAATATTTTCGACAAATAAGGCCTCACGTGCCTTTAAGGTCTAGCCTCCATAAATCTGCAATTGTCATACAAATACAACACTTTGGCTAACAAATTCTTGATCACTAAAACAATACAAAATTCTACAATATATCTTATCATTACAAATACAGAATATGATTACCCGACCCTTGATTACCATATCATACGTATGGTAATAATTTTAATTATTAAAGAAAAGATATTCTTTGCGAAACTGCAGATAACATACTCACAGCATTAGAATATATATCATCACTATCAATGATTTGAGTTCTGTCGGCCAGGAAAAAAGTCAATTGTTGGTACTACCGCACTCTAAGACACTTACTGAACTACTAAAATGGAAAGGTACTTAATGAATATCGAGAACAGGCTATACAATTGTTTTCATTATTTTTTAAATACTATCACAAATTCAAAGCGGAATCAGTTGAAAACCCATATCTGAAATAGGTTATTGGTTATATAAACAAGAGATTTAACGGCATAATCATCCGAAATGTTCGTATGTCAATCTGCCATTAGATTAAAGGGGGACATGTCTCTATTCCGAAGGTTCGCTATTCCGAAGGTTCGCTATTCCGAATGTTCTCTATTCCGAAGGTCCGCTATTCCGAATGTTCACTATTCCGAAGGTTCGCTATTCCGAAGGTTCGCTATTCCGAAGGTTCGCTATTCCGAAGGATTTTGTTATTTTAAAGGTTAATTATATACTCTAAATTAATGAGAGGGCTCTTTATCACGAAAATTCTTTTTATGAAGGAAATGACTTAGAACAGGTTTCCTTGAGATTTAATGTCATTACTATGACGTTATTTCTCAATACATTATTTGTGACACGCAGCCCACACAATTGTTGTTTCCATACGATTTAATGTCATTATGTATGAAGTTATAATAATCTAAGAATACGCCAGCTAAAGGCGGATTATAACAGCGGGGCTACAACACTTAATGATTACTGGAGCGCCATAACATACTGCGTAACAGAATATCGCCGAATAGACGGGTATAAGATGAACCTCACTGCAATTGTGACTTTGCAACAACACCAGATGAAACTTAAGTACAAAAACACGTCGGTAACTCAACAAAAACAACATGTTCACATTTCATTACACCGGATAGTTGATAATACAATGTTATAGAGCTTCCTATTTCAAACGGTATATAATATGGCATATATTTTATATATGTGATCGGGGGGGGGTCGTAATTTAAGTGGGCCTTTAATGTTGATGTTTCTTTCAAATACAGATTGCCAGTTCGGACAGACTGTATCTCTTACATCATTTTATTTCAACCATGCAGTCATCGTGTTTTCAACTTTCCATAATAAACGATAAACTGATAATGTCTTCTTGCTATATAACAACCGACATCTGGGACTATATGGGAATTAGAATGGGGTGTATAATGTACTATATGTGATACTAGCGTAATAATATTTTGTTATACCTCGTGTGGATTTTGTGGGGGTGCAAATTTTTATTCATACTGGTTAAATACGCCCAGAATAGAAAACCTTCGGAATTACGAACCTTCGGAGTAGCGATCCTTCGGAATAGCGAACCTTCGGAATAATGAACCGTCGGATTAGGGAACCTTCGGAATAATGAACCTTCGGAATAGTGAACCTTCCGAATAATGAACCTTCGGAATAGAGAACCCTACCCAGATTAAAGAGCTTACCATAATTTCTTTGCGAAAATCTAGATTAAATACTCGCAGCATCAGAAGTTTTGCCGTCAAGGCAATACATACATTGGGATATTGTTGTGTCAAACGTATATGAACTGCTTCTAAAGCTTAGACAAGCATATATCAGTCGAAACACGAAGCAAAATATATGTGTCAATTAAAAACTAAGAGATAAAAGACATAATGTTCATGTACAAAATGGCTACCGCTTCAGAAACTTGTTCAAATGGAATGCACTCAGCATCGCCTTACAGTCAAAATGATTTAAGTCGTTATTTTGGCGGGCAAAGTCGTATTGTCGTGCGAAAACACTTGTCCGCCATGGCTTCAGTTTGTATCAACATGTCACACCTCAATCAGAACATTGTGTTTTATCCCTGATAAGACAATTTAATTTGACTTTCATGTTGATCTACGAAGGAAAATAGCGATATGTGTCATTTTGATGCTAAAACGTCTTCTCGTGACAACAAATTCAACGAAATAGCTTTGGAAAAAGTCGCAACAACCAATTTTTGCGTGATTACTTATAGCATATTAGGTATGCTAGGAATTAAGAAACACATTCTGAAAGGGTGTGTTTTTCTCTCTTCGAACATAATTATCACATTATAAACAATAGCCAAATTGAAATAAACAGTGGCTTGTCACTTCTGAAAAATCAAAACAATATCGACTACGTCCTTTTGACTATAAGCTTTGGTCCATCCAACCTTCAATCTGGGACACACAATCGTCACCAAATAGAAAAGGTTACTGGTCCAGACTTTGCGACTCTTCCCCATTCAATACAATTCTTTCTACTACAATTATAAATATAAAATTCCATATGGCTATACATACATTTAGTTTCATGTACTACTAGCCAAACAAATCCTAGATATACACTATGCGATATTACAAGGAGATGCATCTAGTATCATTTAACATACTATATTCACGTGTTGATGTTATTGAACTGTATATCAGTCATGTCATGCTTAAACTGCGATTTCAGCAACGACAGTATATTTCTCTTGTTATCAGAAATATAACATACTGGCCTGATTCGTCATCTCCAGTTTAAACCTCCGAGTTTGACGTTCCAGCCAAAACGGGTTTAAGGGGGGTTATAGTCGTTCACTGACTAGTTGATTTGGTGATACGAGCGTGTAGTAAAGCTACCCAGTTACCAGGCGGTGGAAAACAAGCCGGTAGTATGGTTATTGGCAGCCCTCAAATGACGCGAATAAACACATGCTTAGAGCAACCCTCTTGTGAGAATGAATCAATTGTGCCAAAATACCAAGCTGTCACTCTCACTATATAAACACGCCGTAAATCGATATTAAATACAGCTCCACCCCATGTAAACCACGGTCCAGAAAATACGGATTCGCCATACGCGCTCTAGCTTCACTAAACTGTGATTAGCTGGACCGTCGAATGACATGGATTAGTGCAGCCGGCTGAAGGTTGTAAATCTCATGCAAGGATCGCAATTGACAAAACACTTATCACAACACACATTGCATGTGTGCGAGCGCTTCTCGCTGACAAATTTCCAATAAAAATACTCTCATTGCCGTTATTTTCGATATCCGCATTTGGATTAGGCAAGTATAATTATCTCGATGATATAGATGCACTATACTGCTATACCATGTGCCTGGCTGGACTATGTTTAAGTCAGATATGAGGAATGCGTCACTTAGACATGTGGTCGCGGGTTAAAATCGCGGAATAAGCTAGAAAACGGCGGTTTACATACAGAAGTTTGCGTATAGATCACATTTAAACCGGAGATGACGTATCCGGCCATTATGTTCACACTGTCTCTTGTTATCAGAATGTGTTGTTCACCCACTGAATAACACGAGTCTTTGAGTGACGCTATCACTCTCCCTTCACTACATACATATTTGAGCATGATCTATAAAGATGCTACGTGCACAACCACAATGAATAGTTCCTCGATTGTCATGTAATATATTGTGTTCTCGTGATTAATCTTTGCAATACTTTGAACGGCCGTGTCCTAAAAATTACCAATAAACATACGAATATCATTTAAAATCCAATGTATACAGTTGCAATGAATGATTCGTAAATGGCATGTAATATATCATGTACAGATAGGTTACACACGATTAGTTTGGGTAGCTCTTTGATTTTACATCGGACGACAGTGTCATTCTCCGTTATCTGAAGAAACAACACAAATATCGAACATAATATATGAAGGGTTATTATGAACTATTCCTGTATTGTCATGTAATGTGTCATGTCTGCACCTGTGCATCTGTTCCGACTCTGTGTCTTCCACTCGAAATTGCGAAACTTTGAAAGACACTCACCCAAGACCGCCACCTTCTATTCTCAGCAAAAATGTAAAAAAAAAAGGAGCTAATATGCTATATACACAGTAAGCAATTATTTCATGTGTCTTTTGGGAACAGTCAAAATTGTTGAAATAATTGCTTTGTTACCCAATACATTTACTTGTATATAATCAGGTGATAGTGACAATGCGGCAATCCGGTATAATTAAAAAACGAAACCGGACATTTCCGGAAATAGCCGAAACGTCACGGAAATTGCAAACCATGTAACAGTTCGTTCGGGCCAGTCAACAGTTCGTTCGGAGCCAGTCAACAGTTCGCTCGGGTCGGGCAGCAGTTCACTCGTGACGTCACGAAAGCTGACCGTGATTTCAAACCGGGCAACATTTCATTCAGGGCGGGCAACAGTTCGTTGTGGCGTAACGAACGCGAATTTGGGGTTAACCAGTTAATTCTAAATCCCAATGATTTACGAAGTAAAACTCTACTATTGGGTAACAATATTAAATGTTACTATTGTCTAATATATTTCAAAATGTTTGTGTGATTGAACTATACGTTCTACTGCTCGAAACTGCGATTGCTGTATCGAAAGTCTCGTTCTCCCTTCGTAGCAGAAATTGTAACATACTATGTTAAAGTGATGTGAAACACTCCGGTAGGGTGATCAAATAGAAATAGAGAATAATCTTGTTCAAAGTAGTTATTTTTAAAACTATTATGACCAAATTGATAACACGCACCGTCATTCTTATATATTAATTCAATGTAGTGACTCTCGATGGCGAAATCGTTTTCGTTCGTTTATCGCCGATATATGCGTCCCGAATCGAGTAGTAAATATTTACAGTTGAGCGTAGTTCAGACGATGTTTTCTATGTAGTGGTACGGTCGATTTGTTTCATATTTTCGGCGATGTGTGTAGAATGTTATATTCCGCCGGTTTGCATAGCGCCTGAGTACTAACTTTTCAGTTTCTCACACCCGCACAAGTACATAAAATGTCTTTAACGTGGTTTATTTGGATAAGAAAATCTGCTCAAGACCACAATTCTTTGAACGACATTATCATTATCCATTCATATTAGAGATACGCTTGATTAGACTGTGCATCTCGTCCTCTGAATGTGGGATGATATACTGAGAGAAACAGTGTCGTTCTCCCGTCCTAATGGAAATATGACAGCATATCTAAAAAAAATGTACTCACTGTTACACTGGATATTTCATGTATCGTTAGCCAATATGTTATGTTCGTAGTGTTTTCTGATTAAACTGGGCAGTTCTTCTAAACGACTGTCATTCTTCATTCCCAGTATAAAATCTAAGAACAAACTATAGAACCATTGAAACAGTTACAGCAAATAATACACGTGGAATGCATCATGTAAACAAAGTTCAATCATGTCGCTGGTTGCTGCGCTGTGGTCAGTGGAACAACGGTGTCGTTCCAACTAGAAATATAACAGCATCTCTAAAATCCTATATACACAGTCACAATATATAACTCCTGTATCTTAATGTAATGTGATGTGTCCACGTTGTTTCACATTTAGACTATGTAACTCTTCATCTGAATATTCTGCTGCAATTCTAAGATGAACAATGTCGTTCGTCCGTGTCAGCGAAAATACAGCAGCATATCTAAAGTCATGTACACAATATCACGATGAATAGCACATTATATAATATCATATCATATCATATCATACACTGCATTTCTTCTGCTCGAACATGCGAAGCTTAGATAAATAAAAGAACAACGAAAATGCTATATACACTATACAGTCATGATAAACAATTCCTGTGTTTTCATATATATATATATATATATATATATATATGTTATTATTGTTATTATAAATTATTATCCACCCCTTAACTAACACTATTTCTGATTGGGCAAAAGCCGTCACATGATAAACCGGAAAAAGTCATTGGAATCCCGAAAAGTTCAACGATACATTTGGCAATAGAGTTACTTCGGGACGTCACGGACTCATTTGAGTCCAATATGACTTTTTATCGGGACTCCTTGGAGTCACGAATTAACTCTATTGCGAAATTGTGATGTGCGCAATACCCTGGTGGATTTACCAGACGTTTCACTTCCGCATTGAGGTTTTTTCACGTCCGTGTTTACCGTTCCAAATCATGCTTTCTGATGATCAACTACAGGCTTTGACAGAGAATCAAGTGCCGACAAATACCAAAAATAACCAGGCACAAAAGTTTTATTCACAAAAGTTGGATAAACACACAGATGGATAATAAAAATGTCATTATACAATGTTATATACAATATGTGTTTTTCTTGTACTCGTCCAGGTTGTGGTGAAAAATCATATTGGCCTCGACACTTAAAAAATGTCGTGTACAGTATGTGTTTTTCTTGTAAGAATTCAGGTTGTGGTGAAAAGTCATATTGGATTCGACACTGTGTCTCGTCCGATATGACTTTTCACCACAACCTGAACTCGTACAAGAAAAACAAATACTGTACGCAACATTGTGTAATAACTTTATAGTGTATTCACATTGTTCAAATATAATTCGTCAGCTGATTGATATGCAGCAATTCTGGGAACTGCACCGTTGTTCTCCAATCGCAACATAAATATGAAAGTGTATCTAAAATTTTATATCTACATGTATGTAGTTACAATGAATAATTCCCGTATTGCAATGTAAACATTATACTCACATTGTTTGCAGTAAACACATTATGGTGTCAATAAACAATGATGGCTCCATAAAACATGAAATTATCGGATATTATTTCGGATGTCTCCAAAGAGTACTTGAGTACCTGTATCTGTTCAGTTGACATGATAAAGATAACACAACTCAAGTGTGTTAACTGATTAAAGTTATTGCACGAGTTTGTTATGCGTGGTAAAACGCGGTAAAACGAGAACCGTGGGATCGAATTTTACCTCGGGACACGACAAATATGCGAAATAACACTAACCAGTTCACACAACTATGTTGTTCTTTGTTGATTGCATATTTGAAGATTTGTATCTGTAATGTATACTTAAATTTAGATCTGCATTGTGTTATTTAATCGAACAAACGTGTGCTTTATGTGGATTATGCCTCAGAATTTAATCAATAAATGTTCTGTTAAAGTTGACGTGACCAAAGATGTTGACGTTTGGACTCTTATGTATTTTTCTGTTTTCGCAAACAATTAAACAAATGGGTAGCAATCAAATATATTTATGGAAAAAGTTGGCTAGTTCCAGAAGAAATTCAAAACAACTGGCAGATATATGACCGACCAATAGTACCACTTCCACTCAACATCATAAAAGGTGTTCCAGAATCATATTCAATTTTGATGTAAAGATGGCTGCTGAAGTTCCTTGGTTCACTTGGCAGCCACTCCAGAAAGGGAATCTGTTCCCCGTCACTTGCTTTGAATGGCCCAATCACGGTCTCTCTAAATCCATCGATGTATAGGACATCTGGAGAAAGATAAAGCATAAATATAAAGCCAGACAACCTTACTCGCGCTGAAGGGGTCACTCTCACCAGAAAAAATTGCTGAAGGGTACACAGGTTTTGAAAATATGCTGAAGGGTACACAGGTTTTGAAATCTCGTTCTAAATAACGTTTAGTTTCCGATTCTGATATGATTTATTTGTAAGAGAAATGTTTTTTACGTTCAAATGAAAATTAAAATGAACTGAAAACAAATTGCTGATGGGCGCCAGACTTTCAGTAACAAAGTTAAAGTAACTGCGTTAGTGCTGATAACAAACCCTTCAGCACATTTTCAAAACCTGAGTACCCTTCAGCACTTCTTTTGTGAGATTGACCCCTTCAGCCTTACTCACACGACCAATATACGAATTTCCCTTGAATTTATATCGAGTAATTATAAGGATGATTTGATGGTCATGCTATAACGATATAATTGTTTTCTGATATATATGGCTTTCAAACAATCTGTAAAAATGTATTCAGGGATCCAGGTTAATTTCTGTGAACTATATTTACATATTAGTATAAGTCAAGTGTATAAAATAACAATGAGCATGCCATACGAAGAAAACTATATGGTTTGATACTTAATTTTCTATCCATGTATTTCAAATTGCTTCGAATCATTCGATATTTTAGACGAACATCCACAATTAACTTGTTAAGATTTCACTAAAAACAAATATTAGTTGTGTGTGTATATATAATATTGGTCTAATTTATATCACCTTTGGTTTTGATTATTTTATGAGTGGAACAGAACAAAGAAAACTCTTAAATTACATTATGTATATTATTTACACTTATTTTATTTTGGATAATAGCATACAAGAACTACATGATTGGATGACAAGTTCTTCAAACACACCACGGACCAACAAGGTGTGTATGTCAACGAAGCGCAACACGGGTTATTAAACACATACATTTTTGTATGACGGGTGGGAAGTGAATACAATACTGCATGAAATGAATGACCGTGTATGGCATCAATGCGGCAAGCGTCGAAGTAGTTGACAACGCGGAAGTGGTTGTACCAACAACAATGATTGGCTGTGTAGACACAATACACATACAGATTGCGGTGTGTGTTAAGAGTGATAGTTTTGTATCTTGCGACAGGAGGTGGTGGTGGTCACACTACAAATTACGAGAAAGGAGACAGATTGTTTCTGCACTACGGCCACATGTATATTGACGAGTTCGGTCGGAAATCATGTGATATACATCTTCCGAAATTTGCATAGATAATTTGGGGTTAAATTATATATATTCAATAAAACTTACATGACATTGTACGAAGTAGACAATCGAAAAATGTCGACCATTTGCGGCGGGAGAGATACTTTTCAAAAGCCGACAACGCATACAAACAGTGACGCGTGGACAAGGTTTGGGTTGAAACCTTAAACTTTGAATTGTTGGAAATTTCAAACGAAATATAGGTTGAAGTTGTTCTAATAGTTTGGACACTCCAATCAGAATTCAATATGAAGGTTGTTATTGTTAGGCAGAAAATCCGACATTTTCGTACTTTCTGTCATTTTTTAAAACCAAAAGGGTTGAACATAAATTTGAAAATGTCAAACATTTAAGGGGGAGTTAGTATGGAAATTTCCAACAGGCAGAAAGATTGTTCCATCATTTAAGACTTTAAATACGAGGTTGGTGTGCAAATGGAATTTCCGCAACTCGAAAATGTCACGCTGGTTCAAGGAAGATGTATTTGGTAATTCCAAGGCGGAAACCCAATGTAGACCATTTAGCCTCGTCCCTGCGTACACAAACTATACAGCTGCCAAATAATTATCCATTCAACTCACTGGCCCAGGCGTTGTTCGTTGTCATCACACCTAAATAATCAAGCATCTGACGACTCTCTATACGGATGAGATGTGCACCAACGGCGGAACATGCATCCATGGCGGCCTGAGCTGTTTTAATAGGAGTCGAGACGTACTTCAGACATCGTGCAACGCCATCCAGGATGTAGATGCCGAAACCATGTAGAGATAGGCAACCTGAAAAAAACAAACACAAAGCACGTTCATTCACTGATTTGCAAATTTAATAGTGAATGTGCCATGTGTGATAGAGAACTATAGAATTAATGTACATACTTGAAGACATGTTGCCGATTAAACGAAAAGTCAACGTCGAGCCCCCGAAATATCCCAGTCTTGGGCTCACACTTGCAATCTCATTATTTCCTGCTGTCGAAATAATTATAGACACGTAGTGTAATGCCCTAAATAATCGACTTCTTAACCACAACCGAATTATGGGTATTTTTTCAGGATTTAGTCGGAAATATGGCTTGTTGTTATTCATCAGAAAGCACTCAGTGAGAGCTTAAATATATTCGGGGGCTCGACATAGACTTTTAGTTTAATCGTCCACATTGTCTTACTGTACAAGTATGTACATGAATTATATAGTTCTCTATCACACAGGGCACTTTCAGGATTTAGTCGGAAATATGGCTTGTTGCCATTCATCAGAAAGCTCTCAGTCAACAGGCCATATTTCCGACTAAACCTGAAAAATTACCCATAATTCTGCTGTGGTTAAGGAGTCGATTATTTAGGATATTACTGAACTTGAGCATTCTGCCAGATAACACAGCCATACCAGGACAAAGGGATAACAGGCATGTGGGTTTAGAGTTATTTTAATGGCTATCTCTTGTTCCTTGAAATTCAGTGATATAATTGGGCTGTGGTTAAGGAGTCGATTATTCAGGGCATTACTGTACATAACCTTTGTCTTGCTTCCAAAAACACAGACAATTTCAATTCGCATGCAATAATGTTTGTGACCTTATCAAATAAATTATTATAAGAAAGGTAATCAGTGGGATTTGGGGGTGAGGTGACTCACCCCTCAAATGTTGTCAATGTTTTCCATAGTTTGAAATGGTATGTCTAACACAACTTCAGCTGGAAAATTCAGACCAAGATAGGCAGAAATGTATCTGGTAGTGTTTGATATTTCAACCACTGTCTATGTCATTTATGTTAACTCCCCTGTAGCTAGACCGAATATACATTATTTATGGAATAACTACAGAGAATGCATGATGTTATAAGTGTGTTACAATGCTTATGAACATCTCCCAAGCATGTGCCGAGGTGTGGGGATAAATATATTTATGGTCTAACTCTACTGTAGCTCGACCAAGCATATACTAGTTATTGATTTTCTACAAAGAAAGCATGATGCTAAATATATACTTTGATGGATAAGCTCGAAGATGGGTGATAGACATAGCAACTTTAACAAAATAACAACAGCATACATAATATATCGTACAACAAAAATGCCAGTGTCTGTCCCAGCTAACGCTACTTGGTGGCTGCTTTGACTTTATTTGATATAAATATATATTTGTATATGCATAGTCTGAATGAGGCACCCTTCTCTGACCGTGAAGCTGGTCCTCTGACTGAAAACTGCATTCGACATTAAAGCATTCCACCGTTCTCATGGGTTAGACCATAGTAGTATTCGATCAATTGTTGCCATCAATCTACTCTAAAATACTTCCAAAATGCGTTCAAATGAAACCAACACCAGACTTATCAAACAAATTGAGAATTTATATTAAACAGATTATATTCAATTAAAATTTCAATTTAACAGGACCGAAAAACAGTACACAAAACGTGACTTCGATAACAATGAACTTCGAGCAAGTGATTGCTATTTCACCAAAATATGTTCGATATTGAGATACTAAATATACGAAATATGTTCACGTCAGTTTATCAACCATAAGCCGCAAATTATACAATTTCCTCTCATTTAACTGAATGTTTTACCATTGACACGGATGACTGTATTCTCTGTACTCCATACTCACCCTGACTTATAACAACATACCACACATGGGCCATACATGTAGTCACCTCTGGGCCATAACTAAAACGCCTCATCTAGGCCCCACGATTCACAAGTTAACAACTGAATGGCCATAGCGAATAGACATATATAACCATCTCTGGGACATACATATGGCCCTCTGGGCCTTGGAAATCCGAGTGTGGTTCAAGGGATGCACTTGGACATTATGTGTTGTGCACACATAACATGTATGTTGCACATATCGACGTACATTTATAGTTTTAAGTGCGGTTTGGGCTTGGGATATATTTACCTGTTTCCTGACAATGCTGGCCTGTGTATCCTTGTCTACACGAGCAGGTTCGGCCATTACAGAGAGTTCCCCCGTTCAAGCAGAAGTGTAGCTGCAAAAATATCAACGCCATATGTGAAGACAATTCCAGGACATAAGTGGGGATACTGAAATTGTCAAGCTGCAGGTAGGTGTATCCTGTTTTATCGTGTACTCACAATATAAAACTCATTATTTGTTTCACATCACCGGATAACATATGATGGTATAGGCGTTGATAACTGTGCGCCAAATGATTACAAGAAAACTAAGATGCATGCATCGGGTCGCCCGTGAACTATTTATCATAGAATTCTTGTAGCTATCTATTATACATTTTGGAATATCTGTATGCATGTGTGTACGAATGCATGTATCTATGTGTGTTATAGACTCAAACACTGCTCGACCGATCCGACTCGGATTTGGCATTTAACGTGTCAACTTGACCTCGCTCATAGGCATGTTTCTGGATCTTGACCGATCCGACTAAAATTTTGTGTGTAGGACTACTTTGATCCCGGGAGCAATATGGACGGGTCCAATTTCACGTGGGTCCATGTCCTCGAACATGCTGCTATAGGCATGTTTCTGGACCAATTGAACAATAGTTTGTCCAGACACTGTATATACCGGGCACTGCCAGATGGAGGCGATCACAAAGAAATCCCTAAATAGCCCGAACAAAGTCGAGTACATCAGCTAGTCTCATATATATTTTGAAGACCTCTGTTTGTTTGTCTGTATGTTTGTTTGTCTGTATGTTTGTCTGTCATTTATACAAATCTACGATTCTCGACCGATCGGGACGAAACTTGGTACGTGTGTGTAGTTTGATCAGGCGGTCGACGTTGTCGTATTGGCGAGCCCGTGCGGCGCCCGCTTCGCGCATGCGCAGACGAGATCTCGGAAACGGGTGGAGCTATCGACTTAAAATTTGCTATGTGAATGTATCTTGCCCCGGATACGAATTTTATCGGGTCGCCGAGTCCGTGCGACGCCAGCTTCGCGCATGCGTAGACGAAATCTCGGAAACGGGTGGAGCTATCGACTTTAAATTTGCTATGTTAATGTATCTTTCCCCGGATACGAATTTGATCTGGTCGCCGAGCCCGTGCGACGCCAGCTTCGCGCATGCGCAGACGAGATCTCGGAAACGGGTGGAGCTATCGACTTGAAATTTGGTATGTGAATGTATCTTGCCCCGGATACGAACTTTATGGGGTCGCCGAGCCCGTGCGACGCCAGCTTCGCGCATGCCCAGACCAGATCTCGGAAACGGGTAGAGCTATCGACTTGAAATTTGGTTTTTGAATAGCCCGGACAACGTCGGGCTGGGTAGAGCTATCGACTTGACATTTGGTTTTTTAATAGCCCGGACAACGTCGGGCTCACCGGCTAGTATCATATATATTTTGAAGACATATGTCTGTTTGTTTGTCTGTATGTCTGTATGTTTGTCTGTATGTCAGTTATACAAATCTACGATTCTCGACCGATCGGGACGAAACTTGGTACGTGTGTGTAGTTTGACCAGGCGGTCGTCGTTGTCGTATTGGCAAGCCCGTGCGACGCCCGCTTCGCGCATGCGCAGACGAGATCTCGGAAACGGGTGGAGCTATCGACTTGAAATTTACTATGTGAATGTATCTTGCCCCGGATACGAATTTTATCGGGTCGCCGAGCCCGTGCGACGCCAGCTTCGCGCATGCGCAGACCAGATCTCGGAGACGGGTGGAGCTATCGACTTGAAATTTGGTTTTTGAATAGCCCGGAGAACGTCGAGCTCATCGGCTAGTCTCTTATATATTTTGAAGACATCTGTTTGTCTGTCTGTCTGTCTGTATGTCCTTTATAGAATCGAAAACGGGTTGACCGATCGATACCAAACTTGGTACGTGTGTGTAGTGTGACCAGGCGGTCGACGTTGTCGCATTGGCGAGCCCGTGCGGCGCCCGCTTCGTGCATGCGCAGACGAGATCTCGGAAACGGGTGGAGCTATCGACTTGAAATTTGCTATGTGAATGTATCTTGCCCCGGATACGAATTTTATCGGGTCGCTGAGCCCGTGCGACGCCAGCTTCGCGCACGCGCAGACCAGATCTCGGAAACGGGTGGAGCTATCGACTTGAAATTTGGTTTTTGAATAGCCCGGACAACGTCGGGCTCATCGGCTAGTATTATATATTTCTAGATTTAGTTACAAACTATATACCTGTATATTGTACAAAGAAATGTTTGGCAAATGTATCTATATCAATATTACCATATGGGTCATTAAAAATAGAAACGACGAAACAAAATTTTGAAGGGTGCATGTGATTGTGAGGAATAATAGGATCATAGGTAAATTTAATTTATGGACGCTTGTTATTTTCATTGGACTACATGTGTCAGGTAAATTTTTATATTTCAAATGATGACAGGAATGCGGAAAGTTGAACTACCTAAGTAATACTGGCTATCCGCATGAAGAGATATACATGTATATAAAAACCAAAATAGAAGATGACTGCTGGCGACAATGTTTTCCAAAGATATTCAAAGCATTCGATAGCTCCCATCTAGTGGTCACCCCGAAGATCAATATGAAGTTTGGTGATTATCAGATGAGGGATGTAGTCTGTACAGGTGCTAAAGAATTCAGTCATGCAAAGAGTAAGATACAAAATTGCTGCATGTGGTCATGTTTTTTAACGAAATTCGGAAAAATTAGATTACTCTCATCCTGGTTATCCAGAAGATCATTGTGGAATCTGGTGACGATCGGACAAGGGATGTCGTCTGTAGGATCAACCAAATTATTTAGCCATAAAAATAGTAAAATTCAAGATCAACTGATAGAAAGTGTTCCGTAACACACACACAAAGTCGCGCGGTCGGTCATTTTAAATCTAAACAATAATGAGTCAAGTTAGGCAAGAATTTCTCTCCACGAGTTCCTATACCAAATATGAACTATCATGTCTATTCAGCAAATTACATTGTGCACGGTTCGTGGATATTCGTTCCCGATTTGATTCTATAACTGAAGGTTCCATGAGTCCCATTTAAATTCAAAATGGTCGACCTTATTTGCAAACTGATGCGACATGTGAACGGGTACGGGGGTATGTGATTAATCAAAACGTGTGGGGCCATACTTGTGGGTGGGGTTGTTGGTGAATAAATAATAAGAAATTGTAACTGGGTTTAGTGTATAATTGCCACAACTGGGCAATAATAAAGGCAAAAACATAATTTGCAATCCTAAGTCCCAATCACAAGATTAAAACAATATCACAATGCCGTGCTTTCAAAAAATTGGAATTTAACCATTGAAGAGTTATAACAGACACATAAAAACCAGGACCCACCCTTCCGAGACCGACCTCTCGCGCCATGAATACAATCACGATCGATGTACATCGCGTATAGTTTAAAGAGCGAAACTTGATACTACTGTATTTTGCCAAACAGCATGCTGATCTACGAATGTGCATATATGCAACCACAGTACCGATTACCGGCGGTAGTGCACACCAGTACCGGTACCGCAAAAATGCCGGAGTACCGGCGGTACCGGTACCAGGCCTGCGTACCGTTGAGAAGCCTGGGTGGTATTGTTGTATAAAAAAACAGCACTACATGTAAATATAAAATAAAACAGTGCTACATCTTATTACAGATTATTTCCACATATAATCAGTGACTACAGGCAGTCTGACAAAATAAAGTTTCAGTGACACTCTATATATCCGAAGAGGGGGGTACTTTCATCTGTTACAGTCAATGGAGCAATTATGAATCTGGAAAGCTGTAATTTCTAAGTAATACTAGATATCGACATGACGCGATAACATATAACGTAAATGCAATATGGCCGCTGGATACCATTTTTTCCTATGAAATTCAAAAAATATTTGATAGCTCTCATCTAATAGATCAACATCAAGATAAATGTGAAGTTTGGTGATGATCGGATGAGTGAAGTGGACTGTGCATGGTCTGCGCTAAAGGGTTTAGTAATGCTAATAGTAACATCCAAAATCGCTGTCAGTGGGATGTTTTTTAACGAAATTCGGAAAAACTACACTACTCCCATGTTGTTGTTATCCCGAAGATCCATATGAAGTTTATTAACGATTGGACAAGTAGGGTATACCAAATTATTGATTCATGGAAAGAATAAAATCGAAGATGGTCATTGGCGGCCATGTTTTTCATAAAAACTCGGAAAACGTTGATGGCTATATAAGATTATAAGGAAATCCAGTTATTACTCCATGTAATTACGCTTTGATGACCACATGTGTAATACCTGCCATGCAGATCAAGAGCTCAACTGACCATCCGCAGTGACCTACATGTAGTTTATCTCAAAAGCTGCTGACAACTATTGTCATAATAATAATAATCATACTGTCGGTACCTATTTGTTGCAAAACCAATCCTTCTCAAGTTCAATGGATCTTCTTCAAGTAGTTCACTGTTGTTACACAAGGCATATATGGTTTCTGACTAGTGTTGAAACAATTATTTGACCAATCGGCGTCGACTCGATTATTAAACAAGTCGATGCTGAAATCCGCCAGTCGACTAATCTAAGCAAATCGGCAATATATGGCCTACCGAATTCATAGAATTTACAGTTTCATGTTCGGTGCTGGGTGGCACCTCTCAGAATGCGTTCGATTCTTCTATGAAACCGGACAATTCCGATATTCTAATTTTTGTTCTCAGGCTGGTAGAGGTGTATGCTTGTGTATAAGGTGTATACTGTTATACTGTGTTATATTGTGTTATTTCCTGGAACATGCTACCATGTGACTTATTTCCACTAAAACAAGATACAATTTGTCGTATTTTGGATAAATTCTAGCACATTGTAAACTATATAGTTAATCTATAGTTTAAAAATATAAAAGACTACCGTTAAAAAAAGAGTGTGGGTTTTTTATGGTTACTTATGATAGTTAAAGTGCAAGTTAAGATAACAAACAAGCGGAACTGTCAAACATTTCGACATTCAAGGACTATTTGTAGGATGATCTAATGCAGCTCATATATTGACTGTGACATTTGACCATTTTAATAAATATTTGTTAGCACAAGTAGCAATATTGGCTGTGGAAATATAAAAATGTACGTTTGTGGCACGTGAAAATCGAGTTAGGAACGTGCTATGTGATGCTACCCGGTCGTAAAAGGGTGTAATCGAAATGCCTAATTTTTGCATACCAGTCACAACTAGTTATCTTGCACTTTAATTGTTAACACATTTCCTTGTTCAACCGATTTAGGTTTTCTTTTGTCTATAAAATGATGGGATTGAAAAAAATGGTGTTAAGGGCATTTCCGCCCCGATAACTTTGAGACATGTATATTCGATCGATATATAGTTTCATCATTGTGTGGTCTTTTTTCAATCTCGAAATTTGTACCCAATTTCGATCTATACACCAGATTTGTCGATGTTTTAATAACATTTGGCAAGTTATCTCCCTTTTTGCTGCATTCTATACATAAAAAAATGCAAAACCAGAAAGTTGATTTTTGTAAGACTGCTGTGGATGTTTCGACCGCACAATGATGAAACTATATATCGACAGAATATTTTATTTTTTATAGACAACCTAAATAGGTGACAACAATATATATCAATAATAAAGTTTATATTTTAAAAAAGTAAATTAATAATTAATTAACAAAATTGACATAATAATTTCAATA
The DNA here is from genome assembly GCA_032622095.1 of Siphonodentalium dalli. Lineage (NCBI taxonomy): Eukaryota > Metazoa > Mollusca > Scaphopoda > Gadilida > Siphonodentaliidae > Siphonodentalium > Siphonodentalium dalli. The sequence goes on from CP136068.1 coordinate 92,815,674, forward strand.
ATATTTTTATATTTAAAACAGTAAATTAATAATTGCCACTTTTAAATTTAAATTTAATTAAAATTTAATTTTATCGGCTTCCTTAAAAAGATTCTTACCTTAATATTTGTATGTGCACTTTATAAACTTCATTGAGTCATCTTTGTCATGTATTGAGTTTGATATATTTTGTTAACAGTTTATAAATCATGTATGTCTAATGTTTGTTATTATATTTTATGTGTTTATTATGATTAAATAAAGTTATCATTTAAAATAAATGTATTCATTTTCTAAATTATTATTTCACAAAAAACCTCAAATACCCCAAAACACATTAGTTTAGAGTCGCCAATTAGTTAATCCGATTACCCATAACACTAAGCACATAGGCCGCTTACCCCTTTTAAATGGAGCCGGCCGCTTACACTTTATAGAATGAAAGAACGAAAAGTTGAATAAACTCAACAAATTTGTGCATTTAAAAACAATTCAAACGTTAATGTTTTCCATGTCATAACCCGGACATATGTACTAAATTTCAGTCATGTCCATTTATAAACAAAGAAGATAATGCGACATCAAGTCCGCTTACACCTTTTATTTTGGAGCCGGCCGCATACACTTTATAGTGTTTATAAAAGCAACACATTTGTGAATTTAAAAACAATTCAAACGTTATTGTATTCCATGTCACAGCCCGGACATATTTCAATAATATTCATTGAGAAACAACGGACCAAACGCCATATAACACCCCGTATACACATTTTATTCCGAGCCGGACTCGACCTCGGCATACACTGGGCGAGTGGGCCCTGGGGCGAGTGGGCCGGTTTCCGACACCTTTTATAGGTGGCGCCATTATCGTGAGCAAGCTTTGTTAATTTGCAGCAGGTATCCGTTTGTGCGTAGTTTAATTTAGAAAGTTCCCCAATTAATATCGTAAATAGAGCGACTGTATTTGACAGAGAAGGCCTCTGTTATTGATTATCAAGTCGCTATACATTAAAAAACGACAAATGCACATGCCTGTTCAAGCGTAGTAGTCTATTCTCCCCATGTTAAACGACATCCGCAAATACCAAATAACGCTAACCTGCGTGCAAATGTTTTACATGACAACTGTTAATATATTTGCGCTGAATTCATCTGATGTGGTATGATTCCTCAAAATAAACAACAAAACCATCGTTACTTGGAAATGTAGTTTGGGCTAACATTTACAGAAATCCTCCACCTCAATTATTCGACACACACATCAGATGAAAAACAACCACCATAAAACCGCCCAAATTGGGCGAAATAAAGCTATTTTGTTGCACGGGATGATTATTTAAAGTGAACCCACATGCATCCGCCTCAGTGTGTAACTTGGGATACCCCCGATTATGTATGCACATTCTCCCTATTTAATGTCTGAAGAATGAAACGCCCGGAGTCATTTGCGGTTTATCCTACATTTTGCATATATATTGCGTTGTCCGCGTTCTCAAGTTTATAGGTATCGTATGTCACTACGCAAGTATCAATGGCATGGATGCACAAAATGACACAGATAAACACTGATAAACTGGCCGCACATGCGACCACACCCAAACCCAGTATTCGCAGTTTATAAGTTCGTTGCGCAATATTGCGAGTCACAGCACAACAATTAACAAAATGCCAAAGTTAACAAAATACATGTATCTCATACTCAATACTTTTTATTTACTGCAACCTTTGAGTAATGTATATCATTAAGTTTATTAAAATATAGCTCTGACAACTAAGGCGTTGAATGAATTGATCAATTTCAAAATACATGTACCAGTAGTGCTTAGGTGTTGTAACTTGTAACCGTGAACCTAAATTGCTATAAAATTACAAAATATAGATTTCACAACAAACAGTTTAGTTTATTGTGATAGTGTCCGGAACCTCGCTCTCTGATAATCTAACTCTATTATGTTCTTCAAACTGAAGACTATCAAGTAATGTAGGCTTTTACGTATCGTGAATTAAAGACACCCTCCTGTATGATTTACCAACACTAAATGACAATTGCCTTGGCTTCGGGGGTGAAACATTTGATTTGAGTCAAGGATTCGTGAACAATACAATACTACATGTATATCGATGTACTTTTTGTTGTTTATGACTGTTATATGATAGCACCCCTAGCTGAAACAGAATATAGCTCGTTATATGTAAAATTATGCCATGTATTAGGGAAATTACTTACCCATATCCCACCAAAATTTACAATTTTGACAAATACGCCAAAACAAAAAGTGCCATAACATTCGAATGCGACACTTCTCAGATGCGGAATGTTATGCTCTATAACACAACTCGGTGTTTCAAACTTCCACAGAGGGGCTAGGGTTTCGATGTGTTGACCTATGGTCACTGCATATATGTAAATACACTGCTTCGAATAATGATGAAACCATGTTGATATTCGAACGCAATTTCTGTGCCGAATTTTGAAAAAAGACCAAACAATTGCAGCATAAGCCGAAAACTTGACTCTTGACAAATAGCTAAATTAAGTGTCTTATATAGTATCTGAAGAACCAAATTGCACATTGACGCGATAAGTAAGTGACGTGTTATAAACTGGACAATGTGCCCAGATTTTATCGCTATATACTGTGATTTATAGAAAAACACTTTGAATGAATAGACAGAAATGCCAGAAACGAACACATATAACTTATAGATTCTGACATTAAATTAAAAAAATATTTATAACAAAATAGTGTGAAACCTACATTATAATACTATATCTAGGTCAGCAGGTCGACGACAAACTTAGCCAAGCGGCCTCTGTGCAATACATATTATTACATGTATAAGCCACATGTCATTAATTACATTATGGAGACCTATAATCAATTTATCGAATATACTAGTATATAGATTGGAACGGTTTGCCTGGTATGGTAGATCGTGCGAAGCGAAAATCTCACTGCGCACGATTTGCCTTGCATTGTCGAAATCAATATTCATACTCGTTGTCATCATTTTACGAAACAAATTTTTGTCCCCACACAACTCTTACGACGACGATTAGCTACACGCTGTCATGACCGGGAGTTTGCGAAACATTTCTATTCCACTAGCACACGAAAATACCCCCTATACCATGTTGCAAAGCGCATGATGCATGACTGTGCAGTGGACTTACCTTCTGCATGTACATTGCGTCGTCCTTGTTCTCAAGTTTATCAGTATCTTCTGTCCACTGTGACGTCAATATGCAAGTATCCACTGAAGCGTGAAAGGACACCGCCAAACACTGATCAACTCGGGCGCACAATCGACCACACCCAAACTCGGTAGTCGCTGTCATGTTCTGATGGAATTCTGCGCCGGTTGTATTGGCGCGCTTACCAACTGTCATCTCCATCACGGATTGTAGACATTCCGCTTGTCTCAACAAAGTCAGTACCATGAACAAAACTTGGATATGTTTGAACAGGAAAGCGAAACAATTGGCCTTAATTGTGGCCCACATTGTGGTAACACCCAAATCACGCAACACGAAAGAGAACAAACATTTCTGAAAATGTTAATTTGAATGCCTGGTAACCAGTTGGTGCGGCTGGATAAATAGATAGATACATTCTCTGATTGCGCGTCATACTCGGACCCTGAGCGGCAACGATCAAATGTTTCTCGCAGAAAGCATGAGCCATATAATTGCCATAATCTCTGCTTTCAAAACTAATGGATACTTGTGGTATATAATGTGAGAACGATTTAGTGCGGAATGAATACAAAGGTAGCTTAAATATGGATTAGAAGAGCTGGATATCGATAAATTTTGCAGAAAGAACTTCCTGACAAACCATTTAGTAATCTCAACAGACACAAAGAAACCGTTATTAGTGATACAGTGTGTATAGGTGGGGATCCATCAGACATTTCAGCCTTACAATTTATGTTAGAGTGGATTGATGGGACTGAAAGTACTTGTGGAAACAGCCAATAATTCTGAACTTCGCGATATGTCGATGTTATGCACTTAAAGTTTTAATTGTAGTCACCACCTCTGGTTAAATCGCAATTTAGAGCAGATATTATTCACCGCCGTATACCTGGTATCACCGACACGGAAGGTCTCACCAACACCGGATACGGTTTTTTGAAAAATTAACATATCCACACTCAGATGACTATCTATCGCCCAGTTCAAAACATACCTCCGTTAAGCGGAATGTTCCACAAAAGGGACAGCAGCAATAGATCCCACTCACCCCTGAGCATTTAATGCAAGTTCCGGTTCATTTCCGACGTTATCATAAATAATAGACACCTTTTGACGTTTTGTTTCGCTTTAGACATACTTGTCCGCCATCGGATAGGATTGCACATGGACGATCTTTCGTTGTTGTATGTTCGTGGGAGTGGTATTTGTGTGTTATGTTTTAATTTCCTATTAATACGTGTCAAGAAGGTTATTTTCCTAAGAATAGGCCAGGCACTGTACATAGAAGGGAAACATATTAAAACAGTGTAAATCGTGGTTATAATATCGCATTTGGTGTGTCCATCTGAGAGTTTTTTAATGCACCTTGTTTCTGGAAGCTATACTTGCATTCCCTGTTAGGTTGGAGTTTTCATCAAGTTTACATCGTGTTCTCCAGTTGTTGGATATGAAAACCCCGTAAGGTTGGCAATTTTCAACTCACGCCCATTTCAATTCACACATTTTACGGAATTTATCATAATATGCGGCTTTTGGTCTGAAAACAACAATTTTCACTCTAAATACTGGTTGGAAAATAAGACTATTCGAGCAATTTAAAACTTTCCAAATGAGGTTGTGACGGGCAACACGTCCGTAACTGCTGAACATGTTCACCAAACATTGGGGTATGACACACCAATACCCACTGCCACATACTTGTGTATGACTGGTTAAATTTCCCGATGAGATGTGACATGCAACGGTTTTCATCAATTGGCTAAAACTGAATTTAATCGGTCGCGTGTGTGGTCAGCACGTATTTCCCACAAACGCGATAATTTACCGACGCGTATTTGCCGAAATGTGACGTCAACGTTTCAGCGTTTTAAGATAGGTTTTCCGTTTGAGTGAAAACGTCATGACTTATCTCCCCGTAGTTTGTGCCGTCACGGATTGACAAGAGAAGGTAGAGTTTATGGCTTGTCGCAAAATTTCTTACAAAATCTGATAATATCTACCACAAAAACGAAGTTAACGCATTTCTCGTGCATTATATGTCCCAGTTTCAAGGTAGCAATACACGATTTCTGGCCATTTTCACCATTTTGAGGGGGTTACAAACTTCTGCTGCGCCATGGTCAGAAATGGTCGGAACATTTACATATTTGTATTTTGTTCGAATTGTCACATCACAAGTTGAATGATCTCCCTTGAACTGGCAAAAAAAAAAAACAGTTTGGCCGAAATTGGCTGTATTCGGCGCCATATAGTCATGACAGCGAATGTCAGTCTATAATCACCTTATGAGCTTATATAACCTAGATATATGTAAGATATATTAAAGAAAATTTATCGTATGAATTTTGAAATTTTGTCAGACGACTGTTTTCAAGGGATATAAATCAGACTTTTGTCCAGTTGAGTACCAAATAGAGCTGGCCCACACCAGCTAAAAATCACATATTTCTTATTCAAACACCATTCTGTATACTGTGGTACCTTTATACAATAATTAAACCACCAAAACAGTATTGCGAACAATAAAGGCCAACACTGACAGTTATAGCCCTTAAATGCTTAAAATCCTATTTTGTTTTCTAGCCCGCCTACAAACACGTTACATCGTGTATTGCTACCTTAAAGAAAAAAATATCCCAGTTTAACACGCCAATGTCCAGTTGAGTCTCTGACATACACCAATAACTTTGATATATAACACATATAGTGTTCATTCAATGTGAATGGGAAATAAGTCGATATAAGTACTGTGGTTTCAATAAAATGAACAAATTTCACCCAAATTAGTGGTTATGGTAAATAAAAACATTGCTAATTCAAAATTTTGGATTTTGCCCTGTTGATCTGCCTCTATGACTTGTCAAGCTGAATTTCACGCTATGCCATTATTCATAGAATCTTATACCACATCTTTATTGTGCTGGTGCGCACACGCGCTGTTCGTGATTACTCAGTAGCCGACTTCCCCACTCTCCAATATGTGTTTTGACATTACCCGGTCATTCTGAAACACGGCCAAGACCGATTAACCAATATCAATATGACTTTTACCAGGTATCCAGGGAGTTCCCATTGTTGAATTGTTTGCCTATCAACACGCTTTGTTAGTTCCCAAGCTCGCTGTGTAAGATTTAAGTTTTGACAAGTACGGGAGTGTCGGTAGGGATGTATATATATGCTTTATTCTCTAATCAAATTTGACATGAGAAAACGAAATTATATACAAAAATATGGATATGTACAAAATATACAGCGACCTCTCGAGGGTCATAATCAGCATTATCAACATCACCTTCATCATCACACCAGTTTCATCCTCAAAATAATAGTCAGCATCATCGTCATCATCATCATCATCATCATCATCATCATCACTACATGTAATCGTTGTCGTCGCGACCAATATACATGGCATCTGAGATACATAAATATAAATACAGATAAATTATTCGACAGTACTGTGAATATCGCAACGTTGTTGTTATGGCATCATTGGACATAATATATATATATCTCTTTATTTCCTCCAACTAGGAGAGTATGTTTTACAAAAAAATTGATATACATATACATGCACACACACCATCGCACATAAACACCATTAAATACATACAAGTATACACTAGGCCGTACAACACAATATAAACCACATTTACGCGGGTGCACAATCATAATTATATACACATATGTGTACATACATGCATATGCGTACATATACATACACATATATCGGGGCGGCCATACCGGTTATAAGGCAATCCTTAATACCGTGTATGTGTTGCCGCCCCAAGCTGCTAATGTGTACATTTTGTGGGAACATGCACAAGTACACATATACACATGTACACACGTACATATATAATACATACACACATGCATACATACACATATATATATATTTCTATTTGTAATGGAAAATGCCCATACGGTCAGCGTTGTTGTTAAAAAAAATGACAACAGTAGCGACTAAAACAAAAACAACAACAACAACATCAACGGATTAATCGTTGTTATCCAACCTAAAGTTAATCAATCGTATAAACGAGCAAAGTCTACGTAAAAACAATTACGTCTTTCAAATTTAGTATGTCGTCTAGGATATCAATAGTCGCGTTTTGTATACTTGTAAATTGTCGGGGCATGAGACGTTTTCTAGCCTCGATTAAACTTTCGCATTCCATCAAGTAGTGCATTTCATCTCCAAGTTGACGTGTATTACACAGAGGACACAATCTACGAAGAACAGTGGTGTCGTTCCATCGGCCTTTCTTTATTGGCAGGCGATGATTACTCGTCCGGAATTGGCAGAGAGTTATTCTATTTTTGGTATCCAAGTAATCCAAATATGTTTCGAAATTTATGTCATGTTTGAAAATTTTATATGTGTTGCCTCTGCTAGATTGTTCAATATCAGACAGCCAAGTTGTGCGGAATTGACTATTTAAACTACACTTGAGGTATGACATTAATGTTTCTGGACATGGGATATTTTCCATGTTCCAAAGATGAATCTGCCCACAATTTGTTAGGACGGTCTTTATTTTGTCCATCCACTGGAATTTTACTGTTGAAATTTCACATACTTTTATGGTTAGTAAATACAAAGTCTTACAGAATCTGCTTTGGTTCATATTCTTAATTTTCATCCAATATTTCATAATACGCAGGTTGATTGTATATTCAATGGGCAGTCTCCCACTCTCACCATATAACATAAAATTGGGGGTGGATGATATCAGATGTAGAACTTGCCTTAAAACTTTTCTGTGCATAACTTCAAATATATCATTATTTCCTGACCCCCATACCTCGCAGCAATACAACAATGACTGGCAAAACTTGGGCATCAAATAATTCAAACATGTTTTAACTGACAAGCAATGTGTTCTAGATTTGGAGATACTTGAATACATTGCCTTAGTTTCTTTATTCATCAAGGGTTTTTTTTGTATTCGAGTACGAGCCTGATTTTGTATGTACAATTCCAAGATAGTTAAAGTTCTTGACAACTTCAATTGTCTGTCCATTGTATGTAAATATTCTATTTTTAGGCAAGCTTCGTTTAGAAATCAACATTATTTTGTTTTTTTCAACGTTGACACTTAATTTCCACTTCTCACAGTACTTTTGAAAACTATTAAGTGCTTTCTGCAGATTTAACGGTGTTGCAGCCATAAGTACGGTGTCATCTGCATATAAAATAATAAATAGTTTGACATATGTCTGCAAATGGGTCTCTATATGCCGTGACATTTTTGACAAACCCCGAACACAATTTGTATTGAGAAAATCTTCCAGGTCATTGATGTAAAGTGAGAACAGTAGTGGTGATAGTTTTTAGACCTTGTCGTACTCCAGACAAACATGAGAAACAATCGGAAGTTGTATTACCCATACGAACCTTCGATTTGATGTTTGTGTACATATTTCTAATAACCGTGAGTAGTTTTCCATTTATATCATTGTTAATGAGTTTGTGCCATAGTCCTTTCCTCCACACCTTATCAAATGCTTTCTCAAAATCAATAAATGCACAATACATATTCCTATTAAGTGCCTTTGAAATTGCCGTTAACATATGTAAAACAAAAATATTATCAGTTGTGGAATAACCCTTTCTAAAACCCGCCTGGTTCTCACCGAGAACTTCTCTTTCTTCAACGTAAGAATATAATCTGTTAGAAAGAATCTTTGTGAACAATTTGCCGAAGCAGATTAAAAGCGTGATAGGTCTGTACTTTTTTGGATCTTCCTTATTACCCTTTTTCTTATATAGCGGGATGATAGTTCCAATTCCCCATATGTTTGGTAAACAACCTGATTCGAAGACTAAATTAAATGTTTTACAATAAATGTCGATAAGGGTGTCAGAGGGTGCCTTGATATATTCATTTATAATTCCGTCTTCTCCATGGGACTTATTGTTCTTTAAACTTTTGATAGCTAACACGACCTCTTCTTTGCTTATTGGTCGGTTTAGTTCGTCGTTTGTATTACTTGTCCCAATGGGCATACGTATATCTGAGTCATCTGTGATAGATTTATAATTAATTATTCGGAAGTGTTCTTCAAATTTGTCTATTTCAACTGGGTTATTAGATGTTATATCTCGCTTATTAAATGTAGACCAGAATTTCCTTGAATTTTCTGTTTTTATTTTATATAATTCACGTGTGATATTCTCCCTATGTATTGCAATTGCGTTGTCCATTTCTCGCTTGTATCTCCTACTCATTTCACGCATCATTTGTCTTGAACTATCGTCTTACTTCAGTCTATGATGCGGTATTCTTTACGCGCTTTCCAGCATTCAGAATTAAACCATGGTTTGTTGTTCTTTTTTCGTGCTTTCCGCTTTCTAATCGGAGGTCCAAATGTGTCACGTGGCGATTTAAGAAGAACTTCTGATATTATGTCTACGATTTCACTAACTTCCGTATTATTAGTGGTAGAAGGTGGGCAACTGTTCAACAAGGATCGCAATTCTGAAATGTCCATGGGGTCGAGATTCCACATGAACTCGGTTGTTTTGGATGGGTCCCATTTATATTTATGACAGGTATTAGTTTCCTCGTTAGATAATTCAGTTGTGTGATCTATATTTATTGCTAATTCCGTTGAGATACTTTTATGCACGTCTGAAAATAATTAGTTTGCTTCCCCGACTATAAAATCTACGGCCATGGGCAGTGCGTTTAGAGAACAAAGCATGTAATATACAACTGATGCGTCACGACATGTATAACACCCTATATTACTGTCAGTTCCCAATCTTCCATTCAATAGTAATAAATCATTGTGATGGCAAACATTCAATAATTGTTTGCCCAGACTATTCGTCGTTGTGTCCATGCTATGCCTCTTTAATGATAAACCACAATTTTCTAGCACCATCTCGGCAGTTATGTGGTTATCATAAGTATAAATATCATTTTCATCGTTTGGAATATAGTCTAGTTTTTGAGACGCCCGGGCATTGAAATCGCCAGTAATGAAAATATTATCACATTGTTGCCTCATTTGTAAAATATATGCGTCAATTTCATTAAAGGCACGTGAGGCCTTAGTTGTCGAAAATATTCATATTTGTTCCAATCACCGTAAACAGAAAAACATTAAAACGCATACAGTTTCGTTCATATATACCATGACCATCGCGTAAACAGCATGTTATCATAAAGATTTACTATAGTTTACCTAAGCAAGAGCCTGATTGTATTACAGAAGACAACACAATGCTGCTGGCTAATCAAACACAAATGGCATAAACGCTCTTTATTCGTTCCATATCAGGAATTCACCAACAAGAACGCTCTTTGTGTTCACCATCATAATATAAACAAACATCAGAAAAGTAACTTTTTATGCTTTTGTTTACATAACAATGGTCAAAGATATGACAATAACATACTGTTTATGCGATATTTCTTATTTGTATACGGACAAAGTCTGTCTATATTTTGTTGTTCTTTCTGTTTGTGGCGGTTTTTGACGGGTGGAAATATTTTCACATGATACCCACCGCCAAGGCCAACCGTACCTTTAAAGGCTGAATGGGATGAATATTTAGTTCCTTCTGGTGGAACATAAACCGCTCCCAATATAATTTCGACTCCTCGTTGCTGTTTTTCCAACCAGTGAATAAACTGACAGTCTGTTTGCAGTATGTGTGTCGATGAGAGAGAGCGAGAGAGAGAGAGAGAGAGAGAGAGAGAGAGAGAGAGAGAGAGAGAGGGAGAGATAGATCTTTATTGCCTCCTTGAAGGAGAGATATGTGTACAAGTATATACTATAAATACAATAGTGACATCCATTTTATATCAATTTCACTTACATAAGGTCGGTTAACGAGTGTCCGTATGTATGTGAGCGAAAATGTTATAGTATTTACATCTTATAATTTAGATCCGCTTACAACAGTTTGTGTCCAGTGAGAATATCACTCGTATATATCCCTGCATGTATGGACACTCAGCACTAGATATATGTTATTGGTTAGTACAGAATACCGAGCAGTGATGAATTATGCTAAGTCACATGCGAGTGGGCTCTAAATTTTGCCCTAATTAGGGAACACATAACAAAAAGGAAAAAAGCGGCTATATCCATAAATGAGTCCCGACAGTGACCCACAGCGTCCAAGAGTGATGGGTGTTCACTTCCCAAGATTAGGGAAAAGAAGTCGTCCTTCACTAGACCTGAAATAAAGAGATATATTTCGATGCCACAACAATCGATGACCCGTTCCCAGAAACTATTTCTCAGCAACATGATCGGAAGTGACGAGCATGTGAACAAGGCGTGATCCAGCTCTTGGTCGTATGTATTTAGGCACTGACGACATATACTATTGTTTGGGTATGTTGTCTTGTTCAGCAGAATCGCAAGGTTCTTGTATTTCGAGGAAAATGTCGGTTGTGAACGCATGCGCTTCCAAACATACCACCCAGATAGTGGATCAGGTACAATCTTCCTGAACACACACAGGTCAGAATCATTTTCGACTGACGCACGCCATGAAGATATATAGCCCACTTTTACTGTCTCTCTCACTATACGTTTCCACACAGATTGGTTTGGAAAATCACCTAGGTCTAACAGTTTATCCAGAAAAGAGTCAAGTCGGTATGCCCTCAATATAGTTATTATCATGTGTAGAACAAAACCAGATAAATCAAGATTATCGCAACCATCCGTCTTTGTCTCTGGCAGACAGATAATATCATGCTTATCACACATATTTTGGAATTCTGGGCAGGCCAGTTTTTTTTTCTGACACCACAAACATTTAAACCTAATATTAAATATAATGTGGGGATTAAATAATCAGTATTGAAGTTAGCACGACACTGTTCTACAATAATAAAACTTGGTATTATTACATTTGACATTTGACGGATACATTTCCAACGTTGATGTGATCAAAAGAGATTTGAATATGGTTCTTGATGTGAGCTTTCTCAGATTTTTTGGAGGCCAAAGCAGATTTTGATGACCGAAAAAACCTGAAGTAATGACGTTAACAGTGCCATTTAATTATTGGCTATTAGTCAACACACTGTTAGAACTCGGATCACGCGTTGGACTCTCACCTAGAAAAAAAATCAGTGGTAAATACATGGCAATTACACACGAGACTTCACACATATTGATGGGATGGTTCTGTACATTGCTGTGCTTTTGTGCTTTCAAAATGAATTAATTTAATACGTTTCAAAGTAGTTTATTCCACCATAAACCACGCAGACATAATCAATCGGATATAGGGTTGGATATCCCACATAGAAAAAGCCAGTGATGAGTGCTTGGCAATTACTCAATTATCACCGAGGATAAATTATAACTTCTTCACCGCCTCCCCGTGGGTGTACTAATGCATGGGGAGTAGATACCCAGTGTCTTGGTAAGAATCAGCGATGTGTGATTGTTTGACATGATAATCGAGTCTGTTCACTCACCACGGTACTGATTCGATACATTCAAGTCGGGAGAACACACCAATGGCTTCATTCTCATAAGGCATCGATCACATTCGTAGCCCGCTGAGGCCCGTTCCAAACGACGGATTTTTGTCGACTCGAATCTAATACCAGACCCACAATTGTATTAAATGCGTCAAAAATGCGACGTTTGAAACAATTAGATCCGTGTCAGACGCATCACAGACGAATCTCCGTCCAATTCAGACGAATCTTCGTCGGTGATGCGTCTGAAATCCGTCTTGGTTTCAAACGACGGATTTTTGACGACTCGAATCTAATACATGTGACGAGAAGAGCCGAAAGTTGCCGAAGAACGAATGCAAATGATATGATAATGATATGATAATGGTATAATAATGAGGGGGCTCCCCTTATCTGAGGAAATACCCACATGACGTCATTTGTCGCACGCTCTCTTTGTCATAAAGAAAGATATATCTATAAGCATAGCTTAGGTAACATTGTGCAAATTGTAATTATTTTGGTAGTTTTGATTCCTCAACGAACATGGCATGTCACTGACTCACATCTTATAATGGATATAGTATCAATGTTTTAGAATAATCCATATATACCGGTATAAGGGGTAGGGGTTGTAGCAACTGATTTATAATAATTCATATAAACCGATATTCCTTATTGTAAGGAATAGGGGTGGTAGTCTCTGATGTATAATAATTAATATATTTACCGGTATTACTTATTATAAGGGGCAGAGGTGGTACTTCTGATTTATAATAATTCATATATACCGATATTACTTATTATGAGGGGTAAAGGGGTGGTAACCTCTTATTTATAAAAATTCATATATTCAGGTATTACTTGTTATAAGGGGCAGAGTGGCAGCCTATGATTTATAATAATTTATATATACCGGTATTCCTTATTATAAGGGGTAGGGGTGGTAGCCTCAGATTAATAATAATTCATAAAAACCGGTATTACTTAGTATGAGGGGTAGGGATGGTAGCCTATGATTTATAATAATTCATAGATACCGGTATTCCTTATTATAAAGGATATATAGGTGGTAGCCTATGATTTATAATTTATAATTAATATATTCCGGTATTCCTCATTATAAGGGGTAGGGGTGGTACCACTGATCTTATTTATAATAATTCATATATACCGGTATTACTTATTATGAGGGGTATAGGGGTGGTAACATCTTATTTATAATAATTCATATATTCCGGTATTCCTTATTATAAAGGTAGGGGTGGTAGTCTCTGATTTATAATAATTCTTGTATACCTGTATTTACATGCATGGTATACACATATATGGCAATTGGATGCACGATCTAACATTTATTTGTAGCGCCTTTTATATTTTATTATATTATATTATATAACTATATGTACTATAAACATCCTCATATACATATGCACATATATTCGCGCTGCAAGCACGCATATATTTATACATAATTTATATACTGTATTTTAGTATATATATGTATAACTTACCGGTATATATAGGCCTCTATATCTACGCGTGACCATTTTGTGAAGGTAACATGGAGTACACCTTTAAATAAATCGACCGATGTATTAGATTCGACACGACAAAGATGCGTCCGTCTGAAACAAAATTGGCCGCAGACGCATCACCGACGGATTTAATACAATTAGATTCGAGTCGACAAAAATCCGTCGTTTGGAACGGGCCTCACTGTCGTTTCATGACCCAATATATGACGTCATCGCATGAACAAGCGACCAAAATGGCGACGTCATGCTGCAAACCTGGGTTCTTTTATTTTGCTACGGGAATAGAACTCGAGAAATTTCATGTCATGAGTATATAAATGATTGACTAATATTTAATTTATTTCCTCCTTTATAAATGTAAGTTGTTTTTCATTCATCTACTCAAGAATTTAATTCGCCAAACAAATAGTCTCGTTCATTAGACCCACATGCATATGAACAGCTGGCTGCGAATGTGGTCGACCTCGAAAAGCTGGCTACATTGGCGATCAATTTGAAAATCTGGCTACGAATGTAATCGATGCCTTGCATGTGACAATGACCCCATCAGCCTAATTGCCGCACTAAATCTAGGAAACAACGTGCGATAAAATAAAAAAGTAACCTGCCATCTTCACATTAAGATATCCTTCAGTTTGGTACGCGTATATACATCAACACACAATCAGTATTATTCAATACGTAATCCAATTATCATATGTATATTTCCTAGGTGGGGTTTTCAGCTGAAAATTATGTTTTGGGTGTTTGACAAGCGAGGTCACCGCGTTGTCTCGTTATTCTACTTGTTGTTTGGAAATATGAGATAGATGGACTTGGTAGAGCATTATAATGCAAATCATGTGTACATGATGTTATTTGCTATTAAACGTACAATGTTTTGCGGTAACGTATTTCTGTCGCTACTGCCAGAAATAATATATTTTCACCGGAGAAAAGTACTGGTCGCTCGCTAAAATAAATCAATATAATTGGTCGGTATCAATTTAAAAACGTTAGATATCCTCTGCAAAATTCAAAAACGGTTTTGAAATATAATTCGGGGCTGTTTGAGATTGTTATTATGCATTGGTAATTCGATTTACGTACACATGCACATATAGCGGTACCGCTTCTAGCATGCGTAATTCTTAGGCCTATAGCTCGAACGGCTTCTTATTTATTAGATCAAATCAATGGTAATATAATCCAATATAATACCAATGCGCAGGCTAGAATATAGGTAGACAAGTATGTCAATGGATTTTCGGTGGGCTGTCTAAATACTCAATATAAATTTCAAAAGGACACGTATTATCACATCTTGCTAAGTGCGTAATTTGGAAGTTCATCTTTGTGCAAACACATTATGGCATTACCATTTATAATTTAGCAACGATATTTGGTTGTTATTCAATCATGTTTCGAAGTAAATTGTTATCTCTGGTCCCGGAGGAAGGGGATTACGTTACTGACATATCATATGCAAACACTGCAACCCCAAAGGTAACCCTTGTCGTCGAAATTATATTTAGTGACCTACAATTAGTGTCAGTGTTATTGTAAGACTATGCGGAATCTGGCTCCAATACAAACCCTATCCAACATTAATATGTACGAATACATATGTGCGACGTGTAGTCAGTTAATTGATGCATGTTTTGATAATACGATTCCAGTTGTACATATACATGAGGCCCCCACCCCCTTTTTCGTACGCCGTATTCCATGCCCTGTTATGAGGTACGCCGTATTCCGGCCCCTCTGTTAGGATGTATTCGGTATACCAAAAATACCGATATTCGTACGCCGACCTTACAAAAAATGAAGTGTTCATATCTTTTTTATGTATTCCATATGGCTGTTAACTGGTATTCCGTATTCCACCCTCTATGTTAAGTGGTATTCCGTATTCCATGGGGGCTGGGGGCCTCATACATATAGTGAGGTTCCGCTTGGAGGGTATGCTCATGTAACTTGTAGCAGAAAAATAGTTGTGGATAATGTGTGTGAGTGTAAGTTGTAACACTGAACGTATATTAGAAACACGCTTGCAATGATAAATACTTGGAATAGTTTGTCACGAACATAATCTGGCGAACATTAGAAAATAGCAGGGACAGATGGACGAATATTACATGTAACATGAAAAAAGACATAAATGCAAGGGAGATGCATTGGAAACAGAAAATTTGCGTATGCTTTATTTCATTGATGTTATATTTGTGAAATTTCTCGATTACGAAATAGACACAAAGCGATGTCAAGCACACCCATCCCTCATTGCCCCTGTGTGTCTATACATATGGCTGCACCAACTCCCCCAAATTCACTCTCTTGTGAACTGATTATCGTTAATTCAAATAATATAATTCAGGCCACCAATAACATATTTCCATAAACTAGCATGTTGATAGTAGCAATGGCTAGTATCCCTGCCCTGTGGTAGTGTGTTGGACAAAATCTTCAACTTTCAAACTTATAGGAGGTTTTTGCAGGCCGAATAGTGCGCTATATTTACTAACATACATGTACATGTACACCTGTTGCGACGTCAATGTCAAGTATCAACAGAAGCGTAAAATGGCACAGCCATGCAAACACGGATAATTTATGGCGCACGCGACCACACCCAAACTCGTAGTAGCCGTCAAGCTCTGTTGGAATTCAGAACCTGTTGTATATATTTGCACGCTTCCCAACCGTCTCCATCGCGGACTAAAGACAGTCGGCTTGTTTCAATAAATTCAGTACCACGAACAATATATGCATATGTTGGAATATGAAAGCGAATCGCCCGAGCTTCGACGTTAGCCCATATGCCAAGCAACATATAATAACGCAAACTAAAAGGGTACGGAAATAAATCTTATGTACATTGTACTTCTAGTCGGTCGTAACCAACTTGTCCGCCCGGAAAGGCACAAACCAACATATATGTTGCCTGTATATCATACCAAAACATGGAGCAGCAAATATCTGTCATTGATCGTCTGTTTCTCATAGAATATATCACCATTATTTAGAAAGCACCAGACACTTCTCTGCTGCTTGCTTTAATATGAAAGCTAATCCACCGAGCTTCAACGCTAGCCCATATGCTAAGTGGCATACGATAACGGAAACTAAAGGGGTACGGAATTTTAGTCTTATTTACAATGTACTTCGAGTCTGTCGTAACCAACTAGTCGGTCCGGGAAAGGCCCAAAGCAACGCATCTGTTGCTTGTACATCATACCGAAAACAAGGAGCAGCAACCATCTGTTATTTATCGTTTGTGTCTCATATAATATATCGCCCATATTCAGAAAGCACCATTATATAGCTTCTCTGTTGTTTGCTTTAATATCTTACTTTTCTGTACGAATGGTACTTATGAAAATGCACTTAGTATCGAGTGGAATGACGTGGGCGAAAGATAACGGTATAGCACGCGACATATATACAGAGAGTATGTTATACGTTTGGGACCGGGATTAGAAGTGGTATATATTAAAGTTGTCAGTCTGCGTGGAAGAAATGACCCACGTGGTGTTTGCTCCAATGACTTAGTTTTCGAACAAGTGGGTACGAATGAAAATTCATACATATAATTTGAATTTGTTTAATCTCAATAAAACCTTACATATTCATACAGTATTTGAGATAAAATATGAAATACAAGTATACATGTGAAATTAACATTTGCAAGTGATCAAGCAAACAAACATATACAAGAAACACAACCAATTCTCGCCATTAACATCGGCATTTATTATCATGTATTCGCCCTATACGATGCGACGGAGTCGATTTAATAGGCCCTTCTTAAGAAAATGGCTAAAACAGATAATCCCTAAGATTTAGACATGTTTAACATACATATATATTGTTCACGTATTTTGTAGTTGTTTAACAAACCTGTCTTCAATCAGTATTTGTAGTGTTCTAAACGTAGTAGTATTTATGTCCCAGTTCGTGGAAGTGAGAGCAATATATTTTCTTATAATGATTATCCCATTATAAATATCAGGCTAAAAATATTAGTTTATATATGTATATACTTATCGGTTATTATAGTGCTCATATGCGATATGCAATCCGTAAGGGGTCGATCGTTTGTCCACACAATGGCTTTCGTATAGTCCAAGACTGCAAGCATAATATATATATAGTAAATAGTAAAGAATTGTAATTGATTCAGTTAAATACTGTTCGTATACATTTAAAGGCGAATTGGTTCCGTCGCATCGTATGTAAAAAAAAATCAAACAATGCCTGTGTATCCCCAGAGAGGTGTTACTCGCATGATTTCTGTCTGCGATCACTCATGTGGTGTGGGTGCATACACCAGGACGTCATGCATGTCAGCGATCCCGTTATGATTTGTCACGTGATATTAAATTCACCCGTGCGCTAACCCTGTGTCAATCATTGATGCGAAATGGATGAGAGAGTAGCACATCCGTCTGGGACCCGGACTGAACGAGGTATCCATTAAATTGTGGCAGTCTGCGTGGAAGAATCAAACCATGTGGTGTTTGTTTCAATGACTTTAGTTTTTGGTAGAAACAGGTGAGAATTCATGCATATATTAGCATATCCGTATTGGTATGATGGTTGGAAGAGGTATCCGTTTGTCTTTCTGCGTGGAATAAATTAGCATTATTACGCAAGCCCAGAAAGCAAGCAATATACACCTTTTTGATGTTTACTTTAATAGCATACATGTGTGACTATCGGGTACATGTAATATTGTACTCGTTATTGATGGGTATTCGTCGTGTAGGGAAGTAGCATATCCTTTTCGGGATTGGCATGGAAGAGGTATCTGTTTATCTTTCTGCGTCGAAGAAAGGAACTTTTATTAGCCCATATATGAATCAATATACACTTATCTGATGATTGCTTCAATGACTTACTTTTCCGAACAAGTGGATATGTGTGTAAATGCACTCATTAATGATAGCGGCGTAGCGCATCGAACCTATACAGAGAATGTAACATATCCATTTGGGACCGGGATTGGAAGTGTTATCTTTCAGTTTTGAAGAAAGGAACATCCTGCTAATATATGTAAGTATCATATTGACGACTTGTCCTTAGCGGGTTCTAATGGAATATAGGTCCCTATATACCACAACGTCCTTACAATGTAAATTGCAGTGGATCGATTATACTGAAATACGTGTATCGACCAGTATCGACCATCAATAATTAACACGCGAATGTATATAGATGGGTTTCGGTGAGGGTAACCATCTTTAATTTTCAACTGAAACATATTATCTCGTCGTTTCAACCATTGGAACTGTTGAAAATGTTAGCCGGGGGAATTACTATCCATAACTTTTGGTTCGTGTGCATTTAGTTTTACCTCTCGTTTTTGTTTTGCTTCGTTTGCTATGTGATTTTGAAAATAATAATTTAATTTAGATAACCGCAAAACACGGTTTACAAAGTTGATATTGGTACAACACGTGCGATGAAATATGTACATACAATCAATCTCAAATAAATACTTAAAAGGTAAGACCATCTGCATGTAACTGTTAATGGTTTAAAACATATATGGTAAAATAAACAGTTTTGCCAATCGGAATAGTGGATATTTGATTTCGTTTGGATTATATAATTTCTCCAATAGATCATGATACTAACTTTGACTCAGCTCAGACTTTCGAACTGTGTCTATATATTTACCACAATGGAAGTCTGACTGTAGAGTCTGTGTGGATCTCATCCTTCGACAACAGTACCACCCTGCCTTTTCAGCAGAAGTAAAACAATGAGGTTTAATCCGGTATGGACAATATGCACTATTTTAACGAATGCCTATTGTAGCATGGCGTGTTATATCTACACTGCTTCACGATATAACATTGTGAAGCTCTTATGTTGGGAACTAAAGTTCCTTGAACAACACTGACATTCTCTCTTAACACGTTGGCAGGTAGAAGGTTACACTGGTTTAAATAGTGTTCTGAATGACATCTAGCGGAGGAGAGAATAAAATAGACACTGGGCCCTGATTGGTCAATAGCATTGTGTGCTTTTAAAAAATCGTCACCACTTCCCTATGATTTCCCATAGGTAAAATAGCCATTGGCACAGGAATTAACCCTTTGTAGCGAAGTTTGAATTTTTTGGTGTGGTCTAAAATATGACAGTATTTTTATGCGGTTCTGACACTAGTTACGAAAACACAAGATTTAAAGGCGAATTTCCTGCTAGACGGACATGACATTTTTGCGTAAAATGTTTCCCCAAATGTCAATTTTTCTGATTTAAAGAAAATTTTGGACCCAAAATTTATATTGCCAACATTATGCGCTAAAACGTTAGCACTGAGGTCTATGGAAAACATTTACACCAGTGTAACATAGAACGACATTCGTGTCGTTTTACCGGTTGGTGGATGGACAGGCAATTATGTCCGTTAGCGCAGTGCTATTGTAGTATCATGCTACCGTTCTTACGTCGTAAAATCGCTTGGGGTAGCAGAGATTAAAATAAATTATTAAATTTATAAGCACATATTTTAATGAGTTACCGTGTAAACAAAGTTCAAAAAACGGTCGCATCGGATTTTGATCTCAGTGTCACACAATTTGCTGTTTTGATAACACTTCTGATACTATCAGCACGAGAAATATAATGATACATTTCATTATACACATGGATTCGTGCCTGATATTTGTATGATTTATTTGAAATAATAATAAAGCTGTTTATTTGTAAAATATATTCACCAACGGATCTGACGTCACAAGCTTCTCATCAGAAATGTAAGAAAACATAAAAACTAAGATGAACAGCTGCAAGGAATGATTCCTCTGTTGCCATATACTAATACACTATTCCAAATCTCTTTATGTGATCATACGTTGGTTGATCTGATAGAAACAGCGATATTATAATAACAATATCGCACTCATTTGATATTAATTGCGTCCACATGGCATTTGTGTCGAATCACGATGTACATGTACGATGCATAATATGCATAAATTCAAAACCAACAGGTGCAAACAATCCTAATGCTCACGTATCCAATGGTTACCACAATGGACACTTTCGTGAACGGGATCAGAATAGGCTAATGTAGTTATAACTCAAACTTTGACCCATTTCAACCTTCAAATTGGACCCACTTCAATCTTCAAAATGAGTTACCAGAGATGGGTCTTTTAAACAGATGATGGTTTGATCCGTATTGTCTAATATATATTTTGGAACTTCTGTCTGTTTGTTTGTTGTTTGTTTGTTAGCTATGGCCGGGAAAACTGCCGGGCGGATTTAGCCCAAACTTCCTGTCTAAAGTTAAAAATCCACGGGCAGTGTTTACCGCCGTTTTGGAGAAGCTCAGAGCGGCAATATCGTAGAACAGCCCCTGGATTCAACGGCAGTGTTGTTCTCTAACTGCTTCATGTAAACACTGCCTCGGTGTGTCGGAAGGCAATGGCAGCGGATATGAGGGGAATGGGAAACCAAAACCACGGAATGGAATTTCCCCACGAGTGACTGAACCAGCCGAAACCAAATTTAAACCAAAAGACGGAATATGTTTCAATATAATTTTAATAAATGCATTTCGGGAACACTCTTCTTTGTTGTTGCTCCACGGCGGGTTTTTTGGATCATAGCCAACTCTGATCTGCAAAAAATAATAAACATTAATTAAAGTAACACTCATGTTCGAGGCAAAACAAACATAACTAGTTTTTGCACTGTTGCATCCCAGACAAATTTATTATATATCATAAGGGAGTATTTGTCCTGATTAATAGTCCCTAAAGTTGCATTATTTGTCTTACGTACAACCCCCGAAATCCCTGTTTCGTTCTCTATCTCCAACGGAGACCCTTGCATTGAAAGCAATTAATGATTGTTTTTAAACATCGTCTTCTCTATATATATTCGTATTATACTCCCTATTAACGTGCTAACTGTACACATACAAGTGAAATATGTAGAAGTCGTTTTAAGTCAAAGTAATTATAAATAGGGACTATAATACGAATATATATAGAGAAGACGATGTTTAAAAACAATCATTAATTGCTTTCAAGGCAAGTGTCTCCGTTGGGGATAGATAACGAAACAGGGGTTTAGGTATATTTCGGGGGTTATACGTAAGACAAAGAAGTCCACTTTAGGGACTATTAATCACGAAGAATAGTCCCTAAAGTTGACTTCTTTGTCTTACGTATAACCCCCGAAATATACCTAACCCCCTGTTTCGTTCTCTATCCCCAACGGAGACCCTTGCCTTGAAAGCAATTTATGATTGTTTTTAAACATCGTCTTCTCTATATATATTCGTATTATAGTCCCTATAAACGTGCTAACTGTACACATAAAAGTGAAATATGTAGACGTCGTTTTAAGTCCAAGTAATTATAAATAGGGACTATAATACGAATATATATAGAGAAGACGATGTTTAAAAACAATCATTAATTGCTTTCAAGGCAAGGGTCTCCGTTGGGGATAGAGAACGAAACAGGGGTTTAGGTATATTTCGGGGGTTATACGTAAGACAAAGAAGTCCACATTAGGGACTATTCTTCATGATTAATAGTCCCTAAAGTGGACTTCTTTGTCTTACGTGTCTTCATGATTAATAGTCCCTAATATTAACTAAATAACGGGTATGCTAGGAGAGTGATAATGTGTCAAAGGATCACATTTAGCCTTTTTGACAGCCAGCATGGATGTTAATGTGCTCATATCAGACATTATCACCTCATAGCATACCCGTTATTTAGTTAATATTAACTAAATAACGGGTATGCTAGGATAATGATAATTCGTCAAAGGAGCACAATAAGCCTTTTTGACAGCCATCATGGATGTTAATGTGCTCATCTCAGACATTATCACCCTCCTAGCATACCCGTTATTTAGTAAATATTAACTAAATAACGGGTATGCTAGGAGAGTGATAATGTGTCAAAGGAGCACATTTAGCCTTTTTGACAGCCATCATGGATGTTAATGTGCTCATCTCAGACATTATCACCCTCCTAGCATACCCGTTATTTAGTAAATATTAACTAAATAACGGGTATGCTAGGAGAGTGATAATTCGTCAAAGGAGCACATTTAGCCTTTTTGACAGCCATCATGGATGTTAATGTGCTCATCTCAGACATTATCACCCTCATAGCATACCCGTTATTTAGTAAAT
Organism: Siphonodentalium dalli; assembly: GCA_032622095.1. Lineage (NCBI taxonomy): Eukaryota > Metazoa > Mollusca > Scaphopoda > Gadilida > Siphonodentaliidae > Siphonodentalium > Siphonodentalium dalli. Next base: position 92,838,984 of record CP136068.1, read on the forward strand.
ATTAACTAAATAACGGGTATGCTAGGAGAATGATATTTCGTCAAAGGAGCACAATAAGCCTTTCTGGCAGCCATCATGGATGTTAATGTGCTCATCTCAGGCATGATCACCCTCATAGCATACCCGTTATTTAGTAAATATTAACTAAATAACGGGTATGCTAGGAGAGTGATAATGTGTCAAAGGAGCACATTTAGCCTTTTTGACAGCCATCATGGATGTTAATGTGCTCATCTCACACATTATCACCCTCATAGAATACCCGTTATTTAGTTAATATTAACTAAATAACGGGTATGCTAAGAGAGTGATAATTCGTCAAAGGAGCACATTTAGCCTTTTTGACAGCCATCATTGATGTTATTGTGCTCATCACAGATATTATCACCCTCCTAGCATACCCGTTATTTAGTAAATATTAACTAAATAACGGGTATGCTAGGAGAGTGATAATTCGTCAAAGGAGCACATTTAGCCTTTTTGACAGCCATCATGGATGTTAATGTGCTCATCTCAGACATTATCACCCTCCTTCCATACCCGTTATTTAGTAAATATTAACTAAATAACGGGTATGCTAGGAGAATGATAATTCGTCAAAGGAACACAATAAGCCTTTTTGACAGCCATCATGGATGTTAATGTGCTCATCTCAGACATTATCACCCTCATAGCATACCCGTTATTTAGTTAATATTAACTAAATAACGGGTATTTTTGCTAGGAGAGTGATAATCTGTCAAAGGAGCACATTTAGCCTTTTTGACAGCGATCGTGGATGTTAATGTGCTTATCTCAGACATTATCACCCTCCTGGCATACACGTTATTTAGTTATTATTTACTACCAAAATATCCTATCAATAATGGGTTATTCAGTTATTGACATTTAATTGGACGATAAATGACCGATAAACTAATACGGTGTTTATTGTATATAAAACTCCTTACCGTGCTCGTAAATAGTCTGTAAGATGAAACATTTTGTTGATTTTTTTCCTTTAGTCAACATTAGTCCACAACATCGTGCTTCATCGTAAACAAAAACTACGGAAACTGTCATTGGTCAGCATGGTGCATAACGTTAAATTTGATTGGCTATTAAATTGGGATATGTTAATCAAATGGAAAACCCCATTAGCTATATTTAGCCTACGTATAGCTCTGATGAAATATCTCAACAATTATCGTACCTTCACTTTTAATATGGTGGCAACAACATATTAATGATAACATCAACCGAAGTAATAACTAACATGCGAAGAAACGTTTAAATATAACGGAATAGAAGTTTCCGGTAAAAAATAAATAAATTCGTTTCAGCGAATTCCTATGTTTATAACAAAGTATCTCAGTTTGTTATTTCCTCCGACGCCATTATTTTCACCTAGACACAGCGAGGCAGAGCAGTGAACTGTTTGGTTTGTTTATTTGCAGAATCTAACTTCTTAGAATCCAGGGGCTATTATACGATATTGCCCTCAGAGCACACATTCTCCACTCTCAGTCACAAAAATTACCGCCATTGGCACGGTGGGGTTACTCGCGTTGATAGTTAAAGAGCGTTCGTATCCGCAGTGTCGTTGATAAAGAGCGTATGTGTGTAATGTGATTCTTACGTCTGGGTCCACACGTGAGCGTGACTGTATCCAGACATGAGCGTGTTGTGTGATTCTTACGTACGTAGGGCTGATTGTTTTCGCCCAAGGTGATCTTCACCTTGAAACAGGTACCCACAAATTATATATATGTGTATGTCCTTTATAGACTCGAACCAATTGAGCTCAAACTTGATACCCACGGGAAGAGTCATGGACGGGTTAAATTGTCGGGGGAGTGTTTTGGACGGGTAAAATCGTTACCCCGACATGACCTTGACCTTCGAAATGGTCAATTCAAGGTCAAAGCCCGGACGAAGTCGGGTCACCTGCTAGTCTCATATATATTTTGAAGACCTCTGTCTGTATGTATGTTTGTTTGTTTGTTTGTTTGTCATTAATACAAATCTACGATTCTCGACCGATCGGGACGAAACTTGGTACGTGTGTGTAGTTTGACCAGGCGGTGGACGTTGTCGTATCGGCGAGCCCGTGCGGCGCCCGCTTCGTGCATGCGCAGACGAGATCTCGGGAACGGGTGGAGCTATCGACTTGAAATTTGCTATGTGAATGTATCTTGCGCCAGGTACAAATTGTATCGGGTCGCCGAGCCCGTGCGACGCCAGCTTCGCGCATGCGCAGACCAGATCTCGGAAACGGGTGGAGCTATCGACTTGAAATTTGGGGTGTGAATGTATCTTGCCCCGGATACGAATTTTATCGGGACGCCGAGCCCGTGCGACGCCAGCTTCGCGCATGCGCAGACGAGATCTCGGAAACGGGTGGAGCTATCGACTTGAAATTTGGTATGTGAATGTATCTTGCCCCGGATACGAATTTTATCGGGTCGAATAGCCCGGACAACGTCGGGCTCATCGGCTAGTCTAATATATATTTTGGGACTTCTGTCTGTTTGTTTGACTGTTAGCTATGGCCGGGAAAACTGCCAGACGGATTTTGATACCTAGAGGTACTTTTGTCCGGGGGAGTCTTTTGGACGGGTCAAATCTTAGGCCCTACCTGACCTTGACCTTTAAAAAGGTCAATTCAAGTTCAAATCGGGTAAAACGGACGGATTTCGACGAAATTTGCTACATAGGGTTACTTTTGTCCGAGGAGTGTTTTGGACGGGTCGAATCGTGACCCCGACCCAAAATGGTCAATTCAAGGTCAAATCGCGCATTTCACCGGAAAGCAGAGGGGAAACAGCCCGGACAAAGTCGGGTCCACCAGCTAGTATATATATAAAAATGCGAATAATAAATCCAGGTGTTCGTCAGTATTCTACATAGCCAGTGGACAACTGTACAGCATTATGCTTGTGCGGTGTACGACATCATTTTTGTGAAAACAAATCAAGACGTTGTTCACTGATTTGGCCATGTGCCTGGATATTGAACTTCACACTGATGCGAGTGGTGTGGATTTTTTAAAGAATGTGTAAAGGATGTTTCATGATAAATACTACTTGGTGGAACACATGATGTGGGCGCATTGACATGCGGTCGGTTATTATTTTGTCTGACAACTCATCGATTCTCATAGAACGATGTTTGTGTCTCCAGAATGCGACATCATTATGTGGAAGGTACAGCCCATAGATCGACCCACTAACCAACTGAGCTATCCACTAGTCCCGGGCTTCGACCATTCAGTCATATAATAGATATATGTGGGTGGATGGGGCGCAGATTTCACGACTATATGCAATTGCAATCATGTACAAAATGATATATGGTTTATTGATTGAATACGAATTTATAAAAACAAAACATACATGTTGAGGGTGACAAATATATGTTTGTATATGTGTGCTCGCCACATTTAATTTAGAATCATGTTAATATATTATGTTGTTGCGTCAAGCTCGGGACACGTGGATAGATCAGTTGGTCAGTGGGTCGATATCTGGGCCATACCTTCCACGCGACATGGGGTTCGAATTCGACATGGTATAGAAGGAACTAAATAAGTAGAATTACGTCCCTTTCGTTTTTACACCAAATGTCGAATACGAGTTAACAAAAAATCTGGCACGCGATTGGCGTATAATATTTCAATTAAATTTACATGTATATATTTGGGTTTTCCCTAGACTGAAATGCGTTCGTGTCCAAACATTGACGGGAAAATAAGGCTGGGTATTTGCTTTCGTTAGCAGTTCAAATTGTGTGCAAAAAGCAGGGTAGGGTGGAAAACGTGTGTTGAAAAGTTGAAAAAGTGCGCTCGGATAGTACTCATACAATGCAAAAGATGTGGGAAGGGTAGGGCTGCACGAAATATATGATTTCGTGGAATTCGTACTTAGCAAATTTAGTGGGCGGGACAAAACGTTAACACTGAGGCCTATGGAAAACATTTAGTTCCTTCTAACCTGCTGTGGACTCGATACCTCTCCGTAATGGTCGTGAGCCGGGCGCGTGAGCGTAAATATATAGGTTGGTAGATACATAGATGTATAGTTTTTGTGTTTAGTCTCAATAAAACGTACATATACATGCAGTATTTGAGACATATACTGTATAAATGTATGTACAATTAATATTTATAAGCGATCAAGCAAATTACAGACACGAAGCACAAACAAATTATTAAGGGCTAGACTCAAGTTTTGCATACATCCTAGCACACATTGCAAGATATTTGCTCTGGATTTGTCTGGTTAAAAATCTTGATCTTCGCATATTCTCATTTTCATTACAATATAATCTGAACAACTGTTTAAAGACAACACAATGCGAGATGTTGAAGATATTATGTTCTTGTGTTGACCTTCTAGGTATCAAGAACTGCTAGAATAATTAATAAATGCACACAAAAATCCTACCACAAAATAACGTATTATCTTGGCGCAATAAGAGGAAGCTTCATTTGTGTCAGAATGGTCAGCTAAATATTTAATTGCATGATTTAACAACATACCCCATATACTACAGTGAATAATAAAGCACACACGGATAGGCTAGCCCAAATGAAAACAAATGTATTCATACTATTCTTCCCAATCAGGGATCAATCAAATTGGAGATAGAACACAGTACATGTAGAAACATGATCGGCTGGGGATTTGGCTTTGGATCTGGTATCTAAGACTCATCTTAGCCCAAAGTTGTGTTGATCAGTGGGATTAACATACAAATTCTCAATTATAGAACACTATTTATGGATGGCTGTCTTTCTAAATGAATACTAATGGAATTTATTGAATCATGAACAGATAAGTATCCTCTCGTGATCTTCAGATATGATGTGATGTACATATCAACTGCACTTTTGAAAACAAAGTACTGTCTTACAGAAGTTCTTTGAACCGGACAACATCAGCATTTAATATTAGATCAATAAATATTATATAGATGAATAATTTGCTTGTTAACAGAATAGAACAACGATGATATACAAAGCATTCATAAATAGTTACACATATGCATGTATACACAAATATAATTAACAGAGTATGCAATGAAATAACTCCTAAATACTCATGACTACACATACTTAGCAATTTGACAACCAATATGAATAAACACAATTAACCACAACTGAATTAACAAATTAACTTATTTGGAATATCTTGAACTTTGTCTCAGTAGTAAAACTTGAATGTGTAATATAAATAACATATGCACATGTATATGCCAGTTTGACATTTGGTTGTGATCTAAATATCTTTTGTTTATCTACAGTTAAAAACCCATTAGTATATGTACCATCAATGTGAATTATTTGATTTATGTCAATCAGACAAGAAAGCGCGTACTTGCATTGTCAGAATATTTGACAGTTAGTGTACATTCTAAAACATTTTTTTAAACCCAAAATGATCAAATTACGCTTTTACTTCAGAAGTTAGTTTTCTATAAATTATAGCACATGCGTATGATGTTAGCCAATTGATGTGTTACATTATTGAAAGTAACGTCACGTCGAACTATTTGGTAAAACACGCGAATTTCAAAAAGTAAAAAATGGCGGCCATCATGGATTTCAAATGGCGGAAAAATGCCCACGAACCATGTCACCTGAACAGAAAAACAACAATCTCTAACTTTTCTGTTATCAAGAAATGTCAACATGAGGGTACATTTTGCAGACACAAACCAGGTCCAGGACACCACACTAACATGTTTGTATAAGATTTCGAAACATACGAAAACAATGGCTAACTTTAGATGTACAATCATCCCCCTGTCGAATGTTATATTTATTACATGTGCCAAACTAGTGTTGGTGGTTCCATATTGACAAGAAAATGAAGTAATCCATGTTCTCCACGACAAATGGTTTAATGTGTAAGGCTTCATTTACATTTATTAAAAAATGCCGCTGGAAAACGAAATTATCCTTTATCTCAATAAAACAGGATATATTTTATTGATCAAACGAATAGCTTGTCAACAACAGAAAACTTAGTACGCAAGTTCGGTCACTTGAGTTTAAACTCAATAGTAATAGGGATAGTAAAAAAATATGTCTGGTAAAATAATTGGGCTTACTTGGGTGTGGCTTATGTGATATGAATTATTCTAGTGCGATTATGATTGTTCAGAATTCCTTTGATTATTGCTGCGGGATAGTATATCATTCATTTCTTAACGAAATCCAAAGTTATTGCATTCCACGAGATATGATTATATGTGTTGTGTACATTAAAGGTGAATAAATGCAAACATAATACTCGTTTTGTCACTTAACTAATGGCCTACTACTATGAGAGTGTGGGTGAATGGATGTACTCATACTAATTTAGCAATGGATTATGATAAGAACTACCAATAAACATCTTTCCCAGAATGATCTACTACTGATAAATAGTTTTCTTCTGTTCGATACTATGTAGCTACATTGTTGTTCTTCCTTCTGGGTACAAATTTGTATATAAGATGGTGTATGCATACCAAACCATCAGCTCTTGACTAGAGGTAGCGTTATGTTCAACGTGGTGCCCGACACTATGCTATGAATTTGGAGTCACTTTAAGCTAGTGTTTCGTGTCTATTTTTATTCGCCGACTACTCGTCAGGGACAGGCAATTTAATTAGATAAGTCGACATTTTATATGTCTGTTAACATGTATTACATGTGTATATAGTTTGTGCTACGTTGTGTGGAATCGTTGGATTTGCAACTTTCATGCAATAAATCTGTATCTCCGGAATGCATAGGATTCAATATTAGTTTTTGCCACGTCTGTGGTATCGTTGGATTTGCAAATGTCATGCAATCATTCTGTATATCAGGAATTCATAGGATTCCATATTCGTCTTTGCCCCGTTTGTGGTCAGTTGGATTTGCAAATTTCATGCAACCATTCTATGTATCCGGAATGCGCGTCCACCGCCAATTTCGACTCGACTTATCGCCAATTTACAACACATACACAAATAACACCTTCGATAACCCGAAGACGTCAAATAATACCTAAATAAATGTTTTGGCATTATTTTAACTTCGCCAAACTTCGAAATCCAGAAACTTCGACTGAGGCTAGATTGAAATCAAATGTGCCAATTAATGGTGATCAATTCATTCTGGACGCTACAGTCAGAAATATGTCAGATATGGCCCGGAGTCAGATAATTCTACGAATAGGTTTGGAGTTTGGGATGATTGCCGGGAAGATTTGGTAGGGCAGTATGCCCTCCCCTACAACCCGCTTGTTGGATGTTGTGTTGTTGCTGAAGAGCGTTTGTTCCGTCACATTTCCCTATCGGTTGGTTTTGCTGTTATTATTGCTTTTACTGCTTCTGCTTTTTGCTGTTAATTATTCTGTCATTTTTGTGGCATTTCTTCGCATTGTGTTCATAATTTGCTCTATGTCTTCTGGTCCCAAGAGGCTGACGCGGCGAGGAGGCTGGTGGTGTTGTTGTTGCTGGTGGTGGAGATGTGGGAAACCGGTATGTGTTGGTACTCCGGTGTCGCATATTCTACGAATAAAAATTCCACCGTCTTTAATACCGACAGGACTAACAAGTGATACATTCGCACATGGAAAGCATCTACAAAGGATGCCGCTCGTCCAGTGGCGATATTCGGTAACATGATCCTCCCAGCACGATTTGCTGCTTGTCACAACTGATATACAATGTGCGAACTCGGCAGACAAACCAGTTTAAACTGGACTGAACAGATTTCTATCTTATAGCGATCACAGAGTCTGCACATCTTCAGTCGAGTCGAAATTGGCGGTGGACGCGCATTCCGGATACATAGAATGATTGCATGAAATTTGCAAATCCAACTGACCACAAACGGGGCAAAGACGAATATGGAATCCTATGAATTCCTAATATACAGAATGATTGCATGAAATTTGCAAATCCAACGATACCACAAACGTGGCAAAAACTAATATTGAATCCTATGCATTCCGGAGATACAGATTGATTGCATGAAATTTGCAAATCCAACGATTCCACACAACGTGGCACAAACTATATACACATGGAATACATGTTAACAGACATATAAAATGTCGACTTATCTAATTAAATCGCCTGTCCCTGACGAGTAGTCGGCGAATAAAAATAGACACGAAACACTAGCTTAAAGTGACTGTCCAAATTCATAGCATAGTGTCGGGCACCACGTTGAACATAACGCTACCTCTAGTCAAGATCTGATGGTTGGGTATGAATACACCATCTTATATACATACTAATTTAGCAATGGATTATGATAAGAACTACCAATAAACACCTTTCGCAGAATGATCTACTACTGATAAATAGTTTTCTTCTGTTCGATACTCTGTAGCTACATTGTTGTTCTTCCTTCTGGGTACAAATTTAAACAGACATGATTCTTTCGAACACAAAAAACTGTGATAAGCATGGTAAGCTGGTAAGAGGTATCTCAAAACATAGATAGGTGGGTGATTTCCGAACATGTTTTGTTTCTTATATTTGTTCGATAAATATGATATCGTTTCGTTTGTATTCTGTTATTCTGTTATCTATGCGAGTCGACCATAGGTCGCCTCGCACATGTAAGAGAATGCATTGCCCTAACAAAATGTACATTACTTTTTATAACTGTAAAGAATGTAAGAAAAAATGAAAACATATTATACAAAATTGTTAAAGAATGTAAGAAATAATTATAACAAACGATAAAAAAAATTCAAGAATGTAAGAAAAAAAAATGATAAAAATTGATAAAGAATGTAAGAAAAAGTTATCAAAAATGAAAAAAAGTTGTTGAGGAATGTAAGAACAAATGATAAAAATTGTTATAGCATGTAAGAATAAATTATAAAAAATGATTACAATTGTTAATGAATGTAAAAAAAAATCATAACAAATGATAAATGTAAGAAAAATTTATAAAAGTGATAAACAAATGTTAGGTCAATGCATTCTCTTATATATGCGAGGCGATCTATAATCGACTCGCATATATACGAGAATGCATTGGCACAGGGTCTTTAATGTTGCGCCAGCTCAGCTCCCGTCACGCGTGTGTTAATCAGTGGTCGCGTACAAATGCCACTGTAAACCACGTGAAGACAATCTAGATCTGTCGGTCGTCTTGCGTCAAACGTTTTATAATTACAACGAAGAGAAAGCAGTGTGTGAACTTTTAAAATAGTTTTTTTGTTAAGATAACGCAATTTACATTTTCTTATGGATTAAGATTGAGGATTTGGGTTATTTTTATGGTTAGTGTTATGGGTTATGTCACTATCGGACATTCGCTCGAATGTCGTTCGTAAAATTTATCCTCACGCTATTCACAATTCATTCAAAAAAATATTATTGTTTACCTGACTATCATATTTTAGAAGAGTTGGGCCATGTGTTTACCTGGCTTTTACCAGAGTGTGTTGTTATAAGTGAGTCCACGCTCTCCTCTCACTGAATCGCTTCAATATGCCCTGTTCGAAGTCACACCACAAAACCACAATATGTAAGCTTTATATACCAGGAAATATGAGGTTTTGATGGTCAGATATCGACTTTCCAATGACAAATTATTAGCATGTTTTTAATGTTGTTAGGCTAGCAAATATTTCAATGATCTCTCTTAGAAATAGCTCCCAATTTTCCGTCGCCCAACTGCGGTAAAGAGTGTTTACACTAATACGAGGTTTTGTGATCGTGTTTTGTTAGCCTAGAAATAAATTCCAATAATCGGCTCTGATAAAGAGCGTCAATGCTTCTGTTGCTCAAAAAGCGGTACATAATACAGAGCATTCTCAATTATGATAATTTTCACTCGACTTCAACGTAGCACCGATGTATGATTTTGAGGATTTTCGCGAAGTATGTACCACATAGCTCATGGTGATTGCAAGTATTGTTTTATGTTGGCAAATGTCAAATGTCAAATCGAAAAATAAATCTTTACCGACCACAAACGCCCCCCTTGGAATTCGGTTTCAGTAGACCATTAATGCTTAAAGGCACGTGCGGCCTTAATTGTCGAAAATATTCATATTTGTTCCAAACACCGTAAACAGAAAAACATAAAAACGCATATAGTTCCGTTCATATATACCATGACCATCGCGTAAACAACATGTTATCATAAAGACCTACTATATTTTACCTAGGCAAGAGCCTGATTGTGTTACAGAAGACAGCACAATGCTACTGGCTAATCACACACAAATGGCATAAACGCTCTTTATTATTTCCATATCAGGTATTCACCAACAAAGAACGCTCTTTATGTTTACCATCATAATATAAACAAACACCAGAAAAGTAACTTTTTATGCTTTTGTTTACATAACAATGGTCAAACATATGACCATAACATACTGTTTATGCGATATTTCTTATTTGTATACGGACAAAGTCTATCTACATTTTGATGTTCTTTCTGTTTTTGGCGGTTTTTGACGGGTGGAGATATTTTCACAGGTTACCCACCGCCAAGGCCAACCGTCTCTTTAAACCTGCTTTAAACTCGACATTTTAAACTGAATACTACTATTATGCCCATAACTTTAAGTTAATAATCAACAGATGCATGCTTCGCAAAGCATAAAAATACACGAGCTTTGTACTGAACATTTCCATGTCAATTTCACACACAAAAACATTATCCTCTCCATAATTTTCAGTGTTACCAATTGGTGTCTCAGGTGGCGTTATTTCCGCAAGTTATTCAATGAAACTGGCAGATAAATGGCCGGCCATAATATCCACTCCCAGCCTGCATCATTTATATGTAGTTTGTTGTTATGTCATTTTCGATTTTGACATACTTGTGTGCTGAGGGTGTCCCAGTCGACCAATCCTCGAACGGAATCTGATCTCCGCTCTGCGATCTGAACGGGATATCAAACGTCTCTCTATATGCATCAATGTAAATGACATCTGGAAAAGAAACAAAAAATATCGCGCTAAATATAGGCAAATTGTCTAACATTAGCTATCGTACATTTCAAACTGGCAAACCCTACAACTTTCTTTCACTGCCATCTTGACTGCTGTCATCGTACTCAGTTGTGTTATAATCTCACATCATATGGTACGTTGACGTTGGAAACTCTGGGACGCCCGAGTTATGCCACATTATTTTCTTGCTGTGTCCATATATATTTCCAAAATTAAACGCTCTATTTAGCTATAATCAACACATATCAGTAACCATAGATGTAGTAGGTGTGTGATGTCAGCTCTCTCCCCTCTTCTGTCACTTCTTTTAGCTTTCCCCTGCATGTTTCATCTTATGTTACATTCGCGGATAATAATAATAATAATATATAATATTTCTATAGCGCCTTATCCCATAATGCCCAAAGAGCTTGCTTTCCTCCTAATACAATGTCCTCTCTCAAACGTCATATATGAACACACAAATATGTCACCATAAAAAGCCGAATTGTCGTACAATAACGGTAACATCAACCGAGTTCGGAAGAGCTCAGTCTTTAATATGACATGCAGTCTTAAATGACTCGTTCCCAAATGCATCTCATTGTCAACTTACATGGAAAATTTCATCGTGATCGGACAAATGGTACGACCTGTATCCCTCGCGATAGGATGCAATATTGAAATCAAAAGTGACATCTGGTGGCCATCTTGTTTGGACGAATGACCCTAAAATGACTCGTTCCCATAGATCTACATGTCAATGTCATCATCCATGAGGAAGGTAAATGAGAACTTGGTCTCAATCTTTATGTGAATTAACGAATTAACCATCTTTTGCTAGAAAACACTTAATAATTCATATATGTGATAAATAGTATCTCAAATTCGTTACGATTTTATATGGGAATTATTAACCTTGTTCACTAACTCGACTGGATTTCAGTGAACTCGGTTAATAATTCCAGTATGAAATCGCAACTCATTTGAGATATGTCACACATACGTTCTGTTAATACTAGTACTAGTACTACCTGTACCATGGTTGACATATTTGAAGATATGATATAATGGCACCAAATACATGTGTGAGGAGGGACTTTCTTATTGTGCAGTGTTTAGAACAGAATTTATCACAAAATTGGCCGTCTTAATTATATCTGAGTATATGTGAATGTGGATAATTGTCAATTGTAATATTTTGGGTCCATTTCAATAAATGTAAATTGGTGCTTATGCAGATCAAACGAGGACTCCTCCTTTAATAAAAGTGAATTTAACTTGAGGAAAAACTTAATTTATATCCCAAATGTTCAATACAAGAGCACATCAACAAACATTCTTATTAGCCTAGCTAGTAAGTATGATGTTTTAATTCATATATTGCTTAGTGTGGCTATTTCAAACATACTAGTTAGTACCGTAATGGTTCATCAATTCACCATGGTATCTACCGGTACAATAATTTCTATAATCTATTGGTTCAGTTTTAGTGTTTGACATATTCTCACAGCACAGCTCCAGAACTAACATATTTTAGTAAACAATTTATCCAATATTATTTATCTCAATTATACAGCATATATTAAGTAATACTGCGCATGATATATAGAATAAATGTTTGAAATACAATGTAGTCCTCATCAAAGTATTACTATAAATGTACGTGCATACACAGTTTGATACTGGAATGAAATATGAGATGAAAATTACACTGATTTATAATTAGCTAGATTATGTTATTAAAGGCATACATCACATGTGTGTATAGCTATAGTATGTATATAGTTTGTAGACTTCTGTATAGAGCCAAACTTGGCCGATTCTGATCACAAATGAGTATATATATGTGAAGCAAAATAAAAGAGGGCCATTATAATTTATATTGCCTGATAAATGTTTTATATGGCACAATGTTCATGGTTTCATGATGTGGTGCAATTGTATACCATATGAGTATTGGCTAGCATAAACATGTGATGCATCTCTATAATAGCAGCGAAGCTAATTTTGCCAATTGAATGGTTGATTTATTAGGTTTAACATCACTTTAAAGCGGCACTCCGCGTTAGAGGACTATTTGTTCTTGTTCGATATATGTTAACTAAACAGGACACACTTATTTCGTATTACCCCGCAAAAATTGTCGTCGCTATATAGAGAAGACAGATTTTACACGGGTCATAACAATCTCGTATGCCCCGTGTAAAACTTATATTACCCCGCAAACATTGTCGTCGCTATATAGAGAAGACAGATTTTACAAGGTCATAACAATCTCGTATGCCCCGTGTAAAACTTATATTACCCCGCAAAAATTGTCGTCGCTATATAGAGAAGACAGATTTTACAAGGTCATAACAATCTCGTATGCCCCGTGTAAAACTGATATTACCCCGCAAAAATTGTCGTCGCTATATAGAGAAGACATATTTTACACGGGTCATAACAATCTCGTATGCCCCGTGTAAAACTGATATTACCCCGCAAAAATTGTCGTCGCTATATAGAGAAGACAGATTTTACACAGGTCATAACAATCTCGTATGCCCCGTGTAAAAATGATATATATTACCCCGAAAAAATTGTCGTCGCTATATAGAGAATACAGATTTTAAAGGTCATAACAATCTCGTATGCCCCGTGTAAAACTTATATTACCCCGCAAAAATTGTCGTCGCTATATAGAGAAGACAGATTTTATACAAGGTCATAACAATCTCGTATGCCCCGTGTAAAACTGATATTACCCCGCAAAAATTGTCGTCGCTATATAGAGAAGACAGATTTTACACGGGTCATAACAATCTCGTATGCCCCATGTAAAACTGATATTACCCCGCAAAAATTGTCGTGTCGCTATATAGAGAAGACATATTTTACAAGGTCATAACAATCTCGTATGCCCCGTGTAAAACTGATATTACCCCGCAAAAATTGTCGTCGCTATATAGAGAAGACAGATTTTACACGGGTCATAACAATCTCGTATGCCCCATGTAAAACTGATATTACCCCGCAAAGATTGTCGTCGCTATATAGAGAAGACAGATTTTACACGGGTCATAACAATCTCGTATGCCCTGTGTAAAACTGATATTACCCCGCAAAAATAGTCGTAGATAGAGAAGACAGATTTTACACGGGTCATAACAATCTCGTATGCCCCGTGTAAAACTGATATTACCCCGCAAAAATTGTCGCGCTATATAGAGAAGACAGATTTTACACGGGTCATAACAATCTCGTATGCCCCGTGTAAAACTGATATTACCCCGCAAAAATTTAAGGTCCACATATCTCACCCATAGGGCACCAATGTGGTGTATCTAAACCACACGATAAGATCCTCGTATCACTGAGAAGAATATGTATCAATCTGGTGGAAATCGGCGCTAAACATATTGTTATAATTTTGTGTGTCCCTCTCACCTCTATACACCACTAACATTTAATAATAATATTATATTCTCCGTGTCTTAAAATATTAGTAATTTTGGCCTAATATTAAGTGATAAAACACGAATATTTCGCTGTTATCACAATAATGCATGGTGGTATACTATGAAAGCAATTTATCAAAACACAAAGGAGTACCATATACTTTCTTTAAACAAATCTAAACTTGACCAAAATTGCCCACATACTCTGTGACAGAGACTGTCTTTATACCTGGAAATAATATTTGGTTATATTCACCAAGGTCACATATACCCGAAGGGTACTATGTTTTCTGCAACCGCATTACCGTGTTTATCCCCTCTGTAGAATTGTAAGCCTTCTTAGGCACAATTGTTCTTCTAGGGCCATACCACGCCGTATCCCGGTGTTCTTGTTCGATATATGTTAACTAAACAGGACACACTTATTTCGTATTACCCCGCAAAAATTGTCGTCGCTATATAGAGAAGACAGATTTTACACGGGTCATAACAATCTCGTATGCCCCGTGTAAAACTTATATTACCCCGCAAACATTGTCGTCGCTATATAGAGAAGACAGATTTTACAAGGTCATAACAATCTCGTATGCCCCGTGTAAAACTTATATTACCCCGCAAAAATTGTCGTCGCTATATAGAGAAGACAGATTTTACAAGGTCATAACAATCTCGTATGCCCCGTGTAAAACTGATATTACCCCGCAAAAATTGTCGTCGCTATATAGAGAAGACATATTTTACACGGGTCATAACAATCTCGTATGCCCCGTGTAAAACTGATATTACCCCGCAAAAATTGTCGTCGCTATATAGAGAAGACAGATTTTACACAGGTCATAACAATCTCGTATGCCCCGTGTAAAAATGATATATATTACCCCGAAAAAATTGTCGTCGCTATATAGAGAATACAGATTTTAAAGGTCATAACAATCTCGTATGCCCCGTGTAAAACTTATATTACCCCGCAAAAATTGTCGTCGCTATATAGAGAAGACAGATTTTATACAAGGTCATAACAATCTCGTATGCCCCGTGTAAAACTGATATTACCCCGCAAAAATTGTCGTCGCTATATAGAGAAGACAGATTTTACACGGGTCATAACAATCTCGTATGCCCCATGTAAAACTGATATTACCCCGCAAAAATTGTCGTGTCGCTATATAGAGAAGACATATTTTACAAGGTCATAACAATCTCGTATGCCCCGTGTAAAACTGATATTACCCCGCAAAAATTGTCGTCGCTATATAGAGAAGACAGATTTTACACGGGTCATAACAATCTCGTATGCCCCATGTAAAACTGATATTACCCCGCAAAGATTGTCGTCGCTATATAGAGAAGACAGATTTTACACGGGTCATAACAATCTCGTATGCCCTGTGTAAAACTGATATTACCCCGCAAAAATAGTCGTAGATAGAGAAGACAGATTTTACACGGGTCATAACAATCTCGTATGCCCCGTGTAAAACTGATATTACCCCGCAAAAATTGTCGTCGCTATATAGAGAAGACAGATTTTACACTGGTCATAACAATCTCGTATATATGCCCCGTGTAAAACTGATATAACCCCGCAAAAATTGTCGTCGCTATATAGAGAAGACATATTTTACAAGGTCATAACAATCTCGTATGCCCCGTGTAAAACTGATATTACCCCGCAAAAATTGTCGTCGCTATATAGAGAAGACATATATGACAAGGTCATAACAATCTCGTATGCCCCGTGTAAAACTGATATTACCCCGCAAAAATTGTCGTCGCTATATAGAGAAGACATATTTTACAAGGTCATAACAATCTCGTATGCCCAGTGTAAAACTTATATTACCCCGCAAAAATTGTCGTCGCTATATAGAGAAGACAGATTTTACACGGGTCATAACAATCTCGTATGCCCCGTGTAAAACTGATATTACCCCGCAAAAATTGTCGTCACTATATAGAGAAGACAGATTTTACACGGGACATAACAATCTCGTATGCCCCATGTAAAACTGATATTACCCCGCAAAGATTGTCGTCGCTATATAGAGAAGACAGATTTTACACGGGTCATAACAATCTCGTATGCCCTGTGTAAAACTGATATTACCCCGCAAAACTTGTCGTAGATAGAGAAGACAGATTTTACACGGGTCATAACAATCTCGTATGCCCCGTGTAAAACTGATATTACCCCGCAAAAATTGTCGTCGCTATATAGAGAAGACATATTTTACACGGGTCATAACAATCTCGTATGCCCCGTGTAAAACTGATATTACCCCGCAAAAATTGTCGTCGCTATATAGAGAAGACAGATTTTACACGGGTCATAACAATCTCGTATGCCCCGTGTAAAACTTATATTACCCCGCAAAAATTGTCGTCGCTATATAGAGAAGACATATTTTACAAGGTCATAACAATCTCGTATGCCCCGTGTAAAACTGATATTACCCCGCAAAAATTGTCGTCGCTATATAGAGAAGACATATTTGACAAGGTCATAACAATCTCGTATGCCCCGTGTAAAACTGATATTACCCCGCAAAAATTGTCGTCGCTATATAGAGAAGACATATTTTACAAGGTCATAACAATCTCGTATGCCCAGTGTAAAACTTATATTACCCCGCAAAGATTGTCGTCGCTATATAGAGAAGACAGATTTTACACGGGTCATAACAATCTCGTATGCCCTGTGTAAAACTGATATTACCCCGCAAAAATTGTCGTAGATAGAGAAGACAGATTTTACACGGGTCATAACAATCTCGTATGCCCCGTGTAAAACTGATATTACCCCGCAAAAATTGTCGTCGCTATATAGAGAAGACATATTTTACACGGGTCATAACAATCTCGTATGCCCCGTGTAAAACTGATATTACCCCGCAAAAATTGTCGTCGCTATATAGAGAAGACAGATTTTACACGGGTCATAACAATCTCGTATGCCCCGTGTAAAACTTATATTACCCCGCAAAAATTGTCGTCGCTATATAGAGAAGACATATTTTACAAGGTCATAACAATCTCGTATGCCCCGTGTAAAACTGATATTACCCCGCAAAAATTGTCGTCGCTATATAGAGAAGACATATTTGACAAGGTCATAACAATCTCGTATGCCCCGTGTAAAACTGATATTACCCCGCAAAAATTGTCGTCGCTATATAGAGAAGACAGATTTTACACGGGTCATAACAATCTCGTATGCCCCGTGTAAAACTTATATTACCCCGCAAAAATTGTCGTCGCTATATAGAGAAGACATATTTGACACGGGTCATAACAATCTCGTATGCCCCGTGTAAAACTGATATTACCCCGCAAAAATTGTCGTCGCTATATAGAGAAGACATATTTTACACGGATCATAACAATCTCGTATGCCCCGTGTAAAAGTGATATTACCCCGCAAAAATTGTCGTCGCTATATAGAGATGACAGATTTTACAAGGTCATAACAATCTCGTATGCCCCGTGTAAAACTTATATTACCCCGGAAAAATTGTCGTCGCTATATAGAGAAGACAGATTTTACAAGGTCATAACAATCTCGTATGCCCCTAGTAGAATTTTAATGACCGGCAAAAGTTTGAAGGTCTAATGTACATCTTTCAAAGACACGTTGATTCCTGGTATGATGTTATCTTGCTACTCTTGCTTCATTTATTTAGGTTGTTTGACTCATTTACCATTACTATTTTGGAAGTGTATTGCTCTCTTTTATATCTTCTAACATATAGATTCCAAAAGTAAGCGAGTCCAGCAAGTATTTATGGACAAATTGTGGAAACAGCTATATAAATATATTCATCGTATGAGCAGTCTAATCTAATAGAGTTACTGTTCGTGGCTCGTTTCCGCGCTTTATGTCTGTGGGAATATCTTGTTAATTTTGACCGGGGATAAATACATTACACGGCTTGTTGATGGGGGATACGGTGTGGTATGCCCCGATCGACTCTCGTATCCCCCTCGGCTATCGCCTCGGGGGATACGAGCATCTACCGGGGCATACAATACCATATACCCCATCAACAAGCCGTGTAACTTATAGTATCCCTTCTCCCCAATGTTACACATATCTGCTGAACTAACAACCATAACTAGCAACATTGAGTCAATGTTCAACGCTGAAATAACAGCTTTAAACGCTGATCACCTGATATTGTGCACAAGTTCATGGGTGGTTTTGGCAAGATATTTTCAAACAACAAAATACGGAAAACTAATATTGTACATTGCATAATAGCATATTCCAGTTGCAAGTTGCCGACTGAAGTAAGTTGAACAAATTGTGTACTAAGAGACCGGTTTGGAAGCAGCACGAAAATTAGTCGTATATAAAATGTACGATGTGCTGTCTATTTGATCTGGTGTGATGCAGTGCTAATCTTTTGAAGAGATGGCGGTTTCTTTGCAATATAATAAGCATTGCAACATACGTGCGTGGTTTATTATCATGTGCAGTGATGAACAATCCGGAAATGTAACTACTATTTATACCGCAAGGATATGCACTTAAGTTTCTGCGTTACATTCAATAATGTATCATCACGCCGAACGAAACTACCATACACTGTGTGGCGAAACATTACTTTTGGCCCCGACTGTAAACAGAAAACCCGAAATTTTAAAGACGTAAATCATGGGGTTTGACCTGCGTTGCAATGGCCGATAAATACTGCACATGGATCTGTTTTAATGAACTGTGTACCTTTAAAGATATTTAACAACAGACTTGTATATTGTTAATACGTATTTTACCTACTAGGTGGTTATATAATAAGTTGCCATAATTTCGGCTTAGCTTGGTGGTTGCGACCATTTTGACAGCCATTTCATGACCGCGTTTGTATTATTCTGATCGTGTCACTATATTCGCTCTCGTACTCATATTTCACATGGACTGGTATAACTTAGTAATGCATATGACTAGCTTAGACAAAATAGAAGAGCAAAATACGACCAGATCGTTGACAACCAGTTTCGGGGGTAGGGTTATGTTTTTACAAGTTTTGACAACTTATGATGTGCGTACTCGCTAGTTCTGCCTATTATAGCGACGGGGTTGTGTCTGTGCAGTTTTTAAAATAGATAGCTTGCGCATATGTTTTGAGAAGCCTGCTAAATCCGACATCGAATACATCAGTTTGTCTTCCAAATCGTCAGTATTTTGGCTCAGTGTTTTATTTCATATCCATATATGCGAAATTCATTCGACGTTTCCCTTTGAATGGGTGTCGTTGGTTCGAGAATTGTATATTGAACAATATTGAGTGCTTTTTGTATACGTTTCGGCTGAAAAATTGTTACAGCATCCAATTATTTCCATCATTGTGAAAAATATATATTTGTTTAATTATATGGAAAAAATGATGTAACTCAGAAAGCTCAACTCAGATTTTAGGGGACTTTTCGTGACGCGTCCGCGATGTTATGGCCTAAATAATATAAACAAATCAGCTTTCCCCGATTTATTTCCTTACTTTTCCACTTCCATGTCTAATGTGCCTGGACTATGCTACCAAAATCTTATATAATACGCGCCACGTATTTAACCAGCGACATCGTTCCTTCATGCAAGTTTAAAATGCTTGGCTTTACTAGTCATAAAGTGGAACGCTTGGTAGCAGAAGTGCATTGAGATAGTGAATAAATCACGATGTCTGCTGAAGCAGCAGAAAATAAATTCTGCGATCGGTGCTGCTTCAATTGTGTTGCGATTGAGTGCGGAATCCCTAGTGACTAAATTAATGTATTCAGAGCGACAATTAGCCAGCTCGTGTGCAGACCCGCTATTTATGATCAAT
The DNA here is from genome assembly GCA_032622095.1 of Siphonodentalium dalli. NCBI lineage: Eukaryota > Metazoa > Mollusca > Scaphopoda > Gadilida > Siphonodentaliidae > Siphonodentalium > Siphonodentalium dalli. Next base: position 92,859,169 of record CP136068.1, read on the forward strand.
ATCACACATTGTTATCCTCCTCTCTATTTTCCACCCTTCTGATTGGCCATTGTCTTGTCACGTGCCGGGCGACAAATTACACTGTCGCCCGCTGAGCCGGGAGACATTGTTTTTGTCGCCCGCCTGATGTTATATTGCAAGAATATCTCCAAACACACACTGCAGTAACTCATCTATTTCACATCACTATACGTACTAAAAAATCATAGATCTTATATACCCCACGGATTCGTAATACACGCCAGTTGTGGTGTTTGCTAATTTGCATATATTTAGTGAACACTAATATTCGAACTTTTAAGTTGATATTTTTATCGGACAAGCGTTATTATTGACTTTTTACATCGAAACATCTCGGTGAATCAATTTGTCCATGTCGACATTATGATGCAAGATTGAAAGAGAGGATCCCTTGAGGTTGGTTGGTTATAAATGTTTGCTGGTAGACAACGTAATGCATACGTTTATCGCGAATGAATGGTACTGTACGCTTATCCCCCGCGATGTCTGCAATGTGATCAGAGAAGTATTTTATGTGAGGATCGCCATGAGCACTGACACATATGAATGTACATTAATGAAATTGACAACTTCCCAATAGCTTTTGGGGACGACCGTTATGAAATGAACATCGCGAGTAAACTGCGCGCACAAGACGACATTGAATAATAATGCCACATTACAGAAGACGAGAACATACCTATATGGCTTGTTGGTTTACATTGCATGGACCGATATTAACGATTTAACCACCAAATTGATCGAAAATAAACGCGGATTATCAAACGCTTAACAGCTTGATTATCGTTTATGGAACAGAAATGCCATGGGACGATAGGTTTTACTGACAATATACATAATCGGGAAAGAAAGCACTCGTGACTCAGTGCAACATCGTGCGTATGGATGGCAAGGATTTTATTCTGTGGTATAATCGGATAACAAAACAGTTGTTGCCCTTCTTCTCGGGAGACATTGAGATTTGTCACCCGCTCGAGAACGGAATGTCTCCCTCGGAGCTTCGCTCCTCGGGAGACATTCCGTTCTCGAGCGGGTGACAAATCTCAATGTCTCCCTCGACAACGGGCGACAACTGTATACTGTCGAACATGTGCACACGAGTGTGTCAGAAACTCACCACGAACATAAACACCAACAACGGACATAACACAAAGCAAACATAGAACTAATAGCAAAGACAGTTCTTGCTCGCTTTGCAACGAGAAATATATTCCGAAGTCATGTATGATGCACCGTCGAGAGAACTGTTATTCGAAATTCTTAGCTCGACCAGCCCTGTGATATTGAACAATTTGGCAATTTAAATAAAACTAGGTTTGAAACATTTCCTATAATCAGGGCACACATATAAAGACTGATTAAGATCTAAGCCCCATGTTTTTCAACGAAAATAATGTATTTGTAAGTATTGGCTGACACTCTGGCCCACCCACCTCGCTGTGGGACACTCTGGCCCATGGGCCAGAGTGTCCCGCAGCGAGGGGGTGGGCCAGCGTGTCGGTCCAGGGTCGGTCCAGAGGTTGTGTTAGATTCCAAAGAGTAACGTGAGCGCTTCGAAGGGTTTTTTGACAGAAAAGAGCACAATTTACTAATGTATCGTTTTTTTCTCGGATTCTAATGCCAGTGTGGTAAGCGAATGGCATTCCCTTTCGCTGTACACATTGAATTTAGAATAATACCGAGAAAAATAGATGTGTTGGTAAATAGTGCTACTTTACCAGTGCATTTTTTTAACAAAAGCGAAAGTCTTCGAATAAATTCGAAGACGCTAGTGTTGTAAAATGTACTCGTAGAAGTTACCTTTCAGTGAAATATGTTATGAGATAATGGTAAAATGGTACAGATAAAATTTTCCCGAGTCAAATCGGTGTTTTATTAACAACTTTTTCCATAGCATGTTCAGTAGTATCGATATTTACCTAAATAACAAACTTGTAACGGCGAACGGAGATACCTATCCTTATCGAACCTACATGGGAAATCTCTTGGCTTATTCTGGTGAATGTAAAGAAAATCAACTTGCCGCACTAGAAATGTGGTATCCAGACACCGCTAAACAGTTCACCGAAAACACTAAAGCTGGTGGTAATGATGGATTGAAATCTCGCCAAGCAATCATAGCAGGTAGGAAAACGGTAGATATATTGCTACAAGAGAAATACTTACCAAATGGAATTGAGATAAGAATTCGTCTCAATAGAGCGAATCCAAAATTCTCTTTAATTGGTCAGGCCGACGGAAAAATAGTATTTGAAACGGCAGTTTTCAATGTTCGTACAATTACGCCGATGCCAGTAGTAGCAAATAACTTGAACCAAACAATAATACATAAAAATATGAAAATACCGATTAGAAGAGTTGAAGTAAAAAACATTCACTATTGGTGCAGGGCTTATATAAAAAATTGAAGATCACCATTTTCAAGGACAATCGCCAAAGAGACTTTCCATAGGCTTGGTATCAAACAAAGATATGAATGGCGATATTGAAACGAACCCATTTCATTTCCAACACTTCAATCTGAAAAAGCTTGAAGTTAGTCAGGACGGATATACCATCCATAACCGACCATTTGAACCAAACTTTGAATCAGAACAATGCCTAAAATCTTATTTATCACTGTATCAGTCTTCGGGTATGTTTGGACAAAACAAATCCTTTGGTTTGAATCTCGAAAAATACATGAATGGTTACTTTTTCTGGAGTTACGACCTCACACCTGACCAAGGGGCAGAGGAAGGACATTTGCATCCTATAAAAACCGGTAACATAAGGTTAGATCTTCAGTTTGCTGCAGCTCTAGCTTCAGTGATCAACGTGATAGTCTATGCTGAGTTCGATAATAAAATTGAAATCAACAGTTTGCGAGAAATAATAACAGATTATGAATGGATTGCATTTGGAGGAAAAATTGAGAGTGCAAGGTGGAGGACTCGATTTCATTCCATATGTTTCTATCCTTGACAAAGTTCGGAAAACTTTCGAGAAATGTTTCGTTCATGAAATACAAAATCAAATATAAAAAGAAGTGACACTCAATTGTGAAGGATGTAAAATAGATCATCCAAGTCAGACACGACATTTAATCTGTCTTTGTACACCACCTATACAATGGGTAGATATGTTCATTGATATAGAACTACTTAAATTGAACATCTACCGAGTTATGGAACAATGGTATCCAGAAATAGAATCGTTTACACCACAAGAAAAATTTGAGGCATTCAAACTTTGGAAAGATATAAAGGAAGTTGTTCATGCAAACTGTAATTCGGTTGTAGTGTGAAAAGGTAAAAAAATACTACGAAGATGAACACTAGCGAACTTCAGCATATACTAGACAAATCAGCCTACCTATGTTCGTTGTATGGTGTGGTGTGTGCAAAAGATAAGTTACCACACGAGAAACCTCATCATGTAAAAGCATACATAGTAAATACACATACGTCAGAAAAACCAGGAGAACACTGGGTTGCAATTTTCTTCAATGGAAACATTGCAACATATTTCGATTGGTTTGGGATACCAGTTATTGATAAATATATCAAATCATTTATTCAAAGAAATTCGATCGAATGTAAAATAAACGTTGGGCGGTTTCAACACCACGGTACAAACGTGTGTGGTATCTACTGCATATTTGCTTTACATTTCTTGAAAAGCGGATATGGTATAAAAGTATTAGTTGAAATGAATTTTGATGGTGACTACTTCAAAAATGATAGAAAGTATTTGATTGGTTTCATAGAAACTATGAGCCCTTACGAAAAGAATCAGAAACATTACCCAAAACATGTATTTCACAAACTTGTAAGACTTACTGTGAATTTCATTATTGATAAAATGTACTCATTATCAATTGTTTAAAAATGTTTTAAAAATCATAATCGTTTTGTAAATATGTTGATTGTTAATTAATGATGAAATGAGTTACCAAATGTAAATTATGTTCATTGCATTACCAGTTATTGAATGTAAATATAATAATTTCATGATCAGTTGTAAATATGTTGATTCTTAATTCAAAATAAAAGTTATGTTGTTGAAAAACAGTGTCTGTTTTTTAATGATCGTCTTCGGCAATGTCGATGAAGATCTTAATTCACCAAAAAAGAAACACATTTGAAATGACGTTCGGGAAAATTGGTAGAAAAACACAATAACGTCGCCAACGACGTCCGCGCGTTTTACATATAACAAAACCCCATTTAGAGCATATCTTTTCTCCACGATGGAATACGCTGTTACTGATCTTGGATCGTATGTCAGAGCCATCCGTGTATCGGTCCCGAGGGACATTGCGGTGTGGGAGGCCATTTCCTGGGCAGTGTATGGTACAGGTGAAAAGTTCTTTGAACTATTCACTTTTGTCTGCAACTTGGGCTCGCACTCATACACTGTTCAGTGGACAGGAGATAGAACATATCGAATGGCTTGGGACAACAGATGTCTTACTTATGGTGGCGGCAACCCGTCTGCAGAGAAAGCTCGTGTTTTGGAGAGAGAAAAAGCAATACAGATTCAGCGTATCCCCAGTGAGTAATGTGAGTATACCGAAAGGTATATTTCCATCTCTCATCGAGGGTTCGCTTGTGTTTCGGGAGTTGGATCAAGAGGATGGACTTGAGTTCCTAAAGACCCCTTATCCACTTTTCTTGTGATCCGATTAAAATGGTCCTTTTCAGGGCCACCCAAAACCTGCTATCAGATGGCTCTTGCATGCACATTTTCACAGCACTATCGTCTTCGAATTTATTCGAAGACTTTCGCTTTTGTAAACAATGCACTGGTAAAGTAGCACAATTTACTAATGCCTCAATTTGTCTCGGTATTATTATAAGTTCAGTTAGTCCAGTTAGTCCACACTGCCATTAGAACCAGAGAAACATAGAAGCATTAGTAAATTATGCACTTTTCTGTCAAAAACCCCTTCGAAGTGCTCACCTTACTCTTTGGAATCTAACAAAACCTCTAGACCGACCCTGGGCTGACACTCTGGCCCATCCCCTCGCTGCAGGACACTCTGGCCCATGGCCAGAGTGTCCCGCAGCGAGGGGGTGGGCCAGAGTGTCAGCCAATACTACTTTTGTATTTTTAGCTATACTCGTTTGCATTTATTGTATATGTTCGGTGTGTATGTTATTTAAGGTCGAATGTTTGTGGTGAAAAATAGTAGATTTCAAACATCGATATCTGATAACTCCCAGCTTTGATGGGTGTGTTCCTCGAATCAAATCAAATATTTTATACCCCTGAAGCCAAGGAAATAGTAAGTTGCGAGAGTTAAGTCGGATTATGCATCTTTAAAAGAAGTTCTACGCGAGGCGAATGATTTTATATCGCGTATCGCGAACATCTCTGTGTCGCAACTGCTTCGATCTTGGTGTCCTCGACATATTTGGCCCCTATTGTATGACACACCTAAAACTATGTATTGGTGGCTGGCAGAAGAAATACACGAACAGGGCCCTATACTTTATAGACCCACGGTCCGATTTCATACCAGATCAATTAAACATTTCAGCTTACCAGGCAAAAAACAATGAAAATGTCCTGTAATAACATCATTCGTATGACACATGTATCGGAAAATACACAAAAACATCCACCAGTTTCACGTTGAAGATCAGTATAAAATGACGTCACTGATAACGCTCTTTAATATCTACCGCTTTTGAGTGACGTAAGTACTGGCGCTCTTTATAAGAGAAAGACGATCATTGGAATTTTTCCTTGGCGGACAAAAATTCAAATCTCCTTAAAAACTTCCTCTCTTGACCAGTTGTCTTGATTGTGGATATCTGGGTTTAATACTATGAAGTGTTTTCTTTGTAAGATTCTACAAATGTTTGTAAGAAATGACAATTTCTCATTCCGGTAATACTATGAACCTACGATTACAAACATAAATCACAAAGAATATGTGTTCTTTGTAACTACAATCATCTCCCAATCACAAAGAATTTTCGAGTACTATGAAAGTTAATTGAAAGTTATAACGTTAAGGAACGTGACTAGAATGTCTTCATATTGTGTGTCCAACATTAATTTTTCAGTTTTCACACCCTTAAACCGGATAATATACCTATCTATGATACGCAGGGACGTGACGACAAGGGGTCGATACACCCCCTTGTGAAAATGTTTTGTCAGCTGGAAATCTCAAATACAACCCACTGGGACGTCGCGACAAGAGGGTTGGAATGGGTGGCTCGCCCCTCCATCAAAAAGACAGTGGCGAATGATAGTACAATCACAAAACAAACCGAGATCACGAAAGAAGTCCGAATTTGTTATCTTAATTCATACTCATATAGGTCAATGGACGATCGCGATTTAAAATCCCTTCTTAATGATGGAACCTCTCTCTCTCTCTCTCTCTCTCTCTCTCTCTCTCTCTCTCTCTCTCTCTCTCTCTCTCTCTCTCTCTCCTCTCTCTCTCTCTCTCTCTCTCTCGTCGATCAACTTTAAGTCGTGGAAAGATGCGGGAATGTATAACGAACCACAGCCGGACACATTGGGTCGTATATAGACTATAGCCGATGAGCCCGACGTTGTCCGGGCTATTCAAAAACCAAATTTCAAGTCGATAGCTCTACCCAGCCCAACGTTGTCCGGGCTATTCAAAAACCAAATTTCAAGTCGATAGCTCTACCCGTTTCCGAGATCTGGTCTGCGCATTCGCGAAGCTGGCGTCGCACGGGCTCGCCGACCCGATAAAATTCGTATCCGGGGCAAGATACATTCACATAGCAAATTTCAAGTCGATAGCTCCACCCGTTTCCGAGATCTTGTCTGCGCATGCGCGAAGCGGGCGCCACACGGGCTCGCCAATACGACAACAACGACCGCATGGTCAAACTACACACACGTACCAAGTTTCGTCCCGATCGGTCGAGAATCGTAGATTTGTATTAATGACAGACAAACAGGCAAACAGACAGACAGACAGACAGAGGTCTTCAAAATATATATGAGATATCTGATCTTGTGACGTCACCAATTATTATCTAATTCGACGTTGCTGTTTAGAATTTATGCGAGCACTTTTGTCGCACAATAGATCGGTGGGATTAAAGCATTAATGTCGTAATCGGAAAATCTTGTTACTCTGTCTTTCGATTACTGGTGTTGCAAAAGACAATTATGAATTATGAATTACAATGTAAGTTCATTCGTAGCAGTAGTAGCGGGTAGTTTACCTTTTATTGAGAAAATAAGACACAAAAATGACGACGCTATAGTAACTACATGCAGTCTACAACCGGTGGAATTCGTGATGTGAAATATTATAGGATTGACATCATGTAATGTACAGCACTTGGTACTGCACGGTACTGCGCGAAACGAAATATCATATATTTAATATGGAATTAATTGTTATCATAAGACTATAATAGTACATACATGCATATGATAATCCATAAATACACTATTTTCTGGAATCGAAGGGAAACACATAATTATGAACAAAGCAGAAGATACATTCATGCAGGTTCAGGCGAACTCGGTCAATGGGGAATGTTAACCATGGCGTTGTTCGTCGATTTTCGCAGATAGTATCTCAGTCGCAGCGCTCACCCAGCGTCAAGAAATATAGTGCTTAAATTCAGTAAAAATGTTCCCGTTCCCTTATGTGAATCTTTTTTGGTGGGAATACCGGGCCTAGGGGATATATAACCTGATTTTGATATAAAAAAAAACAATTTAAATCCGCAGCTACCCTCATGTTAGTTGTTTACTTTTGGTTCGTTATTGCGTTAGCATATGGTCATATTATAAATGATCTATTCCAATCAGATAATAAATTTCATACCCCATACACGTTATATCCAACTTTCAACATTCGCGTCGATTTCATAACAATCAACAACATAAAGCGTCAGATTTTCTCTATGCCGAATGCATGCCAAAAATGGGAATCCGAAATAGGCGAGAAGATTTGGAAGAATATTTGAGCATGTCCTCTAAAACGACAACCGATGCGAAATGACAGTGGCTCCAATTAGAAATATACACACGAATTATTAGCACCAATAAATTTCTGAAGATGGCTAACCTTAGACTCGACGATCTTGGCAATCGTTGTCAATATGTACAGGAAACCATATCTCACATTTTCTGGGATTCTTTCCACGTCCAAACCTTTAGGATAGAAATTGAAACATGGACAAGAAACAACAAATTTCCAATTGATCTAACAAAAAATAATATCATTATAGGTATCGATCATGAATACAGATATTCAAATATTAACATTTTCCAACTAGTGTTGAAACAATACATATATATGTAGGACAAAATTCACACCAACACAGTTGTCGCTTTGCTGGTTCCTTTGCGATCTTCAATTTAGGTATGAATGCGACGGGAGAGATACAACGCAAAATGTAACACGAATCACGACTTCGATAATCAGTGGCTGGCACTTCGAAACGTTTTAAAAATAAAATAATATTATATTAAAAACCCTGTTTTTTACAGACTCAAAGTATCCCTACCTTAACAGTGATCCTGAACAACACGCAGCACAAATCAATTATTCGGTACCCGAGCGATCATTCTTATTGGTCCAGTAATACAGTCCACAAAAACGTCGATATATATATACATGGTTTGCTTAACCACATCACAACATTTTTCAGTCACAATCTCAAACGCAATTCAAGCGAGCGTTGTGTATTTTTCCCGTTTGCTGTCGAACCATGCAATATTTACAATATTTGCAATACGGTCTCAATATGGTTAAATTTACTAACTATACTGTTTATGTTAAATTCAGAACTGAAATCAATTAAAGCTGCACATAGTGTTTGGACCATTGAATGTGCAAACCTTAAATATTACACACCACCGACCACTTTAGCTGGTTAATAAGGGAAATTTAACGTTATTCTGAAGACATAAAATTAATCTATTGTTTTTGTAATCACCATTGTTGTTGCTAAAGAAAGTCCAGTTCAAGCATAAATATATCAAGGTAGTACCTAGTATCGGTTATTGGCCTTGCTTTAAAGTTGAACGGTAATTTATTAAATTGTCCTAACACATTGTGTGGCTTTAAATATGTTCTAATTGCATGCCACACGTAAGAAAGTAGGCCAGGGCATGGAAGAGCGAAACTCTTCCATGTCTTGGACTGCGAGCAAGAATGCGTGAATGTATTTTGTCTCTTTCTCTGTTGTTATTCTTCTTTATCAATAAAGCATTTAAAAAACACATATTGTCAACATGTTCAACTGTTGGAAATTTGATACCTGACACAACATGAGTTGGAAATTCACGACAACAATAGGTTGAAATTGTTCTCGTAGCTTGATTTTCCAACAATTTATTAGTGGGAATGTTTTGGTTTTAGACCAACATTTTCATATTTTCCTCATTTGGTTGAAAATTTGGATTGAAATGGCCATAATTTAGAAATTGGCCAACCTTAGGGGGTGTCAACTTGGATGTGCTCCTCCTAACTACTAAAATTTCCCAATCACATGTCATTTTCGAGTAACATGACGTTTGTTGGAAGTTACAACCTTATGGAACGTGCCTAGGAGGTCTTCGCTTATAGGGTGTCAAAAATAACTTGTCGATTTCCACACCTTTAATCCGGATATATAGCCATCTCTGATACACAGGGACGTATACGCCGAATGCGTACCCATCGTGTAGCTTGATATAGAAAAGGCAACGTAATATGTAATATTTTATAAACCTTGTTTTGACAAACTTACAATCCATACATGACAATGATTTTGATCGGCAAAATTAAAAAACAATACCAAGATGAAAATTAACTGATGATTTGAGTAAAATTTAACAATGCTCCACTCATAATGCTTTCTGATTTCTCATGGTAAAAAAACACTGGAAATGGTGAGGTTGAAATAAGATGCAAATAATTCTTGTTTATTGAATTATGCTGACCAAGAGGCGCTTCGCATATATTTAATGGCCTTTTATTTAAGCGAAAACATAAATTTCTTATTTAATCTTCTCACAATAACGCTCCCTGTGCTCAATTTCTGGGCATGCATGGCAGACTTTCTATCGCCGGAAACGCACAGGAGCCTCGCGATTGCGCACTGGACGATTATGCCATCTCGAACGGATTTTGCAGGAGCAGTGGGCCCCCTGTGGTTTATTATGTTACATACATGGAGTATGACGGCATCTTAACAATGTGTCTTTAAAATATGCTTATGAATGCGATCACAATTTTGTGTGCACGGTACAAGCACAACATAGTATATGTACTTGAATTGTGCCAAAAAAGACCCATGGTGCCTTGTATTTACACAAGTATATATTGTGCAGTTTAGCGTACGGAAGTGCGCTCTTTAAAAACACTTCTTCAAATATGTCCGTTATTTCGTCACAAACACTTCTTCAAATATCTCCGTTATTCCGTCAAAGACACTTCAAATATCTCCGTTGTTTAGTTAAAGTCACAGGAGGCGTTCGTTGCAGAAATATTTATATTTGTTCAAATCGCCATCAACAGAAAGAACACCAACATATATACAGTTCCGCTCATATGCCAAACATAATCAGCGCGTAAACAGTATATTGTCGTCAATATGTACGACGATGTACGTAAACAAGAGCCTGTTCGTGTTACAGAAGTTGTGCTTCTGTTTACATAACACAGCGCAATTCTATTGGTTAATCACACACACATGATCTAAACGCTCTTTATTATTTCCCTATTAGGAAAATGGTAACAAACAACGCTCTTTATGTTTACCATATTCGGATTTAAACATAAGCCAGGTTCTGTAACGTTTTTTTGCTTTTGTTTACATAACAAAGGAAAACATTTGACAGTAACATATTGTTTATGCCATATTTCTGATTAGTATAAGAACAAAGTCTGTCTATATTTTACTATTCTTTCTGTTTATGGCGGTTTTTGGCGGAGCTGAATATTTTAACAGCATACCCACCGCCAACACCGCCCGTATCTTTAATACAAATTAAATTAAATGATTAGCGTTAATGGTCTTTCTAAATGGAGTGGTTGCGATTGACCATATATTAACGGCCTTTTTGATTGTTCATTTATAAATGGCCAATCCTTAAAGAATTGCCTGGGATTGTCAGATTTCGCTCCCATTAATCCTATATAAGGAATGCAACGACATGTTCAATGTTACTGTCTCTTGGCGTAATTAGAGTGGTCCTTCCTGGTTATTTTGATATTAACAAGGAGGAGCGGATAGCTCAGTTGGTTTGTGGGCCGACCTCTGAGCTACACCTTCGACACGGTCGAGGGTTCAAATCCGACAAAATATCGGTCGGACTTTGTGTCGCCATCTGCATTCCCAGTACCATGGGCATCACAAATCAATCATCGATGCCACGATCAGTGATCTGAGAAAGATTCCAGAAGCCAAAGAGTCTCAGACAAAATTTGAAAAAATGCGTACTGGACTAACTTCGTACCTCTGCTCTTCTCGTAATGTCATGACCAGGGATGACACTACACTTGGCACACCGTCGGATCGGGAGCCGACGCTAATGGCTGTCCCGTGTGCAACAATATGCGCACGTTAAAGATCCCTACCGTGGCGAAGAAGTCACGGGTTCGGCAAAAAACTTCCTGGAAAAATTATGGATCTATACTCGATCCCTTCCTGTAAAAGCCAGCATTGGTCACTAGGACGTAACAACTATAGACAGACAGACAGAGACAGAACAATAAGACAAGGCATGCTAGAATCGCAAAGAATGAGACAGTTAAATGTCTATTTATATTACACATGCGCTGACGATTCATCGCCGCGGTTTGGAAGGTCGAGCGGCTCTACATGCGTTCGGTTGCAATCCTTCCTCATACTGCACAGTGTTTTGCCCACCCCCCCCCCAATATGGGTGGAGGGGGGTTCTGACGATAACAAAACCAGAAAAAGTACTTTTGGTAGAGGGTGACTGCATATTAATATGTTGACACATCAACTTGAATTTCCACGGTTAGATTGATTGAACTGAGGTATAAAATATACTCAGGTATTTTGAGTACCACGAGCCATGCCGTCACACTGACATCAGTTCTGAGGGAACAATTTATAATTAGCTGGATACATATTCATTATAGAACTAACATAGAAATAAGGTTGTTCAGTTCCATGCAGATGGAAATAAATATGCACTTAAACATATGATATCCAGAAAAACTTATTGGGAAAGAGGGGATAGGGCCAGAATCTATTGGAGGAACACAATAGTGTTGCATGTAGGGAGGATGGTGGGCCCATGGTTGGGAGGTATTTTTTATTTTCAACCATGTGTACGAACGATTCTTCGTTTTTGAATAAACCCTCTCCATCATCGATTGCTCATTTATATAGCCGGTGGCAACAATGAAAATGTGGCACTATAATTGATGAAGCACCACAAGCCGAATAAGAACAAATGAGTCTTAAACGCGTCGTTTAAGGTCGAATTCTGTCGCTCGGACGTTGTTCACATGAGCGATTGATTTCAATTTGATCGTCATTGGCGGCTTATCACCAATGATCGATCGGAAAGAAAATATTATCATTCTAAAAGTGGCAACGGTTGCAGTGAACTTCGCTTAGATATGTATGATAACTTTATAGCCGAAAGCCGAGTGTGTAATTGTGGCACAGATCGAGGATGCCGTACACTTCTTTTTCGAATGTCCATTGTTCCGACAGCAAAAAACTAAATTATATGACAGACTAGATGAGTATGCTTTCACAATAGTAGTTCCTCAGAGGCGCCTAAAACATTCCACAGCATCGAAACCAACTACTCTTTTGCATTGTTCAAAAATATATTTCAGAAAGCAAATTTTTACTTAACGGAAAACTACGAACGGCACGGCATGGTATGGTATCTATGGGAGAGGGTCTCGGGACCGGTAACACCAGACATCATCATCAACATTCTTATTATTACATGTACATTATATCTGTTATTCATCTGGTTTAGACATTTGTGTAAATATTGTCGGGAGAGGGGCCACCTTAAGTTGTTATAACTTGTCCACCAATCCTCTGTAAATTGTGTTACAATAAATATGTTTAAACCATCGATCATGCTAAACGGCACACGACTATCAATCGTGGCAAAATATTTGACCTATTATGTGAATGTCCTACCAGTAACAGTTGATTCAGTTGCAAAATGCCGGCCAGTCGGAGTTATCTGCAGTCGAAAAAGCGGAAATTATTGTCTTGTGGTTGGCAGCAATGGCACAAAAACGTGCTTTGAGCCATAGAAGATTCTGGGTTCATCCGATTTGTAAATAAAAAATAAAATTCCCCGGCTGAATTGTCTATCAGTTATACCAATTCCGATCATATGAATTGCAGGATCTAAATATGTCCAACAGTTGGACATTTTTGGTACCAGTTAGGAAGATGTCAACATATATATAAGGGGCTTGGGTGGATAGTATTTAAAGTGGTTTCACATATACCCCAAGCGAAAAATGTAACACCATGCAAGGGAGTGGGGTGAATAAAGATTCACGCATTTTGAACTTCGGGTTCCAAGGGGAGTGTTGTAGATGGAAATTCCAAGTTGGACACCGCAACGGAGAATCCATTGCCACGTCCCTGCCCCTTCATGAGTTCCCTTTTAAACTACATATATTCACAATCTTAGGTTCAGTTTTGCGCGCGCATGACAGGTGATGTGATTCGATTGGGTGTTACACTAATGCCAACTACGTTGGAAACTTTGTTCCAAGACATTTGCTTTCTATTTCTGTCTTAGTATTCTCTGTTATGTCCCGGAGACACTGATATTTCCGTACTTCATTCATTATTTTGTCGGCCATCAGTTATGAGAATGACTATCCGGACAGTATATGCTGGTCGAGTGAACCATTTCATTCCATGTAACGGCTATCTCGAGGACGAGGTTGATTGCACAAGATGATTGGTCACGAATGTGAGGTGGTTGGTTGAGGAAGGTAATTGGTCTGAATTACCTGGAGACTTTTATGATAAAGGAGGGTATTGTCGGCCTCACCAAAATCTCAAACCAGGTTGAACAAGAATTGAATGTTCACACGAAATTACTACTCATACTATATGCAGATGGTACAGTTTTTATGGCTGAAACACCAAAGAAACGGCAAAAGGAACTTAACTTGTTCAGCTTGTACGGCAAGAATTGGAAACTAAAAGTAAATATTAGTAAAACGAAAATTTTACTCATTTCAAAACGTAGCTTACCAAGAAACATACAAATCACATTTGATAGCACTAACCTTGAAGTAGTGAAAAAGTTCATATATTTAAAAATAATGCATACAAAATCGAGATCATACACAGAAACAAAACAAATTCTTGCAACAAAAGGCAGTCATGCAATGTACTATGTGATAAATCGATCCAGAGAAAACTGCCTCTCAGTAGCTAACCAATTGGACCTTTTCGACTCACAGGTGCTGCCAATATTATTGTACGGCTGTGAGATATGGGGTTATGGAGATAACTAGGTACTCGAAAATATACACCGAAAGTTTTTAAAACATATTCTAACTTTGAAACCATCAACCCCCGGTTATATGATTTATGGTGAATCAGAAAGATATCCATTGGACATCACAATAAAGTTAAGATTATTGAAATATTGGTCGAAAATAAAAAATATGACACACGGTATGGGAAAGTGCTTTATGATTTGTCAGTGAAACTTATGGGAGATGCCGGTGAGAAGCTTTTTAATATGGATCACAATATGTCATGAAATTGCCACGGGTGCTTTAGTTTGTGCGCATTTATGTGTGAGAATCGGATACCATGTTCCCGCATAGAGCGATAAATGTTGTCACTTATTTATAAATAATTGTTAAGTTGTCATGGCATTATACTGTAAAAGGCAGCCTAATGGGCATTAGATCGTGATAGAGTACTGCATTATGTATCATAATGGGTCATGATAGGTGCCTCGGGTGCTTCAATTTGAGCGCATTTCTGAGTGAAAATCGGGCACCCTTTCCCCTCATTTAGCAATAGATGCGGTTACTTGTTAACAAACACTTGTTAAGTTGTTATGGCCTTATACGGGAAAATGCAGCCTGTTTGCGGTTAGATCGTTATAGATTAGTGCATTGTATCATAATATGTCATGATATGTGCCCCGGTTGCTTTACTTTGTGAGCATTTATGTGTGATAATCGGGTGCCCTCTTCCCGCATATAGCGATAAATGTTGTTACTTATTAGAAAACAATTGTTATGTTGTTATGGCCTTATACGATAACAGGCAGTCTATTTGCAGTTAGATCATGATAGAGCAATGCATTATTTATCAGAATATATCATGATAGGTGCCCTGGGTGCTTTACGTTGTGCGCATTTATGTTTTAGAATCAGGTGCCCTTTTCCTGCATATAGCTATAAATGCGGTTACGTATTACAACCAACAATTGCTAAGTTTGTATGTCCTTATACGGTAAAATGTGGCGTATTTGCAGTTGGATCGTGATAGAGTAGTATATTTTGTATCACAATATGTCGTGATAGGTGCCACGTGTGCTTTAGTTTGTGCGAATTTATATGTGAGTATCGGGTACCCAGTTCCCGCATATCGCGATAAATGTGGTTACTTATTAACAAACAATTAAGTTGCTATGGCCTTAAACGGAAACTTTGTGGTCATTTATACTTGAGAATCGGGTACCCTTTTCCCGCATATAGCGATATATGTGGTTACTTATAAACAAACAATTGTTAAGTTTGTATGACCTTATATATGGAAAAAAGCAGCCTATTTGCAGTTAGATCGTGATAGCATAGTGTACATATGTATTATGTATCAGAATAGGTCATGATAGTTGGCCCTGTTGCTTTAGTTTGTACGCATTTTTGTGTAGGAATCGGGCGCCATTTTCCCGCATATACAGCTGTAAATGCGGCTATTTATTACAACAAACAATTGTTAAGTTTTATGGCATTTTGCGGTAAAAGGCAGCATATCTGCAGTTAGATCGTGATAGTGTCGTATATTATGTATCACAATATGTCATGATAGGTGCCACGGGTGCTTCAGTTTGTGCGCATTTCTGTGTGAAAATCTAGTACCATTTGGCCGCTTGCGATGTTACCACGCGGTATAGGCAAAGGTTATATTGCGACAGAGTAGTCTATGTTGTTTCAATATAGAACATGAGGGGTGACCTGATTTCTTCCGATTGTACGCATTTCTGTGTGAGACTCGGGTACCCTACGCCCGCATGTAGCGATGAATGCGGTTACCTTTTACAATGAAAGTGGCACAAAAGGGGTTAACTGTGTGAAATTTTGTTAATATTTCGAGGTGAAGTTCATCAGAATATCGTCTGTAGAATGAATATTTGAAATTTGCATCCATTTCTTGCGCAGTACCGTTCAAATCGGACAGTAACGGATATGGGTACCGTGGGCAACGGGTCGCGGGTACCTATCACCAAATAAGATATCTCTCTCTCTCTCTGAAACCCTCTGCATATTGCGGATATATGTTGGGAATAGATGATACTCTTGTTCAAAGCGTCACACATATTCTCATAAATTATATATCAAAATAGCATCACAAAACATGATTCTTACACCCGGAATATAAGTAGTAGCTCACCGTGTCGGATCGGAGCGATTGTCATTTTGTTTATCGCGATTAATCCGTCCCACCAATAAAGAACTATTTATTTATTTACAACTGCGTATACATCAGACGTTATAACATGAACATCATAAACACAATAGCTCGCAAAAATTAAGAACGACAATTGGCTTTTAAATAGAGATGTATAAGTCAATCTATAGTGGGTTTGACTAAGATTTTAAGGACACCTGGTTGTCATATCTCCATGAAGACACAGATTTTTCAAAGAAATGTCCAGGTGCTCCTCTGTTTATGGTGCTATATACTGGCTAATTATTCTCAGTTTAAAAGAAATGTTGCTATGCAACAGAGCGAGATTTTGAGTTGTTTATGTTAGGCGATGAGTCTGTTCTAAAACATGAAAGATATCCTCTGTATATTGGGCATATGTAACCTTGTCAGATGCCAGTATTGGAGGATCCTAAAAAGTCATGTGCAACTGACTCCGTTTTCTTTTATCTCAGAAGAAATTATATTTGACAACACACTATGACCACTATTGTTGAACATACCTTTTATACATTTCCATATCTCTTGTAATTTTTTTGGTGGAAATTGTATTGAATGGGGAAAACTCAATTGTGTTATAATAATAACATGAGCTATTCTAATATTTTAGCATGCACCATTTTCTTCCTTGTAAAAAGTTACCAGTGTTAGAACGCCTTGGTGCCATCTCGATTGTACCCCGTGAAGTTATATATAGAACACATACAGACAGACTATATTTGCAAATATTCCAAATGTGACATTTTTAACACGCACGATTTGATTCCTCATTTGAGAAGAACCTGTATGAATTTGATATTAATTGGCACTAAACATATTTCTATCAGTTTTGGTGACCCGCCCGTCCCTATTTCGGACTCAAGCTGCGCCATTTGACATCATTAAACCACAAACTTAGACTCATTATGGAGATGAATATATATAAAATTGTTGAAAATTGGCGAGTATACAATTAAATTCAAATTTAGAGCCCCATATCTCTCACCCAAACGGCACAAATTTGGCGTATTTAAACCACACGATTAGATTCCTCGAATCACGGAGAAGAATATGTATCAGTCTGGTTGAAATCGGCGGTAAACATATTGTTTATCAATTTTTCTGTCTCTCTCATCCTCTGTGGACCCATGTCTCGAATGGCACCACTTTTGACATCTTTAAACCACACAATTAGACTCCTGATTATTTATAAGTTTGGTGCTAATCGGCGACTAAACAATTTGTTTTATAAAATTTAGTGCCCACCCCACACCCCACACCATCTCACACAAACAGCACCAACATAGCGTCTTTAAATCACATGACTTGATTCGGTAAAAAAAAATTCTGCCCCTCCCCTGTTCTTCTCCTGATAACAGCGTCGCTTTAGAAAATTCTAACCCACACCATTATCTTTCTGGTAAAAAGTTATCCCTAGCTAGTATACCAGTTTGGTGCCATCTAGATGGTCCCTCGGAGCTAAACTTAGTTTAAACAACCGTTCGCACATGGCAGGTGCATGCCGTAAGCTGATAAGAGACAAATATGTGGACTCAACGTGGACATTAAATGGTGTTATTTTCGCCAAGGACCTGCACGAGGAGGTGCACATAATTCAGACCCAGACGCAGGAATTAATCTGGGATAGACACATACGCATGCAGTGCGACCACATGCACTGTCAGCGTTTGGGCTATAAAAACCCATAGTAGTCCATATTGTTATGTTATGCCCCTGTTTCTGCATATATGCTCCACCGCCTCAATTATATATGACTATACACGATGCAATACGGCTGTGTATATATATATTCCACCTTTCCACGTAGTGATTGTATTATGTAAAGTTAGTTGTAGTTCAAGTTTGGTCAGGCTCTCTATATATATGTATATGTATATAAGCTTACGACTTTGCAAACCCTAACATTGTGCTCTCGCGCTTAAATCCCTTTTGACAATAGTGCCATTAGTTAATAATTCAAGTACACCAGTAGTAAATAACATTTAACATGCTTAAATTCCATGCGTGGAACCATTCAAGACAGGTAGACATGCATATATATATGAAGACTGCCTTGTGAAATTGAATGAATCTGGCATGAGTTCACCCAAAATAACTAACCTTCCCTCGTGTATCCCTTTAACTTTCGACTCACCAGAAGGGATGCACATTGGGGGTGAAGGCTATTTCTGTCACTCCTGTCACAACAACAGTAGAGTGATGGGGATGAACTCGTGCCAGAAACGGTATTTAACTTTAACAGTCGACGGCACGTTTCAGTATTATGTATTTAATAATGTACTTATAACCACGCATGCTATTGCTATGAATATCGTGTGGAACATAATTTCTATTGCTAATATTTCAAAAGTCCTAGCGGACTGTCTACTTGAATTTAAAAGTGTGTCTCTGGTGGGACTATAACCAGGAGAACTGCCATCCCTTAATAGCTCATTCCGTCTCAACATTTCGTGTGAAGGGGCGTAATTGGGGGGTTGGCACTTCTCTGTCATATTATATTCATATCAGACCCACATAAACTCGAATACTTTAGAAAGAAGTTTCAGAATCATACTTACACATACAGAATTGAAATATGTATGTATAGATGTACCTATAATTCATGCATGATTGAACTTGTATTGAACTAAATTATTTAAAGGTGCTCAGTCCGATCCAGCGCTCCTACATGTAGGTTGCTGTTTCTTTGCCTTAGGAGGTAGGGATTGTTTGATTCGGGTTGGTTCGGCTGGTTGGATATCGATTTTCTTGGGGGTTTGCGGTTTCTATTGTTTGTGGGCCGTAGCTTGTGTGGAAGCGCGTGATGGGGCGGGCGAGGCGCGAATGGGGATGGATGGCTCTGAAATCGAAGCGGGTTGTGGTCCGCGGGCGGGCGGTGGGGACTGCGGGCTTCAGGGGTCGGTGTTTGGCCGCTCTAAGCTTTGGTGGGAGGTTCCTCGGCTCGGGTCTGATATTTTTTGCCCGGGGGGGGGGGGGGTAGTGGTTTGGGAGCGTCTGGTCGGATTGAGTACCTTTATGGCCGAAATGATTTCAATATTTTTAAGACCGAAATTACAACTACTGCCCTCTCGGGCTCATGTCCCTGACGCCGATTTTTAATGTCACCAAAACATACATACACAGGTTTCTAAGAAGTGTACACATGATGGCTGTTTGAACCACAATACGTCATATGTGTGCAAGTATTTAACTGCCAAATGCGGATCGAAATAACAATTGTTATCAGAATATAACGAAGACAAACTTTAGAAATGTTTTCCCTAAGATCCAAATGTATAAATTTCAAACTATGATCCAAATGTACTATATTTCAGATTTTCGAATTTTGAAAATGAATGAAAATTCACGTAAGACCATACAGTAAACAGCGACTATATATAGATAACATGCCCATCTCAAAATTGTAGCGCACAACTGTGAAATGCATTTGTAGCATAACCTCTCCGCAAAATCTGACAGACCAGATTTACTCAAATGTAACCACTTGTCTGGAACATAATTACACATGTAAATGTCAACTTCACTATTCTACACGCACTTATATATCAATCTCGATACTCCCCAAACCAAATTATGTAATTGACTTCCCACCTAAAATAACCTACATCTGTACTTTTCTCTCTCCCCACCCAACCAAAGGCCGTACGAAAATCCGATAGAGTAAGCTACCCTTATATATATCCAGTATTATAGGTTACAAACAACTAATTATATAGAGTTACGCTTCTTGAATTTGTGTAGGGAAACTCGAGTCAGCATAAAAACAAATTCTGGCTGCTGATTGGTTGATTATCATAATCGGGAGCAGAAAATTATAACCTACGTAAATATGGCGATCGTGTATGTTTAGATGTCCATGAAGAGTCTGGTGGTGTCCAGAAGTTACGGAAGGGGTCGTGGTATTTTTATGCTGCTGATTTTTGTGCAGTAAATGGGGTAGTTGTGTAAATGCAAGATTATCGTTTGAAAAAAATACCGAAAAGGGCGCGTTTGTTGTCACATACTGGTGCAGAGGATGACGTTCTAAGGGAAAATTGACCACTTGAAGTTCAAATAGGTCAAACCCATGGCCGGCGGGACTTTTAGTTAACACTGTCGCCTATGGAAAATAATTAGTTGTGTGTAACCTATACAGGGGGGGGGGGGGGTGAAAACAATTCTTCCGGCACGTATGCCGGGGTGGGTGGGTGGTCAAAGCCACCAACAAGCAATTTTTTCCGCAAAAAAAAAAAATTTCCTGCTTGTTTTTAGTGTTTTGGCAATGAGTTGGGCTTCAAAACCACTTTGAATCAGTTTGAATGAGAGAAATAATGTAATTCTAACTGGTAAACTGACTGCAGGCACTTATCGTGTTGTATTTTGTTGCAAATTTTGAAATCCAAGATGGCCGCTGGCAGCCATGTTTTTTTGGCCGAATGACCTCAAAATTACTCATTCCTATTTACATGTCCATGTTAACATCCATGATAAAAAGTATGCACAGAAATTCATATACAGCTGTTTACAGTGAATTTCCCCCCGCAAATCTCTGTTTTAGTGTTAAAAGGGGGGGGGGGGGTGGGTGTCAAAAAATGGTCGGAAAAAACTGCCGAAAACTGAAAATAATTTGGCGGTGGGGGTGGGTGGGTACAAAAAATGATCGAAAGGGAAAAAATGCCATACGTGCCTGAAATTTTTTTTCCGACCCCCCCCCCTGACCTATAGGCAAAAAAATCACATTTTTCAAATATCGTTCAGGGCAGCGAATTTAGGAACACTGATAAACAAAGACTGACTCGTTTTGTTGAGTTATTATATTTTCACTCCCTACAGACCCATATTCAGATTATGCGAGACATTTATTAACCCTCTGTCGCCGGAACTTAAACGTTTTCCTGAAGCGAAATTTTCTGAAAATCATCAAATTTGTGCATATAGGTGGACCTTTAATGTTCAAAATAACACAATCGAGGTGATGAAAGTTTCTCTTATAGGAATTCGACTCAAACTCCTAAAAATTACTTAAATTTAAAGGGACATCCGCCTATCATTGAACCAAACCATCATCGGATGGTGAAATTTTGAGGGGGGGGGGGTCTATTTCAAATCCGATTAAACATTGTATTGTTCAAAATTAGATAAATTCCTTAAAACGTAAGGTAGCTATACGTGACTAGTTTTCAAAACTTATAGATATTACTTTCTATCGTGTGCGTTATGCACGCGAGTCGGTTTTTACAAATTAAATTATGATGAAAAACCCTGAATTTGGGGTGTGGTCACATTTGTGGTCATAATATCCCCATTAGTGAGTGGATGGACATGGGACATGCGACACTGTGCAGTATATATGTCTATGACAAGCTTAACATGAGACATTAGTACTAAACTGCGCTTCCAGAGTTATCAGGATTCTATAACTGGTGTTATGTCTTACCCCAAAAAAATTGTTAATTTTAAAACGGGGTATGTGGGTTAAATGACCGCTGGGAGATAATATGATGTCCAATGACTCCTACATTTCTATTGTGGCTGCTGATTGGTTGATTATCATTGAGGGAAATATCCCTAATCGGGAACAGAAAATTATAACCTACGTAAATATGGCGATCGTGTATGTTTAGATGTCCAGGAAGAGTCTGGTGGTGTCCAGAAGTTACGGAAGGGGTCGTGGTATTTTTATGCTGCTGATTTTTGTGCAGTAAATGAGGTAGTTATGGAAATGCAAGATTATCGTTTGAAAAAATTCCGAAAAGGGCGCGTTTGTTGTCACATACTGGTGCAGAGGATGACGTTCTAATGGAAAATTGACCACTTGAAGTTCAAATAGGTCAAACCCATGGCCGGCGGGACTTTTAGTTAACACTGTCGCCTATGGAAAATAATTAGTTGTGTGTAACCTGGAAACTGTTACAACATCATAGAGTTATCGCGCCTTGAACATAAGCGTTCATCTCCAACAATTGTGTTTGCTCTTCAACTTGGATGCGAACGTTCACTCGTATGGCAAAATTGACTGGCATATAATATATCAGATATATCAATGAAATTTTGTATATGGACATCATGGTTTCTCGATCTAAATGATACAGTTATAAATGCCTGAATTTGTACTTCTTGCACTTGTTTCAAAGGAGTGTAATCACAAGAGCCGATCACTTGAAGTTCACGAGATCGTATACTTTCTCTGTATGATTCCGGGGAAATTTATATTTCTATAAGTTTAGAAAGTACATATATCTCATTGCTATGTAGTAAACGGCAGATCATGTGCCGTTTGTAAGAAATTCGTCGCTTATATTATATTATAAGTCCTACATATGGCGAATTGCCTATACATGTATATAAATATTTCCGGGAATATCTGCCAGCGTGTGAACCTGCCATACAATCCTAACTATAATAATTTCACACCTTGGAAAAGGGTTGTCGGGCTTCGCAGTCTATCATCGTAACGGCAATAAGAATGAATATAAGAGCTCTTCGACGTATTCGACAATCAAACCCAAGTTGTTAAGTGTCATTTATTCGAATTATTTAGGACGTGCGACTGCGAAGCCCGACTTCCTCAGACTCTAGAATTCAAACGTCGAATACCAATGTTAATCTTCCAACTCAAGACTGTTATCTTACTATGCAGGATTTCTTTTTTCACCATCTCTCTCATTATGATTGTGTTCTACCATATACGCATTAATTTATTCAATTGACTTTTTTTTTTTTATAACTCACTGTACCTATACCTGTTCACTAATGACCTAATTGTAACCGAGCCAACACCACTCAAACGGATTAACAAATACATGAGAAAACCCACCCTCCGCCTTACCAACGTCAATAAGTCCCAACAACATGATCCTGGATAATTACTACCGCTCGAAGGGTATGCATGTTCTATTCCCGCGCGTGGTATGCGAAACGTAAAGAGCACCTTGACTCGCATTCATGGAAATTACTTCTCCATTTCTTAAAACTAGTAATTAAAGGCACAAGCCAAATCAAAGCCGTACGCATACTACTTATCATATCGATTGTGAACTACACTAACATATCAATGCACCATGCTAAATTTAATAGAACTGGAAATCCAATAAACACACCCAGATCTACGAACATAATTGGAATACCAGCATGGCTCAGACAGCTGTTAATACTATCTGGCAACATTTTACCTAATCCTGGACTTCGGTTTGACTCGGAGTTATCTATTTTACACTTAAATGTGCAGAGCATAGTCCCAAAACTTGTCGTTCTTTCTACAGAGATACAAAACTTTGATGTGTGTGGTTTTACGGAGTCCTGGCTAGGTGCAAAAACTTATCAAAATGACCTATTCATAAGAGGTTTCCACGAACCCGAACGAAGAGATAGAACAACCGAGACAGTCGGAGGTGGTGTCATAGTTTATGTAACTTTGCATTTAAACGAAGAGCGGACTTAGAGAAAATAACTTTAGAGAATATTTGGATCGAAATCTCAATGAATGGCCCAAACGTGTTAGTGGGTACATTTTATCGCCCACCAAATGCCCAATGCTGGGACGACATAGAAGGAAATATTAGTGATGTAGCTGATGATCATCCCATCTCATAAAATAGTTATATGTGGTATTCTGAATGAAAATCAATTCAATCTTGCAAAGACCACAGTATCCTCTATATGTACCCTGTTCACTCTTGATCAAGTTATCAAAGACTCGACAAATTTCACTGGATTTTAAGAAACGCTCATAGACGTCATTCGTATCAATGACAACTGTCTTAGAAAGGAAAGTGGCACACTAGAACCCATTTTCTGTAACTTGATCTGCTACCATGTCCCCGTCTACGTCAAAATATCTTTAAGTGACCCACCCAGACAAGAAAAACATAACAAACGCACTGTCTACCTCTATGATCAAGCAAACTTCACCAGCATAAACGAGGAAATACAATCACCAGAATGGGCCAAAACTTTCCGTAATGTAGCAATTGAACATGCTTGTTGTACTTTAACTGTAAAAATAACAGAACTTATGCGTAAATATATTCCACATAGAACAATACCATTTAGCCGATACGAGCCTGAATGGATGAATCCCCGGATAACGTATCTAATTAGACAACGAAAAAGAATTCACCAAACAGCGAAAAGAGTTAATACCCCCACCATTTGGACTAAATATCGAAAAGCTGTAACGTAGTAATATCCGAAGTTAGAACGGTCAAAAGTATTCATCTACTAAAAGTACAATAAATCGCGACCTGATTTCCATTCTGTCCTAAGTGCATTTTTTGTGTTTCCGAGTAAATCGATTTTTAAATTTCAAAGTTCTGGAAATTGGTTGTTATTAGACTTATGGTGGATATCCTGGTATCTGCCGAGAAATCAGTATTCATTCTGCCAATAACCATCAACTTCGATAAGGAGATGCTCTTTCTTATATGATATTTCGACCAGATTCGGGAGGTGGGGTGCGATATTTTGCATTTAGCACAATATGGACTCAGTCTTAGTAGAATATTTTTCGTGGGACACTATGGAAACGGAATTTTTTTCAGGACCGGTCTGTTCCAAGTGGTGATTATAAAAGAGATAATACGCACTTGGGACAACATGAAGAAATATTTAGTCTCAATTTACCGTATAACATGATAGAATTAGGGATTACAATGTGAGCAGAGTGTGATATGTGCGCTCTTTGGAACAGTTAGCCAGCACATCGACATAGAAACAAGCATTTTGAATTGGTGTTGTATGGAAAGCATGCGACTCTTGATGATATATTGCATACGTAATGTTGATATGGCTTCATGGAATGTACTCTTCGTTAATGTTACATTGCGAATTTGACGCGTATAATTATATTAGTCCAGGAGATATTGGTCGACATCTGCACCCCCACCAGGACTCAACTTCACCCCACTAATTTTCTTTCGTAATGTCTCCTCTAATTTGTTTCGGTTGTTAACAAGAAAAAAAGTGGCCGCAGAGACTCCAGACAAGATGGCGTCCATCGTGGCGGCCATTTTGTTTATATGCATCAGGTCTCTTTGATCGCCGTTATAGTAAAGATTATATAAAAAGCGGTCTTGTTTTCCGCTCGATTCGTTATGCTAATATACAACCCTCACAAATTAGCCAATAGTCCGACACCAGAATCCAATATGGCGGCCAAGATGGCCGCCGAAATGTGAATATATGCTATTTTTCTTACATTTTACCACCTTTCGTTTGTCTCTATGGGACAATATTGGCAACTTGGAGTGAATTTATACATTTATCGTATAGAAGAGTCATTGACGAACACAATGGGATCATAATATACATTCATAGCGGGATAGTTTTGTCCAATAACAAGTTTCCCAAATGCCGGTATAATAGGTCAAAGCCGAACCAACACTAATAACGCGATGTAATGTTTCGAATCAATGAAAGTTATTGCTATCATAACAACACCCATGCATATATATGTGCAGGAGATACTCGAGCTAGGATTTCTCTTATACCTGAGTTGTGGAATATTTATCCAAATCCAAGACGGCTGCCAAAATGGCCACCAGAAATAGAAAAATCGCCAAAAATTGCCGATTTTAACATCAGTGAGCGTTATTGTCACGACAATTCCACACCTGTTAACTATTGTGAGTTGGGAACACTTAGGCGAAGTACTTTCATTATACCATATCCAAATAAAAGTTCCCCAGATCTAAAATGGCGCCCACAATGGCGGAAAGATTTTGAAAAATCACCGAAACTCCCTCATATTCACATCATTGGGCATTATTTTCGAGACAACTGCACACATGCGGACAGTTGATTTGGAAATACTGAGGTGAAGTAATTACCTTGCATCTCATACAATAAATTGTTTTCCAAATCGATGATGGCGGCCAAAATGGAGACCGAAATTTGAAATCAAGCTCACATTCCTTTACTTTCTTACGATGGTCGTTATTGTTACGCGAATTCTGCCCACAATTACATGTTCATATGGAACATTGATATGAAGTATTCATTTGAGTTTGGCAAACTCTCACAGTCAAGATGGTGGCCAAACTGGCGGCCAGAAATTGAAAAGAAGTCGATATTATCACATACTAATTTCAACTTTTTGTCATCATATCGATACGTATGGACGGTACTGTACATACTATAGGCCATTTATTAGTTTCAACATAAGTCGTAGCCTTCTGGAAAGATGAAAACCCACAATTAATCATCGCGATGTGGCATCTCGAAATCCATTGTCCACCATAAGCGCCCATAATGGCCGTTTAGGTGCGCCAAATAGCCATAGTATGGCCTCCAAAAATCAAAACAACAGTACCTGAGCTTATTCTGATTTGCCACATTCAGCATTATCTGCATGGACCAGTTTCCGTCTCTTCGTCAGATTAATCTATCTCTCTCACACCATCACAGTTTTCTACACTTTTTAGAAAGGTCCCACTAATCGGAATATTTCAAACAATACATATGCCGGTGTCCAGCTCACGTGTTTGTCTCGAAAGTTGGGAATTCTTATCCTTATTCTTGGCGATCTTCATTCGTGGTATAGCTTATGGTATAATTCAGATGCTACATATGGGATCTGGGCGTTATTTTGTGCGATAAACTAGAAAGGAATGTGGTCGATGCGTATACTAGCTTTCAGAAGGACCTCGCTATCTGCGTATTTTCAGCTTTGGTGACCTAATGGGGATAAAAACATATACACCTGGTGATCTTACCAAACAGCCACTTCTCAATATATGGATCATCAATTCACATACTCATCTAATGGACTGACGTACCCGGACAACTTATGTATATGGCTTCGAATGTTGAAAGCCAGACATTTGACGGATGCCTTTCTGCTAAGGCGTAGAAGACCATAATGCATAACATACCCACACGTCTTGACCATGAACAAAAGAAAAATCTTGTTGCGTACAGCAATTGTCTCATCGAACAAATTCAAGCAGATAATAACAATACTCACGGTGCTAGTTTGTGGGCATGTGTCATGATAGTGGAAATGAAATTGGACCATGACTGCACCGCCCTTCTTTGGGTATGTTTTAGATTCAGGCATGATCTCATGTGTGGCTTTGCTTTCCTTGTATGCTAAGACTGTTCCCATCCGTTTGGAAGCCGTTCACAATCAACTGCACCAGGCGTGTACCACTGGCTACTACTATATAAGCCCCACCCAGACTGGGATGTAGTCTTAAAGACGATGCCTTTCATAGTTGGTTGATATGTCATACACACACTGGGTGGTGGTCGGTATGGTTCAAGAAAGTACAAATGCCATCAACACAAGGGTTAAATGTTCAACGCGAAGAACATCATGAGGAATGTTACGTTGATGAGATCTTGCATTCAGTTCAACATACGTTGGGTACACCAAGTGATTTATTGGCAACATCACCATTCCGACCATTTTACAATAGCCAATTTATTTCATTCCCACTATCATGGCGTATGTCCACAAACTAACACCGCGAGTATTGTTCTTCTCTGCTGGGAGCTATTCGACGAGACGACTGCGGGACATCACACAGTTTCCTTAGGATCATGGTCAAGAAATGTGGGTAGTCGGTACATTATGGTCTTCTCCTTAGCAGATATACATCTATCCAAGGGAATGAGACAGCTAGCAACCTTCGAAACAATGCAGAAGTTGTCCACATATGCCAATGCGTTCGCTAAGTTTGTGAGTTGACGAACCATCTATTGAGAAGTGACTAGCCAATTGGTTCGCCAGGTGTACGTGTCGTTATCCACATGGGGATATGAGACACATACATAGAGATGACATTATGCAAGCTTGTATACTCATCGACCATATGCCTTTCTAGTTCAAGATGACGCACAAATCCCATATTTAGCATATTTAAAATCGTAAGCTAGACACCTGAGAATGAATTGTTTGAAACTTTATGATTAGAGGGACCCTTCTCCCAGGAGGTGTTGAATACTTTGTCGGTGTGAGCGACCCAGATTTATCAGACAAAGAAATGGAAGCTGGTCCAGATAATTATGGACGTGATGTGGCAAATCAGAATCTGTTATCAGGTAATTGTTCTAATATTACTGTTCGGCGCACCTACGGTTACGGCCATTATCGGTGCTAAGTGGAGAATGGATTTCGAAATGCCACATCGCGATATTAATGGTGGGTTTTCGACTTTCCAGAAAGATACGAGCCATTTTATGCATTTTGATATGTATTAAGTTAAACAAATAGATTGTGTATGTACAGTTTCGTCCACACATATCGATATTATGACAAAAAGTTGAAATTAGTATGTGAAAATATCCATTTCTTTTCAATTTCTGGCCGCCAATTTAGCCGCCATCTTGACTGTGAGTATCAATTGCCAAACTCAAATGAATAATTCATATCAATATTCCATTTCAACATGTAATGGGGGGTAGAAATCGCGAAACATTAACGCCGATCGTAAGAAAGTATAGGAAATTAAGGAATGTAGGCCTGTTTTAAAATTTCGGTGGCCATTTTGGCCGCCATGTTCGATTTGGGAAATTTGTCTTGTACCTCAGTATTTCCAACTCAACTGTAAGCATGGGTGGGGAGTTGTCTCGACAATAGTATCCAATGATGTGAGGGCATTTCGGTGCCATTGTGGCGCCATTTTGGAAACTTTTATTTGGATATGGTACAATGACAGTTCTTCGTCTAAGTGTTCCCAATTCACAATAATAAGCAGGTGTGGAGTTGTCGTGACAATAACGCTCACTGATGTTAAAATCAGCGATTTTCGGCAATTTTTCTAATTCTGGTGGCCATTTTGGGTGAATATTCCTCAACTCAGGTATAAGAGGAATCATAGCTCGATTATCTCCTGCACATATATGCATGGGTGTTGTTATGATAGTAATAACTTTCATTGATTCGAAACATTACATCGCGTTATTAGCGTCGATTCGGCTTTGACCTATTATATCGGCATTTGGGAAAACGGGATATCGGACAAAAATATCCCACAATTAATATATATTATGATCCCATTGTGTTCGTCAATGATTCTTCTATACGATAAATGTATAAATTCATGCCAAGATGCCAATATATTCCCATAGAGACAAACAACAAGTGGTGAAATGTCAGAAAAATAGCATATTTTCACATTTCGGCGGCCATCTTGGTGTCGGACTTTTGGCTAATTTGTAAGGGTTATGTATTGGCATAACGAATCGAGCAGAAAACAAGACCGCATTTGATATAATCTTTACGATAACGCGATCAAAGAGACCTGGTGCATATACAAAAATGGACGCCATGATGGACGCCATCTTGTCTGGAGTCTCTGTGGCCACTTTTTGTTCTTGTTAACAACCGAAACAAATTAGAGGAGACATTAAGAAAGAAAATTAGTGGGGTGAAGTTTATGGCAAGCCGTTTTCACATTTTTGATTGATTTGAACTTAAGTCCAATTATTTGGACTTAAGTCGACCAATATCTCCTCGACTACGTGTGTTTCTTTTCGCGGGAAAAATTTTCTCTGTTCGATCGCAACTTGAGTTGCAACCTGTTCGATGTGAGAGAAGTTAGCAAAATATTTCAGTTCCATCCTGTAGTAAGTGACAGTTCGTAAAGCCGAACTGCACATAGAACAACATCGATCTGAATAATTATCTGTTGTATCTGAAACTCAAGATATAATTCATCTTTGTTTTTAAAAGACAGGATATAACTGGCTTTATAAGTATTTTTTAGTTATAGGACATAATGGTTCTAAGAAATAGTGTTTTTATGCAGAACGGACAGAAAAGAATAGCTACTATCGCCGCGAAAACAACAGATACCGCTTAGGGGCCGGTATCGTTAGACGCGGAATTTGATGCCGATTCCAACGATACCCATACGGACGTTTCGTACCAGCATGTCACTTAGGACAGAATGGAAATCAGGTCGCGAAATGTTGAAAAAATCCCAATAAGGCGGACTGCAAGTGGTGGAAAACATTCAATCGCCACACACCAAATAGGAACGATAATGCACCTCCCCTGATTTGGCAGGATAAGGTTGTTTCGTCAGATGACGAAAATTCCACAGTGCTTAACAATTACTTCTGTATCATTGCCTCTATAGATAGACCCAGTAAAACCCCAGACATAATCGAAGATGACCCCAATCTTACTATATTGAAAAGCATTAAAATTTCGGAATTAGAAGTCTATAACACACTAAAAGAACTTCAGCCCGTTAAGGCTTCTGGTCCCGATATCATCAGCCCGCGCCTGCTGAAGAACTGTCCAAGTATCAGCACGACCCTCTCACAGATTTTTAATCGTTTTTTGCGTGAATAATATTTTCCGCCTGAGTGGAAACGAGCAAAAACGTTGTCCCGATACACAAGAAAGGAGATCGCAGTAATCCTGAAAACTATCGCCCAATTTCACTACTAAGCTGACTCAGTAAGTTGTTTGAAAAATGTATTACTAAACACTTCATGACTCACCTCCAGTCGAACAACATTTTAACCAAACATCAGTCAGGATTCGTGTCGGCCGATTCAACTTCGTATCAATTATGTGGCATATATGACAATGTTAGTAGATCGTTAGAACAGGGACATGATGTACGGTTACTATTTTTCGACATCAGGAAAGCTTTCGACAAAGTTTGGCACGAAGGCCTACTCTTCAAACTTCATTATATAGGAATCCGCAATAATTTACTGCAATAGTTCAGATTGTATCGATATGACCGCCAGCAACGTGTTGTTTTAACCTCTGGCCAATCTGCATGGGTAAAGATAACCGCGGGAGTGCCCCAAGGATAGTCCTGGGGCCAGTACTATTTCTTGTCTTTATCAATGACATAGTTGAAAATATGGCATGTGACATTCGGCTTTTCGCCGACGACACTTCACTCACACTTGTCATCGACTACCCAAACATAGGACTATTTTACAGCATGATATCAATAGACTAGAGTCGTGGTCCTCTAAATGGCTTGTCAAGTTTAATGCTCTAAAAACAGAAGCATTGACATGCACTCGGAAACGTACGAAGCTTGTTCACCCAACGCTGTTCAATGATCGAATACTTCAAAAGAAAATGTTTAATTTATTGTTTTTATCAGAATCGATGTAGCGAAAGAAAGCCTATTTCGGGAACAAATTATACCATCGCTGCTTCAATTTGGTTTTAGCTTGAACACTCTTTGTCAAAATTATCCGAACACATTGTGTGCCTTCAAATATTTTATAATTATATGTCACATGTAAGAAAGTAGGCCAGGACATTGAAGAGTTTCGCTCATCCAAGCCCTGGATTGAAACAATGAATATGTGCGTGCAATTTGTCTGTTGCTACTTTTTCATTCTTTGTTCTAACTAATAAAAAAAGTGTCTACTCATTACGTTGGGGGCACGATGCATCCAAGTTTTTGCGCAAAGTGGGATTACACGCAGAAATAAACGAGTCTATGCGAGAGTAATCTACAAAAACGTTCATCACCCAGTGGGTCAATATATAGCTCACTTACTCGAATATAAATATGAAATTTCCTGATAATCAGCTTCATGGTTATTGAGATATATTGTAATATTAATGTCAGGGGGACTTACTTATTTTGATTGTTTAAGTTGCAAACGAGAAGAATAATTGGTATGAATTATATACGTAATCAAATATTAGCCCGAACCCGTGAGTAATAACCACTTTGATAACTCAAGCCAGTAAACCATTATTCCCGCGACATTAATGTTAAGATAATCAGACTATATTGGTATCGGTTGTTAAACACATCTACGGAATTCCTTGACCTCAACGGAATATGACGTTTATTTGTCGTCTGAGTTATGTTTTTTCATCGAACAAATAAATGGATTGTCAAATACTGGTCAATAGCACGGGGCTTTGGTCGTAAAGTGACTGGAACGTTCTCAACGGACATCTTTTCTCGTGATCTCGACATTTGAAAATACATTTTTGCTAAATTTTAAGTGTTGCATGTGAAGTCAAGTGGTCGACGAATGAGATTTTAGTAACACGAGTAATATTGATTCTCAACTCTGGATTAGGGTTTTGGGGATGATGCTAAAAATGATTGATAAAACGCTGATTGGAACGACAAAGTGATAGCAACATAACGCTCACGTTAGTAATAGCCCAACAATACAGAACATTTTGGCAAATGGAATGCATTTACACTAAGCTTGTCAATGATATATAATACAATATATGACACATGTCAGCATATAATAGCTGATCGTCTATACTTTTAATAATACCAAACACGACACAGAAGTCTCATCCCTCCAGGCTATGCATGTGGGATTCCGTTTGTGACGACTGTGTCGCTCTCGCGTCTCATTATGAATACAATAATAACACCAAACATTCAAATCATATAGACGGATTTCAATGTGTCGTCAACGCATAAACAAACGTCACGTAGCGACTTTCGTACGGCAAACAAAAAAGATCAAATCGGTAGTAATTCAGTCTCGTAAATACGAAAATTAATATAATGAGTATTAGCGAAGCGGCCGATAGTCAGTCCTCCACACATAAAATATATGAAATCGTACGCTTTTTGTACTAATTTCTTTAAATCTTATGGTGCCAAAGAACACGCGGATATTAGCGATACGTTGTGCTTATTAATTTAAATGTTAACAATGGCAACCACATATAATTCAGAAGCGTTAGGCGTTTGTTCCACAACACTTATATCACAGGCGCATCATGGCACGTAAGGGACACTTTTATTCACCTGTTGAAGTAATTGTTGTATCCTGCATTTTTGTAACGGGAATGTTTTGTTTTGTCAGGAATATCGGAACCCCATGTATAGTCAAACTATACATATTGTTTTCATGCGAATTCAACACTATATGATATGTGCATCGCTTAATTTAAGTGTAGGGCAAATTTGATTTTCGCCCTTTTGGTTACCATCATGAATACATACAAGTTTGCATGGAATGCCCACGTACATTATAGATCCACTTCCGCTCCATCGTTTCGCTAAACCAATCATCATCACCAAACAAATGTGAGGCTCCTCAATGTCTCTTTCATGTTAATTGGAGAACGTGTTAGATTACGTCACACCAGTATGTTGAACTATTAACGATGGCATCAGGCGTACGTAGTCTCGCGATAAGGAGTACTCACTAGCAGACAGCATCGTACAAACATGGATAGGACCCCCAATCGGCATAATGATACAAAACATTTTAGCTTATATTGTAAATTATGGAGGCTGATTTAAGACATAAACAAAAATAATTTTATCTCGAAATTTCCAGATAAGATCTCGAAATTTCGAGATAAAAATATTTTTATTTATGTCCTAAATCAGCCAACGTAGTAAATTCATCTCAAACAATAATTTTTTTTAGTGAGAACAGAATATTTCTTGGGCGACGAAATCACAAAATAGAAGTCGGCCCGAACTTAACTCTTTGCTTTGCGACTCGGTTGAACATAAACTCCAAGCCGTCAATATCACACCATGTTACCGTCAATCCACCACATTAACTTATATTGTAAATCTTGGCTGATTTAAGCTACAACAAAAATATTTTTATCTAGAAATTTCGATATAACTTCTAGAAATTTCGAAATAACATCTCGAAAATTCGAGATAAAAAATGTATTTATGTCCTAAATCAGCCACCGTAGTAAATGTATCTCAAAAATCGTTTTTTAGTTAAAACAGTTTACTTCTTGGGCGACGAAATCACAAAATAGAAGTCGGCCCGAACTTTACACTTTGCTTTTCTTTGGGACTCGGTTGAACATAAACTCCATGCCGTCAATGTCACACCATGTTACCGTGAATCCACCAAAATAACTTATATTGTAAATCATGGTGGCTGATATAGGCCATACTCAAAATTATTTTTATTTCGAAATTTCGAGTTAACTTCTCGAAATTTCGACATAACATCTTGATTTCGGCCAGAACTTAACACTTTGCTTTGTTAAGCCAATGAATTTTCTTATATATATATGGTCGACTCGCATATAAAATAAAATGCATTGGCACAGGGTTTTCGCGCAAACAAATCAGGAAGCTCCCGTCACTTTGCATCTCTTCTATTCAATAATACGATTCTTGGAACAACATATTCTCCATTCTCAGCATAAATATAGCAATTTATTCCACTATGTTTCCATGAGCATACATGCATGTCTGCAATGGAATTAATCATTGAACCATACGTTGAATACACACTGGAACTACTTCGTGTTTGCGTGGACGCCAATAGCGATGATGCACCTTACGTCAACGATCCAAGTCAGGTTTTGCATCCAAAAATACTAATTTTTCATCTGACTTAAATCACTATAGTGGCTGGTGTCACACGTGATATAGCGATGTGGTATATGGCTGGTGTCACACGTGATATAGCTATGTGATACATGGCGAT
The DNA here is from genome assembly GCA_032622095.1 of Siphonodentalium dalli. Lineage (NCBI taxonomy): Eukaryota > Metazoa > Mollusca > Scaphopoda > Gadilida > Siphonodentaliidae > Siphonodentalium > Siphonodentalium dalli. The sequence goes on from CP136068.1 coordinate 92,894,178, forward strand.
TCGTCTGTAGTCAACACGCATTGTTATGTTTTTCATGCTCACATAGAAGTACATATGACCAGTTATTGAATAGTCGCTTTCTATCAAACTCGCGATTGTTCTTACTAAGCAAAGTTTAGTATTAACAATTGCCCGTGTCAATATCAGCACATATAGCTGAACTAAAAATATGACAAACATAGTTATCGATTAAAAGAACGCGTTGGGTTCTGCCTAAATATAATATACTGTATATGGTTGTATATGCATGATTTGTATCTGTTCATATAAATTGAGTTCAAACGCAGACTCAACACATACTTATCTAGCAATATTATAATATTGAAAGTACACAATATTCATTATGCAATTTATGTCAGTAAGCAGTGTTGAATTCGCACAGCTACATACATGTATATGGTCGTCAAGTATATTGATAGGCAGGCTATATTGCTGTATTCATGTGATTGTACTGAATCCAATTGCTTGTTTGTTGCACGTATGTCTGTTATATAAATATGCCGATATCTTTGTCCATTCATGTAAGTTTGGGTTTGTTCGTGCAGCGTTTTGTTGTATTCAGACAGACAAGTAACAAATATTATAATATTCCTTAGTTACAATGTTCACATAATTCAATATCACCCGGCTATGTTTCTCTTCCAATGGAAACTCCGATTCCACGATTGGCAGCATCATTCTCCTTTGCAAGCCGAAATATAACTTATGACAACAAAACATGTACGAAATCATATTTATAAAGTATCATTTGAACGACACTCTCACTCTGCACAAATATAACAGAATATCACAAATCACACACAGCATAATATTTACAAGGAATTATTCTTCTATTATATAAATAATGCATAGCTTGGGGAGTTGACTATGCCAAAATAGTGGTCCGATAGGAGGAATAGTCCACGAGCCACATGCGAGTGATCTATTTCTCCCCAAATAAGCACTATTATTGTCATAGTCAACGACAGTATATGCATTATGTATTATAACTCGAACATTGGTGTCAATTCTCACAAAATGTGTGTGAATTTTGAATATCGGTCTTAGATTATACAATTAACGGCAATCTTGTGACGACAGGAGAGCAATCTTGTGACGATGACTTCCTCGTGATTCGTGTCTTTTTTTCAATAAATACGTCACTGGCAAGGACATTTTGGCGAAATATCAGAAGTTACAATTGTATATCTTCGATGAAAACGGAAAAGGAAGTTAGAAATAATGTATTATAAAACAGGACTATCAGCCGCTTGCCAATAAACGGATAAACTATTGAATACATTGGATACATGTGATCGGACGTTTGTTAAGATAATTAAAATTTACTAATATGTCTCATGATTTACCGATATTGCAACAAGTATCGAACAAGGTATAGTTTCAGATTGGCCGTGCCTTCAGGGGCGGCAATCCGATTTCGCGAAATGAATCTGTTAATATAAATAGAAAAAGAATAGTTGGCAAGTAGCAATCCCACTGGACTAAAATAGTATATCAGTGTGCAGCCAATCAGAACGCGGGAAAGTCACATGAGATATAATAGTGTCCAGTAATATATCTTGTAAGCATACTTTTGTTCGGATAATGTGCATCTTAGGCTAGAACCCACGTTTCTTGAACAGTTTCAAGTTTACTTCTCGTCAAAAATATAAAATCTTACATGCACATTGATATGGTCAATTTAGTACAATTTGCTGGTCGGTTAAGTTGGGACAAGGACCTGTTAACATTGTATTTACTAAATACTCATTAGGGAATAGTTATCCGTTATAAACTTATCAGATAATAAGTTCAACAAACGGACATAGGTTGTTTGTTGAACTTGTTATCTGAACATTTCCCACCAATGGATATGAATCCTTCTCTTGTTGCGTATGTCGTCTGATTGTTGATTGACTGGTTGATAGATTGAGGGTTTAACGTCGTCTTAGCCGATAGGCCATATCACGACCAAGAACAGAATCAAGTATTAAAAATGAAGCAAAGCAACAGTGAATATAAATAAGTCAGTTGATTATATTAAAACAATGCGATGAGCTGTCTACACATACAATCACACAAGAGGAATGTTTCCACTTGGAGTCAGGAATATAAATTAATGAACTGACTAGTGTGCAGTCATACTATACAACGTATACAAGTATTACAAGAATAGATAATAAATAGGAAATAAATAACACGAATTTAGCCTGGAGCCACATCGAAATATGTAAAGTAGCTTTTAAAATCACAGCTTGCAGAAATAATGTATTTATAGTAGTTGATGAAACTTATCAAGACATTACAGCTGATGGCCGGGTGGGTGAGAGAGAATGTCATCCACCCAACCGACAGCCTCGATCCACAAATACTGTTTCTTGTCTTTGAGAGCTAAACGTTTCTCATCAATCATGTGGTCAAATTTTGAAAGCTCAATGATGAACCTCTCTTTCTGAGAGTCGAAACGTTTGAGTTTCGGAGGAAACGTCTCAACGACAGAAGCCGTATCCAGAACCTGCGCTTCAGGTTCTGAAACAGGAATAATATCAGTCGCCTCAACTTATGGTGCTAGTGATATACTAACGAGTCTGGTTTGACTCTTTGTCTGAGTGCTGGCATCAAAACACTTTTGATAGACACGATTGGTGAGCATGTGACCAACTATTTTCTTAGCATCTATATATGGCAGATGCTTCTCAGCTTTATATCGTTGAATCTTGAATTCATAGTCTCAAATGGGACATGAACGATCAATTGCAGCATGTGAACCTTGAAAGTTTTAACATTTCTTAAGATTTGTAAATCCTTATTATCATGACCAGAAATAGAACATCGTGCACATATGGTTTCTTTACTTTTACAATGCTCCTGGCCATGGCCATACCCTGACATTTAAACATCGCAATGCGTTTGGAATGTTTGTACTTAGATCCATCTTCATATACCCAACCTTCGATGTCGGTGTATGCTCGCACCAATTGAAGGTCAGAACCATCAACTGTCCTCGTAATTATGCGGAATTCTGTAACTCCCTGTGGTAATAACTCAGCCAATATCTCTTACTCAGAAGAATCAGCAGTTCTCAACACATCTCTGCTACTTTTAAATGTCTTATGAGGAGTAACTAACACTGGTGTTTGTGCAATAGATGTTAATTGCACAAGAGCGTTAGCTTGAAATTTTCTGGAATGTCCGATCAGAAGAGAGGCACTGAGTGTCCCATTCTGATCGGTTTGACATATTATAATGGTCCGGCTATGCATTGGAGCGTTTTGTCAATTACAAATACAGAAGGTGTCTTGACATTTGGATCAAAAGCAAGTACCAAGTACTGAGGATAAACCTCAGCATCAGTGGCGCTTTTTGTTTGTTATGAGTTGCCATATGACAAGCAAATAATCTACAACTAGCCCCGCAGGCGCCTCGGACTACCCTTCAAATTAGGATCAGGTCAAAGACTAGTACATAGCTGAAGCGGTGACCCGTTTAGCCACTGCATATAGCAGCCTGTCGGTACCTCGCCAGAGTGAGGAAACATATATGAAAAGCAGAAGACACAACCAGACACCAGAAATATATTAGAACAGATGGCAGAAATGTAATCCGAAACAATGTGGAGATGCGTGACTAGCCGATTGATTGAGCCTGATTAACTCAACCACCCGTCTTAAAGAGATGTAGGACAAAAGATGACCATGAGCTAAGCCGTATCCGCAGGTCGATGCCTCATGTGATACGACCACCCCAGTACCTACAATACTCCTACACCACACCTCACGGGATGCAACCCACGGAAATAGGGTGTCACATTGGGGTTTCTTACCCCTCGCAGTGGGGCGGTATGTCTAATCTACCCCGGGCACACACGGGGGTCGTCTGCTTGTATATCCTGAACCACCACTCAACATTAATATACCATTCCATTTGACCAACATGTTCAACAGTTGGAGAGTTCATGTCTGACACAACATTAGTTGTATATTTAAGACCAATTGTTGGTTGCAATTATTCTTACAGTTTGATATCCCAACCAGTATTTAGGGTGAAATTTTCCTACTATCGGTCAAACTGTTCAGCTGAAATGGCTACCGGTTGAAAATGACGTTTGAAATTTCAAGTGTTAAAGTGTTGGGTATCAGTTGGAAATGTCCAACCCAAATGGGGTTCACATACAATTTATCGGACTTGGAATTTCGGCATGATTTAACGGGGTGCCGTTTGGAAATTCCAATGTGGGCTACCCCACCCCCAACATATATCTTTAACCATGTCGACAATTTGTCGACAAAATAAATTTATTACACTATTATGCGCGATTTCCATTGAAAACGCCGTTAATTAAAAAATGGTAATTCCACTAGTGAATTATTTCATTTCTTGTTACGTCATTGACCTTTACGTCGCTTACTGATCTAGACTTAATGTTCAATGGTTGTTCATTCTCCGTGCATCGGGACTTTCATACATTAATTTTGGGTGTTTTAATCATATTCGGCGAACCAAATTGATGCAAAGTGTAATAAATAGAGTAATCAATTAGTTTAACTCGAAGCGAGAGACGTTTAGATAAGAAACACGTGCGCTAACGCGCACTCGTTTCTTATGGACGTTTCTCGCCTCTCGTGAATTATTTAGACTAATTCTCGGAACTAATTGATTACTCTATAGCTCTATGGACAACGTAGATGTAAGAAATTCAATGAAGCTGGCAGAGGAATGGTCGCCCGGCGCCACCAGGTCGACTTTGCATCATATACTTTCCAGCGCCATAGGTAATTCTGGCATAGAAGCACCCAGCCGTTGACATCGGTTCATCTGATTTCCAATCGTCAAAGGGAATCGGATCTCCGCGATGTGTTTTGAACGGGGAAACAACGTTTACTCTGTAAGCATCGATGTATAGTATATCTAGAAAAAGAAATGAACAATATTAAGTTATAATAAGAGATCTTTAGGTCCCACGTCCCCTGATAAGGTTGCTTTTTTGGGCGTCGGATTGTTAAAGACCCATAAAAGTAACACACCCAAACTTCGAACTTAACCTGCATTTTTGTGTGGCAATTCACTTACAAAATTTGAAACAATCAGATAACAAAAACAGCTAATTTAACATCCAAGTCGGGACTCTGGTCTGGCGAAACTACCTTGTCGCGAATTGGGATCGGCGAGTATTGATCAATCAACAACAATATCCGGGGAAAAAAGTGTTCTGTTATGCCAAAACCTGAGCTCGTGGAAGCGGCTTATCTCCCTGGGTGTATCAAAATCCGTGTTCTTCTATGTTCGCGAACGACATTTTACAAAGACCATATGCTATAAATATAGCACAATCCCATTATTCCCCAAATCTGATAAAGCACACCAGTCCGCCAGGTTAGTGGCTTGGTTTGGCAAACGCCAATCAATACACGTTAATCGCACTGGCGATTAGATAACACCTTTGACAACAATGTTCAACAGTTAAATTGAAATATATATAATATGTTCTTGATCGACAGGTTGCAAACACCTTATACTAAATATAGGACAGGAACACATGCACATCATGTTCGCGGGTCTTTGTTCCCACTCTCAGAATTGTGGGGAGTAAGAATCGAGACCAGTGAAAACAATCGTCACCATCGTCGAATCGGCTTCGGCATTCGGTGGAAAGTACAGAGGAGTCAGATTGCAGCGAACATGACGAGAACACTTTGATAAAGATCTTTTCGCATGATCTGACCGACTTAGACAACAATTGACCCCACGTAATGGGATTAACTGGAGAGATCGTCTATAATTTTCCGAGATTCAGATTCAATTATTTACCAATGCACATACATGTACGATGTACACCAGGCGTTTAACTTGTTATTAGTTACATATTCCAAAGAAAAAATGTAAAAGTATCTGTGTCAAGGGCATGTCTTGGATGGGGTATAGTTAAAAGTATTAAAGTATTTCGGTGGGACGCGTAATTTTCGGGCTGCTGTAGACAAACCGTAACTCGACCTTTCGGCCTTTTCAACGAAGCAATCGCAATTTTGAGTGAATCATTTATTATATGGAACTGAACTTATATTCTTATAAAAATGCTCGTAGGCTTATACTAGAAATTCAGTTTGCAAGCACCCCGCTTTGGGTTAGAATTTTCCAACTGGTATATATCTAAATGTCCCCATGACCCATAGGGCTCATAATGTTACAACTATGTGTCATTTGAGTTCGATTGGCAGGTATCAAGGCAATGTCCACTCACTTCCCACCATCAAAGTTTCAACTCTCATTTGCTTCGTCCTAAACTTTTAAGAATCAGGGGTCTCAAATATTTAGTTGAAATCTGTTCTTTAGCAATTGTTCGTTTCCCCCAAGAAATGTGTGGTAATTCTGGTGTTCAGCATGCAGTGCATATTTTAGAGTACAATACAATTATTACAATATTTTAACCGGTTGCTGGTAATCCCCAAGGCTGAAAATTGAATAATTTAATAGCTATGCCATAATTCGTTGCAAGCGATCCATACACACAAATAGTACGGCGCATATGGCCACACTGTGTACGAGAGTACATGCTCTTTATTTATTCTACATCGAGAAAAGTGTAACAATGAACGCTCTTTACTTTTTTCAATTTTGGAAACAAGACTTAACCGCAGTTTTCTAAATGTTATGACTTTAATAACCGTGCTTCAGTCTACACAGGGACATGGTGACTATGAGTGGGTGGGGACTATTGACTCACCACTCAACTTTGGGCAAAATTGGCAATATTTGGAAATCTTATGCCTGATTAAACAGTAGTTGGAAATGTCTCGCCAACACTCTGTTGAAAGTGTTCTCGTAGTTTGATTTTAAAGGCACGGGCAGCGTTCGTTGCAGAAATATGCATATTTGTTCAAATCGCCATCAACAGAAGGACTATTAAAATATATATAGTTTTGTTCATATGGCAAACATAATCAGTGCGTAAATAGTATATTGTCGACAAGACGTGCGATGGTGTACGTAAACAACAGCCTGATCGTGATACAGAAGTTTTGCTTCTGTTTATATAACACAGCGAAATTATATTGGTTAATCACACACAAATTATATCAACGCTCATTAGTATTTCCATATCAGGAAAACAGTAACAAATAACTCTCTTTATGTTTACCATATCCGGATCTAAACAAAAGTCAGGTTCTGTAACGTTTTTGCTTTTGTTTACATAACAAAGGAAAAACATTTGACGATAACATACTGTTTATGCCATATTTATGATTGGTATAAGAACAAAGTATGTGTATATTTTACTATTCTTTCTGTTTATGTCGGTTTTTGACGGAGGTGAATATATTAACAGCGTACCCACCGCCAACGCCGCCAGTATCTTTAAAACGAATAATTATTGGTGAAATTTGTTGTTTTTAGCAATATATTTTCCTACTTTTGTTCATACTTTTGGACTGAAATTACTACCCTATGGGTGCGTCAGGTCAGCAATTTCAACACTTTGAAAGCTTGATGCCATTCTAAATGCTAGGTTTAGCAGTTTTACATATTCATATTTCAACATTTTATCCCACTGTGCTGAGGGATTCTGGCCCCTCCCCGGTGACCTGTCAAAAACTGCGAATCAATTAAAAAGACTACTATAAAATATAAATTTAAAGAGAGAGGGCGAATTGTTTTGGAATTTATCCTGGTTCAATTGAGGGGGGTGCAGTTAGAAATTCCAAGCAAGGTTGACACCCAAACGATGAACCTCTAGGCACGTTCCGGCTTCTGCATCATTTGCTTTTATTTTACCGAATGAACCCGAATGAACAGGCGTGTTTTGCTTATCAATACAGTATCGCATTGATTGCGCCCATGCGAGATAATATTAATGGCATTTGCCGAACAATTGGATTACCATTGGACTTATCGATTGCAAAATTAGGATTGTGATTTAATAACTATATTTAGCTTATGGAAACCTGTCGTTCGCAAACACAGAAGAACACCGATTCGAGTACACACCAGGGATCACGGGACACGAGGTGACGCGGGTTATCATATTTTACATTAAATGTCAAGATTTACAGCATACATGCATTTTCATACAATTGACAGTTCCTTGTGTCTACGGACACGTATTTTCGAAGTTAATGTGAACCATAAGTGTCCGTAAATCCAACGTACATATATATAACACATTTATGGCAATTTACGATATCCGTGTATGCCGTAAAGCTAGATATTAATGGAAAATATGAGACTTTTAAAGAAATATAATTCCAGATTTGGTACGGTCGGAATTTCTAATTCATTCATGGATCATAATTTCGTGTGACGAACCTGTGTTCCATGCGTTGTTCGTCTGCAATACACGCAAATCCTCAAGCATCTGACGATTCTCGAAAAGAATGAGATGTGCACCCAGATCTGAGCACGCGGTCAAGGCATCACTCGCTGATAGCTGAGTAGTGGAGTTGAATTTGAGACATCGCTTGATACCATCCAGAACGTGGATGCTGAACTCCGGCAATGAACAGTCTGTAAACGAAGGTTGGGTTTTTAGTTTATTGGGATTTATGATATAACGTTTCGTCGGGACCCTGGTGGCTGAATAGGCAAGTTCACAAATTATTAGGCGACTATAAGCGATGACTAGACTCGTACTATATAGATATACAGATATACTAGCTGAAACAAACTTCTTAGTGATCCCTATTCGGAGTCGGATAGGCCTACGGTCCCTGCAAAACGGGGCATGCGGCCACTTTATACGATTCGCGCACATTTTGATTTTAGACGGAGCCTTTATTCAGCGGCAGCCCTTTATGTGCTTCGCGCAAAGTGTCATCTTTTAAACATTTTGATATTTAAACAAAAAAAATTTTTTTATTTAGTTTTTGAAATTATTATTTAGATTGAACTCTTTGCTCTATTGAACAAAAACAAACTCTTTAATTAAATTAATTTGTTTTCAAATAAAATTTGGATCAACTGACGCCATTATCACAAATATGCCAGGGTACCCTGAGTCACAGCACAAAATTTGGTATAAATCGGTCCAGCAGTCTGGGAGAAAAATCGTGAACAGACAGATAGACAAATAGACAGATCCTACTCTGTTTACATATATAGTCCGACAGTAGTATGCCGTTTAATCAAAACGATGTTTAGTAAAACGATAGAACATAATTGTGTAAGTAAATTGCAGATATCGACGTATTGCATGTCTTTCATTAAAACGGCACACACGAAGTCTGTGACAAAACTGACACCGGATGTTGGTCCTCGTGCGACATACACGATGGACATATGAATATAGAAAATACTAGAATTCCCAATAGGTCCCCGACTTATACAAAACTGACACCGAATATTGGTCCACACGCGACAGACACGATGGACATATGCATATCAAAAACAATAGAATTCCCAATAAGTCCCCGACTTATATAGACAATAGTTGTATTAACATCTGGGTATCAATGTTGTGATAAATATATTAACGACATCCAAAAATGTTTAATGTTTCTACACATTTCTTAAATTACAAGTACATGTATTTGTAACTCAAGCATCCATGATTGTTGTAACAAATCATATTAAAGGTCAGATGCACGTTTTGCCAAAATATTCTGGTATTTAAAAATAGATTTTCTCAAAATCTGCCAGGAATTTCTTTGTGAAATTTGGTATAGCGATTATTGTGACACAATAGTTAAGAATCATCGACCCATTGGACATTATAACCTCATTTACTTGACTGTTTTATGGCACGAAAAATGTAAAATATTTATTTTCAATAGTGTAGTTCATATATCTGTCATATCATATCTCCAGATCATGAGAAGAGACTTAATTCTTCTTGCTTCATGAAATTTAACGATTATTTTCAATTAGAAAGGCAACTACCATAACATTTCTATATTTGAAAATGTTCCTATCATGCATGTTGATCGATCTGTGAAGATTTCGGCTGAGATGAGTTCTGGGTTCTTAATCAACTTAAAGCTGATCACCATATATCGTAGCACTGTTATGGTTTAATTGTAGTTGATTGGGTGTACCGCATTTCATATCAACGTTTGTTTTCATTACGCTGGAATATTTGTGACTGCTTTATTCTTCATTATAATATTTGGGGGTATGATGCTATATTATGCAATTAAAGATCTAATTCAACATAATTATACAAATGAAGTTTCCTTTCATAGAGCCAAGACAATAAGCTATTTGCATAGTGTTTGGTGAAATTATTCTAGCAGTTCTTTTTACCGAAAGGGACTGAAAAGAAAGAAATATTTATACCTCTTAAAATGTACTAAAATCCAATGTTTGTATTGTATCGTAATAATTGCTCAGATTCTGTATACAATGAAGATGATATGTGGTGTTCAAGATTTTTCGCCCGATATACCCTGAGCAATTGTTTGTTAAAAAATCTAGTAATTCTGACTGGATTTATCCAAAACATGCGTCTCCCCTGTCGATACTGCATTCAACTGTTGATGTACGTGTATTATGACCAGTGTTATATAACAAACAACTATAAGACACTCGGTTATTTGGCCTATTCGAACTTCCAAATTATTTCTACGTAATATGGAACGAGGTATAAGATATCCTGACAAATGCACGAACTATTGATAGTCCGGCTTCATATGCTCTGAAAAATATTTTCCATGGTCAAAGCCAATTTGCAGTTGTTTAAATTGTTTGCAAATACATGTAAGTGAAACAAATGCTCTGTATGTCTACCAGATCAGAAACAGACTAGAACTGAACACTCTTTTCTGTTCCATGTCGTCAAAATGGCTGTCTTTTTGTTTGGAACCCATACATTGTCATCAAAGTTGTTTATATTATGACTACAGTGCGTCTTTTTGTGACATATACTGTTCGTAGAAAGGGAGTTCAAGTATTTATCAAACACTTGTTTGGTATATTATGCAATTAAAATATGTTTAAAGCCAATATGGAACAACTTCCATCCTTTAATATACGTACGCACAGCTAGAACACCATTACATTCTGAAAGATGCGAAAGGCGTTGGCGGCGGGTATTGTTGCTAAAATATTCACGTTCGTAAAAAACGCCATAAACTGAACGAATATTCGCGTTTGAATATTTCCAGATATCGAAATAGTCCGATAAACATGTTCACTACCTTTCTACGGCCATTACGTATCATTTAAGTCATACGAATACAACACTTAACACGATATTATGGTACTTTTGGTCTAAAAATAAATCACATTAAATACTGGTTTGGAAATTCAAACTCTGAATAATGTCAACCTATTTTTGGTGTAAAATTTCAACAGAAGTGTTAGACATGATAGTACAATCTTGACATTGGTGCATAAGACACGCACAATCACCTGTCGATATTTCACCCAATCCTGGTTGGAGGGGTGGTAATGGTACTGGTAGAGCATTTGTTCGCACATTTTCACACTATTATTGAGATGTGATTTGGGGTTGATATATATTTACCTATTTCCTGGCAATGCTGGCCTGTGTATCCTTCTCTGCACGAACATGTTCTTTCACCAAGGAGAGTTCCTCCATTCACACAGAAGTGTACCTGGAAAATTCAAGGTATTTCGTGAACATCAATCAGGTGTATATTGCGGCGGGGTCGTAACAGGTTGCCAGTTCAACCGACTTGAAAGCAGGGCAATTCAATGGCTGCGGACACACGTACCACAGTAGCGATGGTATGTGACAATTTATTATGGTGGAGTTTGGTGACAATTGGTCCGTCATAATTATGTGCCATAGCTAGCCATGTCGCCCGCTGATTTTCCACACAATGAGTCGATTGGACCAATTAACCATTGCTTTTCACCAAGGTTGATCTCTACTCATTACGTTTTCTAAATTGTATTCGCTACGATATAATTATATAATTGCACAAATGATCTTCCAGAATTCTGTTTGACCGTGGCCTGGTGGCAATTCCTCATTGACTCACATCTCATGCATGTGGTACGTTTTTTTATATGATCTCAATGCATGCATGTTTATCTACTTATATTAATTTCATTAGTAAGAACAATCATGGCTGTTGACAGAGATGGGTTATTCATTAAGTTATCAAGTACAGATTGGTAGACTGGTTGTGCGAATTTGCAGAGGGCGACATTGCTTGCTATGGCATATAAATTATGACAACCAATTATCACCAAACTCCACCATAATAAATTGTCACACCTACTATGCCATCGCTACTGTGGTAGTGTGTCCACAGCCAATCTCTAAAACACAGGTTTCAGTACTGGTCTATTGAGAGGTGTAAAATAGTTTGTGATATAGGTCTGTTTCAATAGTTCATTTCTCCGAGATGTCTGTGGTGTCATGGAATAAGAACCGTTTACCCTAATATTGTAGCCTTCGGTGTGGGGATGTTCTGATATATATGCCATTTTATCTTTCCATCACATTCGTTCAATTATAGATCCAATATAACTGCGATAAAATGGAAATTGAACATATAGCAATGAATATTAAGCATAATTCAAAGCAGCGTTGCAATTAGAGCTATCCTTGGTACAACTTAGTCGCTACGGCTAACAGCATAGTTAATTCTGATCTGTACTGCACTAGTATATTATAAATCTGATAGAAGAGCCGTTGATTAATGGATCTCTAGTATGCTTCAAAGTTTCCAAAGTGGCACCACCGGGGTACCAGTCACAGAGGAGGGGTTTGAATGAGGAGCACCAACATTTATAAAATCTTGATTATCGCGGACTTTCTGCAAAAGTATATTAAGATATTCCCGTGATATAAGAAACACAATCGTGCAGTTTAAATTTGAAGTAGTACAATCCGGATCAGGCCAGGGGGTAGGAAAAGGTAGCACCAATATTGGTATATCATTTTGCTCCGATTTTATTACAAGCTGATTATATTATAAGCGGCTCCCTGATACGTTAAATTAAAAGGTGTTACTAAATTGGTGCTGCCGAAGTCAGGAGTGGAATTCAGATAAGGGACACGAATATTGCGAAAACGTGTTGCTGACTTAACGAAACGCATTTTGTCACCACATATATATTGCCACGCATCGGTATACTGGTATGGTTTAAATATTCATTCCTACGAGCCAGGGTGGGGGCACCATTGCTGTTAGGGACACGGCCTAATCTTAGTAATTATATAATTGATCAATGAATGCGCAAATGTTTGGAGACAAATTATTAGATATATAGACTGATAGATGGAACGTCACACAACTTATCTATAGTCATCTCCATGATTCTAGGTATTTATTTAATCGTATAGTTTTAATATTCCTAAGTTACGAGTCCGAATCAGGGTAAGGGTCAGAGATATAACATAATATGTGGCATATATGGCGCAATATAACTCCATCTATGCTAAGTGAAGTGAAATAGATAAAATGTTTATGTGAGTAGCACGACCATAGTATTTATTAATTTGACTTACGGTTCATTGCAGTTAGTTTCTCTTCGACCCAATTCATTGCCTTCAATGTCGGATTACAATTACACTACATGAAGTGCAATTGGATTGCAATTTAGTCATATTACTAATAAATGTGAATTTGGCCTCAAGTACACGGTGCCATCAAATGGCATTACATTGTGAATCATTTAGATCCAATACACACCGAGAGTCAACAGGACGACGTTAAGAACAAAATTCAGAATCAGAACAAATGTGTTGGCACGCAAATTAAATGTTATTTCCACATAACTCGACTGCACACACAAGCGCATCATGATCAGTTAGACAATTATTTCTAGCACACATTTCATGAATTAATATTTTTATTTAATTTTGAGATTTTGAAATCGCTGCCAAAGTTATGGAACCCAAATGTTAATGTCATTTTTTGTCGAATGAAATGACTCTAATATCATAAATTTTAGTGTTAACGTTATTTTCAAAGTCAAACACCTGAATTTACACCCCACGCGCCGCTACAAACTTATATCCCCCAAGTCCCTTAGTTTTAAAGTATATCATAAGTGTTCGTCGATATGTTTTTCAAGATTAATTGATCTTCCCCTGAGAAGTAACAAATCTTCCTCTGACCTTGAAAGTATAATGTGTCATTTCTGCCTCTGGTTTTAGCAAAACCATAAATATTATGTGGTCCTGGGGATTATCATTTGGAACTAAACTTGACCCCGTTGTTTATTCTTCATTTGCACGTATATCATTAGTCATATTCACATGAAACTATGTTATGAACCAGGCGGTTTAGACTGATGATGTACCATTACTACGGTATAGATCTGCGTTCGTCGACCGTATCCAAACCAGGGTGATATGCGATTGTGTCTATAAACAGACGTTTATATGTACATATTATGTATATTATATATTTTGTGGATAAATAAACAATGCTTAAACCAAATAGACCCATTTATGTAATTAATACTCATACAAGCAGTTCCCGTAGTTAATGTTCAGACAATAAGTACAACAAACGGACATGTATGGTAATAGGCAGTATCTGAACATTTCCCACCAAAGAAAGAAAACCCTTCTGTCATTCTGCTCATATTAATGAACATCCCTCCAGGCCAACAGTAAACAACTCCGATATTTATTTTTATCACTGAATAGGAGAATCAACATACATGCACGGTCCGCACTTCACTATAAACTAAGTACAAGTATATTGGCACGGAAACAACGAGTACATTCCAAATATGGCCTACACCTTGAAGTAATATTCTTTTAAGAAAACGTCTTAAAATGTTCATCTTGTGGGAAAATTGTTACACCAGGGAGGAAGAGTTGCCAAATTCTGAGAGGGTGACATTCGGCGTATATTTATAATGCTTCTGGACAAGAACCATTCTTTAGATGTACTGAGAAAAAATTCGGGTAAATATTGTTAACTTAGGGTTAGTCACAAGACTATAAATTGTATTCATTCTCCCATTACTGGAGTACCTCGCAAAGTCAAGGGGGAAACTCATACAAAAGAAGATTTACCATACACAGAACATTTTGCAATTTATGACGGTAAATTGTCATCAGTAATTAGTTTAGTTCAATAAATAATTAAAACATATAAATAATATTGTGCACGAATTAGCCCTCTTATTACATCTTGCCTGGAACATTTCGCCTATATTTACATACATGTACTGTTATATTAAATACAGAGGGTTATTCGCCCGTGGTTGACATAAATTCCATATATCGTTGTTTCATATTATATGTACTTGTTGTTTTTTTTTATTATCCAATTTCAATTACTATATTACCAATCATTCACTTGTTTTTGTTTTGTTCATTATCATTCTGATCGCTATAACAATCATTCTGCCACTAAAGGCGCCGTGATTGGCAAAATAAATAATTCTATTCTATAATATAGCCATCTGCATTATACTACGAACCTCCAGGATGGTTCATAAGTTTTAGATGATATTTAAGTTTGCTGGAAACCAATGCCGACACAAATTTTATAAATTGTTGAGTTCCTTCCACGACCATCCCTGACAAGGACAGCTGACCATACATGTATGTATCGTTAAACAACACCATTAAGTTACATGCATTACGGACATGACTTAGATTGGTAGATATCTGCGACAAATGTATGTAGAATTTTGGCGCGCCCTCTCATCCCTCACTCGAACGACGATACCTAGCTATATTTAAACCACACAACTAGATTTATCATGTCATGGAAATTACTCCATATAAGTTTGGTTAAAATCGGAGACAAAATGCCGCACAATTCGGGAGCCAATTATACATTTCAAGAAGGTCAAAGAAAGGGAATTTGGAAAAAGAAACAAGCTAACATAACTTGAAATCAATATATTTAGCGAATGCAGAGAACGTGTTATGATTGCCAGTTATAGATAATTAGCAAATTTTGTGATGTCATTAGCAGGCTTTTGAGACACAAATTCAGAAAAAAATAGCATTTAACTTTGGCAACAGTAATTAATTGTTCCAATTACATGCATGGTGTCGACGTACAAGTTATAAAGATAATTAAATCAATTGTAAGGCGAGATAACACTGATACTGAACACGCGACACGGGTAACGTTCGTGAAATTATTTTTATTTTCCTAAAATGTATTTTCGTTTTGACAAGTCAACACATATTACAACACGATACGTCATTGTAATCGGTCCCCAATTGTTATGTGTATAACATATAACAGTTAGTTGCAACAGTGGGATAGATCAGTGTTGTCTCATGGTAACCTCCCCATCTGATATTATACTATTTATCACTGGGTGTATCATACAGCGCAATCGTGTATTGTATAATTACTACTGTCTGGGTGGAAATAGTTTAGTTAGAACCACATATTGATTGGATTAATAATTTCTGCATGACAAGCGTGGATAAGCAATATCGCGAACGCCTTATTTACAAAAGTGTAGTAACCATAATTACAAACCTTCATAAATGGCAACCATACTATGCTCTACTAAGCATATATATACAGTTTCTTACAGTAGTTATGATGAAAGAGCTATATCCTTCCAGAAATCCAGACATTTGAAATGCCATTGTGTTTCGCAAATTTCAAGGTCTAATGTTCAAGGCTCGGTCTATTCCAGACAATTCCATTATCCGAGCAGGCCCGGGGACCTTCGATGAACCACTCGGTCTTTCCCATGAAAAGTTAATTTCAATAGAACATTGTTTTGTTAACTAAAGAATGGGTTGGGGCTACCACTCCAATTCTGATCGCTGGTGACATCCCAGGGACAACAAAAGCCCACCAGTCTCATAATATTAATATACGATATTCAGGAACAACAGGTGTGTCTTGGATGGTAAACGCCATTTATTTCTATCACTTTGAGTTCTCCATTCAACGGGTT
Organism: Siphonodentalium dalli; assembly: GCA_032622095.1. Lineage (NCBI taxonomy): Eukaryota > Metazoa > Mollusca > Scaphopoda > Gadilida > Siphonodentaliidae > Siphonodentalium > Siphonodentalium dalli. The sequence goes on from CP136068.1 coordinate 92,910,960, forward strand.
GCAATTAAAAATCAAAGGTCTTCTTCCTGCTGGAACTTTGGCAAGCGACACGTGCCAATCGATATAGGTATTTATGAATATGTGTTGACGGGACTTAAAGCTGCCTCTATTCTCGTCTTTGAGATTACATCAATGAAGTGACAAAACTTTCACGAATACCTCCGTGATGATTATCTATCACGCGAACCTACTGAGCGGGCCAATGAGACTAAAAGGAGATGATAGGATATTAGGTTCACCTTGGTGACACAGACCCCGTATTGAAAGACGCAGGGGGTGTGGATTCAAATTTGGTCGATAGATGCCATCTTGTTTTCTGTTTAACAATGGCGCCTCGGGTATTATATACATTGTACAGTGTATCTTAACACAGAGAAATTAATATATGTCTACGACTTAAAACATAGTACTTTCTGCTAGTACCTACATCGGAAATATCTGACGAAATTAAAAGACGTATACATTAAAGGATTACTCCGGTCTGGATCATTTTATGGTTATCGATCGCTGCTAATCCACCGAGTACGGTACCGAAAAAATTTGGTGATAGGCCGCCCGTAACTGAAGTTATGCCAATTTCATGTCCCATCGTGGATCAAGCAGTCTGAGGGACTACTTGCGACAGGCAGTGTCAAACTTGAAAGGATCACCCAATATGATGTTATATACCGGCGCGCACTGACCGTTTGTACAGAAACGGCTGGACTATCGGAGCTGGATATTTGTATATAGAGATAACCCGCACAATCTTATTAGATAGGCCCCGTTGACATCATATTCTTAAAAGGGCACTAATTATCGACTAAATAAAATTAATTATATAACCTAAATTGTTGCAATCTGGTGGGTGAAACACGGGACAGATTGAACCATAGAGCATCAAGATATAGATGCCGTTGACTTCAGATGGCAAGTATGAGCAATACAGAGCGTTAATTATCAGCTTAGAAGAAATGTAGGAAAATTGGTACAAATGGGTCACCACTGATTTGACCAGGGGAATGCCATGGGATGGGCGTATTTGAAGTTTGACGTTGAAGTTTGAACGCAGATGACTTAAAGGGGAGGGGGGGTAATAAATTTGATAAATAAATATGATCTATAAAGAGGCTTTATTATCAGTCCAGAAATGTCGGGAATTTGTGGAAAAACCATTATGTGACAGGCAGAGTATTAGTCAGAGGTTACATTATGTTGCGTCGTGTTTATACATGCTAGGTCCCGTTGACATAAACGCTCTTTATTGATCATATAATGTATCAGTTGCAACCATTTTGGTTATATAATTAATTATTTTATTTCATAAATAATTAGTGCCTTTTTAAGACATCTGATGTCAATGGGGCCTATCTAATCAGATTTTCCAGGTCAAATTTTCTATATACAAATTTTCAGCTGTGATAGTCCAGTCGCTTCTGTATAAACAATAAGTGCGCACCGGTAGATAAAAGCCAATTGCGTGAGCCTTTCAAGATTGACAATGCGTGTCGTTAGTAGTCCCTCATGTGACGTCACATGATGGTACATTAACTATTCAGACTGAATAATCCATGATAGAACATTAAATTGGCATAACTTTAGTTACGGGCGCCCTATAACAAAAATATTTCCGGCACCGTGCTCGATGGATTAGTGGCGATCGATAACGAAAAAAAAATCTAGACCGGATAGCCCTGTAGCTATCAAACTCAATTTGTTACCAAACTTCTGGTGATGAACCATTGGCTGAGTACGTCCACGGTTCATCACTGTTATATATAATTACACCTCTAGTTTTATCCCTAATTTGCTTTAATTATGGTTGGCCAAGTCATAATAACGCCGTAGTTACTTGCAGTTCTCCATTAAAAACGTAAGTTACCGATTCACCGACTTAGCAAATCTGGAAGGGTTGAATTGCCCGAGTCGATTGTCCCCGGGGCGAATTTACCGAACAGTACTTGAAGATGAAGTTGAACCTCAACAGTCTCAAGAAATTTCCACCAGCACTGACATACCTTCCTCCGTTGTTGATAATAGCAACAACAACTTAACAACTTAACATCTCTACCTGCAACGTATTGCATTGGTTTGGAAGCAATTTTCACAATTTGCCAAATGATTATGATAAAGAGCAGAGAATAATTGAAAGTTTATGATTACCAGATCATATCCAAGTAAAGTAAAATACGTAGTAATAGTATTAACATGGCTAATTGATGATATGAAATAGATAAGCAATAGTAGAATTGTAATTTAATTCAATTAATTTAACTAGTGTCGTGATATATACAATTAACATTTGTATTAGTATTTAGTTGCATTTATGATTTAAGTAAATTTCATCTCACTTAGATGTAATATTGATAATTAAACTAGTTCACGACCCATTGATTTAAAGGTACTCAGTCCCGTCAGAGAGTCCCCCATATCATCAAGATACAACAACAACATTTCTTCAAAATACGCTTTAGTTATCAAAATCGATTAATTGCAACAACATGATGATAACCACTGTCAACTATGGTATCATGGTGTTATTCATCAATATTTTGTTCAACGAATTATGGCCGTATTATCACTTGAGTATTCAAGAAATTTTGCCGTATTACCACTTATTTTTAGAGTTATCATTCTTCATCAGCAATTTTGACCGAGACTATCCTTTTCACGGCGTGTTTCTGTGCCACACATAATTGAAATAACAAACTTTAAAAATCGATATCTGATTACTCTGAGCTTTGAAGCGTGGGTTCCTCGAGTCGAATAACATATTTTTAAACCCGAAGCCAAAAAATAGTAATTTAGGAGCGTTAAATCGGATTGAGTACATTTAAACTGTTATTGGTAGATGATATACCATTTGGATAATGAGATTTATACTAAAGAACTTTTGTTTCAGAACAACGCAATGTTTACCAGTAGGCATACTGGCACTAGTGGCACTAGTGGCAGTAATATGCCATCACCTGATCCATCCAGCTGTGGACCCCAGTGACATTATAATGCATATAATATAAATGTAAGTGGTCCTAAACTATTGGAGTCATTCCCCAATTATATATAATTATAAATTCTAGAAAATGACCATTTGGAATTTGGTTTTACATGAACATAGGTATAATTAATATAGAACACAACTAGCGTACAAGTTGCTGATTTAAATGAAGCACCGAAGTAAATTGTTAGTGTGATTTTAACGAAATTGTTAGGTATGCTTTTTGGCCACTTACAATTTTATACGCCGATACATGCAACAACAAAAATCGTTGAATGCATATTAAAAAACTATGATTATTTTTTGTCTGTTTCCGAACAATGACAGATGCAGATCTTTAAAACTTAGAGAGTAAGGTTCAACTAAGCCAAATACCAAGCGGGGGATGAAGATGGTCTGCTTAAAATTGTTCATTCTTCCTTCGTGAATTTATACAGTTAGTTAGTTGCAATTGTATACGCCCATAAATGCAACAAAACAACGTTGTGTGCATATAGTTCTTTCTTCTTTACTACGCTTCTATTATATAAGCATCACATAATTATAGAGAACTCATAAATGCAACACAACAGATGGTGATTGAATTTACAAAAACTATCATATCAGAAACCTCACTGTGACAAGCAGTTTCATTGTAATTGGAATATCAATTGATTAGGGTGGAATTAAATTCAGAGATTGAAGTTTCACAAATAAATGTGTTGCCATGTTCTCAAAACATTTTCACTCGCTTTTTTTTCAGAATTGTACCAGGATCGGTTTGATCAAAGGTTAGATTTTCTCACAATGGACCAGATGGCTTAAAATGAAAAAATAAGTTCTTGTTATGCTGAAGTTAGGCCGAAAAGTGGACCAGAATTTCACACAAAAAGAAAACAATTTCAAATCACTAAGACCCGTTTCAAATCGATGCCTATCAGAGGCTAAAGAATTCAGATCGTCAAATAAAATTATTGACTCTAAACTCAAAGTACTTTTGCACACAGGTAAATCAGGCCTACCGAGCACGAAAAATAGACACACAAATATGTTCGATCAATGTTGGTCTCCCCCCCGATCCCTGACTCGAACGTAACCAATATGGCGTATTTAAAGCGTACGTTTAGATATCATGTATATATATGATCTATGAAAATCAGCAACAGAAAATGTCATCGATTTTGCTTCCCCTCTCCATTTTCTGCCATTGACCCCAGGCTGCGTCAATTTAAAGATTTTTTTAATATGCACCATTATCTTCTTCGCAAACAAAGTACTCACGTGAGACCCCGTCTGAGCACACTGGGTGGTCGCGTCTTGATTTATGTAGCGGAAAACCCGACAGAAAGACAATTGCAAGTATATATATATATATCACATGGAATTCCTATTATATCATTAAAAGGGCCATTACATATTTCCTTATCTGTCACCAGTTGTGAATAAGCGTCTTGGCATCGTGCCAACAAAATTTACCGCGCGTCGATCTTTAAATTGATTCAGGTGGAGTAATACTATCTCGAAAAGCCGCGCATGACACCAACACCAGCCAATGCAAAATTATATTGAAGTTAAATTCTTGTCCAACTCCGTTGCACTAACGAAAATAGGCACAAAAACAAAAGGGAAAATTGGGGGACTATATTTTCTGTCGACAGCATAGAGCGTTTTGAAGCGTTTCAGCAAACACTGTAAATGTAATGCATTTTGCAGCTTCTTTTAAGATTTATTTTCTTTTGGTATGTCAAAAAGGAATAAAGATCTAGTTTTGTTCTTGTGATATAACATATCTTCAACTCATTCTGTTGGGATATAAGATTTTATCAAACTCGTTATATAGATAAATGTGAATTTGGCTCCCATGTTATAGCTATTTCGGTTGTTAGAAATGCCAAATTATATTCAAGGTCTGACCCGTCTCAAAATTATACCAAGTCACAAAATACGTGTCCCATCGGGGAATTAGCTGGGACGCAAATAGTCGTACCGATGCACATCTTTAGATCCGATTATAAACAAATGTGAAGTTAACAAACGCTAAGCCCAGGCGGACTAACATGCCACACCTGGACCAGCAAAATACAAGCATATGGTTGATACATATCAAAAGGTATCATTCACAGATCTCTCCTCTCCAATCCGCCAGTTCCCTCTCTCAAAATGCAAGTCCCCTTCTGACCAATTTGGTTCGTATTTTAAACCAATTGCTCAAAATGTGATTATACATAATTGCTTATTGCCAATTAGACGTGGTTATTCGGGTGACAAGTTAACTATCTCGATAGCATGCCATGTGTACCAAATATATTATATCTTGTTTCATATTTAGATAATTGTCGTTGAGACAGAATATATATATTCGTGTGCAATTCTGCATGCACGCATAGTCCACTAAATGCTAATAACCATGACAGTCAACACGCGTGCTTCTGTTATGCAGAGTTGATATATGCTGACACGCTTGACATTACACAAGCTGCTTATTAGTTGGGATTTAGTATCAAATGACCAGCGGGTGTCACTCTGACTTAGTGTATCTCAATGCGTAATTCTACTCCGCATTCATAATCCACTAAATGCAATTGTTCCCTGACAATCCATACCTGGCTTTTTTCTATACGCAGGTGGTAATTAGTTGCATCTATGTACAATGCCGAATATGCTGATAGGTTTGGCAATCCACAAGTTGCGTAACAGTTGGAATCACAATGAAAATGACTAACGAATTGAAGTTTGTGTTTCAAGAAGAAATTAACTCTGTCCTCACGATATTGCCTTGTGGCATACGTCAAAAACTCGACATCACGTGTTTAAAATCTTAAACGCGTAGGCATCATGATACTGCCTTTCCCTAATTATGTTTATATATCGTATATATTATCTAAGTAAGATTGTTTAAGCAATGATCGTTTAATCATACCTTCTGCATATATATTGCGTCGTCCTCGTTTTCAAGTGCCTGGGCGTCCTCCGTCCACTGTGACGTCAATGCGCAGGTATCCGCTGACGCGTGAAATGAAACCGCCAAACACTGATCATCTCGAGCGCACAATCGACCACACCCAAATTCGGTAGTCGCCGTCATGTTCTGTTGGAATACAGCGCCGGTTGTATTGGCGCGCTTTCCAACCGTCAGCTCCATCACAGACTTGAAACATTTGGCTTGTCCTAACAGTTCCAGTGTCAGCAATAAAACTTGAATAATTTTCAATATGAATGCGTAGTAGTCTACTTTCATTGTTACATCAGTTTGTCATGCACAGGTAAATACACAAGTAACGCACACGCGTATGACCGTTTGCTGATTCACAACCGAGCGCGTTGTACTTTTATCGACTTGCCGATTTGGAAAACAATACCTCAAACTTTGTGCCAGTCCTTTTCTGAAAGAACTTGTACGACCATACAATAAGAATGTAACGGCCATGAATGCAGTGGGCGAGAGATGGAGCCGAAGATATATCACACCCTCGCAGGTATACGAATAATAGAAGCATATTCTTGTCTTTTCTATGACTACGAGGGGCACACCCTCTCAGATTCAAACATCCTGTCAAACCAGTTATCTGCAGACAATCGCATATACGGAGTGGCCATGGGTGTCGTTTGTTGCATGCACACATACTAAAATTGTTAACTATATATAAACGCGCAAGGTGTGAATTGATTAGACATCGCAGTTTCAAAGTGTCAAGACTAGTGTCAAGTGTATTGTAAAAATAAAACTAGGTGTGTTGACATTATAAGTGCTACTCGGGTGCCGTCGGGCATAATATCACTGATACAAAGAAGATGCCTCCTACAGTCATCACCCAAATAAATTACTGTGCAGGAGAAGGTTCATAAATGATAGAGAATCGTGTAAATCCTATTATAACAATGTAAATTTCATATGATATCAGAGGCTCCAGGTGGCTCAATTGGTAATGTGCATGGCGCATTATGCGCCATTAGCAAGTGGCCCTAATAGGATTCCATAAAGCTCGGATTTGTTAATCACATATATAGGGAATGTAACCTGATTCGTGTAGCTGGGCACGTCTTTTTTCGGTTGGTTTCCGTGAGTAGGTTGTGTCTATGTGGGGTGATTATCCTTTAAAAACTATTATGTGCCGTCTTTCTTTCATCCGTAAAACTGATATGTACATGTATATATAACGTCGTGATTGGCATGACGCATCAAATTACAATAAAACCCAAATCAAACCCAACATATTAACTCATTAATGTACACCTGTATTTGTTTTGGTGATTAATACCACAGGAAACCGTTCTGGGATCTGGCCCGGTCGGGATTTCTTGAAACCCATCGTGATTTTCGCCGGGATAAAATCCCACCAAGAAATCCCGCAAAAATATCCCAATCGGATTCCCAACAAAATATCAATGGGTCACCACAGTGTTCCGGATACAGATACCCCCGCATCAATTACAATGATATCACTGTCAGCATACACTCCCGTAAAACCCTTTACCCAACAAAACGGCCAAAACCGGCCAAATAAAGCTTCAACAGCCTAAAATATCTTCGGTCTGTCTCAATAGAACCATACAAATATGGATATCATTGGAACCGGCTCCTTGACCACATTGTGATAGTTACAGTTATGCCCTGTGCCAATGCATTCTCTTATATATGCGAGTCGAACATAGTACGCCTCGCATATATAAGAGAATGCATTGGCCTAAAAAAAATCTTTTTTTAACACTTTTTACCATTTTCTCTTACATTCTTTAACAATTTTATAATTTTTAATGTGTTAAGCCAATGCATTCTCTTATATATGCGAGGCGACCTATGGTCGACACGCATATATAAGAGAATGCATTGGCACAAGGCCGTTCTGTTGGGTAAAGGGTTATTTCGTGAGAATACGTATTCACATAAACCTCATAGTGGTTACAAGTCCGGAATTATGCTCACCATTGTAAAATCATGGGTCACAGAAAATAATACAATTCTCAGCGTTTTAGCAGCAAAATAAAATGTGACTTGACCGTGAAGAAGACACCATTTTGGTCGACATCATTTAATGTAAACATTAGTACATGTATTTCGACTACAATCATATATATGTATGAGCGTGATCGGTATTTCTATTATCGGTACTTTCCAATATGTTGGGTAATCGAGTCCAACGCTAACGATATATAAGCACGAGGACACTGATACTTCGCGAATCGACGTTGATTGCTTATATATAAGCACGAAAGTCCGCAAAGATTAGTTCGGGATTAAAACGGTTTTATGAAGAAACCATATTAAAAATGCCAAAATAGTAAAACTACCCAAGTGATATTTGTGTCTGGACTTTAAACGGAAATTGTGTCGATAATAAATTGGGCGACTGACCGGAAGTTCATAAAATACATTCAATTCGATCTCTCTTTCCAACGATAAACTATACAAAATCAAGACACCACGCCCCTAAATTATTAAACTGTACTTGCTGGTTTAAAAATCAGTTTTTTAAAACGATCCTAGAACAACTATGTAATCAACACACTCAGAGTCGATAGAAATTGAATGGTATCGGGATTGATTTAATATTGCGATACTAAAGGCGAGCAATTAATCCTTGTCACCAGCGTGTATTTATGTTGCAAGATATACATTTAATGTCTTAGGGTAAAGTTTCATACTTTCGGTTTAATAAGATCGCTTTGTAAGCATGCATATTTTGAGCATCATTTTACCACTTATTCACACCATTCTAGTTGTATGCATGCTCTTCACACCACTATATTCATCTCATGTCGTCATATTTGTTGTTATATTCAAACAGTATAGGTCGTAATTGATGATAATGGTTGAATATGTTCATGAGTTAAGTCAGTAATATGTTCGTATTCCGTTACAGATTCTTAGCACTGTCGGGATTGGCGGTGATGTCACCAGTTGGCGCGTTGTTCAACTGCGCCCAATTGTCAGACGTCACCACTGACAACCGCTGCTCGTGTCTCAACTGACCACAGTGTTTCCGCCTGGTCAGATTTTTTACCAAACGGTCGTTTCCGACCACATTATGTGGTTAGGGGCTAGCCTCAATATAGGTTCCAAAACTACAGTAATGGTCAAGAAACAATGCAAGATTCAAGAATAAAGTCAAGACAACATATATATCATACATTAACGAGATAAAAAAAAAGGTCGCACAATCCTCTCTACCGTTTTTTATATATACAGTCTGACATCCACCTCCGCTACAAGTGCAATAGAACGCAAATTGTTTAACTCGGTGAGATAAAGATGTGCGCCGTTGTCCTGTCAAACAATTGAACAGCAATTGTCTCCAGCAATGCTTTCCAATTGTTTGACATGACAATAACGCATACCTTCATCTCACCGAGTTGAACAAGTCGTGTTTTGTTGCACTGTTGTCAGGGACGTGGCTGGAGAGTCTCCGCTGATCATACATGCCATGAATGTCTCCTCTCTCGCCCGTAGAGCACAGGCCCCTTGGGAAAATTACTAAAATACCAACATAGACTATACCAGTGTAAAGGTTCCAATCATCGATTTTGGCTAAAACCACACCCAACTATCAAAACCCTACAAATTCTAGAAATCGATAATAGCAACCAAAATATCCACCAGTGTGTCTTATTGGCAATACAATTCCCTTTCATTTTACATATACATTGGCGAAATCGAATGAAAGGAAGTCGAGATATGATATCGGAAAGTATCGAAACCTACCGAACAAATCGGCTCGTCAGCCTGGGTGTCCGCCGAGCGCCCTTTGACCTCGTTATAAAATCAATATTTTCGAGCAATAAAATGTCGCGAACTTGTATTTAAACGCGATGTCATAACCTACAAGAAAACCATAGTCAGAAATGGTAACGCGCTCAAGATCATATATTATATATACCCATGATTGTAATTATAGAATATAAAATATATTGGTTTCGCAAATGACCAACTCAGAATTCCGTTAAAATAACAATAACAACCAGAACTTAATAAACCAACCGGCGGCCGACTCGGCCGTCTCCGACCACAACCATCAGTGGGCTGCAGAACGAAACATATCTATAAAAGTTGAAATATAAGACTTACAAATTATCTTTTAAATAGCTTTTATTGGTAATTGACATATAGCTTGTCACAAACCAAAAATCAACATTATTGGCATAATAATGTAAAGGACAATAAACGAAATGGAAATGCCCAACTACACCTTTTACCGGACTCGGCCTCCTGGTCGCGCAGTTCGACTTTTAAACCGGAAAAACTAATCATCTATAAATAAAATGTCATGGGACCACGGCTATCAAGAAATTGCAGAACATTATACACGCGGTGCGCGCGTTAATAAATGCTCAAATATATTCTACAAGTCAGTCCGAAGCCACCGATACCTCTTTTATTTCACCCGGTGTGTTTGTGCTCGATATTTTCAACTTTATTCATCAAACGAATTCCAGAAATTAGACGAGCCTGCATCTTGCAGTAAATATTGAAACCGAAAGTAAACGGGTAAAGGTCACGTGAATTCCCAGAATTTTAATATTGTATCAAAGCAAATTCCATTTATTTAACTATACTTTCAAGTCCACTTCTGTTTTTAAATTTCTTGTAACAGAGAAAATTAATAATTCAGGTGTTTCTTCAATACTCTATCGGATATCTACGCATATTTATTTTTTCAAGCGAACATTTGTGATCGAGGTAAAAGGGCGCGCGGCGGACACACAGTCTGACGAGCCGATTTGTTCGGTAGAATTCGGTACTTTCCGATATCATAAATTATCTCGACTTCCCTTCGTTCAATTTCGCAAAGTTGTATTTCAAATGAAAGGGAATTTTATTGCCAATAAGACACACTGGGGGACACTGAAAGGAAATGGACACTGAAAGGAAATGGACAGATGCATATCATCTGAATGGGGGTTTAAAACATAATTGGCTTCTTTTTCATCTCAGTCACGCGGTGTGGATATTTTATTCAGTCAAAATCTTGACTTTGAAATACAGAGTTCTATCAAAGATGACTCTGGAAATTTCATAATTGACGTAACTGTTGAGAAACTTAGAATGACTATAGCTAATATATACGGTCCAAACGAAGATAATCCTGAGTTCTACAAACAATTAAAACTTAAGCTTATTAATGTCGGTAACACCCAAATAGTAATATGTGGCGATTGGAATATAGTTCAGGACCAATCGATGGACACTATTAATTATAAACAAATCAAGAACCCACAAGCTAAAGTGGCAGTGAGCGACCTTGTCGACATGCTATATTTGGTAGATGCTTGGAGGATCAATAATAAGGAGAATCAACGATATACATTGCGAAAAATGTCACCCATAAAGATGGCTAGATTATATTACTTTATGATATCTGAGGATATACTCAGTTTAGTTGGAGAAGGAACCGACATATTATCTGGATACCGCTCAGATCACTCGATAATATATCTTACGCTTAAACTAAGTACAATTGATAGAGGTCGTGGCTTTTGGAAATTTAACAAAGCCAAATGGATTGAACAAGGTGAAAAAGAAACAAAATATTTCCTCAATCTTGAAAAACGCAATTCTATATCGAAAACTCTATGCAACCTCACCGACTCCACCGGGAAATCCATTGACAATCAATCAGACATAATGCACGAAGCTAGAATCTTTTGCGAAAATTTATATGCATTAAAAAATACAAATAAATCTGATATTCATGCTATTCTTGAAAAGGACCATACAGTATTGTCACACGACACTTCCAACAGTATAGAAGGGCCAATAACTCTAACTGAACTGACGTGTGCATTGAAACGATCACAAAATGATAAATGCAGCGGACTAGATGGATACCCATATGAGTTTTGGAAAATTTTCTGGATTGACTTAGGCCAAATCCTATGTTAATCACTCAATGAAGCTTTTAATAAAGGGAAACTTTCAATCACCCAGAAACAAGGACTTATTACTCTGATTTCCCAAAAAGACAAAGAAAGACATCATCTGACAAAAATGGCGACCAATTTCACTATTGAATATATTTTACAAATTAGTTTCTTCGTGTATAGCTGAAAGATTAAAGCGTGTCCAACCAGATATAATAAGTTAGGATCAAACGGGATTCTTAAAAAATCGCTACATTGGAGACAATACTAGACTTACCTATGACCTCATTCACAAGACAAAATTGCTGCTACTGCTCCTCCTAGACTTTGAAAAGGCCTTTGATTCAGTATCATGGAAATTTATACATAAATACCTTAACCGTTTCAATTGTGGAGATGACATGAAAAGGTGGATTTCTTTATTTTACACGAGTATCAACTCATCTATTTTAATAAATGGGCATATATCTCAGAGTTTCAAACTACATCGTGGCTGTCGACAGGGTGACCCAGTCTCGTCGTATATTTTTTTTGCTATGCGCGGAAATCTTAGCTATTATGATCAAATCTAATGACCGCATTAAAGGTGTCAACCTCGGCAAATTAGAATACAAAATAACACAGTATGCAGACGCTTTTCTTAGACGGCAGCGAAGAAAGTCTTAGGGAAGTATATACTGTTTTAAACTTATTTGCAGATTATTCAGGCCTGGAAATTAACCCTGGCAAGTGTCAGGCGTCGTGGATTGGATCTTACACGGAACGTACATATATTATGTGGCCAGACCTTGGACTAAAATTCGGTAGTACTTTCAATCTCCTTGGAATACACTTTGATACCAACCTTGAGAACATGAATATAAATTATGATAGAAAACTTGCTGAAGTCAAACGTTTGATAGAAATGTGGAATCACCGGTTACTTACACCCATTGGTCGAATAACGGTGATAAAATCACTAATACTCCCAAACTTAACACACCTTTTTGTACATGTAGCTCTCCCAAATCCCGGTAATGTTTTTATGAAAAATCTTGACACAACGCTCTTTAATTTTCTTTGGAACTCGAAGCGTGATAGAGTCAAACGCAGAGTTATATGTCAGGATTATAAGAATGGCGGATTAAAAATGTTTGATGTAAATCATTTCATGATGTCCATGAAAAGAACTTGGGTTAGGCGCCTCGTGACAATAAGTGCCAAGTGGACTCCATTAATAGATATAGATATACCTTTATGTGATCCTTACTTATGACTACCCTTACATAGAAAAACTGGCATATAAATTAACCATTAATCATTTTTGGCATGATGTCCTCCTGATGGAATTTACAAAATTTCGGCATGTACGTTATGGAATAACCCAAATATAAAGCAGTACGGAAAAGTAATAAATTTCACCTCCTGGCGAGAAAAGGGGGTTATCTTTTTAAACGATATGCTGGACAATAAAGGTTGTTTTCTTACACGAGACGATCTACTAAGGATCTATAACATACATACAAAATTCATCACTCTTAATAACATCCAACATCAGATAATATTACTTGCAAAAACACTTGAACAACCTATAACTCGAATAGTCACTCCCCTTTTACTAAATAATTTCATTAAATTGCTTAAAAACTGTCGAGGAGGACAAGACTTTTATAAAATTTTAATCGACATTCCAACTTCTACTGTAGCACACAGAAAGTGGCAAGTGTTTTTTCCCCGACAACATAATTAATTGGTGTAAACTGGATAAACTTCCCTTTCTCACGACGCCGGACACAAAGCTGCAATGGCTACAATTTCGAATAAATTCACGAATATTATCAACCAATAAGTTTCTCAAAATGTCCAATTTACGACAAATGATAAATGCGAGATGTAAAAGCGAGACATAAGACATCTCCCACATATTTTGGAATTGTGTGCACGTTCAGAAATTCATAAAGGAACTCAACGATTGGGGTAAAAGTAACAATATTGATCTCTGTCCCCAACAAATGACAATGATTCTCGGCTCGTCACCAACGGATCCGAACATTACAACGAACATGCTATGGCTCCTATTTAAACAATACATATATAAGACTAAATTCAAGCCAAATAACTGATCGCTAAATGTTTTCCCCAAAGAGTTGAACTATAGATACCAATGTGAGAAGTATACCACACGATGCCAATCGAAACAAGAAGAATTTTCGAAAAACTGGTTCCTTTTAGAAAAGGCTTTACATGTGTAACATGTACCCACAAGTCAACACCAATCAACTTGAGTGTCCTGGAAATTATCTCTTCACCAACTCGAAAACTCACTTAGTTATTATAACCGGAAATACGATACCCCCGCTAATATCACAATGCCGTCTATGGTTAGATGTTGTACCGATACGCCGTATACAGGAACAAAGTTCAAAGATTTAAAATCTGAATTAATATATTAAAATGAACATATATTCGATTTATCCCAATTTACACTGTCAGTCAATGGGAGAGCATATGGTGTACGAAAGATGTCTAAATGAAGCGAGCGAGAAGTGAGCGAATTGGAAGAATGTCACTTGATATATAATAATGTGTACCTCTGTTTATATTTACATTTCTTCATTGATGTCTGTTATTCCAATAAAAAAGACACACTGGGGGCTATTTTGGTTGCTATTATCGATTTCTAGAATGTGTAGGGTTTCGATTGTTGGGTGTGGTTTTTAGCCAAAATCGATAATTGGAACCTTTACACTGGTATAGTCTATAATCGTATTTTATTAATTTTCCGCAGGGGCCTGTGTCGTATAGAGCACATGTCACCAGTTTTAATCACGAGGGCGTTCCGACGTTATTAATGGAAATATATTAACATCCCTAATGTATGGGTTTGCGATGCATCTCATGGTTAATACATATTCCTTAATGTATTTCACAGTATATGGACCTTGTTCTAGATTATATGATTTAGGCGAGTGATTAACATGAAATCGTTACCCTGGGAAAAGTTTGCCAACTATGAAATACCCTATTGAAGAACAGATGGTAACTGAGCTCAAACACTTAAAAAAAATGAAACTAATATCTGAATATAATAGCCATGAAGAAACAATAGATCATATATTCTACAATTGTCCAATTGCTCCTTCCTGGTAGACACACACACATGGATGTTTGAAAATATATATAAACCTCGATATGACAAAGAAAAGCATTCTACTTGGAACACATTCGCAGATGTAGATGAAAACAGAACTGAATATCTTTCACTTATGAGTATTAAGCACTACGTGTAAAAAACACAATTTTAATCCAGTTCACCTGACCATCAAATCGAATTTCCGGGATATCGATACCAGCTATCGCACAGTCATATATATAGCGCTTCAGAGCGATCAAATGCAACGTTCCAGAATGACTAAATATTTCGGGTACACATTTAAACATTGCTACCTAAGCAATTCATATTATTAAAATAATATCAATCAGCCACCACTAAACTCGAGAATAGTCTGTTTTATTTTAACTGTTATGTACATAATTTACATTCACAAATTCAAGAGTACATTTTCTATACAATAACATGATATTTACATTAAAGCTGTTACAGCGCCGGGTCATACGGTCTCTGAAGTGTTTGCTTCAAATCGCTCTTTGGTCGAGCTTTGGTTCTGTCACCGGCTGGTTACTAGTCTGTGGTTTCTATATTTAGCACGGGATTTTCCAGCAAAAATGACGAAAATCGATCGCCCGAAAGTCAAGTTTCTTATGTGCTTTGAGAACAATTCCCGCACGACTAACTTAATGGCAGAATAGAGGATCAGAGCGGTAGTTTGTTGAAGATTTTCGCAAGCTACTCGTCAAAATTGCAGAAAATAAGAACTCTTGTGTTTGTCTTGCCACGCGTGTTGTCGTGACATTGTCGTTCATGTGCGTTTATACTTTTGTTATGATAAAATAATCGGAGAACCAAACCACACAGTCTCACAATATAGTTCGTTGCTTCAAGTGCATGGGACTTTCAAGCTTACGGTAAGAAATTACACAAATTTTAATCGATATTTTGTGTTTAACAAGGGCAGCATGATGCTCTACTCGCTTAGTATATATCTTAATATCGCGGACGTCCACCAAATGTGGGTGAAATATCGCCGCTGGCAGCGGTCTTACAGAGTCATCAAGTGAGGTAAACCCTGCATGGAGTTTGGGAATTGGCTTGCACGCACTTGGGGTTAGGTAAATGGCTGTCACGTAAATGATTATAGTTCCGGCTGTTGATGAGCCCGGGTCATATTTTGACTGGGCACCCACTGCACCTTTACTTTTGCAATTCTGTAAGCGCAACTTGTGTTCAGGTATTGGTATAACTTAATCAGCAGAATCGTAAATTTCCCGACGATAATTTCTGACTGTATCAATGGGGAGTACGTGGTTCATATGATCCTCCGTGGCCATGATATTACAGTTTCGAGAGCTTCGAGTTTTGTTTCCTTGTATATGAAACTAATTAACGACGGTGTCAGCTGATAGTTATGTGCCACTATGTTGCTGTGAAGCCTACCTAACATAGTGGTTTATTATTTATTCTGCGAAGAGTTTAGTGTCATCCGCCGGGGATATCAGTGTCATTTTTGCTGGGTGGAACCACAAAGATTTTGTTCAACATCCTTGTGCTGTTCATTTGGCAAATTGAAGTTAGGGTCCTGGATTCCCCTCAGAAGACATGCGAATGGAAGACATCGGTCAACCAAAATGTGGATAACTGTCGGGAAGATACACGGAAGAGATAAGAAATAAATCTTATTGATTCTTGAATCCAAGTTTTAAAGGTATACGGTTGGCCTTGGCGGTGGGTATCATGTGAAAATATTTCCACCCGTCAAAAACCGCCACAAACAGAAAGAACAACAAAATATAGACAGACTTTGTCCGTATACAAATAAGAAATATCGCATAAACAGTATGTTATTGTCATATCTTTGACCATTGTTATGTTATGGCATAAAAAGTTACTTTTCTGATGTTTGTTTATATTATGATGGTGAACATAAAAAGCGTTCTTGTTGGTGAATTCCTGATATGGAACGAATAAAGAGCGTTTATGCCATTTGTGTGTGATTAGCCAGCAGCATTGTGCTGTCTTCTGTAATACAATCAGGCTCTTGCTTAGGTAAAATATAGTAAATCTTTATGATAACATGCTGTTTACGCGATGGTCATGGTATATATGAACGAAACTGTATGCGTTTTAATGTTTTTCTGTTTACGGCGATTGGAACAAATATGAATATTTTCGACAACTAAGGCCTCACGTGCCTTTAACAAAAGATACTAAAATTGTAGGAATACAAGCTTGGAGAAAATTATACATCTTGAGAAAATGTTTACGCCGAAAAAGACGGATAACACCACAACACAGTCGGACTGACCTCATAATCGCAGGTGCACAGGTTTCCCCCATGGTACTAGATACCTGTGCCAAGCTTAAAAAAAACATTACCGGCAAACTAGGAATAACAGCTCTGACAAAGTTGCGTCCATTGATATCTACGGACGGACAGACCTGAGTACTTGTTTGAACACTTACTTGTGAGCTGCCAACAATTGTGTGTGGGTTGAATTGTCCACCATCCACGCAGTAGTGGGGTGTTGGCAAAATTGAGATTGTCCGATATATTAAAAGTGAATACATCAGTAAATATTGAGATCTTTGTTGAAATATTGTATCAGTCTAATAGGCATCAGTTGTATTGTCAGTTTTGTTGATCCACAATAAACTGAGTCAGAGCTGTGACTATACAAACTTCTAAAGTGGTGTTGCCAAACACAGTGCACCCTACGTGTCGACGTTCAATGATTAGTCCAAACAGTGTTGCATAGTATATATGGACTCAGTATGAGTGTTCATTGTCATATTTGCTTAACTCAGTGAGCGTGAACAAATTCTAATTTCTTATCGAAATGGCCATGCGTCGATCGGAATGGTATATTGAGATGTCCCTGAAACCAAAGCAAGCTTGAAAATCGGTCCCGATTTTCATCCATGCCGGGATTCGAACCCGCGCCAACCTCGTCTAGCCCAGACTGTGATAATCTTATCCACGACCTAACCACCTCGGCTACGGTGACATTCTTAAAAAGGAAGCCCTTTCGTCGAGAGTTAGGAAGCGTATCAGTCTGAACATGTGTTCGAACCCACTTCCTTCGAAATTCTTGATCTGCCATTCTGGAAACATATCAATGCACTTCCTCCGAAATTGCATCTGTGACCACACGATTACTGGTACTGGCGTATATTATGTCAGAGTTATGGAGGCGCGAACTCAGTATGAGTGTGCTGCAACTGACAAGTGCAACATCACCTCACAAATCCATTATGTACGCCCAATTTCCCCGAATCCACATCATAAGTGCCCTTTCGGGCGAAGAGCCATGACGGACGGACATGTTTATTCATATATCCCACCCCCATAACTCGTTACGGCCGTATACTGATATATAAGGAGGTCAATCATCAAGCTTCCCACATGAATCTATATTCTTCAGCATTATTCTGTCATACAGCAGAAGATAACGAACACATGCTTGCACGTTGCAAAGAAGACTCAATGGTGAAAATACGCTCGGAAGCCATTAACAAACTCGAAAAATAGTCAATTAAATGTAGGTATTTTGCTTGCTATTCGCTGAAACGTGTTTGGAGATAGATACACTTTTCCCGGTATGGGTATAACAGAAAATTGGTTTTCCCGTCAATGCTATGGTTTTTTAGCTTTTCAATCAGAAACAAAATAAAAAAATTCCCAACTCACTGAGTCATGCAATTTTCGCTTTTATTTGAACATAAGAATTCCCCTGTAAATAACATTTCCGCATTTAGGAATTAGAAAGCGCTCTTTCAAACCAGTCATTTCACTGGCACTCCGGATATACAGTATAACAATCTTCATTTATTTCAGATTATCTGACCATTTGGTGCAAAATAAATCGATTCAATGGTCCACAGAGGAGATAGAACAATATAACACTGACAAAAGTGAGCTTTGGAGTTGGAACCTCTTTCCAAAGCCTCTCATTTGTCATACTTTTGTTGGACTCAATATCAACAGGGGCTTAGAACTAGTACTATAGCACTCAGCCGACGCCAGTTGTCGGTAGAATGGGTTATAATATCGATGTTCATGTGTCACACCGTTGAATGAATCGATGTTCTCTGAAACATTTATTATATCCAAGTGTGAACACAACGGGAATGCTGATATTTGACAGCAGAAGAAAGGTTATCGACGAAGTTCAAATGGTGGAAACCAGGATAATAGACAAAACTTTAATCCACTCTTTACCAAATTGATTCTCCCATTCAGTCATAGCAGTGTACACGGGAATGGTTTATCATTCTCCACGAGGGATGTTCAGGAAGTATACGCAAACGACAGCCAGATGAACATATAAAACAAGTGCAAAGATGATTCTTGATCGTTGTTGGGAAATAGTCATGCCGATAATAAGTTCAACAAATGACCTATTGTCCGATAGTACATAAGATAGTATAGTTATTGTTATATGTGTTCCCGGATCTAAGATAAACTTCCTTTCCCCAGTGATTGTAATTGTATGGGTGATTGTATAAATAAGCACAGTGCATGAGAGTAAAGAATACACAAGAATAATTAACAAGATCATATTCTTAATTGGTTATGACTGGTAGCAACCATTGTATACGTGGGGGGGTTCAACCACTATCATCCTATAGTAAACAATATTGTATCTCACGTGACTTTGTTATTGAAATCAAGCTTTCCGATTGGTTGGCTACTCGACTCTATTAGTCGTAGTTGTATACTACGCCTTCAAGTCTCTCCCATCGTGCACTATGCATATGTAGTTTTGACTACTAAAAATAGTAACGAACACTACATCAAACTTTGTTCTGAAACTACTTGTTATTTCGCCGCTGATCCAAATTAAAGCTTCAGTAAGGCGAACATCAATTGTCTGAACTTAGTAAAAGTTGAAAATAGTAGTTTCCTACTGCTAAATCAAAATGAAGCCATTAACAAACTCGAAAAATAGTCAATTAAATGTAGGTATTTTGCTTGCTATTCGCTGAAACGTGTTTGGAGATAGATACACTTTTCCCGGTATGGGTATAACAGAAAATTGGTTTTCCCGTCAATGCTATGGTTTTTTAGCTTTTCAATCAGAAACAAAATAAAAAAATTCCCAACTCACTGAGTCATGCAATTTTCGCTTTTATTTGAACATAAGAATTCCCCTGTAAATAACATTTCCGCATTTAGGAATTAGAAAGCGCTCTTTCAAACCAGTCATTTCACTGGCACTCCGGATATACAGTATAACAATCTTCATTTATTTCAGATTATCTGACCATTTGGTGCAAAATAAATCGATTCAATGGTCCACAGAGGAGATAGAACAATATAACACTGACAAAAGTGAGCTTTGGAGTTGGAACCTCTTTCCAACGCCTCTCATTTGTCATACTTTTGTTGGACTCAATATCAACAGGGGCTTAGAACTAGTACTATAGCACTCAGCCGACGCCAGTTGTCGGTAGAATGGGTTATAATATCGATGTTCATGTGTCACACCGTTGAATGAATCGATGTTCTCTGAAACATTTATTATATCCAAGTGTGAACACAACGGGAATGCTGATATTTGACAGCAGAAGAAAGGTTATCGACGAAGTTCAAATGGTGGAAACCAGGATAATAGACAAAACTTTAATCCACTCTTTACCAAATTGATTCTCCCATTCAGTCATAGCAGTGTACACGGGAATGGTTTATCATTCTCCACGAGGGATGTTCAGGAAGTATACGCAAACGACAGCCAGATGAACATATAAAACAAGTGCAAAGATGATTCTTGATCGTTGTTGGGAAATAGTCATGCCGATAATAAGTTCAACAAATGACCTATTGTCCGATAGTACATAAGATAGTATAGTTATTGTTATATGTGTTCCCGGATCTAAGATAAACTTCCTTTCCCCAGTGATTGTAATTGTATGGGTGATTGTATAAATAAGCACAGTGCATGAGAGTAAAGAATACACAAGAATAATTAACAAGATCATATTCTTAATTGGTTATGACTGGTAGCAACCAATGTATACGTGGGGGGGTTCAACCACTATCATCCTATAGTAAACAATATTGTATCTCACGTGACTTTGTTATTGAAATCAAGCTTTCCGATTGGTTGGCTACTCGACTCTATTAGTCGTAGTTGTATACTACGCCTTCAAGTCTCTCCCATCGTGCACTATGCATATGTAGTTTTGACTACTAAAAATAGTAACGAACACTACATCAAACTTTGTTCTGAAACTACTTGTTATTTCGCCGCTGATCCAAATTAAAGCTTCAGTAAGGCGAACATCAATTGTCTGAACTTAGTAAAAGTTGAAAATAGTAGTTTCCTACTGCTAAATCAAAAGTAATTAAAAACAAACAAACAAACAAACCTGAACAAAGAGGAATTTAAATTTTTTTTTTTTTTTTACATATTATTTTTTTTTCTTTTAAAAACAATGGTGTTTGCCCACTGGTTTGCCTTTAATTTCTGCATTTGTTCGATACAGTATAATAATTAGAGCATGACTTGTCGTGAAATACGCCGATATAGTGCATAGTGCGGTTGTGTAGTTCACTCCGCTTCGCGTCGTGAACTACACAACCTCAATATGCACTATATCGGCGTATTTCACTCCAAGCCATGCTCTATTTATTAAATAGTATGGTACACGTGATAGACAAGGGTATCATGCTATCTCGGACCTTATTTGGACGCATGGTATACCAACTGTTGGAATAACTACTCATGTTTAAGAGATACAGACTCACTCCCACTAAGACCACCGAACAACCAACACTTTGTTCATCTACCTATTATGCTTATCGGAAGAGACTTATTTAAAATATAAAAATATCAACCGCCTGGACCAGGGGGGGGGGGGGTCGCGGAATTTTTTTTACATATATAGGGCGAACAAAATGTTTTTGCCCCACTCGGGGACCCACCACCCCTCTACCTGCAATTTTTTTCTTTTTTTCCGCCCAATTTTTGGGACCCACCCCCAAAATCTTACAAAAAACATAAAATATAAACCAAATCATAGCCTAGCAAAGAATTTTTCCGTTTCTTATTATTTAATACTATTCCCAGCATTTTAATAAACCTCTAAACTGCTCTAAAGGGAGATAATTCTATTAGTATAAAATGTGGAAATGCTGAATGCATGCACTTAAAAACATTGGGCATTATGCCATAAAACATAATAATTATGAGGTAATACATGTCCTGATATCCTCAATAACTCCATATTCTTTTATATAACAATAGTATAAGATGTTTTTGAGCCAAGGCCCAATAGTAATACTGTAGTAATAGGGGTAGAACAAATTTCATCTCCCCTATTTCTGTGATATATATCTGCACATGGGTATGATGGGACCCAAGGAAAGTCACACTCACGACAGCTCGCAGTCTAAATACATGTATGTATGTCATGTTGGTGTGCAGATTGACATATACCAATATTAGTGAAGAATTGGTAGTATTATTAACTTATTATCAGAGTATAAAGTTTAGTTTAAAGACACGGTTGGCCTTGGCGGTGGGTATCCTGTGAAAATATCTCCACCCGTCAAAATCATTTGAAAGTCGATATCCGACCAACAAAATCTTCTATAAATGGGCTCGTGTGTCCGAGCTAATTTGGGATTCACACACTTTACTTAATTACTCTTTCGGTCAAAATCCAATGACCCGGTCGATCTACCAGTCATTTCTTATTTATTCGTACTGAAGAAGAACAAACACACTTCTCTTGCGAGAATCCCAGTTTTGAGAAAAGCTGGACAATCTGGTCGCACGAAGCAACGTGAACATAAAATATCACATGAAAATACACTTATTTATCATTTTACATTATATATATGATATTTTTGTTGTGTTCTTGTTGCTGACATTGAGAACGACAATGTTGTACCAATGATATCAGTTTCGAGCAGACGATGTGCATAGTCTGATCACGAAAAACTATGTAAACATTATGTACATGTATTACATGATAGTATTGGTATCCGTAATCACAGTTATGCATATATATGTACATGTATACCTTATGATGTTGAATTTATGTTTTGTGTGAATTAAAACATATTCGGTCACATGAAAGATACTTTGTCAGATATTTGACACCAAATAATTCTGAATTTCCCAAGACAGTGTTCCTCTTACCAGGAAAACGAAAATTAGAAGAAAAAAAGTTCACTCGCCAACATTCGTATCATACAGCAGCCGCGAAAATCCACAAAGTGGTACGTCGAAAACGATGACATAAGCTCATAATTAAGGAAGTTCTTTAATATCTACATCGACCGAATTTATTCTTTTTTATAAGAGGCGAACATTGGAATTCGCTAACTAACAAATTTTTTTAAACTTTGTTAAAACTATGTTGAAACTTTCTCTTTTAAAAGTCGATATCCGACCATCAAACCTCATATAAATGGGCTCGTGTGTCCGATCTAGTTATTGTCTGAGGTAGAAATAATATATATGGTGGTATAATGGTGTCAAATAGGACTGAGCATCTTTCAATGTTTAAAGGGAGATAAGCAGTTCTGGTTAAAATGCAGACTCGACAGGTAACACAGTAGTACACACTACGTTACATGTAAAGTGTGTGGTTTAACCAGAACTGGGAGAAGGGAAATACACTGCGGTCCAATGTAACGCAGATTCTAGTCGAAGAGCTGCGGACTGTTCACAGTCGCCAAATAACGTACATTTATTGTAGAACAGTAAATTGATATTGTATTGTGTGTATATTGCATTGTGTGTATATTGTATTGTGTTTATATTGTATTGTGTTTGTATTATATTTGGTATATATTGTATTGTGTGTATATTGTATTGTGTTTCTATTGTATTGGGTGTATATTGTATTATGCTTATATTGTATTGTGTTTATATCGGGGTGTATATTGTATTGTGCGTATAATATATTGTGTGTATATATAGAATATGTAGCTAGTGTCGTCACTTAAATTGTTTATGTCCGTGAGATGGATTTGAGCATCTATTGGGAGAGGCTCTGTCGAGTCCAATATATGCCGAATCTTCCGAGCGGACATAAACAGTTTAAGCGACGACATTAGCTACATATTGTATTTATCCATCGCACAAAACGTGCCTTTTGTAAGGTAAACCTGTTATTTTCCTCAGTTTTACATTCGTTACTTCGATGACGCCATTACATTTATTAGGTCAAGCAAACCAATTAGCATTCATGACGTGGGAAAACCGGAGTGCAGCTTAGAGCGAAATAGTTCGTTGGCATTTTTACATTTATTATAAGCAGACCTTGTTCTGATGATTTGCAGATGCTTTAGAGCTAAAACATATATCATTTTACGAATTATTTTAATGAGTTATACACGGTAAAAACATTCTAAAATCACAATGACGTCATTAAAGCCGGTTAACGTCCCTAGTTACATGCGCAATGTGCATATCAAATTACGTCATAAAAGTAGTGCTAACCTATTAAAGCTACGTTGACCTAATAAAGCTACATTGACGTAATAAACGTAACGTTTATTAGGCAGCCTTTATATATGCAATAGACGCAGTGAGCGGTGGATAAATTGTATTGTGTGTATATTGCATTGTGCGTGTAAAGCATTGTGTGTATATTGTATTGTGTGTAGATTGTATTGTGTGTATATTGTATTGTGTGTATATTGTATTGTGGGTATCTTGTACCGTGTGTATAACTGTATATCCTATTGTGTATATTGTATTGTGGGTATATTGTATTGTGGGTATCTTGTATCGTGTGTATATCGTATTGTGTGTATATTGTATTGTGGGTATATTGTATTGTGTGTGTATATTTTATTGTGTGTCACAGTATATTGTTTTCATATGTTTAATATTTATGTTGATAAGGGAGAAAGATAATTTAGACCTCGATATATTTATCACTTACTAAAACGTTGGAATGGAATGAGTTATATCACGACTGATGTTTGCCAGATATTTGAAGACTGGTTTCGGGTAATTGTCAGTTGTATAACTAATTATGGAAATAGACACATTTCGCTTAATGAACCATGACCGATAATTATTGCGAACAGCTGTTTGAAGTCGTAATTTTTCGGACGTTCCAAAAACCTTTTCGCATAATTGACGATTACGAGACAGTTTGTGAGATAATCGTGCTTGCCAGTCCCAGAATGGGGTTATAGTTATGCGTGCCGTGATTATTGTGTTCCTAATTATGTTGTTAAGAGGTCATAGCTTAGCGATTTGTGTTTCACAGCGACGAAAGATTTGACTGCCACTACTAGATAACTAGATAACAAATAAGGACACACTGCGATCACAATGAAATGACATAACCTCAGTGATCTCCCATATTGAGGAGATGGGAAACGATCGCGACTGCTTACTATATAATGTATTTGTGAGTTATGTTGAAAATTCAAAACCGTAATCTTATCAATGGACCGGGAAAAGCGGCAACGAATAGAAATAACACAAATTCTAGTGACGTAGTACACTATTCGTAATCATTATCTGTTGTCGTTTATTATGAGAAAGGTGTCTATTACAATTATCGCACGCCACAGTAGAACAGATTGACGATGTAGAGCGCCAGTCTAACGTCTCACTACTGTACAAATATAACGAAAACAGCACCAACATTGCTAAGACTTTGACTATTTGTGTTGATATTACATTTATAGAGAAATGTTTTCCTCATTCCAGATTATGTAGATATAATTTGAACGGTTTAAAGATGGCTGTGCGTTTAACAGTAACACGGTGGCGGTTCCTATGCTCTAAATATGTCAATTAATGGGCTAAATACAGGTACGCTGACCGTACATGTATATGACCCAGAAATATTTATTTAAGTGATAGGAATTTAGAAAAGTATTGTCCCGATTTTCCTTGAACATGAACTGATAAAAAAGTGCCTTGTTATCCTAATCCTGATAATTATGGTACAAAATTGAATCCTCTATCTCACTTATGCGCGAAAAATTAAAATTGGGAAACTGCTTGTACACTGGCAAGTTTGTGTTCAGAGTAAATAAAGTAAGTATAGTGATATTTCATGTAACGATAAACCTCTCTGATATCTTATTTCTTAGACTTAATTAGGAGGTTTGAGGGGATTGTACCTAAACCGAAATTTATAAGATGCCTTTTAATATATTCAACGGTAAATATGCAACACGTCAATTAATTATAGTTGAGGGTTATGCTAAATCCACACTCAAAACAAAGAACTGCTGATAATAATATGACAATTAATACCTAAAATAATATTTGGCTTTCAGTCATTTAAAAAGTTACGTTCTGCCAGAATTTTCCGAATATGCGATGTAACCACAATTAATCAATTGATGTGGATTGGGTAACATTCAGCACGTATCGTTTAAAAATATATATCTCAACTCAAGACACCCACAGACTAGAATATAATTAATACATTTCTCGGAAAAGTATATACTTATAATGTAATATTGTATTTAATACATTTGCCTGAACATTGTACTGGAATATATCGATGACCGGCGTTCTATACATTGCATTCCGGTTGTGCTGCCATCCGTAAAATAGTTTTATTGGTAGATTTTGGTCGACTAACATGATTTATTCAAGAGCGATGTCCATTATCATTGGTACCCACACTTAGCATATTGGTAATGTTCTTGTTATTTCTTCATTCTAAACAAACGCCCCAAATACTGGACAGTTGAGTACAGTCCCCCTTTAAAATTTTAAAATCAACAATATCTGTTGAAAGATGCCCGGTCCTATTTATCGTCAAATAAGTCAGAATCTCCTACGGCAATTTTCCGCTCACCAGGAAAAATAAAATGAAAAATACTTGTATCTCCATTCATAGTACACATACATCGCGACAATTAGAAATATCGACCATAATTCATAATTGATAACACTCTTTATTATCTACCGCTTTTTTAAGCGGCAGCACTTTTTTAGAGGCGATTATTGGATTTTGTGCTAACCTAACAGAAATTCAGAAAGTATTAAAACTATTTGAGAGTCGATATTTGGCCTCCAAGACCTCACATGCAACAAGAGTCCAATCTAGTGTATTTATGGAACAGAACACGTACATATGATGGTTTTAACCCTTTCAGTGCCAAGTCCGATTTTTGTATCAACCCATATTTCCTTGATCATTTTTCAAATTTATTGATTATAATAATGTGATACATTGATGGAAAGAGCTCTAAGAGCTCTTTCCATCAATGTATCACATTATTATCGTCACGTCGGACAGGGCATCTTCGATGTCGTTGGGAAACACGAACTGTTAGATTTCTCGTCAAAATGGAATCAATAAAAGTCACTGGCCTAAACGTGTTCATAGTACATTTACGTGAATGACACATCAGTTGTTTTGTCTTTTTTTGTGATGTATAATAATTTGTTTATTCACCGATGTTGACTTTGTGATATAAACGTAGCTATACAGTCAGGGGTGTGGTGACATGTGATGGTTGTTAGTATCAACATGTTCGAAATTTCCCATATTTGGAAATTTCGTGCCTCGGAATCAATGAAAGACATCGAAAGTTGAAATTATTCCGATGGTTTGAGTTTCCATCTCTTGTGGAATATCGGGTGTAAATTACGCCTTTTTGACCAAGATTCCAACATATCGCTACTTTGCAGTTAACATTGGAGATTGAAACGGCCATCGGTTGAAAATAGTTGTTACATATGAAAGTTCTAATCAGTAGGAAATTTGTGGTATTAGAAAATTCCAACTCAAAATAGGTTGGGTGCAAACTAAGTTCAAACAGAGATGTACATTTTGGCGCACACTGGGTGCAGTTTCAAGCTATAAGTGAATACCCCCCCCCCCAAAAAACAACAGAGTCCCTCTAACCACATCCCTGACTACAGTGTGCATCGCCCTAGTCTGTTATAGAATATTATATATACCTGTATTTATATTGTATCAGAGGAAACTTTTTTTTACCTTACTGTAACTGGATTATCAACCGATTCCGCTTTGACTACAATGACACATTTTGGGGTTCCAGCCCACCATTTACAACAATCACATCAAAATAAAATTTAACATAGCCTTTTGCTTTGAACTGTTGGAAAAATGTTGAGAACAAAACGTAATATAAACTAGACCTAAAAATACCAAAGAATATCGGTTTGCTGTTGTTAAGAACTGATGTTTAATGACCATATACATGTCGAAACTAAAGCCTATAAATGTATAGAACTATCAGTAATAAACAACACCAGCTTTCGTGTAGCGCACATAATAATGTTTTATACACTAGAGTCAAAATAAAAAGCAAAATTGGTTTTGTAAAAATTTACCTGGAAAACAGAATATATCTTTTTACATCCGCAGTCCGATTTTAAACAAACTTTCTGAAAGCACTCCTAGATTTTCAGGCAAAAGAAAAGAGACAAATATTTGCCATCTCCACCATTCTTATGACACAAGATTCGCGAAAATCCACAAATGCATCGACCTGTTGAAAGGGAATACAAACAATCAGAATTAAGAAGGCTCTTTACTACATTTTTTGGAAACAAAAGCATGGACGTTAATCCTTCCATGAAATTTTGCGAAAACCTTGTGTCAATGTAATATCTTATACATGCGAGTTTTCCGTATGAAGCTTCGCATATATATAAGAGAATAGGTTGGCCTAAATATATTCACCTTGACATTGTAAGCCACTGCATTCTCTTATAGTTGCTAGGCTCCCTATGGAATACTCGCATATTTTAGAGAATGCCTGGCACATGGCCCTTAATGCAGCATTAAAGGATTACTCCGGTCCAGATGTACCAACTATCCTACATATCTCCTAAGCTGACAAGGGACGCTCTTTATTGCTAATATTTACCCCTTTATGTCGTCTGAAGTCAACTGAATCTAACTATTAACAATATATGGGCCAAAGTACCCCCCCCCACATGTTTCAATTTTCACCGACCAGATTGCAACCATTTTAGTTATATAATTAATTATTTTATTTTAGTGCCCTTTTAAAGGTACGGTTGGCCTTGGCGGTGGGTATCCTGTGAAAATATTTCCACCCGTCAAAAACCGCCAGAAACAGAAAGAACAACAAAATGTAGACAGACTTTGTCCGTATACAAATAAGAAATATCGCATAAACAGTATGTTATTGTCATATATTTGACCATTGTTATGTAAACAAAAGCATAACAAGTTACTTTTCTGGTGTTTGTTTATATTATGATGGTTAGCATAAAGAGCGTTCTTTGTTGGCGAATTCCTGATATGGAACGAATAAAGAGCGTTTATGCCATGTGTGTGTGATTAGCCAGCAGCATTGTGCTGTCTTCTGTAACGCAATCAGGCTCTTGCTTATGTAAAATATAGTAAATCTGTATGATAACATGCTGTTTACGCGATGGTCATGGTATATATGAACGAAACTGTTTGCGTTTTAATATTTTTCTGTTTACGGTGATTGGAACAAATATGAATATTTTCGACAACTAAGGCCTCACGTGCCTTTAAGAGATATGATGTCAACGGGTCCTATCTGATAAGTTTTTCCGGCTCAAATTACCTCTATATACAAATTTTCAGCTCCGATGGTACAGCCGTTTCTGTATAAACGATCAGTTATTGATTACCGCCTGCAGACAAAGACCAATTGCGTCAGCCTTTCAAGTTTGACACTGCGTGTCGCTAGTAGTCCCTCATGTGACGTCACATGAGGGAACATTAACTATTCAGACTGCATAATTCATGATGGAACTTTATATCGGCATAACTTCAGTTACGGGCGGCCTATCACAAAAACGTTTTCGGCATCGTGCTCAGTGGATTAGACCGGAGTATTCCTTCAACGCAGGGATAACACTTCTCTTTCTGAAAGGCCAGACCACCGGAACGTCCTATTAGTGTGTTCCGTGTAGCGTTCTAATTACATTCTGGTCTAGACAACATCAATGAACGGTAGTTTCATGGGTTCATGTCAGACCGAGGATCTTTAACTGATAAATTTGGTCGAGGATTGATAATCATCTCTACCGGACATGCAAACTTTCAATTGAAGCAGATACACTAATGCTATAGACGTGACACCAATACACACGATCGGCTTTCTTCGTGGTCTGGTCGCCAACACTCAAATCGTTTATATTTGTTGTCCATATCATAAAACTATGAATATTTTATGTAAAGATTCGCAAAGAAATGCCTGTCAAACTCGAGAGTCCGTTAATTGCGACAGTTATTTTGGGTCTGTCTACCGAGAAAGAATAGAAAAATTATAATACATGTATAGGTTGATTAGGTAAATAATATTTGGCTTAAAGCTGCACGTACCGATTTGACACCAATTTAGTCAAACAGTTATAAATAATTTTCACAAGAAAAATACTTGCGATGATCATCATTGGTACGACACATGTATTGCATCAATTCAGAAAGGCAATGTTAGGTTTTACGTTCAAATCAAATAGAAACGATCATAATGTTAGACCGTTCTTTACTGTCTACTGCTTTTGGAAAACAAACGCACGGACGCCCTTTATTAGAAACGACCATTTAAAGTGTTGCCAGACTGACAACAATTCAGAACGTGTTATAGCCTTCCAATTTAATCCTTTCATGACGGGAGATGCGCTGTTGCAGCATTACACATCATGCGACAGTGCATTCTCTTATACATGCGTCTCCCATATGGAGCCTCAGCTCGCATATATAACAGAATGTACTGGCTTACAAGGTCAAGATTGGAAGGCCAATGTATTATCTTATATGTGCGAGGCTCGCTATGGGAGACTAACATATGTAAGATAATGTACTGGCACCTGGTTTTCGCAAAACTATCGGGAAGTTCCAGACATGGAAGGGTTAAAGTCTATATCCGACCAGCAGAGCCTCCAATATTGACGATCTAATTATTTTCTGCTGTCGAAAACGCACCGATGGTAGTTTAACCCGTTATATGCTAAATACTCATTGATTAGGGAATATTGGGATAGTAAGTTCAACAACGTTTGTTGAACTTATTATCTGAACATATCACTCAAAATAATACGAATCGTTCTGCACTTGTATTATCTTTTCGTCCCATGTCGTCTGCTCAATTTAACTGAACATCCCCTTCAAATAGATTATAGACCGTTCCCATGTATAATATTATAACTGAGTAGGAGCATCCATTCAGTATAGAAAGGGATAATGGTATTAAATCGGACGTGTATCCTTAAATACTTTTACTTATGTTATCACACACCAGCCTGCTCTTTATTAGTTATCGTGGTTCTTTAAGAATTATTTCATATTCTGTTAATTATCTCTTTGAATACATGTATGTGTGATTGTGTGAGGTTGCCCTTTGTGATTGTTTGATGTCAATAAATAAATATAATCTATTAATAGTTTGTTGCTGTGTTTAGAAAATCGACTCCATCTTTTTTTTTATTATATAAAAAACTTTATGTAAAATTGGCGATACTACCACAGATGAGTGTAAACACGGACTTGACTAGAAGGTCATCGGTCTGTATATCCAATGGATAATTTCCAACTGCAATTTTCCAACTTTAGGTTAAATTTCCAAGTCTGTTAAATTCAATTTATATCCCATTGGTTGAATTTTTTTCAATGGATACCTACATTTCTCCAAATGCTGGTAAACCCCAAACTAAGATCCACTGTGGTTAGAAATGTTCCAAATGATGGACAATTCAGATCAAAATATTTTTACCAAAAGTAGGGAAGGAAAATAATTAACTCGTCGGTCTAATAGTAAAAAATGTCACACTAAATATTGCGTAGCCAGCACTGGAAAACAGTGACCAATGGTCATTGAGCGGTTGTGAATCCGAATACTATCAAACCCGTTTGGTAGTAAGAATCCACAAAATTAGGGCCGGGAGTGTTTAACGGAGCATACCACCATATTCAAATTAGATATCACTGAGAGGAACAATTCGACATTCGAATTTCTATTTCAGGCGAATGGGGTAATCTGTGGTCCATTCATATAATATAATGGTCAATCAGAGATAATACGCTGACCCATGTGGCATGCATGGCCTATTAAAATTGTTAATATATCTGCTTTTACTTTAACCCACTACTTAAGGCACATGAAACAGCATGCACTTCTCCATACATCCATTAGTTATCCCCGTAAGAATTGTGCTTTGTCGAAATTATTATAGGGTGCAGGTATAGAGTAAGTTTGCTTTGACCCCCCCCCCCCGCCCCCACAAACACCGCATCAACGCGTAGAAGTTGGTCGAGCCTTTAACAAATCGCAAATGTTTTTAGTTTATAGTTTTTAAATTAAACACCACAATGTGTTGTGTGATTAAAAAAAAAACTTCTACCTAAATCATAGCAATAAGGGTACGTTCATACGCTGGCAAGTTTGCACGGTATGTTGTTGCGAGCATTTCGTCATAGAAAACCATATGGTGCCAGAATATGAACGGAGGTTATGATGATGTATTCTCATAATTTGCATGAACATAGAGCAGGACAGAGAAAGAAGTATTTACAAAAGAATATATATATACATTATATACATGTATCCGGTGCTATGCTGGGGATATCTATATCCTAATATGTGAATATACTAATGTATGTTGTTGTCGTGTTTCATTTGGCTCCGTGGTATGAATTTATCCTGTACGGAAGTGTTAGTACTGCTTCCTGAAACAGATGGCTCCTTGTATCATCGTTTACACTCTTGTTAACGGTAAATAGTCGGTAATATAACATAGTAATTTGACAGAGTCTTTCTGATGACAGATATAGTTACATAGTGTGTTTGTCATAGCTAATTAGCAGTGACAATATTAAGATAATTTGACAAATTCAGAGATTTAATTGATTGATGAGTTCGGATCAGGACTATGGCCCAGTGTGTGTGTTGCATGACATGAATGCATGCATGCAGGTGTTGCTTATACGTGGTTCAAAACTTTTAGATGTCTTCAGGTTAAGTTATGGATTAGAAGGGGGGGGGGTCAATACACAAACAAGGGGCTAGTATAAGTTCGCCCCTAAAAGGGGACAGTCCTCCGTTAAATTACCGTTTAAATGAGCACCTTCAGCAATATATAATGTGTATAAGTATACATGTACACTATTCGCATTTAACAGTATAGTCTATATTTGTATATACCATAGAGCAATGGATTGGATAATACATATAATGAATTTGAATATATTAAATATATTTGAAGAGACAACTCATAGCTAATATACTAAAGTTGAAGTGGAATTTTAGCATTAAGTTATCATGATGTGCTTATGTGTGAGAGCTCTGTGTGGACTGTTCGGATCAGCATGCATATTCGGTTTATAATTATGGGGTCATATGAGTTCAGGATTTCATCCATCATCAAAGTTTTTGCATTCCAATAAATAGTGGAAATCGTCTGCTATCATGTTATGGTTACATAAGCGACATTTTCTATCCTTGTGAGGTGTTCTGTTCCATCTCCCAGTTTCTATTTGGGTGATTGTGGTTCGCTGTTCTGAATCTGCAAAATTCAATTCGGTTTTTACTTTGTAAGATATCAAGATATGTTTTCAAAAGAAAAATGGTGTTTAAATATGCGATATATTTGGCCTCTACTTGATTTGTTCATTTCAGAATCCCACTATATTTTAAAGTCTCTTAGAATACTGTTTGTCACGCAATCAAGGAATTGATTGGCACACTTTAGTTCACCAGATGTCAGTAAATCTGGCTGGCCACAGCTACGTAAGATATCTCGAATTTCTCGTGTCCACTTATAAAGCCTTTCATCGGCATCTCCCATAAGTTTCACTGACAAATCATAAAGCACCTTACCATACCGTGTGTATGTCATATTTTTTATTTTCGACCAATACTTTAACAATCTTAACTTTATTGTGATGTCCAATGGATATCTTCCTGATTCACCATAATTCATATAATTGGGGGTTGGTTGTTTCAAATTTAGGATATGTTTAAAAAAAAAATGTTGTACATTTTCGAGTACATGGTTGTCTCCATAACCCCATATCTCACAGCCGTACAATAATATTGGCAGCACCTGTGAATCGAATAGGTCCAATTGATTAGCTACTGAGAGTCAGTTTTCTCTGGATCGTTTTATCACAGAGTACATTGCATGACTGCCTTTTGTTGCAAGAATTTGTTTTGTTTCTGTGTATGATCCCGATTTTGTATGCATAATTTCTAAATAATTGAACTTTTTCACTACTTCAAGGTTAGTGCTATCAAATGTGAATTTTATGTTTCTTGGTAAGCTACGTTTTGATATGAGTAAAATTTTCGTTTTATTAATATTTACTTTTAGTTTCCAATTCTTGCAGTACTAGCTGCATAGAACAAACATGTTTGTATAAAAAGGGTGCGAACACCGATCCAGGAAATTACCGGCCTGTACTTTTTATATGCATTCTTTGTCAAGTTCTGGAATCGTTCGTGAGGGATGCGGCGCATGGAGAAAAATAATTTGTTTAGTGATTGTCAACATGGATTTCGTAGAAGGAGATCTTATCAAACGCAATTAATAAATTACCTCGAACACGTTACAACTGAACTCGGTAAAAGAAATCCTGTTGATGCCATATATCTTGATTTTCGAAAAGCCTTTGACATTGTGTCACATCAGAAATTCCTAAAAACAATTGCAGTCATTTGGCATCGACAGAGAAATACTCCGGCCTTATTTCATGTGTACATTAATGATCTACCACTCACAACGTCATGTATGTATCAATCTTTCGCAGATGACACACAAATCATCGGAAACCCACTCATCAATGGCATTCAAGCTGACAAAGATTACGTTTGGAAATGGTCCCTGGACTGGCAACTTATAGATTCAATTATTCAAAAATTCACGTTCTTCATTTTGGCTATAATAATCCTAGAAATCCTACTTTATGGTAGACATATTAGAACATCCACTGATATCACAATCGAGATAGGAAAAAGATCTCGGTGTACATATTGATGATAAACACACAAGTAAATTCGGTGATTGGAAAGGCAAATCGCATTGCAGTATTTATAAACAGAACATTCACATATATGGATTCTCAAATTTCACCAAAGTATATTTGGCGATGGTGCGTCCTATAGTGGCTTCTGCGCAAATGACTTGTCTTACAATGAGTTGCCATTAAGCGCAATTTGATTGTGCAATTGAATTGCGCTTCAGTGCAGTTTTTAATAAATGTGAATTTAGCCTCACATATAGGCTCCAACGTGCATCCGTATCGGTAACCCACATGCCACATTATATCCCTTACAATCCGTTTTCGTCACTGAAAACAACACCGCATAGTACCGGTATTTTCCTTATTCAACCGAACAGGAAGACATCGGGGCAATAAACTTTCGTGCTATAATTACTTATCTCCATAATCCGACATTATGACACAAGAATAGCTTGCATTGCTTTTAGTGCTAGAATGTCGTATCTCCAGTAGTCCACACAACCTGCTTCATAACTATCCCTTGGATTCATAATCAGGCAGATAATTAAACGAATAATTAAACGAAGCTATGCATGTATAACAAGCTTTTCATTCTTCAAAAACAAGCCATTATGATAATTATAGAGTTACAATACTCACACCGAGTCCATGGACTCTTCAAACCATCCGTAATTCTTAAAGGTACGGTTGGCCTTGGCGGTGGGTATCCTGTGAAAATATTTCCACCCTTCAAAAACCGCCACAAACAGAAATAACATCAAAATGTAGTCAGACTTTGTCCATATACAAATAAGAAATATCGCATAAACAGTATGTTATTGTCATATGTTTGACCATTGTTATATATTTACACACTAAGTGTTGTCATCACTAAATCCAGCATTCTGATCGGCGCCCACGTGGCTAGTTGCAGTTATTTCTCGGTGAACACCAAGCTAATAACACCATCGATACGTCATTAGGTTTGGAAAGACGAACGCGTAATGTTTTGGGCGCATTTGGACTCGCGCAGGACTGACTTAATACATCATCGGGTTTCAATGTGAAGAGAAATTGTTCCTATTAACTTTTGCCAAGGGTGCTATTTGGTATTTTGGGCTGATCTTGTCACGATACACTTTCCGATTTAAATAAATTTACAAAAGTGGCTTTTTCGCTAAATGTATATAAATATAAGGATTAACTGTCATGTGGACTATTTTTATGGAGATGTAACGGTGAGGTAAGTGGTCATAACTTGTATGTAAAACCCTTCGGGTTTTACACAAGTTATGTCCACTTACCTCACCGTTACATCTCCATAAAAACAGTCCACATGACAGTTAATCCTTATGTAACCAAAGCATAAAACGTTACTTTTCTGGTGTTTGTTTATATTATGATGGTAAACATAAAGAGCGTTTGTGAATTCCTGATATGGAACTAATAAAGAGCGTTTATGCCATTTGTGTGTGATTAGCCAGTAGCATTGTGCTGTCTTCTGTAACACAATCAGGCTCTTGCTTAGGTAAAATATAGTAGGTCTTTATGATAACATGCTGTTTACGCGATGGTCATGGTATATATATGAACGAAACTGTATGCGTTTTAATGTTTTTCTGTTTACGGTGATTGGAACAAATATGAATATTTTCGACAACTAAGGCCTCACGTGCCTTTAAAAGTACACACCTGTACGAATTGTATATCTAAATATTTTGTTTTAGACTTGGGAAAATGGGAACCTCAGGCTTTCAGGAGCAGTGGGCATATGCGCATAGTCAATGCCTGCCTGGGATGAACTCTTTTATATATTGGCATATATCTTCTGGATTTGACAGTCTCCACAATTTTCAAAACAATATGTATACAGTAACCTGACATTAGGGAGACATATATAACAATATATTGTGCTCCACGCTGCCGTATACATATATATACATAAGTGATATACATGCACTGGAAATTCCTGTAACGGAATAATAAACAAATGTTGGTGATGTAAACCCGCTTGAACTACATGTCATTTTAAGAATTGAACTCACTAGAGTTTTAGTTTTCTCTCAATATCTCATTATGTCGGAAATATTCCTATATGGCGCTAACTGTAAGTATAGCGCATGCATTTTCGGCGTGTAATTTCACAACATTCGGATGTCGAAGGTGGTGGGTCTATTTCCAAATTGCTGTTCGCCGAATACTGGGAGCATGTAGATAAATTGTGTATCACAATAAAACGAATATGCCAATCATTATGACGGGCTAAATTTATTAGATCCATTGGTACCGAGTCAGTATATAATTAGATATGGGGTTCTCGAAAAGTTTACGTTGGTATTAATACGCAAAAAAATACAAATGTGTGAACATGACTTACCACCGAAACTAAAAACAACTACAATTTTATTCAGTGAGAACTACAATGTATAAATATTTTCCACAACAATGTACTATTCAAATATTCAGACGACGATACAACACAAATACACGATTTTATATAAGAGTCCACGCTATAAGCACCTTAAAGGGTAATTCGCCCCCTCATATAACAAACTATATCACCTGTGCTATTCATCCGATCGTGTTGAAAAGTTGAAAGAATTGAGAACATGATAAGTACAGTACATTGCGGTAGTTAATTGTCCAGATAGTTTTCTAACCTTCTTATGATTGTTGCTTGATTGCATTTTCAAAAATCAAACTTTCAACTTTGACCCTCAACGAATAGTGTGTTGAGGATGAACGGTGTGACCAGTGTCTGTTAAGTGTCACCGGCCTTATTACTGCATGGGATTTTCTTAAACATGACCAGTTGGTAATCTATTCATGCTTTTGAACCACCTTCATACCTGGTCCACTTCATTCACTCGAAAGGATCCCTGTCCCTTACGGTGGATCAAGCAAGGGTTAATGCCACATATTTATTGGATACAAACACTCCGTAACAACCTGCGCATAATTATGCATATGTAAACATTGTCCATTTTCGCGATGAAAACATTAGCGAATTGTTGCCGAAAAATTGTGTCTCATTATATGCGATGTTAGCAAGCCTGGTCTTATGGTTTATGTCAAAATAACCAGAAAGGACCACAATATTCACATCAAGAGACAGTAACATTGAACATTTCCAAGCATTCGTTGTATCAAAAGAAAACTAGTAATATATGCGCGACGAGCTGTTTCTGGCGCTGGGAGTAATGGGAGCGAAATCTGACTATTATTAAAGACAAATTGTTAAAATGACGTCTATTGTATAATCCATGCATGTATGGTATTCTACACTACGTATGTAGCATAATTGATTATATTACTGGTTCAACCAGATATCAATGATATACTGTTCATTTTACCCACATTGGGTCGGGAATATCCCTTTAACACCATTTGTCACCGGATATAACCATGCTGACTGTACTAAGTAGTTTTGTAGCAAATTTGCAAATCTACACACTTTAAGACACTCTCAGTGTTCAATTCATTGCACATCAATTACATTTTAGATTCGAATCTATGAAACTATATGCATACATATAAAGCTGGACATCAGTCTTCGGTCATACAACGGATACATTTTTGCCAAGCTAATTGATAACCTTATATCGTGTTATAACATATGATGTCGCCCTGACAAAGTCGTGGTCTCTGGACACAAGCTGATTTATAACCCCTGACATGATGAGGTGAATTGTTTTCCCTTTCGGTACCAAGAACTTCTAGAATAATTAGTAATTTCACAGAACACTCCAATAACTAAATGGCATATTGTCTTGGCTCTATGAACCCAGAGGTCATCGCAGTCCAATTGTTCATTGACCAACAGGCATGACATGAAATTTCTCAAATATAGAACATTATTTATGGGTAGTTGCCTTTCTAAATGAAAATAATCATTAAATTTCACTCACGAATCAAGAATAATTAACTCTCCTCTCATGATTTTGAGATGTTATATCCTGAACTTTTGAAGAAAAACAAATGTTTTACAGAAGTTCTTGGGACCTGAAAACAGTGATTTTTTTTAGATTTGTCTTGCAATAAAAGTAAAGTAAATGAGATTATCATATCCACTGTATGTGTCGATGGTTCTTATATCACAATAATCGCTTGTACCAAAGCTCACAAAGAAATTTCTGACAGAGTTTCAGAAAATCAATGTTAAATAGCAGGAAATTTTGGCAAAACGTAAAAAAGAGACACATTACGAAATAGTTAAACATAAGTCTGTTTGTATGACGTTAATTATCTCCTGGTGAATTGCGAATTTCTTATTCTTTTAATCTACACCCCCATGTGTTCGAGCTCAATTGTCATCAACTATTCTCTGAACAAAATGACAATGTTTCACATCATTAGGAAGGGGAATCCGAATGCCATATTTCATCATGAATACAAAAACGTGGCCATATTAGCTTGTTGACACATTAGCGCAAAAAACGCTCTTTATGTGAACCATTTCAGGAACACTCTATCTCTAGTTCGACACTCTATTACACTACCATGCAGTCTACATTTGATTTGACATATAATTGGGCAAAATTTAATGAAGCGATGCGAGATATATAGTATCAGAAAATATCGAAATCTACCAAAAGAAATCGAGTCTTCAGTTGAGTCAGTTATAAGACCACAGGGTCCGTAACGCGCTCCGCCACCCCTGCCCCGTTTCACTGCCCATATATGCCATCACTCTATGCGCGCCTGCTTTTCTTTAATGGTACTACAAATCACAAGGGAAACCATATAAATTTTCCCGATTTACCATCGCAGGGAAATCGGACAATTTTAGGCAATCGACACGGATGTATAGGCTACACGTACGCGATTGCCTATATTTATAACCAATTTGGCCGACACATGCCATTCGTGCATTACATTTTACAACCTCAGAAACATTTCAGACATTTTTTTTTTTTTTTTTTTAGTTTAAACATATTTTATTGTATCATTTATGTACAAATGGGATTGGGGCACAAGTTATACAACTTAGATAGCCCCTCTCCCCATATAATTACACACGTTATTATAACAACAAGATGGTATATACATATGTTTAAATTATTTTTTTGTGTGTGTGTTACCAGATCCGGGTTCAAATATGTGAGTTCATTTAGTTTGATTACTGGTTGTTGACATAGAGAAGATGTGTTTGTCAGTTTTAATGTTATCTTTTAATGTTTTAATGTTATCTTTTGGCTCTGCATGGGGTACTAAGACGATGGCGTTCTTGCGTGACGTTGACCCAGGGGTGGTGAATGTGTTAATTGGTAAAGCGGTTTGTAGCGACTATATATTTTTGAACTTCTGCAAATATTAATTTGTTTTTGTTATTACTAATGTTTGTTAGACCTTTAAGGCATGTCTTTCAGACATGTCTCATGGGGACATGCAGCGATACAGACTACATGTATTTTGTAATACGATACGACACGGGCCATAAATGCAATGTCGAGTGTGTCATTTTGATCAAACATTTATTTATTAGCACAGATGCCGAAACACAAACAGGTTACGTCGCCTATAGCTAATTTTGACAGCCTGGTACTTATGGATTCTATGTTCGTTTAATTTAATTATATAGCGTTTTAAAAATATAGTTAATTCCCATTTTCAATATTTTAGTACAACTTATTATATCCTGTAACATTCTGAACTTATTCAATCTATAGTACATTATTTAATGAGCTTGTAGTCTTAGTAAAATACCACCAAATGCTCTATTACGCGATATCACATGGAAAAAATTACCGAGAGTTGGGAAGCCTATTAGTCTGAAAACGGGTTGGAACCCACTTCCTCCGAATGTTTTAATTAGTGTCCGCGAATAAACCTCACCAGCAAAATCATGTGTTGCTTATGAATGTATTGCAATCTTTCCGGTAGCATAAGTTACATTGCATTAACTAGGATATATCTTTGAATTATTTATTTATCCGAGCAATTTATCTGCGAAGCATTACCCTGCCAATCAATACCACAGGCACACATCGATTCCATTTATGTCCATAGCATTTACAATTTGTTTTTATAAATAAGATTATTTAATAAACTAAACATGGCTGTCTTTTGACTATCGGAATGACTAAGTTGTCAGGAATAGACGCTCTTCGTTTAAGACTCATAATCAATGCTCTTTATTGCGAATTATGAGAGCCCCTTTGAGTCATCTGAGGTCAAAGAGAGCTATCCCATGACATTCTCCGTGCCATGTTACCATGTTACCATGTTACCTCCGTGAACAAATTTTACCACATATTTCTGAGCTAACAATACACGCTATTTATTGGTCGTATATGTTAATATAATTCATTAGTTCCCAAAGAAGACAAGTTTCGAATTGTAACTCAGTACCACATAAGCCGACACACGCCAATTAGTGCTCGTTCGATATACCACATGCATACATGGTGGAATTATAGAATAATTTGGGCATATGCTGTCAAGAAACATGACTTTTGAAGAGGTATTAAATTTGGACTGTTTGAAATTTCTCCATTGTGATGTACTCGGCGATACGGAGTCTTTGTACTGCCGTAATATGTCAAACCACCTAATATGCACACGCTTGACTACCAAAAGATAGCTAATCGGGGTTCACGATTAAATGGCTATTGGCATACAATTGCGACCACGGGAGGCAGGCGTGGTTTCGATTGACTATCATATTTAATCTGAAGGGTAATAACTCTATAAAGAATGTACCTTTACTAAATAACGGCGATTTGTATGACAAATTGCAACACCACAACTCTGGTGGAATGTAAGTCAAATTATTCTATAGGGGATGGGCTTGGGTGAGGTTTGGGTTACGCTGTTTAAAACACTTCTGCAAATATTTCCGTTATTTCGTCAAGAAACACTTCTTCAAATATCTCCGTTAGTGTACCTTCAGACGACCACGATACAATCGTAAGTGGAATGATTTCCGTCGTAGGAAGTAACAATATGGACTGCGCATGCCCACGTCAAAATCGTAGGTATCAAGCGCTGTTTGATTTTAGATGCGAAATCG
This sequence comes from Siphonodentalium dalli, assembly GCA_032622095.1. NCBI lineage: Eukaryota > Metazoa > Mollusca > Scaphopoda > Gadilida > Siphonodentaliidae > Siphonodentalium > Siphonodentalium dalli. Next base: position 92,952,795 of record CP136068.1, read on the forward strand.
TGGCGTATCCTTGGTTACCTCCACTTGCGACGTAATCGCAGTCGTTTGTACGTAAAAATCGTAGCTGGAAATGACCGCAGGGTAGTCAATCACATGCTTTAGAACAACCAACGATATCGAAATGCAAGTGACATCGCAATCGTCTGAACAAACTATCCACGATCTCGTCGGGCCCGATTCCTCCACTTACGATTGTATCGTGGTCGTCTGAACGTACAATTATTTAGTTAATACAAATAATTGCCTATTTCTATATTTCGCTCTATTTCGTCATATCGCTGCATTTTTTACTCCGCTATTTCGCAATATTTCCTATTTCGATTTTTCGTTGTATTTCATATTTCGATAATTCGCTATATTTGACATATTATGGGATATGGGATTATATGATACCCTCATTCTTATATTCAATCGAACATCACGTGCCACCTGTGCTCGCGATTAGATGACACTAGCCATTTAATCGTGAACCCCGATTACATATTGTTTGCTATCAAATCCTTGGCGTATTGGCTGGTCAAACGCAATGCTCATTATCACCGAGTGTTAACGACTATTACGCAATGAAAGCGGGTGATAAATCTGAGCCTCATGTCGCATATTTATCCAATACCATGTACATTGTTTTCCAGATCCGCGTTTAAAGACAAATTATAAATAAAAATGTTCAGGCTTATGAACTGTTCACCCTAGATCATTATTCAGGAGGAAGGAGCTCGCAGTTTCAATACAAAAATCAAAACATAGTGAATTGTGATTCCTTAAATTCCATTCAATCAATATACTTATATTACCAGTACCATAACATTTTCATGAATGGAGCAGCGCTGGAGCAGTATTCAATGTCCTGTGCCGGTTCATTATCTAATAGGTGTGCGGGTATCCCGTGCATGGGGACTAGCATGTGTGACTGGCTTACAATGTCAAGGTAAATATTTTTTGGCAAATGTATTCTCTGGGCTCCACGTGGGAGAATCGCATAAATGTATGTGGGAGAATGCATTGCACAGGTTTTTGCAAAATATCAGGAAGCTGTTAAGGTGTTCATAATTTGGGCTTAAATTATGGGCCGCTTTACTAAATATTGATATTTGCAAGTGGTTGTATGAACTTTCCCAGGGGCTGTAGGGGTCCCATTCTCTAACACCTAGCGGAAACCATGAATATACATAAACGGGCAATTAGTCTTAATTTAATCATTATGCACTTTGAGCCGTTTCAAATATTACACATCTATACCTCAGATTGCCCTCCGATTTCCGATATAACCGACCAAATTTGAAGGCACCTATAATGTTTGAACTTTTTAAAACACGCGGTCGCATTATCTGAGCCCAAAACCCCAAATAAGCACAATTTGATGTATAATTTGTTACGTAACTGTTATGGTACCGGTATTAATATGTAACACTTTCGATAACTTTATTTACGAGAGCAAAATCAAAATTCAATCTATTTTCGAAAGAAAAAAGTGAGTGGTTGGTCAAGATTTTTGAAAACAAATGTTATTAATGACATGGAATGTAGTTTTGTCTTTATTTAAGTCGGCAGAAATAATTTATCAATGTTTCATTTTCTTCTGGCTTTTTCTGTTCTTTCCGATTATATATTCTACGTATACTTTGATGTTGCAAACACATGTGGGACTTTAAATGGATTGGGTTGTTATATCTCAGTGGATGTTTTAGGGACGCCCGAATGTGAAGGGAACCGTTCCTGTAAATGCAGCTCGATCCGTCCCTGCCAACGCCCAAACCCAATGTTGGCACAACGTCGTATTATTAGTGGAATGCACGGTTGCTTCGACGTCGGTTCAACGGCGGGTGCTCAACGATGCGCCAGCATTGGCTCGACGTTGAACCACCGTCGATTCAACGACGGGATTCGACATTGGTCGACGTTGCGCCACACACAACGCTCAGCGCAAATTTCGTTTACTACATGGAAAGCTTTATCTTCCTTATGTGATGCTATTTTCACATAGAAAGAGTTTTCGTCTTGTGCATAACGCAAGATGTCCCTTTAAGCATGTAATGTACCGAAGTTCGGAATGGTTAGCTAAAATATATAACGTGGTATTAGCTATATATGTCACGGTATGCAGAGACATAGTAATGAGTTAGAGGCCTGGAGCGTTCTGTATATAGTCCAGGCACATTAGATTTCACTAGTGAAAAAAATCCGGGAAAGCTGAATTTTTCAGGGATTAATAAGAACATGTTTATGAACAACTTGGCAAAAGTTCCCTAGAATCCGAGTTGAGCTTTTTGAGATATCTTGATTTTTCTGAATGGTTCAAATTCTGACGCAATTCCATCCAGCAATATGCGAATACAGTCATATGTAGGATAAATTATGGACTCAATCTTCACACATACCCGTCCATCATGGAGCAGGTGTCGACATATATGCACAAATGATGCTAGAGCTTACTAATAGTCGATATTCCATAATTGTGATGACAGTTATTGCCGAAGAGAGCATATAAATCGCATGGTGATTCAAAATTTTCCTAACAAAAGAGGGCGAGTAAAGATATTCAGACGACAATGAGCTAAAATATTAACCATTATACTAGAACAGTGGTTAATTCAGAAAAGGAAAGTGATAAGATATATCGAACCATCACCATCCTTAAGATTGTATAGCCGGAAACATAACACTACCCCCTAAAACGTACGCCATGGCTTTGAGTGTCTGAAAGGCAAATATATCACATAATAGTCCTGGCGTTTGGCGTATCAATTGGGCAAATGGTGATAACACTATGAAACTTGGCACATAGGTTCCTTATACACTATTACTCATTTTCAGATGTGTAGACATCGCGGCAGATCCTTCCTTGCCAACGGTTGCTAGACAACTATCCCACATCGAAGAAATACAAATTTGACTGATATTATGGTAGTTTTAACTTACGTCATGCAGCATGTTTATGGTGAAAATAATATTAGTTGTTGTTAGAGTGGATCTGACTGGAAAATTACCATAGTTCTTACTTACAGGGGAGGTAACGGTTGCTAGAGACATACCCGAAATCGAAAAATGCCGAGCTGACTGGTAGGTTTGATAAACTAATATAAACTACATTTATATCATTTAATGGTGAAACAATTTTAATAGTTATTGTTAGCGTGGGTTCGACTTTAAAAATTACTATATATTTCTGGTTATTATAATTGTTGTTGGTGTGAACATGACAGTAAACTTGCCGCACTCGTTACCTAACGGGTGGTGTAATGGTTGTATGGACATATCCACCTTTGAAAACATACCATATGTATGAGTTTCTGGTAAATTAACTAATGTAACTGTTTCATAATATGGTATGAGTTTCAGGAAATTTACATGATACCATTGTTTCATAATATGCCATAGTATGCTTATATTGACAATAATGCATAACTAAAGGTTGTTGTGTTGTGTACTTATGCATGTGGCAAATTGGTATTGAGGTTTCATTGTTGCTAGGTAACCACCTACCATTGACAAATCTTCTTTAAACTGACAGACTATTCAATTAGTTTTATCAGAATCACATACCTGTGTGGAGTTTATTATTGTTTCTTCCATCAATCGATTGTTGGAATACATTTTAATGAGACATTTAAAAATATGGACCCACATTTATGTCGATACCACCTGCCCCCCGCATGGAATCGGACATTCGCACTACATTTGACAATGGCATCCATGCAGAACACTCTATCACGGTGTGGTAGCATCCACATACTAGTTGCTATACGGTAGGAACTAACTGTGTTTCCTTCCTATCCATGCCAAAACTACATATTTGTCAATACATGGTCATGCGTCATTTTCAAGTCTATAGGAGCTCGTACATGAGCGTGGCCTATATATTTCAGACTGAGATACCATGAACTATCTTTGGAACCGGTGACCGTTTCCCATTTACATGGGCAGCCATGGGCCCATTACCAACCCATAGTTACCAAGGAACTGCATCCAATGACGTGTCTTAACTACTGTGACCATGTCATAGAAAGGGGCCTGGACCGATGATTTACTATTTAGGGCTGGTTCTATTGATTTGCCGTATAGACCTGGGTACATGTCATGCGTTCATAACTATAGGCACCTGTGTATCTGCACTACATGTGATGTTCATATGGGTCCATGGCGTATGCGTGGCTGTGGTTATAACCTAGATAGTTATGTAACATGTACATTTTGGGATGGATTCATGTCTTACATATAATTGTCTGGTAATAAGGTCATAACTGTTGGATAAGGTCATAACTAAATCAGCCTGGATACATGGGCTGTCCATAGTGGCCCGTCTCAATTCCCTACCTATATGGTGGTGCACACGGCCAATCGATAGGGACCTCCATCCTATAGGGCGTTGGTCGAATGGCTGAAAACGGACGTACGTACATGGTATGCATATAGAGACGTGGATCCATGCACAGGCATTTTGATCCATGACTTACCCGTAGGCCAATGGGTCCATGTGCCTCCTCTATATGTGGATCAGTCCATTGCCTACCAGTATATATGTGAATCTATGAAATGACTAATACAGCCGGTTCCGTAGCTTTTATTTAGGGACCTGTGTCCATGTCCTACATATAGGCACATGTGTACAATGCATACATCATTATAGTCACCTGTGTATTAGCACTATTTAAACTTGCCTGGGTCTTTGGTGTAGATATATCACGTCTAAGGGTGGGTCCATATCCTACATATAGACAGACACCTGATTATGCTGTATGGCATAAATATATCGGCCTTGGTCCATGGTCTATACGTATGGGTATGTGTCCATGGCCAACCTACAGTGCCATATGTGTATGAGCTATTTATAAGGCCCCCATCCTTAACTTTCGTACTACTTTAAACATAATTTATTCGTATATAAATATACAAAAGGCATCGGTCCAATATCTATATATAGGTTTGTCTGTCACAAGGTATCGATCAGATTCGTAGCCAGCTTTTTAAATCGACCACAAATGTAGCCAGCGTTTCTAAGGTGATCACATTTGTAGCCAGCTATTCATATTCATGCAAGCTTCAACGAACAAGGTTATGTTTATCTCATAGTTCTGAATTGATGGATGAAAAACAACTTGATAAACGTAGTCAGTTTTGGAGATTGTCGTCGACATTTTAGTCACGAGCGCGATGGGGTCATATTTCGCGCCATACAAAGCATGCAATTAGAAAAGCTGGCCACGAATGTGATCGCAGGTGAAAAGCTGGCCTCATTTGTGATCGATTTAAAAAGCTGGCTACGAATGTGACCGGAGCCTTGTGACAATGACCCCATCGGCCTTAGTACATGGTCTATATGTGGGCACCTGGGTATTTGCATCATGTAACCGTGTCATGATCATGGTCATAGATACAATACATGATTAATGGGCTGGGTCCATCGCCATAGAGTATACTATTGTATTTCTATAACACGGCATCGCTCCATTGCGGCCTCGGTGACCAGGTATAACCAGCCTAGCATCGCGGTTAAATGGTGTATGCCGATATATAATGGCTTATATGAAGCGGTCTGGTTCATGGACTATACATATCCTACGTCCATAGTTTATGTGTATGGAAATGGGTCCTGTGAATATATATGTGCCTGGGTCCTAACCTAACTATTTTAGGCTAGGCACATGGCTAAGATATTGGTGGCTGACCCTATGTTCTTATATATAGTAGAGTGGGTCCGTCACTTACATTATACATCTAGTTGTGTGTGTCTATGGCTTATATAACTATTATGGTCATGCCTCATCTATATCTATATTTGCGAATGTCTGTCTGTCTGTCTGTCTGTCTGTCTGTCTGTGTTCTATAGAAATTCACAGGGGACCATCTAAATGATGCCAAAGGGGTCTACTAGGAGTAGCTTTTTACGAGAAAGATAATGGTCGGGGTTAGAATTTTCTAAAGTGACGCCGTTGTTGTCAGGGGCAGAAAAGGGGGAGGGGCAGACAAAAATATTGTCGCTGATTGCCACCAAACTTATATATAATCATCCCCATAATATGAGGAATCTAATGGCGTGGTTTAAATATGGCAAAAGTCGCATCGTTCGCGTCAGGGGTGCCCGGAAGGGGGGGGGGCAGATTTTGTTTCTGTCGCCGATTGCCACGAAACTTACATATAAACATTCCCATGATATGAAGAATCCAACGGTGTGGTTTAAATATGTCAAAAGTGGCGTCGTTTGAGTCAGGGATGAACGGAAGGGGAGAGGGGCACCAAAATTGATAAAACTAATTTTAGCGCCGATTTCCACCAAATTGATATATATTCTTCTTCATGATATTAAGGAATCTAATTGTGCGATTTAACAACGCCAAATTGTTGTTTTTGGATGAGAGATTAGGAGGGGTGGGCACTAAATTTGATAATAAGTCGCCGATTGCCACCACACTTATACAAAATCATCCCCATAGTATGAGGAGTCTGATGGTGTGACTTTTATCTGTCAAATGTGGCCTCATTCGAGACAGGGTTGCATTGAAAGGGACAGGGGCACCAAAATTGATGCTTTTTTTAGCGCCAATTTCCACCAAATTGATACACGTTCTTATCCATGATACGAGGAATCTAATCGTGATTTAAAGACGCCATAGTGGTGCTGTTTGGGTGAGAGATGGAGAGGGGAGGGATTGGCACCAAATTTTATAAAAAAATTGTTTAGTCGCCGATTATTACCAAACTTATAAACAATCATCTCCATGATATGAGGAGTGTAATCGTGTGGTTTAAGGAAATCACAAGTGGGGCCATTCGAGTCAGTGGTGTATAGAGATGAGAGGGGCACACAAAATTATATCTATATGTTTAGTGCCGATTTCCACCAGATTGATACATATTCTTCTCCGTGATACGAGGAATCTTATCGTGTGGTTTAGATACACCAAATTGGTGCCCTATGGGTGAGATATATGGGGACCTTAAATTTGATACGAATTTGTATACTCGCCAATTTTCACCAATTTCATATATATGCATCTCTAATCTCTAATGAGTCGTAGTGTGTGCAGCTTGAGTCCGAAATAGGGACGGGAGGGTCACCAAAACTGATACAAAATATTTTTAGTACCAATTACCATCAAATTCAGACACGTTCTTCTCAAATGATACAAGAAATAAAATCGTGCTGTCTGTCTGTCTGTCTTTTTGTCTGTCTGTGTGCGTTCTATATATAACTTCACGCGGTACAATCGAGATGGCACCAAGGCGTTCTAAGAGGGGTAACCTTTTACAAGGAAGATAATGGTGCGGGTTAAAATTTTCTAAAATGAGGCTGTTGGTGGGAGGGGAAATTTAAAAAATATGGTGAAATAGTTTTGTCGCTGATTTCCACCAAACGAATACATAATCACCTTCGCAATATGGCGTTGATCGAGTCAGCGTTGCATCAACAATTGATTTAATAAACCAAATTCCACCAAAGTCATACACGTTTTTCTCTAATGATATACCATGAATTAAATCACATTTGGTGTCGTTTGCGTCACGGGTGGCGAGCGGATATGCACTATCATTGATATTCGCCGATATCCACATATAAGTTATATACAGTCACCAGGCCATCTCCATATCATTTTAAGTAGTTCGGCGTTCACATTTCACAATCCCGACATATGGTGACCCACATAAGTCACTTGAACAATTATATCTTCTTAACAGTCATATTTATATGGGAATGGCAATCAAGGCATTCACACAATGAGCTAGCAAAAAGAGATAACTAGAAGAAGCATTAAACGTATATTTATCATTCTATTGAAGAGATACATATATTCGTGCAAACTGAGAGACCTCGAACCGTCAGAGGATTGCATATATATAATAACAAAATTTAGTCTGTTCCATTCAATACACTTTCCACAAAAAGTTACAATTTGTCAAGAGATATGGAAGGCCTGTTCAAAAATAGTGGTCACAGTGTGCAGTCAAATATAGTTTCTTCTGATATACAAGAAAATGCAGTTAGTAGCACTAGACTTTTCAGGATCCTACCAATACTGACATCTGACAAGGGTTTTAGAACAGACTCGTCGACTGACATAAACAACTCAAAATCTCGCACTGTGCCTGGCACATGTAGCTGATATATCTGCGCAGCAACATTTCGTTTAAACTAAGAATATTTAGCCAATATATATAGCACCATGAACAGAGGAGCACCTGGAAATTTCTTTGAAACATCTGTATCTTCATGGATATATGATGGCCAGGTGTCCTCGAGATCTTAGTCCAACCCACTAGATGGATTGATACATCTCAATATGTAAAACCCAATTATAATCTTTTATCGAACTAATGTGTTTATGATGTTCATGTATCATATTATAACGTCTAATGTATACGCAGTTGTAAATAAATAAATACTTCATTATTGGTGGAACGGATTAATCTTGATAAACAGAATGACAATTAAGCAAGAGCATTCTCTATTCCCAACAAATATCCACAACATACATTAACCTGGGCAACGCCGGGTAACCCTGCTAGTATTAAATATAAGCAACAACTTTTCAACTCTCACTTTGAATTCCCAATATCTGAACTGATGGAGCATAACGGATAATTTTACCCACATGAAAACTAAATTTGTAGCACATTATGGTTAGGTTCACACTAACAACATGTATAATTGTTTTCACCATAAAAACGTTAATACTGCCATAATATCAGTCATATGTGCATTTTTGTATTTCGGGTATGACCTTGGCAACAGTTACCACTCATATAAGTAAGAATTATATGGTATTTTTTCCAGCCAGCTCAACACTAACAACAACTATTCTAATTGTTTTCAACATAAAAGTTCTATTAAGTGTTAAAGCTACCATAATATCAGTACTATAGGCATTTTTAGATTATGTGTGTGTCCCTAGCAACCGTCACCCCCTTTTAAGTAAGAAATATGGTAATTTGTCAGTCAGGTCAAAACTGACAACAATTATATTCACCATAAAAATGCTACACGACGTGGATTAGTTTGTTAGAACACATATAATATCAGTCATATGCATTAATCCTATGCCGGGTAGTTGCATAGCAACCGTTGCTAAGAAGGGCTGTCGCAAATGTCGCCACAGATGAAAATGAGCAGTAGCGTATAAGGAACAGATGTGGCAAGTTTCATGCTTTTATCACCCTTTTCACAGTTGTGTTTTCTACAACAAGCACTTGGACTAGCGGAAGAGCAAAATGTGACGAGAGCCAGTTTAGGGGGTAGGGTTATGATTTTACAAGTATTGACCACTTATCATGGGTATAGTTGCTACTCCCGCATATTATATTGCAGGAGTGATGTGTGTGCAGTTTTTAAAACAAATTGCTTGCGCCTACGTAATGAATAGCCCGAGAAATTTGACATCGAATAGGACAGTTTGTCTGAAAAAAATCGTCATTTTTTGGGGTCATTATGTTATTTTATATCCATATCTGCGAAATTCATTCAAATCCCCCAGTTTAATTTGTATTTCTGGTTCGAGAATTGTGTATTGAACAATATTGAGTACTTCTTGGTATATGTTTCCGCTGAAAAATTGTTATATCATCCCATTATTCCTATGATTGTGAAAAATAAAAATAAAACATTTTAATGGAAAAAAATTGGTTAACTCCGAAAGCTCAACTCCGAATTTAGGGGACTTTTCGTGACGCATTTGCGACGTTGTGGCCTAAATAATAAAAAAAAATCAGCTTTCCCGGATTAATTTCCTTACTTTTCCCCATTCACGCCTAATGTGCCTGGACTAATAACTTTTGGGCAGTTTTAGTTGCGCACATATGGCAGATAATAGACATACCTATTTTTTTCCCTGCTGCATCGCTACACATAAAAAAGCAGAAATTTCTCGCTGCTACATTCGGTATATTTATGTTAATTCAAACCTCCACAGCACTACTGCAGCCGCCACAGTGCTGCATTGAATAGCGTGGACATTAACTTTACTTAATATGAACGGTATCAATATGTACACCTCTTATCACAAAAGTGTTGATGACAAACACCATTATATTTTTAGATTTTCTCGTTGTTGTAACCACGGTATTTCGTTAAGAAATGTAACACTGTGGAGTAATTAAATCGAAAACTCGGCCGTTTCCAGTCGTAGGCCAATGTCCCCCAAACATATAATTACTTTCCACCGTACCGTATATCTTTGGTGTGCAGGAAACTGCACCACCAAAAATGTAAAGCTAAATATATGTTTGTATATCAATTAATACAATTTGATATTTGGCTGTCCGATTCTTATACGTATCTTATACTGGTATCGATTCTGATAATACAAACATATTTCAAAAATATTTTTTTTTTTACATTAAAACAAAGTCTACTTAATACCATGAATACCTATGCCAGATATCTCATGCCAAAAATCAGTTGCAAATATCTGCTAAATCAATTATTGAAACCAAAAACTGCTGACGAACAACGACAAACAATGTAAGTCAGATTACATTCAACTTGGAATTTGAATAAATTGTTGATGCAGATATCCAGAAAATTTAACTAAAATATGATAGGGACACACAAAAATGTCCCCCTAACATTAATGTTCCCCTAACAAATGTAGTTCCCCCGCGAAATGTCGCCCTAACATTGGTCGCAGGAATATATATATATATATCGATATGCAAAGGAGGCAATATTGAAACAAATTTATTGAAATACCTACGTCGAGCATGTTTGAACGTTATGAGCCATAGCAGATTGCTTAACATCACTTTAATATTCATATCTATACATTGTGCTTCATAACAGAACTATCGTTTGTCCATACCCTTCGTTAATATTGAGAGCATTTTCATTTTGATTGTGATGAACTCGCCTGTCTGATTTACCAGCCGCTTTTAAAATTGCCATGTGCACACTTTCGGTAGCCATTCCATCCGTATACGTTTATGTATATTTCCTGATAGTATTGTAAGACTTTTGTCCACCAATCGATTTAATGTTGATAGCATATGCCTTTAGGCCCTTTAGCTCGGAGTATGCTCAAAAATGTAAATAGGGATGTGTCCCCAAAGCATAAAACATTCGCCTCTCTTATTAGCCAGGTGATTTTCTAAAGTCTCCTGGACTGTCCGGAACCAACCCATGAATATAAATTGTGCATTTTCGTACAGTATTGCCTTTTGTACATAATGCCGTTTAACATTGATTGCACCGCCCTCAGTTAGTGTCTGCTCAATGCTTTAAATAGGATATGGGGTCCACAAAGTATCGACAAATTTCATGTTTCCTAGCCGCTTTTGTGAAGTGTCCTAGGTTTTCTGGAACAAACTCAACCATACAAATTGTATATTATTTACTGACAGTAATGACAGTTGCACACTTCCTCGTTTAATATTGAGAGTATAATCCGTCAGTCCGTGCTGTGTTCAAGATTTCAAATGGGGTACCGGTCCCAAAACAATCACAAAAATGTAACCCTTCCATTGGCGTTATACTGTACAATGAAACAAAATTCTAGCAGTGTGTTCTCGTCACTGAGGTTTCGTGCTCGAATGTTCCGTGCCCATTTAAGAATGAGCAGAACAAGGTGGTACTGTTAATAAAATATTCTATCTCAAAAAGAGTGTTTCTGTTCATAAAATATTAACTCCGAGCATAAAATAGAATATTTCACCTCACACTTTACATTCAAATTGGCAGCATTTTGTTCAGTAAAAACAAAAGCGGGTTTCAATTCGATAGTCTTCATATGCCATTTGAATTGTTGGATATGAGAACCTGTGACCAAAATATTCCAACTCAATTTCCAACTAAACAAAGTTTTGGGAGATAGAACATTTCGGCACCCACGCGTCGACTGGATTATCGTTATTAATTTGTCCCGAGTTGAGAAGTAAATATGTGCAATTGTGCATACGCCAGACGTCATATCTTGTGACATGGTACAAACGACTCGGAAATTTCGGCAATAGTAGATTATTGTCACACTTTTCCATATTGAATAAAGCCTAAGTAATCACCCATCAAGGTCATTCCCATGTAATGTGTCATGACCATTTAACACAATACTTGATAAGGTTTTCTATTGAAAAGTTTGTTTTGTATCCATTTAGATGCCGCAACCCCACCCCTAAACTCAGAAATAAAACATTTGTATTTCTCGTTTGGTGGGGATGCCGAATATATATTTAACAGAAACTGCTGAGACGGCTTTATCAATTATGATTCCCCTATCATGCCCTCCCCTGACTGATGGCGCCATTCATGAAAATTTAAACCACGCAATTAATTCCTCTCTTTTTTTAGATTTCTACATCTATTAAATTTTGACGAATCGGGGACAAATTAATATAGTTTATCAATGTGGTTGTCATCCCCTCCGCATTCATGTTCCCTACTCTGCCAATTGGTCATCTTTATACACACTTATCCAGACACGTTTGATGGAAAACGGCGACAAAAAATATAACATGTATTTGGTGCCAAGCCTCATTATCCGGGACTCGAACGGTGCCAATCTTTAAAATATATTATTAAATTCATCATTGAGGTGATTACATATAAATTTGCAAAAATCGGCGACAAAAATACTTTTTATCAATTGGAACGCCATCCCTGACTCGAACAGCACCAGTTTGGTGTCTTTAAACCAACGATTAGACTCATCATAGCATGGATATATTCAAAATATAAATTTGAAATCGGCGACAAAAGTATATTTTATCGATTTTGGTGCACTGCTCCTGACACGAACGGCAATAATTTGGCAGATTTAAACGACACAAGTAGATTCCTCATATCATGGCGACGATTTTGTATAAATTTGGTATAAATCGGCGACAAAATATATTCCTATCGATTTTGGTGCTCTTCTCCCTTCTCAATCCTGACTCCAACGACAACTATTTGGCATCTGTATACCACGCCATTAGAGTCCTCATACCTTAGCGATAATAATCTCATATATATTTTTGAAGACCTCTGTTTGTCTGTCTGTCTGTATGTCTGTCATTTATACAAATCTACGATTCTCGACCGATCGGGACGAAACTTGGTACGTGTGTGAAGTTTGACCGGGCGGTGGACGTTGTCGAGTTGGCGAGCCCGTGCGGCGCCCGTGCAGCGCATGCGCAGACGAGATCTCGGAAACGGGTGGAGCTATCGACTTGAAATTTACTATGTGAATGTATCTTGCCCCGGATACGAATTTTATCGGGTCGCCGAGCGCGTGCGACGCCAGCTTCGCGCATGCGCAGACCAGATCTCGGAAACGGACCGGACAACGTCGGGCTGGGTAGAGCTATCGACCTGAAATTTGTTTTTTGAACGTCGGGCTCATCGGCTAGTCTCTCCTATATATCTTGATACAATCTGTATTCGAGAGATAACCCACATCCTCCGGACCTCAATGATATGATCGTGAATGAGTATTGATATACCCCACTAAACTTTGACAAACACCAGTAATGGTGTGTAGATAATTTACATATCTCTCTTATATGTTTTGATACAATCTATCTAATTTACATATCTCTCTTATATACTTTGATACAATCTATCTGTTTGTCTGTCTGTCATTTATACAAATCTACGATTCTCCACCGATCGAGACAAAACTTCCTATCTAGGGGTAAAATCCCACGGATACGGTCGTTGTCGCGTTTTGGAGAAGCTCCGAGCACCGCTTCTCCCTTCCACTCCTTCTCCCTGCGCAGACGAGATCTCGGAAACGGGTGGAGCTATCGACTTGAAATTTGCTATGTGAATGTATCTTGCCCCGGATACGATTTTGTCAGGTCGCCGAGCCCGTGCGACGCCAGCTTCGCGCATGCGCAGACCAGATATCGGAAACGGGTAGAGCTATCGACTTGAAATTTGGTATGTGAATGTATCTTGCCCCGGATACGAATTTTATCGGGTCGCCGAGCCCGTGCGACGCCAGCTTCGCGCATGCGCAGACCAGATCTCGGAAACGGGTAGAGCTATCGACTTGAAATTTGGTTTTTGAATAGCCCGGACGACGTCGGGCTCATAGGCTAGTCTAATATATATTTTGGGACTTCTGTCTGTTTGTGTGTTAGCTATGGCCGGGAAAACTGCCGGACGGATTTAGCCCAAACTTCCTATCTATGATTAAAAACCACATGAAGTGTCGTCGCATTGCTTTTCAGAAGCTCCGGGCACTCATTCTACATTCCCACTGCCGCCGTCTTGGAAATGTGGGGGTTAATCGCGTGATAGTTAAAGAGCATTCGTATCCGCAGTGTCGTTGATAAATAGTGTTTCGACACTGTTAAACCGTTACATAGGAAATATGCATGCATTTCCATTGCATAAAACTCGCTTCTACGAATCTTCACAAGGCTGGCAAAATTGTTAATAAATGCGTTTATGTCTCTTCGATACTTGCCTAATACAATTAAAGCGTGGAGTCTGTCCATTTTCCCATGAAAAATCGAATTCTACGACCACCGGTTCGAGATATGTTATTATTTCCGACATCGTCATTGTTGTCACTCGAAATCATTTCGGCGTCAATTCATCCCTTGCGACTGTTTTTGACGGGTCAAATCGTGATCCCGACCAGACCTTGACCTTCAAAATGGTCAATTCAAGGTAAAATCGGGTAAAACGGACGGATTTCGACTAAATTTTATACCTAGGGCTACTTTTGTCAGGGGAGTGTTTTGGACGGGTCAAATCGTTACAGCGACCTGACCTTGACCTTAAAATGGTCAATTCAAGGTCAAAGCCCGGACGAAGTCGGGTCATCTGCTAGTTACATATACATTTGGTGGAGATCGGCGACAAAACAAAATTATCGACTTTGTTCCCCCTCCCCCTTTTCTTCCCCTGACTCCGACAGTATCACTTTAGACTCATCTTAGACCACTTTGCTGCCATCTGGGTGGTCCCCTGTTAATTTATATAGAACACAGGCAGACAGACATTCGCAAATATAGATATAGATATTTGTCTATTTAGGTGGCTGGTATTACTCTATATATGTTATGAATATCACGAACATTTAGTCCGTCTATTTGGCACCCGGAGACTTGGAGTCGCCTAATGTACATGTAGTCTAAAATAGCCAGAAATGTGATGACGTAGAACATAAGAGTTCGACCTGCGTGTGTCTGAAATCATACGTGACAGATATTACTCTGTATATGTTTTAATATCTCGAACATTTAGTCCGTGCTATTGGCGTCCCGGGGACTTTGAGTGGTCGTATGTAGTCTACAATATCCAGAAACGGTTTTTTTTGGGGATACGTGATGACCTAGAACATAAGAGTTCGAGCTGTGTGTGTGTCTGATATCATACGTAGCCGGCATTACTCTCTATATATCAACGTAGACACGCCTTTACGAAGTCCACGTAGTGTCTGTTTTGTTCGCATTCCCCCATGCGCTATGCACCTAACAGACTGAGTGAGCTACAATGACATATATCAACCATGCAGACACGCCATTCCCCCATGTACCGTCTGTTCGGTTCGTCTTCCCTCCGACACCGCAATATGTCTTGTAATAGTATAAATAAATACATAAATCAACAATGTGCTATGCAACCAACCAACTGCATGACTTAACGAGACACCTAGGTTGCCTGTAGACACGACATCACCAACTCCGTATATCTGGTTCGCCTCCCCGACGCCGCTATATATCTTTCTCGTAATACTATAGATACGAAATCAACAATGCGCTATGCACCTAACCGACTGAGTGAGCGAGAAGGACACCTATGCTCCATGTAGGCACGTCGTTACCAAATCCACCCTGACATACGATACCCCCGCCAATATCACAATGCCGTCTATGGTTAGATGTCGTACCGATACGCCGTATACAGGAACATAGTTCAATGATTTGAAATCTGAATTAAAATATAAAACTGAACATATATTCGATTTATCCCAATTTACATGTCAGTCACTGGGAGTGCATATGGTGCACGAAAGACGTGTAAATGAAGTGAGCGAGATCTGAGCGAATTGGAAGAATGTCTCTTGATGTATAATAATGTGTACCTCTGTTTATATTTACATTCCTTCATTGATGTCTGTTTATTCCAATAAAAAAGTTTAAAAAAATTAAAACATTGCTGTTACAGCATAATTACCGATAACATTTATTTAAATGTTTCAAATAATATATCAGAAAGTAAATCCTTACTTGACGGCAATCATTGGAAAATGTGTCAACCATTGAACAAATATTCTAACAATCGCATTAAGTCTAAGATATTTAACATATTTGAACTTACTACATGTTTAGCGATGTTTCTTGACAAAATCACTGTTAAAGTTTTGTTTACATGACAATGGTTTCAACACACGAAATTTCGTTATTGGAGAACTTTTATTAATTAATAAAACAATAAAGTTTATCTATTTATTCACTTTCTTCTCAGTGGTGATGTTTTTACATACTTTAATATTTTTTTGCACCTTGCCCACTGCGATCGCATTGTATAACAAAATGGGTTTCGCAGCCTAAAATTTGATTTAAAAACGTGGATTTTCGCACTGATTCTCGAACTGAATACACACATTTTATCGTGTAAAATGTTCTTTCCATGATCAGCGAACGCATTGTTTTCAAACAGTAAACTACAAATGAGCCAGAAAATCGAAAATCAGATAAATCAAGCCTTTGTTGAATATATCTCTACCGACACCGTGCACATCCTTTTTTTTCTCTTAATCCATAGAAAATGACAGGATATTGGGAATAGCGATTATATAGAACATATTGTCGTCCTCGTCTTCATCGTCGTCCTCATCATCATCGTCGCCATAATCACCATCGTCGCCATAATCATCATCGTAGCCATAATCATCGTCATAATCATCATCATCATAATCATTATCATCGCCATAATAATAATCATCGTCGTCATCGTCATCATCATCAACATCATCGTCGTCATCATCATCATAATCATCATCATCATCACACCCAACGTCAACAAAACCTCTTCGAAACTTTATATTTAAAGCATGTTTCAAGTATTATTACCAATACCCAAAGATAAATATCTGGTGTAGCATATATTTCACCTTAAGCTATTTTAAAATATAGGTTGCAATCACAAGTGTTGTACTGTTTTAAAATTACCACATTTTCTTCCCAAACTCAGAGACATTTATTGAGAACAAATATTTGATAGTGACAGAAGCTCCTGCTGACAGCATCTCCAACTCAAATTTATTATTTATTATTATTTGTTATTGTATACCTACGAAGCTACACAGAACTAACACGGAAGAAATACACTTTCATTAACAAGGACATGGAGTATTTAAAGGGGGACTGTAAACGATATCCAACCAGTTATGGGACCATCTTATATTGTACTCAACATAATATATGCAACAAATTAATTAATTTGAGCGATGGATGATTGCAAAATACACTCATGTGCTCTAAGAACGATGTAAACAGCATGATAATAATAATGAAAATTAATTTATGACTCGAGCCTTGACGAAAAATGAAAGAGAAACTTGAATAATTATGTCGCAACTTCGTTACAAATAAACGTTCGATCATGCTCATAAATAGCCGATGGAGCCTATACACTGAACGCCGCCGTCTTTACGGGCAGCGGCTATTCGCCATCGGATGGAATTATGCATATGTTCCATCCGATATGAACAAATGTAACTGCTGTTGTTTACATACTCTTGGAATTATGCAAATGTTCCATCCGATATGATCAAATGTAACCGTTGTGTTTACAACACGTGGCTATGTTGTAAAGACGTGTCGGTTTATTATAAGATTCCCTACTACTTATAATGGATCGGGAATCAAAATATTCGGGACCACAGCCATGCCTAGCGTCCTTTATAAAGTACACTGAATCAAGGAGTTATTTTCGCTAGATATATCCACAAATTGCAATAACTTTTTCATATATTCATTTAAAAACAGTTTTGTGATAATACTGAAATAAGTTATAACATGGGGTTAAACATATTTATTGTGCGAAATTACCTCGCTTGTTCGTTTATTTTCCATGAAAAAAACAGCAACAATTAAAACCCGACTTACAGGCAAAAATAATGCTAAAATTGCTGATCGAATTTAGTATCATGCTGTACTGTCAAGGATGTTCTATATTTATACATTCACGAACTTTCCATAGTGGAATATTCCACTACAAATCACCCATCTAAGCAGAAATTATAAGCGTCCTTTTAAAAGGACGCTAGGAATATATGGGTTTTAAGTTAGAATCGATATCACGGAGACAGATAAAACATCCCTCGATCAGCACGAAGTTTGATCTGGCGGCCTCAACTCGGCCAATGCCACCATTAATTTGAAAATAATTAACAACATTAACCTAATTTATGTCAAAACTACAATATTATTACAAACACATGAACACTACGGTACCGTTATTTGGAATTTAACTATCGGTAACAAAGTTTTCGAGAAAGCGGAATCCCAACTTCCATCACATGCATAAACTGTAGAAGAGCGCATGTCAAAAGCAATTTCAAACCCAGGCATCGACGAGACCTTGAACGATTAGATTCATTGAAGACGCTGTATGTACTCTGAGCAAAGATTTGCCTCTCAATAACTAAGGAAGTCGTCATTAAGATGTTTCACTCAGCTCTACCATGTAGCATGATATCACTATTAGTCTTCAGTTTTCCCGTTTCCAACATGGAAAGAATAATCTTAGCAAAAATAACTAAGATTATTGATGTGACTAAAATGGCGGTCACGCTCCAACAGAATTCGGCTATTTTGACCGAAATTTGTTGAAAAACATGGCCGCCAGCGGCCATCTTGGCATTTACTCTTTGTATGACTAAATCAATTGGCGTACCCTACATACCATATCCTTCATCCCATCATGATCAAGCTTTATGTGGATCTTCAGTGTGACTTCTTCTTTATCATTCTTTTCATTGCTCAACAAACAATTCACTCTTCCCCAAGCTGAGCTAATGTTGAGCGATGACACAAGTGCATACCGTATCGACAAACCCATTCACACTTGCAT
The DNA here is from genome assembly GCA_032622095.1 of Siphonodentalium dalli. Classification (NCBI taxonomy): domain Eukaryota; kingdom Metazoa; phylum Mollusca; class Scaphopoda; order Gadilida; family Siphonodentaliidae; genus Siphonodentalium; species Siphonodentalium dalli. The sequence continues at coordinate 92,971,792 of CP136068.1, forward strand.
AGTTCTGTGTTAATTATATATAAATACCTTTATTTCCTCCGTAATACAGAGGGCTTACATTTTGACAGACAATAATTCTGAACACAATACAATGAAAATTAGTCTTTACAAACATTTAGCTCGAAGAATAGCAAACGTATATACATGCACATACCATAAATACACTCATACACACCACAGCTACCCTTGGTTACACACCATTTTACGCACACCTTATATACATACCCGCATACATATACTAATGCACACATACATACATAGACACACATACAGACTCGCTCAGCTCCTAGTACTTTCGTGCATGCACTCGAAGATACACGCATGTGCAAATGGAGAGTCATGGCGGACTATTGACATGCAACAGAAGATGAGCATACATGTATATGGTCAGATACAACCGTGATATCAGATATTGCAGATTTATCATTTTGACAAGTACATGTATGCTGCAAATACTAGTCAGAAATATAAGATGACCATCGTCGATCATGGTGGTATATAATATAAAAAAATGTACAACAAACTTGATCGGCATGTGAACTCACCATTCCGCGAATGTCCTAATATATAGGGACCAACGTTTCATCCACACAAAAACTGTAAATCTGCTCGCTCATTGTGGCAGATTAATGGTCAATACACATTGCGGCCTTTATACAGGGCTTTGAATTATCCATTCAAAAGTTGGGCTCGCATGTGGACGGGGGTAGGCGGACTTGTTGGTGTTTATATGTTGAAGAGTGACAGGGCGATATAGAGGTCGTGGACTAGTGCGTCACGTAACAGTAATCATGTTCGCTTCTGTGTTTTCTTAAATGCGTTTATGATAGAGTTTCCATATTTTAACACTACTGCGTGTTGTGTTCAGGACAAATGCATTGAGGTCACGTATCTTCTCTCTAACGTAATGAGACAGAAATACAATTAGTTGATCAGTTGTGCGCAAATTATCTATTTCAAGGAAGCAATGTGTGTCTAATTGTTCAAGGAGGTTGAACCAAATTTCATTTCTCGCTTCATTTGAGACCGAACAAGCGAAGACTACGTCTTCTACTATATTGCCATGTCGTTTGCCACAAAGCTAGCACGCCCCATTCTCCTGGGAGACTGTGTTGGCCAATAACTTCGATGGTTCCAGAAATTCAAAGTTATGTTGAGGATAACACCTACATGCGTACCGGAGTGGGGGTATGTTCAGTAGTGAGGTATAATTATTTGCGAAATTGAGCATGGAGTTATCATTGGCAACGCGGGTTCTCAAGTCTCCTTCGTGAACATGTGATATTTGCAAAGACACTAATTGTGTCCTTCGATGGAAAGTGTCATGTTTCAACAAAGGACGACAATGAGATGTAAGGTGATATTTCTCTAAAATTGCAAACAATTAAAAAATGAACGAGGAATTAATGGCTGTTCACCCATCCATATGGCTCTCAGTGCGATATATAACACAATTGTTTTGAGGCTTTATCAGAATCTGCAGAGACACGAACGAGGCTTAGTTTTTCTTTTGCCTACAATTGATGTGATCGGTGCAGTTCCGAGAAGCCCTAGGACAACATCCGTTCTTCTCTGTATGGGAGCCCCTAAATTTGCTGTAAACAAAAGAGCTGCGTTGTTTTCCTAGTGAGTCATCGGTTGACATCAAATCCCCTACCGATGACACCGCGACTCGCACTATGTGGTTGTCTATTGATAACCGGTTTGACGGGTCGTTTAGTTTATCCACATAAAAAGACAAGCGGATACCTGTACTCGCCTCAATCCTGAAAGCGCTAATGCTATATATTCAGTCGTATCTGTCGCCCACGGTATTCATCGCATTACATTCGGAGTAAATGGTCGCAAGCATTCTTTCAGAAATGGTCACAAGAGCAAGCACAATATAACTCATAACGTGTACATATACGGGCAGCTGTTTGTAGGACTGATGTGTTCAGGAGAACACAAAAGATGAGACAGTTGGATATGACGCGCGCTGTGAAATAGATTAGGGTTTATATCCGTGCCTGTCGCTTGTGTGTTTATCGGCGAACGGTCAAACGATGAAGTTTGACTATTTCACTTTCCTATTTAAAAGTATTGAAATTTTGATCACAGCATTAGAACTGTTTGGGCATGCAGCTTGTCTTCAAAATATGTTTGAACTTAGTACTGGGAAGCGCGCAAATACAACCGGTGCTGAATTCATACAGAACTTGACGGACACGACCGAACTGGAGTGTGGGAGGTTGTGTACCCAAGTTGATCAGTGTTCAGCTGTAACATTTTACGCATCACTGGATACTTGCTTACTGACGTCAAAGTGGACAGAGGATACACAGCAACTTGAGAATCAGGACGGCGCATTATATATGCGGAAGGTATGACTAAACGCACACAGAAGGTATGATTAAACGCACACGACTCAGTCGTTTCAAATAGCCTATAAAACAAGTACTAGAAAACATAGTTAGGAAAATGGAATATAAAACGAAAACAACGTTGAAGATTTGCGATCGGTAATGTCGAGAATTTGCTGAGAACGTGCACGGAAAAACGAAAATATAGCATTTCTATTCTTACTTTTCAATATTTGTGATAGCAATATCATACCTTCGTGTGATGTCCACCAAAAGTGTTCAAAGCAGTTCACAGATCCATACTTTATAGTGGCCTTCGATCTTGATTGATATGGATAGAGTTAATTTCTGGGGGAAAATAGGGAATAGTTAAAATGCATACTTGTATCATCCAAACAAAATAAGTTTTGGCAGTATTCGTTGCAGTATACAAATAAAACTTACAGGAAAGTGAACACGAAATTGAATGCCAATACTAACCTGTTCTAAGTATTCTTTAGATTTAAACACATATATTTATTGTCTACTGAAAATAATTAGAATATAGAAGCATCCTACATCTCTTTCTTCGCATCCTTTCCCCGTTTATCTGTAAAGGGACATTCAAGTTATCATCTGCAACACTTATTATGGACGAATGCGACTCTTCGCTTGCTTATACACTGAAAGAACGTTTCCGCTTCATCCAGAGAATTAGGTGTGTCATATGACACGTAGCGATACGGTAGCTCATAATATGATTCCAATTAGTGCAGATGCGTCATCTGACACGCTAAATGTGTCGCTCTTTGTCGCAAGTTTCTAGACAAAATTACTAATATCCTTTCCGACACACCGAACGTGTCGTTTTTCAGTGGTATGTGTCACATGACATGTTTCTGTGCAGATATAAAGTGATTTCCATCCCCTCGGAATTGAGACCGTGCCCAATTCGTCATCTCAGGTTTAAACCTGGTTTATGTAAACCTCTAGGTTTAAACCGCCGTGAGTCAGCAAAATCCGTGGTTTAAACCCGCGACCGCAGATCTAAGTGACGCATTCGTCACCTCTGGTTTAAACCTGGTCCAGCCAGTCAGTGGTTTATCAGTAGTGTCTCTGTATTGTCAAGATAATTAATCGTACTTTCCTACTGCGGACCGCCTCGTTTTATTGATTGCGAAAATCAATAATTACGACAGCGACCATATCTTGATTGGAAATTTATAAGCGAGAAGCACTCACACATATAAAGCGTGTGGAGATAAGTTTTTGTCAATTTCGATACTTTGTTTGCGTTTTATAAGCTTAAACCGGCAACTAAACCATCTAATTCGGCGGTCCAGCTAAACCAGCTTTACCGAGGCTAAACTTGAGATTCTCTTTTCTGTCAAAAACCCCTTCATAGCGCTCACCTTACTATTTGAAATCTAACACAACCTCTGGACTGACGAGCCCGGCCCTGGGCGGCCACTCTGGCCCACCCCTCGCTGTCGGCTACTCTGGCCCATGGGCCAGAGAGGCCGCCCCCGGTAATCAAGTTGTTTACCCGGGGCGCCATTCTGGCCCATGGGCCAGAGTGGCCGACAGCGAGGGGTGGGACAGAGTGACAGGTCCCAGAACTGGGGACGGCCACTCTGGCCCATGGGCCAGAGTGGCCGACAGCGAGGGGGTGGGCCAGAGATGCCGCCAACACTACTACCGAGTGCATTTATAATAACTTGATATTGTTATCAATTGATATTGCTACATTTACTGTACATGCATGCTATTTTCACATCAGGGCGAGAAGCCATCAATTTCTCGCCCATACCTGGATGAGATATTCACACACTGAAAAGGTGTCATATTTCTCCATATTTAAGGAACTCGAAATAATTTCGAGATACACATGTGTTTCCAACTATTGGTGTAAATGTGGGTTACGTTATGGTTTGAGTAGTATGGATGTTTAATGATGAATTATGTATTTGCTTAACAGAACCTGAATTTGATTACTTAGCTCCAAGAATATTTATTCTGAGCAAATAGAATGGGAACGTAATTCAGAACAATTGGAATGGGAATGGACATTATACATGAACACAAGACAGCCAAACAAAGGTTAAAAACTGAAGTGTTGTGCAACAAGCAATATTTTTACGCCGTGCATTTAAACGTGTCAAATTACATGGAGTTGATTCACTTACTGCGTCAACAAACTATATAATAGGCGACATAGCGCCACGCACCTGCTGTGTCAAATGACAAATGGCGCGATAAAGCTCGACTGGAAAAGTTCTAAATGCCACAAATAAACAATTCAAATACATGCATGTGTTCATGTCATGATGTGAAACGTTATGGCCGGATTCGTCATCTCCGGTTTAAACCTCCGAGTTTAAACCTGGTTTAAACCTACATTGGCGGTCCAGCCAAACCGGGTCTAAACTGGCGTTTTTGTCGTTCAGTTACCAACTAATTGACAACTCGATTTGGTGATATGAGCATACAGTCAAACTACCCTCTTACCTATTGGACCAAAAGACAAGCCGATATAATGTTTATTGACGTCATAAATAATCGCGAACGCGTGCAAGATTTATTCATTGAGAAATGAGTATCTCTCATGGACCATTAATCCGATCTGTTTGTGTGTTCCACGGTATAAAACCGTTTAAGTAACTGGCAGACTGTAACCAGTATCTGTCAGACCGTTGTATTTTTTACGGTTCAACACCGTTTAATATTAATATCAAGACCGTAACTAATAAAGGTCAGACCAATGGTATTTTTCATGGGTCAACACCAATTTTTTGCTCTTAATTTGCTAATTTACTTCAGAATTAGCCAGGTTCCCATGGTGACAATATTAATTCCAGGTAGGCATTACGATTCGTATGTTTTTGAATGGTCGAAACTAGTATTATTCGTAACTGAAAAAATACATCTTAGTTCTTATTACCATCATAGATTTGATGAAATGTAAATCCACAATGCATAAAGTGATAGACAATACTTATGAAACTTTGCAGTTTGCAGAGGATCAAACTTGTTATCTGCCTCGTGGAATTTAATCCGGAAGAAGGCTGCGCGCGCGTAATGTGTTCACTAACTTCTGTATTAATATGGCTGTAAATAAAACACGATACTAGTAATAGCTGATAAGCAAACCCGTCACTATTCAGTTACGAGTAATACTAATTGACCATTCTAAAACATGAATCGGCATGCCCTTTTATGACATAAAAAGAACAAAGCTACATGTTTCACAGTTAAAACTCAAATTTATGTACATGTAAAAGTAAAACATCTTAATGGCAACTTTTTGGTAACATTTAAGGCGTGAAATTGTCCTGCCACTTGTAAACACAGTTTTTGTTTTAACAAGTTAATCCGTACATCGTGACAACACAGTACCAGTCAGAAGAAGTGGTATTTTTAGGCGAACCTTTATTGCGACATTGAGCATGCTTACTTTCGAAAAAAGGCTTGATTATAGCACAATACCAAAAATCTGTCGCGCTTATTATTGCGATATTGAACGCAAAATATTGCGATGCTAAGCGCGCTTAATTTCATACATACCCGATAGTGTTATATTTATATTAGATAAATAATGTGCATGTAGTGTACATATAGTGTACATATAGTATTTACAACTATAATTATATACAAATCTAAAACTTTGTCTCTATTTATACAATAAACAATATAGAAGAAGCAATAATTTGATTTAAATGTCACAATTTTGAGCGCAGGACGTCGCTATATTAAGCGCAAAATATTGGGATATTAAGCACAAAATATAGCAATAATATCACAAGCGACACGATTATAAGTGTTTCTACTTGGCGCAAAAAATAGCGCGCTTAATATACCACTTCCTTTGATTGGTATTGTATATAAATAACAGCTAGTTGGGATTGAAACCTTCATGACAACAGCAGATCCCATAATAACTGTAATAATCGATGAAATGTTACTGCATGATGCATCAAACTGTATACTAGTATCATGACACTTAGTATCAATATCAGTGAGTCAGCCAAAGATAGTTTGATAAGAACATACAAGCAATAGTGCACTCCCGGTAAATTGTCGTAATAACTTGACGATAAGGTGGCGAATGATGACAATGTCTCATATCCACACGTTTCAATGAAAATTGATGAACATATAAATGTACATGCATGTGCTTTGAAACAATCAGAACACTGTCAACGGGATTGAACAAAAGGTCATTGTCAACATTCTAATAGTAATAGCTGCTCGTTGTTATTATTGTCACTATTGGTTGACATCGAAGCTCGTGTTAATTGTACCTGTATCCTCTTGTCAGTAAATGTGCCAGTGTTTTGATAGTCACAGCACTGTCTATTTCAACATCAACACTGAGTTCAATGATGTCAGGTTACAGTCGACCTAAGTTCATGCCATGAATCTCTACTCTTCTGGTATACGGTCCAGTTCTCACAATTTAGTGGATAATGTCAATGATTAATTTGGTTTTCGCAGAATTGAAACCTGTCTGGTTAACAAAGGAACCGAAATCAGACCGTCTTATCGACTGTTCAAACCAGCAAAGGTAACATTTTACCAACAAACAATAGTTTGTAAAGCGACTGCGATTAATTACACAAAATGGCGATATAAAATAGGTGAGTGCAAACGGGGGGGGGGACTTAAACCCGGACTTAATTCGTACTCATGATAAGACGGACCGTATAACACAGACTGAATGCCGGATCATTGTATTGAATACAAACAATTAATAATACATATTAAATATCATTGCCGTATATAATTTGGTCGCCGATAAATATGAACTTTGATTCACGAACATTTTTAATTTAGACAATTTTCATGGGCACATAAAATAGCGGTAAAAACCGTAAAACTGATGAAATTGTATGGGATCGTCAGATTATGACGGTCCGAAACTGTCAAACCGACAGCATTTTCTAACAGTGTACTTCGCATAATAACAATAACGTTCCAGTGCTTTGAAATTCCAACATGTTACTTCACATTAACCAAAACAGTGAGTCCAGATATTCAATAGTGTAACAAAGCGCCGAATCATCACTTGGAAATCAAGTGTGTTTCACTTGAGAAGATTCAGGGAATGGCTAATATAATGATCGATCCGTGGAATACAGTCTGGCGAATGCCTATCGCGAGCGATGGTCTCGAAAAAATGTACACAATGTCTAGATACCAGAGATTCAGAGGCGATCTTATCGACAAATTTCCAAAAGAGTGTTCAGAAATATTTCTTCTAGAAACTAGTAAATAATTCACGAAAGAACACAAGAAGTGGAGTATGTGCCGAGACAAAAATACGGAAAATAATATAAATACATATACCTGGTGACATTTATGCAGTTAGAAAACAAACATATATACAATTTAGTAATACAATGATTACAGCTCTATATAAGTAAAATGTATCATTTGTAAAATTTACTTTTTCATTTAGAGTTGTACTCAGGGTTACAGACTCCAGTGTCTACATGGAATATATTGTAGCACAATGTCGGTTTGTTTCGCTGATCAATGTCACAACCAATAATATATTCCTGTTCAGTAGCAGGTACACTGTAAATAATTTATAAACTATAATGTTATCAAGATGTAAAGCAGGATTAACCGGCCAACAGCACCGAATACACACTTATTCAACTAATAAATTTATTTAGTCTATGTATTGGTCCACAGAGTTGCCATTCGAGAGTAATTGTCCACTAGATTAGTTAGTCCCGGTAGTCCCGCGACAAAGCGACAGGGGCTAGTTTTGGTAATATGTCATGTGAAATAATGTTGAGCCATAGACATCAGCTAATATAAGAGTCAGTTACAAGGAAATATTTTGTTCACAATTATATTTCTATCACGAACAGGGACAGGAACTATTGCTATGCTAGAACACTGCACTATTCAGATGTGATCCATTTGTGTTTTTGTGAAAAACACACAAGACCATGATAATGATATCCTGCGATATATAGCTCCGGAGGGTTGTTGATAAGCGACATACCCTTTGTAAGTTATTACGACTCCCAGACTCCCGCATACATTGTGTTACTCTTGGCGTTTGCAGGTGGACATTTGTGTGAACGGAGGAACTAGTGATGGCCGTCGAACATGTTCGTGCCGAGAAGGATACACAGGCCAGCACTGCCAGGACATAGGTACATACCATTATAGTATACAACCCACGGAATATCAAAAGCATTGCGCTGCCCCAAAATTTCCCTAAGTTTGCCAAATTTGTGACAAATGAAAAATATTTTGTGACAAATTATCTTAGAAGTTTATAAAACATTACTTTGCGTTGACAATACCTGGATTTAGACTGCATACACAAAAGTTCAACTAATTTGTAAACACAACGAGCACACATATAGCCATATGACGGTCTGGGACCCTGAATTACTGTGTCTTGTTCGCATTTGTAACATTGCGACTGGGATCTTGAGATCAATATAGGTCGATAGTTACAATAAATACTTTTAGGGACATTATGTGCCACTTATTGAACTCAATTTATTTAGAAAAGTCCGGCCCCTGTGTTCGTCTGCATGAAGCAGAAAGATCGTTAATTATTAGACTATTACTGATATGGTATGGATAGCGAGTATCACCCTCCTCTGAGAAAACAGGCGCTGGAAAATTGCTTTGAGTTCGGATTTATGTTCCTAATATATAAGCATGTACATCGTTACTTGTGTTTTTATCAACATGTACTAACAAACTGGTTATCGTTTTAGGCTTCGAATCAACCATGCGCGTTTTAGTGACCAATTGCTAATTCTAGTTTCACCCGTTCTATACTAAATGGATTCTCCGAGTCAGTTATATAATACAAGGTGTACATTTGAATGGTCCAGTAAATGGTTTGGAAGGGTATTAATGTGCTTAATACAGACAACAGATAAATAAAAGTGCAGGAAGATCCATATTTATTCATTGACATCTTTAGATAATAAGTTTTGTTGAACTTATTATCTGAACATTTCCTACGGAATGACAGTTACTACTCATCAATGATGCTTTACTATAGAAAGGGTTAATTCACCTTTCTTTTCCAGCTCTGAAGAAATTATTTATGTATCTAGGTTCAAACGGCCATCTGCGTTTTAGTGAGCAAATACACATGTTGGCAAAATATACCCTCATGTCCAGTTCTGATATGAAGGATAATGTCAAACGAGCCGTCGGTTTCACTCTTATTTTCGTGTTATTTTGACATTTATTGTGTTAATTGCAAACTTGACAAAACTTTCGCTCACATTCTTACGGCGAACATAAACTGTTTTAACAAACGTACCAGGGTGATATCCTATTTTTCGTATATATTACGTCAGGGAATATTTTCTCATTCTTTTGCAGATTGCTCACTGGCGGGGTTCAGCATCCACACTCTGGGTGGCATCAAACGATGTCTGAAATACGACTCGATTCGTAAAGCAGCAAGCGCAGCTATGGCCGCGTGCTCATCTATGGGTGCACATTTGATCCTCATAGAGAGTCGTCAAATGATAGATGAATTACAGGAACTGCGACAAAACAGCGGGTGGGCGACAGGTGCGTAAAATGGTTCACTAATATACGCGTTTAGTTTACAGTGGTATGGGTATTCCTTTTAAAACGAGCGCGGGGAGCAAAATGGGAGTTGAGATAGTTTGATGCATACCAGAAATACTCACACAGTGACAACATATCATCTGGAAAGATTTATGAATGCAATATAAATTATCGCCTAATAAAGAAAACCGAAGGTTACTTCGTTATTATATATGTGAGGAATATTTTAAGTCGTTTTTGGAACATATACAGCTCAGATGCATGTTCGCTGACTTATCTAGACCCACAGGACAGGAAACAAGAGCGCACGTATGTCAAATTTTGCGAATCGAAGGCTATATATGCTCATTTAGTAGACAAATTAATTAATATTTCAACAAGTTGAAAATTGCGAAGTTATTGTCAGGAACTCTGTTCATGATACAACACTATATTCCCATAAGCTCCCCCAGCCGATGTGCCTTTATAGGTTTTGAAGACTTTATTTTTATGATATTCTATGTCGCTTTTTATGTTTTTTGGGATCTTTTTTGTCAAAATTGTACATGTTGGTGGGGTAGGGGTAAATACCGGGCAAAATTGACATAGGACGCACTGGATATGGTTTCAACGTGAAGTGTTGTTATCCTATAATAGTAATATACAACAAAATTTAACATGAATATGTTATGTTATTTTTCACATAATATTTTTTCGAATGATGTGAAAAAGTCACACTGGCAGTATTCTGAGGGTCGACGCCACCATAACATTAATGTCTATAGCTATTGTCCCGTTTTATTGTAAAGCGAAATGGCTGAAGTAGTTCTGTTTATAGGGGCAGAAATCGACAAATCTGGCGCACGGGTGGAATGTCTATATATGACAATTATCTTTTGGCAGACACTTATGGGGTGAGGATAAGTTAATTAATTAGTCATACCAGATTATGATCACGGAATGTTGAATATAGAAATGATTTGTTGTGGAGAAAATTGACCATACTTTCCAAAAATGTATCAATATAAAAAACTAAATAACAAAATAATTTTATAAAATATAAAACATCTTGCTCTATAATGACATATGTTTGGAATCGCTACATGTGTTTTAACATCTACTAATAGCATCCACTATTGACAGTGTAAGTACAGAAAATAGCACCACATCTTCGATTGTCATGTCCTAATTATACAGTATAAAAGTGGTCTTCTCGCCACAGATAAATGGTGGTCCGGAAAAGCGGTTTCTCCAAAATAAAAGCGGATTATCATATCAACCAAAAACAAAGATAATGATGTCCCCACGTAATATACTGATTTTACCTCATGCGAATATGGTTATGTTTGGTCGGAGAAGTCATGAATGCATGCATTTATCGGGGAACAGTTTAAATATGGCCTGACTAACCAGCCACTCTTAGTACTCTGTCACATTATTAAACCTGTACAAACAATTTATCGGAATTTGTTCTCGCTGAGGCGAGACAATTCTATTTTTAGATAAACAATATTGCAGAACAACAAGAATAACAACATAACACAAGTTTTCTGACTGAATAAACGCATTACCAACAACTGTAAATGTACAGAAACAATATGGGTAGAATGACCTCTGGAAGACGTGTGCCATTCACAAGAAACGGCTTGCAAATATGATATATTATTTGTGCCTAATCTTTGGGGACCGACTAGCATATCTGAAGGCTGCAACTGACCAAGGGCGTATACTGTCCCGTGATGTCGGTAACGTGAAAAGAGGATTATTTTATCGGGACATAGAATAGTTAACCCCAGGCAGCCTGATTCCATTTGAAAACCGACTGACAAAATGCTGTGTTTTCCATGCTTTTGGAAATCCTGTCTTATATATCTAAGTGACATAGCATACCACGCGCTTATAAGGGAAAAAGTTCTTGTGAAATGCTGCATGAGTGTTGACCAGAGAGGGTTGATCCACATTTTAAAGGGAATACAAGCACAAAATTGAATTATTGTCCTGTATTTTGGATATCACAGTGCATATTCGAAGGCTCCGACCAACTACACAGTCTCCGGTTGGTGCATGGCGATCCACAAAAGCTGAGCCTTTTAGGTGACAACAGGCTATTATATCTGGAGATACAACATCTCTTTCGATGCAGGTTGACAGCAATCAAACCGGAACAATTTTCTAAAGAACTTGTCATATACAAAGAGTGATTGTTCTAATCTTTGGAGACCGACTGTCATATTGAAGAGACAATGACAGCCTGGGACCATTTGCGAGAATAAACATGCAAATGCGAAACGTGACCCTCTGTCTGTTAAAAACCCCTGAGATGGTCCAGAGTTGTTCTCCTCATTTAGTTGTTTCAAAATCACGTACAGGGGTCAATACTATGAACAATTTTATACCTGTAATTTGTACAAATTTGTGTTAACTATCACAGTGGATTCATAGTACAGGGAAAATTTAGCCGTATTATTGTAATACCTTAGACTGGGCGAGAGGTGAAACCCCTAAAACGCAGCTGTAAAACTTGGAAAAAACTAACTCAACACTCTGCTCCCATGCACCCGTTATCAGTGTTATCTGAATACCAGTTCAAATTAGACGGACATGTATATAGAGCTAAAATAACTGACAACAATTGATTTGGGGAAGTTACAATGCGTGGTATTATTTTGTGATTAGTGATAACGCCGGTACTATGAAACGATGAGCTAACAAAATCTCGCAAATTTCACAAAGATCTACTGTTGATTATTGTAGATTGCTTACGGACAAACATTTGCCTGTGAGTGATTCACAATATATTGAATCACGGCAAGCCAAAGTTACAAAAGAAATAACCAATCATAAGTTGAGAGGTGATCACTTATCAGAGCTGTCCAATCGGTTCACGGATTGCTAAGTTGATGACCACTTGTCTGCGCAAAATTAACAAATATACTGTTCGTTTGCAGTGTGTGTATGTAAGTACAAGTCAGTGTAATAACGAGTACTACAACCAATTTGGTATCATTGTTTTTACAAATTACAAATTTACAACCATTCAGTTTGTGAAAATAAAATATTATTTTGATGGTATAGCATTATATATATTGTGACCATACTATGATTTCAAACTGATCCGCTACTCTTATCTTAACACATCGAGGCAGTAACGTGGCTCCATTTTATCGGGGGGGGGTGTGTATCGAAGCAGGGACGTGCTAATGGTATCGGTTATAGGGGTGATGGGGACACCCGGTGGTCCAGTCGGTAGAGTGTTAGGTGCATTACACCGTCACAGGCCGTCCAGCGCTGACGAAGCTGGTTCGAACCCCGTCATAGGGAGGGTGACCGGAATCGTTTATCTGGGCAAGTTTGTCAGTTGATTTCCGGGGTCGGTGGTTTCTACACGCAGTGCGACGATTTCTCGGTGAAATCAAGTCTCTGCGTGGTCTTTCCTCCGCCCGTAAATTTGACAACGACAACGCCTAGCGGTTAGAACAACGATAAACCCTAATAAACCAAACCAAACCAATAGGAGTGGTGGTCATTTTATAATTTCAAACTGCTCCGATATCTTATAATCTAGATAGGGACGTGGCTATATGGGCTCTATGGGCTATGGGGTGTCCATCCTATAATTTCCATATGCACCCTTTGAATACAAAAATGCCTATAAATTCCACATAGCGATGGAGTCGTATATCAAGAGCAAAGTATTTTAATTTTCTACGCTGATAACAGAAGTTAGTCAATATGACTAACATATGTTAGTCAAACGTTTTTCCTCTGGATGACTGACTTAGTTCAGCCAACATGACTGAGGCATAACATTAATCAAAATTACTAGTGTGGTGTTAGTCATAACGACTAAGAAATGGGGATTCAAGACGACTAATTAGTCAAAATTGCCAGGATTTAGTCATAACTTTTCTTAGTCAATTGGAAGGCGAAAATTAAAGTTGCTGAATTATGTGCAAATAATTCCAATACTTGACCAAAGTTACTCAAAATGTTTGTGACTAACACTAAGTTAGTCATATTTAGTCAGTATGTCCAACCCAGTGGGGGGGGGTGGACAACTTACTGTTACAGCTTGAAAATCAGAAGCCAACCGGGGTAAACAATTACATTTCACGAGGGGTGGGGGATACAGTTGGATATCGACGTTAACGCATCGAAGAGAGCATCTTGTCACGTCACTGCAAGTATCACTCACTATTTGTATCAATCACTAACTTTTGTCAGAGACGTTGTGACTCATACGATTTGGCGACTACTCACCAGACTACTCACCAGTCATCGTGTTCCCAAGACCACTATCGCCATGTCCCTGTTTATGAGATTTCCATTGATAACACATTTTCATAAGGGGGCGCTACATCCCTACGAATCAGATGGTTATATGCTCCGGTTTAAGGATGTGAAAAGCGACAATTTATGTTTTACACCCTATTCTAGACAAGTTCCTTAGCGTTGTATCTTTCAATAAATTGGTTAATTTCAGTAGTTACAAGGAACACATACTGCTACCTCACGTCCAAGCTGACACCCCCTAAGGTTTGACAAATTATAAATATAGGCCATTTCAATCCCAACTTTTGACCAAAGGTGGTAAATATGCAAATGTTGGTCTAAAACAAACACATACCCACTAATAAATTGTTGGAAAAACTGAATAACAGAACAAGTTCAACCTATTGTTGTTGTAAAATTTCCAATTCATGTTGTTCCAGGTATCAAATTTCCAACTGTTGAACGTGTTGATAAGATGTTTGGGGCAAGAAACATAACCCAACCCCTTGTCGGGACGTCCCTGTGGGTTGTACTTGAGATTTCCAGCTGACAAAATATTTTCACGAGGGGGTGAATCGACCCCTTGTTCCCACGTCCCTGCGTATCATAGATAGATATATTATCCGGGTTAAGGGTGTGAAAACTGAAAAATTATGTTTCATAGTACTCGAACATTCTTTGTGATTGGAGATATTTGTAAATACAAAGAACACGTATTATTTGTGATTTATGTTTGTAATCGTAGGTCCATAGTATTGGCGGAATGATAAATTGTTGTTTCTTACAAACAATTGTAGATTCTTACAAAGAAAAAGTTTCATAGTATTGACCCCGGGTTGTCAGAAATAAGGCTATTATATCGTGGCATACACAATCAATTAGATGTTTCACCAGACAGTGTGACAACTGGCTGAAAAAAAATAAACCTGATTTTCCATGTTTTGGTGGCGCCTGTTCCAGTTCATGGCAATGGAATACCACATATATAGTGTTCGGCTATCGTTGTTTAACATGGCTATGAGGGGTGTATGAAACGAAGGTAGTATGGAACTAAAGTGGCAGACTGCTTTCAGGAATACGTGGATCATTCACAAAAAACGAATGGCACATAACACGTTAATTAGTTTACTGCTATAAGAGACCACTTGGTCTATTCAGAGGCCCAAACCAGCCCTGCATGGGACAAAGGTGTTTGCTGTCAGAAAATAATATTATCAAACGGTGTGAACTATATGTTGTATATGATGGCCGCCAAAAGAGGTATTCGCAAAAGCAAAAACCGTTGGCTAATAAGAAACGTAACTTGTCTATGTTTTGTAGAACCTTGGTCGGTTTAAGAGCAATACATCAACTCGTTCACATAAAATCACACTTTACAAATGGCTTCAATTTCACGTCATAACTTCGCGACAGGTTACATTTTGTAAAACCTGATTATGTTAAAACTGTTCAGTTCTTCTGAAACTTTGGTGAGTATAGTAATTATGGGCAATATTTTGTGAAAAAACTAGGACCATTTTTCAAATCCATTGGTCCGAAATAAGCACGAAACTAGATTTCAGCCGACGATATTCCTCGAATAATAGATAATGAATATATGGTGTGTGAATGTATGATGCTGAGCTGATAGTGGATTTCATACTTTAAAATTTAACCTTTATAATAGTAGTTGAATGTATAGAGGATTACTACTGACTCACAATTATATACGGAATTTATTAACGAAGTGCACTGAGTTCGATTCGAACCGAGCTCGAATCGAATTTAGTGGAGAGGTTAATAAATTTCGTATAGAATTGCGAAGAGTTTGAGATCAGTTTTATCACCTATTAGCAAGAAAAAATACAGTTCCATTTTAAAGGTGACTTTTCGTGTTGACAAAATTGTTCAACCACCCTGATCACCCATGTGTATCTCACAGTCAACACTTAATAGCCCAACACACATCGAATATCATAATTAAATTTTAATTAACATAATATTAAATTTCCGGCATTGACATCGACATCATTGTACTGGGCTCTTATATGTACGTCACTGCGCTTGCCGAAACTACACATGTGTTTTACTAAAAATTATGAGGCCGCGTTCAGGTAATACTTATATGATAACGACCCCGCTCAGCGCGCCCGAGCTCGGTCGTGTAGAGGTACATGTATCAGGTGGTTCGCGTACATGTGTCGTCACACATAAATTACAGTATAACGTGAAGGAGAAATTGTTATTCACACAACATTTTCGCGAAAACATCACGTGACTTCCGGCAATGGACAACTGAAGTATTTATTTATTTATAAACAGTACTTAAGTTGTTATGAATATGTCCTGTTAAGGTTCATATTAGATCAGTTTCATTTGTTAGCTAACAGAAGGCAGTTACGGCGTCATGCCGTGAAAACGTCATTTGTCTCTGCGACCAGAACGTGTCATGTCCTCTTCGCTCAATTGCAATATAGAGGTTTTTATTATCAAATGCCGATAGGCTATATTAAGGCTATATTAAGGCATACATAATTATCGAAGTCCACTGGCATCCGAAACGATCCACATTATTAATCAAGCATTCGCGTCGCTGACATGCGTATAGCCCAGGCCTATAATATATATGCATATACATGTAGTTCCCCGACTATTTGCACGATCCTTTGCATTGTCCGTCGTGTTACTATTATGCCGGGGTCGTTCTATAATATGTGAATGCATGCAGAGTGTGCCTGCTCTGATTATCATCGAGTAGTCAATATGAATTGGAGGAAGTGCGTTTATGTTTAATTTCACTTCATGTATCTCTTTTCCAGGTCAGTTATACATTGATGCATATAGAGCGGAAACACGTGTTGTGTGTGTATGTTTAGTTTGAATTTAGATATCTCTTTTCCAGGTGTGCTATACGTTGATGGATATAGAGAGGTCATTGGTGACCCATTCAGATCACAGAGCGGAGATATTATTCCCTTTGTGGATTGGTTACCAGGCCATCCCATCATAGAAACAACTTCGCGGTATCTCAAAATTAAATATGACACTTTAACAGCAAAGTTTATGATGGAAGCGGGATCTTCTACTTTCAAGCGGCCATTTGTTTGCCAACTGCATTGAATTTCTTTGGAAAATAGCATACACTGTCAACAAAGTTCTCTATTCTGCATGTCGATACAAAATATTGTGCTAATGGGAGAAGTTATGTACATGTATAACTCCAATTATAAATAGGGTTATTTAAGGTTTGATTGAGACGTTAAATAACGTCACGAATTAACTCTTTTGTGAAATGTATCGGTGAAATTGCGCGCAACGCTGATGGATTTAGCAGATGTTTCACTTCCGCATTGAGTTTTATTTCACTTCCGTGTTTACAGTTCCAAATCATGCTTTCAGATTATCGAAATGCAGGCTTTGATAGAGAATTAAGTGCCGACAAATACCAAACATAATCACAAACATTTTACTCCCAAAATTTGGATAAACATACAGTTGGATAATAAAAATGTAATTATACAATGTTGTGTACACAATATTGTATAATATAAAGTTATTATACAATGTTGTGTACAGTATGTGTTTTTCTTGTACGAGTCTAGATCGTGGTGAAAAGTCATATTGGACTCAATATGACTTATCACCACAACCTGGACGAGTACAAGAGCAACTATTAGTATCCATCCCTTAACTAACACCATTTCCGATTGGGGAAAAGCCCCACGCGATAGTTCTGTAAATACATGTTATCGCTGCAGTGAATTGATCTGGGGCGAAGTATCACGTCGAGTTGAATAGGTCAGATCGCTGGATCAAACGAGCCGCCGCAGGCGTCGAGTTTGATCCAGCGATCTGACCTCTTCAACGAGACGTGATGCGAAGCCCAGATCAATTCACTGCAGCGATAACAGGTTAATTATATGACATGATTTGTATTTTAAAAGCACAATTACTCTCATTAATTATGAAATGAAACCAATTGCACACGCTCGCTAGAACTGTCCTGCTTTTTCCGGTCATGCGCAGTATGCGAGATAGAGAAGGGTGGTATGACATCGGATCAAACTGTAGCTGATCCGATGGTCGGGAAATGATCACGTTACTATAGTGGTATTGGGGAATGAAAAACGATAGTCATATAATAAAAAGACATATTGGACTTCCGAAAGTCATATTGGTCTCCCGACTGTACAATATCACGTTTTTATTGGGACTCCGTGACGTCACGAATTAACTTTATTGCGAAATTAATCGGTGAAATTGTGATGCGCGCGCAACACTGATGGAATTTAGCAGACGTTTCACTTCTGCGTTGAGTTTTTTTCTCACTTTCGTGTTTACTTTTCCAAATCATGCTTTCTGATGATCCATATACAGTTTTTTATAGAGAATTAAGTGCCGACAAATACCAAAAATAACCACAAAAGTTTTATTCCCAAATACAGATGGATACTAAAAATGACATTATACAGTGTTGTGTTTTCTTGTACTCGTCCAGGTTGTGTGAAAAGTCATATTGGTCTCGGGCGTGTCTCGTCCAATATGACTTTTCACTACAACCTGGACTCGTACAAGAAAAACACATACTGTACACAACATTGTATCATTACATTTTTATTGTCCATCTGTATGTTATTCCAAATTTTGGGAATAAAACTTTTGTGGTTATTTTTTTATATTTGCCGGCACTTAATTCTCTATAAACACATGTATTTGATCATCAGAAAGCATGATTTGGAACAGTAAACACGGAAATGAAAAAAAACTCATTGCGGAAGCGAAACGTCTCTAAATCCAACAGTGTTGCGAGCGCATCACAATTTCATCAATTCATTTCGCAATAGTTAATTCGCGACGTCACAGAGTCCCGATAAAAAAAAGTGATATTACACACTTGGGAGTCCAATATGATATTAGGGAGGACCTTTTCCCGGATTATCACGTGGTGGCTTTTGACCGATCGGAAATAGTTTTGGTTAAGGGATGGATAATAATAACTTTATATTAATGTGTTTCGTGGAAAATTTGACTGAAATATTGTGGATTACCCTGTAAAATAAATCAGTATACCACACAAATCTATACCAATGAATTTGTGTTATATACGTATTTCTTCTTGTCAGAATTACATCGTTGTTCCAAGAATCGCAGTTCATACCAAGAAATCTCACAATATCACCGCACGAAACAATGACACAATATATCACATGGCAATACATGTATAATTCGGCGTAACGCTGTTTATGTGAGATTTTAGATATTTAGTGTTTTTTTGTGCTGAGAAGAGACGACACTTCTGTTGAAAAATTGTAGTTTCGGGTGGGGGTAGATAGCCGAATAACCTAGTCGCACTAAGCAATGTGAACACCCAATTAGCGCCGTAAGAATCATGCAGTACAAATAGCCATATGTTTTAAATGAACGTTTCCGTTGTTTTTAAACCAATAACTGTTGTCTACACTTCATAAAAATTATATTAACCTCCTACATCACTTCAAGTCGATCACACATGTACACACGCTCGATGTGTGGTGTACATGCACCTCACAAAACATAAAAAATTGTGAACCAACTACGTCACTTCAAGCCGACATGTGCACGCGATGGCTGCGTGTTGTTATTGGGAGACTGTTGGCATTTGAACATGATTTTACTTACAATTGTTTTTGTAGTTTTGAAAAGTTGTTCTTATTATTAATGTTATATATTAAAATGTATTGCTATATTATTATATGGAATAACTGGCAGATCGATGGGGGTAATTGATTTTGACTGGCAGAATAATTAAAAAAACGTTCGTGTGAATTACTCTGCGGTCAAAATCAAATTAAAACAAAATACTTTATTCATTAACTCTTGAATTAATTGGACCCAAAACTCAGACACAGCCTATTTTATTGGGTCCAAACAGAAAAATACACAAACAAGGACACATGACAATTTAATGGTGTATATATCTTGTATCATGGAAATTCCTAATATTCGTTAAGTATGAAGTCACTAAATAAAACAGGGTTGTGCAGAAAATACTATTGATGGCAATAAGTAAAATTTTAAGAGTTTAAAATGTTTCAATATTCAATTAAAGTTATGAAGATATAATAACCATATATATTTGAATGATGCGACACAGCCACTTGTATCAATCTGCAAGTTAACCTAAGGCAGCTATGATATACTGCAGTTGATATACAATCACAGTATCTCAGTAGATTCAAAGTAAATATGAAGTGCATTACATATTGCTGAATCTGTATTAGAAACGACATGGGATGCTCCACTAAGAAATATTTAATACAAATTTCACAATTTAGTTCTTTCAATGTTGATACTAAGAATTCACATTGTCTACCAAATAATGGACAAAAGGCCATGTAATGATCATGACCCTCATAAGAATAACCACAACTACAGCTTGGATCATCAGTTAGAAACCTTTCATACTTATGAGTATCAGATCACTACAGCCTAAGCGCAATTTAATATGTACTATTTGGTTACATCTGCTCCCTTCACAACAAACTTTGGGTACCACTGTATTGGTTCTAGTCAAGTTTTAATTTAGATAGAGAATTTGTATTTAGTATATCAGTGTCCATATTGTTCCACAGTCTCACATCAGAAGGATAAAATGAATTATAGAAACTTTTCAGATTCCATTCGAATTCAATTAATTTATCCACCCGAAAAGTAATCACATGTATCATAGACCAGTCTTGAAATCTCCAGATAGAGATACTGTGGACAAAGCCTATTCACAAGTTTAAACAGCATAATGGTTTGTCTATGTTCTCGTCTCAAACTTAAGGGAGCAAAACCAGTTGCATTGTGTGTATATTAGATTATGACTGATACCTCTAACTGTGAAGACCATCAAGGTGTAAATTTTCCAACTGAGTACATTTTGTCAAAGAGCAATTACCCCAAAATCCAATGACCCCGGTCGATCTACCAGTCATTTCTTAATTATTCGTTCTGAAAAAGGACAAATACACTTCTCTTGCGAGAATCCCAGTTTTGAGAAGAGCTGGACAATCTGGTCGCACGAAGCAACGTGAACATAAAATACCACATGAAATACACTTATTGATCATTGTTTTCTTGTTGCTGAAATTGAGAACGACAAAGTTGTTTCAAGGATCTCGGTTTCGAGTAGACGATGTGCACAGTCTGATCACGTGAAACTATGTGAACATTATGTATTACATAATATTATTGGTATCCGTAATCATAGTTATGCATATATTTGTTCAGGTATGGCTTATAATTTTGATTTTTTTTTTTGTGAACGAAAACATATTCTGGTCACATGAAAGATACTTTGTCCGATATTTTATACCAAATAATTCTGAATTTCCCAAGACAGTGTTTCTCTTACCAGGAAATCGAAAATTAGAAAAAATTTGCACTCGCCAGCATTTGTATCACACAGGTACCGCAAAAATCCACAAAATTGGTACGTCGAAAACGCTGAAATAAGCTCATAATTGAGGAATTTCTTTATTGTCTACATCGACCGAATTTATTCTTATTTATAAGAGGCGAACATTGGAATTTGCTAGCTGACAAAATTTTTAGAACTTTCTTAAAACTTTGTTCAAACTTTCTCATTTGAAAGTCGATATCCGACCATCAAAACCCTCATATAAATGGGCTTGTGTGTCCGAGCTAATTTGGGATTCACACACGTTACTTAATTACTCTGTCGGTCAAAATCCAATGACCCCAGTCGATCTACCAGTCATTTCTTAATTATTCGTTCTGAATAATGACAAATACACTTCACTTGCGAGAATCCCAGTTTTGAGAAGAGCTGGACAAACTGGTCGCACAAAGCAATGTGAACATAACATACCACATGAAAATACACTTATTGATCATTGTACTATATATATATATATATATGATATATTTTTGTTTTCTTGTTGCTGAAATTGAGAACGACAATGTTGTTCCAAGGATCTCCGTTTCGAGCAGACGATATGCAACAGTCTGATCACGAAAAACTATGTGAAAATTATGTATTACATTGTATTATTGGTATCCGCAATCACAGTTATGCATATATATTTACATGTATACCTTATGATTTTGTATTTAAGTTTTGTGTGAAAGAAAACATATTCTGGTCACATGAAAGATACTTTGTCCGATATTTGACACCATATACTTCTGAATTTCCCAAGCGAATCTTCCTCTTACCAAGAAAACGAAAACAAATGTGCACTCGCCAATATTCTTGTCACACAGGAGCCGCGAAAATCCACAAAAGTGGTACGTCGAAAACAATGACATAAGCTCATAATTGAGGAAGTTATTTAATGTCTACATCGACCGAAGTTATTCTTATTTATAAGAGGCGAACATTAGAATTTTTGCTAGCTGACAACAATTAAAAAACTTTCTTAAAACTTTGTTAAACTTTCTCATTTGAAAGTCGATATCCGACCAACAAAATCTTCTATAAATGGGCTCGTGTGTCCGAGCTAATTTGGGATTCACACACTTTACTTAATTACTCTGTCGGTCAAAATCCAATGACCCGGTCGATCTACCAGTCATTTCTTATTTATTCGTACTGAAGAAGAACAAACACACTTCTCTTGCGAGAATCCCAGTTTTGAGAAAAGCTGGACAATCTGGTCGCACGAAGCAACGTGAACATAAAATATCACATGAAAATACACTTATTTATCATTTTACATTATATATATGATATTTTTTTTGTGTTCTTGTTGCTGACATTGAGAACGACAATGTTGTACCAATGATATCAGTTTCGAGCAGACGATGTGCATAGTCTGATCACGAAAAACTATGTAAACATTATGTACATGTATTACATGATAGTATTGGTATCCGTAATCACAGTTATGCATATATATGTACATGTATACCTTATGATGTTGAATTTATGTTTTGTGTGAATTAAAACATATTCGGTCACATGAAAGATACTTTGTCAGATATTTGACACCAAATAATTCTGAATTTCCCAAGACAGTGTTCCTCTTACCAGGAAAACGAAAATTAGAAGAAAAAAAGTTCACTCGCCAACATTCGTATCATACAGCAGCCGCGAAAATCCACAAAGTGGTACGTCGAAAACGATGACATAAGCTCATAATTAAGGAAGTTCTTTAATATCTACATCGACCGAATTTATTCTTTTTTATAAGAGGCGAACATTGGAATTCGCTAACTAACAAATTTTTTAAAACTTTGTTAAAACTATGTTGAAACTTTCTCTTTTAAAAGTCGATATCCGACCATCAAACCTCATATAAATGGGCTCGTGTGTCCGATCTAGTTATTGTCTGAGGTAGAAATAATACATATGGTGGTATAATGGTGTCAAATAGGACTGAGCATCTTTCAATGTTTAAAGGGAGATAAGCAGTTCTGGTTAAAATGCAGACTCGACAGGTAACACAGTAGTACACACTACGTTACATGTAAAGTATGTGGTTTAACCAGAACTGGGAGAAGGGAAATACACTGCGGTCCAATGTAACGCAGATTCTAGTCGAAGAGCTGCGGACTGTTCACAGTCGCCAAATAACGTACATTTATTGTAGAACAGTAAATTGATATTGTATTGTGTGTATATTGCATTGTGTGTATATTGTATTGTGTTTATATTGTATTGTGTTTGTATTATATTTGGTATATATTGTATTGTGTGTATATTGTATTGTGTTTCTATTGTATTGGGTGTATATTGTATTATGCTTATATTGTATTGTGTTTATATCGGGGTGTATATTGTATTGTGCGTATAATATATTGTGTGTATATATAGAATATGTAGCTAGTGTCGTCACTTAAATTGTTTATGTCCGTGAGATGGATTTGAGCATCTATTGGGAGAGGCTCTGCCGAGTCCAATAGATGCCGAATCTTCCGAGCGGACATAAACAGTTTAAGCGACGACATTAGCTACATATTGTATTTATCCATCGCACAAAACGTGCCTTTTGTAAGGTAAACCTGTTATTTTCCTCAGTTTTACATTCGTTACTTCGATGACGCCATTACATTTATTAGGTCAAGCAAACCAATTAGCATTCATGACGTGGGAAAACCGGAGTGCAGCTTAGAGCGAAATAGTTCGTTGGCATTTTTACATTTATTATAAGCAGACCTTGTTCTGATGATTTGCAGATGCTTTAGAGCTAAAACATATATCATTTTACGAATTATTTTAATGAGTTATACACGGTAAAAACATTCTAAAATCACAATGACGTCATTAAAGCCGGTTAACGTCCCTAGTTACATGCGCAATGTGCATATCAAATTACGTCATAAAAGTAGTGCTAACCTATTAAAGCTACGTTGACCTAATAAAGCTACATTGACGTAATAAACGTAACGTTTATTAGGCAGCCTTTATATATGCAATAGACGCAGTGAGCGGTGGATAAATTGTATTGTGTGTATATTGCATTGTGCGTGTAAAGCATTGTGTGTATATTGTATTGTGTGTAGATTGTATTGTGTGTATATTGTATTGTGTGTATATTGTATTGTGGGTATCTTGTACCGTGTGTATAACTGTATATCCTATTGTGTATATTGTATTGTGGGTATATTGTATTGTGGGTATCTTGTATCGTGTGTATATCGTATTGTGTGTATATTGTATTGTGGGTATATTGTATTGTGTGTGTATATTTTATTGTGTGTCACAGTATATTGTTTTCATATGTTTAATATTTATGTTGATAAGGGAGAAAGATAATTTAGACCTCGATATATTTATCACTTACTAAAACGTTGGAATGGAATGAGTTATATCACGACTGATGTTTGCCAGATATTTGAAGACTGGTTTCGGGTAATTGTCAGTTGTATAACTAATTATGGAAATAGACACATTTCGCTTAATGAACCATGACCGATAATTATTGCGAACAGCTGTTTGAAGTCGTAATTTTTCGGACGTTCCAAAAACCTTTTCGCATAATTGACGATTACGAGACAGTTTGTGAGATAATCGTGCTTGCCAGTCCCAGAATGGGGTTATAGTTATGCGTGCCGTGATTATTGTGTTCCTAATTATGTTGTTAAGAGGTCATAGCTTAGCGATTTGTGTTTCACAGCGACGAAAGATTTGACTGCCACTACTAGATAACTAGATAACAAATAAGGACACACTGCGATCACAATGAAATGACATAACCTCAGTGATCTCCCATATTGAGGAGATGGGAAACGATCGCGACTGCTTACTATATAATGTATTTGTGAGTTATGTTGAAAATTCAAAACCGTAATCTTATCAATGGACAGGGAAAAGCGGCAACGAATAGAAATAACACAAATTCTAGTGACGTAGTACACTATTCGTAATCATTATCTGTTGTCGTTTATTATGCGAAAGGTGTCTATTACAATTATCGCACGACACAGTAGAACAGATTGACGATGTAGAGCGCCAGTCTAACGTCTCACTACTGTACAAATATAACGAAAACAGCACCAACATTGCTAAGACTTTGACTATTTGTGTTGATATTACATTTATAGAGAAATGTTTTCCTCATTTCAGATTATGTAGATATAATTTGAACTGTTTAAAGATGGCTGTGCGTTTAACAGTAACACAGTGGCGGTTCCTATGATCAAAATATGTCAGTAAATGGGCTAAATACAGGTACGCGGACCGTACATGTATATGACCCAGAATTATTTATTTAAGTGATAGGAATGTAGAAAAGTATGGTCCCGATTTTCCTTGAACATGAACTGATAAAAAAAAGTGCCTTCTTAGCCTAATCCGGATAATTATGGTACAAAAATGAATCCTCTATCTCACTTCTGCGCGAAAAATTAAAACTGGGAAATTGCTTGTACACTGGCAAGTTTGTGTTCAGAGTAAATCAAGTCAGTATAGTGATATTTCATGTAACGATAAACCTCTCTGATATCTTATTTCATAGACTTAATTAGGAGGTTTGAGGGGACTGTACCTAAACCGAAATTTATAAGATGCCTTCTAATATATTCAACGGTAAATATGCAACACGTCAATTAATTATAGTTGAGGGTTATGCTAATTAAACACGCAAAAACAAAGAACTGCTGATAATAATATGACAATTAATACCTAAAATAATATTTGGCTTTCAGTCATTTACTAGCTTACGTTCTGCGAGAATTTTCCGAATACGCGATGTAACCACAATTAATCAATTGATGTGGATTGGGTAACACTCAGCACGCATCGTTTAAAAATATATATCTCAACTCAAGACACCCACTGACTATAGAATAAAATTAATACATTTCTCGGAAAAGTATATACTTATAATGTAATATTTTATTTAATACATTTGCCTGAACATTGTACTGGAATATATCGATGACCGGCGTTCTATACATTGCATTCCGGTTGTGCCGCCATCCGTGAAATAGTTTTATTCCCGTCGGGTCGCACTCAGTAGACAGAGAACATCAATTAGCAGATTTTGGTCGACTAACATGCTTTATTCCAGAGCGATGTCAATTATCATTGGTACCCACACTTAGCATATTGGTTATGTTCTTGTTATTACTTCAGTCTAAACAAACGCCCCAAATACTGGACTTTTGAGTACAGTCCCCCTTTAAAATTTTAAAATGAACATTATCTGTTTAAAGATGCCCGGTCCGATTTATCGTCAAATAAGTCAGAATTTCCAACGGAAATTTTCCGCTCACCAGGAAAAATAAAATGAAAAATACTTGTATCTCCATTCATAGTACACATGCGTCGTGACAATTATAAATATCGACCATAATTCATAATTGATAACACTCTTTATTATCTACCGCTTTTTTAGGCGGCAGCAATTTTTTTTAGAGGTGATTATTGGATTTTTTGCTAGCCTAACAGAAATTCAGAAAGTATTATTAAAACTATTTGAGAGTCGATATTTGGCCTCCAAGAACTCACATGCAACAAGAGTCCAATCTGGTATATTTATGGAACAGAACACGTACATATGATGGTTTTAACCCTTTCAGTGCCAAGTCCGATTTTTGTATCAACTATTATAATGATTATAATAATGTGATACATTGATGGAAAGAGCTCTAAGAGCTCTTTCCATCAATGTATCACATTATTATAATCAATAAAATTGAAAAATGATCAAGGAAATATGGGTTGATACAAAAATCGGACTTGGCACTGAAAGGGTTAAATACGGTGTCACGTCGGACAGGGCAACTTCAATGTCGTTGGGAAACACGAACTCATGGATTTCTCTTCAAAATGGAATCAATAAAAGTCACTGGCCTAAACGTGTTCATAGTAAATTCACGTGAATGACACATCAGTTGTTTTGTCTTTTTTTGCGATGTATAATAATTTGTTTATTCACCGATGTTGACTTTGTGATTTAACGTGGCTACAGTCAGGGATGTGGTGACATGTGATAGTTGTTAGTATCAACATGTTCGAAATTTCCCATATTTGGAAATTTCGTGCCTGAATCAATGAAATTTCAAAGAAACATCGAAAGTTGAAATTATTCCGATGGTTTGAGTTTCCATCTCTTGTGGAATATCGGGTGTAAATTACGCCGTTTTGACCAAGATTCCAACATATCGCTACTTTGCAGTTAACATTGGAGACTGAAATGGCCATCGGGTGAAAATGGTTGTTACATATGAAAGTTCTAATCAGTAGGAAATATGTGGTATCAGAAAATTCCAACTCAAAATATGTTGGGTGCAAACTAAGTTCAAACAGATATGTACATTTTGGCGTACACTGGGTGCAGTTTCAAGCTATAATTGAATACCCCCCCCCCCCCAAAACCCAACAGAGTCCCTCTAACCAAATCCCTGACTACAGTGTGCATCGCCGTAGTCTGTTATAGAATATTATATATACCTGTATTTATATTTTATCAGAGGAAACTTTTTTTTTACAAACATGTTATTGATTACCTTACTGTAACTGGATGCTCAACCGATTCCGCTTTGACTGCAATGACGCATTTTGGGGTTGCAGCCCACCATTTACAACAATCACATCAAACTAAAATTTAACATAGCCTTTTGATTTGAACTGTTGGAAAAATGTTGAGAACAAAACGTAATATAAACTAGACCTAAAATACCAAAGAATATCGGTTTGCTGTTGTTAATAACTGATGTTTAATGACCATATACATGTCGAAACTAAAGGATATAAATGTATAGAATTATCAGTAATAAACAACACCAGCTTTCGTGTAGCGCACATAATGTTGTTTTATACACTAGAGTCAAAATAAAAAGCAAAATTGGTTTTGTAAAAATTAACCTGGAAAACAGAATATATCTTTTTACATCCGCAGTCAGGTTTTAAACAAACTTTCTGAAAGCACTCCTAGATTTCCAGGCAAAAGAAAAGAGACAAATATTTGCAATCTCCACCATTCTTATGACACAAGATTCGCGAAAATCCACAAATGCATCGACCTGTTGAAAGGGAATACAAACAATCAGAATTAAGAAGGCTCTTTACTACATTTTTTGGAAACAAAAGCATGGCCGTTAACCCTTCCATGAAATTTTGCGAAAACCTTGTGTCAATGTAATATCTTATACATGCGAGTCTTCCGTAGGAAGCTTCGCATATATATAAGAGAATATGTTGGCCTAAATATATTTACCTTGACATTGTAAGCCTAAGATGACAAGGAACGCTCTTTATTGCTAGTATTTACCCCTTTAAGTCGTCTGAAGTCAACGGAATCTAACTATTCACAATATATGGGCCAATGTACCCCCCCCCCATGTTTCAATTTTCACCGACCAGATTGCAACCATTTTGGTTATATAATTTTTTTTTTTTATTAATAATTAGAGCCCTTTTTAGAGATATGATGTCAACGGGTCCAATCTGATAAGTTTTTCCGGCTCAAATTACCTCTATTAGCTCCGATGGTACAGCCGTTTCTGTATAAACGATCAGTTATTGATTACCGCCGGCAGACAAATGCCAATTGCGCCAGCCTTTCAAGTTTGACACTGTGTGTCGCTCGTAGTCCCTCGTGTGACATCATATGAGGGAACAGTAACTATTCAGAGTGCATAATTCATGATGGAACTTTAAATCGACATAACTTCAGTTACGGGCGGCCTATCACAAAAATGTTTTCGGCACCGTGCTCAGTGGATTAGACCGGAGTATTCCTTCAACGTAGGGATAAAACTTCTCTTTCTGAAAGACCAGACCACCGGAACGTCCTATTAGTGTGTTCCGTGTAGCGTTCTAATTACATTCTGGTCTAGACAACATCAATGAACGGTAGTTTCATGGGTTCAGGTCAGACCGAGGATCTATAACTGATAAATTTGGACGAGGATTGATAAACATCTTTACCGGACATGCAAACTTTCAATTGAAGCAGATACACTAATGCTATAGACGTGACACCAATACACACGATCGGCTTTCTTCGTGGTCTGGTCGCCAACACTCAAATCGTTTATATTTGTTGTCCATATCATAACACTATGAATATTTTATGTAAAGATTCGCAAAGAAATGCCTGTCAAACTCGAGAGTCCGTTGCGACACTTATTTTGGGTCTGTCTGCCGAGAAAGAATAGATAAATTATAATACATGTATAGGTTGATTAGGTAAATAATATTTGGCTTAAAGCTGCACGTATCGATTTGACACCAATTTAGTCAAACAGTTATAAATAATTTTCACAAGAAAAATACTTGCGATGATCATCATTGGTACGACATATGTATTGCATCAATTCAGAAAGGCAATGTTAGGTTTTACGTTGAAATCAAATAGAAACGATCATAATGTTAGACCGTTCTTTACTGTCTACTGCTTTTGGAAAACAAACGCACGGACGCCCTTTATTAGAAACGACCATTTAAAGTGTTGCCAGACTGACAACAATTCAGAACGTGTTATAGCCTTCCAATTTAATCCTTTCATGACGGGAGATGCGCTGTTGCAGCATTACACATCATGCGACAGTGCATTCTCTTATACATGCGTCTCCCATATGGAGCCTCAGCTCGCATATATAACAGAATGTACTGGCTTACAAGGTCAAGATTGGAAGGCCAATGTATTATCTTATATGTGCGAGGCTCGCTATGGGGGACTAACATATGTAAGATAATGTACTGGCACCTGGTTTTCGCAAAACAATCGGGAAGTTCCAGACATGGAAGGGTTAAAGTCTATATCCGACCAGCAGAGCCTCCAATATTGACGATCTAATTATTTTCTGTTGTCGAAAACGCACCGATGGTAGTTTAACCCGTTATATGCTAAATACTCATTGATTAGGGAATATTGGGATAGTAAGTTCAACAACGTTTTTGAACTTATTATCTGAACATATCACTCAAAATAATACGAATCGTTCTGCACTTGTATTATCTTTTCGTCCCATGTCGTCTGCTCAATTTAACTGAACATCCCCTTCAAATAGATTATAGACCGTTCCCATGTATAATATTATAACTGAGTAGGAGCATCCATTCAGTATAGAAAGGGATAATGGTATTAAATCGGACGTGTATCCTTAAATACTTTTACTTATGTTATCACACACCAGCCTGCTCTTTATTAGTTATCGTGGTTCTTTAAGAATTATTTCATATTCTGTTAATTATCTCTTTGAATACATGTATGTGTGATTGTGTGAGGTTGCCCTTTGTGATTGTTTGATGTCAATAAATAAATATAATCTATTAATAGTTTGTTGCTGTGTTTAAAAAATCGACTCCATCTTTTTTTTTATTATATAAAAAACTTTATGTAAAATTGGCGATACTACCACAGATGAGTGTAAACACGGACTTGACTAGAAGGTCATCGGTCTGTATGTCCAATGGATAATTTCCAACTGCAATTTTCCAAATTTAGGTTAAATTTCCAAGTCTGTTAAATTCAATTTATATCCCATTGGTTGAATTTTTTTCAATGGATACCTACATTTCTCCAAATGCTGGTAAACCCCAAACTAAGATCCACTGTGGTTAGAAATGTTCCAAATGATGAACAATTCAGATCAAAATATTTTTACCAAAAGTATGGAAGGAAAATAATTAACTCGTCGGTCTAATAGTGAAAAATGTCACACTAAATATTGCGTAGCCAGCACTGGAAAACAGTGACCAATGGTCCTTGAGCGGTTGTGAATCCGAATACTATCAAACCCGTTTGGTAGTAAGAATCCACAAAATTAGGGCCGGGAGTGTTTAACGGAGCATACCACCATATTCAAATTAGATATCACTGAGAGGAACAATTCGACATTCGAATTTCTATTTCAGGCGAATGGGGTAATCTGTGGTCCATTCATATAATATAATGGTCAATCAGAGATAATACGCTGACCCCTGTGGCATGCATGGCCTATTAAAATTGTTAATATATCTGCTTTTACTTTAACCCACTACTTAAGGCACATGAAAACAGCATGCACTTCTCCATACATCCATTAGTTATCCCCGTAAGAATTGTGCTTTGTCGAAATTATTATAGGGTGCAGGTATAGAGTAAGTTTGCTTTGACCCCCCCCCCCCCCCGCCCCCACAAACACCGCATCAACGCGTAGAAGTTGGTCGAGCCTTTAACAAATCGCAAATGTTTTTAGTTTATAGTTTTTTAAATTAAACACCACAATGTGTTGTGTGATTAAAACAAAAATTTCTACCTAAATCATAGCAATAAGGGTACGTTCATACGCTGGCAAGTTTGTACGGTATGTTGTTGCGAGCATGTCATAGAAAACCATATGGTGCCAGAATATGAACGGAGGTTATGATGATGTATTCTCATAATTTGCATGAACATAGAGCAGGACAGAGAAAGAAGTATTTACAAAAGAATATATATATACATTATATACATGTATCCGGTGCTATGCTGGGGATATCTATATCCTAATATGTGAATATACTAATGTATGTTGTTGTCGTGTTTCATTTGGCTCCGTGGTATGAATTTATCCTGTACGAAATTGTTAGTACTGCTTCCTGAAACAGATGGCTCCTTGTATCATCGTTTACACTCTTGTTAACGGTAAATAGTCGGTAATATAACATAGTAATTTGACAGAGTCTTTCTGATGACAGATATAGTTACATAGTGTGTTTGTCATAGCTAATTAGCAGTGACAATATTAAGATAATTTGACAAATTCAGAGATTTAATTGATTGATGAGTTCGGATCAGGACTATGGCCCAGTGTGTGTGTTGCATGACATGAATGCATGCATGCAGGTGTTGCTTATACGTGGTTCAAAACTTTTAGCTGTCTTCAGGTTAAGTTATGGATTAGAAGGGGGGGGGGGGGTCAATACACAAACAATGGGCTAGTATAAGTTCGCCCCTAAAAGGGGACAGTCCTCCGTTAAATTACCGTTTAAATGAGCACCTTCAGCAATATATAATGTGTATAAGTATACATGTACAATATTCGCATTTAACAGTATAGTCTATATTTGTATATACCATAGAGCAATGGATTGGATAATACATATAATGAATTTGAATATATTAAATATATTTGAAGAGACAACTCATAGCTAATATACTAAAGTTGAAGTGGAATTTTAGCATTAAGTTATCATGATGTGCTTATGTGTGAGAGCTCTGTGTGGACTGTTCGGATCAGCATGCATATTCGGTTTAGAATTATGGGGTCATATGAGTTCAGGATTTCATCCATCATCAAAGTTTTTGCATTCCAATAAATAGTGGAAATCGTCTGCTATCATGTTATGGTTACATAAGCGACATTTTCTATCCTTGTGAGGTGTTCTGTTCCATCTCCCAGTTTCTATTTGGGTGATTGTGGTTCGCTGTTCTGAATCTGCAAAATTCAATTCGGTTTTTACTTTGTAAGATATCAAGATATGTTTTCAAAAGAAAAATGGTGTTTAAATATGCGATATATTTGGCCTCTACTTGATTTGTTCATTTCAGAATCCCACTATATTTTAAAGTCTCTTAGAATACTGTTTGTCACGCAATCAAGGAATTGATTGGCACACTTTAGTTCACCAGATGTCAGTAAATCTGGCTGGCCACAGCTACGTAAGATATCTCGAATTTCTCGTGTCCACTTATAAAGCCTTTCATCGGCATCTCCCATAAGTTTCACTGACAAATCATAAAGCACCTTACCATACCGTGTGTATGTCATATTTTTTATTTTCGACCAATACTTTAACAATCTTAACTTTATTGTGATGTCCAATGGATATCTTCCTGATTCACCATAATTCATATAATTGGGGGTTGGTTGTTTCAAATTTAGGATATGTTTAAAATAAAATTGGTGTACATTTTCGAGTACATGGTTGTCTCCATAACCCCATATCTCACAGCCGTACAATAATATTGGCAGCACCTGTGAATCGAATAGGTCCAATTGATTAGCTACTGAGAGTCAGTTTTCTCTGGATCGTTTTATCACAGAGTACATTGCATGACTGCCTTTTGTTGCAAGAATTTGTTTTGTTTCTGTGTATGATCCCGATTTTGTATGCATAATTTCTAAATAATTGAACTTTTTCACTACTTCAAGGTTAGTGCTATCAAATGTGAATTTTATGTTTCTTGGTAAGCTACGTTTTGATATGAGTAAAATTTTCGTTTTATTAATATTTACTTTTAGTTTCCAATTCTTGCAGTACTAGCTGCATAGAACAAACATGTTTGTATAAAAAGGGTGCGAACACCGATCCAGGAAATTACCGGCCTGTACTTTTTATATGCATTCTTTGTCAAGTTCTGGAATCGTTCGTGAGGGATGCGGCGCATGGAGAAAAATAATTTGTTTAGTGATTGTCAACATGGATTTCGTAGAAGGAGATCTTATCAAACGCAATTAATAAATTACCTCGAACACGTTACAACTGAACTCGGTAAAAGAAATCCTGTTGATGCCATATATCTTGATTTTCGAAAAGCGTTTGACATTGTGTCACATCAGAAATTCCTAAAAACAATTGCAGTCATTTGGCATCGACAGAGAAATACTCCGGCCTTATTTCATGTGTACATTAATGATCTACCACTCACAACGTCATGTATGTATCAATCTTTCGCAGATGACACACAAATCATCGGAAACCCACTCATCAATGGCATTCAAGCTGACAAAGATTACGTTTGGAAATGGTCCCTGGACTGGCAACTTATAGATTCAATTATTCAAAAATTCACGTTCTTCATTTTGGCTATAATAATCCTAGAAATCCTACTTTATGGTAGACATATTAGAACACCCACTGATATCACAATCGAGATAGGAAAAAGATCTCGGTGTACATATTGATGATAAACACACAAGTAAATTCGGTGATTGGAAAGGCAAATCGCATTGCAGTATTTATAAACAGAACATTCACATATATGGATTCTCAAATTTCACCAAAGTATATTTGGCGATGGTGCGTCCTATAGTGGCTTCTGCGCAAATGACTTGTCTTACAATGAGTTGCCATTAAGCGCAATTTGATTGTGCAATTGAATTGCGCTTCAGTGCAGTTTTTAATAAATGTGAATTTAGCCTCACATATAGGCTCCAACGTGCATCCGTATCGGTAACCCACATGCCACATTATATCCCTTACAATCCGTTTTCGTCACTGAAAACAACACCGCATAGTACCGGTATTTTCCTTATTCAACCGAACAGGAAGACATCGGGGCAATAAACTTTCGTGCTATAATTACTTATCTCCATAATCCGACATTATGACACAAGAATAGCTTGCATTGCTTTTAGTGCTAGAATGTCGTATCTCCAGTAGTCCACACAACCTGCTTCATAACTATCCCTTGGATTCATAATCAGGCAGATAATTAAACGAATAATTAAACGAAGCTATGCATGTATAACAAGCTTTTCATTCTTCAAAAACAAGCCATTATGATAATTATAGAGTTACAATACTCACACCGAGTCCATGGACTCTTCAAACCATCCGTAATTCTTAAAGGTACGGTTGGCCTTGGCGGTGGGTATCCTGTGAAAATATTTCCACCCTTCAAAAACCGCCACAAACAGAAATAACATCAAAATGTTGTCAGACTTTGTCCATATACAAATAAGAAATATCGCATAAACAGTATGTTATTGTCATATGTTTGACCATTGTTATATATTTACACACTAAGTGTTGTCATCACTAAATCCAGCATTCTGATCGGCGCCCACGTGGCTAGTTGCAGTTATTTCTCGGTGAATGCGCAACGCCTCATAACACCAAGCTAATAACACCATCGATACGTCATTAGGTTTGGAAAGACGAACGCGTAATGTTTTGGGCGCATTTGGACTCGCGCAGGACTGACTTAATACATCATCGGGTTTCAATGTGAAGAGAAATTGTTCCTATTAACTTTTGCCAAGGGTGCTATTTGGTATTTTGGGCTGATCTTGTCACGATACACTTTTCGATTTAAATAAATTTACAAAAGTGGCTTTTTCGCTAAATGTATATAAATATAAGGATTAACTGTCATGTGCACTATTTTTATGGAGATGTAACGGTGAGGTAAGTGGTCATAACTTGTATGTAAAACCCTTCGGGTTTTACACAAGTTATGTCCACTTACCTCACCGTTACATCTCCATAAAAACAGTCCACATGACAGTTAATCCTTATGTAACCAAAGCATAAAACGTTACTTTTCTGGTGTTTGTTTATATTATGATGGTAAACATAAAGAGCGTTTGTGAGTTCCTGATATGGAACTAATAAAGAGCGTTTATGCCATTTGTGTGTGATTAGCCAGTAGCATTGTGCTGTCTTCTGTAACACAATCAGGCTCTTGCTTAGGTAAAATATAGTAGGTCTTTATGATAACATGCTGTTTACGCGATGGTCATGGTATATATATGAACGAAACTGTATGCGTTTTAATGTTTTTCTGTTTACGGTGATTGGAACAAATATGAATATTTTAGACAACTAAGGCCTCACGTGCCTTTAAAAGTACACACCTGTACGAATTGTATATCTAAATATTTTGTTTTAGACTTGGGAAAATGGGAACCTCAGGCTTTCAGGAGCAGTGGGCATATGCGCATAGTCAATGCCTGCCTGGGATGAACTCTTTTATATATTGGCATATATCTTCTGGATTTGACAGTCACCACAATTTTCAAAACAATATGTATACAGTAACCTGACATTAGGGAGACATATATAACAATATATTGTGCTCCACGCTGCCGTATACATAT
Source organism: Siphonodentalium dalli (assembly GCA_032622095.1). Classification (NCBI taxonomy): domain Eukaryota; kingdom Metazoa; phylum Mollusca; class Scaphopoda; order Gadilida; family Siphonodentaliidae; genus Siphonodentalium; species Siphonodentalium dalli. Next base: position 93,008,136 of record CP136068.1, read on the forward strand.
ATATACATAAGTGATATACATGCACTGGAAATTCCTGTAACGGAATAATAAACAAATGTTGGTGATGTAAACCCGCTTGAACTACATGTCATTTTAAGAATTGAACTAACTAGAGTTTTAGTTTTCTCTCAATATCTCATTATGTCGGAAATATTCCTATATGGCGCTAACTGTAAGTATAGCGCATGCATTTTCGGCGTGTAATTTCACAACATTCGGATGTCGAAGGTGGTGGGTCTATTTCCAAATTGCTGTTCGCCGAATACTGGGAGCATGTAGATAAATTGTGTATCACAATAAAACGAATATGCCAATTATTATGACGGGCTAAATTTATTAGATCCATTGGTACCGAGTCAGTATATAATTAGATATGGGTTCTCGAAAAGTTTACGTTGGTATTAATACGCAAAAAAATACAAATGTGTGAACATGACTTACCACCGAAACTAAAAACAACTACAATGTTATTCAGTGAGAACTACAATGTATAAATATTTTCCACAACAATGTACTATTCAAATATTCAGACGACGATACAACACAAATACACGATTTTATATAAGAGTCCACGCTATAAGCACCTTAAAGGGTAATTCGCCCCCTCATATAACAAACTATATCACCTGTGCTATTCGTCCGATCGTGTTGAAAAGTTGAAAGAATTGAGAACATGATAAGTACAGTACATTGCGGTAGTTAATTGTCCAGATAGTTTTCTAACCTTCTTATGATTGTTGCTTGATTGCATTTTCAAAAATCAAACTTTCAACTTTGACCCTCAACGGAATAGTGTGTTGAGGATGAACGGTGTGACCAGTGTCTGTTAAGTGTCACCGGCCTTATTACTGCATGGGATTTTCTTAAACATGACCAGTTGGTAATCTATTCATGCTTTTGAACCACCTTCATACCTGGTCCACTTCATTCACTCGAAAGGATCCCTGTCCCTTACGGTGGATCAAGCAAGGGTTAATGCCACATATTTATTGGATACAAACACTCCGTAACAACCTGCGCATAATTATGCATATGTAAACATTGTCCATTTTCGCGATGAAAACATTAGCGAATTGTTGCCGAAAAATTGTGTCTCATTATATGCGATGTTAGCAAGCCTGGTCTTATGGTTTATGTCAAAATAACCAGAAAGGACCACAATATTCACATCAAGAGACAGTAACATTGAACATTTCCTAGCATTCGTTGTATCAAAAGAAAACTAGTAATATATGCGCGACAAGCTGTTTCTGGCGCTGGGAGTAATGGGAGCGAAATCTGACTATTATTAAAGACAAATTGTTAAAATGACGTCTATTGTATAATCCATGCATGTATGGTATTTTACACTACGTATGTACAGCATAATTGATTATATTACTGGTTCAACCAGGTATCAATGATATACTGTTCATTTTACCCACATTGGGTCGGGAATATCCCTTTAACACCATTTGTCACCGGATATAACCATGCTGACTGTACTAAGTAGTTTTGTAGCAAATTTGCAAATCTACACACTTTAAAGGCACGTGAGGCCTTAGTTGTTGAAAATATTTATATTTGTTCCAATCACCGTAAACAGAAAAAACATTAAAACGCAAACAGTTTCGTTCATATATACCATGACCATCGAGTAAACAGCATGTTATCATAAAGATTTACTATATTTTACCTAAGCAAGAGCCTGATTGTGTTACAGAAGACAGCACAATGCTGCTGGCTAATCACACACAAATGGCATAAACGCTCTTTATTCGTTCCATATCAGGAATTCACCAACAAAGAACGCTCTTTATGTTTACCATCATAATATAAACAAACACCAGAAAAGTAACTTTTTATGCCTTTGTTTACATAACAATGGTCAAATATATGACAATAACATACTGTTTATGCGATATTTCTTATTTGTATACGGACAAAGTCTGTCTACAATTTGTTGTTCTTTCTGTTTGTGGCGGTTTTTGACGGGTGGAAATATTTTCACAGGATACCCACCGCCAAGGCCAACCGTACCTTTAAGACACTCTCAGTGTTCAATTCATTGCACATCAATTACATTTTAGATTCGAATCTATGAAACTATATGCATACATATAAAGCTGGACATCAGTCTTCGGTCATACAACGGATACATTTTTGCCAAGCTAATTGATAACCTTATATCGTGTTATAACATATGATGTCGCCCTGACAAAGTCGTGGTCTCTGGACACAAGCTGATTTATAACCCCTGACATGATGAGGTGAATTTTTTTCCCTTTCGGTACCAAGAACTTCTAGAATAATTAGTAATTTCACAGAACACTCCAATAACTAAATGGCATATTGTCTTGGCTCTATGAACCCAGAGGTCATCGCAGTCCAATTGTTCATTGACCAACAGGCATGACATGAAATTTCTCAAATATAGAACATTATTTATGGGTAGTTGCCTTTCTAAATGAAAATAATCATTAAATTTCACTCACGAATCAAGAATAATTAACTCTCCTCTCATGATTTTGAGATGTTATATCCTGAACTTTTGAAGAAAAACAAATGTTTTACAGAAGTTCTTGGGACCTGAAAACAGTGATTTTTTTTAGATTTGTCTTGCAATAAAAGTAAAGTAAATGAGATTATCATATCCACTGTATGTGTCGATGGTTCTTATATCACAATAATCGCTTATACCAAAGCTCACAAAGAAATTTCTGACAGAGTTTCAGAAAATCAATGTTAAATAGCAGGAAATTTTGGCAAAACGTAAAAAAGAGACACATTACGAAATAGTTAAACATAAGTCTGTTTGTATGACGTTAATTATCTCCTGGTGAATTGCGAATTTCTTATTCTTTTAATCTACACCCCATGTGTTCGAGCTCAATTATCATCAACTATTCTCTGAACAAAATGACAATGTTTCACATCATTAGGAAGGGGAATCCGAATGCCATATTTCATCATGAATACAAAAACGTGGCCATATTAGCTTGTTGACACATTAGCGCAAAAAACGCTCTTTATGTGAACCATTTCAGGAACACACTATCTCTAGTTCGACACTCTATTACACTACCATGCAGTCTACATTTGATTTGACATATAATTGGGCAAAATTTAATGAAGCGATGCGAGATATATATAGATATATATAGATATATCAGAAAATATCGAAATCTACCTAAAGAAATCGAGTCGTCAGTTGAGTCAGTTATAAGACCACAGGGTCCGTAACGCGCTCCGCCACCCCTGCCCCGTTTCACTGCCCACTCGTGAAAAGCAGCAACAGATATCATACAGGATTTATTCATTTCGGCATCCATGAAAGAAGACATGTTTATGACTGGCCTGAAATTTCTTGATTGCAGTTAGTTTGAAAATGGTTATAACTCATTGGTCTCGCCTGTTGAAATGGACCGATCGCGCGATTAATGCTATCAATGATTGGTGTGACCATGTACAATATATGGAATACATGGATTTTACATACAGAAATGACATACAAGTGTGTATCCACCCTTAGTCGCAGCATCTCAAGCACAAGAACACCACCCACAAAATAACATTAACACATACACGATAATAATTGAAGGCAGTGACATCTAATGGAATCCTATCGCGCATGAAAGGCTTGATTGTGATCACCTCTAGATGGGAGCTATCGAATTTGAACGATTTCCGATGAAAAACGTTTTACACTTTGCATTACTAAATCCTTGGTCACACCCTACATACCACATTCCTCATCCGATCATCACCAACTTGTATATGGATTGACGAATAGGGGGAGCAATCGAGCTCCCCACCGAAATTGTTGAAAAACACGGCTGCCAGTGGCCATCTTGGATTTCACTCTTATCATGACTAAATCCTTTGTCACACTCTAAATGCATAATCCCTCGTATGATCACCACCAAACTTCATTTGGATCTTCGTGGTGACCTCTAGATGGGCGCCATCGATCATTTCGGAAATTCGTTTAAAAACATGTCAGCCGACGGTCATCTTGGATTTTCTCTTAGCATTATTAAATCCTTCGACGCACACTACAGACCACATCCCTGATCTAATCGTCACCAAAATTACAATCATGATTATGATCACCTCTAGGTGGGAGCTGTTGAATTTGAACGATTTTCAATTAAAACATGGCCGCCGAAACCCATCTTGTATTTTACTCTTTGCATGACTAAGTCCTTTGGCACACCATACAGACGACAATATTCGACCGTTCATCGCCAAACTTCATATTGGTCATCACGGTGACCCATCGATTCCCCACGAAAATCGTTGAAAATCATGGCCGCCAACAGCCATCTTGGATTTCACATTTGAACCCATCGGCACACCCTGCAGCACACATTCATTGGAGAAAGTTTGGAATGAAAATAATTTCATTTACACAATACAAGCCCTTTACTGAAACTGTTTTACTTCCCTTCTTCTATATCATGCTATTGACAGCTCGGCATAAAACACGCCTCCACAAGTTGAGATAAAGTGCCATTGACACTTTCATTTATTTTCAGATGAGATTCAAGTCCATGAAATTGGGTTACCTGTTCTTTGCCTTGTCTATTGCACTTCCGGTGTATGTTGGATACAGAATCGTTAAGGTGAGTTAAGGCATATTGAAATCGAAATAGATTTTAATCGGAACATTATTAAAGTGAAATGCTCAACCACACAAAATGTTTCTTTCTGTTTCGCGGTATCACATCTACGGATTATACGCACTACCGATAAGACCAAGTCAGCATAATTATGATCCGTATCAAAGGAACACATATAAATAAATTATAAAGGCTATAATATCGATATTTAAAGTTGAAGGGCGACAACAAGACCATTAACAATACGACATGTGTGAGTTTCGATGGAACGGAATCTCTTTGCAAGAAATTGTGTTTCTATATCAAAATATATCAACTTTCACTTTAATTTGAGTACGATATTCAAATCACTCAATTATACCAATTTACAGATGAAAAAACATCAGAAAATAAAAGTGGTGTAGCGGTTCTACGCTACTGTGGTCCAGGTATTAATACATTTTTCATAAATCAGCAGATGTCTTGAATTTGATTTATTGCATTGTGTGTGCTAATTTATAACTTTGCCAACGTCCGTCATGTAACTGTGAACCTGAACTTCTAATATATCGTAATCGAGTTGTTGACTCGAGTCATAAACTGTATTTAATATCATTTCATGTTGATACCTGTGGTTCTTTTGGAGTATGTGTGTGTATTCAGCATGCATCCTCGTTTCAAATTAAAGGCCCACCTAATTTTCGAGTCGCCGATTATTGTTTTATAGTGACTTGATATACGGTTTTAATAACACTATATGTCATAAAATATGATTTAAAAAAACTATAATTCATCACTGTTTGAAACATCTGTGTCTCAGAAGATGCCCCCGCAGAGAAATAGAAAACTTCTGAAATCATTGAATGACATCCCCCCTTTGGCACCCAGAATGCAACATAATTCAAACTTGTTCAATGGAAGGGGAAGAACTCTATCTTTGATATATAGAGTTATTCCCCCTGCATTTAAAATAATACTGATTTTTACTTCAATCTTGATGACAAAACGCGTTGGCAACTCAACAAAAACAACATGTCCACAGTTTATTACACCGGATAAGTTGATAATACAATGTTTTGGAGCTTCCTCCTTCAAATGGTATATAATATGGCATATATTTTATATACTGTAATCTGGGGGTTCGAAAATTAAGTGGGCCTTTAATTCATTTGTAGCATATTTTCCGTTGAATGAAGTGGAAGGCGTCTAATATATAATGGTCGGATTCGCCTGAAACACCCCTTGAATATATAAATTATGAAGGTGATTATATCATAAATAGTTAATGTTGAATTATATCAATATTTATATTAACTTACCTTGCTCACTCAGCTTCCCTTTAACATTTCTCATCCAAATATTCTATTAAAACTTTTCTTTCATAAAAAATCATTGAACTGCTTTGATACAAAATGTTTATTTAGGTCCCAATAGAAAATCAGCTATCATATGTTGTGAGACAGAATGTGTAAACTCATATGTAGGGGTTTCTAACCCTCTGTATAATCTTCAATTTGTTTAATTTAATAAAAAAAACAAAACCATCGCTAGGGCGTGGCTAAATACGCACTTTATCCATTTCGAATTGTACTACTGCAAAATAAAATACTAATTTGAGCAAACAAAGAATAGATATGCCCCTAATTTCAATGCCAAAATGCGGTCAAATTTTAATTCGAAAAATGGCTGTAACGCATGTGAACATAATTGGACAAAACCCATATTCGAATTTGCCTGTATTATTAGCTGGGGAACACACATACCAGCTTTGGTTAAAATTACATAATCCAAATAGGAGTTACCGGTCGGAAACCTAAATATTATTAAATCGGTCAAATTCTAAGTCGAAAAATGGCCGTAACTCATATAAAATAATTGGACGGAAGCCACGTTCGAACCTGGCCTGCATTTTTAGCTAAGAAATACACATACCAACTTTGGTTCAGATCAAATAATCCAAACAGGAGTTATCGGTCGGAAACCAAAATGTTATGAAATCGGTCAAATTCTAAGTCGAAAAAGGTCCGTAACTCATTTAAAAATAATTGGACAGAACCCACATTCGAACTTGGCCTGGATTTTTAGCTACGAAATACACATACCAACTTTGGTTCAGATCAAATACTCCAAACTAGTCTACGAGTTATCGATCAGAAACGAAAAATATTAACGGACGGACGGACGGCCGCACTTATTACATAATACGACCTTTTTCAAAATGGCACATACAAATGTATTTCAGAGTAATTATTATGCCACTTATCTTTTCAGGACATTTCAGCATATTATGTATATGTGAGTGTTTAGAAAGCATCTGAACAGAGCTATACTATTCGCGAGAACAGTCCCCTTATTGGAATATACATAATGCATATAATGCTCTGTCGTGTGGCTGCAATATACCTTGCCTGATAGAAGATATATATTTATAAAGTAATGTCACTGTCAGTGATTTAGATATAATGTAATGCTCTAAAGTAAGCTACCGAGTGGTGTTGAATGCATACCTGATATTGTTTGTGCGTTCGTACTGTTAATCCACACATGCCTTCTATGTTACCCATACCAGAGTTTGGCAGATTGAACAGCTGTTTGATTGTCTGTTGTCGTATAATCCAATGTCTGTTTGTGACTAAATAACCTATATGTCCCACTCTCCCTGTAACTTATTTAGCTCACAGGAGACGAAGTCTCATAAAAAAAATCCGGTCACCAGGTCACTTAGCTTACATTTCGAATGTAGAGTCCTTGGCAGTCTGATATATATCCCGACTCCGTCTCATTACTTTCAACTACGTCAGACCACACTCGCACGGAATCATATTTCAGAGATGAAGGGGAAATTCTCTTTTTTTGTGAAAACTCATCAATATTCATAAGGCAGTGTTTATCATTGCGATACACACATAGATCTACACACGTACGCCCGAGGTCATGTAAACATTTAAGAGTTGTCACTCTTCTTCCGTGCAATAAAATGCTCTCAATGTTAATTGCTTCACTGTACATGCCGAATACAAGTTTAGCAATGCAGATGCTATATAAATAAAGAGGAATGTAATGACAATATAGCGATAAGCACGCTATATAAATTGTATTGAGCTGTACCGCGGCCATGTTGCGTCATCTCCTTGTTTACAATACGACCTTGGAATTTACTATGAAGTTGTAAATTTATCCTTATTTGGCACGTGACGTAGGTTAGGAGAAAATAGTATTTTTTTGAATATCTTTGCAAATACAATTCTGTTATGTATACTTGTTCTGTCTGAACATTTACCAATTATGAATAAACGTACGTTAGTTGTGATTTTGAACATACGACGTTTGGTCAGTTAAGATACATGTACGCGACACTAGCGTGTCGTTTATATGATAACTTCATGAGATTGCAGTCAAATGTCGCGGGTGTGGCTTGTATGAAATAGTGAATGTTAATTGAATTTGCAAGAAGCTATTCATTGGTCAACCAACGCATCGCTTGTTGCGAATTGGCTAGATTTCTCTCGTTTGAAATAATTTTAACCGTGAGAGTCTTCAGACCGTAAGTTGATTGAAATGAAACACGGTCTGAGTTTTGTTAGACTGGGTCCTTGGGTAACAGGATTCAGATTTATTCAAATAACATCACCAGGTCAAATAGAGGGACAAGGCCTGGGGCATACATATTTCCGTCAATTGTGATTATTGAAACGTCTTCTTTGAAAGAACCGTCCAGTCTATTCGGTTATTTAATATGGGTGGTCATTTTGTTACTGGGATTCAGATTGGTAAACAATAGGACCACAAAATAAAAGAGGGGAGAGGACAGGGACATAACTATTTACATCAATAGTAATTCTTAAAACGTCTTCTTCGCAAGAATCGTCATGATTATTTAGCTTATATTTGGTATGGAGGGTCTTCACGTGACTGTATTTCAGATTTGTTTAAATGGGGTCGCAAGTCAGATGGGGTCGAAGCCAGGGACTTAGCTATTCCCCTACATAGTAGTTGTTAATATGCCTTCGCTGTAAGAACCATCGTGTCTGTTTAGCTGATATTAGTACGGAGTGTCATTTGGTGGTTGGGAATCATATGAATTTAGATAGGGTAACTGGGTCAAATAGGGATGAGACAAATGACATAACTCTTTTCCGCTATAGTAATTGTTAAAACGTCTTCTTCACAAGAATAATCACGACTATTTAGCTTAAATTTAATATATTCAGAGGCGAAGACAGGGACATAACCCTTCCCCCCAAATTAATTCTTAAATCGCCTCCTTTCCAAGAACCGTCAGGCCTATTTAGCTCATATGTAGTATTGAGGGTACATGGATGCATGGGATACAGATTTGTTAAAATGGGATTGACCGGTCAAGAAATGGCGGTGTTAGGGGGACCTAGCACTGTCCAATGAAATAATTGATATACATGTTTATGGAGCTCATAAAAACAGCTTCTTGTACGGAACCAGCTGGCTAATTAATCTAATATTTGGTGTATATATGGTGAATGGATAGTTGAAATTCAAATATGTTTAACTGGGATTGGCGGGTATGAACGGATCATGTCAGGTTGGAAATTTCCAACAATTTGGGAAATCCTGATGTGTCATTTATAATCTTCCAACCTATAAGGTGGATGTCCGAAATGAATTTTACGAACTCGGTGGTTTGGTCCGGATGGAAGGTTGACGAGCTATGAGCTATGGGGGCAGTTGTGGGGTTATGAAGTCGGCACAGTCTTGTTGGAGATAACATTTAATTGCCATATCAAATGAAGAGATATGTGCGGTTGATAACTGGAAATATTGAGATGTCCATGGTTGGTAAACAACAGCCCGTCTGACGACGCCTTCTCGGATGGACTCTGTCTCGAATCGCAATCGGGTATTAGAAATGAAAGTCGGAAAGAGAATAGAATGGAATTGATCTAGGATCATAATATATTCGTATTTATATCACAGGGAACTGTGTACAGGATAGCGTGCTATGACTCAGCTAACGAGTTTAACATGTGTCGAACACATGTTCCGCATATTTTATGTTAATTAGTTCTGGTCATCATTTGACCGTTGCTCTCGATACAAAGAGGTTGGATAGATAATTTGCCGTGTAAGCACTCATTGTCCTTATATTCCGATCACCACTACGCTATAAATAATCATAATGGTATAGTAACATACATGGATTTGGGGTTCATATAATATGCTTATATATGGATAGATGATGCTGAATTAGTATATATAATAGATTGGTATATAATACGTGGGGTAATACTGTATTATCCCACACAGTGGTGTGCAGTTGGAAATTTCAAGGTGGATGTCCCCACAACATAACATAAACCCACTTGCCACGTCCCGGTTTAGAAATACTTGATTTAAAGCGATTTTCACAAGTATTAACTGTTGCAGTCATCAGAGTCCCAGTTTTCTCAGCTTTGAAATTTTGACTCCACAGTCATTGACTGTCTTATTTAATTATTAGCTGAACATCGCTATAACCGAATAATCGAGAGTCAAGTTATCTAACTGTTAGAGTCACAAAATGGGATCACGTCTGAAGTCTATAGCTAAAATGATATATGTCTATATACAGGCGTGCAGGATTATTGCGAATCAACGTGATGCTGTGCACATGATATCCGGATCAGTCTTGGCCTGCGGATTCCTTTCCCTCTTCATAAGAATCGCCCTTGTTTCTTTCGAAGTCATAGTTCTGAGAGACTTTAATTATGAGGTCAAAAAAGGGTAAGTTGAAATATCAGTGTATTATTCATGAATATCATACTAATAGGTCCTAAATTTACTACAACCCACATATCCCACAATCAACTATCCACAAACTAAAACAAAATCTAATGAACTCTAATGAGGATCTTTGAAAAATATTGAAAAAAAATAATAAATAAATACAAAATATATATACAGTAAACATATTGTACTTCCATATGACGTGCCACGTGGTCAGACTAAGTATCATATACCATACTAGACTATATTGAATCAATAATAATGAATATCTAAAAAATACTCAATATCAACCAGTATATACTTCTTATCTAACATTTCTTGTCTTGTTTACATATATTCCCTGTAAAACAAACAAACAAACTAAAAAGACAAAAACCCTCATTGAACACTATATCACCCTTTACACACCACCCTTGACATCACATGTGTCACATCATGGATTATGATGACCATATAGTCTCATAAATAATTACTAAACTAAAAATCATATTTTAAAAATGAAACTAGAAACTGGTAGTAATATAATAACACTCGACCCACTCCCCAAACACCATACTGTACCCCTTCAATCCCCACCAATAATGGCCAGCATGTGTTTTTTCTGTATAATTTGTGTTTTGTTCTTGGTTACCTAGCTCCATATGCTCACCAGAAATGTCCCTGTTGTATTTTATCCGTGCGCAAATATACGCCCAGCATATCGTATACTATGGATGAAGCTCATGGTAACCAATTGAAATCTGCAATCCGGTGTCCAATTTCCGAAAATCGGAAAACAACATCCCACTGACCACAACATGAGGAAATTGAAATGACAAGTATCTCCTTGGTGAGATAAGCGTGAGGTTGGGCCATATTGTGACTAAGGGTGGTGGGGTTTGTCATACTCCTTCCAGCATTATATATACTCGTGATTTGGAACCATATTGATATATATATATATCATACAGCAATTGATTCTTATATTAATGCATACCATATCGTCATACTCGACATATAATCACCACTGTATGAAATAATGTTACAGCTCAACTAATTTTCCTCCATACATAGTGGACTAACCAGAGTCTGGAGCTTATGTCGCCAATACCATTTCTATTCAGCGAAGAGCTTCCCCAAAATGACGTCACGGATTTAAAAAAATACATCGATGATTGACAGGTGTCCCCACGTGTTATTTGTTGTGCTTCGCAATAGCAATGGCCTGTGTCGCGACATAAACTTACAGCAGATAATATTTGTCGTGTGTGCGACTATTCTTTTTCGGGAGATGAACTCGCTGCATCAACCGGAAAGCTGCATCCGAGAGCAAAAAATAGGGTCGTAATCAAAAATGATGCTTTAGAACTATTTAAAAGCATAAAATTAAGTAATTTCCTCGGTGTTAAATTTCAGATGACTTTTTTACGACAAATAATTTGATTTGCAAACCATGGTACAATAAAGTATATCAAATACACGGACATGAGTGAGTTAATTCTATTTATATTTATGGGAGGCCAAGTTGGTACCATGCGCAGGCCTATCTATCAGGTCCAGCACATCCTTCAAATTAATCCGAATCGTACCGAATATATAATTTCGAAGCCATGCTTTCTGTCTGTTGTATTTGCAAGCATCGCTTTCGATCGGAGAAATTCCGCTCTGTTACTATATTTAGAGGTGACATTATGCATGAGAGTCTCCGCCCATTAACACTTGTTTATTAACCCATACGGTTTCATTGGACGGAAAATAATTTACGCAATCAATCAGATTACGGAATCCCGAGGACTTGGAAATGAGATAGCGATGTTATCCGTCAGACCTTATATTCAATGTGGACTAACCACATCGATGAAGCACGAGCAAATGTATCTACCCGTGATCGCGACCCCGATGAAATCGCACAGTAGTGGGTCATATTTTAAGGTCGGGTTTCGTATGCAAACGACGATATCTCACACATTGCTATTTGTTGTGTGTGTAGCCATAACAAAACACAGGCCAATGGTCACGAACTGAAAGAGGTTTAAATTTTACAGCCACTGCATCTCTGATCGAATCCCATGTAAGCCGTACCTCGTGTTACTAATTTGAAGTGCTATATACATAGCACACATGCTATATCGTCGATCGCAAATTGAAACCCCCGTACAGTCCTTAAAGCGATATGTGGTCTTTGGTTCAAAACTATGAAGCTGTGTGTTGTTATAGTCTCCTATATAGGGCGAGCGACATGTAAATGTACATGATTATCGACCATGTATTTTGTAAAATGAACGCTCTTTATTTTAGCTCTGACACGGCGATGTTAGTGGTTGATGTGGATAGCATGTGGACTGTATAAATATTGCTTTATTTTAGCTCTGACACGGCGATGTTAGTGGTTGATGTGGATAGCATGTGGACTGTATAAATTCTGCTTTATTTTAGCTCTGACACGGCGATGTTAGTGGTTGATGTGGATAGCATGTGGACTGTATAAATTCTGCTTTATTTTAGCTCTGACACGGCGATGTTAGTGGTTGATGTGGATAGCATGTGGACTGTATAAATTCTGCTTTATTTTAGCTCTGACACGGCGATGTTAGTGGTTGATGTGGATAGCATGTGGACTGTATAAATTCTGCTTTATTTTAGCTCTGACACGGCGATGTTAGTGGTTGATGTGGATAGCATGTGGACTGTATAAATTCTGCTTTATTTTAGCTCTGACACGGCGATGTTAGTGGTTGATGTGGATAGCATGTGGACTGTATAAATTCTGCTTTATTTTAGCTCTGACACGGCGATGTTAGTGGTTGATGTGGATAGCATGTGGACTGTATAAATTCTGCTTTATTTTAGCTCTGACACGGCGATGTTAGTGGTTGATGTGGATAGCATGTGGACTGTATAAATTCTGCTTTATTTTAGCTCTGACACGGCGATGTTAGTGGTTGATGTGGATAGCATGTGGACTGTATAAATTCTGCTTTATTTTAGCTCTGACACGGCGATGTTAGTGGTTGATGTGGATAGCATGTGGACTGTATAAATTCTGCTGTTAGAGACTCGTGTTCCAAGTTTGACAAGTTCCGATTCCCTGCATGCATATAGCTGGGCGTATAATTAAGTTCTGGAACCTGATAACATGGCAGGAGTTCGCCAGATTGACTCACTGCTATTAATATGTTCTGTATATACGTACCATATATGCCTTTTCTCTTCTTTTTTTTGAAACTTCAATTGTATTAATGATTATTATAAATTGTCATTGTATATTTGAGACCCCTCGATTATCCCGCCTGAAGGGTCTATTCTCATTACACACGCGCGTGCGATTAATCGCAGCGTTTTTTAAGGTCGAGCGGCTCTATATGTGTGTTCGATGGCATTCCTTCCTCCCACTGCTAAGAGTCCCCCCAATAGGGGTGGGGGTCTGACGAACACATTCATACACAGGTCTAGGGTAGGTTGGAGGATGATAAAGTACTTTCGGTTGGGGGTGATTACATACAGGCCTATATATGCTGACACATTAACTTTAATTTTCCTCAGTTAGATTTACTCAGGTATAAGTTGAGTATAACGAGCCATGCCATCAAAATGACATCAGTTTTGAGGACACAATTATATCTAGCTAATTATAATTAGAAATAGAGGGTTCAATTCCATGTAGTTGGGCATAAATATGCATATTTTATTCCAGCTTGAAACGTATATAACACTATATAGTACGATCACAACCCAGATTACAGGAGTTTTATGTATATAATTGTTATTATCACTCAAGATTATCAAAAGTGTACGATTCAAGTGGTTGAATTAGATCTTTCAACATTTTACCTTATAGCATCGAGTGCTCATTTGTATAGCCGCTGGCAACAGCGACAACGCGGTACTATAATTGACGAACCATCATTCAAATAGAATAAGTGATGGGACTCAGCATTCGACCTTAAGAGTCACACACGCATCGTTTGAGGTCGAATTCTGTCGCCAGGACGCTGTTCGCATGCATGAGCGATTGATTTCAATTTGATCGCCATTGGCGGCTTATCATCAGTGATCGCACATGCTAAACGGCACATTACTATCAATCTATATATTCAAAATCTTGGGTACAGTGTTGCGCGAGACTGACAGGTAATATAATTCGACTGAATTCTACAAAAATCACCACTGATGCTAGCTATACGTTGGAAACTTCTTTCCAAGCCATTTCCTTTCCGTACTTCATTTATTATTTTATCGCCCATCAGTTATGAGAATGATTGTACCCGGATAGTATATGTGACCGAGTGAACCATGCCATTCTCTGTAACGGCTATCTCGATGACGAGGTTGATTGCATAAGATGATTGGTCACGAATAGGACGTGGTTGTTTGAGGAAGGTAATTGATCACGAATCGCTCTGTGTTATGTTAACACGCACCTTAAAAAACGCTGCGATTAATCGCACGCGCGTGTGCAATGAGAATAGACCCTTCAGTCGAATTATATTACCTGTCAGTCTCGCGCAACACTGTACCCAAGATTGTGAATATATAGATTGATTGTAATGTGCGTTTAGCATGTGCGATCACTGATGATAAGCCGCCAATGGCGATCAAATTGCAATCAATCGCTCATGCATGCGAACAGCGTCCTGGCGACAGAATTCGACCTGAAACAATGCGTGTGTGACTCTTAAGGTCGAATTCTGAGTCCCATCACTTATTCTATTTGAATGGTGGTTCGTCAATTATAGTACCGCGTTGTCGCTGTTGCCAGCGGCTATACAAATGAGCACTCGATGATATAAGGTAAAATGTTGAAAGATCTAATTCAACCACTTGAATCGTACACTTTTGATAATCTTGAGTGATAATAACAATTATATACATAAAACTCCTGTAATCTGGGTTGTGATCGTACTATATAGTGTTATATACGTTTCAAGCTGGAATAAATATGCATATTTATGCCCAACTACATGGAATTGAACCCTCTATTTCTAATTATAATTAGCTAGATATAATTGTGTCCTCAAAACTTATGTCACTTTGATGGCATGGCTCGTTATACTCAACTTATACCTGAGTAAATCTAACTGAGGAAAATTAAAGTTAATGTGTTAGCATATATAGGCCTGTATGTGGTCACTCCCAACCGAAAGTACTTTATCATCCTCCAACCTACCCTAAACATGTGTATGAATGTGTTCGTCAGACCCCCACCCCTATTGGGGGAACTCTTAGCAGTGGGAGGAAGGAATGCCATCGAACACACATATAGAGCCGCTCGACCTTAAAAAACGCTGCGATTAATCGCACGCGCGTGTGCAATGAGAATAGACCCTTAGGGTCTATTCTCATTGCACACGCGCGTGCGATTAATCGCAGCGTTTTTTAAGGTGCGTGTTAACATAACACAGAGCTATTCGTGATCAATTACCTTCCTCAAACAACCACGTCCTATTCGTGACCAATCATCTTATGCAATCAACCTCGTCATCGAGATAGCCGTTACAGAGAATGGCATGGTTCTCTCGGTCACATATACTATCCGGGTACAGTCATTCTCATAACTGATGGGCGATAAAATAATAAATGAAGTACGGAAAGAAAATGGCTTGGAAAGAAGTTTCCAACGATAGCTAGCATCAGTGGTGATTTTTGTAGAATTCAGTCGAATTATATTACCTGTCAGTCTCGCGCAACACTGTACCCAAGAGTGTGAATATATAGATTGATAGTAATGTGCCGTTTAGCATGTGCGATCACTGATGATAAGCCGCCAATGGCGATCAAATTGAAATCAATCGCTCATGCATGCGAACAGCGTCCTGGCGACAGAATTCGACCTGAAACGCTGCGTGTGTGACTCTTAAGGTCGAATTCTGAGTCCCATCACTTATTCTATTTGAATGGTGGTTCGTCAATTATAGTACCGCGTTGTCGCTGTTGCCAGCGGCTATACAAATGAGCACTCGGTGATGGGGGAGGGGGGTCTGAAAAAAAAATGTTCATACACAGGGTTGAACATACAAATCCCTCCCAACCATGGGTCTATCATCCTCCCTACATGCAAATCTATTTGTTTTTCTCCCAACAAATTGGGGTCTCATCCCCTCTTTCCCCATAATTTGTACTGGATATCATATGTTTGAGTACTAATGTTTTAAATGAGCTTTATTCAGAAAGACGATTTTTGTCAGACCTAGCTAACTATAAGATAAAACGTTGAAAGATCTAATTCAACCACTTGAATCGTACACTTTTGATAATCGTGAGTGATAATAACAATTATATACATAAAACTCCTGTAATCTGGGTTGTGATCGTACTATATAGTGTTATATACGTTTCAAGCTGGAATAAAATATGCATATTTATGCCCAACTACATGGAATTGAACCCTCTATTTCTAATTATAATTAGCTAGATATAATTGTGTCCTCAAAACTTATGTCATTTTGATGGCATGGCTCGTTATACTCAACTTATACCTGCATGAGTAAATCTAACTGAGGAAATTAAAGTTAATGTGTCATCATATATAGGCCTGTATGTGGTAATCCCAACCGAAAGTACTTTATCATCCTCCAACCTACCCTAGACCTGTGTATGAATGTGTTCGTCAGACCCCACCCCTATTGGGGGAACTCTTAGCAGTGGGAGGAAGGAATGCCATCGAACACACATATAGAGCCGCTCGACCTTAAAAAACGCTGCGATTAATCGCACGCGCGTGTGCAATGAGAATAGACCCTTAGCATGGGAGATGCGTGTTCGCTACGTATAAGGTATGCAGAACCACTATCTAATAATAAATTTGATTCACGGCGTCGATATAGACAAAATAGCAACGTTCTATTAATACGAAATAAACTTAATATTGAATTAACGCAAACAATTTCATATGTAGATAACTCTATTAGCAAAACGAACGTTTCACGAGATTACATACCTACATTGAGTTAGTTCCCCTCGATCACAAGCACAAGATCGCGTCGAACCTAAATACAATAATGATAATGTATGGGCTGGTCGAAGGGTCTCAAACTTTATGTTAACTTGCGTAATATGTTATTTGTTCAAATAGTTTGTCACACACTTTGTAAATTATTGTGGTGAGACTGTGGCTTACACAATTAAACAGTCTGATACGCCAGTCGCGAAGAACTACTAAACAATTATTTATTCATGAAAGAAGGAACTTATAGTATCACGAATGAATACAGCGTTGAAATGACTCGTTTGTGCACGGCAATTTACTTAATTGTTGAATTATCTTTGACAAATGTCGATTGCGGGTAATCTAAGTCTGGGCGAGATTCAGGGCTTAACACATTATGACCTAGCTTATAAGCTCGATGAATTAGGCCAGGATGATATAGAAGATACTAGCACGGATTTGCTTAATATGAATAGGAACTGTAACTATTACTCTCCTTAACAACTTCAAAACAAATTTGGGAGTAGAAAGTATGATAAATCATTTTTTGGGTTGAATTGTCGTAGTCTGAATGCAAACTGGGATAAATTAAATAGCATACTACTAAGTATTCAAAGTAGCAAAAATCTCTTTGATATTATTGCTCTCACAGAAATATTTAAGGTACACGAAACTGAATTTGAGCTAACTGGGTACCATAACTTCGAATTTAAAACTCGTCCAGAAAGGGGTGATGGGGGAGGAGGAGTTGGCCTATTTATCCGCGACAGCTAGTCTACAGTATACACTGAGGAAAGATTTGTCTATATTTAAACCACACGTCATAGAAACTATATTTGTTGAGATAAATCCAGGATGCACAAATTCATACATAGTCGGTTGTATATATAGGCCCAACACTGCACCACGCGCTGACCTTGATACCTTTACGAAGGATATCGAAGGTATTATGGGTGAAATAAATAAATCAAATCTTAAGGCATTCTTAATAGGCGACTTTAATATTGACTTACTCAAATTTGAAACCCACGAGAAAACGGACAACTTCTTAAGCAATATATTTTCTTTGGTTTCATACCTAGTATAACTAGGCCGACACGACTTACCGAACATTCGGCAACCCTCATAGACCATATATATACCAACAGTGCAACTGCGTGCAGCAAATATGGTATAATACTCACTGATGTATCGGACCATCGCGCTATCTTCTTTCTCGAACAATCACGAGGCACAGAACCTTCACGTACGACTGGCGGTGACAATATAAAACCATATCGAGTCTTTAATGACAAAAATTCTAGAACTTTCAAAAATATACTTAAAAATTGTAACTTTCAGCCAGTCTTAAACTGTAAATCAGTGAACGAGTCATATGATATATTCCTGGAACTGTATATGGACGCCTTTGATAAAGCAATTGCATTCCCGTTGACAAACAGGAAAGTCCCCAAAAAGTACATCAAGCGACAACCATGGATTACAAATGGAATTCTTAAATCCTCTCTGGAAAAAAATTAACTTTATATAAAAAAATTGAAGGCACCAACAGAAGTCAACAAAAACAGATATAAATCGTACTGCCAGACATACAGAAAAGAAAACGTACTATTGTGATATATTGGAACAAAACAAGAGAGATATAAAGGCTACCTGGAGGATATTAAATGGAGCGATTAACAAAACTTCGAATGCAAACTCAATTCCTTCTATATTTGTAGATAACCAAATAAAAATCACTCATAAAACCGATATAGCAGAAAAGTTTAATGATTATTTTTCAAGCATTGGTCAACTAACAAGTGAAAGAGTCATAAACGAACATAGTGCAAATTACTCAGATTATATTCTTTATAGGGAAACAGAAGTATTAAATTAAGCCCCCCACTAATGAACAAGAAATTATACTTACTTGCCTAAATGTTAAAAGCAAAAATAGCAAAGACGTGCATGGTTTAACGAGTAAGATAATGAAGGCAACGGTAGAAGGAATAGCAATCGCCCTAAAACATATATTCAACTTATCATTCAAATATGGCATATTTCCCCAAAAAATGAAATTGTCCCGAGTTGTCCCGATTTATAAAAGCGGCAATAAAGGTGAATTTAATAATTATAGACCTATTAGTATATTGCCTTGTTTCTCAAACATATTGGAAAAAATAATGTCTAAAAGACTGGTCGATTTCTTAAATGATAACGATACCCTGTATGCACATCAGTATGGTTTCAGAAAAGTCACTCAACATCCATCCCATTATGCACTTACTTGAAGATGTAGTCGAACAAAATGATGAACTCACTCGAGACTCCACTTTAGCCATTTTCATTGACCTTTCAAAAGCTTTTGATACAATTAGTCATGATATTCTATTATATAAAATGGAACATTGTGGAATACGTGGCATTGCGAATGATTGGTTCAGAGACTATCTATCCGAAAGACGACAGTTTACTGACTTCAATGGTAGTATTTACAGTCTTAACGGTATACTCAACGGAGTGCCACAGAGCTCCATACTCGGTTCGACAATTTTCCTCATTTACGTGAATGATATGTCTGCTGCAACTTCGTTGCAATTGTTATCATTTGCCGATGATACTACGCTATTCACATCCGGCAATAACGGTCATTTTATTGGAAACATCGTGAACAATGAGTTAAAAGATGTCTACAAATGGTGTTGTTGTAACTGCCTATCCATAAACAAAACTAAAAGAAAATATATGCTTCTTCATCCAAAAAACAATGACGACAAATGGAATTTTCTAAAGATATACATAAACGACGTAGAACTCAAGCGTGTAGGAAACAAAAGTGATGACACGTCCCTACAATTTCTCGGAATTACAATCGATGAAAACCTCACTTTTAAAGACCATGCCTCGGCGATATGTTCTAAAATGACAAGAGCCCTATATGGTATGAACAAGGTGGGGAAATTTTTCCCAGGAGTTGCCCTTCGCACGCTATATTATGCCTTAATTCAAAGCCGTCTTGTCTATGGAATTCAAATTTGGGGCCACTCAGTATATTATAATTAGGCCTTCCTACTACAAAAGAGAGCTATCAGAACAATAAGCTATGCCAAATACAACAGCAACACTGAACCCGTATTGAAATTCATAGATCTGCATGCCTGTCATGTTAGTCTGTTTATGTATGATTGGGCACATTTTAACCTACCGGCATCATTTCTAACAGCATTTGACAATAAGATATCAATAACCAGACAATCTGGATGCATTAGAGAAATTAAATCACGAACGACATTCTCCAAGGTTTTGCCCAAACATTCGTTCCCAAGATTATGGAATGAAACTGACAAAAAACTAAAATCAATTGAAAGCCGACAAAACTTTAAATATCAATTTAAAGTCAAGGTTATCAACGCCATCGATGCAAACTTTAAATGTAAAAACAAAACTTGCAGAGAATGTTTCCTCCAAAAAATTCATAATTAAACTACATATACTTAACTCCTGAGTAACAAACCACCCCCTCCCCTGTCGTGAGTGCTGACTACCCTGAAAACTCGCCCTTATTTGACCCTACTAACACGATTTAAATATACGCATTAGCATTGTTACTTAAGCAAGATCCACCTTACTATTAGAAAGTGTTCTTTAATTGCCGTGCACACGCCTACATAACCATAACTATACAAATATATGTACATAATACAATGTTTTGATATTATAAATTCCAGTATTTCGTTATTAGCACATCAACTTAAGGTTATGCCATTGATAAATTAGTTATTATATTGACAACGGGGGTGACAGGAAGACAGCCAATCCTGGTAGTGCCACTCCCACGCAATAATTACACTTGATTTTTGATATATTATACTTGCTTATTGTAACCTAATTATTGTGTGAATAAAACATCTATTTATCTATCTACAATGTCTTTGAATAATCAAGAGACAACGAGGACCTATTTGATGTATATTTAGATCCGATAAACTTGCCATGCTTTTTATACAAATGTCAACCAGTGTTGTCCTATCTTTCCAATCCCATCCAAACCGGTAGTTCGATTGAGTATTATTTTCGATCACGAATATTCCACTATTTCAACCCCCGAAACGAACCTCCTTGAACGGCAATTCAATTGGTCTTTTAGTGGAGGCTACAATGTCTATTTTGGATCGCGTGTGCATTTTGCGAAGAAATAACAGACTATGCTAATAATATTTCTCGATATATCAGGGATAAAATAATACTTGTTTGACACCAGGGGGTCGTGACAGTGGATTTATGATGTCATCAAGATGGCCGCCATCCAAAGTTTCAGAGTAGGGACCGAGTCAGTTTCGTCAATAGCTGATAATAGTTTTCAGATAGAAAACTGAATAATTATATCTCTCAACTGTTGTGATACTATTACATCAGGCTTCTATTTGACAGAAAAATTGGCCACAAGAAACCAAGATGGTCGTTAAAATTGCGTCCGAAATTTGGAATTTGCACACTTGTCTCTTAAAAGGTTCAATGTTGTTTGAAATCATTGGCTAATAGCAACTTAACTTTGAAAATATTTGAACACCTAACAATTTGACCAACAATCATACATCGATTCGTACTTCTGCCAACTATCTTTAAAATGTGAGTTCATAAATATGCTGTGAAATGTTACGAAAATGTATTTTGGGATTCGAGCCAAGTGTTATACAGAAAATAGCTGAATTTGATGAAAAACATTTGCAACATTTCTAAATATAGGGATAGCCATATAATTATAACCAAATTATAACCAAAAACAGTGCAACTACATTTGAGATGGCGACCAACATTGCTGCCAAACTAGATACATATCACTTCCATCTGTCCAATTTGTATTGGTACAGTGCATCACTCCTCATGTGCGATTTAGTATAGGTGAATAGGTTTTGATTCATTGTTGGCGAAACTACATGGAGTCATGAAACATATGTGAATATTTGGTAAACCATGGCTGTTTATACCTAAGCAATCAATATAATTGAAACCACGATAATGAGATAAAATCATCAAAATGAAGATCAAATCATCAAAAAGAAGAATTAGATCATTAAACTGTCATATTTCTGCATCAATTATACATTGCATCACACTTCCTCTTGACATCAATCTGGACCTCAAAATCCAAAATAGCTCCCAAAAGCGGCGACCGAAATTCGAATACTTGATGCTGTTTCACATCTGCGTCTTAAAACATTCACAGCTGTTTGAAATCGGTGGCTAATAGCAACCTTGTTTTGAATACGCATTCTAATATATAACCCAATCGGCAAGCATAACACGTTGGATTGACATAGTATTATGCATATTGATATAAATCCAAGATGACGACTAAGATGGTTTCCAACATGCATAAATTATCAACATTTGCCCAAGTTTCATTTATAACGCACATAAGGTGGGTTTCAATCACACTATTGGTAAGCACATGTGTTCTCTATTGGCAAAAGACAAAATTGCTGTTTATACCTGATATTTCAAGAGTAAAAGGGCACAGGAACCACGAAAATTAGATAAACGGAAGATATGCGTGTTACACCCATCACTATATTAGACTGGTCGGGTAACTGGACTGGAGAATAATCCCTAACTCAACAATAAGCTGTCGGTATGGTATTGAGCAATACTTGACTCCTGTCTTCACCATGATTGTGATGGCTATGATGCTAAGTGCATCTACCGAAATTCGGCGTGTCACGGAAAGTAAATGGACACCAAACAACGGAGTACCCAAAACAAGTAACGTGGCACACGAGGCGTCGACATTAGATATAACTTGCATGTTGCCATGCGTTACAATATCAACATGCAAGCTGTCTCTAATAGCAACGCATTTTATGTCGCTACTTGCTTTGCTATTATTGTATACGACAATCAGCCAAATATAAGAGTAGGAGCTGATCTTTGTGGGATTCATCCGTGATATCAATATATGTACGACAACTGGGGTACACTTTTGTGAAACTGAGAACAATAATAATTGTTTGCATTTGAGTAACATCTAGTTTACATCTAATGCACTGCGTGGCTACACAAGCGGCATATATACGACAATAATTGCTTTGTCGTAGACCATAAGCTACCTAACGGTACTTTATAAATGTGAGCTATAGATGTCTTCGGCTTGTGAACAGGTATCATGTTGGCGGATTTCTACCAGACTCTTTTTTTCTCATGCGAACATTCACATACATGTTTACACATAGACCTAGCCAGCGACTATATATATGTTCAGGTGCGTAACAAAACAAAACTTGTCGTGGATCACTGAAAATCTCATATATGTTAACTCCCTAACTTCACAACAAATATTTGCGAAAGCGTGGCTGAATATGATCGATAGAGCTAGGGTTAGAAATATGGGCTCCTAAAATATGATCCACATGCTGGATATGCATGGCTATATGACCATGGTTCGTTAGATATGCTAACTGATATCACGAATCCGGCATGTCTGGTCGATTGTGTGTGCTATACACCCATATATAAACATTCTGAAAAAAACAGAGATAAGGATTCCGATATTCAAATAATTGTTCACGCCACAGACTGGACTTCCGACTGCATGGTGGACTACGTGTTATGCATTGGAATTACATTCACTATTTGTTCGTGTTCTTCCCCAGAACCACTCAACACTCTTTCAATACCAAAATAAGCTACAACATAGTGGTGTGAGAATCGCGAGGTAGTGTTACTATTACACCAACTGCAACGCAATGTTCCCGGGAGAAAAGGAAAATGGCACCGTTGATAACGGATAACATGGTGACTTTTGGGCTTCAAAACCACCGACACACGACGGAGAACGGAC
The DNA here is from genome assembly GCA_032622095.1 of Siphonodentalium dalli. Classification (NCBI taxonomy): domain Eukaryota; kingdom Metazoa; phylum Mollusca; class Scaphopoda; order Gadilida; family Siphonodentaliidae; genus Siphonodentalium; species Siphonodentalium dalli. The sequence continues at coordinate 93,032,179 of CP136068.1, forward strand.
ACGTATCGTTTTCACTGAACTGAAAGAAGGCAACACTAACATGTACGTCTGCACCGTACATAATGAGTAATCAGAGCCAGGGGAGTTTATCCATAAGAAGGAGACGGAGTATATATCAGTTGTATAAATTGTAAAAGCTTAGCGCAATCATCGTCGAAAGTTCACAAACATAACACGATACAAACCTACAAATAACGTCGGATCAGCGCCAGAGGTCAAACTTCAAATACCCGTTTCCAAGCCTCCATTAATTCAGCAATTTATACATTCACGGATTGGTAGAGTGACAGAAACAGTTGTCCGGAAACGTCTCCACAACAACAAGCCCCAGTACCTCATCAAATTGCGCGGACTCTCATTAACTACGAACTCATGGTTGTGCAAAAATGACCTGGATTCTGAGGTATTTTGTTAATTATCCGGAAAACATCGATGTATCCAAATCGGATACAAGAACATCATATGCAGTGTTAAACAGGCCAACTTCGAGTATATCGCTATCAACATGCACACACTTGAAACATACCGCTACCGTGATTTTGAGGCAATGCGTCACGGCTTGAAAAAGGTGTCTGAATACGATAATGCGACATTCGTCTAGTCCACTGCGTCAAAACATTCAAATAAGGGCAGCAGTAACTTTGGATATTTAGCATTCCTGATTCATAGGGATCAATGTCAACGAAATAATTGTGGTATAGTTCATTTCAGACCTATGCGATTCGTGGCTCATATATTGTGGCTAATATTTATTATATCGTGTAGGTTTCGGCAACAACGACGCTTGTACACAATACATGGGTGTAGTATGTAATCATTCATTGATTCTGACATCAGATTACATATTCCCACTCCTGATCAAGTGGTCCTTCTAATGTCCTATGATACTTTGGGTCCTGCTGAATTGCTACACTCTTAGATATAACAATCCGTGTAGGCACTTCAGAGTTTCTATTTTTACTCTGCAAGAAGGCAGCAATTTCCAGTGAGTTGAAACAGACCATATTCAAACAGCAACAGACTGAGTGTTTTGGGGTTACACTTGACACGCACGACAGTGTTGTGAATTTCAAAAGACAGACACTTAAGTTTCACAAAGTTATGAACCGCCCAATTAACTCACAAGAGGGAACCACTGGTGACTACGATTACGAGACATACAACAATGTAGAAATTAGTCGGAATTATGACGTCACAGATCAGTCATGACTAATGAGTCAGTCACCAGTTTGTTGGCTACAACATACAATCATATTCTTCAATTTTCATCGAAATGTGATTTGAGAACCATGTCGCCATAACATATCGCCCAGTCACGGAGTCTGCTATTCTTTTGATCGAAACACTGGTGACGCTGTGATATTGTTGTGACATATTTATGGAATGACGGATAATCTCGGAGACACGGATCCAATTCTGGCACACACATTTTCAATGAATCCGTCACAAACTGTTATTAGAAGTTCACTTTGTTCACTGTAACGTACTACATCTATGCTCTGATTAATCATCCACTTTAACGAGGTTGTAGGGCGTTAATGATACCAGTTATACCATACCGCCGTTCAACCACACTCAAGTGGTTGACATGTGGCAACCGCGGGTAATTTTTCTACAGTACTATTAATAATATTTTGGTGATCAGGTAATTACATTGACTCGAATGGAAATAATTATTTTCTATGGCTGTACCAAACATTTATCATATATTAAATACATTGAACTCTCTTTGTGTGAGCTTTGTTTGTTCATATACCGATACAGCATCGGAAGTGTACGATAAGCAAAACACTCAACACCGTGGTGATTTTTTTGGGAGGGTGATTCCGATGACCCATTCAACACCAAAATTTTTGTGGCGAGGACTAGTGAGCGCTATAACGGTATTTTGCAAACAACATGGTGACAGTTTTAATTAACCAAAGTTCATTAGTGTGGTGTCCCCATTGTTGAGTATTTTGCTTATCGCACGTTATTTACATACCTACTATACAACAGGTTCTGGAACATAATTTGGCTTTGTTCACATAATGCAGCGTAGTAACTACAATTACATACTATTTGCGCGATATTTATTATGGGTATAAAGAGAGGTCTGAGTGAACCACAGATTAACTATAATACCCTGGTCGGACTAAAATAGACCGATCGGTCTTCCTGTCACAGTGCTCACTGTTTTAAGAGAGCGAACTCTAAATTTCTTGACAAATTGAATCTGTTTGTTTGAATATCTGTATGCATGTATGCTTATTTTGAATATTCTCAGTAAATAATTATTTGGTGTCTTGCAAAAGAAATGAGAATTAATTTTGTTTAAGATTGGTTGAAAGATAACAATAACACAGTTTAGAGTGACTCCCCTTGTCCCACATGCATGTTGGCTATGAAAGACTGATTAGTCCATTCTAGCCTGACAGAGCTATTATAGATCGATGTGTGGTTGGTTCATCCATACATGTTTAAGATGTCTGATGTATTATGTTTAAACGATTCAAGCCCATTTGTTTCAACGCATAACAATATACCTGCAATAAATCGCAAACATTTGTGATAAATCTCAAACAGGTTGCTATAAATTGTAGTAAAGTATAATCACAAAATAGTTTGAGAGTTATCGTAAAGATGCTTGAAAATTATCGCAAATGTTTGCGAGTTATCGCAAAGGTCTGGGAGTTATCGCAAAGTTGTTTGTGATTTTTCTGAAAGTCGTTTTGTGATTTATCGCAAAGATTTGCTCCCCTCATCACACATGGATGCTGGATGTGAATGACCGATCGGTCTATTTTATCCTGACCGTGCTATTATAGAGCAATTGGAATTCACCCGTACCTGTTGAAGATGTTTGATTTATGTTTATGCGGTTAAAGCCCTTTATTGGTTGAAAATTTATTTGATTAATTGCAAACCTTTGCAAAAATTTATTGTATAGATTTATCGCAAAGTAGTTTTTTGTTATTGGGCTATTATAGATCGATTGGTGTTTCACCCAGACCTGTTTAATATGTTTGATTTAGAATGCTTACTTTAATATTACACACAAATTCAGAAATATGGCCCATTATTTTAGACATCAGACACATTTTACTCCACATGCAGGGAACAGGCCGGGGATATCCTGACATCGAGGTATTAAACATTAAAATAAGTACAAAAAACACGACATGATCTGGAAGAACCTTGATCGGGGGTTTTGCACTTAATTCGATGTCTAAACGCCGTGGCATCATTTGGAATCAAACATTCCACATTGTTAAATTTGCCGTCGGACATTTTTCGTCATTTCGAGTGATTGGTACCTGAACATGTTCTCCACATAGTACCTATATATTTGGCACTCTGGTGTACCAAATAGGTAGGTTACTATGCGTATTACCTAAATGTTTGGTACTCCAGAATACCCAAGCAGAGTACAAGTCGTGGTATTAGGTACTCCAGAGTACCAACAATTTGGTACTTCAGAGTACCAACAATATTTTGTACTTCAGAGTGCCAACAATTTGGTACTCCAGAGTACCAACAATTAGGTACTCCCCACGGGACAAGTTCAGAACCTACGTAGGTACACTGGTGTACCTACCAGTGTACCTATTGTTTTAATAGTGTATGATGTTGTTAGGGCAAATTGATGCTGTTAACAACGGGTACCGTAATATTGTTTTAATTTGATTTTTTCGCCGTGTTCCGATAATCTGAAGATATCCAGGAAACGCCATTATGCGTACCAATCATTCAAAATACTGGTTGTATTAGATGTCGAAAATCGACTATTATCAAGATGGTTATTCGCGGCGTTTTAGAAAACCAGCGTAAGCGTTATTATATTTTTCAAAAATACATATGTTCTTGAATATTTCATACACACACTTTTGTTCTCAATTCGCTCGGATCAGGCAAACACCGGGAAAATGAGTTTGCCCTGCCCGCATCATAGCAATTCAGCAGGACCACCATCACCATAGCATATTAGCAGGACCAGCAGGACCCACTTCACCTGGGGTGTTTACATTTTGAGAAAACTGATCACTAATCCGGCAGTTCTTATCGAACACGTATGTATACACCACTATATAAACATTCCGAAAAACACAATCGAGGAGATACTGATTGCGATATCCAAATTGTTCATGCCACAGACTGGATTTCCGTCTGCATAGTGGACTACATGTTATGAATTGGAATTCTATACATTCACCATGTGTAATAAATGAATGCAAATTCACCAGAACGACTCAACATTCAATCAAGACAAAACTCAGCTCTATGGTCTCCATCTTCATGTGTAGAACCGGTGGAGCATCAAGTTTATGTTAGATAAAATCATGTCATATTTGTTACATCACCCCCGTGTGCGTGGTATCGCCAAACGCGAGGGTATCGCCAAAACCGAGAACCTGGGAAAGTCATTTTCACGTATATGATATGGGGATATGTTTGTTTCTCATCGTAAAACAGACAACGAACAACGCATGTGTATGTCCACATGAAGCAGGAGTATATATCCACCGCTGTCAATCAGTTTTCCCAGATCAAACCATTTAATATTTTTTGGCGAATTTTGTCAATAGTGTTTTTGCTTTTGCTCACTGATATTATCGAGAACATCCACCCACTAGTATAGATCCTGGACTTCCATGCTGCCAAAACAAACGCCGGTATGTAGTTGAATCTGTCAATGAAGCATATGATTGAACAGAATTTTTATAATCAGTGTCGTTTTCAATATCCGCGCGATATGAATGGACCACTGTCGGACCATAAAGATGATAACGCCGCAGATGAAGATGTCACCAAACGCCGATCATCTGTGCAGTAAATTTGCATATCACTTAAGGAGTTTTGATGAGTTTTCGAGAGTTTTTATGTGTATCTGAGACTGATCTGATGATACCGACCCTGTTTTGGGGCAGTCTAGACAGTTTGACCTACATTCTCTGCAGTACTACCGTTGGAGTTTGACCTATATTCTCCGCCCACGCGTCGGTCTATGATCCCCATTAGCATATTATTATACGGAAGGGATATTTTTGGCCGGACATGTCCAAACACGTTCGCCGCCCACGCCTGCTCACGTCATATACTACGAGTCAATATCGATTTACTATCGACGATGTGCTTCTGTATAAATTATCGATTAAAACGTGTCCTGACACAGCCGCTTTCTGCCGGCCAGTCGATTCGCTATAACACGTTCAGACTTGATCCCCCATCTATAAATATATAAACACGTACGGACATGTTTGTTATATATAGCTTTTTTCGTCGACCCCCTCAGGTATATAAACGGTCGTTTCTTGATGTGATATCATAGATGGCTCAATGAAAATAGATACGACGAGGGACGTTTGATATAATGTGAGTATAAGTATATATTCTATACAAAATTTTTTGAAATATGCAAATATAACTCTGTGTTTAAAACAACTAGTATATGGTGGTACATTGATAAATTCGCAAACGTGACAGGTAAACTTTATTTATAATCCCCAGCCTCATAAAATTAATATATACGAAATGTTTTAGTGTTTGCCGTAAAATTTGCGAGTGTATGAACGCACCCCCACGCATACAGTTATAAAATGCGTACATCAAATTATAGTGAATAAAATATATATGTATACTATACCCTTTTTTACACAGAATGGAACTAAATCCGATAAAACATTAATCCGTTAATTTTATAAATTGTCAGGGGCGTTGTCCTCGAACGTCCCCTTCACTTTTTTTGTCGGCGGCTCTTCACCCTCGCTGTCCCACGTGCACGAAGTCATTGTCTTTTCCTCGTCGCTCAGCTCCCAATCGTCCCAATTACTCATTTCGTCTTTTGGCTGGAAACAGAAGAAAAGACGTTCGGATTCAAAAAAAAATTATTATACGGATACGAGTGATTAACGAAGGTGTGTCAATCTCGGGTTATCAATATGGTTCCTTACTATGTTAGGGCCAGTTATAATGATATATACTTACATCCTCATCGCAAGCATCATCATCATCATCTTCATCTTCTCCATCCTCCCAGTCATCCCACGTGCTCATATCCGCAACGTTCTCACAAGTTCCGTCGTGCTCCCACTCAATGGTGGTGGTGGGGGACTGAAATAAAAATTAAACATAAAAGTTATCAAGGAAAACCATTCCCTATATTTATAGAGTTGGAAAAAGTGAGTTACAAAATTAAAATATTTAATATCGCCGATTTGAAGCGTAATAATTTTTGTCAGTACAATTTTATGAATTCAATTGTGAAAGAAGGCGGTCGATACGACGACGTTGGAGTTAAGAATAAATTTTCATTTACCTGGTGTTCAAAAGCCGGTCAAAATTCGTCAGTAAAGTTGCATGAAATTACTTGCGAAAAGTATTGACACAATCCACTTTTTATGTTTTTAAAGTTCAAATATATAAGCTGTAATGTGTGTACTTACCGTATCGACATCACTTATTACTCTATCCTTATCCGGGGTAAATAATCTTTTTCTGATCTGTAAATAAAAAAACGAGCGCCAATAATTACAAATATTAAGAGCGTGTCATATTAAAACAAAAGATAGGGGGGCGACACAGAATAGTAAAAAATATAGGCTTTACATGAATATGTTATAAAAATCGTGTTCCAAGTAACTCGTCTTTCATTTAGCCCTCGGGTATAGTAAAGAGCGTTATTAGTTACTGTTTTCCCGATATGAAAATAATAAAGAGCGTTTGGGGTTGTGTAATTAAAAACCAATAAAATCGCACCGCTGACAGAATACGAGTATACTATATAAATTGTTCGAATTCAAAAACAATACACAAAGAAATCCCTGGTTTCAACGAGTATGAATATTTCTCAAACGAACGCTACTATTGTCTCTAACTAAATATCATGTTCAATTTAAAATGAAATAAAAGTTATATTTATACATACCATTTCCATCGTGGGTGTCTCGCCGTCACTAAATGTATTAGGTGTTTCCATGTCTGTAGTTTTGTGTCAAGTGAAGAATTTCACCTTATATTATACCCAGTAACGAATCATCGCCACTATGCTTGACCGAAATTCACGTTATAGTATAATTACACCAGATGTGTGTTTCAACGTTCTGCCCATTTCCGTTCATTGGAATTAGCCGATACACTCGGAGTCATTTTCATTCCGCGACATGTGCGCAGCGGTGTATTAACAGCGCGTATAGTTTGTAATGTAATATAATTGGCTTATTAGCATACTGCCGGCCTGTCCTATAAAAGGTTAAATAACCGCCATGCTTAATTAAATAACGCATTATTTGGGGAGGGAAGACAGATGTCTACTTTTAAACTTGACAGATATAACACGGTTTTGAATATTGGCAGTCAAATTCCTACGTCGCCCTATTATAAAGAGGGTCCACGTTTCCGACCAATAAATTCACAATTTGGAGAATTTGTAATCTTTTTCGGCGATATATCGTGTAAATGATAGTGATGGCCTACGGTACTCGTTCAGTTCTGAAATGAACTAAATTGTTTAAACAGTTCTTCGGGGTAATCTTTAAAATGAGTGTTCGCGAGTATATACATTATTTCCATGGGGGTAAAATAGAGGGATCCCACTAATTGGCAAAATAAATTAAAAAACTTAATATCTCGTCTTAACCGACCACAAACGATAGTCCCCTTCTGTCTGAAAAATAATCTGAAAACGACTCGTCCGTACCTCTCTCCGCCTCGGAGATAGGCTATTTTGAAATATCTATGACGTCATTAAATCCGCACGTGCAATGGACATAATATGCCTTATCTAGAGTTCTAGAAGTCGGATCTTGACGCGGTTTTCACCATGTAGGAAGGTTCGACGTCGCCGTCAATAAAATAAATAAAAATAGAGATCTTTCGATAATTCACCAAAACATTTAAACATGAATAATCGTCGCACACACACACACACCCTCCCCCAACGCGGGGTATATGTCCGAAATAATTGAGAATAACATGGTATAAGTTAATATTTTATTTACGATGAAAATAAGTATTCCTCACACGGGCAAAGTTCAATAATCACGTTGAGTGTAAAATCCATAACCTCCAGGATTGCATTCTGTACACGCTAACGCTTCCATCTGTCCATCGTGCGTTAAATAACAAGCTTTCACATTCTTTAATTCAGGTAAAACATGATTAACGGCGTCAATGTGTTGAAACATGACATCAAATTCCTGTTGGTTAATCGTACAGCCTTTCTTCGTGGGGTGCAAATGTTCAGAGTCCTTCGGGGTGAAATACTGGCGTAAGTGTACTACACCTTTATTATGGTCTAAAACCGCATGTAGATTGTGTCCCAGATGTACTTTATCCATAGGACTCCTGGATACTAAATGTTCACCGATGGACTTTATATTTTCAGTCAGACATTGCCATCTTTGTAAGCTCATACGAGCCCCGAATGTCGTAGGGATTTTGCCTTCTTTCCATATTCGTAAGTCAACGTATTTCCGGTCCTCATATTCACCGACTGTGAGAAATCGGTCCCTCCCTAAATTTTTGACGAGAATCTTAGAATCCATGATCCTTTCTTAATGAAAATTTAGCTGCGAATGAGTTAGTACATCGAATCACCGTCTTTTTATATGATGGGTGACGTTGAAAAAATGAAATAGACCAATCGAGTAGCGCCTACGGCGGAGCCATTAATAATTAATGCCCGCCCCTTTTTTGATCATAGGTCAATGAAATTTCGTAATGTCTATATATAGCTCTTACACGTCACGTGTTTCAAATAAATGTATGACTCATGCGCTATAAATAGAAACCAATCATTAAGCACCGTGATTTCGAGTTGATGCTATAATGATCATAGGTCAATGAAATTTCGTAATGTCTATATATATATCTAGCTCTTACACGTCACGGGTTTCAAATAAATGGACGACTCATGCGCTATAAATAGCAACCAATCATTAAGCACCGTGATTTCGAGTTGATATAAATATGTTATATGGAACCTCTAGCTCATTAAAGTATTTGCTTTTTTCAGATGGAGCGGTTAATCGATGAATTGCACGCCGAGGGATTTAGTAGTGATGACTTTCTAAGAGGCATCACCGGGAGAGTGGACTCAATGTCCGAGACAGACAGAAATACGTATGACAGATTGATATATCTGGAGGGTAGACAGCAGTCGCCCGATAATGACGGGCCAAACCCCGCACCGTCTCAACCCCAGGACTCATCCCGCGCCGCTCACCAGTCATACGCTCTAGATTTAACGGGACGGAATGAACCGCAGGAAGTTACTCTCGACACTAGTCACGATGAGCAAACGCAACAGACGGCTAATCAGTCCTACACGATCAATCTTCGTGAAATAAAATCATTCATGAGGTCATCGGCTGTGGAAAGTATATACGACGTGAAATTTGACCATCAATGGCGCGGTGAACTGTTGTCAGACTTGACGGAACGACTTACCAACATGTTCGATCACCTACTAAGAACGACGAGAGGTAATTTGGCAGACAATGATCTGGGAAGAGTTATCCTTCATACCGATCAGCTGGATAAACCCATCATAGTACCGTTAACGGCATGGTCGGACCTGAATTCTCAGTTGATTATCGACAAAATAGCTAATGTGCTGACATCGCACGAACATATCGCCTTGGACCGATCATTTCGAATAACTGTAGGGTCACTGAGGCAACCCAGTGGCTCAGGTAGTGAAGTTCCTATCGACGGCGACAAATCACTTCTGGACAAAAAATCAACAGTCTTCATACACAATACTGACAACTCCTGTCTGCCTAGAGCTATAGGCGTCGCGATGGCCAGGATTAGTACAGTTTCCGAAGATCTTATATCGTCTTATCCCGAATTATCACGGCTCGAAATTTTTCTAAAACACGGTAAAGTGACGGAAACCTATTATAAGGACCTGACGAAAAAAGGACGAAATGAACAAAAAGTGTTAGCAAACACCCTGCTTAAAGATTTATGTATTTCCGCCGACCGACCGGGATCATACGCCGACCTACCAAAGTATGAATCGTTCTTCAAGGTGAATATTATAATCATATGCGGCGAAATTGGAAAAAAAGTATCCAGAGTCAGCAACACCTAGGACAGAAATATATATCTGTATCATAATCAGGACCACTACACACCGATAGTCAGCGTTTCAGGATTCTACGGCCTATCTTACTTTTGTGAAATTTGTTTAAAGCCTTTCGACCAGAAGGATAGACATAACTGCACATCATATTGCATAGTATGCAAAACAGAGGGATGTTTGATTGACCCTTTATTAATGGGCAAGTTATTAACGTGCCACGATTGTAATATGGACTGTAAATCTTTGAACTGTTACCAGAGACACAAAGAGGCACCTGATAATAAACTATCCAATTGTTGTAAATATTTGAAGTGTAAAGAGTGTGGAAGCATAATGAATCGTGCGAAGAGGGATCTGACAGAAATACCCCACATTTGCGGAGAATGGTCGTGTTCATCTTGTAAGGAATGGGTACTTCCGGGTCACCTCTGTTATTTGAGACCTCCGAAACAGAAAGTGAAAGATGTCAACAAGTTCATATTCTACGACTTTGAATGTTCACAAGATGAGGTGTACCTATGTGACGGTGGATACAAAATGGGACTCCCTTGCTCTACGTGCAGTGAAGCGGAAAGATGCAGTCAATGTCGCCGGTAAGTACATTATTTTATGTGGAACAAAAAATTTATTGTTGTACCCGCGTCTCACCAACCCGCAGTAATCTAAAAAAATTTGTTTCATTTTTTAGGTGTTCAAACTGTGTTCAAACTGTGCGGATTAAATCGACATCAGCCCAATTTGGTGGTGGCCCAAACAGCCTGCGACTCTTGTTTGGACTCGCCGGTGAACTCAGATTCGACTTGCGACGTTTGCGGTACTCGATGCGATCATTGCGGTAGCCTGGATAAAGAAGGCGATTACAAAAAGACACCATGTAGCGACACGTGCGGGAGAAGACAGTACATAGCGTCTGGTTCGGACACTCTACTGAACTTCGGAACCTGGCTGTTTACTAAACACCATAAACACGCCACGGTATTGGCTCATAACAACAAGGCTTACGACGCTATATTGTTGTTGGAATACATGGTTTTCCAGGGGATGAGGCCTAGCAAAATTATTTATTCTGGATCGAAGGTCATGTACATGCTAGGTCACCATGGGATTCGAATAATAGATTCGCTAAATTTTCTGACGATGCGATTGGCTGCTCTCCCGAAGGCTTTCGATTTGAAGGAACTAAAAAAAGGTATACGCATTTCTTTTTTATATTTGTTTTTAAATATTAAATTTACACATTCTTAAAAATTTTATTTCAGGATATTTTCCCCCATTTCTTCAATAATATATATATATCGTTTCCATTTGTTTTTTAAATATTAAATTTAAACATTTTATTTCAGGATATTTCCCTCATTTCTTCAATAGGAAGGAGAACCGACTGTATGAGGGGGCGTATCCCGATTCAACGTATTACGGGGCTAACACCATGTCGACGACAGACAGGGAGGCATTTCTACGTTGGCACGAAACTAAAGCCGGTGAAATCTTCAATTTAGAGAAAGAATTATTGGCTTACTGCATTTCTGACGTTGATATCTTGCGTCAGGCTTGTTTGAAGTTTCGGTCATTGTTTTTGAAAGTTACCGAGAATAAGGTAGATCCTTTCATGTCGATAACGATATCTTCTGCGTGCATGAAGGCCTATAAAATATTGTTCTTGAAAGAAACTTATTCTATAACTCTCACTAACTCTGATCAATCAGAAACCAGTTTGTTGAAGAAATTGAATGATAAAGAGCGAGTATTGCTCGGTGATGATTGGGTAGAACGGGATACGGCCGAGGAGTCTGGAATTGAAATTACTGATGAAAAATTCATTAGTACGCCTATAGGCAAAGTTCCTAACGGGTTTTACGGTGACAAGGACCAATATTCGAACGTCTCCATCCAATGGTTGTCCTGGTTGGCCCACGAAAAAAATAGAGACATACAACACGCTTTGAACCGCGGTGAATTCAAGGTACCAAATTCAAAGTACAAGGTGGATGGATATTGTCAGGAGACCAACACCTGCTACGAATTTCACGGTGAGTACGACGTATAATCATCTTAAAACATTTATCCCATCCCCCCCTTAATTGTTCATATACAATAAATGGTATTTTTATTCTTTAGGTCGTTTTTATCACGCTCGTTTGACACGTTACCCACGAAACAGACACATCTCCAGTACAACATATAATCATTTTAAAACATTTGTCCCATCCTCCCCTAATTGATCATATACAATAAACGGTATTTTTTCTTCTTTAGGTTGTTTTCATCATGCTTGTTTGACGTTTACCCACGAAACAGACACATCTCCAAACACCCGCTGACAAAACAGACACTGAATCAACTGTACACACTGACCATCAAAAAGCGTGAATTTTTGAAGAAGGCGGGTTACAAATATGTATGCATTTGGGAGCATACATTCACTGAGCAGAAAAAAAATAATGAAATACTGCGGGACTTCTTCTCGCAGCTGGATGTACAACCTCGACTTATGCCACGAGATGCTTTCTTCGGAGGTAAGTTTCCATATTTAAAAAAAAAAAATGAAGTTTATAAAATAAAAATAAATAAAATTTACTTCTAAAAAAAATTCTTTTATCTTTTTAGGTAGGACAAATGCCTGCAAATTATACAAAGACGCGGGCCCCCGTGAGAGCATCAAATACGTCGATTTCACGTCCCTGTATCCTTATATAAATAAATCGGGCAAAATGCCAGTAGGGCATCCTGAAATAATAACTAAGGACTTTAAAGATATCAGCGCATATTTCGGGCTGGCTAAGGTGAAGGTTTCTCCTCCGAGGAAATTGTACCACCCCGTATTGCCATTGAGATCTCACGGAAAACTCACCTTTCCTTTGTGTCGATCATGCGCGGAAGATCAAAGACAAACGACGTGCGATCACGGAACCGATGCGAGATCTATAACAGGGACGTGGACGACGCCGGAGATAATGAAGGCCATAGAGAAGGGTTACGTGGTGACGAAAATATATGAAGTATATCACTGGACAGATACCACGCAATACAATCAGGCTACTAAGAAAGGTGGACTCTTCTCAGAATACGTCAATTCGTAAGTATATTTTTTTAAACGAAAAGCGCCGCCGCCCCCTCCCCCTCCCTTTTTTGGTCGGGGGTATCATTGAGTAAGGGATGAAAAAAACATTTTTATTTTTTGTTTTCAGCTTTCTCAAACTCAAACAAGAAGCTAGCGGTTGGCCAGCCTGGGTGAAAACTGCCGAGGACGAGTGCAGATATCTGAATGATTACGAAAGGGTCGAGGGGATTCGTTTGGATCCCGAAAATGTAAAAAAACAGCCAGCACTCAGAGCCACTTCGAAACTCATGTTGAACGTTCTCTGGTAAGTAGTTATTTTTTTTTTAGATAAATAATTTTTATTATTCGCATAAACTATATCGCATTACTAATTCATTCATCCATTACAGGGGAAAATTTGGAGAGAGACAGAACATGACGCAGACGGAGATAATTCACGACAGTGAACCGAAGAAATTCTTCAGTTTGATTTCCGACCCAAAGAAGCTCGTGAAGGACTTCCACATTATCAATGACAGCCACATTCAGTTATCCTACACCCACGACGACCATTTCCTACCCGATGAAAATAAGACTAATATATTTCTGGCCATATACACTACCTCCTGGGCTCGTCTCAAGTTGTATGATGTACTGGATCATCTAGGAGAAAATGTGCTGTATTTTGACACTGGTGAGTACTATTTTTTTTTTTGCGTACCAAATTATGCTCTAGCTTGATATTAGGTCCTCAAAATATTTTACATTTCTGTTTTAGATTCCATCATCTACGTACAAAAGACGGGAGGCCCCGACGTCAGCTGCGGTGATTTTCTCGGGGATCTGACCGATGAGTTAAAGGGGGACACTATCACACAATTCAGAAGCGCCGGACCGAAGAATTATGCTTACAGGACGACTGCCTGCGATGAGGTGTGCAAGGTGCGGGGCTTCAGTTTAAATTATATCAATTCTGAGGCCATTAATTTCAAGACCATGAGCACCCTGATTGATAGAAAGAGAAAGGCATTGGACGACCCTGATGTTGTAGAGCCGAAGAGACGACATTTGGTAGATAAAGAGCGGGAAGGTGAATCCGGCGTACCCGACAAGGTGTTCATAACTGAAAAGAAGATATGTAGAGGTAGTGCCCGTCCTATCCTATACAACAGAATTCAAAAGAAGGTATACAGAGTGGTATACACAAAGAGAGTGATACTAGAAAATATGGACACTATCCCTTTCGGATATTGAGAGTAGTTTATAAGGAATATGTGACACGTTCGTTCGCCTTAGGCATGTCATTAATACCGTTCTTACCGAATTCCAGCTACGTGATCGCGGGTGCGACAAAGAGCGGGAAAACCAGATGGACTTTCCGCTTCTTACAAAATATAGAAGACATGATAGACGGCCCTCATCCCCAGAAATTTCTATACTGTTTCGGAGTGCATCAGGACTTATTCGATGAAATGGAAATAGCCATCCCACACATAAATTTCCACGAAGGTCTTCCCTCCAAAGAACTACTGAGTGAATTTGCGGACGGTACGACGGCTATGATAATTCTGGATGATTTGGCTCACAAAGTTTTGGACAATTCCGATATGGAATGTTTATTCACACAAGGCTGCCATCATAAGAACTTATCAGTTATATTTTTAACTCAAAACTTGTTCCAAAAAGGTAAACACGCCAGAACTATAGCTTTGAATACTTCCTATACCATTCTTTTGAAAAGCGTGCGTGATGCGAATCAAATAAAATATTTAGGTCAACAGCTGTTTCCGGGAAAATCACGTTTTCTGACTGATTGTTATAAGGATGCGGTGTTGGACAGACCCTATGGATATCTCATAATCGACGCTACGCCTAATACTGATTCAGAGTTTCGTGTAAGAACTGACACCTTTCCCGGTGAATATCCTATAATATACAAATCTTTCTAAGGATGAGTGCCAGGATCTCTAGAAATGCAGCGTTCTTGTCACTACTCGCATCCTGTTCTAGGAAGCAGTTAATATCTCTGTTGAAGACGGCTACTACGGACCAGATAAACGCATTATCGGAAATATGTTTGAATGTGTTGCAGGGTGTTTTGACTGTTACGAATATACAAACATTAGTGCCTTACAAGAAGTTTTATAGACTCTTGGCTGACGAGAAATATAGCGTGCTTAGGAAGAGACAAAATTTGCTTAAAAATTTGAAAGCAGTGCCTCTGTTACTCAAGGACGTACCGATTGAACATTTATAATGTCGACATATTCAAAAAATGTGGTCATACCTTATGACAAATATGAACGTTTACTGAAAAATACCATCAAGAAAACGGCTGTAAAGACTCAATCACCTACAACGTCCTCAGCAATTCGGAAACCATCGATGATGAAGAAGATAGATAAACCACCGGGGGAAAGATTATTGAATAAGAAATGGATAACTATGTCAAAATAAAACTTATATTTGTATTATAATTCAATGTTGTTGTTTTTCTATACCTTCGGTGGGGGATCCCTGAAATAACGAGACGAAACTTATGTTTTATTTTCAAAAATTTTATTTTCAACACTAATAATATACACAAAAATATTAGTTGGCAGATGACACATTGCGAGCCTCGTTTATGCTGAAGTATGATGGAAAAGTCCCGTATACCAATAACACTATAGTCTGCGACAATGCTTCTGTGAACTTAATATCCATTTGCGCCAATCCCTTGACCACCGGTTGTCCGTCTTCGATAGATCCAGTCGGGTCAATACAGTAAATAGCATAACCACCGTCAAAATCCTCTCGTGATATGGACGTTCCGGGATACGCTCGTACCAAGTTACTGTAAGCTTCGAGATAATCTTCCTTCCCGTAATTCATGCTCAGTGGTCGGCTAGGTAATGACTGTCCATTCACTGTGAAAGCCACGCTACTGCAATTGAAATGTTGAAAGTTCAGTGGATTTTTCTTGTAATTTCCATTAAATCCCGCAGCATCAATCATAACCGCTATGATACGCCGAGGTATATCTCCTTGAAACAAGTCGGTGGCTGTGAAATTGAAAGACCCTTTGGCGATAGAGAAAGCCTTCACTGCGGATCTCAGGTAGGGATAAATGGCATCAGATTTTTTCAACCGTTCTTCGATTTCGTTGGTAACACTAGGAATCATTTTGCAAAAGCAAACTCTGATACTAGCACCGGTTATTTTAACTTTGTAATTTTCATTCTCTTCGCCATTCATTAGTGCGAAAGCATTCTTCACGGGCCATAATTTAATGCGGACGGGCACACCGTTGATAATATATCTATCCTGTTGGCACAGATCATGTAGTATCGGTCCGGAAACTTTTATTTCTTTGCTTTCCGCCGTGAGCTTCACTCTTTCATAAAAACCTAGATTGCCTCCGATGGGTGTTGTATCGTCGAATTCGTTGGGCGTGTCTTTGTACCACATCCGCTGTTGTAGACCATTGTTGATAACATTTTCATCCGCGCTCAATAGCACGTCCAGATAAGACTTGTAAGGATAAAACGGTCCTAATGTTGATAACGTAGTTTGCTGAAGCTCGATGTCGACTGACGAGAACAATGAGTGGACTGGTGCGTTAATAATTCCTACTTTTGAAGTTTTTTTCAAAGCGCTTCCGTCACCTTTCACAATTTTCAAAGTCAAGTTTAGAAAACTGTTTCGAAAATCAATATATTTCTGAGACGTCGATGGTACGTTGAACTCTATAGGAGCACCGTCTACTATCTGGTTAACGGGGTTGTATTCCATCCATTCCCTTTGCATAACTTCCGGCCTTTCAGTAGCCTTCGAAAATGTAGGTAAGTTACTCATTTTGGTGAGGAGAATATGTCGTTTGCGGGTTCCTTTTTAACTTTTCCAATGTTTGTCTTCTTCGCTTTTCCTGCTTTTATCTTTTTAACTTTTATCTTCTTAGCTGCGGCTTTCCTTATAAGTTTTTCAGGTTTCGCTTCAGTCTCGGGTAGGTACTTCGAGTCATCGTAGGGTACATATTTTTTAAGATCAAAGTCATAATAGTACGGAGTCCCCATTACGGCTAAAGTTCAACGTGTACTCTGAAGTAGTAATTTTTATAGGCGCCAAATTACCATCCAAGACGTATACCCTTATAAACTGCGGGTCAGTCCTAGTAACGCGCACGTCATGACTCTTACCGTACTTATAAGTTGATTTACTGCCTCTATAAATAACTCTTAGTACGGGTGCCATTTTATTATAAACGAATGAATGTTCGCATACGTCACAACATACGTACATAACGTCATGCGGGTCCTCGGGTTTTATAGAAAATTGTTCCAGGCAACACGTCCATCGTGAATCTAGTAACCAATCAGCGGGTAGTGGCGTTGTGAAATCACCCGCTTCATTTCCGGGAAAAGAATCGTCACTATGACGGCTAGATAAGTATAATCTCATCACTTTCCGTATTTCACTAGATCAGTTCTCGATATCCAAGAGTCGTATTTAGAACCCCAATTCAGCCAACGAACTAAAACTGTGTTCCCGCTCCTTTTTAGTATTTTCTCGATTCTGTAAACTGCATCAGGGTCCACTTTAATTGCTTGTAATTCTTGCGCGTAAAATGAGCCTGTGACTTCTTCCTCGTCCCAATCTTTCAACTTGTAAACGTTCACACCTCCTCTTCTATATCGCAGTACCACCGTGAAAATTTCACCCGTCCACTTCTTATAAAAAATTTTGTCATAAACTCCTTTGATGTGTGATATCCTCACTCTGTCACCGACCTTGAACTCGTACTTTTTTAATTTGACACTACCCTCTCGAAGAAGTAGTTTCTGTTGATAGCGCACCTCAGATTCGTTGCCTTTATTAACTGACGTCGGTGTGTAACCGGTGGAACGGTGTACCATGTTATTGTAGCTTTCCACAATATCCTGCAATACACTGGAATATTCTTGAATACTATTGTGAACGAGATATCTATATAACCTCGTCTTCAGGGTCTTTATTAATCTCTCCGCGTAATTGGCTTTAGTTTCATTTTCGGTCGACAGGTATTTGATTCCTTCTCGCTTGAATAACCTCTGAACGGGTCTTGAATTAAAGTCCGTCCCCTTGTCCGTTCTCAGTATGGATGGTCTACGTGTTTCGTGAAGAAACACATCTTCGAAAGCTTCACTGACGTGTTTCGCATCTTTCTTTATCAAGGCACAACACCAAGCGTATCTTGAAAATACATCGATTATAACCAAAATGTATTTATAACGACTTCCTGAAGCAGTCAAGTCTGCCAAATCACAGTCCCACAACGAGTCTAAGCCTTCAACCACGACTCTACTTCTAGGAAATTTGTGTCTAGATGGTTTAATTAGCGTATAGGTCTCTTGAGAACTGAACCAATCTCGAATTTTCTTCCTGCTGATAACGTGTGATCCTTCAGCTTTAACAGCCTGATATAGTTTTTCAACTCCTCCGAAACTACCTGGTTTACTCGGGTCATAATACAGAGAATGTAGATATTCATCCATTACTGCAGATTTCGAGTTCTAGAATTTTCGGTAGCACCTCACGTACGATCTGTCGTTGATTCTTTATACCCGTTATTAAAATAGATCCACTCAGGTGACAAGCGAAGTGGATACCCTCAGTGTAGAATGTCACAGCAGGAAAAATTTCTGGATAATAGTTACCACCGAGATATTCGACCAATAACCTTAATGATAATGGGCTGCATTTATGAACGGCTGACATGGTAACTATACGAACTCTGGACAGGCATACTGGGTATTCGATCTTTTGAATTATTCTGGCATACTTTCGCAGTCTTCGAATTCCATCTTCCGCGTGACTAGCAGCTCCCGCACACATAAGTTTACCCGTCTTATAGAGCCAGCATGATCCGCCTATAGAACGATTCCTCCAAATTAAGAAACCCCTCTTACATACGACGTTACGTAGTGCATTAGCCAAATATATCACATCCACAGGACATCCTAACTGACTGGAACATACTACATTAGTTACGCGTACCATAGTGACAACATTATGATATACACATTACCTTTTATACCACAACGCTTCTTCTATTTATAGTAGGGGCCGGAAGTAGGTACCCAACAGACGAACTCAATAGACTCGTCCATAATGTCGAGGCCTCGTGACCTATTGACAAATTAACGATAGATGTGATTACTATCGTATAAATAATAATAATTTGACAGAAATATACAATCTCGGATCTAGGTACTTTCTGGCCGAGCCAATACCACTTTTCTGAAGAACCGTCACTCTCCATAATAAATTATTATAAAATAGTACATTCACAACCCTTATAACGATATCACGTGACATAGATAATACACTGAGATATACACCGTATCTAAATAATAATATGCTAAACGGGATCATAGACCGACGCGTGGGCGTAGAATATAGGTCAAACTCCAACGGTAGTACTGCAGAGAATGTAGGTCAAACTGTCTAGACTGCCCCCAAACAGGGTCGGTATCATCACTGATCAATTGGACTGCGAATGTCATCTTAAATATGAATCCATAACATATTCGAAATGTTGTGTACATATCTATTATGAATGTATTTCAATTGAAATTAATTGAACATCCATCTCAGTATTCAGATTTACGATCTCAAAAAAGGTGAATGAATAATAACGCGATGCCTGGATCACACGCACGTGAATGTTGTCGTTCGTATGCATGCAGCTAAACGGATATATTTTTAGTATGAACATGCTTGGAGTTTGTATATAGCCCACACATGCAGGACGGCACGCTATATCAACGATTTGTTAAAATCATGTTTATTTTACAGACTTTATGACTCGTTCTCACTCGAGTAGACCGTTACGCGACAATGAAACCAAATCATCTTATCGAATATACATCTATCGTATAGCTAAACATTATGCAATTATGGCATTTTTAATTAAGAGTCATCAGATAATATTGTAACGATTCTACGTTAACCCTAAACATCCGTACACATATGATCACAATGTATTATGTGTGGCACACATTTGTGACACACAATTTGGTGCATGGGGGCCGGATTGGCTGGCATTCGGATATGAGTGGTGTAACGTATACACAATGCGATTGCCAATACACCATTGAAAGTAATTAGAATTAGGCACAATAGGCCTATAGCCCAGATAGCCCCAAAATTGTCTATATGATCATATCAGAAAACAATTTTGAGAGAGGCCGTAAACTCTTCTTTCTCTTGTCAAATTCTACCATTTGCTCTGTATTCAATTAAGATTATAAGATACACTTTGAA
Organism: Siphonodentalium dalli; assembly: GCA_032622095.1. Taxonomy (NCBI): domain Eukaryota; kingdom Metazoa; phylum Mollusca; class Scaphopoda; order Gadilida; family Siphonodentaliidae; genus Siphonodentalium; species Siphonodentalium dalli. The sequence goes on from CP136068.1 coordinate 93,052,569, forward strand.
AAAGAATATATATGTATCACTCGACTTAGACTTATCATTTTACAGAACTAGTATACGGTATGTGTTGGGAGAAATCAACCGCGAATGCTTTAACCTCAATCGGTGACGTAAAAATATGGGGAGTTAAGTCATGACGTTTTCGCTCAAAATGAGAAACCTATCTCAAAACATTGAAACTTTACGCCGCATATCGGCGATAGGCGCGTTTGTAAAGTATCGCGTTTAGGGGATATGTTGGCTGACCCAACCGACAACCAATTAAAATTAATCATTTAGCCTAACAAAATAGGGCTCCCAGTGTTAATATTTACCCAGTAAATGTATCTGTGTATACTATGATATCGTCGGGTCTGGTTTCTAACGAGGATAACATTGCATTGAGAAAAGGCAATTTCATCCATTATCACAGAATTTCGATGTTTTTAACATTCAATTATCCCTGTGATGCAAATATCAGCTTATATACAGATGTACATATTTCCTGTATTATTATAAGTTATTTTGCTTGGGGTTTATGAGTTGCGAACATAGGCTGGAAGTGGTCACTGTCACACCATGTTATCGCCAATCCACCACAATAACGTATACGTGTATGTTATGCCAACAGTCCTGGTCGTTAACAGCAATTTGACATTTATTCCGAAGAATTATCAGCAGAAAATGTAAAAAATCTCCTATCGCTCGCTCCATAACGTTGTTCAACACAAATGACGTCATGAAAATGAGGCATATGAGAGACGATGAAACAGTTGTCATGGATTCCCTTATGTTCATGGCTCAACAGGTAATCATGGGATAAGTTGCGCTGTTCACTGAGCAATCAAAGTCGCGGTTTCTTACTTGAGGCAGAACTTTGTATGGCGATCATCCATGTCACTGTGTTAGAGAATTTCCTGCTAGACATACACTTTGATACAACTTTGACGCATATATGCTAGTGATCTGGGTAACCTGTTGGTACGATGCTGAACCTTTAATTCCTAGTACGAACATCGAACTGCGCCACCTCAAGCTCAGAGCCTGGGATCACAATATTAGGTGTTCATGTTGAACTTATTCTCTGTTGTTCCATTGTAATTCCAAACCTACAAATAATGCACGAAAGAGACGATATACATTAATTAAACTGTTAATGACACTGTAGCTCAGCTTGGACATGGGGCATAATTCTCACAGAAGTTAATGGAAGGATAACGGAGGAACTTTGAACATTTCAAGTGATGGGTTGAAGAATATACCCATTGTTAACCGGATTCATAAATCAGGCACAGTTCTAGGTCATCTCCCAACCTGTTGCGCTCAAAGTTCGGGTGCCCAAAGTAATTTTTTACCAAACTGTAATATTCGGAATTTGTCATGTTTTTGTACAGCTATATCTATATTTGGGAAAGCAAGCAAAAATAGCATTGGAAGTAATAGCAATCAGTGCCATCGTGAACCAATTTACGTATTTTCAGCAGAAAAATACTTGCGATGACCACCATTGGTAAGACACATGTATCGCATCAATGCAGGAACGCAATGCTCAGTTTTACGTTGATAACAAATACAACGATCATAATTTAGAACGTTCTTAACTGACTACTGCTTTTGGAAAACCAAATATGGATGCCCTTTATTAGGAACAACCATTTGAAGTGTTGTGAGACCTTACAGCAATTCAGTACGTTTTAAAACCTTCCATTTTAACACCTTTCATGACGGGAGCTGCGCTGTTGCAGCATTACATATAATGTGGCAGTGCATTCTCTTATATGTGCCTCCGCCTCATCCTCCGCCTCGCATATATAAGAATGCACTGGCTTACAAGGTCAAGATAAATGTTGTTAGGACGATGTATTATAGCTCGCTATGGGAGACTAGCATATATAAGAGAATGCATTGGCTTACAACGTCAAGATAAATGTTGTTTGGCCAATGTATTATCTTATATGTGCGAGGCTCGCTATGGGTGACTAGCACATATAAGAAAATGCATAAAAAACTTTATGTAAAATTGGCGATACTACCACAGATTAGGATAAACATGGACGCCACTAGAATGTAATCGGTATGTATGTCCAATGGATAATTTCCAACTGCAACTTTCCAACTTTAGACCAAATTTTCAAGTCTGTTAAATTCAATTTATATCCCATTGGTTGATTTTTTGTCAATGGATACCTACGTTTCTCCAAATGGTGGTATACCCCATACTAAGATCAACTGTGGTTAGAAATGTTCCAACTGATGGTCAATTCAGATCAAAATGTTTTCACCAAAAGTAGGGAAGGAAAATATTCGTTGGTGTAAAAGTAAAAAAATTCACACTAAATATTGCGTAGCCAGCACTGGAAACTATTTTTAACTACACATTTAATACAATTTTCAAAACAGTGAATTTGGCGAGCAACAATTGGTCATTCCATAACACAGCCGGGAGTGTTTCCCGGAGCATACCACCATATTCAAATTATATATTTACTGTAAGCCACTACTTAAGACGCATGAAAGCAGCATACACTTCACAGTATCATACGTCCGTTAGTTATCCCCGTAAGAATTGTGATTTTGTGAAGATATTATAGGTTGCAGGTATAGATTTAGTGGGACCCCCCTCGCACAAACACCGTATCAATGCGTAGAACCGTTAACAAATCGCAAATGTTTTTAGTTTATTGTTTTTTAAATTAAACACCACAATGTGTAGTGTGATTCAAAAAAACATTATACCCAAATCATAGTAATTATAGTCTATATTTTGGGATGGGTGATAACCTTACTGCGTCACTGTGTTGTTTATATTAGATGAAAAGCAATCACTACACAATTTGTCATTGCTCGGACTGTTGAAATTTGATGGTGCTTTATTATAAGTCTCAATAAGAACACTCGGAATAAGATATTTGACATTTGTAACTATTAGTCACACACTACTTTCGCTTAGTAAATTCTTAACGTTTATTGGCCAACATATCCTCTTGAAAATAGGTTCATATTTGACCTACATATTAATGTAGTTCATATTTGTCTTATTTAATCTGAGCTCACAGTGGACTTATGGCCGCTATTCCATTTCATGGCGCGGACCAAGATAAAACACATTATAAAGAGCTCATATCTGGTAAGTCGATATATTATGGCAAATGCTGAGGAGATTATACTAAGTGGAACAAATAAGGCCGATATGAACTTATGTTATTTGAAATAAGTCCATATGGAACTTATATTTTGTTGAACGTTTAGGTCCATATGGGGCTCATTTAACATCCAACTAATGCCAATATGAGCTTATTAATGTCCCATGAAATAATAAAAATAATTAAGTTTACTATGAGCTTATTTTCAGGCTGTATTGGCAAAAGTTACCAACAAACTGAGTTACACATGTTTATGGCACTGGCGCTAATTGATCCTAGTTGATAATGTGTAACTACAACATTCTCAACTGACACCGTATCACAGCCCTTAAAGAGATATAATTCCAGACCCCAAATCCAATGACATTCGACATGCTGGTGCACATGTAATACCATTCATATTAAGGTTTTTCTTTGGGTGGTATATTTTCAATTTACAGTCCACTTTTTGTTTTCACAAATATTCCGGGCCAGAAGTTTCATATTAATCATTGCTCATTTTTGTATTCTAGTTCCGGTTTAAACTGAACATGGACATTTGTATATATTTACTAGATTTTGTCGATATTAACTGTAGATTCAGAAAATGTTGCAATATCCGATTTTAAATCAAATTAGTCAAAAGTTCCAAAGTTAATTTTCAGCTTACAAGGCAACACAGAAACTAAAATTACTTGCATTTACCATCATGGCACATGCGCCGCGAAATTATATATAAACGTCCATTAGTTGAAAACGTGTACAAAATATTATCACTGGGAACACTATGACAGGTGTTTGGCAACAGAAGCATGGTGATCTTTATAAGAGACTACCATTGGAATTTGTGTTAGGCTGACACAAATTAAAAACTTGCTACTCGATATCTGGTCATCAAAACCTCATATTAATCGGCTCATGGGTACGATCTAATTATGTGCTGGTATAGAACACGTGCATGTGGTTGCTTCATGTTTTATAATTGGATAGGGCACCTTTAATGGTAAATCCAAAATATATGAGTAGGATCTGTCTGTCCGCCCGGATTTTTCTCCCAGACTGCTGGCCCGATTTTAACCAAATTGGGTGTAGTGAATCGGGGTACTCTGGCGGAGGTTATAACGACGTCAGTTTGTTTCTAATTTTGATTAAAACAATTTAATTAAATAGATAGTGTTTTTTTTAATAAGCTCACTATGAACCAATGTCATAATTAAATAAGTGCAATAAGAACCTAGGTGCATATTTAAGTCCAATATGAACCTATTAGCACAATGATTTGTTATAGCACCATATATATGCTCTTTATATACATGTACGTGTTTTCACTGTGGACGACGCCATCCAACGGAAAACGGGTATATGTCCATCATGGGCGTATTCCAGAATCAAATAAGTCCATTATGAACCAATGCCATTATTGAGGTATAATATGAACCTATCCGCACGAGGATTTGTTGAAGTAGCATAATAAATATTATCTCTATATATAAAATAGTACGATCTGTCTGTCATGTTCCCGAAGCGCACACAGGGGTCGCAGGCTGCTAACACAAAGGGGCCACAGTCCCATCCGACGTTGAATGAAGGTCCTCAAATGAGCCTTTTTCGGTTATAATTATATAAAGTTCGACAACAATGTACGGTTGAAATTTAATTCATAGTTTTGGGTCAGATAAGGTATCGCCAGTTGTGACATTGGGAATAGAGAACTGTTGGTCCTTTTGTTGGCTAGACCAGGAGTAAAATGGAGCTATGAATCAGAATTCTAAAGGTGTGCAAAGCAATAGTTTCTACAAGAATCGATTTACATACTTAAACTTAACTGTCAACGCAACAAAGAAAATTGCTATATAGATGTTAAAGAATTTCTTATTAAGTTACTGAGACTTCGCGGTTGATGGTTGTTATGTCTCTGGTTTGTTTGTCCTTAAACACGAAGCAGGAAAGTTCAATACTTTATTTGCTGTGACACCTACTCTAAGAATGTCGGTAGAGAAGCTACTCCAATGTTGATAGGTTCTGCAGTTTTCCGTTCACAAACTGTCCTAAATAATCCATACTGTTGATGGCTTTGTGCTATACAGCGGTTTATAAACCGGTTCACATCCCTCAACAAATGGTTTGTCCCATAGGATCCATGATCATCATGTTCAAATCGTCGGGTGTACAATTATAAACACGTATTGGTTGGGCAACGAACCACTCAGTGCTTTATTCTCTCATCCAAGTAAATACATTACATACATTATATATTACATAAGGATATTGAGATATATAAGTAGAAGTATATATATAAAATAGACATATAGCAATATATATAATAGATATGTACATATGATTCCGGGTCGATGGCATGTTGAAATTCGATGAATATATTCGCAGTTTAATTCTGACACCGCTACTTATTGTTGTCCGAAGTAAAAGCGTCGTACTCTCGTGTGAAATCTTGTTGGATGGAGTAAACTAATCGATCGCAACGCGGAAATAAAATTTGTTTTCTTCACACCCGTGTGTTTAGTTTTATCTACAAATGATAGGTTCATATATCGTCAATTTTAGTATCTATACCACACTTTGGGGATATCAAATACAAAATTGATGTTTTGTCTGGTTAGGAAGACTAATACATAGGGAAGGGACCAACGGGGTACAATAGAATCAGCATTATTGGGCGGCGTGTGAGTTATGACAAGGGGTCAAGTTATGAGTGAGATTTTGTAGGAGCCTACTTACTACATTCGCAAACATACCAGACGATTTGATGAACTTTAGAGCTAATCATAATTATTTTACGAATACTGTTGTCATTAACCGTTAAGAGTAAAATATACTTTTATACGAGTAGCATGGGTAAGACTCCAAAAGATTTTATGGTTTGTATCAATTCCATGTGCCTGAATTCCATGTGCTGGTTTATATCAAATGGGCAATGCACAAAGAATCGTCTTGCCTCTCCCACTGGATTTACATAGCCAACGATGGCGTTAGAGATGTGGATTTCAAGTTTATTAACATTCATGTTGCTACAATTGTTATTAATTCGACAATGTATTATATTAACCTTTCGATCACATATATAAAGGTGTAATGAACATTTGGTCTTTTGGAGAACTGTAGTCTCATATGTTTTACTTCTGATATCTTCTGACAAACAGTTACACACTTGAATTGCAACAATGACAGCGGCCAATACTAGGTAGGCTTTTGTTAGGTATAGGATACTGGGGCCTGTTTCGTGAAGCAAGGTCATAAGATTATCTTAAGATGGTCTTAATCTAAGATCTAAGGTGGATCTTATGATGTAACTTTTCCGTTTCAAGAACGCCCCATATAAAAATGTACCTGGGTAAATCCACCCAGGTTTTTTGGGCCGAAACCCAGGTAAATCTATCTACCAAGATATCCACCAACCATCAAGACCCCCTGAAACCTGGGTTTTACCATGATTTACCCACCTGAAACTGGACCAAAAAACCCTGGTATGGATGAACCTGGGTGTATTTACCCAGGTGACCACACCCAGGTGTACCCTACCTGGGTGTTTCCCACCCAGGTGTACCCTGGTGTTTCCTACCTGGGTGTTTCCCCCACCCAGGTGTACCATGGTGTTATTCACCCAGGTGTTTCCCCCACCCAGGTGTACCATGGTGTTATTCACCCAGGTGTACCCTGATGTTTCCTACCTGGGTGTTTCCCACCCAGGTGTACCTTGGTGTTATTCACCCAGGTGAACCCTGATGTTTCCTACCTGGGTGTTCCCCACCCAGGTGTACCTTGATGTTTCCAACCCAGATGTACCTTGGTGTTTTCTTACGCCGGTGTACCTTGGTGTTTTCTTACCCAGGTGGATTTCCCACTGAGATGCACCTGGTTAGAAAACACCAAGGTACACCCAGGTAAGGAAACACCAAGGTACACCTGGGCAGGAAAACACCAAGGTACACCTGGGTAAGAAAACACCAAGGTACACCTGGGTAAGAAAACACCAAGGTACAACTGGGTGGGAAACACCAAGGTACACATGGGTGGGAAACACCAAGGAACACCTGGGTGAATAACACCAAGGTACACCTGGGTGGGGATCCAAAGTGAAATGATGAGGATGGTAATGAAGTAGATTTGGATGGGATGCAGGGGTATTGTTATCAATGGAGTTGTTTTAGTATAATAGAACATTAAGGAAACTGATTGTGCAGCAATACAAGTTTATTCAAGGACAACAAACTAACTAAAGATAAAATACATGTATAGAAACACATGTAATACATAAATATATAAACTCATTAAACTGCATGGGTTAAAACTTACTGACAACAAGAGTTGGGTTAAATTTTTGATTAAAAAACACTTGCAAATTCCCTCTGCATACATGTATATGGTATGTTAGGCAAGTTACTTGTACACGTAGTTGCAATGTATACCGGTACATGACATACGGTGGACACTAAAATCATTATTTTAGTTCCAATGTCATTTACCAGTATACATGTGCATGTTTTACCTTGCAACTACATCTACAGTGAGGTAGTTTTGTCTCATTTAAACTTTCTAAATGGGTTTCTCCCTTTGAATGACATAAACTAATGTGAGTATACACATGAGCTGTGATGTGAAATACACACCAAAAAATTATTTTTTAGTCTAAGGACATGTTTCCTGTCATTATCTCACTGCTTACAAATATATATTTGTAATAGTGTGCTGTAATGCTCCAGAAATAGTCATATTTTGTCCTGGTTCATAAGAACACATTATTTCTTAGTGTTAGAAGGACATGTTGTCTATTATTATTTGACTCATAAACCCCCAAATGTACATGTAAGCAGAACATTTGGGAAAGAGACACACCATCTTTATCCTTTTTTATATCAGTAGCAATTGATCAGATAGCAAAATATGCTATAAAAAATAGTTTTCAGATGGTAGAGATTAAACAATCACATTAATTGCACCAACTCGAAACAGTTAACATACCCTGTAGAATACAGACTATGATCAAGGAGGGTGTCACACACACCCCCACCCCGCTTTGGCATGTGATATTCAGGCCATTTTCATGTGGTATGCTATATACATACCCAATGTTATCTGGTACCAGGATTTCACACGCTAATATAACCGGCATTCATGATTCAGTGAAAAGGCTAGTATGCAGATATAATACCGGTAGCAGAAAATTATACAAATTTTGAGTATTTTCCAGCCTAAACAGACCCAAGTGATATATTTTTATCTAATTCAGTCTAATACCTCTTGATATGTTGATGTTTTGGATACTATTTCAGCAAATGTGAGAAAACTGTGAACTGGTATTCAGTATTCATGGGTGATAGGAGGGGTAACACCCTCATAAAGGCCACTCACAATTGAATACACCAGTATGGAAGGTGTCACCACCCCCACCTCCCTGGCCCAATACCAGTTAATGTAAAAGAGTGAATCATTGCGTACCAGTTACAAGTAAGGAAATATTACACTAATAATATAGTTTTCATATACATGTACTAGTATTTGCTGAAGTTGTATCCATAACTTCTACATACCTATAGATAATAGATTGAATAAAAGGACGTCCGGCCGCAGTGTCCCCCGAAAAAGTGGCTTCATTTGGGGCATCAGCTTGTCTGAAAAAAATATCAAGGACCCTAAATCTGATAATACATTTCAGAACAATCCAACCAGTGTCCCATGAAATGGTGAATAATAAACTATCATACTAAATTTGATTCAGATATGATCACACAAACTAAAATTATGATCCGGAAACCAGAAATTAACACGATTCTAAGTCGAAAAAGGACCATAACTCTCGCAAATATGGGTAAACCCATATTCGAACTTGACCTGTTAATAGGGCTGATAAACTCACATACCAAATTTGGTTCAGATATGATCACACAAACTGAAGTTATCATCCGGAAACCAGAAAATTAAAAAATTCTAAGTAAAAAAAGGGTCATAACTCTCGCAAAAATGGGCAGAGCAAACCCATATTCGAACTTGATCTTTATTTTGGTCTGCTAAACTCACATACCAAATTTGCTTTTGATCTAATAACCGAAACTAAAGTTATCATCTGGAAACCATTTCCGGACAGACGGACGGACGGACACCGGCTATTTTAATAGTCCCCTGAAATTTTCGGGGGACAATTACATCATAAATGTCATTTGGGCTGGAAAATAGTAAAACAAAATTAATTTTGTGCTAGAAAAGCTGCGAACCAGCCTTTTTGTTGAATCCGGAATACCGGAATACCGGAATACCGGTTAAACTGCGCAAATGAATCCCGACTACCAAATTAGCAGAGGGGTATGAATCATGTATGCCACCTGAAAATTGTGCATCAATGTTTTCAATTTACTTCATTTACAAGTACATGTACCTGTACAAGTACATGTAGCTGATTCACCTAACAATTTTTTTTATTTTCAAATATGTGAGATCCAAGCGGAAATCATGAGTACTGTGCATTAGTAACCTGGGTGTTTGGTTATTATAGAGTGTACATTGTCTCAAAATTTGTAATCTTCATGCCCAGTTTATAGCGAGAGTCATGTTAGGTCTTAATTATCTCCCCCAAAGCATCAGTACATGTATGCGTAAACTATAAATTGCATAAATATTGCATTAATTTGTGTATATTTTCATGGGCAATATATGTTATGTCTCGGGTAATTTATTTTGTATGAGGGTAATACTATTACCATACATGTACATGTATATAACTGACTAAATTAATGTGTTGTAAAACACAATGGATTCTTTCAAACCTATGTACCATCAATTGAATCTTGGACCATTTGAACCCTCAAACTATTGAACTTCCTGACAATCGAACCCATCGAACTACATGTACTAGTAATGAACACTCTGACTAATGCACTGCACATGATTGAGTTAATGGTTATGTGACCTCAGGAATTGGTCCAAGTAATATTTCAGCTTTACTAGTAAATGTCCTTTAATTGTTCCAATTGTATCGACACTGATTTTTTGTTTTCATCCAAATTGCAACGAAGAACTACTAGTATACACATGTACCGTCCAAGAGGCCCCCATTTGCAATGAGGCCGCAATAATAATAGTCTCCCAAGTTGTAATCTTCATGCCCAGTTTATAGTGACAGTTACATGTACAATTAGGTAACATACATGTAGTAGACACCCAATTATACACAAAATATCTTCCCCAAAGCTATGGGAGGCCAAATTCACATTTAATAATGAATTGCGCTTAAGCGCAATTGATTGCGCTTAAGCGCAAATAATTGCGCTTAAGCACAATCAATTACACTTAAGCGCAAATACCACATATTGTGCTTAAGCGCAAATACCACATATTGTGCTTAAGCGCAAATAGGGCATTTACGCTTAAGCGTAATTAATTGCGCTTAAGCGTAATTGTGACTACTATCTAATAGTTGGGGAGTCCGCATATGTTCCATTTACACTTTTGCGTACAAAAGGTTTGACCCACTATAGTTGGTAACAATAATGGAATATTCTGAAAAACCGATTTCTTAAGTTGCGCATTCCTGGGGTTTAGGGGCCGCTGAACACCAAAAAGTGCAAAAAATCACTTCTATTTACACTTCTGCGTACATCGATGAATTTTGGTTTTATGATACTCCTAAGTGTACTGAATAAGAAAACACAACTTAAGAAAGGGATTTTCCTGGGGTTTTCAGATAAGAAAGGGGGTCCCATGCTGAACCCCAAAACGTGATTTTTAACTTTTTTTTACACTTTCGCGTACATCCATAATTTTTGGTCTCAAAGTACTTTGATATATACTAATTATAAAAACACAACTTAAGAAGCAACTTTTCCTGGGGTTTTAAGATAAGAAGGGGTCATCGGGTCACCCCTCAAAACGTAAAAAATCACTTTTATTTACATGATTGCATTCGTCCAACGTGTGTGTATGTGGGTACACCCCTGGAACGTTGCACTATTACATCCAATACATCCCTAAATCGATACCATCAACTTAAGAAATATATATTCATGTCGTTTTCTGATAATAACGAGACTTGTTACCCCCCCCCCCCCCCCTCCCACAACCGATCCATTTTCTAGAACTATAAGTGAGCCAGTTTTATGAAGTTATAGCGGGAAAATCTGGTAAAATGTACACAAATGTATATATTTTCGTGAAGCTAAGACATAATGACACTTTTTTGGGCCAAAATTGAAACTCACCATCAACGATGGCCGACAAAATGGCCACCGAAAGTTGAAAATATGACATTTTATCACAAATATCTTCTAGATCGATTCATGCTGTTTGGAACTGGTTGAGTAATGCAACTTTTTTTGTGTTCTGTATATTAAATGATCATTGGAGCAATTAAATATGCAATTATTGGGGTCCTAACCCCTTCCAATCCCTTAAAAATTCGATTGTACAGAATGCGGTATAAAATTTCACAAAGAATCACAATTGGGATTCTAGTCATATTTCAACAAGAAATTAACAGAACTTTGTAATGTAAGTGAGGCATATCATTACCTATGAATATCCCAAATCACTGGAACCAAAATTCTTACTTTGGCCCAAAATGGCTGCCAATATGGCCGCCAAAATATGGAAAATGGTAAATATTACACCAGCGTGTCCTGCAATCGCTTACAAGTTGTGTTGATGTATAAAATTGGCGATTCTGCATTCTATACATTGAATACTAACATGTCTGATGCACCATGGTTAATTGTTACTATTTTCACCACTGACATCGTCAAAAATATTGGACTTTTCTCTCACAAACTTGACATAAATATTGGCAAAAATTCACTTTTCAGGTTTGGACTATTTTTTCAGGTAAAATATAACTATCTTTGGATTGAAAGGAGTTTATTTTTTTGGTCTATCTTAAATGTGTCACACTACGGTGTTTATAGACCAAATTGCTCAAGATGGCTTCCAAAATGGCAACCAAATTTGTAAAATGCTAATTTTTTTATCACGAACATTCTCTTCATAGTCCGAAAAGGTAGCAAATTGTGACTCACTTGGTTATTATACGTGTTAGTTAATTAACTGACAACTACATGTTCTATTCCCAGTTGTCCCAGTTCCGTATGGGGCATGACAAATTCATTTTAATGTATGTAATTTTGCCGAGAACCTCTTTTGTGATTTTGGCCATATTTATTGAAAGGAAATGGGCAGAACTTTGAGACAGAACTGAGATGGACCATAATCTTGGCTATTCTGGTCCATTATGATAAACAAATGTCAACAGGATACAGTGTGGATGCCAAGATCGTAGCCAGGGAGTTACTCTGTGATCATATGTGAGGTGAATAGGCATACAGGGAGTTGTTGTATGTCATGACTGATGTGAGTAGGTATACAATGAGTGACTATATGGTTATGAGTGGGTTGTCCATGGTAAGATGCATCTATGTATACAGGGAGAGATCATGGTCAGATGTGAGGTGAATCGGTATGCATGGAGTGACTGTATGGTGTATGATTGTGTATATCCAGTACGGGTGCACCACGTGTGCCTGTATGGTCATTGGTGTGGTGTATGGATATAGCTACATGGTCATCTATGTGTTGATTATGTATATATGGAGTGACTGTAAGGTCCTGGGAGGTATGTGCATGTGTTGTCAGTATGATCATGGGTGGGGTGTGTGGATAAATATGGAGTGATTTTATGGTTACGGGTAATGTGTACAGGCATACATGGAACAACTGTACGGTCATGATTGAATATGAATACCTGGAGTAAGCTGGGTGGACATTATCGAGGGTGTGGTTATATAGGGAGTGTCCGTGTGGTAATGGTGGGATGTATATGTATATATATCGTGGATGTATTATCATTGGTGGGTGTATAGGGCTTAGCTGTATTATCATGGATGGCGTGTATGATTACACAGTGAATTGCTGAATTGTCATGTGTGAGGTGTATATGTAAGTATGGATTGTTTGAGTGGTCGTATGCGCGGTTTTTTTTTTATATTTGGAAGGGCTGAGTGGCCATTAGTGAGGTTTATATGTATACCTGGAGTGAATCTATGGTCTAGGGTGGGCTGCATGTGTGTATCGAGTGGTTATATGACTATGTGTGTCGAATAGGTATACAGGTAGTGACTGTATGGTTAATGGTAATATGAGTACATGTAGGTATACAAGTAGTGACTGTATGAGCACACATGTAATGAACATCTATACAGGGGGTGACAGGCGTATGAGTATACATGTACCTGGTGTTCCTGTTTGGCGACTCGTGTCGGTATCGTCATGTGTAGGTTATACCAGTACACACACGTGTTGCTTTATTGTGATGGCGCGAGGGATATGTGTATATAGCGAGTGGCTATATGGCCATGGGTGAGGTGCATATGCATACATGGAGTGACCATACCGACATGGCTGGGAGTATTAGTATATATTGAGTGGCTATTCGGCTATGGTGTGACAAATAGGGATCCAGGGATTGACATGGCCAATGTTGAGGTGAATATGTATACAAGGATTGACCATGATCGTGTATGAATGTTTTGTATAGGTACACACGGGGTGACTATATGGCCATAGGTCAGGTGAAGGAGTATACCAGGTAACATGGGTGAGGGTGTGTGTATGAAGCGAGTGGCTATATGGTCATTGGTGATGTGCATATGTATACCGGAGTGACTTTATGGTCATTGTTGTGGTGTTGATGTATATATTGATTGACTATTTGACCATGCGTTTGGAGAATATGTAACAGGGGATGACCTTATGGCAAATGGTGAGATGCATGGGTATACAAGGAGTGACTATATGGTTATGGGTCATGTTTAGGAGTATACCCGGTGTGCCTGCATTGTGACGCGTGGCTGTATGGTCATTGGTGGTCATGTGTCAGGTGTACATGTATACAGTGGGTCACTATATGGTTATGTCTGTGGTGTTTATGTATATATGTAATGACTGTGTGATAATGGGTGGCTATCGCTTTCCACGATATGACATGACCTCTCTATTGATTAACATATCCTTGAGTTATTGTGGAAAGCGATAGCCACCAAGGTACACATGTACAACGCACCCATTACCCCAGTCACTCCATATGTACATAAACACCACACAAATGACAACATAGTCACCCACTTTATACACGTACATGTACTAGTACACCTGATCATACAGCCATACTTATACAGCTTATACCACAAATGACGATACAGCCACGAGTCACCATGCATGAACACCAGGTATACACCTACACCCGACACATGGCCATATAGTCACTCTATGTATACATATTCACTACATTCACGATAATACAGTCACTCATTGTATACATATTCACCTCACCATGGACTATACAGTCACTACATGTATACCTATTCGCCATACCCATGACCATAGAGTCAAACCAGGTATACATATGCACATCACCAATGGTGAGCCCTTCCAGATATACCAATATCCGCACATACGACCACTCACAAGTTCCATACTTGCCATACTCATACACGCCATCAATGATAATAAATCTACTCCCCATACACCACCAATGATAACACATCCACAACATATATAAATACACGTCCCACCGTTACCAACAGGGCACTCCCTATATACCCACACATAATTCATGACCATACAATAACTCCCTATATTATCTATTACCTATTATCCTCATCTATGATCATAGAGTAACTCCCTGGGTGCCATCTTGGCTTCCACCCTGTATCCAGTTGATAAATTTTTATCATAATGGGCCAGAATACCCACATATCATGGTTCAGCTCAGTTCCGTCTCAAAGTTCTGTCCATTTCCTTTCAATAATATGGCCAGAATCACAAAAGAGGTTCTCCGGAAAATTCCATACAGCAACTTTAATATGAATTTGTCATGCCCCATACGGAACTGGGACAAACATAATAGAACGTAGTTGGCAGTTAATTACATTGTAACTAACACATACAATAACCAAGTGAGTCACAATTTGCCACCTTTTTCGGATAACGCAGAGAATAATGTTTGGGATATGTTAACTTTTAACTTTTTACAAATTTGGTTGCCATTTTGGAAGCCACCTTGAGCAATTTAGTCTACAAACACCGTAGTGTGACACATTTAAGATAGACCAAAACAATAAACACCTTTCAATCCAAAGATAGTTACATTTTACTTGACCAAATGGTCGAACCCTGAAAAGTGAATTTTTGCCGATATTTATGTCAAGTTTGTGAGAGAAAATTCCAATATTTCTGGTGATGTCAGTGGTGACAATAGTAAAAATGATTCATGGTGCATCAGACATGTTAGTATGCAATGTATAGAAAACAGATTAGCCAATTGTGTACATCAACCACAACTTGTAAGCGGTTGCAGGACACCCTGGGGCAATATTTACCATTTTCCATATTTTGGCGGCCATTTTCGCAGCCATTTTGAGCCAAGGTAAGATTTATGGTTCCAGATATTTGGAATATTCAAAGGTAATGATATGCCTCACTTACATTACAATGTTCTTTTCATTTCTTGTTGAAATATGACTAGAATCCCAATTGTGATTTTTTGTAAAATTTTGTAATGCGTTCTGTAAAATCGAATTTTTGAGGGATCGGAAGGGGTTAGGACCCCAATAATTGCATATTTAATTGCCCAAATTAATAGTTAATATAAAAAACACAAAATAAAGTTACATTACTCAACCAGTTCCAAACAGCATGAATTGATCTAGAAGATATTTGTGAAAAAAATGTCATATTTTCAACTTCCGACGGCATTTTGGCGGCCATCTTGGATGGTGAGTTTCAATTTTGGCCCAAAAAAGTGTCATTATGTCTTAGCTTCACGAAAATATATACATTGGTATACATTTTATTAGATTTTCCCGCTATAATTTTCATAAAACTGGCTCACTTATAGTTCTAAAAAATGGATCGGGTTGTGGGGGGGGGGGGTAAAAGTCTCGTTCTTATCAGAAAACGACATGAATATATATTTCTTAAGTTGATCGTATCGATTTAGGGATGTATTGGTTGTAATAGTGCAACGTTCCAGGGGTGTGCGCACATACACACACGTTGGACGAATGCAATCATGTAAATAAAAGTGATTTTTTACGTTTTGAGTGGTGCCCGATGACCCCCTTCTTATCTTAAAACCCCAGGAAAAGTTGCTTCTTAAGTTGTGTTTTTATAATTAGTATATATCAAAGTACTTTGAGACCAACAATTATGGATGTACGCGAAAGTGTAAAAAAAAGTTAAAAATCACGTTTTGGGGTTCAGCATGGGACCCCCTTTCTTATCTGAAAACCCCAGGAAAATCCCTTTCTTAAGTTGTGTTTTCTTAATCAGTACACTTAGGAGTATCATCAAACCAAAATTCATCGATGTACGCGGAAGTGTAAATAGAAGTGATTTTTTGCACTTTTTGGGGTTCAGCGGCCCCTAAACCCCAGGAATGCGCAACTTAAGAAATCGGTTTTTCAGAATGTTCCATTATTAGTAACAACTTTAGGGGGTCAAACCTTTTGTACGCAAAAGTGTAAATAGAACATATGCGGGCTCCCTAACTATAACCTACCCATAAACTATTAGCATGACCTGGTGTATCACCTAGCAACACAAGATGAGCATTGGGCTAATTTTGACCTGTACTCAACAGTCAAACTGTGAGTATGTGTTCAACAAGGAGAATCCCCTAATTACATATTATCAGCATCCCTCTATCCAAAGAATTGATGTGGCCTTCCCGGAACTCTAGTAATGTTTTGTATGATGTTTTTAATGTATTTTTGCACAGATTTTAGCCTTATATCCTTTTACCCTTTATCCTATACATGCATGCGGTGTCACTGCATGAGAGCTTTCTTATCTCATACAGTAATGCTCTATTTAATCGACTTCTTAACCACAGCAGAATTATGGGTAACTTTTCAGGATTTAGTCAGAAATATGGCTTGTTGCCATTCATCGAAAAGCTCTCGAGAGCTTTCCGATGAATGGCAACAAGCCATATTTCCGACTAAATCCTGAAAAGTTATCCATAATTCTGCTGTGGTTAAGGAGTCGATTAATTAGAGCATTACTGTATGGTTTACTTATTGACTTAAATCAGGGGGAAAAAACCCTATTTTCATATTATCAGCATCCCTGTCCAAAAAATGGTGTGTAATTACTGGAGCTTTGGTGTCTCAGTCCTGAAGCTCTAGTTTTTCTTATTAAATCAGCAGCTCTTGCACAAATCTATAGTATTTCCATGATCATATTGTGTGAATGTGGTGTCACCGAGGGCTTGCTTCCCTCATATAGTGTGCCTGTATACTCGAAAATTGAAGAAAATCAATATCGCCCCAACTAATACAGAAATTAATGCTATTGCAAGTAGCCCCAACTAATATATACCGAAGATAATATAATGCTATCACGAATCGCTCCAACTAAAACAGAAGGTGATACTATTGCGAGTCAGCCATTTTGATAAAGAAGTTGGGCTAGCTCTCTACCCATCCAAACCAATGAAACCAAGAAGTGACATGTCAATAGGAGTTAATGCTAAGTTATGGAGAAACCTATTTATTCACCAGGGGTGTTTTGTTACATAAAACAATGAATTGCGCTTAAGCATAATTAATTATTAAATGTGAATTTGGCCTCCCATACAAAGCATCTATCAGTACATCTACATGTACATACACAGGCCCCTGGGGAAAAAAACTGAATTACCAATATAGACTATACAGTGAGTATACCAGTCACTGGTATACATGTAGTCCATATTGGTATTATTGTATTTTTCTCCAGGGGCTTGTGAGTAGATGTATTCATAAAATATCAATTGGATAAAACATTCATTGTATGGGAGGCCAAATTGACATTTAATAATTAATTGTGCTTAAGCGCAATCAATTGCGCTTAAGCGCAATTCATGGTTATATGTAACAAAACACCCCTGGTGAATAAATAGGTTTCTCCATAACTTAGCATTAACTCCTATTGACATGTCACTTCTTGGTTTCATTGGTTTGGATGGGTAGGGAGCTAGCCCAACTTCTTTATCAAAATGGCTGACTCGCAATTGTATCACCTTCTGTTTTAGTTGGAGCGATTCGTGATAGCATTATATTATCTTCGGTATATATTAGTTGGGGCTACTTGCAATAGCATTACTTTCTGTATTAGTCGGGGCGACATTGATTTTCTTCAATTTTCGAGTATACAGGCACACTATATGAGGGAAGCAAGCCCTCGGTGACACCACATTCACACTATATGATCATGGAAATACTATAGATTTGTGCAAGAGCTGCTGATTTAATAAGAAAAACTAGAGCTTCAGGACTGAGACACCAAAGCTCCATTAATTACACACCATTTTTTGGACAGGGATGCTGATAATATGAAAATAGGGTTTTTTCCCCCTGATTTAAGTCAATAAGTAAACCATACAGTAATGCTCTAATTAATCGACTCCTTAACCACAGCAGAATTATGGATAACTTTTCAGGATTTAGTTGGAAATATGGCTTGTTGCCATTCATCGGAAAGCTCTCGAGAGCTTTTCGATGAATGGCAACAAGGCATATTTCCGACTAAATCCTGAAAAGTTACCCATAATTCTGCTGTGGTTAAGAAGTCGATTAAATAGAGCATTACTGTAAGAGATAAGAAAGCCCTCATGCAGTGACACCGCATGCATGTATAGGATATTAACATAATAAAGGCTAAAATCTGTGCAAAAATACATTAAAAATATCATACAAAACATTACTAGAGTTCCGGGAAGGCGACATCAATTCTTTGGATAGAGGGATGCTGATAATATGTAATTAGGGGATTCTCCTTGTTGAACACATACTCACAGTTTGACTGTTGAGTACAGGTCAAAATTAGCCCAATGCTCATCTTGTGTTGCTAGGTGATACACCAGGTCATGCTAATAGTTTATGGGTAGGTTGATTAATTGCGCTTAAGCGTAAATGCCCTTATTGCGCTTAAGCACAATATGTGATATTTGCGCTTAAGCGCAATTGATTGCACTTAAGCGCAATCAATTGCGCTTAAGCACAATTCATTATTAAATGTGAATTTGGCCTCCCATATCATTGTGTACATGTATATCGACAATACATGTTATGTCTCAAGTAAATAACTTTGTACTACGGTACAGTAATTGATACTCTCAACGCGGTTACCATTGAACATTTGGACTATTGAACCCTCAAACTATTGAACTTCTTGACAATCGAACCCATCGGACTACTAGTAATGACCACTCGGTCTAACGCACTGTCATTGAATCATCATAAATATGATTGAGATACATGTAATAATGTACATAATTGCGGTAATGGTTATGTGACCCTATGAATTGCTCCAAGCTATATTTCTGCTTTAAATTTCAATCAAATTGTCCCTATTGTATTGACTTATCGAGTTTTGGTTTTCATCCAAAAAGCCAAATTGCACTGAGAAACTATACACATGTAAATGTATTAAGATACCTCCATTTGCAATGAGTTAGGCAGTGATGCAGTGTGCAACTGCACCAATTCTATAAACTTAACCCACAAAGTGACATACTAGTATCATGGTCTATCCCCAAATAGAACATATGGTACATGTACATGGTAAGTACTGTAAAGAATGATCTGGCTGAAAAGCGGTCATGAGAAAAATTAATGCGTTTTACCGTGGTTGAAACACTGCAGTAATTCACTTGGTTACAACAAAAATATTACTGCAGTAAGATTTAATACCAGCAGATACTGCATTAGTATTGAAATGGCTTGGGTTTTTCATAGTTGACTAATCGACAGTAAAAAAATCAAGTCGAAGTAGACTAATCGACAACACAAATTTCCATGGAAAACTTCCAATTTACTATGTGGTTATTGAGTTAAAATCAATGAGAGATAACTGCAGTTCCCATTTTTTGTGGGACTGTAATGATTCATAGCGAATTCATGCATTGTATTGGGATACACTATCAATGATACGCATATCATGATATCATGTGTATTGCGATACAGGAAATCAAATAATTTTTTAAGATGGGAATGTGTAAATTTAGAGCAAAACCTGCAATTTTCAAAGTTTAAATGTCTATTATGCGTGTAAATTCTTTGGGTTCATGAAATGGAAAAAAAGTTGTAGGAGGTGTTCGTAAACCGGACTTAAAAATTGGTGTCGCCTTATGTGTATTTAGCTCATATAGTTAACTATTAAAGGTGCTCAATCAGATTCGATGGTCCCCATATAATCAGATTCCAACAACATTTTTTTTAGAAATGCTGCTTCAGTTATCAGAATCGATTAATTGCCCAAAAATAATGCTAACCACTGTCAACTGCATATATAGTATAAAATTGCCCGATACATTATATTTATCAACATGCTGTTCGATGAAGTTTGGCCTTATTATCAACACAAAGCCTCTTGATTTTAGAGTTCTCCATCTTCATCTGAAATTTGGTCTGAGACCGTCGGCTCGTCAAATTTTTCTGGGCCACTATTAAGTCTCGATGAACTGTATCCAGTATAAACATGTTAAACCTGATAATAATTAGAGCAAGCAGTCCCTGTTGACATGCGGTATCCGCTAGTAATCTTACCACAGTAATATGTCTGTGATAACCAAGTTAATTGTTTTACCACAAAAATTCTGAATTTTATCTAGGCATTTTGAAACAATAAAAAAAAATTCTGGTGTGGTTACAATGTCAACTTAAAAAAAAAATTCATTTAAACATCGCATGAAAAATACAACCTGACTGCAAATGTGAGGTGGACCACATTCTGCAGCGGTATAACTGACTGCGATTGATCACATGAACACGCCTGAATACTGCAGTAATACCCGATGGTCAACCTTTATAAGGCGAGTTGATTAATTAAAGCATAGCTGTAATTTTACATGTATGTTCTATGGACTTTGTTGGGAAAGAGAATATAGCTGTGCGAAAATGGATGATATTTCCCCACCTCAGCCGGTGTCGATTACAGAAAAATATACCAAACATACCAGTAGTCTGTTAATCCTGATGTGCTAAGTTAGAAATTTTTCAATCGAAACCTCATAAAAAAAAAATATAAATTCAGTTCTCAATTTTCAAACACTTCTAGGAAATTGTTAAAAAATATTGTTAAAAGATGCCCATTCGATTTGACACTGTAAATATACCCCTGTTCAAGTGTTCCTGCTAATGTGCTATGATATGCGGTTGGGTCCTGCTGAATTGCTATGAATTGCGCTACCCGCATCATAGCAATTCAGCAGGACCACCAGCATCATAGCATATTAGCAGGACCACTTGGCCAGTGGTAAAATAGTTTGTTTTCCATACGGATATGTGTTTTCAAATAATCATGTAATGATATCTAACATACATGTATATGATCCCATTTATAGGTTTTATTCATCACGGTCAGATAAACTTTGTATACAGACAGTTTTACCAAACTTAGAATTTTTATTAGGTGCCCAAACCAAAATATCAAAACATCACCTAACTCAGTGGTATTATAAAGAAGCTCAAACTGTATGCTTTCATTGTAGCTGTAATTACTAGTATTAAAAATGTGCTCAATAAAGTTTGTTTTATCATTTATGGTCATTTGGAATTTGGATGCTATTTAATTCTGTTTATCTATATAATTGGCTGCACTGCTAACTTTTGACTCATTTCAGTCATTGATGTCAGTACATGTAGTCCATCGAAATGGCGAACACAATCAAAGACAAATTACAAGAGGAAATACAACAAATCAATTTGATGTGCACTAAAACAGATACAGTAATGTCCTAAGTAATCGACCCCTTAACCACAGCAGAATTATGTGTAACTTTTCAGGATTTAGTCGGAAATATGGCTTGTTGTCATTCATCGGAAAGCTCTCCCCGAGTTACCCATAATTCTGCTGTGGTTAAGGAGTCGATTAATTAGAGCATTACTGTAGTTACAAATGTATGTCTAGCCTCCTGTGAAGTGTTGTGTCACTAATAAGATCTTTAATTCACATACATGTACTATATACCCGTTCAAGCGTTTACAAGTGTCAGACATCGAGAAACCGACCAAAAGTTTTGGTAGTATATAGGCTAGCACTGCACCTGGGCTACATGTACATGTACTGTAAGTGATTATAATGTACTATTTTTTTATTTTGCTGTGAAAGTTTTGCTGAATGAAATTTAAGTTTACCCCGATATTCTAAGTCTGCTCGACTAAGATGGGGTTTTTCTCGAAAACTGATAGATATCTGAATATCCATGTACGTCTTCCACTGGTTGGTATAACCTCTAAATTGACCAATTTTAATTGATTAAACTAACCCTGGTATGGAAATTTTTTATAGCCCGATGAGCGGTTTACTGATGCCCGCCGGGGTTTATTGCCCACAGTGGTGATGATATGATGACCAGCGTTGTGCATGGCATATGTTTATCCAGGTACTAGTAAGAATGCTACCATACATTCCAAACATTCATTAAATATCTTATTAATAGTAACCCAAACTACACAAGAGACTAGTTTAACATAAATATAGCTATGTTCTAATTAAATGACCCCACCCCACAACAAGATTGTCCACCGGTATTTGACTGTTCAACCACATTCAATTACAATGCCGCTGACCGCTGGAATGCCTCATTGTATTTACGGTATTTTGATTAATCGACAACATCGCTGTTGCAAACATTACTCTTGAGTGCCTAATAAAAGTACAGGGTGGAATAATAGACTACATGTAGTACAGGTTGGAAAATGTCGCGTAACTGAATAATAGTACAGGGCGGAATAAACGTACAGACTGGAACTATTAGTACCATACATCCCAACAAAACGCACCATGTGACTGCCAGTGACTGGTTTATATACTGATGCCATGTGACAGAAATAGTTTTTATTGATAGCCAGGTCTGTGAATCTACAGTGTGCTGATCACTGTCAACAATCAGAGTTCATTTATCTATGAATAACACAATTTAAGATTGGTGAATTATTTCTTTTGGTTAATTTAATAAACGTACAGGACCAAATAACAATCGTACAGGTGGGAATTTTACCTCGATTTTAATAATCGTACATGTATGTTTATTAGGCACTCAAGAGTACATATTCAAGTATGTGGCATACCAAAACTCCACATGATACATACATGTACATGTACTACATACAATCTATAAAAATTATTTGGTTAACCACAGTTGATGTTTTGCTCAGAGCATGACCACGTTGCATGTAACTTGGATCAACACTGGAACAGTATTGATGGTAATTTTCAACATGGTCTCACTGAGGACTGAGGTTCTATCAGATATAAATACTAGTACGGTTGAGGGAGACAATTATTTTGAGAATATGTGAACCTGTGTTAACATGAGCCTAAGGCGACACCATTTTTTAAGTCTGGTTTACGAACACCTCCTACAACTTTTTGTCCATTTCATGAAAAAAAAAAAAACTGTTTCTCCCAAAATATTTTACATGCGTACTGATTTTCATGTGTTGTCTCATCCGGTTCTGCTTATGATCATTTACATATCCATATTTTCATGACAAGAGATGTCTTGTTTGGTTCAGAATTTTATTCAAAAACATTTTTTCACAATTTATGTGAAATTCCACGATTTACTTGATATAAATTGGGGGGACAATCTTTTTTATTTGTTTCCCTCCTGCACTGTCCTGCATCTACTTTTTTTTTTCCCCACATTATAGTAAACCAGACTTAAAAATTGGTGTCGCCTAAATATCATCTGGTGGAGTCAAAATCATTGAACCGTCACTTATGCATGCACATGTAGTCTTGATGTTGAGTCTGGGTTTCATCATTTTCATTAGTTTGCTGTTATCCACCAAAGGTTGAGGTGTTATGGAACAACTGTATGGCATCGTATACTGTTATCTTTTGAGTAAATATGGAGTCTCTAATTCTTTTATCAGTCACGCATCTACTCATCAAATTGACATTGGTATAATCCTTAAATATTTGTAAATTGTAACAATTGTCACCATGAACTTGTTGATAATTGTCTTTGTCGTGTAACAACTGTTGTACCAAGTTTCAATGCCGCGTCCTCCTGGTATGTAGGGATTACCGGTGCCTTTAATAGTGATGGATCATTGCTTGTTAATGTACATTAGAGTGGAACTGAATTAACAATGTCACATTGACACAGTAAGACCAGTAAAACAGCAAAAGTAGTATTATTGTAACAGCTTAACACTATCAGTACCGTATGAGTCTATGGCCACATGTACAGTAGTACAGACCCCTCACTATCGCAGATCAAACTTCTCAATTTTCTTCTGGACAGGTGCATGATCAGGCCACTGCCACTGCATCATGCTTGTACCGGTACCACAAATTCAATTTTTCGTATTGTCGTAGCGTGACAATTACAAATAATTACAATGTACTGTACATGTATTACTTTTCAATTCAATCCCAATGCACTATGTCCACTGTCAGTGGTTTTCATGTGATACAAATATTCCAGGTCATACATATGTGTCAGCGGGAATATTCTGGTTATGGGCAGATGGCCGTTCAATACTATAGTTGATCCGTTTCGTTATCGTAGCTTAATTCTTACTGTTCCGGGAATTGAAATATTTTTTGTCACATGAAATTCAGTCTTTTTCGATATTTGCGCACATCCATGCAGACAAAATCGGCGAATCTTATATATAAGTCCACAGTTTATCCGTTTGTAGCGAATACACCATTTCCTTCTGTCATTCCGCGTTGATTCGCGACAAAATTAACTCAAAACACCACAAGGAATTATCGGCGCTTCTTTTCGAAGTAACGGTAACTAAAAGTTAAGATTGTAATTTGGCTGCAGAAACGAAACGAAACGAATTTTGAAACACAATAATTGTATTCACTAATATTTTCCTGTTGGTATATGCCTACTATATGGTCTACTATAGTATACGCAATCATTTATTTGAAATAATAAGTATCACTTAGAGAATAATTCTTACTGATAATTAGAAATATCTTTATTTTGTATCCCTTTAATATTAAATACCGGTAATGGCCCTGAAAATTGTCTGTTTGTCAGCTTAATGTTCACTAGTTATAGCTAGGCTGTTAGATAAAGTGTGATATTTAGTCCAGGAGATATTGGTCGACCTCTGCACCCCCCCCCCCAGGACTCAACTTCACCCCACTAATTTTCTTCCTTAAGGTATCCTCTAATTTTTTTCACTTGTTAACAAGAAATAAAAGTGGCCGCAGAGACTCCAGACAAGATGGCGTCCATCATGGCGGCCATTTTTTTTAAATGCACCATGTCTCTTTGATCGCCGTTATAGTAAAGATGATATCACATGCGGTCTTGTTTTCTGCTCGATTCGTTATGCTAATATACAACCCTTACATATTAGCCAAAAATCCGACACCAGAATCCAATATGGCGGCCAAGATGGCCGCCGAAATGTGAAAATATGCTATTTTTCTGACATGTTACCACCTTTCGTTTGTCTCTGTGGGAAAATTTTGGCATCTTTGCGTCATGTTATACATTTATCATATAGAGGAGTCATTTTCTACCACATGGGGACCATAATATACATTCATTGCGGGATATATTTGTCCGATATCACGTTTTCCCAAATGCCGGTATAATAGGTCAATGCCGAATCTACGTTAATAACGCGATGTAATGTTTCGAATCAATGAATGTTATTGCTATTATAACAACACCCATGCATATATATGTGCAGGAGATACTCGAGCTATGATTCCTCTTATACCTGAGTTGAGGAATATTTACCCAAATCCAAGATGGCGACCAAAATGGCCACCAGAAATAAAAAATCGCCGAAAATCGCCGATTTTAACATCAGTGAGCATTATTGCCATGAAAACTCCACACCTGCTTACTATTGTGAGTTGGGAACACCTAGGCGAAGAACTTTCCTTGTACCATATCCAAATAAAAGTACCCCAAATCCAAAATGGCGCCCACAATGGCGGACAGATTTTGAAAAATCACAGAAATTCCCTCATATTCACATCATTGGGCATTATTGTCGAGACAACTCCATCCATGCGTACAGTTGAGTTGGAAATACTGAGGTGAAGTAATTACCTTACATCTCAAGCAAGAAATGGTTTTCCAAATCGAAGATGGCGGCCAAAATGGCGACCGAAATTTGAAAATACGCCTACATTCCTTTACTTTCTTAGGATGGGCGTTATTGTTTCGCGATTTCTACCCACCATTACATGTTGATATGTATGAATTATTCATTAGGGTTTGGCAAGTGATACTCACAGTCAATATGGCGGCCAAACTGGCAGCCAGAAATTGAAAAGAAGCCGATATTATCACATACTAATTTCAACTTTTTGTCATAATATCGATTTGTATAGACGAAACGGTACATAATATAAGCCATATATTAGTTCCAATGTAAGTCGTAGCCTTTTGGAAGATGAAAACCCACAATCGCGATGTGGTATTTCAAAATCCATTCTCCACTAAGGGCTCATACTTGCCGTAACCGTATATAGGTGCGCCGAATAGTCATATTATGACTTCCAAGAATCAAAACAGTACCTGAGCTTATTCTGAATTGCCACATTCAGCATTATCTAGACCCGTTTCCGTCTCTTCGTCAGATTAATCTATCTCACTCACAACAACAGTTTACTACACTTCTTTGTAGAAGGGTGCCACTAATCGAAATGTTTCAAACAATACATATGCCGGTGTCCAGCTCACGTGTTTGTTTCGAAAGCTTGGAATTCGTAGCGAGCTTCATTCGTGGTATAGCTTATGGTATAATTCAGATGCTACATATGGGGTATAGGTGTCATCTTGTGCGATACACTAGAAAGGTATTCGGTCGATGCGTATACTAGCTTTCAGAAGGACCTATCTATCTGCGTATTGTCAGCTTTGGTGGCCCAATGGGGATAACAACGTGTACACCTGGTGATCTTCCCAAACAGCCACTTCCCAATATATGGTTCATCAATTCGCATACTCATCTAATGCACTGACGTACCCGGACAACTTCTGTAAATGGCTTCGAATGTTGAAAGCCCGACATTTGACGGATGCATTTCTGCTAAGGCGTAGAAGACCATAATGCATAATATACCCAAACTCCTTGAACATGAAGAACAAGCTTGTTGGCGTCCAGCAATCGTCTCACCGAACAGGTCCAAGCAGATGATAACAATACACACGGTGCTAGTTTGTGGGTATGTGTGATGACAGTGGAAATGAAATTGGACCATGACTGCACCGCCCCTTATTTTGTTATGTTTTAGATTCAGACAGGATCTCATGTGTGGCTTTGCTTTCCTTGTATGCTAAGATTGTATGTTCCCATCCGTTTGGAAGCCGTTCTTAAACAGCTGGACCAGGCGTGTGCCATTGGCTACTGCTGTATAAGCCCCACCAAGACTGGAGTATAGTCTTAAATGCGATACCTTTGATAATTTGATATGTCATACTCACGCTGGGTGGTATGGTTCAAGAAAGTACAAATGCTCTTGCATTCAGTTCAACAAACGTTGGTACACCACGTTTCTTGGTAACATCACCATTGCGAACATTTTCCTGCATGAGACATTAAGTGCTATATTCTAAAGTTATATATATATAAAGATATATGGCCATAAAGGTCGCGTTTCCCAACGTCCACAGCCATTGCCATCGATTCTGTAAATTGTTCTTTAAATACATAGTGAAATAAATGCACCACAGTTCCTGACATTTTCTTGAATAATACCGCCAACATACTAACACTAACCTTGAGAGAGGATAACAAAAAACGCATACATTCATGCTATAAAGACATTATCCTTCAGTCCATCCGACTGTTTTGAGGGAGGCTAGCATAGTATTATCCAGACAAAAATGTACGTAGTTGAATCCGAAAGGCTTCGAAACGGATGTGGAAATACAATCCTACCACACCAAATAAAACCGACACGCATGACATTCTATATCTTAAACATGCACCAGGTGTAGGGGTGGTGTATACCGTGGCCCATTTCATTCCCACTATCATGGCGCATGTCCATAAACTAGCACCGCGAGCATTGTTCCTCTCTGCTGGGAGATATTCGACGAGACAAATGCGAGGCGTCACACAGGTTGCTTCGGATCATGGTCAAGAAGTGTGGTAGTCTGTACACTATGGTCTTCTCCTTAGCAGATAGACATCTGTCCAAGGGAATGAGACAGATAGCAACCTTCGAAACACTGTCGAAGTTGTCCACATATGCCAATACGTTCGCTGAGTTTGTGAGTTGACGAACCATCTATTGAGAAGCGACTAGCTAACTGGTTCGCCAGGTGTACATGTCGTTATCCCCATGGGGTATGAGACACATACAATGAGATGACCTCATGTAAGCTTGTATACTCATCGGTCATATGCCTTCATAGTTCAAGATGACGCACAAATATCATATTGAGCAAATATTTAAAATCGTAAGCTAGACACCGGAAAATGAAATGTTTGAAACGTTATGATTAGAGGGACCCTACTCACAGGAAGTGGTGAATACTTTGTCGGTGTGAGCTACCTAGATTTATCAGACAAAGAAATGGAAGCTGGTCCAGATAATTATGGACGTTACGTGGCAAATCAGAATCTGTTATCAGGTAATTGTTCTGATATAACTATTCGGCGCACCTACGCTTACGGCCATTATCGGAGCGAAGTGGAGAATGGATTTCGAAATGCCACATCGCGATATTAATTGTGGTTTTCATCTTTCCAGAAGGATACGAGCTATGTTATGCGTTTTGATACCTTCAAGTTGAACTAGTAGATGGTGTATGTACAGTTTCGTCCATACATACCGATATTATGACAAAAAGTTGAAATTAAGATGTGAAAATATCGATTTCTTAACAATTTGTAGCCGCCAATTTAGCAGCGATCTTGGCTGTGAGTATCAATTGCCAAACCCTAATGAATACTTCATGTCACTATTCCATATCAACATGTAATGGTGGATAGAAATCGCGAAACAATAACGCCCATCGTAAGAAAGTAAAAGAATGTAGACTTGTTTTCAAATTTCGGTCGCCATTTTGGCCGCCATCTACGATTTGGAAAACCATTTCTTGCTTGAGATGTAAGGTAATAACTTCACCTCAGTATTTCCAACTCAACTGTAAGCATGGGTGGAGTTGTCTCGACAATAATGCCCAATGATGTAAATATGAGGGAATTTCGGTGATTTTTCAAAATCTGTCCGCCATTGTGGGCGCCATTTTGGATTTGGGGTACTTTTATTTGGATATGATACAATGAAAGTTCTTCGCATAAGTGTTCCCAACTCACAATAGTAAGCAGGTGTGGAGTTTTCATGACAATAATGCTCACTGATGTTAAAATCGGCGATTTTCGGCGATTTTTTATTTCTGGTGGCCATTTTGGCCGCCATCTTGGATTTGGGTAAATATTCCTCAACTCAGGTATAAGAGGAATCATAGCTCGAATATCTCCTGCACATACATATGCATGGGTGTTGTTATAATAGCAATAACATTCATTGATTCGAAACATTACATCGCGTTATTAACGTAGATTCGGCTTTGACCTATTATACCGGCATTTGAGAAAACGTGATATCGGACAAAAATATCCCGCAATGAATGTATATTATGGTCCCCATGTGGTCGAAAATGACTCCTATATATGATAAATGTATAACATAACGCAAAGATGCCAACATTTTCCCACAGAGACAAACGAAATGTGGTAACATGTCAGGAAAATAGCATATTTTCATATTTCGGCGGCCATCTTGGCCGCCATATTGGATTCTGGTGTCGGATTTTTGGCTAATTTTAAAGGGCTGTATATTAGCATAACGAATCGAGCTGAAAACAAGACCGCATGTGATATCATCTTTACTATAACGGCGATCAAAGAGACATGGTGCATTTAAAATAAATGGCCGCCATGATGGACGCCATCTTGTCTGGAGTCTCTGCGGCCACATTTTTTTCTTGTTAACAAGTGATAAAAATTATAGGAGACCTTATGGAAGAAAATTAGTGGGGTGAAGTTGAGTCCTGGGGGGGGGTGCAGAGGTCGACCAATATCTCCTGGACTAATTGCTTCATTTGTCCGGGGTAGTGTATTGTCATACTGTCATAATAAACTTCAAGTAATACGGTAACTACTCGCCAATGATGCTTGAATACAGAAATGGTTAATAAGGTAACTACCTGTCAATGACCGACGTCTTAATATAGAAAGGGTTAATAAGGTAACTAACTACACGGCAATGATACTTAGTATAGAAAGGTTAATAATTTAACTTCTTGTCAATGATGCTTCAATATAGAAAGGGTTAATAAGGTAACTACATGTCAATAATGCTTTAATAAAGAAAGGGTTAATAAGATAAAGTTCTACACGTCAATGGTGCTTTAATATAGAAAGAGCTAATAGGGTAACTACACGACAATGATGTTTTAATATAGAAAGGGTTAATATGGTAATTACACGCCAATGATGCTTTAATATAGAAAGGGTTAATAAGGTAACTACACGCCAATGATGCTTCAATACAAAAATGGTTAATAATGTAACTACCCATCAATGGTGCATTTATATAGAAAGGGTTAATAAGGTAACTACACGTCAATGATACTTAGTATATAACGGGTTAATAAGGTAACTAACCGCCAATGATACTTAGTATAGAAAGGGTTAATAAGGTAACTACACGACACTGATACTTACTAGTAGGTATATACAGGGTTAACAAGGCAACTACCCGTCAATGATACTTTAATATAGAAAGGGTTAACATGGTAACTACACGTAAATGATGTCTCAATATAGAAAGGGTTAATAAGGTAACTACACGTCAATAAGTTTTTAATACAGAAATGGTTAAGGGTAACTTCATGTCAATGATGCTTTATTGTAGAAAGGGTTAATAATGTAACTAATCTCCAATGACACTTATTATAGAAAGGGTTAATAAGGTAACTAGGGCCTACCTGTCAATTATTGCTTCAATATAGAAAGGGTTAATAAGGTAATTACACGCCAATGATGCTTCAATACAAAAATGGTTAATAAGGTAACTACCCATCAATGGTGCTTTTATATAGAAAGGGTTAATAAGGTAACTACACGTCAATGATACTTAGTATAGAAAGGGTTAATAAGGTAACTACACGACGCTGATACTTAGGTATATACATGGTTAATAAGGAAACTACCCGTCAATGATACTTTAATATAGAAAGGGCTAATAAGGTAACTACACGTCAATAATTCTTTAATACAGAAATGGTTAATAAGGTAACTTCATGTCAATGATTCTTTATTGTAGAAAGGGTTAATAATGTAACTAATCACCAATGACACTTATTATAGAAAGGGTTAATAAGGTAACTAGGGCCTACCTGTCAATTATTGCTTCAACATAGAAAGGGTTAATAAGGTAATTACACGCCAATGGTACTTTAATATAGAAAGGGTTAATATGGTAACTATCCGTCAATGATGCTTTAATATAGAAAGGGTTATAATATGGTACTGCACGTCAACGATGCTTTGATACAAAAATGGTTAATAAGGTAATTACCCGTCAATGGCGCTTTAGTATAGAAATGGTTAATAATGTAACTACTCACCTATGATACTTAGTATAGAACGGGTTGTTTAAGGTAACTACCTGTCAATTAATGCTTTAATATAGAAATGGTTAATAAGGTAACTACATGCCAATGATACTTAGTATAGAAAGGGTTAATAAGGTAACTGCCTGTCAATTAATGCTTTAATATAGAAAGGGTTAATAAGGTAACTACACGTCAATGTATACGAAGGGTTAATAAGGTAACTACACGACAATGGTACTTTAGTATATACAGGGTTAATAAGGCAACTATCCGTCAATGGTGCTTTAATATTGAAAGGGTTAACATGGTAACGACACGTCAATGATGTTTTAATATAGAAAGGGTTAATAAGGTAACTACACATCAATGGTGCTTTAATATAGAAAGGGTTAATAAGGTAACTTCACGTCAATGATGCTTTAATATAGAAAGGGTTAATATGGTAACTACTCACCAATGATAATTTTAAAGAACGGGTTAAGAATGTAACTACCCGGCAATAATTCTTTAATATAGAAATGGTTAATATGGTAATTACACGTCAATGATGCTTTAATATAGAAAGGGTTATAATAAGGTAACTACACGTCAATGATGCTTTAATACAAAAATTGTTAATAAGGTAACTACCCGTCAATGGCGATTTAATATAGAAAGGGTTAATAATGCAACTACTCACCAATAATATTAAGTATAGAAAGGGTTAATAAGGTAACTACCTGTCAATGAATGCTTTAATATAGAAAGGGTTAATAAGGTAACTACACGTCAATGGTACTTAGTATAGAAATGGATAAGGTAATTATACACGACAATGATAATTTTGTATATACAGAGTTAATAAGGCAACTATCCGTCAATGATGCTATAATATAGAAAGGGTTAACATGGTAACTACTAACTACACATCAATTATGTTTTAATATAGAAAGGGTTAATAAGGTAACTACACGTCAATGATGCTTTAATACAGAAAGGGTTAATAGGGTAACTTCACGTCAATGATGCTTTAATATATAATGGGTTAATACTGTAACTACTCACCAATGTTACTTACTATAGAAAGGGTTAATAAGGTAACTACCTGTCAATTAATGCTTTAATATAGAATGGTTAATAATGGTTAACTACACGCCAATGATGCTGTAATATAGAACGGGTTAATACGGTAACTTCAAGTGCAGATTATACAGTTTAACAAAATACCACAGGTGTATATATCCGGGTGAACACTGTAGTAAATACCAGGGCGAAAACCTGGTGTAAATACCTGGGTGTAAATACTCCGGATAACCTGGGTCAAAATACCACCCGGGTGTGACAGCGTTTTTCTAAATTATATCCGTAAAAACCCGGGTAAACTGGGGTTTAACCTAACATATATAGAAAACACCAGGGTAAATCTTTATAAAGCCCTGATTTACCTGATGTAACCTGGGTGTGACCTGGGTGGAACCAGGGTAAAACCTACATGTACCGGGGTTCATCAGGGGTATACCTAGGTAAACACCAAGATTTACCCAGGTACATTTTTATATGGGGCGTTTCACAAAACAAGATTAAGTCCTACTTAAGTAGTAAGTTAAGTTCCCGTTCATTTAGACTGGTTATCGACAATTTTCTACAGTCCGGAACGAAAAAATGTAGGCTTGTGCAATCTTTATGTACGGCATTGAGAGGTTATCGAGAAAGAGCCGAGTCAGAGTCGACATTATTGTGTGACAGGGATGCTGGATAGCGGCTGGGGTGGGGTGGGATAATCAGCGCATGTATCTTAGTGTCTATAGTAAATGCATGGCCTTATATTCGCATATGGATCTTGGACTTGTATTAGTTCCACGATGTGAATTCGAACATGAGTACATCGCAGGCTCTTAAAATGACGAGCTTTGCGTTTACTGACGAGTGGTGGTGTCAGAAATAAGACAATATAATTATATGGATCGATGCATGACTGCGACCATGCATTCACGCCGTGTTAATCAACTGAGACCAATGATCAGGCGGCGATTTTTTTTATGTGAGCCGACATAACTCGTATATTATCGACCACCGCTCTCTACGTGTAGAAATAATAAAAATAA
Source organism: Siphonodentalium dalli (assembly GCA_032622095.1). NCBI lineage: Eukaryota > Metazoa > Mollusca > Scaphopoda > Gadilida > Siphonodentaliidae > Siphonodentalium > Siphonodentalium dalli. The sequence continues at coordinate 93,086,360 of CP136068.1, forward strand.
ATCGGCGATGTCATCAGGACACACACAGGTCATTTTTCGATTCAAAGGGAAATGAAAAATATTTGTTAGAGTAACTTTTTAATTATTTTTATGCAGATGTTTCATGTGGTTGTCATACCATGGATATATATATATATATATATATATATATATAAAACTACGTTTTCGTTAGCACACTCGTATTAAGGGGTGTCATCGTTACGGGTGTGTATATCATATATACAGTATGCTGTACAACGGTTATCCCACCCCTGCAAAAAAGAACATGACAACAATTTGGACAGCCTTGAAAATCACGACATATGGGCGTGGGCATAAACTCAATAAAAATAATATTCTCTATAGACAATTGTCACTATTTCTAAAACATATGTTGATAAAGAGCGTTTATGTTACCTTTCCTATATGACATATCTGCTTTGTAAACAGCCGACGGAAATTTGGAAAGATGAAAGAATCAACACATTAATTGATCTCATTTTACCCCATCTCCCACACACACATGGAATAACATAGAGGAGATTGTGAGCTTTGAGCTAGGCCAAAATTCTTATCAAAATTTGAATTCGTGGGTAATACAATTTTATAATATATATTATCTATAGGTCACAGCTGATAATTGACTATATCCTACATTCGACGAGGCTCGGGGTGGCTAGTTGGTCTCTGTGGGGAGGGGGTACATCGTGCCATTTCCAACTGCATACGCCCCTTAATTGAACCGGGCCAAACTTCCATGTTCGCGAAATGCCATGTCCACCACACACGTTTGATTTAAACTTTCCAATTGGTATCTCAAATATTCCAACAGTTCGAAATTTCTAACCTGACGCCCTAAAGTTGGTGATTTTCGGTTGCTGCTGTTTGTCTAAAACAACACATTCCTTTAGTTAGAAATTCAAACAATTGAAACCTATATATAGTGTACGATTATTGTTCTTGTCAGGCATGAAATTTCCAATTGCTAAACATTTTGACCAAAGTGTGTGTGTGTGGTGGGGGGGGGGGGGAGGGGGGGGGGGGTAGACAACACACAAACCCCATTCGCACGTCCCTGATGATAAGTCTGTACTCTGAATTGTTTTTACCAAATTAACTCCATGGTTATATGGTGGGGGGGGGGGTTGCCCTCTCCAAACTTTGGTTTTGGAATGTTTGAGGTACCCGTTGGAATGTTTACACCCAAAGAGAATTTGGTGTTGTTTAATGAAGTGTAGTTGGACATTTCGAGGCGAACACCCCCTCTCACTCTGTAGCCACGACCCTGTATACCAGACGACGAATTGCCCACCCAGACAGAGTACAGATATCTCCGTAATTGCAAAATAACATAGGCCGCCATACGTGTGATCGATATGCCACTTATCACGTGGGTCTTAACTTTAAGATTATCTTATGACACCTCACAGCGGTCTTAAAGTTAAGACCAAAGTTAAGACCATCTTAAGTTAAGATCTTGTTCGTGAAACGCACTTATGACTGAAGTTTGAAACTTATGACCATTTGCTTTCATGAAAGAGGGCCCTGGCAGATAACTGTACATTATTTCAGCGAATTTATCGATCGAGGCACCACTTTGAATCTTGTTGCTCGGTGATAGGTTAAACTATGTTATCAACTATTTTGCTATTGGCATGAGAACGATCCAAGATGTTTCCAATATTTTATGATTTGTCTGTCTTGATAATTCGAACTGTTGACGGTCGGAATATGCTTTAGCAAAATATGCAAAGCCCTGTTTCCGGAGATTAAGACGGTTTTCATCTACTATTTTAACTTTCTCCCTCGTAAAAGCATTACATGTATCTACTTCACAATCGATTCCGGATTGAATCTGTTTAAAATCACATAATTTTTTTTGTCTGGTTGTCGTTCCTCGTTCGTTACGGCCGATACATCCATCTCACAATTATAGCTATATATTATGTTGCATACAGGTTTCTGTAGCTGTTGCAACATCTGTTCCGTCACCGGAGTTCCTGCAGGATCTGTTGCAGTATTTGTCCGACTTCTTGCGGAAACATAGTTCTTAGAAATGAGGGTCGAGCACCAACTATTTTCTTACCATCTACATGTATATATGATAAATTGTTTCAGCTTCACATGTATATCATTGAATACTGCATCAATAGTGCCATATATGGGACGTGCACGATCCATTCTAGCATATGAATCTTGACAGTTTGAACACTTTTGGTTTCGTGTAGTCCGTATATGATCATGACCATTCCATGGTCATCACCATGGCCCAGATATCTAAAACAATGCAATGGATTTGGAACATACATGTATGAAGCTAACTCTATTTTCAAATATCAAACCTTCAATATCGGCCGGTTTTTGCACTGATTGAAGGCACTTGTGGTAGTAGTATTTATTTTTTAAATATTTATAGACATATGGTAATAATACAATATTTAAAAATGTTCATAAGCATATTATATAGGAGCGGCATGGCCAAATGGACCGTCTTCCTGTCGCCCTACATATAAATGGTATATTCAAGTCATAACACGACAACGTGAAATGGAATAATATTCTGATACATATAAACAATATGAAAAAAATAACGGAATGGCGTATCCAATCTAATTGCATTATGTTCATACATGGTGGCTGTCCCATGCGCTGTGCTCAATAGTACTTTATGCTAGTTGGAGAGTCTGGCTGAAGTATGATAGCTTTATAAACGACCAGATCAAGAGTCTTTGTAGGTTGCTTTTCATTTTGTTCGTACTCATCTGATTATCAAGACTAAGTTTGCGTATCGTCCAGCCAAAATGCAAGGTGAGACATACCAGCCTTTTTAATAGCATGTATATATAACAGTGGTGGGACTCAGGCTCATTTAGACATACACAGGCACTTGTCTATCATTGACTGTCTTAACAATTCTACGAATTGTAGCTTCCCCATGTGGTGCCGACTCAGCCAATATTGCCGATACAACAGAATCGCGAGTTCTCAGCACAGCTTTGCTACTATTCATTGTCGTGTTATGAGGCACTGGTGTTTGTGCAATATATGTTAACCGCAGAAGCGCATCACATTGATCTTACTTTGAAGAGTCAGGAGAGAGCCACATTTACTGGCCCAGTCCTGATTGGTTTGGCAGATTTCAATGGTACAGCAATACATGTACTTTGAAGTACTGAGTATATACCTCACCATATCTTGCACTTACCGAACAACCGTTCTTGTTTGATTTAAACAGTATTTATTCCATATAATACAAAAAATGCATGGTACATAATATAAAGCATGAATATTGTTTGTATGGAGGGGATCCGCCATCAAGCATAACGCTTATAGGGGTCGTTTCCGATTACGTGTGAATAAGACCACACTGTGAGAACACTGACATAATATTAAGTAATGGTGTTCATGATAATTTTAGAAGATCGTTGTCGGTATATCATAAATATATATATATATAATAATATGAAGTATAACGAGGTGAGATGGTGAGTGTAAATGATAAGCTATTGCTTTTAATTATACACTAATTTTGTGTTATGACCTAGAATTTTGCATCCGAGCCGACACCACTATCAGTTGGATTTGTATGAATATTTAAAAACATCAACATTAATATTTCTATTTCTCACGCGATTTTTGACGATATGAGTCGATTTGATACCTGTTAGATGATGTATGATATGCATTGTGTGGTTTAAGTGGAAGCCCGTGGTTTGTGGTCGAGGTATTATTTGAATCTTTTTGTTTGAATAACGTATTTCTGAACTTCTCGGAAAATCGTTATGTTATCTTCCTGTGAAAGTTCATTAGAACCATGTAGAAGTATATTGGTGGTGATGTTACATATATCAGATAATTCGTTCATAAATAGGACTCGTTGTACACTGTACAATTGGCATTCAATTAGATAATGTTCTGTATCCTCAACTTCACCACAGGTACACATGGGTTGGTCGGACATGAAGTTAGAATATCTGTGGTAATTCAGATTGCTACAGTTTAATCTGAGGCGGGCATGCATAATTTGCGCTTCACGTGCATTAGCGTGGTATAACCATTTAGGGGTCATCTTTCGTTTGGGTTCCAGACCATTTGAGAAAGTCGCCAGGGAGTCCATCTTTACCTTTTTTTGTGTCTAGGTTGTTCCACAAATTTTTTCTTGTTTGCAGTATGTGTAGGTGTTTAGTTGCAGTAAACACGAAAACTATATTATGCGTCATATATACAACTATTCGACGCCGTATACGTCATTTTCTAGAAAGGACCCCACCGGTCAAACAACAAAATGTTGACATATATTTTACACATGTGGGACTGTCCGTTATTCCCGTGTTCTTCTATGCAGTGCTTGTGGGCATGACCTGTACAAAGCAAGACTGTTGCCAGTACTCCGCGCCAATCATTCGCTGCTGTCGTGAGTGGGGCTTTTGTGCACAGTCGAGACAATCAGATCAGTTGAGTGTTAGCCTTCCGTCCCCACACTGAAACGAGAATTTTATAACATTATCATAATACATCGTCAAACAAGAATGCAAGCTAAAAGCTGCGCGTGAACTTGTACGCAAACTATCAGCTGCGCGCGTACTTTTTACATTGTTAAAAGGACACCTTGTAATTTGTATTTTCGAATTAGTAGATGCTCTTATGTACTCTCGTCTACAGTTTGTGAAGTCCGTGTAGTCTAACAGAACGGTGCACAGAACAGATTTAATGCTGGTCAGTTTATATTACAGGGCTTGAAAGGCGCCCAACTGCCCACCCCTCCATGCACTGACTTCACGCGCGGTCCGTATATACGCGCATTACGTTATGGTAGTTTACAAGAGACAAGGAGAACGCTAGCAGTTCCCCCGATTAACCATCGCTCGGAAATTGTCAAAAGTTATCCCATTTATCCGAGCATTGACATTGATGTCGTCACGGATAGATCGACGAAAGATTCGTCCACAAACGCCTCTACCCATAATAATTCTGACTTAATTGATTTAACACCGAGATATTGTCTCGCAAGAGCGTCAAAAGTCCACGATGATATGATAAACCGATTGTGAAGTAATCGACCCCCGTCCGAGCATTCTTAATAAACAATCTATGAATCAACTACAATGTATATATCTCAATGCCAAATTATTAATTTTCTCAGTCGCACAAAGGTGTACCCCTTATTCAGTTGTCGTGCATGTATATCACCAACGAATCCCACAAAGATCAGCTCCTAATCTTATATTTGGCTGACCGTCGTAGACAACAATTTCAAAGCAAGTAGAGACAGCTTTCGTGTTGACATTGTAGAGCATGGCGACATGCAAGTTATCTCAAGTGCCAACGCCTTTTGTGCCGCGTTACTTGTTTTTGACATTCCATTGTTTGATGTTCGTTTACTTTCCGTGACACGCCGAATTTCGGTAGATCCACTTAGAATGATAGCCACCACATGGTGAATACAGGAGTAAAGTATTGCTCAATACCGACAGCCTTAATGTTGAGTTACTGATTGTTCTCCAGTCCATTTACCCGACCATGCTATTTCCGATGTTCATATAATGATGGATGTAACCAGCATATATTCCGTTTATCTAATTTCCCAGTGCTTTTACTCTCTCGAAATTTCAGGGGTATAAACAGCAAGTGTTCGCAAAATATTCATACTGTATCAGCATCTCTGTGTCTTTCGCCAATAGGGAACAAACGTCTTTACCAATAGTGTGATTGAATCCCACATTAGGAGCGTTATCAATGAAACTCAAGCAAATGTTGACAATTTCTGCATGTTGGTAACCACATCAGTCGCCATCTTGGATTTAGATCCATGTGCATAATAATATGTCAATACAACGTGGTATGTTTACCGAATGGTTATATAGTAGAATGCATTCAAAACAAGGTTGTTATTAGCCACCGATTTCCAACAGCTATGAATGTTTTAAGACGCAGATGTGAAACAGCACCAGATTGCTCTGTCAAGAGGAAGTGTGATGTAATGGTATAATTGATTCAGAAATATAACAGTTTAATGATCTAATTCTTCCTATATGGCTCAATGCCAGCACTCAAATTGTTCATGCTGCTATGTTGATGATTTTATCTCATTTTCGTGGTTTCAATTCTCTTGAACGCTTAGGTACAAACAACCTTGGTTTACCAAATATTCACATTGTTTCATAACTCCATGATGTTTCGTCAACAATGAATCAAATATTTTCACCTATATTAAATCGTACATGAGGAGTGATATCAATACAAATTGGACAGATGGAAGTGATATATATATCTAGTTTGGCAGCAATGTTGGTCGCCATCTCAAATGTAGTTGCATTGTTTTGGTTATAAGTTGGTTATAATTAGTTGGTTATAATTATATGGCAAGCCATATATCTAGAATTGTTGCAAATGTTTTTCATCAAATTCAGCTATTTTCTGTCTAACAGTTGGCTCGAGTTCCAAAATAGATTTTTCGTAACATTTCATAGCATATATATGAACTCACATTTTTAAGATAGTTGGTAGGAGTACGACCCAATGTACATGTAGAATTATGTTGGTTAAATTGTTAGGTGTTCAAATTTATTCAAAGTTAACTTGCTATTAGCCATTGATTTCAAACTATATTTAATTTTTTAAGAGACAAGTGTGCAAATTCAAACTTTTCCAAATTTCGGAGGCCATTTTAACGACCATCTTGGTTGATTGTGGATATTTTGTATGTCAAAGGGAAGCCTGATGTAATAGTATCACAACAGTAAAGAGATATATTCAGTTTTATATCTGAAAACTACAGGGGGTCGTGACTTAGTAGATTTATGACGTCATCAAGATGGCCGCCATCCAAAGTTTCAGAGTAGGTAGCCCCTGATGCCTCATATATCGAGCAATATTATTAGCATAGTCTCTAATTTCTTCACAAAATGCACACGCGGTCCAAAAATGACCATAGTAGCCTCTACTAAATGACAATTTTAATTGCCATGCAAGGAGGTTCGTGTTGGGGGTTGGAATAGTGGAATATTCGGGATAGAAAATAATACCCAATCGAACTACCGGTGTGGTGAGATTGAAAAGATAGGAAAACACTTGTTGAAATTCGTATAAAAAGCATGGAAGGTTGTCGGATCAAAATATACATCAAATAGTTGCTAGTTGTCTCTTAATTAGCATGGAAGGTTGTCGGATCAAAATATACATCAAATAGTTGCTAGTTGTCTCTTAATTAGTTAAAGAAATTGTCGATTTAACTTACCCATTTCCTTCACCCCAGAATCAAAGTTTCTCAGAACTTTGACCTCGTATATAACAAGTGCGCATCTTACGAAGAGGGAAATGAATCCGCAAGCCAAGACTGCTCCGGATAACTCAGCATCACCTTTACCCGCAATAACCATGCACGCCTGTATATAGATATATATATCGTTTTAGATATAGATTGCAGACGGAATCCCATTGGTGACCCCCAACTCTTTAATAACTGAATACTAGATAGTGAGTATAGTCATACTTGATAATATCGATGTTCAGCTTATAATTAAATAAGACAGTCAATGACTGTGGAGTCGCTCACATAACTAAAAAGACTGAGAAGACTGGGACTCTGATTACTACTCTGAATACTTGTGAAAAATAACTTTAAAACAAGTAATTCTAAACAGGGACGTGGCTAGTGGGTTTCCATTACGCTGTGGGGGACGTCCACCTTGACATTTCCAACTGCACAACACTGCCCCCATTGCTTATAGACTGTCACCCTTCCAATCGGACCAAACCCCCGAGTTCGTAAATTCCGTTTGCACATCCACCTAAAAGGTTGGAATTTTACAAATCACACCCCAAGCTTACCCAACTTTTGGAAATTTCCAACCTGACATGCTCCGTTTTTTTTAACCGGCCAACCCCATTTAAATATATTTGAATTCAAACTATCCATTGACCCTATACACCAAATGTTAGATTAATTAGTCAGGGGGTTCCGTACAAGAAGCTATTTGTATGAGTTCTATACACATGTATATCAATTATTTCATTGGAAAGTGTCACCCAAGTACCCTCAATACTACATATGAGCTAAATAGGCCTGATGATTCTTGGGGAGAAGACGATTTAAGAATTACTATGGGGGAATGGTTATGTCCCTGGCCACGCCTCTGAATATATTAAATTTAAGCTAATAGTCGAGATGATTCTTGTGACCAAGTGACCCTATCTGAATACATATGAATTCCAACCACCAAAGGACCCTCCGTACTAATATCAGCTAAACAGACACAATGGTTCTTACGAGGTCATATTAACAACTACTATGGATGGAAATAGCTATATCCCTGGCTTCGACCCCATTTGACTTGTGACCCAATTTAAACAAATCCAGTCACCAAAGACCGTCCATACCAACTATAAGATATATAAACATGATGATTCTTGCTAAGAAGACGTTCTAAGATTTACTATTGATGGAACGAGTTATGTCCTCTACCCTCCTTTATCCTTTATAGTGTGGTCCTATTGTTTACCAATCCGAATCCCAGTCACCAAATGATCATCCATATTAAATAAGCTAAATGAACTGGACGATTCTTTCAAAGAAGACGTTCCAATAATCACTATTGACGGAAATATTTATGTCCCCGGACTTGACCCTCTATTTGACCCGGTGAACTTATTTGAATAGAGCTGAATCCAGTTACCCAAGAACCACGCATTCCGAATGTAGGCTAAATGGCCTGGTGGCCGATTCTTGTTGAGACTTCGTCTCATGTGAGCTAAATAAGTTACACGAAGAGTGGGAGATATAGGTTATTCGTTTACAAACATACATTGGACTATACGGACAACATACATTCAAATAGCTGTTCGATCTGCCACACTCTGGTATGGGTAAACGTGAAGATGATATGTGTGGATTAACAGTGACATAGTACAAACGATAGCAGGTGGTCAACACCACTCATTGGCTTACTTGAGGGCATCAAATTGTTGTGTGTAAATCATAACAGTGTATAGAGCTAACCTTGTTTATTAATGTTTCTCTCTGGCTTAGAATCAATGACAGTGACATCTATAATTACTTTATAAATATATACTATATATTATAATTTATATAGACAAGGTATATTGCAGCCATACGACATAGCATTCTATGTATTATAATAAGGGAAGTTTTCTCACGAAAAAGTTAACTCTGTTCATTTGCGTTTTACACATTCACATATACATAATATGGTGAACTGTCCAGAAAAGATAATAGACATAATAATTATTCTGAAATACATTTTTGTTCAAATTAAACTAATTAGAGATTGAAAATAAGTGTTAGAAACCCATACGTATGAGTTTACAAATTTTGCCTCACAACATATGAAAGCTGATTAGCTTTTGGGACCTAAATAAACATTTTGAATCAAACAGTTCAATGTTTTTTTTATGAAAGAAACGTTTTAATATAATATTTGGATGAGAAGTGTTAAATGGGAAGCTGATGGAGCAAGGTAAAGTTAATATAAATATTGATAATAATATTGATAATCTTTATAATTCAACATCATATATATAGGATATAATCACCTTCGTAATTTATGCATTAAATCCTCAAATCCGACCATTATATATAGGAACGCCTGTCACTTCGTTCAACGGCAAATATGCTACAAATGAATTAATCGAGGATGCATGCCGAATAGACACACATACTCAAATGAACCATATGTATCAACATGAAATGATATTAAATACTGTTTACGACTCGGATCATGAACTCGATTACGATATATTAGAAGTGTCATGTTCACAATTACACCACGGACGCTGGCACAGTTATACATTAGCACACGCTATGCAGAAAAAGCAATCACGAAAAATAGGACATCAAATTCAAGACGTCCGATGATGATTTATCAAAAATGTATTAATACCTGGATGTAGTGAAACGCTACACAACTTTAATTTCTGATATAAATGGTGACATAACTTGACATATTCTTCTGGAAATATTATGAGATGAACGAGAAGATCTCACTGGCGATCAAGCCTTGAAATAGGGTGTCTGTCATTTGCAGAATGAGGTCTCCAGAGGGTGAATTTAGTGATGCTATCCCGCACAGGGGTAGCATCACTAAATTCACCCTCTGGGGAACTCATTCTGCAAATGACAGACACCATATTTCAAGGCTTGCTGGCGATGGTATTCCGGTTTAATTGGTATAATTGAGTAATTCAAATATCATATTCAAATTAAAGTGAAAGTTGATATATTTTGATCTACAAACACATTTTCTTGCAAAGCGATGTCCGTTCCATCGACACTCACACATGTCGTATTGTTAATGGTCTTGTTGTCTCCCTTCAACTTTAAATATCGATATTATCGCCTTTCTAATTATATGTGTTCCTTTGATACGGAACATAATTATGCTGAATTGGTCTTATCCGTTGTATTTATAATCCTTAGACATAATAACCACGAAACAGACAGAAACATTTTGGGTTGTTGACCATTTCAATTAAATAATGTTCCGATTAAAATCTATTTCGATTTCAATATGCCTAACTCACCTTAACGATTCTGAATACAACATACGCCGGAAGTGCAATAGACAAGGCAAAGAACAGGTACACCACTATCTTGGACTCGAATCTCATCTGAAAATAAATGAGAGCGTCAAAGACTCTATAGCGAAACTTGAGGAGTCGTTATCTATGCCGAGCAGTCAATAGAATGATACAGAAGGGAAGTAAAACAGTTTCAGTAAAGGGCTTGTATTACGTAAATGAAATTATTTTCATTTCAAACATTTCTCCATTGAATGTGGGCTGCAGGGTGTGCCGATGGATTAACATGTGAAATCCAAGATGGCTGCTGACGGCAACATTTAAAACAAATTTCGGAATACATTAGACAGCTGCCATGTATAAGAACTCCGAAGAACCATGTGAAGTTTGGTGGCGATCGAATAAGGGGCATGGAATGTAGGGTTTGCCGAAGGATTTAGTCATGCAAAGAGTAAAATCCAAAATGACTGCCGGCGCTGATTCATTTAAACTATATCGGGGGAAAGAAAGAAACAGATAGATCAAATCCAGAGGTGATACGAAGCATGCCAGTAAATATTCAAAATATTGTTCCGTTAAATGCGGGCTGCAGGGTGTGACAATGGAATCAAATCTGAAACCCAAGATGGTTGTTGGTGGCCATGTTTGTCATCGATTTTCGGTGGAAATTTATGGCTCCCATCTAGAGGTCACCATGAGGCCAATATGGGGTTTGGCGATGAACAGTCGAGTATTGTCGTCTGTAGGGTGTGCCAAAGGACTTTCGTGCAAAGTGTAAAATACAAAAAATGGGTGCTGGCGGCCATGTTTTTAATTGAAAATCGTTCAAATTCAATAGCGGCCATAGGTATTCCCAATCATGCCTGTAATTTTTCAACCAATATAAGTGGGCTGCAAGTTGTGCCGATGAATTCAAATTTGAAATCCAAGATGGTTGCTGCCGGCGAATTTTGGAAATAATTGTTGGCTCCTATCTAGAGGTCACCTTGAAGGAGTTTGGTGACGATTAGATGAGGGATGTGGTATGTAGTGTGCGTCGAAGGATTTAGTAATGCAAAGAGAAAATCCAAGATTGCAGTCGGAAATAATCGATGGCTCCCATCTAGAGGTCACCCCGAAGATCCATATGAAGTTTGGTGGTGATCAGATGATGGATGTTGTATTTAGAGTGTGCCAAAGGATTTTAGTCACGCTGATAGTGGAATCCAAAATGGCCACTGGCAGCCTTGTTTCAGGGGGATCAATGGCTCCCACCTAGAAAACACCTTGTAGATCCATATACAGATTGGTGATGATCGGATGAGGGATGTGGACAAAAGATCTAGTCATGCAAAGTGTAAAATGTTTTTCATCGGAAATCGTTCAAATTTGATAGCTCCCATCTAGAGGTGATCATAATCATGCTTGTAATTTTTCAAAAACAATTCTCCAATAAATGCAGGCTGCATGGTGTGCCGACGGATTTAAATTTAAAGCCTGGCAACTTTGCATCAAATTCGTCGTAGATGGGTGTAGTTTGCTGTGATACGAATATTAATTTATGTCTACAATTCACGTTTCAAACCAACATTATACTATACTGAAGATACATGGAGGTGTTTAAAATTATGAGCTGTTTAATGAAATCAAGATGGTAACAATATCACCGTAAATATATGTTGATGTGTGCATGATGAGTGATAGCGATGTTTAAAAGGCGCCTGAATCCGATGGTGATATCTGATCGAGAGAGCGAATACGTATACACTGGTGCTCATCTGTTCTACGCGTTATCGTTCGTGATTGTTGGTGTGGTTCTTTGCTATACATCTATATATGCGGTTCGTTTCGGCTCGGTTTGTGAGACGTTTTCCCAGCAAACATTTGGAAAATGGCCGACAGGTGAATATAGCACGGATTTCTTCCATCGGGAAGTCTTCTTTGAACCATAATGTGTAACGACACGAAGTATTATTAATGTCTTAACTAGAAACAATCCATTATTTGCACGCAATCAAATTCCACTGCACCTACAACATACGAATGTGCACCGTGTATCAAAGAACGCCTCAAATGTGTTATTTTTATGGAGTTTGCGCTCTTCGTTAGTTCTCGCTTATTTTCTATTTCAGTTGTGACTAAAAGCCCAGACCGGATGCTGGTGCTCGGCGATTACAAGTCGAGTTACAAAATAGGTTAACTGGTTTAAACTTCAGAATATGGCATTGGTGAGAAAAGTCGAAGCAATATTCAAATCAATTAGTGTATATAGATTGAAACACTTACGCGTTGCACTCAAATTTCAATTCAATCAATGATTGCGTAGTCACTCGAATATAACGACCGTTGCATGCACACTAGTTTATCCATATCATACCCCTCTCTACTATACACATAACGCCCATCATATAAACCACGCCTCTATCCATCTACTAGACAGATAAAGCATCCTCTACTTTGACAGATAAACTTAATAACATGCGAGGAAGAAAGGTTACAAGAACTTGAACCAGTTAATCTTCAGCAGTTCGTGAGTGGCGTCACTGGGTCGTAACAACGTTATAGAGCATCATTAGAACGGACCATGCTGGTTTCCGTGGTTAGCGACAGCGTCCTTATAAACGTCAACATCCACAACCTATTTTCGTGCAATCGGTGGCGACACCTTTCTAAAAGATCAAACGATGCACAAATAGAATTTATCAATGTTCAGTTGGTGAAGTCTATAACTTGATTAAGCAATTGGCAGTTTGTTACTATAACGTATATGATATTCTTCCGTGAGCTGGTGCATTTGCAATGCCGATATTGGTGCTATATATAGTGCAACTTCTAAAGTTCAGACTTTCAATTCATTAATAAAGATTTAAGCATAAACATCCAAATTCACATAACTGCTATACTCGTACACTTCTGTTTCAGATTTGAACGTTATGCGAATCATTTAGATTTTATTAGAAATTACGCTACGATATGTTTCCGGCATAATTTAGAAATTATAAAGCAGACTATTTCGCGGTGCAGTCGCATGAATAAAAAACTACCGATGTTTTTGACAATGTTTAGAGAATTTATTTTTGCTCGTATGTGGGCATCTGTTTGGCTCGCCTAGAGGCTTGCCAAATAGATGCCCACATACTCGCAAATATAAAATCTTTATTCAGCTACACTATGCGGATATTCTCGATATACCATGCCATTGTATGACGACATTCCTGTATAATTTAGATGCTTCATATCACCCGGCCAATGAAATCACTGAATGTCAGATTATCAGCTTAGCTGCATTGTTTCATATCAGCACAAGAACACAACACAAAAAATAATAAAAAAAACATTGCACACATTTGCATGCGGGCTACTCGTTAAAGCCAGTAACACATCAGGGAATTCTGACACACTGTACAAACATACCGATAATCGGATATTATGAATCATATGCCCCATTGCAATCACTCTAACTAATCAGGAATAATTTTTCGGATGGTCGCAATAATTTAAATGCAAAAAATAGACAAAACACGCATGTTACTAGAAAATGAATCGCGAAAGCTACCTATATATATCGACCTCCAATTAAATAAGTTACTCGTTTTTATCGCGGCATGATGGTATAAAATTAGACCGACCCCCACGTGTGTTGTGCTATATAGTTGAAATTGTCAACAGTACAAAACAGTCAAAACCCAACCACTGACTCACTATGATTATACTTCCAGTCCCCATTCAGACGATGTCCGCGTATCTTCCTGGGTAATGAGATTGCTTCAAACCACATACTGCACGGATAACAAGACAGCCATTCCCAAAGAAATTCGTAAGCATTAATCATGATGACGTGTACAGGTGTGTTCAAAGAGTTGACATTTTCTCCTTTACATATAGAAAGTTATAACTCATGTCATATCTATGTTTCCTAAGTAAATGTATGTATGAACAATTTGTGAAGTATTGTATGGGGTGTCATTTCCCTGCTATTATTAATTGTATTATCGTATTAAAGTGATCCATATCCGCCTATGTGTATATAGTCTCCCCATAGCACAAAAAGAACATTTATAGGTTAGCAAATAAAGAGCGATTGTTGAAGTATTTATTGCAGGGTCTTAATTGCAAGTAGAGTCCTTTACTATCATACCGTGATAAAAGCGAGTAATGTGTTTACTTTGAGGCCGCAACATGCATGGTAGCTTTGTAGTAATGCGTGTCCATGTTAGTGATGATTAACAGTGCTGTTTTTTTGTGCATTATAATTATAGCAACTATCAGATATAATATTCCTGACCAGCTCGAGTGATTGTCACCGGTATGTTTTTACAGTGCTGGCTGCGCATCAATGTTCAAGGATATGATAGGATAGGATTTTTTATTTCAGACACACATATATATTTCATAATAATGATGAAAATTATGGATAAGTATGTTGTATATTGTGGGGTGGCATAATCTGGCAAGACTGTCTTCATGTCATCCCCAGTATGGTAAATATAAAAAGTAATAACTTATAGTAAGATGGCCTCGAACCAGCCGTGCACATATTGTGTATCTGTAATTTATTAGTTTGGGGCTTTGTTCAAGAATGTGTGAAAATGAATACTATTCGAGGGCTGTTCAATATCATGTATATGGTTCAAATTCGAATGATCAGGTAGTATTTTTGTGGATTAGGGTACATGGCCTACTGATTCGTATAGGTTGACGTTGAACGAGTTATATGTACACTTAACGGGGTATGTTTTGGGGGCAGTCTGGGAATGCATGAAATAGTAACTGTTCGGAAAAGGAGGTTCTCGGGTTTTTAAAGAATAATTGGCACAGTTGTCCAGACTAGTATCGGGTCCGGCAATACTTTTAGTGAAGATTTGCGAAAAAGATTCAGGTAAGCGGTTGTAATATCAGTCATGCATGAATAAAGTGGTATGGACTTTGTGAAGGTCGCATTCCTTCAAGATATTCTCTTGTTAAAACAAAGATACGGTATGGGTCTTGTACTTTTTATTGCACATAATTCGTATTGCTCTTTTTTGTAACAAGTGACTCGTTTAAAAGGCTTAGAAGAAACGATGATATTTGCAAATAGTTTGTTATAGTTGTATACTATTGACATGCGGATGTCACATTTTGTCATTCACAATGGGTTATGTTTAATGTGTGAAATCGCGTCTGACTGCTGTTACATGTACATGCTTATTGACTTGAATATCGCTTAGCATAAATACTGAGAAAGAATAAAAACTTGGAAGCCAAGGCCCGAAGTATTTGTAATAGTATTATTGAAAGTGGAATAGGCTCGTTAATACCATTACCCATGAGACTGTGCTTCTGTAATGAAATTATATGAATTGTTGCTTGAAGTGTTCTTTATAGTCACTAATAACGCAACGATTAGTAAGCACAGTACAAAACTAAGTGATATAATTGCAAATATATTAACGTATCCTAACTAATCTTTGATAGATATGTTGGTTGATTGGAAAAAAATAGCATAGCACATATTTTCCGACCTCAAACCACCCACCAAAACCCCCTCCATTTGTCTGAAATTGTTTTACAGAGTCCCCCCCCCCCCCCCGTCACTTGGGTAAATATCTTATTGGTGTTACATAAATACTGGGCTCATACACTCTTAAATAAAGCAATTGATTTAGGTACTCCATAGAACCTATGGCTCCTTTAGTACCTAACAGTTTGATAATATATGCCTTTAGAACCTGTTTAACGATGTAGAACATGTAGAAGATAGATTACAGAGAACCTAATCGTTGGCTCCAAGCTGATTGGGTGAGGTGTCGTGTGCAAATGATCAAATTAAAGTGAAAAAGGGCGGCTCATCGACTCGCTGTCATAGATCTATCACTCATGTTTAAAAGTACCATATAACAACGGAGGAACACGACACAACACCCGCTTGCGTCTTTTATTTAAAGGCGAATTCGGTCTCGACTTACAGTTACACTTTTGAAGTTTTAGTGTGGCCTAAAAGGAATCAATTTGCGGTTGATAAGTTACAACGCCGGAAGGCGTGAAAAGTTAAATGAAAACTGAATTTATTGTGGCCAAATTTGGAGAAATTGGATCAAATAGGTTACTTCTTGTACTGTAGATGATCTGGAATAATGTCAACACTGTTTGATTTGGGTCTGAATGTGAATCGGAGAAGCTGTTAAACTACAAAAACCGGTCGATGCTGATATTTTCGAGTTGTTAATTCGACTGTCACTGTTCACAACATTCCAACAACAGCTGTACAAGCCAATGCTGTTGGTGTTACACTTGGTACTGACACGAGAATAACTCCCCAAAGCTTTGATGTCAACCACTAGTGATTAGTACATCAGGTGTACCGCCATTCAACCACAGTCAAGCTGTATTGATATGTTTCTTATACAGCATAAAATTAGGCCAAATTATGGAGTCTGCTATTCTTTTGATCGAAACGACATTGACGCTGTAATACTGTTGTGATATATGTATGGAATGATGGATAATCTCGGAGACACGGATACAATTCTGGGACACACATTATCACTGAAGCTTTTATTAGAAGTTGACTTTGTTCACTGTAATGTACTACAGCTATGCTCTAATTAATCTTCCCCTTTGGCAAGGTTGTAGGGCATTAATGACACCGGTTATACTATACCGCCGTTCAACCATGGTCAAGCGATTGACATGTAGCAACCGCGGGTAATCTTACTATGGTATTAGTTATAGTATTTTGCGACCACTGTATTAATTTTTCACAATGGCCACCTTACATCAGGTCCAGCTTTTTGTGAGCGCCATGCACCGTGTTAACTATACACAAACAATAGATCAATTAATAATTTGTTCACGGTTTAATCAAAATTCGAAGTTGGTCACTGACCGACATTCGCAACTGGTTCGTCGATGCAGCGTCAAGCCATGCCATAAATATACACTATGTGGCGGTTATAACGCTGACTTTAAAAAGGTACGAAGGTCGGCCATGGTAGGATTGCTCATGGTTATAAATATTTGATAGGTACTCTAGATTACCAACAATTAGGTACTCCCCCTGGGGCAAAGCTTATTACCTACATATGTATCCCAGAGTACCTATTGTTCTGAGAGTGTGGGTTCGAAGTGATTAGTTTATGGTATATAATGTTACACATGGCAGTATATTGGTGTCAAATCGGATCATGTAGATAATTTAAAAAAATTGAAGCCATATATAAAATAATCATACCGAAGAGAAACCGAGAATGGAGTAAACAGGGCACACAATTGCACCAACAACCACTAGCACGACCTCCACTGTATCCAGTGCGTTACTTTCGAAAAGTAAGATGAACATCACCATGCTGACCTGTGTGTTAAATGGGGGAAACTATGTTAGAATGTACTACTCGCGAATTTTTCTGGTAGTCACATAAAATATTATGTAGATATAATTGTATTTATACATTATAAAACAAAATACAATGTTTTGCTATATAGAAGGCCGTCGTGTCATTTGATCAATGTTTGTCTAAAGTCCTCATAGAGAGGAAATTCAGTCTGGCTGAACGCATGCATACTATCAATAGATTTGCTATATATGATTAAGATAGTCGGATAACAGGGAATCCAGTTAAAATATCAAAGGGTTATTTTACGCCAATTTCAGTAAATTCCCGACAGTAACAACGATATAATATCGATAATATATAGAAAAAATATGTAATTTGAGTCGAATTGTGTACACGTTCAGATTTATAGGCTATCTTAAAATAATTTTTATAAATATAATTTATGGCTCGAGCTATGAATTAAATTACGAATTTTTGTGTACAAGACATACTCAAATTAATTGACGGAAAGTGAATTGGGCAACACACGACACATATGATCGTGTACACATTAAGTTGATACAGGGCGTAACCCCAATACACTCACTGCCTAGCAACTATACAATAATTCAAATGAGTATATTGGGAATATTATGTGTAATATACCGTGGGCCAATTCTCAGAAAGCCTCTAGTTTAGAAGTTGGCTGCACTCCATCGAACAAAGTTAAATAACAGAAAATTAAAGATCATTGTATGACACATCCGATTTTGCTTGTTGCCCGCTTCAGTATATGTCCAAATATATATTTTGCAGGGGAGACAAATCCTAACCGTAAAATAAAATAAACAATTAATCGAGTACGAATGTATAAACAAATTACTGCGGTTAAAATGAACAGTTGTGTATATTAATTATAAATCACCATAAAACGTCATGAAATACAATATTGGACCAATTTATGAGCTATTTCAAAAATAAAACCATACATATTGTGAATTGCGAAAAATTACTTGGATTTTGAAAAAAAAGTGTCACATATAATTGGCTATAACTTGTGACACATGGGGTATTGACCCGCAGCATATATAAACAAAATTTCCCCAAAGCAAAACAATTTGGATAATGGAATGCCATATATATTTCTGTGAGATTGCGCTGTGTGCGTAAACTTAACCCTTCCCCAATTGTATACATTAATTTACACTGAAATACCCCATGTCAAGTAGGCTTTAGGCCGGGGCATAACATGAAATAGTGTAGAGATTGTGGAGGGGAATAGTAAAAAAAATTGTCCGAACGTGTTTAAAGATGAAAATTCGGGGCAAAAATAGTGAGTGGTAATTTTTACTAATTTCTGAACATTTTACAACATTGTGATTAAATTTTGATAGGGGTATGGAAAAAACAACAACA
This sequence comes from Siphonodentalium dalli, assembly GCA_032622095.1. Lineage (NCBI taxonomy): Eukaryota > Metazoa > Mollusca > Scaphopoda > Gadilida > Siphonodentaliidae > Siphonodentalium > Siphonodentalium dalli. The sequence goes on from CP136068.1 coordinate 93,105,565, forward strand.
CGAGAATACTGGTCAAGTATTAGTACATCTGAACATATGCTAGCTAGTACCCAGCCTTCAATTGGCCTTTGATGATTTTTGACCTGGGGTCAATACTATGAAACGCTTTCGTTGTAAGATTCTACAATTGTTTAACAATTTATCATTCCACTAATACTATGAACCTTTATGATTACAAAAACAAATCGCAAATGGTATGTGTTCTTTGTAACTACTAACGTCTCCCAATCACAAATAATTTTCGAGTAATATGAAAATTAATTGAAAGTTATAATATCAAGGAGCGTGAATAGAAGGTCCAACATTAATTGTCTGTTTTTCACCCCCTAAACCGGATCATATACATGTACCTATCGCGGGAACGAGTCGAAATGGGTCGATTCGTTTCAGTCCTCGTGAAAATGTTTTATGAGCTGGAAATCTCATGTACAGCACACCGGAACGTCATGACAAGGGGTTTGGGTTTGGGTGTCTAAAAAAAAAACACACATGTTGTCAACATGTTTAACAGTTGGAAATTTCACACCTGACACAACATTAGTTGGAAATTTCACAACAGTTTGAAATATTTTCGTAGTTTGATTTTCCAACAATTTAAAAGTGGGAAATGTGTTGGTTTTATACCAACATTTTTATATTTTCCTCCTTTGGTCAAAAGTTTGGATTGAAATGTCCATCATTTAGAAATTGTCCAACTTTAGGGGGTGTCAGGTTAGTTGGGACAATCTAAGCCCAAACGCTTTTGAAATTATAGGATGGATACCCCGTCAGCAAGCGGAGCCCATATAGCTGCTTCACTGCCTCGATATGTTATACGAGGGCCGATCAGTTTGAAATTATTGGACAATCCCCTCCTCTGAAAGCATGTATAGCACGTCCATGATTGCTTCGATATTATGTGGAAGTAGCAGCATGATCGTAACTGTGGCCTCATTTTCATATAGGGCCCTACCCCTATAGGTGTGTGTATGTCTGTGCCCCCATAGTCTGGCAACGCCCCCATTTCTATGCTTTGTATGTGCTTATCTATGGTCCCCTAGTCTTACAAAGTCTTTATTTATCCTAAACTCCTCATTTTTATGTATTATTAAGTTTATAGGTTTAATTAGTATATATCGCTCCTCCTTTTTCTTAATTCCCTCCTTCCCACGCAATTTTATCTTCTGGAACATTATGGAAAATTCTGGAAATTTTTGTTTATTCTACTAAAATCCTGGATTCATTACAACATTCTAGTAAAATCCATAATGTACTCATGTAAGTTTTAAAATTCATACCTGTATATGGCCCCTTTAAACTAACAATGCTGATGGTAGAAGTTAATTTACTTCCCAACACTTGTGAGTTAAGCCTCGAGGCATTCGCTCTGTTATCTTCAACCCACACAATTGTTCTGGAACATTTTATCTGGCTCATATTGAAAATCCCTTCATAATATCAATGGTATCGTATATGGTCCCTTTAAGTTTGATACCTGTGTCGTATATGGTCCCTTTAAGATTTGATACTTGTAATCGAATTATCAGGAATCAATCAAACTGCACGAGGGGTAAAACATGTCAATATCCAATAAAGTAAATCACAGCGATATGTTTTCGTATACAACACTGGCCAGACACTTTCTCGAAGCTTCGTAATTAAACACACGTTTAAGTCATTAACTGCCACGATACAGATCAAGATGTCTGTCATTGAAATGCATGCTCCTAATGCTTCTGTGCAAGGGGGTTTGTGAATAGAGTGAGAATGAGCGTATGGGACCATCACTTCATAGATGTTCCTATCTATCCGACTTAAAGCATTTATGAAGTATGTAGGGACACCAAACATTATACATTTTCACAAACAGATGCGCACTAAATTGACCAGCGAGGCACTTGCTCTCACAAAAGCTAATAACACAGTATCTCTCTATATCTTGAATATTCTCCGCACGTGTAAGCGAGAGGTATGCAAATATGGGTGTTTACTCTGTGAATAGTTTGCTGAACCTATGAGACCACCATTTCATAGATTTTCCTATTTATATCATTTAAAGCACAACTTTTCTCATCCGACTACATATATAACTCAATGTGGACAGAAAACCAGACGTGATACAAAAAATGTCAACTATTCGAAATATTTAGACCCTGCAATCCATATGGTCGGACTATTTACAACTGATTAGTGATGCGGACCGGACCGGACCACCTCGTGTGGTCCGGTCCACTACCAAGGCGGTCCAGTCCGGTCCGGTACACATGCCAGAACCGGTCCAAAACAGTCCGGTCCACCTATAATAGGCTATATGTTAATGAATTCTCTGTTTTCTAAAAGTTTTTACTCTGTATAGTACAAACTATAAGGTTACTGCAGTTCAGTGCATTGCAATGAGTCCATACATGTTAAAACTTATATTGTTTGCCGATTGTGTGCACCATTGTCTGTCTCTGGTAGGATATACTGGGAACGATGCACGATAATAGTATTTCTAGTAATGCGAACATGCACTAATTAAATGTATTGGGCAGATATATAGCTATAGCTAGGGCCAGAATGTGTTATAACCAATCTAACATGGCACTCAACTGATCGTATGCATGATTCGTATCATACTTATTTTCATTAAATTGAAATTTAAACGAAATAGCTATTATACTGATGACAATTATACAAATGTGTACTAATATGACTACTACATTAATACTGGAGTCTTGGAGATTGTGATGGCTGATTGTATGGTCCTGACAATTACAGTTATATACCTAGGCTAAGTACAACTACTATAATACTATTGGATTAATGTGACTGTATTGTGTATGTACTATGTAATGTGGTTTGCATGTTTCATTGATAATTATAACTGTGAAAAACAATAGAATACTCAATTCGATATCCATCCAAATTGAATAGTTGATGCCATGTTACACTGTTTAAGACAATGAGTTCCATACTCATTCAGTTGCATGTTTGTCGCATTGGTAGGGTGCTACATAGTGTTGGACATCAAATCAGGTGGCCGCCCACACTGGCACTTTCATTATAAGGAAAGTGACATGTACAATGTACATCTATATATTGTTTTCGTGACATCAAATGTTTAATAGATATTAACCACTTCAATGCGTCAATACATCGTTGCTAATTGGATATGACGGCAAATACGCAATAATATTCGCGATAGTTTATTATAACTGAAGTAAAATAGTGGGCCGGACGGAGAGTACCGGACCGGCGGCAAAAAGCGTCCGCATCACTACAACTGATAGACAATTCAGCCGGGAATTTTTGTTTTGTGGACAAATCGGGTGAACCCATAATCTTATTTGGCTCAAAGAACGTTTGTGTGATATTCCTGCCAACCACAAGCCAATTAATTTCCGCTTTTTCGACTGCAGGTAACTCCGACTGGCCGGCATTTTGCAACTGAATCAACTAGTTTTACTGATAGAAAATTCACGCAATATGTTAAATATGTGGCCATGATTGATTGGCGTGGTCGTTTAGCATGTGCGATCACTAGTGATAAGCCACCAATGACGATCAAAATGAAATCAATCGCTCATGTAAACAGCGTCCTTGCGACATAATTCGACCTTAAACGACGCGTGTGTGACTCTTAAGGTCGAATTATGAGTAGAGACGCGGCGACAGGTGGGGGGGGGGGGGTTTGGGGGTGAAATTTGTTCAACAGTTGGAAATTTCATACCTGCCAAAACATTAGTTGGAAATTTCACACCAACAATAGGTTGAAAATGTTCTTGTAGTTTGATTTTCAAACAATTTATTGGTGGGAATTAATTGTTTTTGGACCAATATTTGCACATTTTCCTATTTTTTGTCAAAATTTTGGAATGAAATTGTCATCAGTTGGAAATTTTCCAACCTTAGGGGGGGGGGGGGTGACAGGTTGGAAATTTCCAACACTTGGAAAGCTTGTGTCCTGGTCCCACCCCCGTGGCCAGTGAAAAACTACTATTTAATTTAAGAAAACAATATTGTCATACATTTGGTCAGCATTGTCATTGGAATTGTCATCAGTTGGAAATTTTCCAACCTAAGTGGGGATGTCAGGTTTGAAATTTCCAACTCTAGGAAGGCTTGATGCTAGTCTAGATGGTAGGATTTTTGCGATTTTCGTGTTCAGATTAAAAAATTTCGCACACTGAGCCGAACCATGGTCGGCCCGGTGTTTCATTGTCCTCGTGGCCAATACAAAACTGCTAATTAGTTTAACAAAACAATATTTTACTACGTTTGGTAAAACTTGTGGACTGAAATGGTCATCAGTTGGATGATTTTCCAACCTGAGGGGGAGTATTAGGTTTGAAATTTCAAAACACTATAGGAAAACTTCAGTTGAGGCCAGTCTAGATGCTATAGAATTTGCGATTTTCTTGTATAGTTTTCAAAATTTTCTCACACCGGGCGGAACAACCATGGTCAGCCCGGTGTGTCCTGGTATCTTGCCCGAAGCCGTGTGCATTTGTCTGGAGTTAGACCACTAGATGTTAGGATTTAAAATGTTAGGTTAAAATATATGAATGTTCTCATACCGGGAATTTAGAACCGTGGTTTATAAATATATAGGATATTAGGCCTGAGAGGACTGAGGTGCAAGGGGGTGCAAATGTAATTATGCAAAACTTGTGTTTGGTCCGAATCTGTTGGAATTTCCCAAGGTGGACACCCCCAACGGAGACCCTCTAGCCACGTCCCTGATTCTGAGTTCCATCACTTATTGTCATTTGTACTTATTTGACTCGTGGTGATTCATCAATTATAATGCCACTCTGTCGTTGTTGCTACCGGTATCATTGAGCAGTATACTACCGTATATCATTGAGCAGTCGATGATGTGGTGGGGTATGCAAAAAGAAAAAAATGGTCGTACACAGGGTTGATCATAAAAATCCCTACTAACCATGGATCCAACATCCTCCCTACAAGCAAAACTATTTTTTTCCACCAACACATTTGTGGGGGGGGGGGGGGCGGGTTCCACCCCTCTTTCCCAATAATTTGTACTGATTATCATATTTTCAAGTGTACCTGTTTTAAAAGAGTTCTATAGAAAGACGATTTGTGTCAGACTCAGCTAACTATAAGTAAAAGTTTGAAAGATCTATTAGAACCACTTTAATCGTACATTTTGATGAGTTTGAGTGATAGTAATAATTATGTACATAAAAGTCCTGTTGTCTGCGTTGTGATCGTATATACACAGCTTTGTGCAAGGCACCATAGCTAGCTTTATGCAAAGACTCCAAACCATAAGTTGTCGTATTTTGAGATAAACAACAGTAAGGGTAAGGTCAAGGCTGTCGTAATTAAGGCCAGTACGCTGAGCGCCAATCGCTGAGGCGAAGATAAAGGTCAGTGGGGTTCAGCCAATCAGAAAGGGAGTTACAAAAATAGTCTTAACTGGATGACAAAATGAAATATTCCTAATTCGATCTTTTGCGTAGAGAATCTAAAGAGGGAAGTCGTGTTTATCCTACGGGAACAAAAAATTATTTAACTAAACATTTATTCAACCCGTTAGACTTCCCTTATTTTCGGAAACATATGATTTTCTTTTCCCACCCACCCTCCCCTTTTATTTCTGAGTACTCTCTATGTTGGGCCTGTTAAAGCCCTCACCTTTGTTTCTCAATATTACCCATATAATATAAGTATTTCATGTATAATTTTATACGAATTTGTTTTATTTATGAATGTTATATACATTAATATAAATTAAATATACGGCTCTCAGTGCTCATGCATGAGAGTCCATTTGAAAACGATACACTGTGTTACGGGTAATCTGTTCAACAAACCAAGCGGAGCCATACAGAAATAGGTACCGCAATAAGTTCAACCCTTAAGGAAATAAAGGACAATACGGGTAGTATGTAGACAATATACAGAGAACACATTGATGCGGTACCTTCCTGTGGGGTGTCTAAGCATAAATTGTGTTTTATGCATTTCATGTTGGAATCAAATATGCATATTTATTCCCATCTGCATGGAATTGAACCACCCTATTGCTATGATAGTCCTATAGTAGATTTTGTTCGTCGGATCCCCACCCCTATTGGGGGGGGGGAAACTGCACTGGGGGGAGGACTGCAATCGAACGCATGTAGAGCCGATCGACCTTAAAAAACGCGGCGATTAATCGCCAGCGCGTATGCAATATGAATAGATCCTAAATCTACAACAATCAATCGTTGATCGGTGTGAAGGTTGCGAGATTTTGTTAGCTCATCGTTTCATCGTACCGGCGATATCACAAATCATAAAATGGTAGCATTGTTACATTTCCATATTAATTTTGTGTCAATTATGTTAATTCGACCTGTCCGTCTAATTTGAAATAAGTATTCAAACAACACTTGTGATGGGTGATTGGGAGCAGAGTTGTGAGTTCTCCCCCACATTTTAGGGGTTCCATCCCTCGCCCATTATAGGGTATAACTATCCCTAATACTAATATCAAATTGTGTTCACTTGAAATTTGGATGTCAACACCCTCCCCTAAAAAATAACACAATATTTGGACACAGGGGCGTGACTAGAGAGTGTATATGGGCTATCCACCGTTACTTTTCCAACTGCAGTGTTACTGTACCCCTTGAGGCTTGAACAATACCAAAATCCCAGTTTTATAAAATTCAATGTGCACCCACACCACCTTGGATGGGAAGTTCCCAGCTGGTACCTAAAGTTTCCATCTGTTAGAAAATTATCACCTGATACCGCCAATAGTTTGGAGAATTCCCATGCATGTTATGGTAACATAGACCAATTGTTTTTACCGACAGTCGAAAATATGCTAGTGATTCAAACTATGTGGTCTCCAAACAAATTTCTCACTAATTGTTTTTTGAGAAATTAAACAATAAGACCGATATGAACGTGTATATGTGGTGTAAAATGTTTGTATCAGCCTATCGGTATGAAACTTCCAACTTTTAGATCAGTTTGACCAAATTTGGCTTGAAACACCCACTAAGCCATCCAACACCACAAACATCACCCACCCCCACCAACACCGTGCCTATATTTGGATGAAATTGTATGAGCATGTGACGAAAAAACTTATCTATTAATTAAATGTTTGTATATTCACAATTTAGTTAGTGTACAAATAATAAAAGCTCAACCTTCGCTGTTCTATGAAACCACTGTGATAGTTAAAACAAATTTGTACTTACAAATTAATTAATACTATTTGTATTTACAGGTATAAAAATATTCATAGTATTGACCCCTGGCGGCCTCTTTCAGCTGATCAGTTTTGCGTCCAAAACAAGTCGCTAACAACTCATGTCGTATATTGCAGACTCTACTAAGCGTCGCCAACTGCAACATGATGTGACATTGCTGTTATAAATCGACATACTTACAGCGATGAATTGTTTGTAAGTTTTATATCAAAACCTTGATCACAATAACGACAAATAAAATTTGGACTGTTTAAACAAAACTGAATAACCGAAATTACAACGGATAATATACCTACCTACCCGATAGACGGAAAAAAAAAATATGCAACTAGCAGCCCAGTTACTGTTTAACGAGCATGCAGTGATCGATAACAAGACTCTCACAACTTGAAAATACTAAGTGGTTATATAATTACAACTTAGTAAGTAATAGTATCGGTTTCCCAATCCCAACGTGATTACACAACTGAAAGGCATCATACAAAATCACAAACAGATAAATCGCAAAACGATAAATGAACAGCTGATGTGGGACTAAACCACCCTACTGTAATTAAACAACACATTAAGACAAACAATACCTAATTTGGAGGTAAAACAATATAATTATTATGAATACAAAAACGAAACCTCGTTATTTTCTCGTGAAATGGCGGCCATTTTGGATTTTGGCAGCCATGGAGGTGACACAATATACTTATTATGGATAGAAATACCAAACTCGTTCTTTTCTCGTGAAATGGCGGCCATTTTGGAGTTTGAATACCCTAGAACAGCTTATGCGGGATTAAACCATCAAATTGTAATTAAACAACATTTTAGATAGTTTATGAAACACTATTCATATCATGTAGTTATACAATATAATTATTCTGGATACCATTACCAAAACTCGTTATTTTCGCGTGAAATGGCAGCCATCTTGGATTTTGGCCGCTATTAAAAAAAAAGACTTGTTCAGGTGGCCCCACTTTTATTTTCACAAGAATAACATATTCTATCAAAAGTAGAGAAAAGTTTGACAGGAAAAAATCTAAGTTCCCATCTAGCGTGCACATGTTGTTGCATATATATAATCCTTGGTGTATTGGCTGGACTATCCATAATTATCAAATTTGCTCCAATGGTATATACTAGTGTCGCTAACTCGCTATTACACTTTGTAATGACCTTTGCATCTGATTGGCTGAAGTATTTGATATATGGTTCCATTGCGTAATTGTGTTTCACTGCTCTATAAAATATGTATTTATTCGAAGTGTCAAGTTTACCCCTCCAGTCTTGCATGTGCATATCTCGTAGTCTATCCCTTGTTGCATTTTTGAACCATTTACTTCTACATAAATTTTGGTCGCTCCAAATAATTGACATTCCAGCTTCATTTAAAAAAATTCTGATGCCATTCACCCATTTAAATGCACGCTTAGTTTTTGTTACTACAAATCATTGAATCATATTGTATTTTTGTCAATTTCCAGCCTTCGCTTTCCATCATTCTGGTCCAGTAACATAACATTTTGTGTTTGATTATAGTTGAAACTGGGATTATGCCCAGTTCACCATTTACCATAGCAGTCGGTGTTGTAGTCTGTATGCCCAAAATGAATTAAAAAAAAACATCACTCTGTTGTCTCAATCATAGCATTAGAACCATATTACCATACTTCACACCCATATGTGAGGGTTGGTAAGATTGCTTTATTAGATATATCAATTATATACAAGAATAACCCATGCTATCAAAAGTATATAGAGAAATGTTTGTCAAGAAAAAATCTAAGTTCCCATCTGATTTGCTCCAATGGGATATACCAGTGTCGCTAACTCGCTATTACACTTACTGAAAGTTGGAAGTCTAGTTCTAGAAGAGCAGTATTCATGTTGACGTTTAATATCTTCTGCTGTTCCTCTGGTTTCGCAGTCTGGTTCTTGTACAGCTCCCCAGTTATCGTGTACTTGTAGCTCATATACCCAGCGAAACCAACGATGACCACCGTTATAACACAGGCGAAGCCCAAGCGTACCTATAATATTAGATCGATTTTCAATGTTCAACATATAATTTACCCCTCCTGTAAATGAAAGTAGATCAACATGGAAACGGGATGTCATTGCAGGCAATGATGAGATAAGGAATGGAACACTTTAAATGTACTAGATATCGAGCCGCAAATTTATATGAAGCTTGGGGTGCATCAGTTTAAAATTGTTGGTTGTAGGGCGTGCCAAAGATTTTATACTTGTACAGAGTGAAAACTAGATGGCTGTCGGCGGCCATGTTTTAAATCTAAAATCGTTCAGATTTTATATCTCTCATCTAAAGTTGCTCCTAATATGCACACGATTCGATAGCGAAAGAAACTTAATCGGGTGTCACGATTATATAGCGATTGATATTCGATCAAACATATTATATAATTATGTAACATATATATATATATATATTACCATGTCACCATAAAACACGATGTTCATTCAAAGTTGTTCCATATGCTTCATGTCATGTTTTGTGATATCACAAAATGAAATATATGTTATCACACAATGAGTAAGCATTTAGTGATATCAACTGTTCAAGTTTACGACATCATAAAATGATTTATTGATATCACAAAATGTTGAAGGAATGTTGAAGTCCAGCTATGCCATTTTTTATGTATTGATATCACGGTTAAGATGGTGGACAGGCGAGTCGTGTTTTCATTCAGCTCCAAATAAAGCGAAATTTGTCTAATAAATAACTCATTACATCCTATCAGTGGAATATAAGTGAATTGGACGTTACTCTCCAATACTTACCTGTGTGTTGTGAATTCACTATGCCGGAGTCATTTAAAATGGACATAACACTTTGCTTCAGTTGAGGTATGTTGAGAAGAATTTCTCATCTTAATATGGTTGAAAACCTGGCAGAAGTGATAGACGTGGACGACTTTTCGGCCGTTCATTTCACGAGAGATAAGTGTCTTATAACCGTTGAACACGAAAACGCAAAAAACATTCTCATGATCAATAGCTTGGATATCCTGGGTAGAGTTGTGAGATTGTTCGATTGCGAAGGCAAGTCTAGTCATGTACTTATTCTGTATGTGCCTGTCCATATTACAGACGCCCCCTGATTGCAGCTATTTCCCAATATGGCAAGACTGTCGACGATTCTTACAAAAGGGCTACAACTGGTGACACCAATATTCAAAATGGGACCAGATATTTACAAATATAACCGATTGTGATGAACTGCCAAGGACATTGGAAGTTGATGAACATGAGCTCTTATTACTGTCGGACAACGCAAAATCTGACTGTCCCCGGTGCGGACAAAGGCATTCCAGGGGCCAATACTATGAACAATTTTATACCTGAAAATACAAATTGTATTGATTAATTTGTAATTACAAATTTTTGTTAACTATCACAGTGGTTTCATAGTACAGGGAAAATTTACCGTATTATTATAATACCTTAGACTGGTCGAGAGGTGAAACCCCTAAAACGCAGCTGTAAAACTTAGAAAAAACTAACTCACCACTCTGCTCCCATGCACCCGTTATCAGTGTCATCTGAATACCAGTTCAAATTAGACGGACATGTATATAGAGCTAAAATAACTGACAACAATTTATATGGGGAAGTTACAATGCGTGCTATCATATTGTGATTAGTGATAACGCCGGTACTATGAAACGATGAGCTAACAAAATCTCGCAAATTTCACAAAGATCTACTGTTGATTATTGTAGATTGCTTACGGGCAAACCTTTGCATGTGAGTGATTCACAATATATTGAATCACGGCAAGCCAAAGTTACAAAAGAAATAACCAATCATAAGTTAAGAGGTGATCGCTTATCAGAACTATCCAATCGGTTCACGGGTTGCTAAGTTGATGACTACTTGTCTGCGCAAAGTTAACAAATAAACTGTTCGTTCGTTGTGTGTGTATGTAAGTACAAGTCAGTGTAATAACGAGTACTACAAGCAATTTGGTATCATTGTTTTTACAAATTACAAATTTACAACCATTCAGTTTGTGAAAACAAAATATTATTTTGATGGTATAGCATTATATATATTGTGACCATCCTATGATTTCAAACTGATCCGCTACTCTTATAATCATAACATATCGAGGAAGTAACGTGGCTCCATTTTATCGGGGGGGGGGTGTATCGAAGCAGGGACATGCTAATGGTCTCGGTTATAGGAGTGGTGGGGGGCCCCCGATGGTCCAGTCGGTATAGTGTCAGGTGCATTACACCGTCACAGGCCGTCCAGCGCTGACGAAACTGGTTCGAACCCCGTCATAGGGAGGGTGACCGGAATCGTGTATCTGGGCAAGTTTGTCAGTTGCTTTCCGGGGGTCGGTGGTTTATACACACAGTGGGACGTTCTCGGTGAAATCAAGCCTCTGCGTGGTCTTTCCTCCACCTGTAAAATTGACAATGTCGTGTGTTGCCTAGCGGCTAGAACGACGATAAACCGTAATAATCCAAACCAAACCAATAGGAGTGGTGGTCATTTTATAATTTAAAACTGCTCCGATATCTTATAATATATCTAGATAGGGACGTGGCTATATGGGCTCAGTTTGGAAATGGGGTGTCCATCCTATAATTTCCATATGCCTATAAATTCCACATAGTGATGGAATCGTATATCAAGAGGAAAGTATTTTAATTTTTCTACGCTGATAACAAAAGTTAGTCAATATGACTAACATCTGTTAGTCAAACGTTTTTCCTCAGGATGACTGACTTAGTTCAGCCAACATGACTGAGGCATAACATTAATCAAAATTACTAGGGTGTAATGTGCCAGGCATCGTGTTCCCAAGACCACTATCGCCATGTCCCTGTTTATGAGATTTCCACTGATAACACATTTTCATAAGGGGCGCTACATTCCTGCGAATCAGATGGTTATATGCTCCGGTTTAAGGATGTGAAAATCGACAATTTATGTTTGAAACCCTATATAGACATTTAGACAAGTTCCTTAACGTTGTAACTTTCAATAAATAGGGTAATTTCAGTAGTTACAAGGAACACATACTGCCACCTCACATCCAAGCTGACACCCCCTAAGGTTTGACAATTTCTAAATATAGGCCATTTCAATCCAAAGGAGGTAAATATGCAAATGTTGGTCTAAAACAAACACATACCCCCTAATAAATTGTTGGAAAAACAAAATAATGTTGAACCTATTGTTGTTGTAAAATTTCCAATTCATGTTGTTTCAGGTATCAAATTATTTCCAGCTGTTGAACGTGTTGATAACATGTTTGGGGCCAGAAACATAACCCAACCCCCTTGTCGCGACGTCCCTGTGGGTTGTACTTGAGATTTCCAGCTGACAAAATATTTTCACGAGCGTGTGAATCGACCCCTTGTCGCCACGTCCCTGCGTAACATAGATGGATATATATTCCGGGTTTAGGGTGCGAAAACTTAAAAATTATGTTTCATAGTACTCGAACATTCTTTGTGATTGGAGATATTTGTAAATACAAAGAACACGTACTATTTGTGATTTATGTTTTGTAATCGTAGGTTCATAGTATTGGCGGAATGATAAATTGTTATTTCTTACAAACAATTGTAGATTCTTACAAAGAAAAAGTTTCATAGTATTGACCCCAGGTGGGAAAGGTGCGAGTTCACGAATATGACTTCTTATGGGTGATGTCTCAGCAGTGAACACAGCTCACTCCAGTGTACTTCGAAGGACATCATATGTCGAGCGTGTCTCCTATTCGGTCACTTTTATATTCTGACGATATCATACTCATGGCTGACACAGCTGGGGGACTAGAAGAAATTATAGATTCTTATCATCAATACTGTACAGACTGGAAGCTCAGCATTAACTGCTCTAAAACAAAACGTGTGTGTATTTGGTCAAGGGAAATATGAAGATGGGAATTATCCAAACGTTATAAGTATTTTGGGGTGACATTTAGCAATGAGAACCAATTTATTGATGAAAAGAAAAAAATGTGTGCTGCAGTCAAACAGGCCATTTTCTCACTCATTCACAAAATGAGAAAATCACATCTAACCTTTAATGTTATAATTGATATATATAATAAAGCAATCTTACCAACCCTCACATATGGGTGTGAAGTATGGGGATATGGTTCTAATGCTATGATTGAGACAACAGAGTGATGGTTTTTTAAATTAATTTTGGGCACGAAGACTACAACACCGACTGCTATGGTAAATGGTGAACTGGGCATAATCCCAGTTTCAACTATAATCAAACACAAAATGTTATGTTACTGGACCAGAATGATTGAAAGCGAAGGCTGGAACTTGACAAAAATACAATATGATTCAATGATTTGTAGTAAAAAAAACTAAGCGTGCATTTAAATGGGTGACTGGCATCAGAAAAATATTAAATGGAGCTGGAATGTCAATTATTTGGAGCGACCAAAATTTATGTAGAAGTAAATGGTTCAAAAATGCAACAAGGGATAGGCTACGAGATATGCACATGCAAGAATGGAGGGATAAACTTGACACTTCGAATAAATACATATTTTATAGAGCAGTGAAACACAATTACGCAATGGAACCATATCTCAAATACTTCAGCCAATCAGATGCAAAGGTCATAGCAAGATTTAGAACTAGAAACGATAGACTCCCTGTAGAAACTGGTGATTGGGAGGAATTGGATCTCTCAAAGAGAATTTGTAAATTCTGTAATGAAGGTGTAGGTGATGAATATCATGCTATCTTAATAAGTAAAAAACTCAAAACACTCCAAATGAAATGTATGGATAGGTACTTCTATGAAAGACCAAGTGTGTTCAAACTAACTGAGCTATTAAATTTGAACACTGATAAATTAAAGCCAATTGTAAGACTTATCAGAGAAATACCTAAGATTGTATGTGCTTAGAAACACTAATGACTTACAATTTGCAGCTCCAAGTCCTATCAAATAAAATGTGAATTTACCACACAATACCCAAAACCCACTTATATGAAGTGAGGATGACATAACCCGAGACTTAAGGCCCACTATCTGTATAAGTGCTTCGGACACAAAATACAAACCTGACCATACATGTTGCTGCCTATGGCAACACCATCAAAATTTATGGAATTTTAACTGACTGTGATGGCATTGGCACCAGACTAAATTTACCTCTCATATTTGGAGAGTATACTTAATTGAATAAATTGTGTATATATTTTCATTATAAATTACAAATCATGTCCAAAATTATTATTTGATTTGTATAAAAATGTAGATGATGTTAATAATAAATTTTATAAATAATAATCATCATGCTTGAAGAACATATAACCTCTCACCCTGCCTCGTCTACATTGGTACTAGTAATGGGTAAGCACTGGCACAAATAAATTGCTGCTTTCTCTCAGACTATAAAAGTGAAAACCTATGTGTATGACTTTAACTTTAGACGTTACAATTTGCATCTGGCACTTAAATCTGACAGACAATTCCAATGAATTTGCAGTTCCCTTTAGATGTAGGTATTAAATAGTATGGATGTCATAAATACGGATGGACAGCAGCAGGTATACCATGTAACTATATATCAGTGGATAAAATGTGTACCATTAATTTGCTGCTAAGAATGGTGGAACAGAGTGAGGGTGTTAAACAAAGTTCATTGACACTTGGGCTGAAATTGTATTTAATGGCCGATTGTGCCATTTGTGGATGAGTTATGTATATTCCAATGTAGCCTATAATATAATATAGTATTATATATTTATATTAAGGAATCTGCATATACCTTTGAGAATAAATCATTACCAAGTGTCCGGGAACTGCGGAGCATACTTGTAAACCGTACCACTATAGTATCAAGTGGACTATGCTCAACCTTTGAGTAGTAGAGATATTAGTCACTCCACCTATGTCATGAACATCACGAAACCCCTTGTGACTAATTGCCATTAAACGCACTGCGGTGCGAGCTGAATATGACACTATATATAAGTTACGATGTATCCCGAACGTGCTATCACAGTCATTTTAATACCGGTATCCATAGATTTATGACTATTGACGCAAGTAAATATAAGTTGAACGTTCTCTGTATGTAAATTACCACAATTGCCGAGTTTCCCCAACATAAATCCACATTGGATGTCAGAATTAAAAATCCTGATGAAAAGCAAAATGTTCCGACCACTTTTGCAGTAGCCCTGGTAAAGATGATCACTGTGTTACTGAAGCGACTCGCCCAGACACTGCATTCCATTTATAAGCAGGTCGGCACGTGCAAATGAGCGGTGACCGAGTTACATGACACCAATTATATGTGGAAATTAAATGTAGGGTGATTTCATATTGGTCCCGACTTATTTCCGAGGAGGGATTCCAATTAGCGCATTTCGTTCGAACTCTACAATAGTAACACGAACAGTAATTCCCATCATAATTGGATACATTATATTGAAAGCACACTTAGTGATGTCGGGTTTAACTATAAATGGTTATCACAAAATCCGCTGTCAAAGAATGATATGCTAGTTATCAAGCTGACACTAACTGACCAATTGTATCAAGAATGGTTTGGTTCCGTGACTTCAAACCGCGGACATAACTACTTATCCATCAAACAGTACCAAGCCGGTATCTCATTGAAATTCCATATCATCTGGCCGAATTCCTTATGAAAATTCTCACCTCGAATCAGAAACTCCAGATTGAGAGGGGAGTGGAAAAATCAACCAAAATTAGAGAGACTATGCAACATGTGCCAAATTGCTATTGGCGATGAATACCACTTGGTTATTCAATGCAAACAATTAGATAAAATTAGTGAAAAAATCATTCCTAAATATTACTGGGAGAAGCAGAACAGAGAGGAATTGTACCGATTTATATCTATTGAGAATATGAGCATCCTGAAACGAATTTTTATATTCATGAAATGCGCATTGAAGGAACTAAGCTGTTTTGACAACGGAATACTCACAGTGAGTAGTTACTTGACTACAAGTGATTCATTTGTATAATATCTTCAGCGTATATAAGTTCGACAACAGTGTGGTCTTGTTTGTATTTGTCAGATGATTAATCACATAAGTATGCCCGCACATACATCGTACTGCCCGTGTCTCCTATGCCACATGAGGGAGATCGTATATTCTCCACTCTACTCACTGACAGCAGTGCGATTTATTCATAATTTATAAATGTTATAGGTATATAACAGTATATAACAGATAAGGCATTCATACTTGTGTTGTGATGATGCGCGTGGTGGGAACGGAACGGTATTCCTTCTGTATATTATGTATTTAATTATGTTCTTTGATTTGCTGTTTCATGTTAATTTATGACTTGGCAATAAACTATAAACAAATTAAATTTTATGTTATCACAAAATTAATTTATGATATCACAAAATCGAAGTATTGATATCAATAAATGGTTAATACGATATCAATAATTCGATTTTGTGATAAAAAAAATGAATTCATGATATCACAAATTGGAATTAGTGATATCTTATAATAATTTTGTAATCTCATAAAATATTTAATTAAATCGTATGTTCGATTTTGTTATATCATATAGTCATTAGTGATAGCATAATATTAATTATTGATATCACTAAGTAGTTAGTAAATAGGATGGCGCCCCACACAGACGCCGGCCGTTAGTTTAAAATATAAAATATCAGATTATTAGTGTATGCATACTAAATTTTTAAATGATTCAACTAAAAAAAATGTAGATGGTACTACGTATGGCAGGCTGCATTGGTCACAGTCACAAATAAATCAGGTGACTGACAGTGGGTCTCAACCCAGGAAGACCACACAATAACACCTGTATTGAATCGGCTCACCATACATTGAAAATAGTTCTCTCCAGTTGCATGGCTGGTAATTGGATATAATTTTGAACACCATGTGTATTAGAAATTATGGATTCTTCTAAGTTGTGTTCTATATCACGATTTAAAGTTCCTTTGATTTAGATATTTCATATGTTGATAGCGTTGATGGATTTATATCATAGCCGAACGCAATTTCCCATTCTAGTGTCAGTTCGAAAAGGCCTTCAATATCATTTATTTTTGCATGTACATACAGGTTCAAAACAATGGTCCTTCATAATGAACCCTTTGACCACATCCCTGCAGTACTAGATAGTCTGGTTTCAGCTTTAGTTCGCCAGCTATTGCATGTCTTGTTATCACACAGAGAACGTTCGGTGCATATGACATGTTAAAGTCTGTCGTATATTATCAAACTTACCTCCTTAACCAATCCGTGATCAGTATCCATGGCAAAATTTGCAATAATGTACACCATCATCATAAAAGTCGCGAGACACAATGCAACAAGTTCGTGAGGTCTTTGAAACAACACTCCGTGGATAATGTAGAAAACAAAGCACACTGAAGTAAACAAAACAAACGTACCATTAATTTTAAGTCAAGAAGATTTCAGTTATACTATTGCAATATGTGTAATTGATGCATGTGTTCGAGCGTCTGTTCTTAACTATATTAGACTGTACATTTCACAACACTCCCTTCTATATTCGAAGACTTCCGCTTTCGTTGAACAATGCACTGGTAAAGTACCACAAATCTCCTGTGTTTTTCTGTTCTGTCCAGTGTGTCGAGCTAAGGGGAACGCCATTCGTCCACCAAACTGTTCTTAGAAGCCGAGAACTCTGAACGTTCACGAACTATGTTACTTTTCTGGCGAAATAGATAGCCTGGTTTGGGACCCTCCTTGACTGGCTCTCTGGAACACCACTGCCGGTGGGTACTCTGGGTCACCCCTGGATCGATGCCAATCTGACCACTCCTCCTCTGCTGGCACTCAGGGGAACCCCCGGGTTCGTGAGGACTCTGAGTCATGCCCAGTGCAATCGATTCCAGGAGTGCCCCAGATTCCCCATCGGCATGCACACTGGCCCACCACTGGGCTCGATGGCACTCTGGCCCACTCTCGGCGGGCACTCTGGGTCATCACTGGCTCGATGGCACTCTGGTCTCTGCCCCAAGCGTCATCGAGCTCGCGGGTAGCACAGAGTGTCAGCACCGACTACTGTTGTTATATAATATAATGCTAAGTTTTATTCAGAAAGATTCTAACTTATTTTAATAGCTTTTTATTTTTACAATATTGTTGAAGTTTCAAAATCTCAATGTTGTTTCATAAGTTCATCAAGGTAAAAGGTAATTTATTTCAGTCATACATTTTCTGAATTGTTTTAATTACAAGATTGGTGAAGATTCCACGCTGGTCTTCAGTCCATTTTTACTTATTATTTGATGAAAAAAACATAAGATTCCAGATCACACTTAGCTAGCTGTTCTAAAAATGTCCATGCATGCCGAGTTCTTTCCGAGGGTGTCTGTGGAAAAGAAGATTTTCACCTTTGTCCCATACGATACATGCCATATCTGAATGGCTTCTGAGCTAAGGCCTATGTGGGAGGTCCTAGTAACATAAATATGGTGTTTTGCAGTTAAGATACATTTAGAATTGTTACACAGCTTATAGCGGGTATTTTAAAGTATCCAGAAAAATATTTCTAGAGGGTGTAACAATGAGCTGTTGGTAGTTTCAACCAATTACTCACCCAACCAATCACCTAGAATACACCTGCACAACTTTTCAACCCCTCCCCTGGAAAAAGCGCTGATAATACGTGTTTTGTTTATTATATTTGTTCGATAAATTTGATATCGTTTCGGTTATTTAACCCTTTCATGACGGGAGCGGCGTTGGTGCAGCATTTAATAATCTTCACCAGTGCATTCTCTTATATATGCAAGTCTCTCATAGGGAGCCTCGCATATATAAGAGAATGCACAGGCTCACAAGATAAAGTTCAATATTGTTAGGCCAATGCATTTTCCTGTATATGCGAGGCGCCATATGGGCGACACGCATATGTAAGAGAATCCATTGGCACAGGGTTTTCGCAAAATTTCAGGAAGCTCCTGTCATGAATGGGATATGATAACGCAACATACCTTTACCAACAATCCGTTTCCGATTCCAGAATTCCATTGAATACATATCGCACCGTTTTGTACAGGGCCCGTACATTGTGTTCGAAAATGCATGTCTTTCTGTGACTTATAATGCTCGTAGAAAGATATAGTTAAGGTATTTATCGACCAATTTCGATACCGGGAAAAAACCCAAAAGCGAATAATTATTCTTAGGTGTATTTTGGCGTGCAAACCACCAGGTGGCTTTGAATTTGTTTTATATTATTTTAATTTATATTATTGGTAAGGTATAATTTCGATTGTGGAGTCTATCAAATGCTTACCTTCATTCCAACAAAGGACGATAGCTAACGTGAAATCTCTGTCATTTTTTGATAATGTCGACAGTTTGTAAATGGTAAATACAAGTGATGTGAGAACTCCGGTCAGAGACGAAACCCAGAACAATATTTCTAACCAGCTTAGCGCCGACAGTGTGCTTCTCTGTAAAATACAATCGGAAGTTTTTATTTTGTATATATATATACGTAAAACAGCAATTCAACATTTACTTAATATCTTGATTAATCTACTTATTAATTAATGCAATCAACTTAGCTAACTTGATAAATCAACTTAGCTAACTTGATCATTAATCATTGCAACTAATTATCTTGATTAATCAACTTAGCGATCTTGATTAATCAGATTAGTTATCTTGATAAATCAAATTAGCAAACTCAAGATAGCTAAGTTGAGCATTTAAGTTAAAAGCGGATTTGTGCGGTATTTCATTTGAACAACAGTTACATTTAACGATTTATTATAATATAACATCATTCCCAACTGCCCTTCTCTATAAACCCATTTGTAGTGACGAAGACTGTTGTTGACGCTACTGTATTTTCTCTGCTATGATCTGACCCGACCACAGTTGCTTACTCACACTGGAGATCCATGAACTCGATTACCGGTTAAGAACTCGAACAACGGTTAAGCATGACGGACGCTAAGTGTAATCTTTATGATATATACCCATGTAATGTGCCATAATTCAATATTTTCTGAGTTCATTGTGTATATAGATAATGGTTCTATGACATGATCGTTAAAACACCAGTGTTTAATCAAATTTGTTTGTATATGGGCTGATAAATGAAAAATATTCCTCCGACGCGTGCAAACTTTCTGGTTCAATGGATCATCACAGAATTGCCTGTTGACCTAGATAAAAACTGGCACCCATATCGGACAGCACAAACATCCACCACGATATTCACATTCCCAGCGTTTCGCGTGAAAGTGGGTCACTGACGAAAACCGACATAATCAACTCGAGTGTTGAAGCTCGGAATGAACTCGCACAACGGTTACTCAAAAATGGTTTAAACCACGCACAACGGTTATCGGTACCACGCGCATAGGTTAAGCTACCGATGTTCTGTGCTGCAAGGTAAATCATGCTGACGAAATGTGATGGCTAAAGGGTCTATGTTAGTTGAAACACCATCTATAACATACTGCATGTATTTTAGTGCGCAATCAATCGCCTATTGTTGTTATAAACAATGCAATTTACATTAATTTTAATTTATTTTTTTGAACAATGTTGCCATGATTTAATTTGAATTATGTTTCGTTCAGGCGTTCGCATACATTGTCTAATTTCCAAATATTATATGTATTTTTTTTAAATATTGTCAGCCTCTCTGTCGTCAGTATCACCATCATTGTCTTTACTGGGCAGATCTAAATTTAAATGTGGATGATCAATCTTCCGACGTTTTGAACCTTCGCCGTCAACAAAAACTAACCAGTTATCTCTATGGACAACCAAACGCTTTTGCTGTTCTTTTAATACTCTTGGAATCAGTGCTTGCTGTTCCTTTCCAAATAGCCAAACCTTCCAATTGTGTCGTCTAAACGGTACTGCAGGTATCACACCGCTGTGTCCGGATGTTCAGCACACGTGTGGTCGATTGTTGATTGTAAGTTATCGAAATTCGTCGGACTATAACTGCATCTGTATGGTTCGGCATCCATCTATCTGGAAATAAAAGAATCGTTCTATGAGATCAGCGAAGGGTCACAAGCGCATGAACAAGAATAGAACATTATTATGCACATAGTTGCATTTCCCAAATGAACAGACAAAAGCGACTTGTGTTATATTGAAGCACTATCCTGCATACTTCCTTTAGCATAAACATGTTGCAGAATGATACCAATGATAGAATCGTATATACAGTGTTAAAACTCTAGGTGATTCTATACGACACTCAGACTTTCATCTGAAATAATATCATATTTGTGAAGAAAATACTATTATATGTGGAGAAAGAAGTACGGTCCTAGTTCTTGTATATGTTATACGCCGACACACGTGCGCATTTGTGGCGCTATGTGTGTATTACTTCGTCATAATCTAATTACTGTATACATTATGTTACTGAAAACTCACAGGGATACTCCATGTCGACCATTTTATGGAGGAGCTAATATTTTTTAATAATATTTATGACCGGTGTGCGTGGTACTAAACATGTTTCATTAACTTACATGTATGCGCGTGGTGCTCGTAACCGTTGTACAAGTTCTTGCAGAAATAATACTCGATTTCAAAATGCATACCTTATACGTGCCTTTCAGCTTGTTCTAAAAGCTGGGTTCAACGGCTAATTATGCTGAGATGCTAGCCTATTTGGAGACAAATAACATACATTCAAAGAGCGACCGACAGGGTCTCACCAAACGATTGAAATCGTAAACATGGCAATTATTCCAGAAATAAAGGCATACAAATCTCTTTTGTTACAAAAGTAAGACATTATTTCGACAGTGGATTACTTCTTCCCATAGATGGTTCATTCTCGCACCTTTTAAATTAATCTGATATGGACGAATAGCATTGATTTGTTTAATACTCACCGATTTTGTGGAGCAGCTTCGACGTGAAAATGTAAACACATGACCGTTGTGCGTAGTTCGCTTAACCGGTAATCGAGTTCACGGATCTCCAGTGTGTTACTTGCAGTATCGTCGATTCATGATACGCCTGTTCTTTGTTATGAATTCGATGAAGTTAAATAGATTAGGTTTGCTCCTCGGCAAATAATTTTGATTGGGGTTAACAAGATAGAGTTAACTCTAATAACACGGCATTGACACTGTTTACGCGCCGATGGTTTTTGGACATGTGTAATAATATTATAATTTATATATAACTTGCTGTGAAGATATAGACCATTTTTAAGAATTCCACGTTCCTATTATTCTCAATATGTGATACATATTTATATATTGTTCTAATAAATTACCACCTGCTCGAATCCCAATTGTCGTTAATTTGTCAATTATCACAGCTATATAGCTGATTACTGATGGCATGGTGATAATAAACCACCAAAATATCGTGACGTCGTGACTCTGTATGTTTATCATGATAAACCACCATGACTATATGGTGCCATCACAACTCCGTACGTGTATAAAAATACCACCAATTTGGTGTGCCATCACGATACGGTACGCGTATCATAATAACTCAACTATTGTGTCATCGCGAATCAGAACGTGTGTCATATTGAACAACCCCCCCCCCCAAACATGTGTCATAATAAACCACCACAGCTATTGTGTCATTACAAATTAAACTTTACTCCTCACTTAACCGTAAACGAAGTGGTTGACATGAAGTGGTAATGCAGTGGTCATGCCTGTACTACATGGTACTTATTGTGAATACACTGAACTAATAATGAATAAAATGTAACATTTAAACAAACAAACAACACAGTTCATGAAATAACGTTTTATCAATTTATTTAACAGATAAATGTAGTGTGTGCATATTACGGCATTTTTTAAATTATATATTATACTAGCCGTGGTACCGGACAGTACGGTTACATGAGGATTATGTTAGTAATGCGCATTCAGGTCAATTTAAGCCTATGTAACAACTTTCAGCTCCATGTGTCCAACCATTTTAGGTATATGTGTAATTAATTATTTAATAATTTACTCACGAGTGTCCCTTTAAATAATCTGACGCCAATGCCAACCCATGTGTACAAATATTTGGCTCCCATGGCACAACCATTTGGTCGCCAAAAGCAGGACAGACAAACGAACGAATAAAAATTAGTTATATATATTAATATATAATAGATATGCAGCAATGTAGTCGTAATTACGGCGAATCGGCGTTCCATACACCGATCGCCACCAATCACTATTGGTGGATAATCGATTGAAAATCTCGAATCAACAGTAACTAAAAATATTAATTGAAACATTGTATTTATTGGTGGTTTTATCACACATATATGGCAATAAAGATGATTGTCCTTAATATTAGTCGACATATATATGGTTTAATCCCATATCGTGGTGTTTAATAGGATCTTTATTATATAGCGCTTTGGCCAGAGATTAAAACTGAAAAATCTATCAAAGGGGACATTTTACATGCCATCTATATCGAAAACAAAATAAGTCAGGCTTATTGTGCTATTGCGAAGAGGGAAGAATGTGTGTACTTTACACTAACCGCTGTTGGGAACAACTGACTTTCAATGTTTATTGATTAGCTGTCTTGTCCATTTGCGTAATACGCAGAACGAGTTGTGTACATGCACTGTCAAATATGTCAAGGGGATTTCCCCACCTCACGGTGTGGCGAGCCGATTGTTGCACAATTTTCACTACTATTTTCGAAATGTTTAGTCATCAAAATTCACATATTTGCAATGTGGGACTGTTTGTGTATTTTGTTTGAGGAAAGTTTATCTACTTTATAGAGGTAACAGAAATTATGTGGCAATGTGAGGTTAAATGACCGTAGTGACTGGACTAATATATACAAAGAATTATTTCCGGGTTTATAAAACTGGTTAAATATGCATGAAAATGCAGATACTCACTGTTCCAAAAATTGGATTTGTTGTTGTTCTTGGTTTACAATCTTTAGGTGGAATATTAAGTATTTCGTTTCTAGTTGGTGGTGGGTCGGCACCTATTTCTGCATCCGCCATGTACATGCTGAATTAAACAAATATATGAAGATAATTTTATATATATGCCTGATATATCGCTGTTTATATGACTTACAGAGACACATCATGCAGTCCTATTCTAGGAAATGGTAAAATCGCCAGTATACAGCGAAGATTCCCCGAATTCGATAACATTCCAGGAAACCCCCTGTGGTGGTGCTGCTGCACTGTAGGGGAAATCACCGAATTCGATAAGACGTAAGAGGACAATGTTACCGGTTAAACGTCAGCATTGGGTTCCATGTAGACAAATTATGCTGGCGCCGATAGGTCACTCAGAAAAGCAAACAGAACATGCATTATGATAAAAAGATCAAGCCATTGGTGGGTTTAACATCGCATAAACATGCGCGTGTCTGCATGGGATAGACAGAATGCAACATGGGAACCGGGACATCACGGGTAGGCAGAATGCAACATGGGAACCGGGACATGCAGTCGTATTACAGCCACTTACCTTATCTGGCGTTAGCTACGTATAGTGAAGCGCGTGCGAATGTCGAGATAATGTAGGATTATCGCTTGGTGTATTGAGGACTCATTCATACCGGAAAATATTAACAGCAAGCAACAGACGATTTTGGTGGTACAGCTTTATCTAAAGGACGAACGATGTATGACGATTATTCGGCAGGCATATGTAGCGATGTAATTCAATCGTTGTCAATTGATTACTATTATACTACTACAACACTGTGTACTTATATTCTATATGCACATCAAGTTCCGACATTTAACTGCGTGTGAAATTAGTTATGTAAAACAAACACACAGATAGGTATATGAGTCTTTAATCATCGGGTAGTACACAAGTGATGTATACAAATATAGCGGACCGGCGCCCTGGGTAAAATAGGTGATGCTCTATCTATATCTATATTTGCGAATGTCTGTCTGTCTGACTGTGTTCTATAGACATTCACAGGGGACTATCTAGACGGCACCAAAGGGGTCTATTAGGGGTAACATTTTTACGAGAAAGATAATGGTGTGGGTTAGGATTGTCTAAAGTGACGCCGTTGTTGCCAGGGGCAGAAAAGGGGCAGGGGCACTAACAAATTTTGTTGTCGATTGCTACGAAACTTATATATAATCATTCCCATGATATAAGGAATCTGATGGTGTGGTTTAAATATGTCAAGAGTGGCACCGTTCCAGTCAGGGATGCACGGAAGGGGAGATGGGCACCAACATTGATAAACTAAGTTTAGCGCCGAGGGACCATCTACAATGTAGATGACACCAAACGGTCTACTAGGGGTAACTTTTTACGAGAAAGATAATGGTGTGGGTTAGAATTTTCTAAAGTGACGCCTTTGTCAGGGGCAGAAAATGGGGAGGGGTAGAAAAACTGTTTTCCGCCGATTGCCACGAAACTTTTATATAATGATTCCCTTGATATGAGGAATCTAATGGTGTTGTTTAAATATTGTCAAACCTGGCGCTATTCGCGTTAGGGTGTGCACGGAATGGGAGAGGGACACCAAAATTTCTAAAACTAATTTTAGCGCCGATTTCAACCAATGAGTATGAGGAGTCTAGTTGTGTGGCTTAAATCTGTCAAAAGTGGCGTCATTAGAGTCAGGGTTGAACTGAAAGGCAGAGGGCCACCAACATTGATGCGCAATAATTTTAGCGTCAATTTCCACCAAATTGATATATAATTATATTCTTCTCCATGATAAAATTAATCTAATTGTGCGATTTAAAGACTCCAAATTGCTGTCGTTTGGATGAAATATTGTGGGAGGGGCACTCAATTTGATAAGAATGGATTTAGTCGCCGATTGCCACCACACTTATACAATATCATCCCCATGGCATGAGGAGTCTACTTGTGTGGCTTAAATCTGTCAAAAGTGGCGTCATTCGAGTCAGTGTTGAACTGAAAGGCAGAGGGGCACCAAAATTGATGCGCGATAATTTTAGCGCCAATTTCCACCAAAGTGATATGCATACTTATCAATAAAACGAGGAGTCTGATTGTGTGATTTAAAGACGCCATGTTGGTGCTATTTGGGTGAGAGATGGGGGTTAGTGGGCACAAAATTTGATCAAAATTGGTTTACCAAACTTATCAATAACCATCTCCATGATATTTAAATTTGATAAAAAAAAATTGTTTAGTCGCCGATTAGCACCAAACTTATAAATATTTATCTCCATGATATCAGGAGTCTAATTGTGTGGTTTAAAATTGGTGCCATACGAGACAGGGGTCCACAGAGGGCGAGAGAGGCACAACAATAGATAAACAATATGTTTAGCGCCGATTTCCGCCAGACTGATACATATTCTTCTCCGTGATATGAGGAATCTAATCGTGTGGTTTAAATACGCCAAATTGGTACCGTTCATTAATGATGTTCCCGTTCCCCTCTAGACAAGGTATAACTATTTTCAGTTTGATGTTGGTACTAGTAGTTTATAACCATGAATAGTCTAGCTGTCGATCAAGACTACCCGGAAGTACGATTTATTTGCCTAATTTATACTCGAAATTACTATTGGGGTCCATTCATTCGACGAAGCCAGGAAATATAGCCTTATGTGAATCGTATTTGGAGGGAATACCAGAGAATCTATAAACTGAAATTGATAAAAAAAAAGAAGGAAAAAAAAGCCATGCACAGCTACCCTCATATGAGTGGTTTTGCTTTGGTTCGTTAATTACGCTAGCGTATGATCATATTAGTCGATTCCGCGCGATTCTGAATGCTCCAAATAAAAGAGCCCAATTGAGTTGAGATTCGGTTTTGTCATTAACTATCAGGATTGACAGGGTTGCCCGTATACACAATTAACCTTTTAACCTCTGAATGTTTTAAGTATGTTTTCTATCAGATAACATTTCTTAGCAATGCCAAAGATTAGGCAATATTCATAACTGGCATTGTGCCCTGGCGCTTACCCCTGACTCGGACTCGTCACATAGAAATATTTAAAATACACTACTGAATAAATACATCGCCTCATGGGGATGATTATAGATAAGTTGGCAATGTTCCATCTATCCATATATATAATTTGGTTGAATCGTTGCGCATTCTTTATCAATCAATTATCTAATTACTAAGATTAGACGTATCCCTAATTGTCATGGTGCCCCAACTCATGGTGCGGACGGTGGAATATATAAATTATTACAATATACAAATACTTGGGAAAAATTTGGGCGACTTTATAAGTTTCACAAATACTTGGCAACATTTGGGCGACTATATAAGTTTACTTAAGTCGGCGACACTTTTTTAGCAATGTTGTTGCCCCTTATTTGACCCCCCAGTCTTGACCTAAACAGCACCAATTTGAGAACTTTAGACCACACCAATGTGATACCATTTTATTCATTGTATTCATTGTATGGAGCCGCCGTTTCATATAATAAGGTTGTAGTAAAATCGATGAAAACTTTATCAATAAGTTTTGGTGCTCCCATCCACTACTCTCCTGACCTGAATTGTGCGACTTTAAATTTAAATAAAAGGTCGCAGACCACGTGCCTCACAAAACTTTGGCTTTTTAGTAAGAATTTATTTGAATTAACTCTGTCAAAATTCATTGGAACGTGACCAAATTCAAACTTGACCTTTGTCTTCTGAAATTTGAACCACGTACCAAATATCAAGAGATTCAGTTGAATTTGTAAACAATCAGATAACTAAAATTAAACTTATAATCCGGAATTCCAAAATATTCTGCACATTTTTAGTCGACAAGGACCACAACTCTGGGAAAATAATGAGCGGAACAAACCTAAATTCGAACTTGACCTGTATCTACATGTGGTTAATCCACATACCAAATTAAAATATAATCAGATTACGAAAACTCAAGTTATCATCCGGAAACCAACATAATCGACATACCCTAAGTCGATAAGGACCATAGCTCCGACAAAAAAATGGGCGGACCGAACCCATATTCGAAAATGATCTGTATAACATGACATACCAAATTTGGTTCAGATCCGATCACACAAACTAAAGCTATCATATGGTAACCTCAAAACGACAAAATTCGAAGTCGAAAAGTGGCGATAACTCCGGCAAAATTGGGCGGACCGAACACATATTCGACTTTGACCTCTATTTTGAGCTCATAAAATGACATACCAAATTTGGTTTCGATCAGATAGCCCAAAATAAATTTCTCATCTGGAAACTCTCTGCACGGATGATAGTCCCCAAATTATTTTGGCGGATTACTGAAGGTACTGTTTCCGGTATGTCACTTAAAATAGAGAATGGTTATGCTGACAGTACAAAAGACTTGCGCTGTGCTTCGAATTTGCTGTGAATATCAATTCGCCACATATTCGGAGAACAACATACACAACAACGAATGCATTTTTGCAAAATAGGGATTTGATCAAACTGTATACATATTATTTATGAGTAGATTCCGACATGTACATTTTTTACCTTCTGAATAATATGCATTCCCAATTGTACAGCTGTATGTGTAGCACGATATAGTGTGTAATAAATGAAGCAGGGTCCATGCACGTTTATCAATCGATGATCACTTATCCTCGTGTCATATATAGCCTTATTTGTAGCGGTATGCATCTTTGTAGTGTTTTTGTTACAGAACAACCACGATTCAACACAGATTGCACACATACGTGCATTAACCACGGGAGACAATCGAATTACAACATACCAATTTTCAGTTTGATGTCACCCAGCAAGCTTTTCTATTATTTTCCCCAACTAAACAATACGATTAGCTCGATAAAGAAATAGTAACCAAAGAGTACTTCACATGTGCTAGAAAACAAAAGAACTGACGCCAATCGATTCAGTTTCAGAGATATCCAACCTTCCATCACGAGATTGTCGCACTAACGGAGACATAATAATACATCTCATCTATCCGAGATGTCCTCAAAGGTACATACATAAATCAATAATCGCAATATGAAAACTTAAGTATTATAAAGCCCCGTGATGGTGATACAAGTATACCCACTGTTGTTACTTCTCGTGTCCCAATTTTACGTAGGCAGGGAACAGTAAAGAGCTCCCAATTTAGACTATTCCTGATAATATAACGAGAGGCCGATCACGATCGGCAGATGTTTAACCCATACCTTGGCGATAGTGACTAGCCATAACTGATAATTTGTCAAACATATTATCACAGGAATTAATCCATAAATCAGTACCCAACTTGAAATCAAAAGGTCAATTTGTCTTAAGAAAGGGTTAAAGTATTTGGGGTGGGGAGGAGTAGTTTTAAATCTCATAACTCTGTCCCTATTCACCCAAGGACCTCTCACTGTGAGATCCAAGTGATTTCGGAGAACATGTTTAGGAGTTTACGTTAACTCATTGGAAGCAAAAGTGATAAATCCCGATCTTTGCCACTTTTGCCATGCCACATATTCAAAACTTATTCACTTCTAAAGAGAAATTATAATTTGTTGACAAGCCAGACTGCTTAGAATGGCATACATGTAGGGAATTCCATCTCATATTTAAATGGTACTTCAATTACCCCCCTTCCCCCATTCTCCCCAGTTATTTGTTTATCAAACATGGACAGATATAAGATAAGATCTGACCTGTGTATTAAATAAGATTAAGTGTTTCACAACAGGGGTGTATGGTTTTCAAAAATATATGTAGTTTATACAATTATTATCTATATAATGTTATACAGACATAATATGATGAGGATGCTGGCCCCTATGACCACTAAATCGTTTCATATACAAGAAAGCAAGTTAGCCCTCAATTAAATGGTTTCACACATTACAATGTTTTACAAGTAGCTTGGACAATAAATGCCACAACTTTCAATGTTAATCTTCTAAGTGCTCTGTGTCCCCTAAAATTCAATCCACCATGAAAATATGAACAAATGGGGAAATAAGATTCCTGGAAATACTAACATCTACCATATTGATTTTCAAAACAAGTCATCACTTACAATCGTCATGTATATTTATCTGCCTGTTTCCCATTGCATAGATAAATCATATTGGCTATCAGCTGTTATTTTAATTTCAAATTGAAAGCACGCGTCTGAAGGGTTAATATATTTTTCAAAAATCAATTAATCAGTCAATACCAAAATTGATAGATGTGAACAGTGTGCAAAGATACCTAATAGATATTAAGAGATATGAGGAAGGGTCCATGTACATTATAGCATGTGTCTATGGAAACCTTGGAAAGGGTTAATTATTTTTGAAGCAAATTAATGGAATTTAGAAGACAATTATATATCTCACCCTGTGATGAAATTTCAAGAATAGGAGAAACACCAGTATTATGCTGCCATTAATCAATTTGACAGTTAGAATAAACAAACAGCCAAGCCACCAGTGTCGTTTATCTTGACCCACCAGAGCTCTGTCATCACTCATTTCATAACAGATTTCACTTGGAATGACAATATCCATAAAATGTCATCTCATATACTCTGGATGTTGGATGATAACATGGTACTTTATTGATATCATTATATTACAAGAAACTATTGCAATAAAATCTTCATATTTTCAAAACAGGATATCACACATAATTAATCGTATAAAACTAAAATAAATGAAAGTGTCAATTTGTTTTTATTATTTAATTTTTTTTTGTATTGTTATTAAAGTTCAAACAAAATTTAATATTTGTATATGCTAAATTTAGCAAGGAGCTAAATCTAAAAAAATCGAATTTTTGTTTCTCTCGAAAAAGGGTCATAACTCCTTTAAAATTAATCGGATCAAACCCATAATCGAACTCGATCTGTATTTTGGGCTGTGAAACTCACATACCAAATTTGGTTCCAATCAGATAAAAAAATTCTGGAGTTATGGCAGAATGCTTGAATTCTAAGTTTAAAAAGGGCCATAACTCTGTAACAAAAACTCGGACCAAATTCGAACTCGATCTGTATTTTGGACTGAGAAACCCATATACCAAATTTGGTTCTGATCGGATAGAAAATGTTTGAGTTATCGCATTACTCGTAAAGTGTCTACGGACAGACAGACGGACCGACAGACGGACGAACGACGAGTGGTCAATCCGGACAACGACACTATGTTTACCATACTATGGTATGGGTTAACATAAAAACAAATAGAGAATATCCGCATGTAGTATTATTATATTACAGGGTGTTTATATCCGAGACTATACTGGCTGCATCACTGTGTAATCATTCAAATGTAAGCATTTGATATTTAGGTGCACTTGCCCGCACAACATCATAATATCATATTGGGGAAGTGTATACGTTTTGCAAATAGTTTCTAGAGTCTTGCTATCGAACTGGTATATCAAATATTCTTAGTTGTACAAAATGGGACGCTAATATGATCATACGCTAGCGTAATTAACGAACCAAAGTTAAATAACTCACATGAGGGTATCTGTAGCGTCTAAAACAATTATTATCAAAATCACTTTATAGATTCCCACCAAATAAGATTCACATGCATAAGGCTTATATTTCGTGTCGGTAATTATAAATAGTTATATTCATGTATGTTGTCGAGAGTGGAACTGGACCTAACCACCATATTACTTGGCGTGCTGGGGGAGCTCTCCGCTTGAGATACTCATTACGCAGGCTAGATGGAGAAGCGTGTCCATTTATAATGTTCATTTCATTCATAACATGTCATCATGTCGATGTCAACGACAGTCGACAAACATCGTCATCATGTAAGTTTCCCCATTGGCCGAACTCGATGTATCTTCTGCTTTGTTCATAAGTATGTGATTTCATTCTGTTCACGAAAATAGGATATACATGGATTAACAGAAGCATGTACGTACTATACTGACTTGTGATAATAATTAAATAAATATTAAATATTATGTTGTTTCCTTTCGCACAGTATATAGACTCCACAGCACCATGCAGTATTGATCAACTGCCGTGCATCATATATGCAGTTGGAAAATTTAGCTTTGAGATACATGTAGATCGTGCTGTGGCTGTCACGATGAGGCACCTCACAAAACCGTCCGCCTCTGACGGAGAGCTATATAGGTCCGATAATTTGATCCAATAGAGTGAGTAGACCTGTTAGAAATTAATCATAGACTAGCTACTTGTCCTTATAAATAACAAAACACATAAGTGACTGGCGTTTATATAAATAGGAGAATGTTGAACATCGACTGATTTGTGTTGGCCTCTCGACAGCCGATTACTAAAATTCAAAAGAGCAGTGTTGTATTAGATAATAATTGGTGACGTCACAAAATCAGATATCTCATATATATTTTGAAGACCTCTGTCTGTTTGTCTGTATGTTTGTCTGTATGTATAAGACAACGTCGGGCTCATCGGCTAGTCTCTTATATATTTTGAAGACCTCTGTTTGTCTGTCTGTATGTCATTTATACAAATCTACGATTCTCGACCGATCGGGACGAAACTTGGTACGTGTGTGTAGTTTTACCAGGCGGTCGACGTTGTCGTATTGGCGAGCCCGCTTCGCGCATGCGCAGACGAGATCTCGGAAACGGTGGAGCTATCGACTTGAAATTTGCTATGTGAATGTATCTTGCCCCGGATACGAATTGTATCGGGTCGCCGAGCACGTGCGACGCCAGCTTCGCGCATGCGCAGACCAGATCTCGGAAACGGGTAGAGCTATCGACTTGAAATTTGATTTTTGAATAGCCCGGACAACGTCGGGCTCATCGGCTAGTCTATTATATATTTTGGGAAATCTGTCTGTCTGTCTGTCTGTATGTCTGTCTGTTCGCGATGGACTCGAAAACGACCGAACCGATTTCGATGAAACTTGGTATGTGGGGTTACTTTCGGCCGGGGAGTGGCATGGGCCTATTAATTTGCCCGTGGGACGTGACCTTGACCTTGAAATCGGGTCATTTCATGGTCGGACGCCCGAGTATCGCGGGATTTCGTTGAAAATTAGTGTCTGGGGATACTTCCGTATGGGGAGTGTCGCAAACCTATTCGTTTGCCCGTGCGACGTTACATTGACCTTGAAATCGGGTCAATTCAAGGTCAAATCGCGAATTTTGATGGGATTTCGACGAAATTTGATACGTAGAGTTACTTTTGTCAACTGGGTGTTTTGGACGGGTCGAGTCCCGATCTTGACCTTCAAAATGGACCATTCAAGGTCAAATCGCGCAATTCGCCGGTAAGCAGAGGCGAAACAGCCCGGACGAGTCGGGTCCACCTGCTAGTCTATTATATATTTTGGGAAATATGTGTGTGTGTGTGTGTGTCTGTCTGTCTGTCTGTCTGTTCGCGATGGACTCGAAAACGGCCGAGCCGATTTCGATGAAACTTGGTATGTGGGGGTTCTTTCGGCCGGGGAGTGGCATGGTCCTGTTAATTTACCCGTGCGACGTGACCTTGACCTTGAAATCGGGTCATTTAAAGGTCAAACGCCCGAGTATCTCGGGATTTCGATTTCGATGAAAATTAGTGTCTAGGGATACTTTCGAATGGGGAGTGTCGTAAGCCTATTCGTTTGCCCGTGCGACGTGACATTGACCTTGAAATCGCGAATTTTGTCCACTGAGTGTTTTGGACGGGTCAAATCGTGACCTCGACCTGACCTTGACCTTCAAAATGATCAATTCGAGGTCAAATCGGGTAAAACCGGATGGATTTCGACGGGTACTTTTGTCGGGTACTTTTGTCCGGGCAGTTTTTTGGACGGGTCAAATCGTGACCCCACCTCACCTTGACCTTCAAAATGAACAATTCAAGGTCAAATCGCGCAATTCGCCGAAAAGCAGAGGGGAAACAGCCCGGACGAAGTCGGGTCCACCTGCTAGTACTATATATAACACGAATACATAATTCATATCTTACTCTGTTGCCTATGTTCAGCATGAACCACTCCTTTGCTGGTCGTATCACTGTCTGTTTGTTTGTATGTTTGTCTGTATGTTTGTATGTTTGTCATTTATACAAATCTACGATTCTCGACCGATCGGGACCAAACTTGGTACGTGTGTGTAGTTTGACAAGGCGGTGGACGTTGTCGTATTGGCGAGCCCGTGCATGTGAATGTATCTTGCCCCGGATACGAATTTTATCGGGTCGCCGAGCCCGTGCGACGCCAGCTTCGCGCATGCGCAGACGAGATATCGGAAACGGGTGGAGCTATCGACTTGAAATTTGGTATTTGAATGTATCTTGCCCCGGATACGAATTTTATCGGGTCGCCGAGCCCGTGCGACGCCAGCTTCGCGCATGCGCAGACCAGATCTCGGAAACGGGTAGAGCTATCGACTTGAAATTTGGTTTTTGAATAGCCCGGACAACGTCGGGCTCATCGGCTAGTTTGTTTGTCTGTCTGTATGTTTGTCTGTCATTTATACAAATCTACGATTCTCGACCGATCGGGACGAAACTTGGTACGTGTGTGTAGTTTGACCAGGCGGTGGACGTTGTCGTGTTGGCGAGCCCGTGCGACGCCAGCTTCGCGCATGCGTAGACGAGATCTCGGAAACGGGTGGAGCTATCGACTTGAAATTTGCTATGTGAATGTATCTTGCCCCGGATACGAATTTTATCGGGTCGCCGAGCCCGTGCGACACCAGCTTCATCGGGCTGGGTAGAGCTATCGACTTGAAATTTGGTTTTTGAATAGTCCGGACAACGTCGGGCTCATCGGCTAGTCTCATATATATTTTGAAGACCTCTGTTTGTCTGTCATTGATACAAATATATGATTCTCGACCGATCGGGACGAAACTTGGTACGTGTGTATAGTTTGACCGGGCCGTCGTCGTTGTCGTATTGGCGAGCCCATGCGGTGCCCGCTTCGCGCATGCGCAGACGAGATCTCGGAAACGGGTGGAGCTATCGACTTGAAATTTGCTATGTGAATGTATCTTGCCCCGGATACGAATTTTATCGGGTCACCGAGCCCGTGCGACGCCAGCTTCGCGCATGCGCAGACCAGATCTCGGAAACGGGTGGAGCTATCGACTTGAAATTTGCTATGTGAATGTATCTTGCCCCGGATACGAATTTTATCTGGTCGCCGCGCCCGTGGGACGTCAGCTTCGCGCACGCGCAGACCAGATCTCGGAAACGGGTGGAGCTATCGACTTGAAATTTGGTTTTTGAATAGGCCGGCAACGTCGGGCTCATCGGCTAGTCTCTTATATATTTTGAAGACCTCTGTTTGTCTGTCTGTATGTCATTTAAACAAATCTACGATTCTCGACCGATCGGGACGAAACTTGGTACGTGTGTGTAGTTTGACCATGCGGTCGTCCTTGTCGTATTGGTGAGCGCATGCGCATACGAGATCTCGGAAACGGGTGGAGCTATCGACTTGAAATTTGCTATGTGAATGTATCTTGCCCCGTATACGATTTTTATCGGGTCGCCGATCCCGTGCGACGCAAGCTACGCGCATGCGCAGACCAGATCTCGGAAACGGTGGAGCTATCGACTTGAAATTTGGTATTTGAATGTATCTTGCCCCGGATACGAATTTTATCGGGTCGCCGAGCCCGTGCGACGCCAGCTTCGCGCATGCGCAGACCAGATCTCGGAAACGGGTAGAGCTATCGACTTGAAATTTGGTTTTTGAATAGCCCGGACAACGTCGGGCTCATCGGCTAGCTATAGTCTCGTATCTATTTTGAAGACCTCTGTTTGTCTGTCTGTATGTCATTTATACAAATCTACGATTCTCGACCGATCGGGACGAAACTTGGTACGTGTGTGTAGTTTGACCAGGTGGTCGACGTTGTCGTATTGGCGAGCCCGTGCGGCGCCCGCTTCGCGCATGCGCAGACGAGATCTCGGAAACGGGTGGAGCTATCGACTTGAAATTTGCTATGTGAACGTATCTTACCCCGGATACGAATTTTATCGGGTCACCGAGCCCGTGCGACGCCAGCTTCGCGCACGCGCAGACCAGATCTCGGAAACGGGTGGAGCTGTCGACTTGAAATTTGCTATGTGAATGTATCTTGCCCCGGATACGAATTTTATCGGGTCGCCGAGCCCGTGCGACGCCAGCTTCGCGCATGCGCAGACCAGATCTCGGAAACGCGTGGAGCTATCGACTTGAAATTTGGTTTTTGAATAGCTATCGACTTGAAATTTGGTTTTTGAATAGCCCGGACAACGTCGGGCTCATCGGCTAGTCTCATATATATTTTGAAGACCTCTGTTTGTATGTATGTATGTTTGTATGTATGTCGTTGATACAAATCTACGATTCTCGACCGATCGGGACGAAACTTGGTACGTGTGTGTAGTTTGAACAGGCGGTGAATGTTGTCGTATTGGCGAGCCCCTGCGTCGCCCGTGCAGCGCATGCGCAGACGAGATCTCGGAAACGGGTGCAGCTATCGACTTGAAATTTACTATGTGAATGTATCTTGCCCCGGAAACGAATTTTATCGGGTCACCGAGCCCGTGCGACGCCAGCTTCGCGCATGCGCAGACGAGATCTCGGAAACGGGTGGAGCTATCGACTTGAAATTTGCTATGTGAATGTATCTTGCCCCGGATACGAATTTTATCGGGTCGCCGAGCCCGTGCGACGCCAGCTTCGCGCATGCGCAGACCAGATCTCGGAAACGCGTGGAGCTATCGACTTGAAATTTGGTTTTTGAATAGCTATCGACTTGAAATTTGGTTTTTGAATAGCCCGGACAACGTCGGGCTCATCGGCTAGTCTCTTATATATTTTGAAGACCTCTGTTTGTCTGTCTGTATGTCATTTATACAAATCTACGATTCTCGACCGATCGGGACGAAACTTGGTACGTGTGTGTAGTTTTACCAGGCGGTCGACGTTGTCGTATTGGCGAGCCCGCTTCGCGCATGCGCAGACGAGATCTCGGAAACGGTGGAGCTATCGACTTGAAATTTGCTATGTGAATGTATCTTGCCCCGGATACGAATTGTATCGGGTCGCCGAGCACGTGCGACGCCAG
This sequence comes from Siphonodentalium dalli, assembly GCA_032622095.1. Classification (NCBI taxonomy): domain Eukaryota; kingdom Metazoa; phylum Mollusca; class Scaphopoda; order Gadilida; family Siphonodentaliidae; genus Siphonodentalium; species Siphonodentalium dalli. The sequence goes on from CP136068.1 coordinate 93,142,697, forward strand.
CTTCGCGCATGCGCAGACCAGATCTCGGAAACGGGTAGAGCTATCGACTTGAAATTTGATTTTTGAATAGCCCGGACAACGTCGGGCTCATCGGCTAGTCTATTATATATTTTGGGAAATCTGTCTGTCTGTCTGTCTGTATGTCTGTCTGTTCGCGATGGACTCGAAAACGACCGAACCGATTTCGATGAAACTTGGTATGTGGGGTTACTTTCGGCCGGGGAGTGGCATGGGCCTATTAATTTGCCCGTGGGACGTGACCTTGACCTTGAAATCGGGTCATTTCATGGTCGGACGCCCGAGTATCGCGGGATTTCGTTGAAAATTAGTGTCTGGGGATACTTCCGTATGGGGAGTGTCGCAAACCTATTCGTTTGCCCGTGCGACGTTACATTGACCTTGAAATCGGGTCAATTCAAGGTCAAATCGCGAATTTTGATGGGATTTCGACGAAATTTGATACGTAGAGTTACTTTTGTCAACTGGGTGTTTTGGACGGGTCGAGTCCCGATCTTGACCTTCAAAATGGACCATTCAAGGTCAAATCGCGCAATTCGCCGGTAAGCAGAGGCGAAACAGCCCGGACGAGTCGGGTCCACCTGCTAGTCTATTATATATTTTGGGAAATATGTGTGTGTGTGTGTGTGTCTGTCTGTCTGTCTGTCTGTTCGCGATGGACTCGAAAACGGCCGAGCCGATTTCGATGAAACTTGGTATGTGGGGGTTCTTTCGGCCGGGGAGTGGCATGGTCCTGTTAATTTACCCGTGCGACGTGACCTTGACCTTGAAATCGGGTCATTTAAAGGTCAAACGCCCGAGTATCTCGGGATTTCGATTTCGATGAAAATTAGTGTCTAGGGATACTTTCGAATGGGGAGTGTCGTAAGCCTATTCGTTTGCCCGTGCGACGTGACATTGACCTTGAAATCGCGAATTTTGTCCACTGAGTGTTTTGGACGGGTCAAATCGTGACCTCGACCTGACCTTGACCTTCAAAATGATCAATTCGAGGTCAAATCGGGTAAAACCGGATGGATTTCGACGGGTACTTTTGTCGGGTACTTTTGTCCGGGCAGTTTTTTGGACGGGTCAAATCGTGACCCCACCTCACCTTGACCTTCAAAATGAACAATTCAAGGTCAAATCGCGCAATTCGCCGAAAAGCAGAGGGGAAACAGCCCGGACGAAGTCGGGTCCACCTGCTAGTACTATATATAACACGAATACATAATTCATATCTTACTCTGTTGCCTATGTTCAGCATGAACCACTCCTTTGCTGGTCGTATCACTGTCGAACCATCTGGTTGCAGGAGAGCGCACATCTTTGTTTTAACATTGTATCCAATCTGTGTACAGTCCGCGTGTCTCGTACACATTGTCTCGCATCTCTTGACATTTGTCAGCTTTGTTTCAGACAGAAAACCATCTGCTTGAGATGTAAAAGGATGGGCACTGATACCGACAACATCGAGCAGCAAAGCACACAATAATCCGAATTTCAACTGTTCCCAGAGCCAATACAATTTGTGTCCTGTAATTGTCCTCGCTTTTGGAGGCCTGCGTTTCATTGTCTATTGCATATAAATTGTATAAACAATACAAAATATTATTCCATTTTTTGAATCACATGGATTCAAAGTCAAACAAGTGGTTTCTCCAATATATGTGTGGAATTAAGACAATATTTTAATCCTGGCTTTGGGAATCGTTTCGTGACACGGATAACTTATCCAAAATATGTAAACGAGGAGCGTCTAAATCTAAAATGTCCAACGGCGACATCCATAACCTTTCTATCTGGATTATGAATCCACTATATGTTGTAGTTCACACAAAGAAGTAGGAACCGTGGATGGACATAACATATAGAGCATTATCACGTGTCGAATAGTTAAATTTCATTTGAATTACATTATCACCTGAACCTTTCCTGTTGCCCGATGAATCTCACGAGTCAATTCGTCCTGATCCTCTTGTGCTCTGCGATAAACCATTATTTGACATGCGTGCACCAACAGCTTGTCACGGTATACACTATTGAAAAGTGTCAGATCGACAAGGCAGTAGAACTGCCAATCAATTAACACGTGATGTGCATACTTCAAATATGTAATTAACAGTGCTAGTTGCAACTAAGTGCATTTTATGCACAAACTAGTATAATGGGGCTTACGGTGACTCGATATGCAATTTCTTTGATCTATCTCGCATTTATCATAATGGCCTTACTATCGTAGCGAGTTTGCGATTTCAAACGGGTACGGGTACTTGTATGGGTAGCTACATGTACCCACCCATACCCGCACACGTTTTGTAATCGCGAACTGTTTTACGGGTAGAATTCATCCTAAAAATTGCCTTTAGAGAAGTTTCTTAATATCAATTAATTATATACCTTGTGGAAGGCAGCTGAATTAGCTCATTGCATGGTCAATAATTCAAACTGATAATCCAAATGACATTGAAAACATAAGGAAGAATATAACTTATGTAATTACACGATTTTTAAAAGAACAAAATAAGGAACAAGAAAGAACAAAAAACAAACTACACGTTTGTAGGGAGGGGTCTCATTTTCATCATGTATATATTGTATATAAAATATTGTATATATGTTTTGCATGTTACTCGTTAGTTTGGGTCTTCGCAATAAAGCATTGATTCATTCAGCTGGTGAGCCAACTGCAAAAGGAAAGATATTATTATATAGATAGATTGTTATTCGCTTTATTGGCCGATGTTATACTTACCGTTATGGATTGTTGGAACTTTTTATTTAGATTTTATTAGATAGGCGGCAGTTGGAACGCGTTTGTGCTTTTGTTTCACTTATCTTTGTAACATTTTCAACAATTGGATGCTACAAGTCATAGACCGATCGAGTGTTGACTACAACTCGGTTGGAATTTTCAGACATAGAAAATATATTATGATAGCTCAAATATACAATTACGTTATGGTTAAATTTTCCAACCAATATTCGGTGTAACATGTGTTGTTTTAGACCCAGGGTCCAACAATGTCCTACATGTACTTTCAGTCAGATATAAGCCCGAATTTGTCCCTTATTTTAGTTGGGACATATTTAGTCATATTAAATGAACATTGGATTTGATTTTTCAACAGAGCGAAGGGTCGGGACAAGGGAATATTTATCCCAAGCATTTGGGATTTCTGTCGGGATCTAAACCCGGATGTAGGTTGAAAAGTTAACTTGGTAATGATAAAAGGTGTTAAATGTATACTGTTCATTATACGGATTGAACAAAGAGCGTTTTCTTTTTTGCTTCAATTCTGTGCGAAACACAGAAAACGCTTTGATAATGCTTATATTTTGCAGATTAGTTATAGGTATGTCGTGCCTTTGGCGACGTATATTATCCACACTACAATATACACCCGTTTTGCGGTTCAATCGCACTATGTACGTTCAGATGGTAAATATATATTGAAATGAGAAATCAGTCCCACTTACATAATGATACGATAAAGCAACTAAACGGTTGTATTCAATGTGCAATACATGGATCAATACCGCGATATATTGATGCCCACGTGCAATGGGTTGAGACAGGGACATGACGACAGGCATGTCTCAACCCCAATTTAGGTCAGCTGTTCAACAGTTGGAAATCTGATATACCTGGCACAACATTTGTTGGAAATTTCACACAAAAAATAGGTTGAAATTGTTCTCGTAGTTTGCTTTTTCAACAATTTATTAGTGGAGAATTTGTAGTTTTTAAACCAATATTTGCATATTTTCCTTTCGGTAAAACATTTGGACTGAAATGGCTATCAGTTGAAAAATGTCCAACCTTGGCAGCTGACCTTGGGGGTGTCAGGTGTCAAACTTTCCAACAATTGGAAAGCTTGATACTAGTCTGGATCCTAGGGTTTAGCAAATTTCATGCTTAGATTTCAAAAAATTCTCACACCGGGCCGAACCATGGTTGATCCGGTGTGCCCCAATCCCTCCACATTGGCCAGTAAGAAACTGATAATTAATTTAAGAAAAAAACAAATCGGGGCGAATTTGCATGGCGTTAGAGCACTAGATATTATGATTTTTAAATTGTCAGGCTCAGATCTACACATTTTCTTGTACTCGTCGGCTCAGTGGATGATGTGCCCCCCCCCCCTCCCCACACAAAAAACTAACTACTGATTCATTTAGAATATGGTACCGTCCATGCCGTTGTGAGGGACCAGATGGGAAAAATCAAAGCCCAACGGGGTGGGGTTTAAATGCAATTACGCGTAAATACTCTCCTATCGCGGAGACCATCTATAGCCACGTCCCAGCAATGGGCCGAGACTGCATCTATATCACCATCTACTCACTCTTTTAACCACAACCTGTCATTAATGCAGTGAACAAAGTTGTTAGTGAAAAGATTGTACTTCCGTATTTAAGTGTTAGAAGTCGCTTCGAGAATTTGAACATAAATCCTGGCTTAAAATGACAACTTAACAATGATATTTGCTCTTAAATCTTGCAATACATAGATTATCGCATAGCTGACTGCAATTTCATGGAATTCATGAACCTTTGAGTGAGAAAATCGTAGTGGAAGGTTACCGTTCAATGGAACACATCTATCCGTTCCAACTCCCCATCGCTTTATGTGCAGCATTGAAAGTACCCAAGTGACCGTGACGATGTTCACCGACTTACCAGTACCCGTTCTCATCGGACGGTATCGCACCCTCGCTATTAACAACACCACAGATGGATGATACAAATGTAGTCAGTTGCAGCTTCATGTATCCAACCGACAACTACTGTGAAGATCGACTGGTCGAATGTCAGATCATATATGTGTAATAGTACTGTCTTACTATCAAGTGCTTTAGACATGTATCAGACATATTGTCGTTTCTCAACACACCTGCTGCTACAAGGTTTGTTATTAGTAACAATCACAATGCTTGTGCAAGATACATGTACATGTATGTTAACCGAGGAATTTCGTCTGTTTGAATCTTTTTCCTAGAAAATTCAGCTAGGAGCGAGCCATTTACTGCCACGGTCCTGATTTATTTGATAGATTTAAGAAGTCAAGCTATACTTTGACGTGATTGTCAATAACAAACATAGACGCTCTTCTGGCATCGCGATCACAACTAAATGATTCTTCATTCGGAACCAAATCTCAGAATCAATGGTTCTTGACACTAACTTGTGTTATTAGCGAGTTTGCGATACCCGTCCGACGGGAACGGGAACTGGAAATCGGTGAACATCGTCACGGTCACTTGCGTACTTTCAATGCAGCTCATAAAGCGATAGCGATTTGAAACGGGTATATCTGTCCCATTGACCTGTAACATTTCACTACCATTTTTCTCCCTTATAGGTTCATGAATTACATGAAATTCAAGTCAGCTATGCGTTAACCTATTTATTGCCAGATTTCATGGGCAAACACCATTGATAAAGTTGTCATTTTAAGCCAGGTTTTATGTTCAAACTCTCGAGGCGGCTTCTAGCACATATATATATACGGAAGGCCGATCTTTTCACTAAAACGTTGTTCACTGCATTAATTACAGGTTGTGGTTAATAGAGTTAGTAGATGATGCTATAGACGCAGTCTCGACCTAATGCAGGGACGTTGTTATAGATTGTCTCCGCGTTAGGAGGGCTGTCCACATTCTAACTACACCCCCTTGAACCATATTATATCAAATTCACAAGTTTGCGCGTATAATTCAATTTGTATGCACCCCCACCCGTCGGGGTTTGATTTTTCCCAACTGGTCCATCACATCCGCCTGGATGGTAGCATATTCTAAATGATTCAGTAGTCTTTTTGTCGCTAGCCGGGGTGGCATAATCCATTGGGCCGAACAGTACAAGAAAATGTGTATATCTGAGCCTGAACAATCCTAATATCCTAATATCTATAGTGGTCTAACGCCATGCAAATTACCTCGATTTTTAAAAATTAATGATCAGTTTATGACTGGCCACTGGGGAGGACCGGGACACACCGAATCGACCATGGTTCGGCACGGTATGAGAAATATTTGAAATATGAACGTGACATTTGCTAAATCCTAGCATCCAGAGTGGCATCAAGCTTTCCATTTGTTTGATATTTTGAGACCTGACACCCCTCCCCAAAGGTTGGAAAATTTCCAACAGTTTCTTATTTCAGTCCAAATGTTTTACCAAACATAGTAAATTATGCAAATGTTGGTCTAAAAACTACAAATTCTCCACTAATAAATTGTTGGAAAATTAAACTACGAGAACAATTTCAACCTATTGTTGGTGTGAATTTTCCACAAATGTTGTGTCAGATATATCAAATTTCAAACTGTTGAATATTTTACCAAAGTTGGCGGGTGAGACACACCTGTTGTTACGTCCCTGTCCCAACATTTGTACAATGGCATCAATATATCGTGGATTTATCCATGTATTTGAATTCGACCGTTTAGTTACTTTATCGCATGTAGGTGAGGACTGATTTCTCATTTTAATATGTATATCTACCATCTGAACGGACATGGCGCATTTGAAAATACTGGTGTATATTGTAGAGGGGATAATATAGGTCGCTACAGACACGAAATACCCATACATACTCTCAGACTCTAAGCATAATCAGAACGAGTTTCAGCTGTTTTCTGTGTTTCTCACAGATGTGAAGTAAACGTTCTTTATTTAATCCGTATAATAAAACAGACTATTTTAACACATATTATCGTTACCAAGTTTAACTTTTCAACCTACCTCTTGGTTTATATCCCGAAAAAATTCCCTATTCTTGTGATAAATATTCCCTTGCCCCGACCCTTCGATCTGTTGAAAAATTCCAAACCAAATTAATGTTTTCTTAAACGGACATGGCTCATTCGAAATTCCAGATTTTGTCTACATAATTTTGAGGGACGGACACGATACGTCGATAAATACACGAAAGATTGGTATGCTTTGAAAACACTTGCCAAAGTTACAGCCATTGTCCAGCCGTTTTCAATTTTTCGCCCCATGTCAGACAAACGCTCTTTATTGCTACCATATCAGGATTAGAATAGCACGGAACGCTCTTTTCTGTTCCATGCATGTCGTGCGAATGGCTGTTTTTTTTTTTTTTGGGTCCCAAACACCTTGTTCATACTTGCATTTTTCATTACTTCTATGCGTCTTTTTTTGGGTTGCAGAATGTTCGTATAAAGGTAGTTAAGCTATTTATCGATCTACTTCGATACCGGGAAAAATTCAAAAGCTAATACTATTATTTGTATTTTGGAGCGCAAACCGCCATATATGACTAAATATTCCTCAAATAAAATAGGGGACACATTTGGTCTTATATCTGACTGAAAGTACATGTTGGACATTATTAGACCCTGAGGCTAAAACAATACATTTTACACCGAATATTGGTTGGAAATTTTAACTATAACGTAATTCTATATTTGAGTTATCATAATCTATTTTATATGTCTGAAAATTCCAACCGATGTATAGTCGATCGGTCTATGACTTGTAGCATCCAATTGTTGAAAATGTTACCAAGATGAGTGATAGAAAATCACCAACCCCCTCCCACTGCCGCCTCGTCCTTAATGAAAGCAACTGATTATCCTGAGGACCATTTCTGTTTAATCTAAATAGTAATTTCCAACAATCCATAACGGTAAGTATAACATCGGCCAATAAAGCGAATGCAAATAACAATCTATTTACATTATAATTTTTTTTTGTTGCAGTTGGCTCACCAAACATTACCAGTCGATGTGATGAATTCTACCCGTAAAACAGTTTGCTATTACAAAACGTGTACCGTTACGGGTAGCTACCCGTACGCGTATCCGTACCCGTACCGGTTTGAAATAGCAAACTCGCTATTAGCGGAGAACCAAGATATATCAAATGATTCTTCATTTGGAACCGAATCTCTGAATCAATTCAGAATCAGTAGTTTCTCATCTCAATTGAGATGTTCTACGTCGAAACGTTAAGAGAACCAAAAGAGAGGTCCATAGTAAAGATCAGTGCACATTGCTAATAAGTTGAAATAACTGACCAAATAATCGGAAAATCAGCACTTCAGCGGGATATGAAAAATGGCGGCTTTCACACTTATACGCACCTTTCGCGTGCGATAGAGAGAAACGCCTTTAGTCAAGAACTGTATCAGCCAGGAACTGTAACGCTATTTTTGAGCCAGTTATGTATTTTATGAACCAATGTGCGTATAGAGACACTGAGGGGGCATCAAATATTTGAGTCGGCTCTCTAAGTTTTAAATTTCCAACACCTGGAGAGCTTGGTACCCACTGAGCTGAGGGCTTCTGGTCCATCACATGTGGCAAGTCAAAAACTGCTAATTATTAAATTAAAAATCAATGGCCGAATTAATCCCTGCTAATTAATTTGTGTTTAATCAAGTGCTGATTTTGCCTGCAGTTGGATCTCTATAGATCCTAGGATTATGCAGTTTTCAGGTTCAGAATTCAATATTATTTCCCATTGTGGTCGAGGGATCCTGGTCTCTCCCAGATGTCCAGTTAAAATGTGTTAATATACTAAAACAAATCGGGGTTTGAATTTGCCTGGAGTAAGAGTTTTAGATGCAAGGATTTTGCAGTTTTCAGGCTCAGATTTCAACATTTTCTTACACCTGCCCAAACCATGGTCAGTCCAGTTAATCAACTTCCCTCCCCGGTAGTCAGTCGAAGACAAATAATCACAAAAACAAACTAATATCAGTGCTGTGAGATCCCAGGTCGGAAACATCAAACCAAAGGAGTCTATGTGCAATTGGTATTACGCGTCGTTGAGAGGGTTATCCGGCATTGCACAGGAGGTTAAAGTGATGTGAAACCCCTGCTTTGGACATTTGGTAGGAATATAAAATACTCTTTCTCAAAGTATATTCATAAATTGTATACCCAAATGTGTTTACAAAACGTCATGCTTTGACATGGATTATAAGTATGAGCTCACCTTGTCAAAGTGATTGTGATTTTGTTTATCGCGAATAATTCGTCCCACCAATAAATAAGTATTTATTAATTTACAAACAACTGCGCGTACTTCAGACGGTATTTGTAAACCGTACAGTCGGTTTTGGAATTGACGTTTGTTTGTTTTTTAAATATCTGTTATTGGGATCAAAACATAAACATCCTGGATACAGTAGTTTGCAAAACTAAAAGACTACAATTGTTGTTTTACAAAGATATGTATAACTCAATCTAGTTTGTTAGACTGCGATTTTGTGGACACCTGGTTATCACATATCCAAGGAGATACATATGCTCCTGTATTCATGGTGCTATACTGACTTATTGTTCTCATTTTAAAAGAAATGTTGCTATATATCAGCTAAATGTGCCCGACACAGAGCGAGATATCGAGTCTGTTCTAAAAAATAAAATAAAAGAAATCCTCTGTATCGGAAAAATGTACCCTTGTCAGATGCCAGTATCGGAGGATCCTGACTGCACACTGTGACCACTAGTTTTGGACTTGTATACATATCCATTTCTCTTGACAAATTATATCTTTTTCATGGAAAATATCTTGAATGGGATATACTCAATTATGCAGTTAAAAGAATCTGAAGTTTATTCTCATTATGTTCTAATTAATATATGTTTAATAAATTCATGTCGACGCCTTTTTCCACTATAATAACACATTACAAATAATTTCCGAATCGTGCACGGCGTTACTTACATGTACTAGCGCATCCTCGTTACCAATTACTAATGCAAATTATTCGGATTTCTGGAAAATGGTTGTTTGGCGGCAGTTTTTATAGCTGATATTTCAATGACCGAATTCCCGGGTGTGCCTTAACGTCGCGCTTTGTTCAAATGTCGCCGTGATAATACTATATTTTTGTCAATTTGCGTGTAATCTCACGATTATCGTACCACTTTACCTTAAATGGGGACACCTTGGCACAAAGTTAAGATAATATTGTCTGATATTGTCTAACATATAGTTAGATATATTTTAAAGCCATTTAGTCGCCGTTTTTCCATGAAGAACCAGAGACAATGCAATATCTTGAGACTCGGTCCGCCGTTACCCAATGGGAGTCATCGTTACAATGATGAACAGCGTGGACCATATATTTAGCTATCTGACTAAACTATAGCCACGATAGGGAGACTTCCGCTGCTGAGAGCTATAGGGGATTTTCAGCTAAAAGGGGCGTTTTGTGATGCGTATATATACATTGTACGTAATGGGTCTGGTTAAAAAAAATACAACAACTAGAATGCACTCACTGGAGCTGCCAAAACTTGCACCCAACACACATTTGGCATGTGTTGTGATATCTTGCCAACAACAGGTTGAACCATGGGAGCTGTGCCCTCTTTTGAGAGATCGATAGAAAGTCTAGATGGCAAGAATCTTCCTTATCTTGGATACATTCAGTGTCCTATTACAGTTCCTTCTTTAGGACGAGATTCCAGTAAAGAGTTCATTTTTCTTGTAGTGCCAAACAGTTCTTATAACATGTCAGTGCCAGTTTTGCTAGGAACTAATATTCTTTCAGAACTTATGCAGTTGTGCAAAGATGCACATGGTAACAAGTGTTTACAGAATGTAACCTTGTCATCATCTTGGTACATGGCATTCAGATGCATGATATCTAGGGAGAAAGAACGTGATAAACACAACTTTGTTCTAGATCATGTAAAGTCTGCCGAGAATACTCATGTTATTCTCCATCCTAATACTAAGAAAGTTGTTACTGGTTTTATTGATCATAAGATTCCTTACCAACCCACATGTGCTATGTTGCAGCCTCTTCGAGATGATGAGCAGTTCAACTTTTAGAGATAGGTCCATATATTGTGAAATATGATTCCAAGAGCACTGATACTGTTGATGTTCACTTGTCAAATATTATTTCTTCTAGGACTATCAGTATAGCACCCAACTATGTTATTTGTCAGGTGCAGCCAGTCTCTTTTGAGCAAGATATTGAGACCTCCGCAGGTTCAGAGACTACTTCTTCATTTCTTGATAAAATTACTATGGATGTTTCTTCTCTTGGTGATGTAAAGGATATATCTGTTGCATTGGATCTCATCAAAGAGTTTTCAGATGTTTTTCACAGCATGATCTTGACTTAGGTTTTTACAGTGCAGTTAAGCATAGGATCAAAATATATGATTATACGCCTTTCAAGAATCGTCCGAGACGTATACCTCCAAGAATGATTTATGAAGTGAGAAATCATCTCCACCAGTTGCTAGCTGCCAGCATTATACGCCGATCTCACAGTCCATATTCTTCTAATGTTGTTTTAGTTAGAAAGAATGGTTCAAATGAGCTTCGCGTGTGTACAGACTTTAGAATTTTAAATAAACGCACTATTCTATATAATTATGCACTTCCTAAGCCTGAAGACCTTTTTGATTAATTAGCAGGTGCCAAGTACTACTCAGTTCTCGACCTCAAATCTGGTTTTCATCAATTGGAGATTGCAGAGGAGCACAAGGAGAGAACAACTTTTACTGTTGGAGGTCTAGTTTTCTATTAATATAATAGACTTGCATTTGGTTTGAACAATAGTCCTTCTAGCTTTCAGATAATGATGGAAGACTGCCTCGATGGTCTTAACAGGGATATATGTAATATTTATATTAATGATGTCATTGTATGGGCAAAATCAGTTCCGGAGATGTTGGAGCGACTTAGACTTGTTTTATGACAGGCTCAGAGAATGCGGTTTGAAACTGGCCCCAGCAAAGTGTAAATTTTTCATGCGCCGTGTCTCATATGTAGGCCATGTAGTTTCAGAGAAGGGTATCGAGACAGAATTGTCAACTGGCCAGTTCCCAAGAACCCTGATCAATTGCGATCATTTCTTGGCTTTGCGGGTTATTATAGAAAGTATTGTACTAATTGTACTAAACTGGTACGGATACCGGTACGCGTACGGGTAGCTACCCGTACCGGTACACGTTTTGAAACCGCAAACTGTTTTACCGGTAGAATTCATCACATCGACTGGTAATGTATGGTGAGCCAACTGCAACAAAAAAGATATTATGATATAGATTGTTATTCGCGTTATTGGCCTATGTTATACTTAGCGTTATGGGTTGTTGGAAATATGTATTTAGATTAGATGAGCCCCGTGATAATCAGTTGCTTTCATCAAGGACGATCTAGGTGGCAGTTGGAAGAGGACGTTGCTTTTCTTTCACTCATATTGGTAACATTTTCAACAATTGGATTCTACATTTCATAGACCGATCGAGTGGTTGACAATAAATCAGTTGGAATTTTTAAATTTAGAAAATAGATTATGATAGCTCAAATATACAATTACGTTATATATAGTTAAAATGTCCAACCAATATTCGGTGTAAAATGTATTGTTTTAGACCAAGGGTCTAATATTGTCCTACATGTACTTTCAGTTCGATATAATACCGCATTTGTCCCTTATTTTAGTTGGGGAATATTTAGTCATATTAAAGATGCATAATCCGAATTAACGCTCCCAAGTTATTATATTTGGCTTCGGGGGTAAAACTAAATATTTGATTCGAATCGAGGAACCCACCATCAAAGCGCAGAGTGATCAGATATCGATTTTTGAAGTTTGTTATCTCTTGAATTGTGTAATTATTTGTGGCCCAGAAAAGAGTCATCAAACCGACGGTCTCGGACAAAATTGCGGACGACGATGCTTAACTCTAAAATCAAGTGGTAATGCGGCCAAAATTTTATACTATAGTTGACAGCAGTTAGCATTATTTTGTTGTAATTAATCGATTCTGATAACAAAAGCGTATTTTGAAGAAATGTTCTTGTTGTAACTTTATGATATGGGGACCGTCTGATCGGTTTGAGTAGCTTTAAGTAAACCCTTGTTTGGAATCTTTCAACAGATCGAAGGGTCGGCCCGTCGGGGCAAGGGAATATTTATCCCAAGAATTGGGATTGTTGTCGAGATCTAAACCCGGAGGTAGGTTGAAATGTTTAACTTGGTAACAAAAAAGGTGTCAAAATGTAGTCTGTTTATTATACGGATTGAATAAAGAGCGTTTGCTTCACTTCTGTGCGAAACACAGAAAACAACTGAAACTCGCTCTACTTATATGCTTAGATTTTGTAGAGTATGTATGGGTATTTCGTGTATTTGGCGTCCTATATTATCCCCACTACAGTATACACAAGTATTGTGGTTCAAATGCGCCATGTCCGTTCAGATAGTAAATATATATTAAAATGATAAATCAGTCCCCACCTACATACGATAAGGTAACTAAACGGTAATTGTATTCAAATGTGCAATGCATCGATAAATCCACGATATATTTATGTCCTTGTACAATGGGTTGAGACAGGGACGTGACGAAAGGGGTGTCTTAACCCCCCCCCCCACCCAACTTTGGTCAAATGTTCAACATTTGGAAATTTGATATACCTGACAAAACATTTGTTGGAAATTTCACACAAACAATAGGTAGAAATTGTTTTCGTAGTTTGATATTCGAACAATTTATTAGTGGATAATTTGTAGTTTTTAGACCAACATTTGCATATTTCCCTATTTTTGGTAACAAAATTTGGACTGAAATGGCTGTCAGAAACAGTTGGAAATTGTTGAAGCTTGGGGGGGGGTGTCAGGTCTCAAAATTTCCAACAATTGGAAAGCTTGATGCCAGCCAAGGGGGGGGGTGGATTTACGCGCAAACTTGTGAATTTGATATGGTTCGAGATGTGTAGTTAGAAATTCCTAACGCGCAGACCCTCTATAGCCACGTCCCTGCAATGGGCGTCTTTTGCACCATCTACTCACTCTATTAATCACAACCTGTCATTAATGCAGTGAACAAAGTTGTTAGTGAAAAAAAATCGGCCTTCCGTATTTATCTAAATGCTAGAAGCCGCCTCGAGAATTTGAACACAAATCCTGGGTTAAAATGACAACTTTATCAATAATATTTGCCCATGAAATCTTTCAATAAATAGGTTAACGCATAGCTGACTGGAATTTCATGGAATTCATGGACCCTTGAGTGAGAAAATCGTAATGAAAGGCTACCGGTCAATGGGACAAATCTACCCGTTTCAATTCGCTATCGCTTTATGTGCTGCATTGAAAGTACCCAAGTGACCGTGACGATGTTCACAGATTTACCCGTACCCGTTCCCGTCGAACGGGTATCGCAAACTCGCTATTAATAACACCACAGATGGATGATACAAATGTAGTCAGTGGCAGCTTCATGTATCCAACCGACAACTACTGTGAAGATCGACTGGTCGAATGTCAGATCATATATGTGTAATAGTACTGTCTTACTATCAAGTGCTTTAGACATGTATCAGACATATTGTCGTTTCTCAACACACCTGCTGCTACAAGGTTTGTTATTAGTAACAATCACAATGCTTGTGCAAGATACATGTACATGTATGTTAACCGAGGAATTTCGTCTGTTTGAATCTTTTTCCTAGAAAATTCAGCTAGGAGCGAGCCATTTACTGCCACGGTCCTGATTTATTTGATAGATTTAAGAAGTCAAGCTATACTTTGACGTGATTGTCAATAACAAACATAGACGCTCTTCTGGCATCGCGATCACAACTAAATGATTCTTCATTCGGAACCAAATCTCAGAATCAATGGTTCTTGACACTAACTTGTGTTATTAGCGAGTTTGCGATACCCGTCCGACGGGAACGGGAACTGGAAATCGGTGAACATCGTCACGGTCACTTGCGTACTTTCAATGCAGCTCATAAAGCGATAGCGATTTGAAACGGGTATATCTGTCCCATTGACCTGTAACATTTCACTACCATTTTTCTCCCTTATAGGTTCATGAATTACATGAAATTCAAGTCAGCTATGCGTTAACCTATTTATTGCCAGATTTCATGGGCAAACACCATTGATAAAGTTGTCATTTTAAGCCAGGTTTTATGTTCAAACTCTCGAGGCGGCTTCTAGCACATATATATATACGGAAGGCCGATCTTTTCACTAAAACGTTGTTCACTGCATTAATTACAGGTTGTGGTTAATAGAGTTAGTAGATGATGCTATAGACGCAGTCTCGACCTAATGCAGGGACGTTGTTATAGATTGTCTCCGCGTTAGGAGGGCTGTCCACATTCTAACTACACCCCCTTGAACCATATTATATCAAATTCACAAGTTTGCGCGTATAATTCAATTTGTATGCACCCCCACCCGTCGGGGTTTGATTTTTCCCAACTGGTCCATCACATCCGCCTGGATGGTAGCATATTCTAAATGAATCAGTAGTCTTTTTGTCGCTAGCCGGGGTGGCATAATCCATTGGGCCGAACAGTACAAGAAAATGTGTATATCTGAGCCTGAACAATCCTAATATCCTAATATCTATAGTGGTCTAACGCCATGCAAATTACCTCGATTTTTAAAAATTAATGATCAGTTTATGACTGGCCACTGGGGAGGACCGGGACACACCGAATCGACCATGGTTCGGCACGGTATGAGAAATATTTGAAATATGAACGTGACATTTGCTAAATCCTAGCATCCAGAGTGGCATCAAGCTTTCCATTTGTTTGATATTTTGAGACCTGACACCCCTCCCCAAAGGTTGGAAAATTTCCAACAGTTTCTTATTTCAGTCCAAATGTTTTACCAAACATAGTAAATTATGCAAATGTTGGTCTAAAAACTACAAATTCTCCACTAATAAATTGTTGGAAAATTAAACTACGAGAACAATTTCAACCTATTGTTGGTGTGAATTTTCCACAAATGTTGTGTCAGATATATCAAATTTCAAACTGTTGAATATTTTACCAAAGTTGGCGGGTGAGACACACCTGTTGTTACGTCCCTGTCCCAACATTTGTACAATGGCATCAATATATCGTGGATTTATCCATGTATTTGAATTCGACCGTTTAGTTACTTTATCGCATGTAGGTGAGGACTGATTTCTCATTTTAATATGTATATCTACCATCTGAACGGACATGGCGCATTTGAAAATACTGGTGTATATTGTAGAGGGGATAATATAGGTCGCTACAGACACGAAATACCCATACATACTCTCAGACTCTAAGCATAATCAGAGCGAGTTTCAGCTGTTTTCTGTGTTTCTCACAGATGTGAAGTAAACGTTCTTTATTTAATCCGTATAATAAAACAGACTATTTTAACACATATTATCGTTACCAAGTTTAACTTTTCAACCTACCTCTTGGTTTATATCCCGAAAAAATTCCCTATTCTTGTGATAAATATTCCCTTGCCCCGACCCTTCGATCTGTTGAAAAATTCCAAACCAAATTAATGTTTTCTTAAACGGACATGGCTCATTCGAAATTCCAGATTTTGTCTACATAATTTTGAGGGACGGACACGATACGTCGATAAATACACGAAAGATTGGTATGCTTTGAAAACACTTGCCAAAGTTACAGCCATTGTCCAGCCGTTTTCAATTTTTCGCCCCATGTCAGACAAACGCTCTTTATTGCTACCATATCAGGATTAGAATAGCACGGAACGCTCTTTTCTGTTCCATGCATGTCGTGCGAATGGCTGTTTTTTTTGTTTGGGTCCCAAACACCTTGTTCATACTTGCATTTTTCATTACTTCTATGCGTCTTTTTTTGGGTTGCAGAATGTTCGTATAAAGGTAGTTAAGCTATTTATCGATCTACTTCGATACCGGGAAAAATTCAAAAGCTAATACTATTATTTGTATTTTGGAGCGCAAACCGCCATATATGACTAAATATTCCTCAAATAAAATAGGGGACACATTTGGTCTTATATCTGACTGAAAGTACATGTTGGACATTATTAGACCCTGAGGCTAAAACAATACATTTTACACCGAATATTGGTTGGAAATTTTAACTATAACGTAATTCTATATTTGAGTTATCATAATCTATTTTATATGTCTGAAAATTCCAACCGATGTATAGTCGATCGGTCTATGACTTGTAGCATCCAATTGTTGAAAATGTTACCAAGATGAGTGATAGAAAATCACCAACCCCCTCCCACTGCCGCCTCGTCCTTAATGAAAGCAACTGATTATCCTGAGGACCATTTCTGTTTAATCTAAATAGTAATTTCCAACAATCCATAACGGTAAGTATAACATCGGCCAATAAAGCGAATGCAAATAACAATCTATTTACATTATAATTTTTTTTTGTTGCAGTTGGCTCACCAAACATTACCAGTCGATGTGATGAATTCTACCCGTAAAACAGTTTGCTATTACAAAACGTGTACCGTTACGGGTAGCTACCCGTACGCGTATCCGTACCCGTACCGGTTTGAAATAGCAAACTCGCTATTAGCGGAGAACCAAGATATATCAAATGATTCTTCATTTGGAACCGAATCTCTGAATCAATTCAGAATCAGTAGTTTCTCATCTCAATTGAGATGTTCTACGTCGAAACGTTAAGAGAACCAAAAGAGAGGTCCATAGTAAAGATCAGTGCACATTGCTAATAAGTTGAAATAACTGACCAAATAATCGGAAAATCAGCACTTCAGCGGGATATGAAAAATGGCGGCTTTCACACTTATACGCACCTTTCGCGTGCGATAGAGAGAAACGCCTTTAGTCAAGAACTGTATCAGCCAGGAACTGTAACGCTATTTTTGAGCCAGTTATGTATTTTATGAACCAATGTGCGTATAGAGACACTGAGGGGGCATCAAATATTTGAGTCGGCTCTCTAAGTTTTAAATTTCCAACACCTGGAGAGCTTGGTACCCACTGAGCTGAGGGCTTCTGGTCCATCACATGTGGCAAGTCAAAAACTGCTAATTATTAAATTAAAAATCAATGGCCGAATTAATCCCTGCTAATTAATTTGTGTTTAATCAAGTGCTGATTTTGCCTGCAGTTGGATCTCTATAGATCCTAGGATTATGCAGTTTTCAGGTTCAGAATTCAATATTATTTCCCATTGTGGTCGAGGGATCCTGGTCTCTCCCAGATGTCCAGTTAAAATGTGTTAATATACTAAAACAAATCGGGGTTTGAATTTGCCTGGAGTAAGAGTTTTAGATGCAAGGATTTTGCAGTTTTCAGGCTCAGATTTCAACATTTTCTTACACCTGCCCAAACCATGGTCAGTCCAGTTAATCAACTTCCCTCCCCGGTAGTCAGTCGAAGACAAATAATCACAAAAACAAACTAATATCAGTGCTGTGAGATCCCAGGTCGGAAACATCAAACCAAAGGAGTCTATGTGCAATTGGTATTACGCGTCGTTGAGAGGGTTATCCGGCATTGCACAGGAGGTTAAAGTGATGTGAAACCCCCTGCTTTGGACATTTGGTAGGAATATAAAATACTCTTTCTCAAAGTATATTCATAAATTGTATACCCAAATGTGTTTACAAAACGTCATGCTTTGACATGGATTATAAGTATGAGCTCACCTTGTCAAAGTGATTGTGATTTTGTTTATCGCGAATAATTCGTCCCACCAATAAATAAGTATTTATTAATTTACAAACAACTGCGCGTACTTCAGACGGTATTTGTAAACCGTACAGTCGGTTTTGGAATTGACGTTTGTTTGTTTTTTAAATATCTGTTATTGGGATCAAAACATAAACATCCTGGATACAGTAGTTTGCAAAACTAAAAGACTACAATTGTTGTTTTACAAAGATATGTATAACTCAATCTAGTTTGTTAGACTGCGATTTTGTGGACACCTGGTTATCACATATCCAAGGAGATACATATGCTCCTGTATTCATGGTGCTATACTGACTTATTGTTCTCATTTTAAAAGAAATGTTGCTATATATCAGCTAAATGTGCCCGACACAGAGCGAGATATCGAGTCTGTTCTAAAAAATAAAATAAAAGAAATCCTCTGTATCGGAAAAATGTACCCTTGTCAGATGCCAGTATCGGAGGATCCTGACTGCACACTGTGACCACTAGTTTTGGACTTGTATACATATCCATTTCTCTTGACAAATTATATCTTTTTCATGGAAAATATCTTGAATGGGATATACTCAATTATGCAGTTAAAAGAATCTGAAGTTTATTCTCATTATGTTCTAATTAATATATGTTTAATAAATTCATGTCGACGCCTTTTTCCACTATAATAACACATTACAAATAATTTCCGAATCGTGCACGGCGTTACTTACATGTACTAGCGCATCCTCGTTACCAATTACTAATGCAAATTATTCGGATTTCTGGAAAATGGTTGTTTGGCGGCAGTTTTTATAGCTGATATTTCAATGACCGAATTCCCGGGTGTGCCTTAACGTCGCGCTTTGTTCAAATGTCGCCGTGATAATACTATATTTTTGTCAATTTGCGTGTAATCTCACGATTATCGTACCACTT
The DNA here is from genome assembly GCA_032622095.1 of Siphonodentalium dalli. NCBI lineage: Eukaryota > Metazoa > Mollusca > Scaphopoda > Gadilida > Siphonodentaliidae > Siphonodentalium > Siphonodentalium dalli. Next base: position 93,162,073 of record CP136068.1, read on the forward strand.
TACCTTAAATGGGGACACCTTGGCACAAAGTTAAGATAATATTGTCTGATATTGTCTAACATATAGTTAGATATATTTTAAAGCCATTTAGTCGCCGTTTTTCCATGAAGAACCAGAGACAATGCAATATCTTGAGACTCGGTCCGCCGTTACCCAATGGGAGTCATCGTTACAATGATGAACAGCGTGGACCATATATTTAGCTATCTGACTAAACTATAGCCACGATAGGGAGACTTCCGCTGCTGAGAGCTATAGGGGATTTTCAGCTAAAAGGGGCGTTTTGTGATGCGTATATATACATTGTACGTAATGGGTCTGGTTAAAAAAAATACAACAACTAGAATGCACTCACTGGAGCTGCCAAAACTTGCACCCAACACACATTTGGCATGTGTTGTGATATCTTGCCAACAACAGGTTGAACCATGGGAGCTGTGCCCTCTTTTGAGAGATCGATAGAAAGTCTAGATGGCAAGAATCTTCCTTATCTTGGATACATTCAGTGTCCTATTACAGTTCCTTCTTTAGGACGAGATTCCAGTAAAGAGTTCATTTTTCTTGTAGTGCCAAACAGTTCTTATAACATGTCAGTGCCAGTTTTGCTAGGAACTAATATTCTTTCAGAACTTATGCAGTTGTGCAAAGATGCACATGGTAACAAGTGTTTACAGAATGTAACCTTGTCATCATCTTGGTACATGGCATTCAGATGCATGATATCTAGGGAGAAAGAACGTGATAAACACAACTTTGTTCTAGATCATGTAAAGTCTGCCGAGAATACTCATGTTATTCTCCATCCTAATACTAAGAAAGTTGTTACTGGTTTTATTGATCATAAGATTCCTTACCAACCCACATGTGCTATGTTGCAGCCTCTTCGAGATGATGAGCAGTTCAACTTTTAGAGATAGGTCCATATATTGTGAAATATGATTCCAAGAGCACTGATACTGTTGATGTTCACTTGTCAAATATTATTTCTTCTAGGACTATCAGTATAGCACCCAACTATGTTATTTGTCAGGTGCAGCCAGTCTCTTTTGAGCAAGATATTGAGACCTCCGCAGGTTCAGAGACTACTTCTTCATTTCTTGATAAAATTACTATGGATGTTTCTTCTCTTGGTGATGTAAAGGATATATCTGTTGCATTGGATCTCATCAAAGAGTTTTCAGATGTTTTTCACAGCATGATCTTGACTTAGGTTTTTACAGTGCAGTTAAGCATAGGATCAAAATATATGATTATACGCCTTTCAAGAATCGTCCGAGACGTATACCTCCAAGAATGATTTATGAAGTGAGAAATCATCTCCACCAGTTGCTAGCTGCCAGCATTATACGCCGATCTCACAGTCCATATTCTTCTAATGTTGTTTTAGTTAGAAAGAATGGTTCAAATGAGCTTCGCGTGTGTACAGACTTTAGAATTTTAAATAAACGCACTATTCTATATAATTATGCACTTCCTAAGCCTGAAGACCTTTTTGATTAATTAGCAGGTGCCAAGTACTACTCAGTTCTCGACCTCAAATCTGGTTTTCATCAATTGGAGATTGCAGAGGAGCACAAGGAGAGAACAACTTTTACTGTTGGAGGTCTAGTTTTCTATTAATATAATAGACTTGCATTTGGTTTGAACAATAGTCCTTCTAGCTTTCAGATAATGATGGAAGACTGCCTCGATGGTCTTAACAGGGATATATGTAATATTTATATTAATGATGTCATTGTATGGGCAAAATCAGTTCCGGAGATGTTGGAGCGACTTAGACTTGTTTTATGACAGGCTCAGAGAATGCGGTTTGAAACTGGCCCCAGCAAAGTGTAAATTTTTCATGCGCCGTGTCTCATATGTAGGCCATGTAGTTTCAGAGAAGGGTATCGAGACAGAATTGTCAACTGGCCAGTTCCCAAGAACCCTGATCAATTGCGATCATTTCTTGGCTTTGCGGGTTATTATAGAAAGTATTGTACTAATTTTTCTAGGATTGCCAAGCCCTTGACAGGTCTACTTCCCCCTACAAATACTAACAAGCCAAAGAACAAGGTTAAATCCTCTTTTACAGGGAAATGGAAATTGGACCATGAGCAGCAGTCCGCATTTGATACATTGAAAGATCGTCTTTCTAATTCCCCAATTTTAGGTTACCCCGATTACGGCAGGCCCTTAAAAGTCCATACCGATGCGTCCCGCCATGGTTTAGGTTGTGTCCTTTACCAAGAGGAGGATGGCGTGAAGAAAGTCATTGTATATGGCAGCCGAGGAACCACAGCAGCAGAAAATAATTACCTGGCACATAAGTTAGAATTTTTAGCTTTTAAGTGGGCAGTTACAGAAAAGTGTTATAACTATTTATATGGTAATTATTTTGTAGTGTATACTGATAACAATCCTTTAACGTGTGTTTTAACTTCAGCCAAATTAGATGCTACTGGACAGAGATGGTTATCAGCCTTATGTTCTTTTAAATTTGATATTGTTTACAGACCCGGTAAATCTAATACTGATGCAGTTGCCTTATCCAGGTTGGATAAACCTTCTTCAGATATGATTACAAATGATTCAGTGCAAGTTATTTGTAATTCATTGCAGGTTCAGCAAAACCTTTTGTTGAAAGCTTATGTTGCAGCACTGATGTGTTAAATTCTGTTCAATGTGATTTAGGTCATGATCTTGATGAAATGAGTTATAAGGACTGGAGAAGATTGCAGGAAAGAGATGATGTATTGTCCGTATGGCTGTCAGCCGTGAGAAGAAATAGTTGCCCAAAGAGAAAGTACCTTCCCCCTTCTAAGCTTCATTCAGCATTTTAAAGACATTTTTCTAAGCTTAGGTTGCAGCGCGGAGTTCATTATAGAGAGTCCACTTTTAATGGTGAAACCACCACTCAGCTTGTTTTACCACATTCACAGATTACTTTTGTTCTTAAATCATTACATAATGTTATAGGACATCCAGGTCGTGACAGAACAGTTTCACTTGTGAAAGAAAGGTTTTATTTTCCAGGTATCGACAGTGCTGTCGATGATTGGATAAAACATTGTCATAGATGTCTTCGAGTGAAAACTAATCCGAATTTCAGAGCCCCATTAGTATCCATTACTACTTCTCAACCTCTTGAACTTATTTGTATTGATTTTTTTACTCTTGATTGTTCTAAAGGTGGTTACCAATATGTTCTTGTAATGACAGATCATTTTACTAAATATGCACAGGCTTATCCTACAAGGAACATGACTGCAAAGACTACTGCTGATGTATTGTTTAATAATTTCTTTATTCATTATGGTTATCCTCAACGTATTCATAGTGATCAAGGTGCTAATTTTGAATCTCAACTTATTTTGAACTTTGTCAACTTTGCAGCATCAAGAAGTCCCGAACTACTCCTTATCATCCGATGGGGAATGGTGTTACAGAGCGATTTAATCGCACACTTATTAGTATGTTAGGTACTCTTAATCCTGACCAGAAACATGACTGAAAATCTCATATAGGTCATCTTGTTCATGCTTACAATTGTACTAGGCATGAAACTACTGGTTTGCTCCTTTTCAGTTGATGTTCGGAAGAGAACCACGTTTACCGCTTAATGTTTTATTTGGTCTGAATAAATCTGATTCTGATCAAACTTCTTATTGTGATTATGTTTCAGACCTAAGACAAAGACTTTCTGATTCTTTACAGATTAGCATCCAAATCTATGTCTGGTGCTCAGAGTGGAAATGCCAAATATTATAATCGAAAGCTTCGTGGTGCAACTATACATGTAGGTGACAGAGTCTTAGTAAAGACATTAGCTTTCGAAGGCAGACATAAGATAAATATGATTCAGAAGTTTATACTGTGAAATCCCAACCCAATTCTGACATTCCTGTTTTTAATTTAGAAGACGACAGTGGAAAACAAAGAACTTTACATAGAAACCACTTGTTGCCTATTGGTTCTTTACCTTCTGACTTTTCAGTTGACGACCCAGCCCTTAAATCTCCTCTTGAACAGAGAGATGCTGAAGTCCCAATTGTAGATCCTCTTATCCCACCTGTACGGCCCCCAGATGCTAATGTGCAGAGACGTCGTATTCCATGTACTGGTAGTGATACTTCACGTGATGAAGTTCGTGATAACCATATAAATGGTTCAGACCATATAGATGGTTCAGATGAAGAGTCGGTGATATTGTTTGTTCCACAGGGCGTTGCATGTATAAAATCTGCTCCTAATGTAGTGGACAGCTCAGCTCCATCTCGTCGGGGTGACGACTTTCCTGCGAGATCGGAAGCTGTTGGTTTTTCTTCTTCCTGTGGTGATGACCACACTCCAATGAACGAGTTCAGAGAACATTAGTCGGTGATGACAATGTTGATATTTAAGCTACACAGGATTCGACAGGTCAACTTGAACTTCGTTCCACAGGTGATAGCAATGATGAGGCTGATGAGAATAATGATGATGAAGTTGTTGATATTGTCCGTGTATCTTTAGCATCTATTGCAGAAGATACTGTTGTTGTTGATGGTAATGTTGATGGTGTGAAAGCGAATGTTTCAGGTGATGATGGTGCCTCTAGTAGTAGTCAGAGTGGAGATAGAGAAAGAATTTCTCTTTCAGCGTCCCGACCAAAACCAGTACCTAGGACATCTAGTAGAACAAAGAAGCCTCCATCATGGATGGGTGATTATGTATCTAATAACATGCAGCCCATTTCAGGTGGAAAAGATGAATATAAGAATCAGCTTTGCGTAAGCTTATGCAAGATCAGATTTGCACCAAGATAGCTCCAGATGTTTTTCAGTCCATTCTGAAGACTATCTTGGATGAATAAGATTTTCATTTTCAGTTCACTCATGTATGTTCAGTGATTCCATATCGCTGATATTGTCAGTTTCAATGTGTGTGTATACATTGGACATATGCATTGTCCTGTTGTGTTAGTACTGAATACCATGTTCTTGTTTTTAAAATTGATTCTTTTATAAATTATGTATTGATATTATGTATTGTTATGTATCACTTATCATCTTCATACAATCAGGGATATTTCCAGTTATTCCAGCTGACGATCCAGTGTAGAGCTACGACTCATATGAGGTACCAGTTTTCAAGGAATTTTTTTTGTTTTGTTATATACTCTTTGAGGTGATATAGTGTTCCTTTCTATATATGATTATGATTTTAACATATTTGTGTTGATTTTTGTGTATTCATGATTGAAGTTCTCAGATGGGCCAGCCAGTGTGAATCAGTGGTGATTCCATTTCAGCGGTATTGTGTGATATATTCACGCTGTTTACTGTCTACGCCAGATAGTGCAGAGTCAGTTCAGTTGATTAAGTTGCAGTTAGAATAGAATGCTGATATTTATTTTCAGTTCGGAAGATAGGTCAGTGTCCAGGTTATCTCTGTGTATGAGAATGTTATAGATGATAATTTTCCATTATCAGTGGCAGAGTTTGAAAGTCATGTCTATTAGCGACATTTTCTTTCAGTATTTGTTTAAATGACATGGGAGTCATTTGTTCAACAGAGGGGAGAGTGTGACAGTGCTATTTTATATACCAAAACAGTAGATTATTACATGCTACACATGTATACTAACTAAGTTATGAAACCTAACTCACTAATATACATTTTATAGCCGCATCGCAATCATTTCATTTCGCGTACTTGGTTCATTTCATTCCATTCTGCGCTATTCCGTTCAATACATTTTCCGTTCACAGTTCCATTCCTGATCTCCAATTTACTATTTCATATTCTTAACTTAGCCCAATAACGTGTCCACTAGTCTATTCTCTATCTAATATGCACCGCCCAATCTGAGACCAAACAGTCAGACACTATTGTGTCTTAGCCAATCACAGATAATGTTATTTCGCGCATTTTCCTCAGTTGATAATTTGCGTTCAAACAGTCAACATCGCTCGTCGTATTACGCACTCAGTGTTATCCATATTTCTTCATGCTCGAAGAATGTTTATAAAGTTATAAGATGAATACTACGTAATGACATCTGACCAATGCTTTCCCAGAATGGTATGTGATATTTGTTATATGTTTTTACTCGTTATTATCATATTTTTAATAATATTATGTCTTCGTTTTGGAAGTTTAGAGTTGGTAACATTTGCATAAATATATTTGCCCAAATAGTGTAGGGATGTAGAAATCGCATTTTGCGTTCATAATACCCCTTTTATACTAGTCCATGTTTTGATTCTAACTATTTCGTCATAGTTATGACTGTGTCAAAATAGCTGTCATATCGACAATAGGGAAGTTGGTTATTGACACAATCACATTTTACATATTTATTCATATCCATTCTGGATATGTATTAGGTAGCAACTACAACCCATGTATTTGTTCGCCAGGGTTGTCTATCTCTTCATCTCTCGATTGGTGTTGTGATGTGATGTCTGATGTTGTGATGTTGCATGGATGTCAAGCCTATATATGTGTGTGATGTCGTCCATGTGTCTGGTGATGTTATGTTGGATGTGTTCCGTCAATTGTTCGTGGACGAAATAAATATATTGAAGACTTTAAAGGTAGGCTCAGTTTTCATAGACCCTGCTTGATGTTTAACTCAGAGCCTCACCAATGTTTTGTGACAGCATTGATGGTTCACTTAAGACCCACTCTGTGCTCTACCACAGAAGCTCTTGTGAATTACTCTGGTGCGTACAATATACCCTCTCGTGTAGATGTACAAGTATGCGCTTCAAAACTATCAGAACCCTGTCAACTGGATTGAATGGTCGTTAAAAAACTGGCAACACTGTCAACATTCTAATAGTAATAGTAATAGCTGCTACCTTGTTGTTATTATTGTCAATAGTGGGTGACATCGAAGTGCATGTGAATTACTCTAGCGCTTGTAGCTGCATCCTGCTGTGTCAGTAAATGCCAATTTCAACATGAACACTGAGACAAATGAAGCCAAGTTATAGCCGACAGCTCGAAGTGGCAGCTCGAAGACAACCCAGTTGTCACAATTTAGTGGAAAACGACTAAACTGGTTTGCACAGATTTAGAACTTGTCCGTTCATATAGGAACCGAAGTCAGACAGTTTTAAAATTAGTCAACAACTGTATACATGTAGATCACATTTTCTCAAAACAATACAACTGTGTGTTCAGCGCAGCGGTGACATTGAGAAAGAAATTCGTCAGTGATAAAAGTAACGGCTCATGAGAATAACGTAATTTAATTACAGACGCAGGACAAGACGGATATGTGCATTGCATAGAATGAATATACCTGATATTTGCACTGAATACAAGCAATTATTAATAAATATTAAATATCACCAGAGTCAGATTCAGTCATACTGTATGGAATCACTGCCGTATATAATTTGGTAAATATATTGTTGAATTTTGACGACATGAACTTGGAAACACGCACATTTTAAACTATGACCATTTTCTGGGAGCATAAAACCACTGTGACTCACCATACAACTGATGAAACGATATGGGACCGTTGAATTACGACGGTCTAAGACCGTCAAACCGACAGTATTTTCTAACAGTGCAGTTTGTGCGTTATTGGCCCAAATGATACTTCAGGAATATTCACGTGTATCATCCACAAGTTGAAGGAGCTCCCATATGAGACTGGATAGGTCCTGCAAATACTCGAAAGGAACATCTATTATAAGAAATAACGATAATCCACTAGATGGTCCCGATAAGTTTATCTGATACCACCTAATGGGCACACGAGTGTGTACAACGTGATATTGTACAATGCCACCTGATTGCTATGATGTCTTATGTGTGTATTTTTGGCGGGGAGGTGAGTGATTGGTATCCTTCGATTCATGTCAACGAGGTCTACAAAGACATGGACCATTAGCCTTTATTGATCTTACCACGTGCCGCCCACAAGTATGGGTAAAACATTAACGCCATTGATAGTCACAGTGTCAGAATTTTGTTTAACCACTGTCCACCAATAGGCTGACTCATTTAATACCACATTGTCTCATACAAATATGTGCTAACATGTACCATATTGAACATTCAGCAATGGTCATAGTCATGAACAGTGACGGCCTACATTTGCAGGGGCAGTTAATCGCTTGGCTGAAAATGTGATAATAGATAGCCGGCTGTGCCAACATAGCTTTTATCTCGACATGCATGACCAGAGCCTATCGTATTCTCCAAAATAATTAAAGTAATTTAATCTTTATGATGACATCAACGCGCCGTTAACCCAGGAGTAATACATGTATACCGCATTGCTAGAGTCTGCAATGCATATATCTAAAATACTACACTGATAACTATTTTGTCGTTTTATTGTTCACCTTGATCTTGAATACGTCACTTTCCAAGAAATTGGGCAAATATAGTATCGTCATATGACGCTAACGCACTTACTTACTCAACCGATAATCTAGGTTAACTATACACTATGTTGTCTACCGGGCTCGTCGCTCAGACAGAAACACGACAACTAGAAGACGCCATCAATTCGCGGAGACGTATCATTCACACCTCTGGTTAAAGGTAGATTACTTCTTCCGCAACATGATTCATACAGATTCCTGCATGTGTATGAAATAATACATATGACTCGTAGACCCATGTCCACGCATATCAATTAGTATTGATTTTATTTCGATGTTGTTCGTATAAAATAACTCTGTGCCGTTCAATAATAGTCCCTGATATTCACGACCGTCTTTTATATTTGCGTTTATTCGTTATTTTAAGTATAGAAAATATGCATCTACTACATTCTTGGGCTTATCTACTTGATTCGCACTTAATAGTACAATAAATATAATCAATTGGAGTTAGTGTCTCATTAATTGATACTATATTTAGAACGTTATAATAAAATAGTATCGAAATAAAATCAATATTAATTGATAGAATCGTTTCCGGGAGGGATTTCCAAGTTATACGTATATTTCATACCCAGGAAACTATCGAAAATGTGTTACTTAAAGAGATAATCCATCTATAAGTGGTCATTCAATACTTTGTAATACGATACCATACAACGCGTACCATGCACACAACGCCGACATGGTGTTAAGAGCAAGAACCCCGCGAAGGATCGTGCAAATTGTCACGGACCTGTTTAGCCCTAACGCATATTAGTAGAAAGGCGGGTTCACGTGGAAACGATATCAGTAGACTCTACAAGAACTCCCCTGTATGGCCTCCAGGTCTAGTAAAACGAAATCAGTTGTCACGAAATGACGTCTTACCTATTAAACTAACCAACACAATTGATGTTAATGTAGTCAAATAAATAAAGTAATTGTTCATTTCGCATCTACCGTATATGGGTTCTCTTCATAGCGTGGGTCCATTGCTCATTCCGCGCTTTTCTTCAACAAGGAAGTCACGATATTTGTTCCAATTAAGTTATCTCATTCGAAAATTTCAATGAGACGGTCAGTTGTAAATTATATGTGATGTCACACGTACGTACGCACGTTGAATGCCAAACACTGCAAAAAATGACAACTTGCGGAAAAATAACGGTAGTTTCTTGACAGCATCATAGCAATTCGGCATGACCCACCATGCAGCACCATGACAATTGACAAGAGGTGGACATACCCATCAACGACATCGTCTGGATTTGCACTCGTGTCGTTTCGAAAAACCCATTCACACGCTGGTATTGTTATGTTATCCGTGGTGGCCAGTCTAACGCATAGGAAGGAAGGCTGGTCTACACACAAAAGCGATAATTTATTTTCAGATCGCGTCGATGCGTATGTCCTGGCGATGTATTATCACCACAGAGGACCAACATATACAGCCTTCGTCGAAAATGATAATAATCAATGGTACGGGAATCTTCGGCGCGAGAAGGCAATAAGCAGATCTAATGACCGGACTAAACACCACCAGAATGGTATATGTATTCTCGCATAGCGACCGCCTGGCTGTATTAAACTAACCAAACCGCGAAACAAAATACATGACAGTATATTATCTGTCTTGGTCACGTCGCAACCTACAAAGACATCGTGTCCGTTTGAGAGCGTGAAAGGAGGCGTGATGCTGTTGAGATATGATTCGCCGTTTCTCGCTTGTATGGCAATATTGCTACGGTTGGCTTATGGAGGGTCATTCTACATTCAGAAAAAGAAGTTTGTGAAAACTCCTTACACATCAACTCCGACATCTAACATCATACAACATGTGGCTTCGCGCTCCAAACTGGAATGTGGTGTGAAGTGTACAGAAGATGCCACTTGTCGCTCATACACTTACACACATATGCAGTGCACATTGATGAGTGATGTATGTGGTGAGTTCGTAGATCCAACGGCAACTGTAGGTGAGTACCATCATACACCACATTTACATAATCTAAACCCCTGAGTGATGACGGGAAAGGGATTCTAATTATGCAGTCAAAAGCCATACATTTGAGTTTCACGTTTTAAAGATGAATTCAGGGATTTATTCTCGATTATAAAATGCTTCGATATGCTGAATACACAGCAAAAAGATGTCAAAATAACCACAGAAAGAGCTACACAAATAACAGAGCCATCTCATCTCATATAACAGTTTACGCCATTCTTAATCGCTGAAAGGATTCGCTGATACAGCTCCACGCGCACATATGTTTATATATTTGACGTGTCCGCTCTTCATTTTAATAATGTATATAGGGTCCCACACTTCAGTTCACACCAGCAACATACAAGATATATTTTGCTACATCGGTTTAATTTGTTGTATTAAACAACGCAGAAAGATAGACAAATGTGACATATAAACGTAAACATACACTACTGTACTCACACCTAATCAATGCAAATTAAACACCCACTATTGAAATTCATTCAAATTGATTGAACAAAGTCATTACCATTACTTTATAAGGTGTTACTGGACGTCAAAATGACGCACGTTTTTCCCATACAATCCTGGATATTCTCAAAATCTGCCAGGAATTTAATTGTGAAATTTGGTACGAGTCATTATTGTATCACAATACTTAAGAACCGACCCATTAGATATTGTAACCTCGTTTACTTTACTTGTTCGGCATGAAAAATGTTTAAAATATATTTTTTTCAAAGTTGCAGTTCACATATACATAAGATCTCAAGATCGTAAGAGATGACTTAATTATTCTTGATTGACGAAATTTAATGAGTATTTCCTTTCGAAAGGTAACCATCCACACACAATGTTCTATATTTGATAATGTTATGCCTGTCGGTCATTGTGCTGAGATGAGTTGTGGGTCATGGATTCATAACCAAGTTAAAGCTGACCACCATATCTCTTAGCACTGTGGCCTAATTTAGTTGATTGATCCCTGGTTGGGCGGACCACACTGTATATCAACATGTGTCTCCATTGGGCTAGAATATTTGTAACTGCTTTATTCTTAATTATAATATATAGGGGTATAATGCTACATTAATCATTTAAAACATCTAACTCAACATTATGATACAAATGATGCCTCTTCTCTCTCATCTATATCTATATTTGCGAATGTCTGTCTGTCTGTCTGTGTTCTATAGAAATTTACAGGGGACCATCTCGATGGCACCAAAGGGGTCTACTAGGGGTAACTTTTTACGAGAAAGATAATGGTGCGAGTTATAATTTTCTAAAGTGACGCCGTGTGTTGTCAGGGGCAGAAAAGGGGAGGGGCAGATTTTTTTTTTCACCGATTGCCTAGAAACTTATATATAATTATCCCCATGATATAAGGAATATAATGGTATGGTTTAAATTTGTCAAAAGTGGCGCCGTTCGAGTCAGGGATGCACGGAAGGGGAGAGGGGCACCAAAAATGGATCATACTAAATTTAGCGCCGAGGGTCCATTTAATGGCGCCAAAGAGGTCTACTAGGGGTAACTCTTTACGGGAAAGATAATGATGCGGGTTAGTCTTTTTTTAAGTCTCGCCCTTGTTGTTAGGGGCAGAAAATGGGGAGGGCAGAAAAAATATTTGTCGCCGATTGCCACAAAACTTATATATAATAATTGCCATGATATGAGGAATCTAATGGTGTGGCTTAAATGTGTCAAAAGTGGCGGCGTTCGCGCCAGGGATGCACGGAAGAGGAGAGGGGCACCAAAATTGACAAATCTAATTTTAGTGCCGATTTCCACCAAATTGATATATATTCTTCTCCATGATACAAGGAATATAATTGTGTGATTTAAAGCCAAATTGCTGTCGTTTTGATTTTAATGAAAGATTGGGGGGGGGGTGGACACTAAATCTGATAAGAATGGGTTTAGTCGCCGATTGCCACCACACTAATACAATATCACCCCCATGGTATGATGAGTCTAATGGTGTGGCTGAAATCTGTCAACAGTCGCGTCATTCGAGTCAGGGGTGCACTGAATGCCAGAGGGGCATCATAGGGACGGGAGGATCACAAAAACTGAGGGAAAAATATGTCTAGTGCCAATTACCATCTAATTCATACACGTTCTTCTCAAATGATACGAGGAATCAAATCGTCCGTGCTAAAAACGTATAATGAGCCAGCAAAACAAATACATAGAAAAAAGCATTAATCGTATATTTATCATTTTATTTAAGAGATACACATAGTCTTGCAAATCGAGAGACCTCGAACCGTCAGAGGATTGTTTATTATAATGGATCATGTATATATAACACAATTGAGTCTGTTCCATTGCATATAGTTTCCACAAACTGTTTTACAATAAACTACTCAAAATCTCGCTCTGTATCCGGCACATGTAGCTGATATACTTGCATAGCAATAATGCAACATTTCTTTTAAACTGAGAATATTTCACCAATATATAGCGCCATGAACAGAAAGCACCTGGACATTTCTTTAAAATATATGTATCTTCATGGATATATGATAGCCAGGTGTCCTCAAAAGCTTAGTCAAACCCACTAGATTGATTGATACATCTCTTTATATGTAAAACCCAATTGTCGTATTTAATTTCTGCGAACTGATGTGTTTTTTATCTTCATGTCATAACGTCTGATGTATTCGCAATTGTAAATAAAATAACTTATTTATCGGTGGAACAGATTAATCGCGATAAACAAAATGACAATCGACAAGGTGAGCCCAGGGACGTGGATAGAGGTTCTACATGGGGGTGTCCACCTTGGGAAGATACCAACTACACCCCCCTCCTTGAATCAGAATCCGACCAAACACAAGTTTTGCATAATTCCATTTGCACCTCGGTGCTCAGGCCTAATATCCCATATATTCATAAACCATGGTTCTATATTCCCCCCGGTATGAGAACATTCAGATATTTTAACCTGAAAAATTGCATAAATCCTAACATCTAGTGATCTAACTGCAGACAAATGCACACAGCTACGGATAAGAGACCAGGACACACCGGGCTGACCATGGTTGTTCGGCCGGTGTGAGAAAATTATGAAAACTATACAAGAAAATAACAAATCCTAGCATTTAGGCTGGCCTCAACTGAAGCTTTCCTAGTGTTAGAAATTTCAAACCTCATACTTCCCCTCAGGTTGGAAAATTCTCCAACTGATGACCATTTCAGTCCACTAATTAGCAGTGTTTTATTTGCCATGGGGGAGGGACAATGACACACCGGGCTGATCATGGTTCGGCCCGGTGTACGAACAATTTTGAAATTTGAAGAAGAAAGTCGCAAAATCCAAATGGACATGTACAGAAGGTATATTAAAAATAGTGGTCACAGTGTGCAGTCAAATATAATTTCTTCTGAGATAAATGAAACCCTCAGTGGCATTTGCCTTATAATCCATGAATAAGAATGATGCTTCGTATAATTTGAGAAGAATGTGTATGCATTTGGAGGACATTAGTGCTAAACATATTTATATCAGCTTTAGTGTTACTCCCCTCCCCATTCATGACTCGAACGACGCCACTTTTGACAAATATAAACCACGTCCATTAGACTCCTGATATCATGGATACGCTTATGTTCCGCCGTAATCGGCAACTAAACATTTTGTTATCAAATGTAGTTCCCAATCACTTACACAAACGCACCAATTTGGCGTCTTTAGATCGCACGATTAGATTCCTCGTATCACTGAGAAGAACATGTATCAATTTTATTGGAAATCGGCCCTAAAAAATAGTTTTTACTATCAATGTTCGTGCTACTCTCCTCCTCCGTGCACCTTGACTCCAACTGATATCATGGAGATGATGATGTATAAGTTATAGATCGGCGACATAAATATTTCAGCAAATACACTTCCCTCCCTATCACTTACTCAAGCGCGGGGCCACCTTAAAATCTTTAAACCACACCATTAAACTCATTATGAAAATGACCATATATAACATTGGTGCAAATTGGAATTAAATTTAGGGCCCCCATCTCTCACCCAAACGGCACCAATTTGGCGCATTTAAACCATACGATTATATTCCTCATTTCACGGAGAATAATATTTGTAATCGGCGCTAAACATATTTTTATATCAATTGTTGGTGTCCGTCTCCCCTTCCATGCACCCCTAACTCGAACGATTGACATCGTTAGACCACACAATTAGTCTCCTGATTTCGTGGAGACGATTATTTATAGGTTTGTTGGTAATCGGCGACTAAACAATTCTTATCATATACAGTGCCCCAATCTCTTGCCCAAATGGCACCAATTTGGCAGCGTCTTTATATCACACGATTAGATACCTCGTATCATGGAGAAGAAAATATATCAAGTTGGTGGAAATCGGCGCTAAAAATACTATGTATCAATTTTGGTGCCCCTTAACCCCTTCCGTGCACCACTGACTCGAACATTTTTGCCACTTTTGACATCTTTAAACCGCTCCATTAGCACCTCATACCATGCAGATGATTTTGTATCAGTTTGGTGGAAATCGATGACAAAAAAATTCGCTGCCCCTCCATTTTCTGCCCCTGACAATACAGCGTCACTAATATTCTAACCCGCACCATTATATTCCTCGTAAAACGATACCCCCGCGAAAGCCCTTTTGTGTCATCCAGATGGTCCTCCGATAATTTCTATACAACACAGACAGACATTCGCAAATATACACTGTTAAACAATATCCGTAATTTATGGCACAATGTGCTGACAATGTTTCTGCCATATATTGCCAGCACATTTGCTATACAAATGCGGAATGTACACTATTTTGGTATACTGTAGACTGAACACAGAACACCATAAATATTATGTTAGACCGACATACATGTACATGATAGCATAGTCTGTGACAGTCATACACATATGTATGTCCACAGCAAATATAAACTGGTGTTGTAGGTTGAGGTTTACAAGCAACAATTGTTTTGACAAAACAAGGAGACATATAACCAAAACATTTTTATTTTATTTTTATTAGTATGATTAATGCCAACTTTCTTCTGTATGTGGTTGACAAATATTCTCACTAGCCTCAACTAATGCTTCTTTACTGTCTGAGTAACACATACTTTAAGAAAACGTACCATTGCAAAGAGCTCAGTTGTACTATCGTCAGTATAAAATCTGATAATAAAATCCTTAGTTTCTTCATTTAAAGGTACTCAATCCGATCAGACTGTCACCATACCATCAAGATACAACAACAACAACATTTCTTCAAAATACGCTTTAGTTATCAGAATCGATTTATTGCAACAAAATAATGCTAACCACTGTCAACTATGGCATCAAATTTCCCAAATCTTGTTATTTATCAACATTTTTTTCAACAAAATATGGCCGTATTATCACTAAAGTATCACCAATTTGACCGTATTGCCACTTGATTTTAGAGTTATCCATCTTCATCCGCAAGTTTGTCCGAGACCCTCCGTTTGACCACTTGTTTCTGGGCCACATATTATTACACATCTCGAGATATAACAAACTTCAAAAATTGATATATGATCACCCTGACCTTTGACGGGTGGGTTCATCGACTCGAATCAAATATTGTGTACCCCTGAACCCAAAGCAATAGTAATTTAGGAGCGTCTTATCGGATTGAGTACCAACAATTAGGTATACTTCCAGTTAACATGCAGTCAATGAATAAAATCAAATTTGAACTATGTGACCTTCGAATATCCAACACGAAGTAATATTAAAATAACAAGTTTGTGTACGATACATATTTCAGTCTAGTTTATTCATTTTTAAACTGTTATAGATTTAAGACTATTCCAGATTATACTAAACCATGCATTTTCTGTTGTTAAGACCATACAGATTTGGATAAGTTAAAAATATTTACAAAAGATAATTGTCGTGATTTTATTTCTTAAGAGATACATGTTCATCCAGAGTAAGCACCCCTGCTAATATATTGGCAAGTATATTGACACACGACCGAGTACTCACTTAATGCATGAGTGCTGCGAAAGTCACAATACGAAAGATCTTTTGTAAGGTCCATAAATTGGCGCCAAATTGGAACAGCATGTAACAATACAGTCTCCGTTTAACCATTGTAATACTAAATAATCATTGATGAGTAGTTATCAAATAGGACATAGTCAGATAATTAGTTCAACAAACGACCATAGGCCGTTTGTTGAACTTATTATCTGAACATTTTCCTTCTTTTGCACTTTTTGTTTATAACTTTAACATCCCTCCAAATCCATTATAGACCATTCCGATGTACACTTTTTAACTGACTGTGAGAATCCACTTAGAATAGAAAGGGGGTTAATTCGAAACCTATTCACCGGTGTTTAACATTGACGATTGACCGATTACTCTTATTACTTGGCCACGAGCTCCACAAATCGGGGGCGACACGAAACAAATATGACTAAAACGTCCAAAAATTTAATTTACAAAACATTTTGTTAACGACCCGGACTGTTCCTCTGCATACAAAAATGTAATTATCTGATGATCTTCTCTGTTTACATATATGTCTTATATGTACTGTCACCTACTCGCTGAAATTGTTACTGTGATAAAACAATTCCGAGGGACTGTCCTTCAAATTGATGATGATGGTGTTGATTATGATGAGTATACCTTCACCAGGATCGTGACTGATTAATATTATTGCACGGCTATTTATAGACTTACTGTGTTCTTGGTGTGCCTTATTTACAAATCCGTATTCAGCGATGACGTGTTCCATATGCACAAGACGTTACACTCAATCCTGGAACCGGAACTATAACATAAAAATAAATAAATACAAAACAAACCCTGCGTGTGGTTGAATAAACATCGTAAGCCGTTTTTAACTTCACGGACTCAAGGACGGTTGGAATGTAATAAACACATAACTACACATGTGCATGTTAATGATTGTGGCGCTTGTGACATCGCGAAAGGATATCGAGTCTGCGCCTGTCGTTCTATTCTAAAATTTCGAAACAGCAATCGTGCCATATCAACAAAAACATTAATACACCCGTGTCGTTCTGTTTATTTACGCGTTGATTTGCTATTGTGCGTACATTGATAACTTCCAGCGTGCCCAGAAGACTATACGCTGATTGCCAACAAAGGACTATGTATCAAGTTCGTGGCGAATGACGTGCGACAAGCGAACGCTGCAGACGACTGTAGTACGACTGACCCTCCTGGCCATCTTTTCAGCTTGAGGTCCGTGAGCGATTGGGAGGCAGCGGTCATGCAAATACCAGGTACACAACGTTCCTTATTGTGAAAATAACACATTTGTACCGCGTAGAGTATCCCCCGCAAATGTAGCCTGCATGGGCTTTCGGTTTGGATGATGCTGTTTTTGGAAAAATCGAAATTTTCGGGAAAACAAGGCATTGTTTACTTATAAATCTCGTTAATTTGACATGTATTGGACCTCTGATATATGCATATTTGATATTATCATGCGTGGGAAAGGCCGCCCTGTATGTTCATATACGTAAACCTTCCATTTTACCTAAACTGAAGACATATATAGAAGTCAGATAACTGCCGCCCACGAGTATTGGCGTCGTGTCCGTTATAGAAGAGTAACGGGATGGGACTCGGTCCAAAACAGTATAAACCCAACCGATACCCAAGCTGTTTGGGGACGGAGAAGACTTGGTCTAACAGCCACCATGCATTCGGGCGTACCCTGCCCTGTCCACTTATGGGAGAAGGTCGTTGTTTGTTGTTTTTTTTTTTCGCGAAACTCTCTGAGTCTCTGAGGAGTATTTGTTGTTGACCGAGAAGACTTGGTATATTTACCAGTGTGTTCTTATCTGTTATTTGCTGTTGGGAAAAAGCGTAGATGCAAAATTATATATTGAACACAAAGACTGGGTAACCATTTGGTCATCTCGTCGGCACTGGTCTAGTAACCACGTTAGATAATGTCCTGCTTTGCATATACACATCATTGTCGCACATTTGGATACTGGTGATGCGGGCTACATGTGTCTGTGAATGTTGAACCATTTTATATTATCAGTTAGAGAGTGTTGATTTATTTCTGAGATTGCTGGTGCTTTTCTTTGAGTTTACATGATTGGCATCTCATCCGAATGGTTATTAAAATAGTTATCTGCCTTGTCCTGCTGTTTTCACGGCTTTTCATCAAATTATGTGAGGGGGGAATTGTGTTGTAAAAAAACTGCTTTGTATGGGTGGGTTTGGAGATCTAACAGAAAAACAACTTGCCTGTCCATGTTAATAAAACTTGTATCTTGGAAAAAATTTTCTGACCCCTCTCCAACTAATCCAAATTCCGCTTGTGCTTTTTGGTCTTAAAACTGATAATTACTATTAGTTAACATCCATACTTCTTACAGATCTAGACAGTTAACACTCTTGGACAAGATTACATGAGCAATCAATATCAATCATCATACACAACATTACCATTTGACCATGACCATCTGATACACGTTGGAATTGGCAATTTCGAGTTATGTTTGCCAGAACGCCTGCATTTGTACCGATATTAGAACCTTAGACCATATATATATATAGACCCCCTGCATGGAGCTAATGTGTTCTAAATGATATATATAAATTGGCAGCACGAGTAATGCAAATCAACTGAAGTAGATTTAGATTCGAAAATTCAGACTGTGCTGTATAACTTAATGCACTCCATTCTTACAGCACTATTTGTAACATCGTTTGCAAATCTACGCCACCTCTCATTCAGATTATAGTGCTGATATAAACGAGCTTGAGTCCGTTGCAACATCAGAACTGCAAAGATGTGACTATCCGGATTATAATATACGTTTTCGTTGTATATAGTCTAGCGCAAAAGCGTATACTATCATGGTGACAAAATATCGAATTTTCTTAATTGAAGCGCTGACAACGCAGGCGAAAGGCTGAACGTTTATCAGTGAGCCATTCATATAATCTGATGGTCGATTATAGGGAATACCATTTGATACCTGTGGCATTCATGGTCTCTGAAAATAGTTCGCATTTGTGGGTTTTACATTAGCGCAACATTTAAGGCACTGAATGGAACTCGGTATGCACTTCGGAGTATCATTTACTGATAGCTATGTTGTTACGTACAATTGTCAGTAATAACAAATTAGTACAATTTAACAATTTAAAAAAAATTCATAGTATTGACCCCGATCGATCTGTAAGACGCGGATTAGTGGCTCAATTTACTGATCTCATTAAACTACTGTCTCACAAATGGATTTCCTTGTGATACCTTTAATTGAATTATATCTAGCTTTTAATAAAGAGGCGTGCTAATCACCGTTCCTCTTTGTATTTTCCACGAAAGGTATACTAAACATAATTATGTTGTCTTTGTATAAATACAAACACTAAGCACGTCTAAATATTGCGAACCAGCATTTGAAATGTCGAATTGCACTGACCCCAGGACATATATAGATAGAACACAACACTCATCATAATCTAAAAACTGTTATCGAATGAGTTGTGGGCGGCGCAAGGGTATACATATAGAATATAGTTAACTGTTCTGAGTAGTGTACGTTTTTTCTCCTCGAGTGAGAGGCGGAGGTTTATTTTTACGAGGCGCTAGCCGAGTGCAAATAATCCTCGCATCTCACGAGAGGAGTAAACCTTTACGCTACTCAGAACTGTTGACTGTTGTGTTTATTAAATTGTATGTACCAGTTTGTTACGACACAGACCACCATGAAACACATGTTTAGACCTAATTCGTTCTTAAAGCTACAATATCACCAGCCATTTCAGTTAAAAAATACACAATTTGACGTCATGACGTAGTGCTGAGTGCAGGATAACACGTTCGGTCTTCTGTGAGTGGGGGGATATGATTTATATTCTGACGTAAAAAGTTGACGACAATATAATAAATACATATTATCAGAACAGTGTGTTGATCCGTGTCGTAGTATCACATCGAGTTGAGATTGGCATATTGCCGGATCAAACGAGCTGCCGCAGGCAGAGAGTTTGATCCGGCAATCTGCCCACCTCAACGAGATGTGATGCGACGTCACGGATCAACTCACTGCTGTGATAAAAGGTTTATTATATGACACCCAATTTACAATAATAACCATTTAATCTGATTTAATTACCGATTGTTTTCACTTCAGCAGTTTAATTTTATTATTTTCAACAGATAAATAGTCCGTCATCGTTAATCGGCGCATCTCGGCAATTTCCGTAGGAGTGTGATCTGATTTGATCCGGGGAAATCTCACTCAGTGTGATCCGATGATTTGGATTAGATCGTCAAACAATAGTGGTATTTAGGGAAGAATATTCAGTCATATAATAAACATGTATATATATCAAGTTTGTATTCCACTTTTGGTATACAACAATATGTACATTGTAGATGTATAATGTATAGAATATATATTCGATGCCTGGTATTCTGTTGCATAAATATGTCTCACGACAACGGATGTGGAATAAGTTAAACAAGCATTACACACGTCTATTGTCACTGTTTTACGTTGCACTGACAAACTGCTTTTGCCCATGAAGCCACGATGAACGATGAATTATTAGACGGTTCGAATCACAACCAGGGATTTCAGCAGTGTATCACTACTCACGCCCAATTCATTCTCCCCGACCAAATGCAACATATACACTCTTAAATAAAGCAATTGATTTAGGTACTCCATTGAACCTAACAGTTTGATAATATATGACTTTAGAACCTGTTTAACGCTATATAACCTGTAGACGATAAGTTCCACAGAGAACCTATATCGTTGGCTCCAAGCTGATTGGGTGAGACCGTCACGTGTGTCGATCGAGTGCCATAGTTCTTATCCCATATGCATGCTGGCTGTGACAGACCGATCGATCTATTTTAGCCCAACCGTGCTATTATAGATCGATTGGTGGTTCACTCAGACCTGTTGAAGATTATAGTGCGAATGCATAAAAATATATCTTTGCGATAAATCACAAACCATTGCGATTAATCGCAAACCTTTGTGATCAATCGAAAGCCTTTGCACTAAATCGCATATATTTATTAAAAGTAGTTTGATATTCGCAAAGGTTTGCGATTTATCGCAAGGTAGTTATTTATTTATCGGGCTATTATAGATCGATTGGTGTTTCACCCAGACCTGTTTAAGATGTTTGATTTATAATGTTTACTTTAATATTATTGTACACAAATTAAGAAATTTGGCCGATTATTTTAGACATTCAGACAAATGTTACTCCACATGAGGGAACAGTTCAGGAAAATCCTGAAATCGAGATATTAGACCTTGAATTAAGTACAAAAACACAATTAAGGTTCTATACTAATAAAAGTAATATAATTCGGATTATTTCATTTTGTACTCTGCAAGGGAGTCCATGTAACTGATAACATGATCCCGATGAACCTCGATCGTGGTTTTGTACTTAATTCGCCGTAGCATCATTTGGAATCTAACATGCCACATTGTTAAATTTGCCGTAGGCCATTTTTCGTAATTTCGAGTGCTTGGTATCTGGACAGGTTCTCCACATAGTACCTATATATTTGGCTCTCTGAAGTACCAAATTGCTATGTACTATGCTGCTATGCATAGTACCTAAATACTTCAGAGTACCTGTCTTGACATTTGGTACTTCAGATAATATAATGAGCGTGTCAAGAAAGCGTGTGTGCGTGTATTTCTTGGCACTTCATATCGTGTGCGTCATGATATCGGTGACATAACGACGGGGTGGGTATTATATGCATAATGCCTGGATAGGTACTCCACATAACCTAAATATAGGAACTCCAGATAACCTAAATATTGGTACTCCACCGAACCTATATATAGGTACTCCGGGGAACCTATATATATAGGTACTCCAGAATATCTAAATATTTGGTAGGTACTCTAGAGTACCAACAATTAGGTCCTCCCCCTGGGACAAAGCTTATTACCTTCGTAGGAACTCCAGAGTACCTATTGTTTTAAGAGTGTAGCTTCATTCTGCAAAATCGGTACACTACCATCTGGAACACCAAATGTCATGTATACCAATATATGATCATACATTGTGTATGGGGCTATATAGCATACATATGCTTCAGTGCAGTACGGTTAAATTATATACATGTGATCTTTCAGATGACGCGGGTTGGGTTTGGGTTGCCGGACATGGAACGGTCGGTGACACCTGGGTGACATGGGACAGTCAGCCGATTCCGTGGCTGAGATGGGCATACAATCAGCCAAACTCGGCCGACACCTCGATCCAATGCCTCGAATTGGGCAGAAAGTATTCATTCAACATGAGTGACGCTCTATGTGATGGTTTTGTGCGTCCATATATATGTCAGATAGATCTGTGTTAATTCTGCTTACACCATCGAGAGTGGACGTTTGAAGATGAGTGTAAGGCCAGAGAATCTGCAGTCTCTATAACCCTTTATATACTAAATGGATTGTCCCATCAGTTATACAGGTATATATGGGAACAGTCTATTGGAGAGTTGTTCAGGTAATACAATCACACGACAGACAAAAAACATACTACAAGAGCAGAATAATTCATATTCATCGGTGGGAAATGTTGAATTTATTATCTGAATATATCCTTAGGGAATTATACTCATCACTGAGTATTATGTGTAGAAAGGGTTACAAGCCAACGATAATATTCTTCAGTGTGGAGACAAATGTAAAAAAAAAAACCACTGGCACGTGTATACTTTCCTGGAGACAAATGTAAAAGAAACTAGCACCTTGTATACGTTTGTGTTTGAAGCAAGGGATTTATATATTATTTTCAAAATGGTCCGGATGGGCTTGCTAAATAATTGGACTCGATTCCATTGTTTAATAACACGTGATCCCTCTAAATCCAAGACGGCTGCCATCATAAGCAAAAAAAACTAGTTTAAATATTATGTTTGAACGTGTTCAGGCTGAAACGTTCATGTAAGGCACAATTGATAAAATGCCTCTCGTAAATCACATCCAAATTGGACGAACTACACCAACCAGTTGATACCATGTACTTAGATTTTAGAAAAGCTTTTGACTCAGTTCCCAGTGAAAGACTTGTAAAGAAGCTCGGAACCTGTGGTTTGTTCTGACTGGAAGGATGCTACATGCGGTTTGCGCGCATATGCACACCATAGCATTGACGCTTATGGTGTAAATTGTTATATTTATGCTGAGAAGGTAGACAGACATTGTTGTTCCAAGAATCGTAGTTTCAAACGGAAGAGCCGCATAATCTGGGCCGACTTCTATTCTGTTATCCCTCTGTGATAAACCATGTCTGTACTAAAGGGATTCTCCCACCCCGTTATAAAGGTGTATATTGGAATAGGCCATTATAAATTTGGAAGGGTGTTCGGGATATATAAGGTGACGACAGACAATACAAGAGCAGGATTCATATTCATAGGTGGGAAATGTTCAGATAATAAGTTCAACAAACAACGTTTGTATAACTTATTATCTGAGCATTTCATAAGGGAACTACTCGTCAATGAGTATTTAGTATACAAAGAGTTAAAAGGACAGACCCAGTCTGAAATACTATAAGATGGATCAAAGTTAGTGATATGACCATTGATAATTTGTATATGAGTACATCCCATTTGCTAATATTTCTTGTGTGGTATTAGATATGAGGCAAAACCTACCATTTTTGTTTGTATATTGACATGATATATTGAATTTTGAATTATTTTATTGTATTTGTAATTAAGAATATCGACAACAAAAGTATTGTATTTGTTATAAAAACAACTAGAAAAAGTATTTGTATTGTATGTGCAACAATACCATTTTAAAGTACTCGTATTTTAATCAGATATATTGGATATGTAATCGCGCCATCCTTGATATATAAGATGTTTAGTGAAACCTTCTGCTGCGGCCTTTTCTTATTGATCTACAGAGTCCATTACAATAATTATCACATAACAATGTACCAACTTAAATGGGGTACTGTACACTAAATCCGGTCATTTATTGGACCCTCTCATTTTATACTCACTAATCCATGGCTCAGATTCATTCATTTGTTGTATATATTCTGTTGACTATAAAAGGAGATGGTCCCATAAATGGCCTGATCTAGTGTACAGTACCCCTTTAATTATCACTGCCAAGATAAGGAAAATGCAAAATAATGCAAGCATCATCACTCGTAGCACACATACTGGTATCGTGAAATCTACAACATGATCCATAAGTTATACGAAGATAACAATAACATCTCTGAATTTAAAACGCTCTTTGTTATACACCGCTTTTTGTGCGACGCAATCTTTATAAGCGAGATCGGTGCATTTTTTTCTAAACTGACACACAAAAAAATGTGTTACGGACTATTATAGATACTTAAATTATAGGGAACAGAAGAAGTAGCATGCCTTGAAAACTGACAACACAGGATCGTTTACAGCAAAAGTCCCTTCTTAAAGAAATGAACAGTAAAATATAACATTTTACCATACATAGTTCATAATAACTGAATATTTACTGGTAGTATTGTCACACAATTGCACTGTAGAAAAACAAATTATGGTAATATATATTGTTTTCACATCAGCACATGCAGGATTCGCGCTGTCGGTAGCCAATTTAGCCAATCTTTTTCGAATTTGGCTAATAAAAATGTCATTTGGCTAAACTTTTGGCTAAATTTGTTTTACCCCAAATGGAGACGGAAAGCTTTTTTTCTTGATTAGGCAGTCTGTAAGATCATTTAGATAAATTACCTAAATGCTTTGTTCCTTACATACGAGCAGTTCTTAACTCAATGGTTACGTAATGTGCCATTAAGTGCGTCCCGTCTAATAACCTGGCACAAAAGGTTTGAATACAATAGATATTCAACAGTTATCACCTTACTATAATAAGGGTACGTTCATACGCTGGCAATATTGCACTGCAAAATGCAAAAATTCCAGCTGCAAAGGTTTTTTTGTTTTGTTTTGTTATCTGGCATTTTTGCCAGCTACCGACTAGCTCGTGCTGGGTCGTGGCTGGTCGTCAACAATCAACGGTGATATATGACAACGGCGTATACCTCTCTGCCGGTGGCCACAAAACAAGGCCACTAACAATAATTGATTGTGTCTCTACCGTCCTTGATACGATCGAACAGCTCATCAATCACACAAAACGGCTGTCGTTCATTGATCACTACTAACGCTGATTTGTTGACAGCGGGCAGAAATTAATCCGTTTTGGCAAGTTTGCAGCTGGCATTTTTGCAGTTTGCAGTGCAATGTTGCCAGCGTATGAACGTACCCTAAGCAATAGTTAGGGACCGTCGCGGTGTCATCGACATAGAGTTATTACAATTGGTTTAGCGGATTTGTGTGATTATAATTATATCGAATTTTAGTTTCATGTTTGCGATAGCCGTATTCTATATTAATGTTTTATGAATTTATATGCCTGTGTGATACCTATGGTCGTATAATATTGTTTATAAATTTGTTTTTGTGTTGTTTTAATTATGTTTTTATTCTGAGTAACAAATCAAGTTTAAAAAAAATATATTAGTCACTAATTGTGAACCGCCCAGAAAATGAGGATTTAATTTGGCTAAAGTTTATTTTAATTTCGCCAAAAACCAGTTGGCCAAAGTTTTTTTTATTTGGCTAATAAAATTTTCATTTTAGCTAAACTTTGGCCACAAGATATTTCGGTCCAGCGCGAACACTGAGCACATGTTTACCTCGGAGATAGGCAACATGGAATTGGAAACTGGTAATTAGGGTATACGGTTTCAATTTTCTTCAGAAAAATTATCTAAATGTCTATTATTTAGCCACAAGGCACATATTAAGGATGATTATTTCAATGTTTCGATACATTGACAATTATCGCTATTTCCCCAAAAATAAGTATATATAGTTCTTAATGCCACTTGGTGGTTTGCGCTCCAAATTACAAATAATAATATTCGCCTTTTAATGTTTCCCGGTTTATATTTGGACTACCCTTCTACGTGCATTATATGTTCCAGAAAGACTCACTGAAGTCATAAAAGACACAACTTTGAACACACTGATTGAATCCCAAACAAAAACAGCCATTTACACAACATGGAAGAGTAAAGGACGGTCAGTGTTGGCCTATTCCTGATATGGTAAAAATAAAGAGCTTTGGCAAGTATTTTTCAGAGCATATATATGAAGCCGGTATATCAATATTTTGTGTATTTGTCAACATATCTTATACCTCCTTCCAAATCACGTAAACATAATTTTGAAACTTGAATGATCCATTTTATGTCAATTTACCCCACCCCATTTTGAGAGTCGACATCTGACCACAAGAACGACTGCTAATTTTCTCCCTTTGAACGTCGATATCCGGCCAGCGAAACATATCAGTGGGCTCAAGGGTCCGATTAAATTATTTTCTGGTAAATAGAAATGTACTGATGGTGATTTATGTTGATAAATTGGACAGGGAATCTTTAAAGACCAGTGATTGTTTGAATGCCGAAATTATTCTCGTTTTTCTTACATACCGGGATGAAATAACACACAAGTCAGTTTATTACTTGTTTGCGGACTTTTTGTGTGATCGAAGGACTTTTCAATTCAAAGTATATAATTTATAAAAAAAAATCAGGCCTCGACTTATCTTCAGCGCGGCACAACAAAGAGCGTTTATGGTATTGTAAAACTAAAGCGGTATCTTCTTACTTCTGTCATCTATGCAAACAAAATTAAATAAGCGGGAACATTAATTGCTATGAAAAAGGACGTTTATTTTCAACATATTTATCTCTCCTTCCAGATTACGTGGACATAATTTGAAAGGTCAAAATAAGTCATTTACGTTAACCCTTCCATGACTGGAGCTTCCTTAATTATTTGAGAAAACCCTGTGCCAATGCTTTCTCGGATATATAAGTGAACACATTGGCATAACAATAGTTACCTTGTAACCCAGTGCATTCCCTTATATATGCGAGGCTCCTATGGGATATATTATATAAGAGAACGCCAGCGCAGCTCCCGTCATGAAACGGTTAACAGTGGAACCCGGTGACGGATTGATGTCGGGAATTGTTCTCGATTTTGTTACATCCCGGTCTGGTGATCAAAATAGCTCAATAAATACGCGAAATACCCTTATATGCAGGCTTTATATGCCACATACATATTTATTTCAAGTGATATGAATTTAAAGAAGTCTGGTCACAAATTTGCTTGAGAATAACATAGTTATAGGTCGTCATCTGCATGACGCCTATTCTTGATACTGCAAAACGTATAGAGCTTTTATCTAACGTATATGCGAAATGTGATAACGACTGTAAATTGCTTTTACACTAGAAAGTTAGTTTTCATAGTTCTCTTGATAATGAAATCACACACGCTGGCGTTCTATATATGTTCATAGCACAATTCATGACACATCGGTTGCGTTTATTTATTTATTTTTGCGAAACTATTTGTTTTATTCATCACATGCATCAGTGTTGGTCTAAACGTAGCTACATCATGGGATGTGGCGACATGGGGTGTGCTGATGATGTCTCACCATGGTTGTAATTACGTGCTTGAATATAATAACGATAATTGGGCAGATTTCTGAGTAATAACAGTGATAGCAGGTTGAAATTATCCCGAGAGTTCGGATTTCCACCCAAGAGCGGGTGTAAATTATGTCGTTTTGGAACAAGATTCTAACATTTTCCTACTTTAGACTGCAATAGAACGCCGGTTGGAAATGTCCAACCTTATATAAGGGGTTTTATGTTGGACATTTCTAATTAGCTTGAAAGTTTGAGGTATCAGTTGGAAATTCCAAATCAAAATGGTTTGAAGCAGTTCAACCAGATCTGAAAAGTTGGGTCGACAATGGCTGCAGTTGGAAATTCTAGGTTGGACATATACCCCCAGCAGAACATCCAGTCACGATGAGAGAATTTAAATACGGTAGTTGGAAATGGGTCGGATTAAAATGAAGTTCATCCAGATCTGAAAAGTTTGATCTACAATGGCTGAAGTTGGAAGTTCTAAGTTTGACACATATCCTCACAACAGACATCCTCTTACCACGTCTATGGCTACATTGCATATCGCTATCGTACGTTGTTTTATATAAACATGTTGTCGATTGCCTTACTATAACTTACTATTCGTTTAATCGTCAATTTATTTCCAGATCTGGATTATAAACAGATTTAGCTCTGACTGCGATGATGTATTTGTGGTTCCATGCCACCGTTTACAAGATTAAAATAAAAATATAATTAAACATCAACTATTAGCAACATTATTTTGGTTTCCCTCTAAGAGATCGAAACTATAAAGAATCAATGCGAACATAAAATCGAAATCAAACACAATACACTCTAATTCGCGTTGGATAAAATTTTACCCAACACAATAGCACCACGCGAATGTTGGGTAAATTTTTCCCAAAGTTGTGTAATGTTTTTACTCAATGCAAGGTAACAAATGTACCCAATATTAATTTCACCCAAATGTTCGGGTACAAAATAACGCACAACGCAGAAGGGAAATTAATATTTGGTAAATTGTTACCCTGCGTTGAGTAAAAACATTTCCCAACATTGGATAACATTTACCCAACGTGTTCGCGTGGTACTTTATGCACCATTGTGATGGGTAACATTTTACACAACGCGATTTAGAATGTAGTGTCTTCCGTGTAGCACATATCATTTGAAGCATTTTATTTTATACACTAGACCCAAGAGAAAAGAAAAATGGTTTCCTAAAAATTGGTTTGGAACCATGAATATGTCATCTGTATTAGTATAGTTTTCGGTGCATGTAGGGACCAATGCTGGCCATATAGGCACCCAATCTTACAGAACGGTGTGCGCCCATGCATATGACACATCCCGGGCTGCACTATTGCATCAGAAATTATTTCGCCATACGATGCACGAGAATAAGTATAATTTATTAGTCGGACAGTCGTACTTAGCATGCTGACGAGATCATCCTAGTAATATTAAGTTTATAGTTTGTTTTGCTACACTGCACCGGTCATGATATATGCATGAAAACTACCTTTAGTAACGAGCCGTTGACAACCTGGCCAATAACATCCACGGTTTGATTTGACACCAACTTAACCCTTCTATACTAAATGGATTTTCCCATTAAGTTATAAAAGAATACATTGAATGATCTTATCATTAATTTGGAGGGTAATGTTCAGATCATAAGTTCAACAAACGGATGCAGGACGTTTCGGCACCTGGACGTCTCGGCACCTGGTTTTCTGGGCATTTCGGTACCTGGATTTTCGGCACTTGGTTGTTTCGGCCCAGGTGCTTGAACGTTTCGTCACTTCGTCGAAGACGTTTCGGCACTAGTTTCTTTTTCTTTTCTTTCATATATAATATTGTCTTTGTTTTCTCTATGTGTTTGTTTTTGTTACCATGTTACATGTTTTATAACATTTTATTGAAATAATGAATAAAAAAAAAAATTATTCTTCACTCATAATTTCGTTGGTCCGAAATTAGCAGGTGCCGAAAAGCCAAAAGAGCTGAAAAATCAGGTGCCGAAATTAACGTCCAGGAGCCGAGCGGCAAATCCAGGTGCCGAAACGTCCAGCATTAAAAACTACCTGCACGTACCATGATTTGTATAAGACAGCCATTGCGAAAACCACAAAAGCGTCCATCAGCTAGTTTTACGTTGAGAACAAGTACAAACAATAATAATAGAGAACGCTCTTGAGTGTCTACTCCGTGTGGTAACCGAGAGTATGGACGCTCATTCTGAGAGGCGACCCTTTTGATAGCCTGACAAAATTTCACAAACTCTAAAAGTGTCGCATTCTAAAGTGGAAATCTGATATAAAAACCTCTTGAGGCTCCGATTGAAGTGTTTCTTAGCTCAATCTACATGTTATTATATCCTCATGCCGAAGGAAATAGTTGGTATTCTGGATTATATGTGTCCTAACTTCCGTCTGTCCGTCTGTCAATCTAGCTGTCTTTCCGCCCGTCCGTCCGAGCAGATATCTCAGTCACCGGTAGTCCGATACCAATGCCATTTTGGTTTGGATATTCACCACAATGCTGACATTCAGATGAGTGCTCAATCATTTTGTTCGGTCCTCAGTTTTAGAGTTATTCGTCTTTGTTTATCTAGAAATGTTTCTAAATGTTTGCCGGTGGTGTTTGCACCGGAAGACAGCCCATCTCTTGTTATGTTCCGGTATAGAAAACGTACGAACGGTAGTGTCATGGTGTTAAATCTGACCTGGACCTTTAAGTGATATATTTGGATGAGGCATTGATTAATATCTATACAAATGAGAGGTGTGAACAAAACTAGGGTACGTTCACACAGTTGGGAAAATTGGCTGGAAATGATCACGAATTTCTTCATAGATGGTCAGCTACTGGATACTTCTGAATGCTACATACTATAATTACATATTGTATCTCACGTGACTTTGTTATTGAAATCAAGCTTTCCGATTGGTTGGCTACTCGACTCTATTAGTCGTAGTTGTATACTACGCCTTCAAGTCTCTCCCATCGTGCACTATGCATATGTAGTTTTGACTACTAAAAATAGTAACGAACACTACATCAAACTTTGTTCTGAAACTACTTGTTATTTCGCCGCTGATCCAAATTAAAGCTTCAGTAAGGCGAACATCAATTGTCTGAACTTAGTAAAAGTTGAAAATAGTAGTTTCCTACTGCTAAATCAAAATTACAAAGGTAAATTATAATGAGGTTTAGAGAGACTTACATTCAGTAAATTATAATGATGTTTAGAGAGACTTACATTCAGTAAATTATAATGAGGTTTAGAGAGACTTACATTCAGTAAATTATAATGAGGTTTTAAGAGACTTACATTCAGTAAATTATAATGAGGTTTGTAATTTCTGCATTTGTTCGATACAATATAATAATTAGAGCATGACTTGTCGTGAAATACGCCGATATAGTGCATAGTGCGGTTGTGTAGTTCACTCCGCTTCGCGTCGTGAACTACACAACCTCACTATGCACTATATCGGCGTATTTCACTCCAAGCCATGCTCTATTTATTAAATAGTACGTGTTTCGGTTGTTTTAATGCTTATTAGAGCAATGGAATGTCATGAATTATTGCACGAATGATTCTTGCCATATATGTGAAGGCTGATTTTGGCTAATGGTCAACTGAACACGTATGAATAATTGTGGAATAAAAAGATATTAATACGCACGTAGTTAATTGTTGTGCATGTGCATTTTATAATCAGTTTTCCGTGCATTTCCTGGCACATACTATATAATAGTTTGCCACGTGTGAACAGACACTTGAATGGAAACATAGGAACATTTCGTTGCAGCTGTCCATATACATGCAGCTTTGTAGATTTTTTTTATTCTGATATTGAAAATCGACATTGTCATTCAAATATAGTACAGTAGTAGTTTCAGATGAACGAGTAGCAAATTCTGAACACACGAAATAATGGGAACATATTCATTTTAATTGCGTATATATGATTTTAATATTTAGTTATATTTATGTCGAGAAGGGATAATGACATAGTTGTTTCAAGAATCGTAGTTTCGTAAGGAAGAGAAACACATTCTGGATTGGCAAACTCCTATCTTGTGATCGACTCTCTTTTACTAAAAGATCCACGGTCCGCTTTCAAACCATTAAACTACCATTCTGTATAGCGTTGACTATTTAATAACTTTTCCTAACATCGATTAGCAGCTGTTAGCCTGCTCATTAATATTCATCGTGGTTCTTTTGGGAAGCATGTCACACTGTTGATTAAGTTAGGGTTAAGGCACGATCCCACATAATGCAATCAACGGGAAATGTGCCGTTGAGCGTGTTTTTGACCACGACGCACAATCCGTGCGCTGGCTGCGATTGGACAAAATAGCCGGTTAGCTACGCCCAACATCGTGATTAACATGAACTGATCGCCGTTGAATGTAAATAGATATATGTCCGAAACAATACAAACTGGTCCCACTTTGAAGCGCCCGTGCGTTTTGTCTGTTATGTCATTGAGTTGCGTGTGCCGAACAATGGGACAATCACTGAACCATTCCTTCGCCAGCCTTGGGAATTGGTCTGCTTTACCAAAAATCAGGGAACGATTGTAACAATGGGTTTGTGCTCTAACACTTGTTATACATGTATGTATAATTGTTGTGCCATTTATGTGGTCTGTCTGCCATTTGTGATATTGTGATGATAATAAAATGGTTTATATTTAATAGTTTGTTTTAATAATTTATTCTCAAACCAAATATATATGGTAATAGAGACACAATATATCAACACCCCCCCCCCCATTTTATTTTCATATAAAATATTCATGTATAATTATGCATTTTTTCATTAAACCGAAGTAACTATATTCATATGGGGTGGGCGATGCCGAAAGCTATTAGTTCGCATGCGCCAGCATACATGTAATACGTGTATTTCATATAGACGTGAGTGTTCGGAGTAATTTCCATTAATAGTTCAAAATTATATCAATGTAGCTAGATAGTGTCGTTCTAGTGTGACCAAAATGTATGAATATACATCCACTCACATTTAAATGTATAATGATTGTATTAGTTCTTGAAATAACTCACTTATATCTACCTTTAACGTAGTGACGACCCCTCCCCCAGACACCATCCCATCAATATATTCATTTGACCCAGTTCGCAGTCGGTGGGAGAGATGTTTTCAGTGCACGTGCTAAGCGTTCAAAAACAATTCGTGGCGACACCGATGGACGCATCTTGATATAAACAGTTCAGATCTCTTTAGGTCAGTGTCGCGAAGTTCGACTTGCGTTAAGATTGTGTGTTTTCGTTATCTACATGAATTATTGCCTTTCATCCATTGACCTTATTGGTGCGTGGATATATTAGCACCCTGGCACTTGGCAACTGAGAACAACCTCCCAACTGTACATAATAAGACTGGTGAGTATGACTTGTTACTGTATAGTCGACAACTATGACGTCAACTTTGAAACATATATGATACAGTCACGAACAAAACATGTATAACAAAAATAAAATATGAATAGATCGGGCGACCCCAATATTGCCACGAACTATTGTTTTATCAGTATATGATTATATAAACGACTTGTTTATTTCATGTTGAAAGTTATAAATAATGGTTTTCTAAGAATCTTTCATTAGGGCACTGGAAATACAGGAAATAAGTTTGCACAAGTTTCGTAAAACTTTTGGCCTATTGTTATTCATCAATTGATTCATTTTCACCATTGTCGGTCTAGTATAGTAATATGGTGCGATAGATTTGCGTCTCTGCGACTCGAATTTATCGCAAATAAGCAACACGTGAAGCTCATCAACAATTTCGCCGGAGTAACAAAAGCGACACGAAGAAGGGTTTTCATCAGCCCAATATCCCGTCTCAATTGGTAATCTGTGGTTTCTCGTTCTGAATTTGAGAAGTTTATGTGCATATTGACTGCTTAGACGGTTAGCTTTCATACCCAAAAGAGTGTTTAATGCTTTTATACAATTTACATTTACGTGATGTTTAATGTGGTCCACCATTCTTGTGTGAATTTGTCTTGAACCGCAGTCTGCATAACCGTATTGAAGGCCTTAATTGAACTTACATCATGTGTTTCCCAAATATGGCTATGTCCGAGTGCATTCAGCAGGTTATTAACATAATTTATCCATATCGATTTGATACGGAGCTGTCTGTTCTGACTGCATCGCGTACATAATGACCAATAGAGTAGATAACTCACAGTTGTTGGCCATTATATATAAGTAGTAGCCCTAGAGTAAGAATAATAGGAAAGTTGGGAAACAACACGCTAAAAAAAAAATTAAAAACCCACCCACCTCCCCTGTTGCACTCGAAATCTCATCAAACCGAATACGCTTCGGACATGAATAACTACGTATGCAAAACTATCGAATATCGATAATCACACTTACCATACATTTCTTGAGAGGTATATCCAGAAAAACTACTTTTATCAGGTGAACATAATCAAAATCACGATAAAATTTGGCTCGACACAACATCATTAGCACGGAAATGTTAGGATCGATAACTCTTTCGAAAAGTCGGGTTGGCGATTACCGCAATACGATAGGGGGAGGTGCAACAGTGGAGGTGGGTGAGTTTTAAAATTTTTGTTTAACATGTTGTTTCCCAACTTTCCTATTATTCTTACTCTAGGGCTACTACTTATATATAATGGCCAACAACTGTGAGATAACTTATTTTCTGGCGTTTGCCGCTGATGAGCTTCGCCCAAAATTTCAAGATTCGTAGTTCGATTTTGGTTTTTATCGGATATAGTCCTAGCTCACCATACACGAATGCCGTTGATGTACTAGTTTTCATCTTCATGACATATTTCAAAAACCACAGTTCTGTTCTCTGGATAACATCATTGTTGTAAATACCCCAGATTTCTGATCCATACAATATCGACTCCAACTTTGTTGTATATGTAACAGCGATGATTCTATCACATATGAGTATCATTGAACCTCTTTTCGTTTTACATTCTCTCTTAAACCAGCCCGGAAAATCCATTTATTTTAAGGAAAAATCACCAAAGAACTACATAATGTCTGAAAAGATGAATCAGTATTGAGTATATATGTCTGCCAGGTTATTGGAAATGTGGTTGAGTAATATTTATGTTGTTTGGTCATTTACCTGGTAAAAACATTAGTGCCGTGATTAGTTTGTACTTAATTATGCTATTATAAGGTCATGACTTGGCGTTGTGTGTTTTGTTAGATTATCGTGTTTCATGACGACGAATGGTTTGATTTCCACTAATAGATACAAAGTATGGCCACATGGCGATCTTAATTTAACCTTGACATAATCTCAGAGTTATCTCCCACTTCAAGTAGCTGATAAACGATCGCGAACTTATTACTTTATGGTGTATTTCAGAGTTTTGTTGAAAATCAAAACCGTAATCGTAACAACGGATAGGTAAAAACGATTACGAATAGAAAGAAGACGCATTCTCGTGACGTACTACCCTATTCTTAATAATTACCTGTTGTCGTTCACTGGGCGAAAGGTGTCTCTTCTTCTACATTTACGTGGAAAATACGTGTTATATTCGATTTCAAAAATACGTGCAATTCACGGTTCATTTATATTCGAAATAACACATTTATGGATGCGTAAAATTTCAAACATACATGCAATTTACGCCTCATTTATATTCGAAATAACACATTTATGGATGCATTAGTGTGTGTACACTACACCCGGCCATTTGTGGGACCACATCCTTTTATACTAAACAGAATATATACAATTGTATGGATTTTTCAACGTTTCAAGGGTTTGTGATTTATAACTGGAACTGCAGCTTATATATCGATGCCGCACATTGCAATCATATTTTAGATTTGCATGGTAATGCAACCCGAACAATATAGATGAAGCAGGATATAAAGTTCGGAATAATTGAACCACTTGCAGTTAAATGCATGGATGGCCTTTGCTACAGGTTATAATTTATAAATCACAGTTACCAAATTATGAAAATTTCTCTAAGAATATACTAATAGTATAGTATAATGATACATGTAGTATGAATGCGATAGTATTCACAAAACACAATTTGTGCGAGCCGAGCGTTTGTTTATATACAGCACGTAAATAGTGAGCAATACGTAAATCAGATCAAGGTTTAAATTGCTATTACATCTTTGGCATCGCCCGTCTAATCTTATAGAGGAGCGGCCAAATCCAAAAAGGGCCTTAGTTTTCGAGATATCCCTACCCTCGATAAAACAACTTTTTCTGGACGGTAAATATATATCATTTATGAAAACGATTCTTGGCCTTACCGGAATTGGTGGCAGCTATGTATGGTAAGACTATTTGTGAAGGTACCCTACCGAAAAATTAGCCTGTTTTCAGGGGTTGACCAGATATACACCATTGGTTAAATGTTAATCACGTCACCAAAAACAGAACGTTCTATTTGTTGTTATGGGGTACATGGTGATACTGGATCAGAACGTTCTTATTTTTTCTTGTTTGTTTGAGATTTCACGACGTCATGGTGGAGAATATAACGTTCTGCGTCAAAAAATCATGACGATTCAGAGAAACTGCCTCACGTCAAATCTGTACAAAACTAGCACGCTGGATTGAGCTTATCCTGTCATATATATTTGGAAGACAGGAGTATTTTCTATTATAATCCTTATAATCCTACAAATATTGCAATAATAGGCAAAAATTTAACCCCCACCCCCCCCCCCCCCCCCCCCCCCACACCCCATTGTCATAAAATGCAAAGTATAGACATCGCCGGGATGGATCCCAGAATGATAGAATAGTGCGTAGTATTTACTTTTGTTTAGTGTGTGGTACACACATAACAAGTGTAAAATGCGAATTTCCAACCATATTCACTATTAGAAGAGTATCAAAATCCAAGATGGCGTCCAATATGGCATTCAGTTCTTATTTTAAGACTTAGTGAAGCGAAATACGAAATATCCGGAAAAGGAAATATAGAATAGCATTTCATATGAAACAATAGTTTTACCAATAATACATTTTATCAATTGGTAAAATAATAGTCAAACATTATTCCGCCGTTCAATGTCATAAAATTAGAACTAAAGTTGCCGCCTGGGATTGGAACCATGAATGATCGCATAATGCGCAGTATTTTGTTTTATTTAATGTAGAATACACATGCAAATTGACCAGAGAAAATTGCCATCCATATTTGTTATTAGAAGAGTATCATAATCCAAGATGGCGTTCAATATGACGGTCAATTTTAATTTAAAAAAAAAGAGAACGGGCATACGACAAATACAGAAAAGGAACGTCCCCAGTGGTATATTATATATCATTGTACTGACTATATAGAATATGTCATATCAAACATTAGATTCAGCATTAATCCATATTATCAATTGATGAAATAATTAGACAAAAAATTAAACCACCCCTGCAGTCACAAACTTCCACACCAATGGGCCACTGGGGATTGTAGTACAGACCAAAAAGAAATGAGAATACATTTTGGATTTCATTTGTGCTGAATACGATAAAGAAACAAAAGTTTGAAGTCACACCCACTGTTGCGCCATAATGGCGGCCAACATTGCAGTTAAGTTTAATGTCAACACTTTGTGAACAACTAATACGATATGCGGACAAAGAAGGTCTCATATGGTATAACTTATGCGATGTATTAGCTAGAATGTGTGTTTCCATTATTGAAAGGCAATTTATTGTTTTCGTGATGACGGAGACCAAAATATGGTGGTCAAGTATATAAAGAAAATCAGATGAGCTTTGTCATGTCTCGAATTTATAACACTTCGTGAAAACAAATACGGGAAAACAGGACAAATGACGTATCCAGTGGTATATTTTGTGGCGATTCATTACCTTCATTTCATTACATTAGTCATATGAAATAGTAGTTAACATATCTTTTAATTTGCAAAATAAATGTGCGATATAATTATCTGAGACCAACACTCGCTATCAGAGGGATCTCAAAATACAAGATGGCATCCCATAATATGGATGTCACTTCAATTTTGCGAAGACGTACAACAGCCAGAGAAGAGACGTCCTTTTGTGATGTTTTGCGCTGGATTTGTTGTTGAAGTGCCAGATGTTTTCAACAACCGTTCAAATGGTTTGTTTGTTAGCTCTAGTGCCGGAAAGTTCAGTTTTCAATAATAATATTTTGGAACTTATAGTTTCACTTTGGAACTTATAGTTTCACTTTGTCGGCCTTGAAATTTGAGAATAATTCATCAATCTTTTAGGCGAAAATACCGTTAGAAAATGGAAGATAATATCTAAACGGCCAGTAAGGCCCCTATATTCCTCTTTCGGGGCAAATATTTTTAATAATTTTATAAAATATGCAAACAAAACTTGTTCATGCAATTTCACTTTTTTGTTAACCAGAGCTTTGGTTTAATTTACATTCAATTTTTTTTAATATCTTTGGCTTTAGGAGCATGTTGTTCCTACATATGATGAAGTATAGCTAACATTTGCTGGAACAAAGTTTTTTATTTTTGCCCTGGAGCATTTTTCCCAATTACACATTTCGAGGTGGTATTAATCAATACAAAATGGCGGCCGTCGCCAAACAATAATTTTGGACTCGGCTGACGCTTGGGTTATGAATAAATTATCTATTTTAGGTAAGTTCAATCTATTTTAAGATTGGGCTGAAAAAGTCGATTAGTATATCTCATATCCGCATACGTATACCCTAGGTCGCTTCGCTTCCGCGGCTTCGCCGCGGGAGAACGGGCGCTATAACAGAAGACTAATTGACAATACCTTCACCACAAATGAGAGAGACAAACTATTGACAGTTCTGTTGGGTATAGGATCACATATAATCATATATACTCGCCCATATAA
The DNA here is from genome assembly GCA_032622095.1 of Siphonodentalium dalli. NCBI lineage: Eukaryota > Metazoa > Mollusca > Scaphopoda > Gadilida > Siphonodentaliidae > Siphonodentalium > Siphonodentalium dalli. The sequence continues at coordinate 93,200,846 of CP136068.1, forward strand.
TTGACCCAATGAAACTAGACAACTACTGTCGCGAGTTTCTGCTCGCGTTAATCGGACATTGCTCAATCGAGCTTCCACAATTTGTCTACGTAATTTGGAAGAATGTATAAGATATGTTACAAAATACACGAAATGTGTTTATGTGTATATATACACACAACGGCCTCATGTGCTCTGAACAATACTTGCCATGGTCACAGCCATTTTGCAGCTGTTTTCATTTTTCAAACAGAAGTGAAACAAACGCTCTTTATTTTAAGTTCTTAACTAATTCATTATTATAAAATTTTAATAAACTCTTGTCCAAGAAATGTCGACGAGCAATTCTGTTTCATAGTTACTTTGGATGGTAAACGCATCTCTAATCTCTAATCTCAATTCCATTCAACTGATATAAAATTAAAATTACTTGCGCACTGCCAATTATTCTGCTGATTTGTCACCATGCTTAATTAAGGTGCCACTTATGTAACACTAATGTAGTAAATGTTGTTCTCGCACCTCAGTTCATTCAGAGATACACACTATACACCGAACAGTAAACAACCGGAAATACGTTATTGTTTTATGCAAGAATTATATCTGCTTCCTCGTTGGGTTTTACAATATGTTGTGCAACATTGTGTACGCTAGCGAGACATGCTGGAGCTTAAGAAAATGTGCTAAAACGGATTATGGTCTTTGGCATATAGGTTTGCTTGCTATATAAATTAGAAAACACAGTATTACTATATGCCATAGGGTGAAGGGAATAGCACAATGCGTTCCGACCATCCTACCCGGCCTGCGGACCTAAACTACCCAATCATCATTACTATATACCCGACTTAAAGCACGGTCGCATGTTTATCATATCTCAGTTTACTTGGTGTTTATTCAGAATTTAAAAAACTACTATGACTAAGATCGCTCTGTTTGGCAGCAGTTACGTGGACCGCTTACGAGTGTTCATCAGCTCCCACAGCTATTTCAAAGACCGAGAGACATACTTCAAATGTTTTGGTGAAGAGGGTATGAAGTTACAAGGTTAGTACATTACGCAAAAAAAGCAAGTTTTGATCACCATAATTCGTATGTACGGATGCCGCAAAAATATATATATATATATAAAAACATCTGATCATTTTAAAGTTGAAAACGAGCACTCATATCACCACTGATAACGCTCTTTATTATTTAGCAGATATCGGGTGAAGGAGACGTTGGGTGTTCTTTATTATAAAAGACGATCATTGTGCTGTTTGATAGGCTGACAAATATTCAAAACGTGCTAACACACGATCTTTTTAAAGTAGATATTTGGCCATCAAATGCATTATACCCCTTCAGCAGTACGTATTACATAGATAAAACAAATCAGAATGTGGTATCACGGCTGTTAAATATATATCTGAGTCTATGTTGTACGGTATGCGGCAGACATAATTATATTAATATGCCTTCAGTAAAATCTTGAATTATTTATAAACATTTAGAACCTGTTAATACAATTTTTTTTAATCAGATATCTGGCCGTCAAAACCCGATTTATGTGCTTCCTTTTTGGTGAGATGAAACCATTGTGCACGTTTCACTGACGAGCAGGGGCGAGACACACATTCAGTTAGTGGATAGCTATGCAACGTCATTGAGTTGATTCGATGTGCATAAAGTAGTACATATACGCGTTTTTCCAAGTATGATGTCAATATAAAATCGTGCAAAATAGGATTAAATAATAGAAATTGCCGCAATAGAATTTGAGCATTCTTCTAAAGAATCTCTTGATACTTGGCGTGTGGCCCACCTTGAGAACATGCAGGTCATCGTCTAGTTTGAGTGAATTTTTCCAGAATTTAAATTCGTTGATTTTCAAAACGTCAACGTCCCAAAAATCCACATGGAATCGGCAGAAGTGGGATCGGCGACCTTTTATTTCAAATTATCAGTTAGCCACTCAGGATTCACAGAGAATAAGGATAACATTTTGTTAGCTATTGGAGACTGGTGGCGTGGTTTTGGTTACAGTGATGTACATAGGGTACGGAGTGACATCTAGCGGATGTGGGAGGAATATATAGGAGAGAATAAAATAGACACTGCATGGGCCCTGATTGGTCAATTAGACCGGCCCCCAGATGAGGGTAGTGTCACACGAAAGGGTAGAAATTTTGACGCTATCTCCAATTATCCTTGCCCCATGGGGGTTCCAAAACACTGAGGTATCCAGGGCGGAGCAGGTGAAAAATATATTGTTTTGACCTTTTTGGTGTTTTTGACCTGCAAATTTCAGTATAATCAGGAAAACCAATAAAGTAAGACAAATGTTGAAAAAAATGTACTTGAATATCAGATACTTATTCTATCTGGGTTGCTTAACATTTATGATGTGCAAAAAGTTATATTTTCCAACAATTTTTGTGAAATATTCACGAAAATGCCAGAAAAATGCATAAATTCCAGAAGATTTCCTATACAATTTTCATTTTTTTGGTGTATAGCTTTCATTGGTGCATCAGTATTAATATCAACATCACAAGCAATGATATCCAAGAAGCCGAGATATTTCCAAAAACTTAACCCACCCCCCCCCCCCTAAAACTGATTTTATAACTGAAAATACCTATTAAGTCAGAATAGCCAGTTTTCATTCCTTTTTTTAACCAATTCAGACTCTTATCATATATCATGGAATTAGCATGTATCTGAGGAGGTTTATGTTATGATAGAGTCTATTATGTTTAAATATTGATTTTTTGGGGGTAAATTAGCTAAAATCTTGATTATTTTTAAGTGAAAAATGTTTGAAAAATTCCCATGATACAGCTGCACAACATGAACCACAATAAGCATAAATTCTTCCCCAATATCAGACATGAAATGCTATAATCATGTACCAGACCAGGATTAAGAAATAAAGTAAAACTTATCCCTACCCCAAGATAGTATTCTCAAAGCTTTCAATGTTATGCTATACTAAACTCGAAAGGTCGTTCATACTAGTTGATATAATTCATATCATAAATCGCAATAGTTCTGCCCACGGATCATGTAATCTCATCTTCACTATCACTGTCAATTACATCAAATGTGATGGTATCAGTCAATAGAATTTTTGTGCAACATCTTACGGAAAGAATGGTTCAAACAACTCAGACTGCCTATCGGCCGTCCATCTATGAATTGCTACACCGGGAGTGGTTGATTTGGCAATGGTTGCAAGTCTCTACTGTTTTGCTATCACGTTGGCTTGTTTTGAGTGTAGAATTAAAGATTCTCACTTGGTGGAAGTGCAGAAAGATCAACTACCTTTTGCTGATTCTCGAACTTCTGCTGGAACTTTACCCACCTAGCTTAATTCACTTTTCTCGAATTTGGACCATACATGTATAAGGCACATGTTAACTCCTTGATTGTATTAAGCGTGTCACTGTCCAAATCCCAATTCGTTCCTAAATAAGCCATGACTTCCATATATCTTGATGGTCTTTCCAGCAACTTCCAGAAGTGGTTTTTTCCTTTTCGGAACAACGATGAAAGGTAATTATTATCTGTGAAGGAATGGAACCCAACAACTGCATTCTTCTGTATATTTGGCTGCCAAAATGTGGAAATGGTAGATATTGACACAGCGTGTCCCGCAATCGCTTAGAAGTTGTGGTTGATGTATAAAATTGGCTATTCTGCCTTCTATACATTGAACAATAACATGTCTGATGCACCTTAGTAAATTTATACTATTGTCACCACTGACATTACCAGAAGTATTGGATTTTTCTCTCACAAACTTGATATAAATAATGGCAAACAAATTTCAAGTAAAATTGTAACTATGTTTGGTATGAAAGGTGTTTATTGTTTTGATCTACCTTAAATGTGTCACACTAATGTGTTTATAAACCAAATTACTCAAAATGGCTTCCAAAATGGCAACCATTTTTCACATATATTCTCTGCGTTTCCGAAAATGTAGCAAATTGTGACTCACTTCGTTATTTTACATGTTAGCTAATCAACTGACAACTAAATGTTCTATTCTGGTTGTCCCATTTCCTTATGGGGCTTAACAAATTAATTTTAAAGTTGCCTTACCCCCCCCCCCCCCCCCACCCCGAGAATCTCTTTTTGGATACTGGCTATATATTTTTTAAATAAATGGGCAGAACTTGGAAATGGAACTGAACTGGATCATAATCTGTGGCTATGCTGGCCTATTAGGATAAAAATTGATCAACATGATACAGGGAACCAGGGAGTTACCGTGTGGTCATAGGTGAGGTGAATATGTATAATGGGAGTTATTGTATGGTCATGAATGATGCGTACATGGTTAGCTATATGGTCATGAATGGGGTGGCCATGGTGATATATATAGGTATGCAAGGAGTCAGTGTATGGGCATGTGTGAGGTGAATAGGTATACAGGGAGTGACTGTATGGTTGTATGGTTATGACTACCCAGTACATGTGTACACAATGTGACTCAATGGGCATTGTTGTGGTTTATGTAAATAACGAGAGTACATGTACTAACATGGTCATATGTGTTTTTATGTATATATGGAGTGACTGTATGGCCATGGTGGGATGTACAGGTGTACCTTGTGTGGCTGTATTGTCACAGGTAGGTGTATATGTATACATGTGTTGTCTGTATGATCATGGTGGGTGAATGGATAAATAGATGTGCAGCTATGTGTAATGCGTATATGTGTACATGGAATGGCAGTAGTCATAATGTGTATATGTGTAACTGATATGTGCTGAATTGTCATTGACGAGCATGTGGATGGTCATGTGTGGATGTGTATATGTATATATCGAGTGGCTATATGGCTATTGACATGGCAAATATGTATAGTGAGTGACTCTATGGCCAATAGTGAGGTGAATATGTTTTCAGGGAGTGACTGTATTGCCAATGGTGATGTGAACAGGTATACAAGGAGTGACTGTATGGTCATGCATGTGGTGAATAGGTATTCAGGGAGTGACTATATGGTCATGGGTCAGGTGTAGGAGTTTACCTGGTGTGGCTGTATGGTCATGTGTATGGTATACGGGTATACACAAGAGTGGCCGTATGGTTATGCAGAGGTATGTGTATAAAGTGAGTGGCTATATCACCATTAGTGATGTGCATATGTTTACCTGGAGTCATTCTATGGTCATGGTTGGGGGTATATGTATATCTTGCGTGGCTATTTTGCCTTGGGTTTGGTGAACATGTATACAGCGAGTGATGTATGATCAACGGTGGGGTGAATATAAATAGGTATACAATGATTGACTGTATGATCATGAATGTGTTGAATAGGTACACAGGGGGTGGCTATATGGTCATGGGTCAGGTGTATGCGTATACATAGTGTGCATGTATGAGCATGTGTGGAGTGTACAGATATACACGAGTGTGGATATATATGGTCATGGGTGAGGGATACGTAATAAAGCAAGTGGCTATATGGCCAATGGTGAGATGCATATGTATACATGGAGTGACTCTATGGTCATAGATGGGGTGTATATGTTTATCTTGAATGGCTATTTTGTCCATGGCGAATAGGTATACAGGGAGTGACCGTATGGCCAATGGTGAGATGAATAGGTATACCAGGATTGACTTATGATCAGGAAAGTGGTGAATATGTAAACAGGGAGTGACTATATGGTCATGGGTCAGGTGTATGTGTATATAGTGACATTGGTATTGTGTTTATGTGTATATATGGAGTGACTATGTTACTGGGTTGATTGTACATGTGTATCTTGGGTTGCTAATTTGCTTTCCACAATAACTCAACGATATATTAATCGATAGAGAGGGCATGTCAGAGAGTTCTCCATCTTGATGGTGTTTATGCACGATGGAGGAAACGTTAAATGATTTCCCCCTGATAATAGTTTATACATTTTTATGCTTATGGGCAGGTGATTCAAGTCAGTGATATCGAGATTTCAAATATACAGGAGAATGCACTTATCCAGGGTTCAATTCCTTCACATTCCTTCGCTGGAAAGATGATCAAAATATATGGAAGTCATGGCTTATTTAGGAATGAATTGGATTGTGGACAGTGACAAGCTTACTGCACTCGAGGAGTTAGCATGTGCCTTATGTTCAACTTTCGAGAAAAGTGATTCAAGCTAGGCGGATAATGTTCCAGCAGAAGTTCGAGAATCAGTAGAATGTACTTGATCTTTCTGCACTTCCATCATGTGAGGAATCTTTAATTCTACACTCAAAACGAGCCAACATGATAGCAAAACAGTGGAGACTTGCAACCGTTGCCACATCAACCACTCCCGGTGTAGCACTTCATGGATGGACGGCTGATAGGCAGCCTGAGTTGTAAGATGTTGCACAGAAATTATATTGACTGTTACCATCACATTTGATGTAATTGACAGTGACATTGAAGATGAGATTGCATATTCCGTGGGCAGAACTATTGCAATTTATGATATGAATTCTTTCAACTAGTATGAACGACCTTTCGAGTTTAGTATAGCATAAAATTTAAAGCATTGAGAACACTATCTTGGGGTAGGGTTAAGTTTTACTTTATTTCTTAATTCTGGTCTGGTACATGATTATAGCATTTCATGTCTGATATTGGGGAAGAATTTATGCTCATTGTGGTGCATGTTGTGCAGCTGTATCCGTAAAACTGACAAAGTCATGGGAATTTTTCAGAAATTTTTAACTTAAAAATAATCAAAATTTTAGCTAATTTACCCCAAACAAGAAATTCAATTAATTGAGGAAAAACACCCACTGTCCCGAGTGGTATTGATAAGCTATTGGAGGGTCTTCCACTTCGCATGCAAAATAGCAAAATATTAATTGATGACTGATGTACATGTACAGTACACACACATAGTAATAACAATTAACGTTATGATTTGAAACTAACCATGATAGGATATTGACAGTAAGGTGGTATTAACTACTACGAGTAGTATTAGTAATAATAGTACCATTCTAGCATAATATATGTGTACATGATGTATGGGAAATATTAAAGGACAAAACAATAGTTACAATACAATTAGAACTTTTTTTTTAATTAATCGCAAGAAGAGCTAATTGCGCTTAAGCACAATAAGGGAATCTCTATTGTGCTTAAGCGCAATAAGGAAATATTTAACTGTGCTTAAGCGCAATAATGGAATTTACAAATTGCGCTTATATAATAAAACCCAATAAGGAATCTCTTAATAAGGAATATATTATATATAGTACATAAACTCCCTATTATTCATGTGGTGTAGTCCATCTCCATGGTACAATGGGTGGAACAAATATAGGATTATTCTACTATTTGCACAAGGGTGATCTAATGAGAGAGAGATTAATTGCACTTAAGTGCAATATTGATGTAATTTCGCTTACGTCTAATAAGGAATGTCTTATTACTCTTAAGCGCAATAAGAATATTCCTTATTGCACAGGAATATCACATTGTGCTTAAGCGCAATAAGGTATCTCTAATTGCGCTTAAGCACAATAACTGAAGGAATATTCTTATTGGGCTTGAGCTCAATTAGAGATTCCTTAAGTTATTGCAGTTAATCGAAATTGTCTATTAAATGTCAAGTTGGTTTCACATAGAGATGTCTATGCGCAAGGGACCTACGCCAATCTTCTCTGTTGGGATTCCAATTGTTGGCTTATTAAATATGCACATATGCTTAAGATATAGTCGTGCGCGAAGCGCGCTCCCGTAGGTCGGGTTTTGGATCCCAGTGAATTAAAATATCATTGAAATAATCGGTCCCCCCCCCCAATAAACATCCATATATTGAATATACATGTTTTTGGAGCAGAATTAGATAGTCCATATTGGACGCCATCATGGAATTTAATTTTTTTGTTTAATTTTCACACATAGTTATTAGTTATGCGGATGGTGTTATCATTAAACACCACACCCTTATATTGATTATGTGAATAGAGTTATCATTAAACCTCACATCCTTATATTGGTTACAGTAATGCCCAAAGTAATTGACCACTTAACCACAGCAGAATTATTGGTAATTTTTCAGGATTTAAAAGCCTGAAAAATTACCCATAATTCTGCTGTGGTTAAGTGGTCAATTACTTTGGACATTACTGTATGTGGATGGAGGTATCATTATACCTCACATCCTTATATTGGTTAGGTTATGTAGATGTGAGTTATCATTAAACCTCACATCAGTGTGTTGGGGATTTTGGACCTTGAATTGGGACCTTTGGATTTTATCGCAACAAATGCGAGTACACCTTATACACAAGTTTCTTGGATAAGATGAGTTTGAAGCCTGCTTACATTTCGAAATGTTGTCAGTTTTGTATCGTCTGCAGCGAAACTCGGCATGTTGAAGCAAAAGTTACAAGAGATAAAATATGTACGTAACGAGACTATAATACAAATGAAAAAATAAATTGAGGGAGGAGTGGGCGATACAGGGAACTAAGGGTTGAACCGATATAAATTTGTAGAGCGATAACGACCAATGTTGACATATCATGCATCTCAACTCTACTGTTGCAACAAGGCTATAAAATGGGGGGGGGGGTGTCAAAATCTTAGTTATCTCTATATAGTGCCAGAATTGTTATTTATGGACTTCTATAGAGGTACAATGCAAATTGGAATCAAATGATAAAAATATGTACGTAACACAACTACGGTATACCGATGAAAATAAAAATAATAATTTAGGCCGGGATTAGATGTTGGGTTGGTTAAATAGAACCGGAGAAAAAGGGGAACGATGAACTGACATAAATTAGTAGAGCGATAGCGATCAATGTTGCCATGTGATGCATCGCGACTGTACTGTAGCGGTAATGATATAAAATTGGGGGGGGGTCTGAAATTATCTCTATCTCAATAGATGGCACCAGGATTATATAGAAAGGAATAGCAATTGATATACGTATACCGTAATCGTATACTATAGTAATACCATAGACATATAAGTACAAGTATCACGTGATAAAATATTACGTAACGTGACTATAGCGTTGAAAAAAAAAATTGGACCGGGATTAGAGGTTCGGTTGGTTATATGTGGATAATTGGATATGGAATTCATACCGATGAGACGATAAAAATTAGTGGAGCGATAAAGACCAATGTTGACACTTAGTCAGGCTACATGGGGGTTGATACGATAGACCAAAATACATTTGTCGGGTGATAATGACCAATGTTGACGTATAAAGTTACGCGACTGTACTGTCGCACAATTATCAGGTAGAACCTGTCAAATATGGACCCTGGTGCCCAATATGGAACAGCTCAGAAAACATTCGCAGGGCCCTAAAATTTATTTAACATGGGATCTGCCATTAAAATTGATTTATGTCGATAAAATTCTTATTTTTCAAAATTAGCTGAGACTTGGTGTGTCTGGGTCGAATACTTATATATTCCTAAAATGACAGGGTACAGCACGTAATTATTTTTTAGATGGAAGAAATTATTTTTTTTCGATAATAAATTTTAACACGGGATTTTCCCATTCAAATCGATTTATGTCGATAAAACTGTAATTTTTCAAAATTTTAAGCTGAGACTGAGGTATGTCTGCGTGGAATACTTATATATTCCTTTAAATGACAGGGTCCAGCACGTATTTATCTTTTAGATGGAAGAAATTGATGGGTTTCGATGATAAAAATCGAGCGTGTACTCACTGACTGTACAGTGTACTGTGCCGCAGTGTGCGCTCAAAATGTAAACAACTTTCTCAAGTGTCGTTTTGGTCAACATATCGCTTTCTCGACGGGGAGATCTGATCCGAATAATAGCTAAGATGTATTTAGATAGAATTATTGAAAGAATTTGACCGATTATTGTGCATTTTGAGAGAATCGACTGGAGAAAAACGTTTAGTCAAACACGCGAATTCTGCCAATTACAGTTGCAGACGAGCGCTGTCAGAATCAGATAATACAGCTAGATTGACAACAAAATTAATGCAGGCCTGAAACTCACCTTTTTGGGAGGTAAATCCCACTTATTAGATATCAAAACAATCCTTCCTAAGCACATTCCACAAGTTTTTAATATCTTAGGACACAGTAACAATCAAAATGAATGAATTTAAATCACGATTCCGAGACGAAGCGAGACATGTACTGTGTACGATTTTTGACACATTTTGAGGCGCCTTGTTTACGATGACGTCTTTGCGTTGCCCCACAACCTTAACCCTTTCCAATACCAGCGGCATTTCAATTGGTTGAAATTAAAAATTTCTCAAGTTCCAGCTCAACCTGAATCTAGTAAAATAGTCCATAATCAAGTAGATATTACAATCCCAGATTACCTTCAGAAACCACTCAGACACAGCAGATATAGCAACGCTGACACTTATCGTCGAATTCATACTGGGCCAAACTATTTTAGACATTCATTCTTCCCATCAACTGCTATACTCTGGAACCAACTCCCGCCTGGTCTGATCAAGCTCTCTGATCCTGACCAGTTCAGGAGGAGAGCTTATCAGCTACAACCATGAACCTGACAGCAACCTTTGTTTTTAAAATGCTTTTATCTGTACATATTCTTTTAACTGACAAACTTGTCACCCTATCACTCTATTCTCCACTAACTTGCACTGACTGTAGATGCATGCCATAAGTGGTTTGGATACTTTATTTTTCTATTATGAAGTACATTCTATCCTTTTCATTATCATTTCACTTCATTAGTTGCCACTTCATGTTTATATATGTAGGGGCGACAGGAAGACGGCCCATCTGGGCCATGTCGCTCCTGTATAATATCATTTTTGTTTGTTTATTATCACCATTGTCATAAGCTTGTGAATATTATACAAATAAACAATCATCATCATCATCAGATAGAATATCAGTTTTAGGGGGGTGGGTTAAGTTTTTGGAAATATCTCGGCTTCTTGGAAATCATTGCTGCTGAAGTTGATATTAATAAATCAGGTATATAATGCTGAAAATTTTGATGCACCACTGAGAGCTTTATACCAAAAAATAAAAAAATTATAGGAAATCTTCTGGAAAACATTTTTGAAAAAGCACTGCAATTTATGCATTTTTTTGGCATTTTCGTGAATTTTTCACAAAAATTGTTGGATAATATAACTTTTTGCACATTATAAATGTTAAGCAACCCAGATAGAATACGTATATGATATTCAAGTAGATTTAATTTAACATTTGTCTTATTTTATGGGTATTCCTGATTATACTGAAATTTGCAGGTCAAAAACACCAAAAATGTCAAAAAAAATTATTTTCCACCTGCTCCGCCCTGGATACCTCAGTGTTTTGGAACCCCCATGGGGCAAGGATAATTGAAGATAGCGTCAAAATTTCTACCCTTTCGTGTGACACTACCCTCATCTAGGGGGCCGGTCTAAATAGCCTTGTGTGCTTTTTGCATAAAAAAATCATCTCACCTCTTCCCTATAATTTCCCATTGGTAAAATAGCCATTGGCACAGGAATTAACCCTTTGTAGTGAAGTTTGAATTTTTTGGTGTGGTCTAAATTATGACCGCATTTGTTTATGCGGTTCTGACACTAGTTACGAAAACACAAGATTTAAAGGCGAATTCCCTGCTAGACAGACATGATTTTTTTTGCGTAAAAAGTTTCCCCAAATGTCAATTTTTCAGATTAAAAAAACATTTTGGACCCAACATTTATATTGCCAACAGTACACGCTAAAACGTTAGCACTGAGGCCTATGGAAAACATTTACACCAGTGTAACCTTTCCATCTCCGTTCTGCAGAATCGCGCCGAATTTGGCGCTCGCTCTACAGACTTCCACTCTCGATCCACACTGCTTTTGAGTTTGGGCCATGAATATATTAGAGTAACTGTTCTTGGGTCACACTTGGTTGTTAGGTAATATTTACCGAAATTTCATCAGGAGACTGGCAACATAAATGATCGAACGCCGACTTTTGTGAGGTGCCCTTTGCTATATGGCATACATGCACACGTTAAAGTAACGTCCATTTGCCCACTTCCTCGGCAGAGCGTAGTAATTAATGACAAGGATATTTTCCACTCAGAACAATTATGTATGCTAGAACGACCAGTGTACCAGATAAAGCTAAACTATATAGCAAATTTATAGTGTATTTTCCACTTGAAGTTTAAACTTGGTTTAATTTTGTTGTTCGTTAAAAATACACACTCCTATTTTACAACCAAAAAAAAGCGTAAAAAATATTTTTCAGACTACCCGACAAAACAATACATGCAGAAGCTATCACCATGCATAATTGGCATTTCGCAGGTATCGCGAAATATTTAAAAGCATCCGATCAGTTTTAAGTTGACAACGAGTACTAAAATCACAATTTATAACGCTCTTTATTACTTACCAGATGTTGGGTGACGGAGACGTGTACGCTCTTTATACGATACAATCATTGGGGTGTTTGCTAGATTGACAAATATTCAAAACGTGCTAACACACTTTATTTTTAAAGTCGATATATCTATGGCCATCAAATGCTACATTCCAATAGCTCCTGTGTCCGACCTCGATATTTTCCGGTTTTATGGTGTCCAACCGAATATCTTTAATATTGTGTAAATTAAAAGCGTCATGTCGGTGCTATGGTCAACGTTTAAACTACTATAGAAAATTTATATGTTGCCTTTTCTTTTTGATGCTTACTATACTATTCACCTCCAAACAAAAATCGTCAAAATTTCCTGAGTTAATTTTCAGATCACTAGGCAGCACAATATATAGTTGCAATCACCATAATTCGTTTTTTCACGGGTATCGCGAAAATATATCTCTGAGTCGATGGAATAATAACGTTGAACTTAATAATTCCACCAACACCGATATATATTTTCGCGATACCTTTGAAAAACGAATTATGGTGATAGCAACATTATTTGAGACATGGATTTGGTCGATTGCTTATCGGTGAAGATATACTTATTCTACGATTTGCACATTATGACTCATTGGTGTATTATATAGGCACAGAATATGGAAACTCAGAAGTTTACCTATATACTTATTTTATTTATTATAGGTTGTTGGCTGACCAAGGCTTATCGAAGTATGATCGATTGGCATCCGGAGGTGTAATAATTCAGTTAGGTGCATGGCAATGACATTAAAAAGTCTTCAACCGCCAGACATTCTCGGTCTTCAAGAGAACATTATAAAGCACTGCACTGCCAACGGAAAATATGTCGTCCCCGTGAGCGTTATGGACAGGAAGAATTTCCCGAACAAAAAGGCGCCCGGGTTGACGAGAAACCACTACAGAAAAGTTAAAGAAGAGGTCAACCGGAACCTGCCTGCACTGGCACGAGCTATCCCTTTTGACGTCGACCGGTCCGACATATACCGGTGACAAGGTTCACCTTGATGAGGATGGTATGTGTATGCATTGGGGTGTGGTGAACCTGGCAGCAAAGGAATCGGCGAAGATATTTGTCTTTACAACCATTTATCACGGGAGATAATACAACTCCATCGCTTCAATAGAACCCATGTTAGATGTGAGTTTTACGGAATATTATTATATTTTGCACATTGAAGCAATGCACATTCAAACTGTGCCATATCCGTAACTCTGATATGTACGTCAATATAAATATCATATACATGTGATCACATAATAGACTTGATTACACTGAATGCATTGTGCTATTCTGATAACATAACATCCGTTGATCCGTATAATTTTTTGCCGCATTCAAACCCATGTACCAATATGATCGGACTTGCAGCTCAATTTTTTTTGGCGAGAGATAATTTTTTACAAGATTTCCCCATAGCAAGTGACGACACAAAGGTGGGAGTTACTAAACTGTTTCAACGTTTTTTTAATGATGCATATATACCGAATTATGGGTAGGTTCTAGCATTGTGCATGGGTAGTTGCTGGCGTGTTGGGTATATGAATGGCTCATAGCGCAGTGTGGTGGGGTAACGGAGGCTCACAAGCACATGTTGTCAATGGTGTCCTGGGCCAATGAAAAAATGACAGGCAATTTGATGCAATTGAACAATGCTTCATCTCGGCAAATAAGCAAATTTTCCATGCATTGAAAAAATATTGACACCCCAATCATGCCAATGAAGACCGCAGTTGTCATGTGAAGGTCACCTCATTTTCCATTACTGTAATTGCGAATATTCTCATTCTCTCTATTTTCAACAACATTTTTCAGTCGATGGATTTGTCCCAATGCAAATATTTGAAGACCGATATGGAATCGACAAAACAACAATAAAAATGATTGCCAGCACAGACAATGGTCTTCAATATAGAACGGAAGTGGCAGGAAAACACATTAGAGCCCTGCAGGGCCATGGATCGAAGGTAAGTGACGTATCTGGGAGACACATTATCTACCCGTATCAGTTTATAAAAAAAACTGAATGTATACATCACAGTGCATTGTGTAAACTTGAAAATCCAATGCACCATGCTATCTAAAAATACCATGGTCAGAATAGTGGCAATTGTGCATAAAAATCAGGGTTGTGGTAATCTTAATCAGTAATCGCAATCAAAGTTACACAATTTGGACTTTGAAGTACTCGCATGTAATCAATAATCATGCCATTTTTTTCCAGTAATCGTAATTGATACCTTAAAATGTACCTGTTACATTTTGATGTACCTGTTCATAATGTTGAATTGAAATGGCAATCACTTTGATGAAATGTTGCAACGAGAGTCGTTTTAGAGCCTTTTTTAGAAATGAAAATTTTTATTCCGGGAACACTATGACAATTTATAATTATATTTTACTTTACTCCTGGTCGTAGATTTGTAAGTTACGTGCCGCAATGGCTGAACAATGGTATTGGTGTGTAATATTTGTTAGCCACGCCGTTAATTATATGGCTACAAGTAGAATTGCCATTTCTTGTTGTGCTATCGGAGCGACTAAAGTTCATCCCTATTTATGCTTAGATATATGCATTGTATTGCAAGCATTCTGTCAGGTCCGTGCGAACGCGCAATAACTTTGATCATCTTATTTTATAGGTATGCGTAATGCCATATTCGATGGGATATAGTCTTGTTGACATGACCTGTAGTATGAGGATCATCCATATGACGACAAGAGAAAACATTCCGAGTATTTGCCAGCTGGTAAGTGTCATAAATGGCTAATTCTTACCAGAAATGAAATGAACTAAGATGGGTCGCCCAATCAAATCTTTAAAGGTTGTCGCTATATCCATTACTATGTGAAGATGATGCCCACTAACACAATACAGAATGGAACGTGTATAAATTGTTTATCCTATTTATTTGGACAAAACACATTTCAATTATAATGTCACACTGAAATGACACCAGGCAAGATAGTTTGGAAATCATACAAGGTGACAGATGAAAACGAAACCCGGGGAATTATTATTATCCGCGAACACGAGACCACTATATTTCCCTGCCTGTTCGTAATCTCAATTGCACCGTGGGTATTCGGATCGGTAAATAGCTGTAATCCGGCAATAAGTCCTAGTTTGAACGCTATTTCTTCGCCCCTTGAAAGGATTATTTTTCGCTCAGTATAGTTGGCCTATATGGCTCTGCAGTTAACTGGCAGGGTCGTAACATGTACATCGTACATCGTATATGAATCGTGCATGTTTAATAGTGCAGACATTTACAAAGAAAACGTTTCCCCCACAAAAATCGTTTAAATCAATGCTTATACCATATGCATATACATGTAAGCATTCCGTGTTGCAGACAAATATCTTCCCATATGATTGGTAGTGACATATACAGCAAACTTGGTATACATATATATAAATAAACTTGTTCAGGGGTACTGTATCGAAATAGAACCGGATTGTAGCATAATTGAAAAGTGGCATGTCATGCGTGGACGGTAAATAGCATTCGGATGCGGAAGAGAGCAATCAATAGCGCACGATAGCGAAGAACTGAACCAATAAATGATCATGTAAAATGGTATTATTAAGCCACTTGAACGAGATATTCTCCAGAAAACGGGGCGACGAGATATAATTTCACCACTTAAAGCTAACAAACTATCTTACTCGTGAACGTCAACGCCATAAATAGCAAAAAGATGCATTAACTTTTGTAAAAAAAAAAAAAAAACCCCAGATATAGCAGACGTACGCTTTGATAGCGACACATACACATGTATAACCGAATTTGGTAAAGATACATCTCCACACTACGGTCAAAACTCAGCAACATACACACAAATTTACGTATTCCACGTGGAAATCATTTCCACCATACACATCAGGCGCACATCATAGTTAATCCGAATCCGGAACATATCGACTGAGATAGAGAGCTCAAAAGTTGGAGTGACTGCTGGACGGACACGCGAATAGTGGAGGTCATTTCTATATCCATACCAAACTTCATCATCATTATGTGGGGTATAATGATATGTTCTCCTTCTGGAAAATTGCACCCAAAGCTCTATCAGAGTCGCTGTCATAACAATCGACGTTAAAGCACCGGGTTTTACAAGATGTTTGTGAATTCGTGAAATTATAGATTAGATGCGAAATAAACGTTCTAGAAGAGCATCACGACCTGGCAACCAGATCAAAAGCCACACATACCATCTGCAGTTTGTTCTGCGTTCATATTCGTTATATGCGTTAATCAGGGGTGGTCTGCAAATTTTTTCCGAACACTAGGTTGGGGTTGTGGATGATTAGGCAGGCTGGCTTACATAATTGTTCCTGGCCCCGTTATTTTTTCCTGGAGTCATTGTTCTTCATTATAATGGGACAAAAGGTTTTAAGAATGATTCTATTATGTAATAGGTATGGACTTTTGGTATGGGGGGTTTGAGTTAATAATGAGTGATGACACAAATGGGTAATAAAAAGGGTCAGCTTGCTAAATTTTTTCATCAAGGATCTATCAATGCACATTGACATGGAAAGGCTCATTAAAGTCACTTTCGCACCTTGAAATATACATTTAAATGCATGTAGGATTCCTATTCGTTCTAGTACCCAAATGGATAATAATAGTCTCAATTAAGTGAACCATTTACACAAATATTAGGCACTGGATGTCAATAAAGAAAATCCGTCCTATCGACAACTCTTATATCTACCCACTAAATGATGTTTCGCACCGGAGTGCAACTATTTACCGCTCAGAATACCCAGCGTGAATTAATGTTGCGTCATCTGTCAACTGATCGACCGTTTCACCAGGCCATGCGCACGGGTGTAGATATCATACAACATGTGATCCTCCGTAGGATAGGGTATCATATAATATGTGATCCTCGTCTCAGGAGTCACTCGTGGCTCAATGAAGGCAGGATCACATATCAAAATGAGAGGATATGGTGATCCCCTTTTCATTGGATCACCATATCCTCTCATTTTGATATGTGATCCTAAAATAAGAAAATATTTTTATTAACTAAATAACGGAGATATTTGAAGAAGCGTTTTTGACGAAATAACGGAAATATTTGAAGAAGTGTTTTAAAGAGCGTGTGCCCCAACAAGAAACCCGCTCGGAACACTCCGCGCAACGGCAACCAGATTCGAAATGGGCCGCAACTCAGGAGAATAGATCCCGTATGCTGTAGGGCGCCCACAATACAGCCCTTCAAATCGCTAACGAAAGCGACTTCATGCATGCAGCATTATATTAATCGCCCCATAATGTTTTTAAAAGAGATTATTCGATTTAATTACATCAGGTCGATGCTGCTCCCAAGGGTATAATCCGCCCGTTTATTATATTTTAATCGCCCCATATTGCACCACATTGATAAAATATCAGGCGCAAAAAATGTTGGACATGCAGTTCGGCTTGGTCTCAATTCACTTACGATCAATGGCATCAATTAACTGAACTCATTCAAAACCCACTCGATAATCTCAAACCCAATAAAATGAAATCCATATATATTTCTTTCTGTCTTTCCCCCAAGACAAACATGATAAGGTTTGGTGGCTCCCACCTTCGTTCTGTCTTCTCATCGCCCTAATTAGCTTATTTGATGAACTTCAATATTCGTTCCTGGACTGTATAATGAAATTCTAATCGACTCAAAGGGGAGGCAGGAAAAAGTTTCCTCCATTATGCCCATTAACCAATAAAAAGTAATTGAAGGACACACTGATAACATACATGAATTCTTTGAAAATGGCAGAAACACAACGAAGCCGACTTCCATTCCTTATTATAAAAACATTATATTTAGGTAACACAAAGGGTTGTGTAGGGTGGCCATATGTTCGTTCTGACTTTACGTCGCCACAATTGGTGCTTTTGTTGGACTTCCATAGCCGTACCTGTTTTCGAAACAATTCCAAAATCCGATCCATCTGAATGGCCGGCAACCACGTGGGTGTATTTGGCATATCGTGGAACTTATTTGCCCCATGACCGATTTACGTCAAAATGTTAAAATAAGGGCCATTCGGCCATGTTACATTTGACCAATAAAACACCATGATGGCTGTCACCCAATCTTGTACGAATAAGGCCAAATATGGACAAACAAACGGTGTTTCAGGGTGTCCCTAATCCGAATACACTATAAATCCCACCCGATCACCTCAACCCGAATCCAATCAAGTCCAGACGTTTCTTTCTGTCTCTCCCCCAAGACAAATATGATAAGGTATGGGAACTTCCATGTTCGTTCTGACCTTACATCGCCACAATTGGCGCACTTGTTGAACTTCGATAGTCGTTCCGGTACTGCATAAGCAAATTCGAATCGACTCAGGAAAGCACTTCATGATACAAGGTTGAATTTGTTAGGGGTCTTTTTATTTTTGGGACCAACCAACCGGTGATAAAGTGAGATAACTCCAGAAGGAAAGTGAGGACAGTATTCGTTATATGACGATTAGTTAGAAATCGTTAGCACCAACATACTTTCGAGTAATAGTGGTTGCAAAATTGCCCAGTATAATACTTATAATAATAGAGAAAAACATCGTAAAAGGTAGATAATTCCCTTAAAAAGCATTTGGCCGAAATCGCGATACCTTCATTTTCAGTAGCCCTGATGTGTCTACATTCGCTAGAAATTTCGCGCTCTTATTGGAATTAGTTTTGAGTATTTCCAAATAAACGGAAAAACGGCCCCAATAGAAAAACAATATACTTCCCTGGTTACACCATGGAAGAATAATTACTCCTTCATAACATTGTTTAAACCAATTGAATGTTAGTTGACTTCCTTAGCAGGTGCCACCAATCACCACGAGAAATCATTCCAATGGATCGATAAGTGTTATTTCATCACAAAAGCAAACATGGTGCGAATTAGTGCGACACTTATTTAAAATAATTTTTGTGAAATGTTATTTTGGATTATCTCTCTTTTATGGAATTCACAAACCAGCAACATCCATTTTCAACTGTTATAGTTAAATACTGCGGTACCTAATTTGAATTTGATTGGTAATGCCATCGTATCCGTAATATATTTACGCAACAACGGTTTCAGTGTGCATGATCTATTTATTGGAGGGGTTTTATTAATGATAAAACTAGAAAGAGTTTTATATATTTTTCATATACATGTCTATGATAGTTGTCCATTATATGAACACACTTCGAATGCCTTGTTTGGGTCACTATAACCCAGGGAACTTAGAGCTGCTGGCAAAGTTGTTCGAGTAGATTACGTAGCATCAGAATCCCCATTCTATAAATTATACAGACACTGGCACCAAACATGTTATCATATCGATAGACACAGTAACCGTCTTTTTAAAATTACAATTGTTCAACTCTTTAGAATCAAGGATTGAAGTTTCCAGTCCTCGCCTATACATAAAGGTGTTTTGGTTCTTATGTCGCGCATCGAATCCTCGCTCTATTCGTACTTGAAGATAATTCAGGAAATATTAATTGATTCAATGTTGTTACACGTTCTCGCATACTCTGTGGAAGTAGGACGAGTGGCTAACCCAGTTGAACTGACTCGTGCACTGATCAATATTGTTAACAATCCCTGATGATCCACTATACGGTTGTTATGTTCCTACATAGGGTGGTTTACGTAGAACAGTAAAGTGTGCGCATTGTTGATACTGTAGGCATAGTTCCAAACTCCCTGTCTTGTTAAAGGGATACTGTACACAGAGATAGGCAATTTTTTTTATTTACTCCCATTGACATAACTTTCCAGTTAGATTGTGTTCGTGTTATATGAGTTTCGTATAAACCTAATTTAGCGACGAAAATATTGATATTGGAAATAAAAATATTACGATTTCAAACTACGCGCCATGTTTTTGACCTTCACCGGAGAAGACGCAGGTTGCAGGATGAACCGGAAGTTCAATTGATGCTTGCAATCTCTTCCATCGAACAATCTCACCCCCTATAAAAATACTTGACGCTTTATGAATCTTGTTTCTTCTCTTTTTTCCAAATTGGTTATAGCGGGACTTCCTTTTGCATGTAACATGTTTTGTTCGCAACTCAATAATGTTCGTCGTAAACGGCCGTCGATAAAAGACACCCAACATGTGAGATTTCAAGAACGGTAACTCGTAATGGCATAATTCGCCATTTTATGACTCCAGCCATAAATTCATATTAAATAATTCCATTTGACTTTTATGATAGCCTGTTAACCGGAACGTTTTAAGTAAACATCGTCGACTCAAATACGTTATTTTAAAATATAATATTGATATTAGATCGCAATTGTTACTGGGAATGTATTGAAATTGGCGTACAGTACCCCTTTAAGAATCGATAATTGTGAGTTGTACATTTTCATGACATACATATACATGTATTAGCTAATCAACACTTTTCATATTTTTGATCCTGTGTTTAACCTGACCTACATATAACAAGCGGGTATTACATTCACATGACTAAAGTTGTGTGTCCCGAGAAATATTATATTTTTCAGATGAAATTGGTCTTTACGAAGCTTCGCCTGGCGCCAGCTCGGCTTCATTGAAACATTAATTTGCATCAGTTATAACCATGCCATGGTTGATTTAAAGACATATTATGGACTTGTTCGAGTTTGTTTAACGGATAGTTTAGTATTCATGCGTTATGCGAACCTGGCGATTGTAGCATTCTACTAACATCGTCGAAAATTTCAAAGAAATCGACCATACCACTCAATAGAAAACATCGTCAAAACTACGCTCAGTTGTAAATATTTACGACAAGCTAATACAAATGATTTCGCCATCCAGAGTCTGTGCATTTAATTAATATATCAGAATGACGGTGTGTTGGCAATTTGGATTAATATTCGTAAAAAGAACAACTTTGAGCAAGATTATTCTCCATTTCTATTGGATCACCCTACCGGAGTGTTTCACGTCACTTTAATAACGAACCAACGACTT
This sequence comes from Siphonodentalium dalli, assembly GCA_032622095.1. Classification (NCBI taxonomy): domain Eukaryota; kingdom Metazoa; phylum Mollusca; class Scaphopoda; order Gadilida; family Siphonodentaliidae; genus Siphonodentalium; species Siphonodentalium dalli. The sequence continues at coordinate 93,222,179 of CP136068.1, forward strand.
GGTTCGTACATAGCCTATATGATTATGTGACGTCACCAATTTTTAACAATTACCGACAAAGTGAAAATTGATTGGGGAGTAGAAATGTCGCAAAGTAGAACTATTCCGGCACAGTTGTCGTAATCGGAAGAGGTCAACTCACATGGGTCGACGTGCAACCTCTCATGGCCCTCGGTAACAATGAGTGTCGATTTCCCGAACATTCTAATATATATGTTTATATAAACGTCTTCAAAACATTCTTTTTTTTCAAATTGATGAGGACAAGTACATGTAGGCCAATAAGGAATTGCAAACGGTTTCCTGTATCAAATTTCGGGACCTCTCCTTGGGAGGCGGAAAGTTTTGGATAACACTCAGTTGCAAAATGTATCTATGAACTTTAGCTTTTCATGACGAACGGGTTACGTAGTATATTTGAGTATTTCAATAAAATTGAATCAATCTACAACAATTCTACACGCAGATAAACGATAATGCCTTGTTTGTATTTTTGTGACGGTATAACATGCTTCACATCCACACCACGATCTGCATGTACATTAAAGTTTATTTTCCAATTAATCCACATCAATTGGACAAAACATGGTCTGTGCCGCGTACGAAATAAATAAAATATTTAAACTACGGAACAAATTTGTTTCATAATACTTCATAGTACTTAGATGCATCTGATAATCAATATATATCCTAGTATATTCTTGAATCGAACAGGAATGCATATTATTACATGTATGAACAAAGCGAAAGATACATTCAGATTCACACGAATTCGGTCAATGGCAAAAGATATACAATGACGCGCGTGTTTCGCCGAGTTTCGTTGAAATCGACATGATGACATTTTTAGAATGAAATGATCATGGTGAAATTAATAAGCTTCTCCATTTAATATCTCAAGCGGGTAGATCCCCCCAGTGTCAATAAATATAGTGGTTAATTTCAATAAAACAATCTCCTTCGATCTCTACAACATTTTCTTATGTTTTATTATGGTTTACAGTTGTGACGTGGTTAACTCGTAATTTGTTTAACCCTTTCAGTGCCAGGTCCGATTTTTGTATCAACCCATATACCCTGTGCCAATGTATTCTCTTATATATGCGAGTCGACCATAGGTCGCCTCGCATATATAAGATAATGCATTGGCCTAACAATTTTTCATCATTTGTTTGTTATTATTTGTTACAATTTTTTACAATTTTAATAATTTTTTCTTATATTCTTTAACAGACTTATTTTGTAGGTTTAGTGCCAGGGAATCTTACGTTTTTCATGGGCATCAAAATTATTACTATGAATACTTGGTGATAGTTTTGAGTTATAACGTGCCCCTAAGGTTTTATCCAGTTTGTTTTTAAATTCGCTATTGCATGCTTAAGCATAGCCAAAAAAATTCAACCCAAAAAAATAATAGAAATATTTTTAATTTTTTTTAGGGCCGATTTTACAGACCGTAAATTAGGGCCAATGAGATCGGCCCCTGACACTGAAAGGGTTAATTAATTGTGAATTATTTATCTTGAATTTCTCAGATATCCGGATGTATGATTGACCTAATTTATACACGAAATTACGTCCAAGGTTCACTAAATCAACAAACCCTTGTGTATGGAATGTATATTATACTAATCAACCTAATATGGCCTATCTGAACTTATCTGATGGGAGACTATTTGTGAACTGTTTTTGATATTTTAAATGTGAATACATGCATGTTTCTATGAACGCTTCACTTGGCAAGTTTTTAACCTGTCGTGTGTAAAGTATGAATTAAAACAATATGGTTGCTTATTGGTGGCTCACCTCTCATGGGGAGGTCAGTATAAATAGTCAGGAAGAGTCTGGCGGGATACCGGAGTATCAACTTTCAATTCCGCGCTGCCATCGATAAGCATACTCCAGCCAACAATGGTTCACATATCACAGGGTCTGTCTCACTGGTCGAGATTAATAAAGCAATTGGAAATCTAAAACTAAACAAAGCAGGGGGAATTGACAACTTGTCGAATGAACACATTATAAATGCACCATTGAATGTTCGCACTGCTTTATGTTTGTTATTTTCAACCATGTTTAAGCTTACTCACATCCCATCTGATATGAAGAAAGGTCTTGTTTTGCCAATATACAAAGGAGATCCGAAACCTATTCAAAACCCAGACAGCTACCGGGCAATCACGCTCCTTCCTGTATTATATAAGATTTATGAGAATATAATTCTTCAAAGACTTAAGGAGAGCCACAATTTCAAACATTTTCCGAGTAGCCTACAAAATGGATTCCAGAAAGGAGTTGGTTGCTCGGTAACTGCCTTCGAACTTCAAGAAGGCATAGCCTATGCCAAATCGAATGGGTCTCGCTTATTCACAGCTTTTCTTGATTCGAAAAAAGCATTTGACTGTGTATGGCACGAGGGCCTAATTTACAAATTGCATGAGATGGGAATAAATGGTAACTTGTTCCAATTATTTATTGACATGTACTCAAATGTGGAGAGCTATATATTGTACGAAGGAATTATAACACATTCAATCAAAATGGAGCAAGGTACCAGACAAGGAGGTGTTTTATCTCCCTTCCTGTACCTTATTTTTATTGATGACCTTGTTAAGTCATTGTCTGACTCACCTCATGGTTTGCATATAAGCACGCTGACATGCTCGTGTCCGACCACTGCAGACGATATCACGATAACAGCACTGACAGAGCACGGTCTGCGAAAACTCATTGACATATGCTACAACTACAGTTTAAAGTGGAGATTCCAATTTTCTCACGAAAAAAGTAAGATCGTTATCTTCAACACCTCTCGCAAACCAGCAGCGCTCACAACAGATAAATCATTTGTAATGGGACCCTGTGCAATATCTGAATCCGATCAGGTAACGCATCTGGGCATACTCCAGGATTCTAGAAGTTCCCATATCCCAAACATTGATCACGCTTCTCAAATGCTACGCAAATGCTTCTTTGCCGCTTGTCGCGCCCCGGTTTCGAAAGATTTCACTCCTCTGACAAACCTTAAACTGTTTAGTCAGGTAGCCATTCCTAAAGCTCTGTATGGTTGCGAGATGTGGTGGAGCCTTTCATCTACGAATTACCTTAGCTTAGAACGAGCATATCGCATGTGCATTAAAAACATGCAACTTATCTCTCAGAGAAGTAGTACAATTCTTTCTCTCTCCTTGCTTGGTGTCTTGTCAATTCAGTATGAACTAGAGAGGAGAAAACTCTTGTTTCTGGGGTCGATCATCAACTTGCCATACGGTCATAGACAAGCCTTAGAAATATTTTTGTTCAATCTCCATGCGATGTTGTTATATGCCCGTCCACCCACGGGTTTTCTTGCGGAGATTACAAACGTTCTTAAAAAATATGACCTATATGATCACCTCTTACACTTTGCAACTACAGGGTCTTTTCCGACTATATCAATGTGGAAAATTACTATAAAGGAACGCCTCACTGCTCACTATTGTCGTGAAACTAGTTATTATGCACAAGGGGATATGCTATTCTTCTTTAAGGTCAAGCCTGATCCAATTTCCATTTGGAAACTCTGGGTTACATGTCGAGACGAACCAGCCTTTTTCGCCAACTGTGTTATCATGGCACGCACTCTGAACAGAACGACATATGATAATGCTTCTGTATGTTATCATTGCAAACTAAATTATTCGAATCAATTGTTTCATATGTATAGTAAATGCTCGTCTGAATTCGCTTTGATAACGCGGAACACATTCTGGTACTCAATAATTGATCGATTTGGAATACATGCGTTCACCTTCTTGGAAGCAATGTCAGAAGAAACCCTCTTAGCCTATTTCTTCGGTGGATGCATCAGCGCAGAAATTCACCTCATCTGCGACGAGAAGCAGCTATTCGGACAATGCGTCCGCTTCATTTGCGAATTATGCGCGGTCTGAGTTGTTACACGTTCTCGCATACTCTGTGGAAGTAGGACGAGTGGCTACCCCAGTTGAACTGACTCGTGCACTGATCAATATTGTTAACAATCCATGATGATCCACTATACGGTTGTTATGTTCCTACATAGGGTGGTTTACGTAGAACAGTAAAGTGTGCGCATTGTTGATACTGTAGGCATAGTTCCAAACTCCCTGTCTTGTTAAAGGGATACTGTACACAGAGATAGGCAATTTTTTTTATTTACTCCCATTGACATAACTTTCCAGTTAGATTGTGTTCGTGTTATATGAGTTTCGTATAAACCTAATTTAGCGACGAAAATATTGATATTGGAAATAAAAATATTACGATTTCAAACTGCGCGCCATGTTTTTGACCTTCACCGGAGAAGACGCAGGTTGCAGGATGAACCGGAAGTTCAATTGATGCTTGCAATCTCTTCCATCGAACAATCTCACCCCCTATAAAAATACTTGACGCTTTATGAATCTTGTTTCTTCTCTTTTTTTCCAAATTGGTTATAGCGGGACTTCCTTTTGCATGTAACATGTTTTGTTCGCAACTCAATAATGTTCGTCGTAAACGGCCGTCGATAAAAGACACCCAACATGTGAGATTTCAAGAACGGTAACTCGTAATGGCATAATTCGCCATTTTATGACTCCAGCCATAAATTCATATCAAATAATTCCATTTGACTTTTATGATAGCCTGTTAACCGGAACGTTTTAAGTAAACATCGTCGACTCAAATACGTTATTTTAAAATATAATATTGATATTAGATCGCAATTGTTACTGGGAATGTATTGAAATTGGCGTACAGTACCCCTTTAAGAATCGATAATTGTGAGTTGTACATTTTCATGACATACATATACATGTATTAGCTAATCAACACTTTTCATATTTTTGATCCTGTGTTTAACCTGACCTACATATAACAAGCGGGTATTACATTCACATGACTAAAGTTGTGTGTCCCGAGAAATATTATATTTTTCAGATGAAATTGGTCTTTACGAAGCTTCGCCTGGCGCCAGCTCGGCTTCATTGAAACATTAATTTGCATCAGTTATAACCATGCCATGGTTGATTTAAAGACATATTATGGACTTGTTCGAGTTTGTTTAACGGATAGTTTAGTATTCATGCGTTATGCGAACCTGGCGATTGTAGCATTCTACTAACATCGTCGAAAATTTCAAAGAAATCGACCATACCACTCAATAGAAAACATCGTCAAAACTACGCTCAGTTGTAAATATTTACGACAAGCTAATACAAATGATTTCGCCATCCAGAGGCTGTGCATTTAATTAATATATCAGAATGACGGTGTGTTGGCAATTTGGATTAATATTCGTAAAAAGAACAACTTTGAGCAAGATTATTCTCCATTTCTATTGGATCACCCTACCGGAGTGTTTCACGTCACTTTAATAACGAACCAACGACTTGGTTCGTACATAGCCTATATGATTATGTGACGTCACCAATTTTTAACAATTACCGACAAAGTGAAAATTGATTGGGGAGTAGAAATGTCGCAAAGTAGAACTATTCCGGCACAGTTGTCGTAATCGGAAGAGGTCAACTCACATGGGTCGACGTGCAACCTCTCATGGCCCTCGGTAACAATGAGTGTCGATTTCCCGAACATTCTAATATATATGTTTATATAAACGTCTTCAAAACATTCTTTTTTTTCAAATTGATGAGGACAAGTACATGTAGGCCAATAAGGAATTGCAAACGGTTTCCTGTATCAAATTTCGGGACCTCTCCTTGGGAGGCGGAAAGTTTTGGATAACACTCAGTTGCAAAATGTATCTATGAACTTTAGCTTTTCATGACGAACGGGTTACGTAGTATATTTGAGTATTTCAATAAAATTGAATCAATCTACAACAATTCTACACGCAGATAAACGATAATGCCTTGTTTGTATTTTTGTGACGGTATAACATGCTTCACATCCACACCACGATCTGCATGTACATTAAAGTTTATTTTCCAATTAATCCACATCAATTGGACAAAACATGGTCTGTGCCGCGTACGAAATAAATAAAATATTTAAACTACGGAACAAATTTGTTTCATAATACTTCATAGTACTTAGATGCATCTGATAATCAATATATATCCTAGTATATTCTTGAATCGAACAGGAATGCATATTATTACATGTATGAACAAAGCGAAAGATACATTCAGATTCACACGAATTCGGTCAATGGCAAAAGATATACAATGACGCGCGTGTTTCGCCGAGTTTCGTTGAAATCGACATGATGACATTTTTAGAATGAAATGATCATGGTGAAATTAATAAGCTTCTCCATTTAATATCTCAAGCGGGTAGATCCCCCCAGTGTCAATAAATATAGTGGTTAATTTCAATAAAACAATCTCCTTCGATCTCTACAACAGTTTCTTATGTTTTATTATGGTTTACAGTTGTGACGTGGTTAACTCGTAATTTGTTTAACCCTTTCAGTGCCAGGTCCGATTTTTGTATCAACCCATATACCCTGTGCCAATGTATTCTCTTATATATGCGAGTCGACCATAGGTCGCCTCGCATATATAAGATAATGCATTGGCCTAACAATTTTTCATCATTTGTTATTATTTGTTACAATTTTTTACAATTTTATTAATTTTTTCTTATATTCTTTAACAGACTTATTTTGTAGGTTTAGTGCCAGGGAATCTTACGTTTTTCATGGGCATCAACATTATTACTATGAATACTTGGTGATAGTTTTGAGTTATAACGTGCCCCTAAGGTTTTATCCAGTTTGTTTTTAAATTCGCTATGGCATACTTAAGCATACCCAAAAAAATTCAACCCCAAAAAATATTTAAAAAAAAAAAAAAATATATATTTTTAATTTTTTTTAGGGCCGATTTTACAGACCGTAAATTAGGGCCAATGAGATCGCCCCCTGGCACTGAAAGGGTTAATTAATTGTGAATTAGTTATCTTGAATTTCTCAGATATCCGGATGTATGATTGACCTAATTTATACACGAAATTACGTCTAAGGTTCACTAAATCGACAAACCCTTGTGTATGGAATGTATATTATACTAATCAACCTAATATGGCCTATCTGAACTTATCTGATGGGAGACTATTTGTGAACTGTTTTTGATATTTTAAATGTGAATACATGCATGTTTCTATGAACGCTTCACTTGGCAAGTTTTTAACCTGTCGTGTGTAAAGTATGAATTAAAACAATATGGTTGCTTATTGGTGGCTCACCTCTCATGGGGAGGTCAGTATAAATAGTCAGGAAGAGTCTGGCGGGATACCGGAGTATCAACTTTCAATTCCGCGCTGCGATCGATAAGCATACTCCAGCCAACAATGGTTCACATATAGTGCACCACGCTTAACATGGTTACTGTGGCCGATAATACGGTAGTATAGCCGTTGAGAACTGTAGGAATAATTCGAGAAGGAAGCTCGGAATCTTTTATTGAATTTCGACCCGCTTGCAACCCAGAACTATATGTACATGCAGGGATGTGGCTAGAGGGTCTCCGCAGGGGGGGTGTCCACCTTGGAAATTTCCAACTGCACCCCCCCCCCTTGATTCGGAATCACACCACACAACTTTTTGCATAATTCCATTTGCACCCCCCCCCCCCTTGAGTCGGAATCACACCAACACAACTTTTTGCATAATTCCATTTGCACCCCCCCCCCTTGTACCTTGTACCTCATGCTCAGGCCTAATTTCCTATATATTCATAAGCCATGCTTCTATTTTCCCAGTATCAGAACACTAAGATATTTTAACCTGAAAATTGCCCCCCAAAAAAAACAACTAGTGATCTAATTCCGGACAAATGCACACAGCTACCGACAACAGACCAGGGAACACCAGGCCGACCATGGTTGTTTGGCCCGGTGTGAGAAAATTTTGAAAACTATATACAAGAAAATCACAAATCCTAGCAACTAGACTGGCCTCAACTGAAGCTTTCCTAGTGTTGGAAATTTCAAACCTCATGCTCCCCCTCAGGTTGGAATTTTTTTTTTTTCAACTGATGACCATTTATGTCTACAAGTTTGACCAAATGTAGTAAAATATTGTTTTGCTAAACTAATTAGCAGTTTTGTATTGGCCATGTGGATGGGGCAATGACACACCGGGCCGACCATGGTTCGGCCCGGTGTGCGAAAATTTTGAAATCTGAACAAGAAAATCGCAAAATCCTAACATCTAGACTAGCCTCAAGCCTTCCTACTGTTGGAAATTTCAAACCCTACACCCACACTTAGGTTGAAAAATTTCCAACTGATGACAATTCCAATGACAATGTTGACCAATTGTATGACAATATTGTTTTCTTAAATTAACTAGACGTTTTTGACTGGCCACGGGGGAGGGACCAGGACACAAGCTTTCCAAGTGTTGGAAATTTCCAACCTGTCACCCCCCCTAAGGTTGGAAAATGTCCAACTGATGTCCATTTCTGTCAAAATTTTTGACCAAAAATAGGAAAATATGCAAATATTGGTCGAAAAACAATAAATTCCCCCCAATAAATTGTTTTATAATCAAACTACAAGAACATTTTCAACCTATTGTTGGTGTGAAATTTCGTTGTGGCAGGTACGAAATTTCCAACTATTGAAAATATAGCTCTCTGCTGGGGGGGGTGAGACACCCCCACAACCCCCCTCTAGCCACATCCCTGTGTACATGTCTATTTATATATGCTATATGTCTATTTTATATACACTCCATTATAACTCAATATCATTGTATGATGTTACTTGGATGAGAGAATAAAGCATTGGTTAGGCAGTTGAGGCATATGTTGATAATAATTTAGGTCGCTACTCGTGTGCAACAATTATTCACACTCGGTGTTATGAAAAATGTATCAACAACATATAGCGGAACTACGTCTATAACATTGGACACGATCGCCCACCAGTTTTCATTATAAATATCTCCGTATAGATGACACATTATTTCCGATATTCTTGATAACTAAAGGTCCGTTCTCGTTTGTTACACCACGCGGCCGAGTACACCCTGCGACCCGGTTGCACGGGGATGAAAATTAATCGACGAATAATTCATAATTATGAACATTTGATATCACATAAATAGAGGATCTCACATGAGTTTCTATTTTATACGGAATTTATCAACCGAGTTCACTAAATTCGATTTGAGCCGAAGTTTACCGAGGCTCAAATAGAATTTAGAGGACGAGGTTGATAAATTACGTATAAAATAGGACGAGTGTGAGATTCCTTTTATCAAATGATCAAATAAACCCGAAGCAACGCGAAATATTCATCGAAAACAACAATCATAAACTACAGCGATCGCAAGTGATTTGAAGAACGCCGTGACGTCATCGCACGCGCTGATATTAAACGTGTCTATTACCGATAATTATGAAACTGCTTTTATGGCCAAATTATGTGATAAATATATTTACATACTAAATGTTGTCATTACTAAATCCAGCATTCTGATTGGTCGGCGCCCACGAGGCTAGTTGCAATTATTTCTCGGTGAATGCGCAACAGCTAATAACTGCAAGCTCATAACAACATCGATACGTCATTTGGGTTTGGAAAGACGAACGCGTAATGTTTTGGGCGCATTTGGATTCGCGCAGGATTGACTTAATAAATCATCGGGTTTCAATTGTTCCTGTTAACTTTTGCCAAGGGTGCGATGGGGTATTTTGTGCTGGTTTTGTCACGATACACTTTTCGATTTAAATACATTTACAAAAGTGGCTTTTTCGCTAAATGTATATAAATATAAGGATTAACTGTCATGTGGACTGTTTTATGGAGATGTAACCGTGAGGTAAGTGGTCATAACTTGTATGTAAAACCCTTCGGGTTTTACACAAGCTATGACCACTTATCTCACGGTTACATCTCCATAAAAACAGTCCACATGACAGCTAATCCTTATATACAATCCATAAACTTTAGAGAGATAGAACCCAGATATCTCTCCAGTGTGAATCAATACAGCGAGTTCATTATTAGTATTCGACTGTTATGGCAAATTAAACAGCGTCTGCCTCACTTGTGTTTGCAAACATAAGAATAGCCGGAGGTTTTTACGACTTTCCAAGTAATTAATTATCTTCAAACCTTACCACTCTTTCCAGAATTTTGTTGCGCAATCATAATTAGAAGGTGGAAGTGAGCCATGTTGCTTGAAATTAAGACTTCCCAAAATCCATTTGTTGTACTAGCTTTCAGATGTTTCAGTAAATGCTCGGAATAATTTTTAAGAATCGCTTTTCTATAATGTTTTTATGGTATGGACTTATTTCTGAAGGTACTCCATCCGATCAGACGTTCCCCATATTATCAAGTTACAACAACAACAACTTTTCTTTAAAATACGCTTTTGTTATCAATATCGATTAATTACAACACAATAATTCTAACCGCTGTTAGTTATGGTATAAAATTTCCCAAAATGTGTTATTTATCAACATGTTGTTCAACGAAATGTGGCCGTATTATCACGCAATTTGGCGGTATTTTCATTTGTTTTAATGATTATGGAGTTATCCATCTTCATCTGCAAGTGTGTCCGAGACTCTGGATTTGATGGTTCTTTTCTGGGCCACGAATAATTCCACATTTCGAGAAATAACAAATTTTTAAAATCGATATCTGATCACTTAGAGCTTTGCTGGGTGGGTTCCTCGACCCAAATCAAATATTTTTTACCCCGAAGCCAGAGAAATAGTAATTTGGGAGCGTTATTTCGCATTTTTCCATCTTTAATATATCAGTACATTCTGGTATAAGATTATTATCTTCACAGTTAGACTTTTCGACTAGTACAATTTATCGTGTTTGAATATCATCAACGGGAACCAGAAAATGTGCAGGAAAATCTGTTAGAACTTATGACATTGCTTCATGTTCATTTATTTCCCAGGAACCCAAATCCACCCCATCATATAGGGTACTGGAAGGACAGATAATCTGTATATATTGAAACAGGGGGCCCCTTCGCATGTATACGGTGCGTTCACATGCACGAGCAAGAACGTGTCACGTTTACCCCAATATGACTTCATTGACAAATGCAGAACAGATAATAGGAGAAAATGTCGGACCGAGTGATTGCACTGTGATTATATCGCCGTAGTGCGTGACCCGTGTTCATTTTGATTGGTTGTCGTCGGTGTCGGTTAAATAATCTCTCACGGAATACGTCATATATTGCAGATTTTGGTGCAGACAAAAATACGACGCACATATAACCAGTTACTGGGTTACAAATATGTGGTGTTTTTCTTTTCTTTTTACGTGTCAACGTTTGCTCGTGCGTAGCTCAGACCGGTTACAAATGCGTCGTATTTTTCATTTTGGCAGCTTGGAGTTACATTTGAAAGTCGTTTCAAATACCTCACGTGTTTTTTTTTTGTCACAAAGTTATAAATGATTTCAGAGAATAACTCTAACTAGAAAAAATGTAAATATTGTACCTATCTTTGTTAAAAAGGGTTCCAATTGGAGGTCGTTTCAAAAATCCTCCGTGCTTTTTGTCACATAGTTACAATTGCTTATCGGAGAATAACTCTGACTATAAAAATAGAAATATTTCACCTATCCTTGTTAAACAATGGTTACAAAGTTACACTTGGAAGTTTTGGAGTTATTCTCTGATAAGCATTTGTAAATTTGTGACACGTCAGATTTTTTAAACGACTTCTGGGAGTACATATCGTCCCATTAACCATACCAAATCCCAAGTTCTATACAACTTCCTTTCATGCTGGCCTTCTAGATTCGGGATCTACTAATATGAGATGGGCGATATAAGGTTCACCAACCCCATATTGAAAGCCCCAGGAGGACATGGATGTATATGGGCTCGATAGAAGCCATCTTGTTTTTCTCCCTTCGAACTCTGCCGCCTCAGACATAATATAGAGTGTATTTTGGCGGAAATGAAATGCACGTATGTCGGAAATCATGTTCTACTATTATACTAGTATACCTGCATCTGATGTATTTACCGACTTTAAAGACACTTAAATTTACTATCAAACTTAATTTGTCACTGGCGATGAGCCATTGGATGAAAGTGTTGGCGTTCCACGTTCATTGTGCGCCACTGTGATGTTTTAACAGCAATATAGGCAGCACGTTCAGCTTACCAGAATATAATAACAGTCGTATCTTTAATTAAATTGCTCACATTTAAAGCAAGATAAAAGCGATACATGACTTATTTTACGGCTATGGTGACATGTGATGTTCAGCCAGATTAACATCGGGCTTAGATAGCGCCTCGCCTGATATTAAACTCACTTCGCCTCATATATTCTCCATATCCGGCAACTTATCGCCCTAATGTACCATCCCATTATGTATATGTATGCACAATTAAAACATAACATGCGTGTGAGAAATAACGTGACCATCTTCTGCTGGGGTCACTTGACCAGGGATCGGGTACGTGATGATAGGGGGTATTTGGGTATGAACTTTACACTTGGATGACAATTAAATTAAAGTTATACAGATAACAGGGACATGCAACATAAACAAATTATTATTGATGTCAGGACAGACGTATCTCATTTTGTGTTCAATTTGATTGTTAAAATTCAAAAAGGCGGATAAAATGGTGACCGAAAGTGTCAAAATTGGACAATTTTCACTAAATTTCACCAGATCGTTTCCATTTACAAGACACTTTGTTTAAATGGCCATTTGTGACAACATATACCATTTAAAATGAATGTCTGGTAATTGTGAGCCATATCACGGAGATTGGGAATTTGGGCCCTTCAGTGTCGTATGAACAACTAGTGCCCATTTCAGCAGAAATAATGCCATACATTCCCAAAATAGGGACAAACTGGCTATCGAAAGTAGTAAAATTGGGAAATTTACGCTAAAGTTCACCAGATTGTTTCCATTCAGACGAAAAATGTTCATGGTAGCACCACAGTAAATGATGTTGAATCCAAATCTGACAATAATGAGCTATATATCGAAAATTTGTCCCTACAGTGTCCCAAAATGGCGGCGAAAATTACGAATTTCAAAAAATTAACTTTGTCATTAATTTGTAACTAAATCTTCTCATATTGAATATAATTTGATGAGTGTCCAAAGCAATCAAACTAGTATCGAAATATATCCAATGAATTTCAAAAAAACACCGAACGGGTGTCACAAACCATCTAAGTGGCGTAAAACCACGCAACAGTTGTTTCAAACATCTTAATAATATACCAAATTAATCGGTGAGTGTCCCAGTCCATAGACCAAGCGTCCCAAAATCAGCCAACTGGTGCCCACAAAACCAGATAATATGTAAAATAGACCGTCCAAATACTATCACAAACCATCAAAATAGTGCCCAAACCAGTCCAATGTGTGTTCCAAATCATCCGACGATTGCCATATGTCACCCATCGAGTGTCCCAATTCATGGACTTGGTGTCCCAAACCACACAAATGGGTGTCTCAACCCATCAAGTGTGTACCTCACATCCAATGGTTGTCCCAAGCCAACAACTGAGTGTCCATAATCATCCGACTAGTCCCCCAAGCCACACGATGATTCTCTCAAACCACCAGGAGTGTCTAAAATGTTCAACTAGTGTTTCAACCCACCCACTGGATGTACCAAACTAGTGTAGAAAACCATCCATCAACTAGAATGGAGCTGCCTATAGTTCCGCCCATCACGCATTTGGCATGTTTTGTGGTGTCTTGCCACCAACAGTTGGAACCACGGGTGCTGGCCCCTCGTTTGAGAGATCGATAAACAAAATCTGGATATCAAATTTCAGTTCATCCATCGCTGAAATATTTGTGTGTATGGACAGAATATCTCTGTTATCTCCAGTTGATCTAGTACACTAATGATGGTCTTAGAAATACCGTACGAGTTGTTTGACATATTTATAGAACAATATCGACATCGCTGATATGAAGGGTGTGAAGACGATTGGTTGCCGATGATGCTATATATTATATCCCAACGGGTTAAATTACTAGTTTGGCTAGAATGGTTTTTGTATGCCATTGCACTTCAGCGGCAAAAACCATGAAAGTCAATTACAACTACCAACACAATTAAATAAAAGACACCTTAGTCTTTGACTAAACGTGTGTAAATTCTTCGCTTCTGAATTTTTCTTGGTATCGAAATATGTCGATAAGTACGTTAATTAAAGGTAATCAACTTTATTTGCGACATGAAGACTTCAAGTTACAGAATTTAGAATGAAAGTATCAACGACATTGTAGCTCAACTTGGAGAAGGGATAGTGCCATACATTACAGTTCGTACAGCAATAAGGAATGTGGAAAGTTGAAACCCATATGTACCAATGTTCCTACATATCTTCTAAATCTGATAAGAAACGCTCTTTATTACTCATATATGCCCCTTTAAGTGGTCCGAGGTCAACAGCATCTATCTCAGGAAACTCTACGGGCCAATTTATCCCCATATTTAAATTTTCACCAACCTGTTTTCAACCATTTTGGGTATATACATAACTATTTAGTTAATGGGACCTGTCTAAATACGCTCTCAGAGTCAAATTACCCTTATACACAAATGTTCAGCTACGATGGTCGAACCGTTTGGTCGCCTATAATCGGACACACAAACACACAAACAAATGAACAAACAAAATTTAGTTTTATTAGTATAGATTATAAAGACCTGATATTTTGTAAAGGAACGCAGTCAATATCATGGAATAATTTCCTTACAAACTTCATAAATCACTCAGGTGTTAAACCTCACCTCTGAAAATGGCATATTTCTCTGTTAAAGTCTTGATATTTTGTATAATATAGGACCGCTATCAAACTATACGGAACTGTAGCAAGGCTGCCCCTGCGTAGACCGGGATAAAACGTTATACTGTCGATGCCACTTAACCACACCATTATATTCCACAAACATGTACATGAACCACGGAGATGACTATATATATATATCAGTTTTGTGGAAATCGATGGCAAAAAAAAAGTTTTTAGTATTTTTGCAACCCGCCCGATCCAATCCCTGACTCGTGTGTCTTTAAACCGCACCAGAATATTGCTCATATCATTGACGCCACAACCGTCTCCGATCTCGCGGCTCTCATCGGGCAGCGAGATCGGAGACGGTTGTGGCGTCTCCTCATATCATGGCTCAAACTCCATGCATCGCCCTCTACGTTAGCACTGCGATACAGCACGGCCACAAGGATGGTACTTTGCGGACCGATACATCTATTTTTAAATATCATTGGAACGATGTGGTGGAATAATCATAGCAATAAAATCACATCTAAAATATAACGTCGAACACATTCAAAGTGACATGAAGCATGTAGCATGGATCAGAATTGTTGACCGAACTTTATCAATATTAATTGGTGCAGTATATATCCCACCGTCAGGGACTAGATACTCAGACGATGACTGGCATCTATATATTAAACGCGACCTACGAAAAATCCGCAAATTTTCTGATATGGTTCTTCTGATGGGTGATTTCAACGCTCGAACGAAATGTCTCAATGATGCACTTGATTTAGATCCCGAAGATTTGGAAACCGCGACAACAATTAATTGTGAACTGATGTCTGATTTATTATATGATGAGACAAATTTTATAGCTGAGACGGAGATACCATCTCGCTACTCACAAGATGTCGGAAATGCGAACAGTTATGGTTACAAACTTATACATTTATGTCAGTTTAATGATATGCGTATCATTAACGGTCACTTTGGAGAAGATAAGGGCACTGGGCGCTTGACGTGTAGTGACCGCAGTGTGGTAGATTACGACGTTGGTTGTAAGCGACTTTTAAAATCATTGGAAAATTTCAGGGTAAACGAATTCTCCCCACTTTATTCCGACGTCCACCAAGGTATACACGTCGAAATAAAATTCCGAAACATAGATGAATACGAACCAAGCCCAAATATGCACGCACAACACGAAAAGACGGCCCAAGTAAAGCCTAAGCGATGGAAACCTGAACTCGCACGCACTTTTTCTGACAATGTAGACAAGACTGAAATAGCAGCGGTAAAGGCCTCGTTGGAACAATCATCAAGTCGACAAAACGCCAATCGTGACATTATCGAAGATGCCTGCAATTCCATTTCAATGATATTAGTAAATTCCGCAAAAGATACGTTCGGCCTATCTAAGGGGAGTAACCCTATCGAAAAACGCGAAAAATCAAACCAGCCGTGGTTTGACTCCGAGTGCAAAGAAAAGCGGAAAGCAATGCACAAAGCCAGAGTATATTTCCATCACAACAAGACTTCACGCAATAAGGAGTGTCTCAATGTAGCTGGTAAAGAATATAGGAAAACAATGGACCGTAGAATTAAAGAGACGAAAACAAGTAATATAACTGAATTGAGAAAGTCTGAGTAAATCTGGTAAACGTTTTTGGGATAAGCTCAAAGAACTAACTGGGAGGAACAATGCGAGCATTTTAAAGAACTAAATGAAACGTCCGATGATGACAATAATCTGAAACCAATAATCGACGAAATATTCGATGAAAAATGGGAATCTAACATTAATGCCGAGATAACTGAGGCAGAAATAAAAGACGCGATAAATAATTTGAAGAACAATAAAGCAGCTGGTATCGACCTAATACAAAATGAGTATATGAAAACAACAGTGGATCATATGATGCCGCTTTATAAGCTATTATTTAATATGATCCTCGATATTGGGTACTTCCCCCAAGATTGGGCGTCGGGGGGTTATCAACCCAATTTACAAAAAATCAGGCAACAGATCATGTACAGATTCGTATCGAGGTATAACATTACTTAGTTGTTTCGCTAAATTATTCACATCTATCCTCAATAAGAGATTATCCGCCCTGTCAGACGAAGGAAACCTAATCGGAGATAACCAAACTGGGTTTAGAAAGAAACATTCCACGACTGATAACATATTCATTCTTTACCTCATTATAGACTTATACATGTCAAGAGGAAAAAAACTTTATTGCACATTTATAGACTTCAAAAAGGCATTTGATACCATATGGAGAGAAGCATTATATTTTAAAATACTCAAAAAGGATATTAATGGAAAGATTTTCAACGTAATTCGGGACATGTACACGCAAATTAAATGTTGCGTCAAAGACCGTAATAATCTTTCGGGATTCTTCGCCAGTAACGTAGGCCTTTTTCAAGGGGAGATATTGTCTCCTTTGCTGTTTACCTTTTACGCTAATGATCTGCAAAATTTCCTTAACGACTGCGCTATTAGCAATTTATGTTTATTGGACAATGTCGGTTCAGAGAAATTAGGATTTTTCATCAAGCTATTATGCCTACTATACGCCGATGACACAGTTATTATGACTGAAAATCAAAACGACATGCATCGGGCACTCCAAGCATTTCACGATTATGCCGAGGCATGGAACATGCAGGTTAACATATCGAAAACTAAAGTTGTGATATTTTGTAAGAAAATGCCAAAGAAAATGCCAGTGTTCTTCTATAATAATTCACGGTTAGAAGTAGAAAAAGAATTTAAATATCTCGGTTTGGAACTCTTCTATAACGGCCGGTTTTGCCGAACTATCAAACGAAACGGTGTTATTGGGACGAAAGCCATGTACGGACTCTTGAACAAAGTCAGAAAACTTGATATCCCAATAGACCTCATGTTAATGCTCTTTGACACACTGGTTTTACCAGTATTAAATTATGGCAGTGAAATATGGTGTTTCGAATCTCACAAGTCCATTGAAACAATACACTTGAAATTCTGCAAATTCCTGCTAAATATGAAAACCAGTACCCCAAATTATATGGTCTATGGTGAGTTGGGAAGACACCCATTATCTGTGGAAATTAAATGTAGGGCGCTGTCATATTGGTCCCGACTTATTTCCGAGGATGGATCCCAATTAGCGAAACAGATGTACCGCATTTCGTTAGAACTCTACAATAGTAACCCCGACAGTAATGTCTATCTTAAGTGGATACATTATAATGAAAACACACTTAGCGATGTCGGGTTTAACTATAAATGGTTATCACAGAATCCGCTATCAAAGAATGATATGATAGTTATCAAGCAGACACTAACCAACCAATTTTCTCAAGAATGGTTTGGTTCCATGACATCAAATCGCGGACATAACTACTTATCCCTGAAACATTACCCAAAAATGAGCTGTTATCTCATTGAAATTCCATATCATCTGGCCGAATTCCTCATGAAAATTCGCACCTCGAACCACAGACTCCCGATTGAGAGGGGGAGGTGGAAAAATCAACCAAAACTATAGAGACTATGCAACCTGTGCCAAATTGCTATTTGTGATGAATACCACTTGGTTATTCAATGCAAACAACTAGATAAAATTAGAGAGAAATTCATTCCTAAAAATTACTGGGAGAAGCCGAACAGAGAGAAATTCTATCGATTAATATCTATTGAGAATATGACCATCCTAAAACGAGTTTGTATATTCCTGAAATGCGCATTCAAGGAACTAAGCTGTTTTTGATAACGGAATACCCACCGTGAGTAGTTACTAGATTGAAATTTGTATGAATGTCCAGCATATAAATTCAACAACAGTTTGGACTTGTTTGTATTTGTCAGATGAATAATCACATAATTATGTCCACATATGCCCAAACATACATCGTACTGCCCGTGTCTCCTATGACAAATGAGGGAGATCATATATTCTCCACACTACTCACTGAGGGGCTGACATCAGTGCGATGTATTCATAAATCTATAAATAGTATAGGTATATAACAGTATATAACATATGACGCATTCATACTTGTGTTGTGATGATGCGCGTGATTGGAACGCATCTGTATTCCTTCTGCATATTGTGTATATAATTATGTTCTTTGTTTTGCCTGTTTCATGTTAAATTATGACTTGGCAAATAAACTATTCACATGGTTCCCTTTGTACATCAATTGTGTGGTTTGAGGCACACATTGAGTGGTTTGACACACTCCGGGGGCGCTCATTGTATGGTTTGTTTTACTCATTTGATGGTTATGAACACTCAATGGATAAGTGTACATCTGTTGGATGGTTTGGGGCACACTTGTCTGGTATCGAACATCGGTTGCAAGGTCTGGAGCACTATCGGTGTGGTTTGGAAAGATTCGTTGAATGGACTGAGTCCCTAATCGGGTCGATTGAGATACCCATTTAGTGGTTTGGAACACTTATCTGGTGGGTTGGAATACCAAATGCATGGTATGGCGGAATATATGTGTGAGCTATAACGCCAGTTATCGATTGGGGCACGACGTACCTCAGTCTACATCAGTCTGGGTGGTTTGTGAAACTCATTTGGTGGAAGGGGACACCCCTTCGATTGTGACAATATTTGGATATTGGGGCGCTCGCTGTATGGATTGTGATAATTACATGTTGGTTTTTGGATACTATATGGGGTTTGTAACTCTGTATATTGTTTGGTGCACTCGCTATGTTGTTTGGGACACTCATTTTATTTATTATGAAACTATAGTTGGTAGCTTTGGAACTCGTATAGTGGCATATATGACTACATTTATTCGATATCGTAAGATTTAGTAAAAGAAAATCAACAACAACAAAACACTTCAGTTGTTCAGTTCCGTCTGAAAGCTTTTTAGACGGAATTGTCAAATCCTCGGGATACTTCTCATAGGGGATCAGGATTCGCAATTTTATAGTCTTAAAGTCAAGTTATTCGCGAAATTACAGGCATATCTTACGACAAAAAGAATAATGCGTTTTTGTTGGATGTTCCTGTCACATTAATACATTTAGAGAATATTGAAGTGATTGGTATTACACTCCAGGAAATTGCCGCCATACTGTCTGGTACAAACACGGCCACAATCATGTTAGTGTCAAAATAGTTTGTTCTTTATGAAAAAAAAATGGATCAAGTTTTATACTGGGGGATGTCTGGGGTATGCACGTTTGCCGACCTGGTTCCCGGACGAACATTCAAATCCTCACAATTTTCTTACATATTTTCTTCATTTTTATCCAAAATTAACGACTTTCCCTTCATGAAACGGATGGAAATTTTGGATATGTTATTATTTGGTCACATTTAGCATGCAGGGAGCTCGACTGAGCGTTTATGGTTGGGAGGTTTGTTTCAAAAGAAAAATCCAATTTTCACCATTTAATATTTTTTTTTACATATTCCAGACTTTTGACAGAAAATTTATGACTTTCCCATCCTGAAATTTACGGGGATTTTGCATATGTTATTATATGAATATAGTCACTCTCAAAAACACCAATAGTCATTGCATAGCAAATTTGTTCATGGTTGGGCGTTTCTTTCCATCAGTTTCACTGGTCTAATAATGAACTGCAAAATTGACACAAAAAGCTATTTCAAAAACATGTAGAAAATTTTCCGCAAGCGAAAATTGGATATATTGTTCCCCCAATTCTAACACCAGAAAAACAGCTGGTTAACAATTTGTTATAGGTTCACCTTACATTCGGAGTCTCAACATGAAAATTACCATTGTCACTATTTTTCTTTTACATATTCCTAACTTTTGACCCAAAAATGACGACTTTCCCACCCTGGGATTCACAGGGTTTTTGGGTATGTTATTATATGGGTATAGTCACATTCAAACACACCAAATGACATTTATAGCAATTTTTAACGGTTGGGTGTTTCTTCCCATCAGATGACTAGACTAATAAGGAACAGCACAATTGACATAAATACGACCCTATTTCAAAGAGCAGTAGAATTTATTCCCCAAAGCAGGTTTCAGCGGATTTTGGATATATTGTTTCCCAGATTCTGCCCAACTAAATGACACCAAAAGCAGCTTGTCAACAATTTGTTCTAGGTTCACCTCAAAATAGAGTCTCAACGACCAGACTATATATGCAACCTCATATGTTCTCACATACATTTTCTTGCTTCTTCATGGGAACACGCCATATTAATCTTTTCAGCTTGGTCCAGTTTATAGCCTGGAGTATTTAGAAAATATTTATCAGCTGGTAGATTTGTATGCAATCCACGCAGTATGTTTTGCGTGTGGGCCGGTATATGTTCGCAAGCTTAACCTTTATAACAGAGAGCTACTGACAAAGGATATTAAATTTAAGGTGTACACAAAATACTGTACTATGAATTCTAGGGACGCTGGAATAAAACTTAATTCACAATAGATCAAGATTGATCGGTAAAATAACAGTGAGAAACTAGACCAAGTCATCTTTCTAATAAGTAAAATTGTTCATATCTTTAGAATATCAGATTAAATTTCTGTTCGTACTTATGCATAATTCAGGAATGTCAATGTTGTGACATGTACTCAGGTTGTGTATGGGGTGGATGGAGAGTGGCTACTTCAGCTGGAATGCGTCGTGTCCTGATCAATCTTATAAACTATCCGCAATGGTCCAAGATGCTGATGTTTTGTTCTTATAAAAGGTTTAAGTCGATAGCGTTTCCTTCTTCCATTCACAATGTACAAAGTATACCGACTGTAAAGTGTATGTGTTGTTTATACTCAATCCATAGTCCCACATGTCTTTTTAAGCATCACTAATTCCGCGTTGTATATTTTTGATTTGCGAGACTATTGGTAGCCTGACCTACATATACATGCAACTAGCCGGTATTGCACATGATTACGGTTGTCTATCACGATAAATCTTATATATTTTCAGGTGAAATTGGTCTCTCGGAATTGCCCATTATCCTCATGCTGTGCTTCACGTCAGTTCGGCTTCACTGAGACCTTAATTTAGGTCGGGTACCACCATGGCATGCATGGCATGCATGGCCTGATATTAGACGTGTATACATAAATTTGTTTATGAACACTTCAAACGACATTTTATTAAGGACCAGAAGTGCGTTTTGCTCAAAAGCAGGCAAAATTGCAAGAAATGTTAACGAAAAAACGTCTTTGGATCTTTATCTGGCAACAATCTTTCATGTATCCTTGTCTTCATTGTATGCAGAATCTGAAGAATTATTAAGAGAAAACAAAACAATAATGGATTTTATTATAATGCATTTTAGGGTTTGAAAATAATCTTGAGTTTTTGTATCTCTTTCAGTACCAAGAACGGTTACAATAGTTAATAATTTCATGCAGAAATCAAATCGCCACATAGCTGGTGATATGACTATAGACATATGACCTAGAACTCATCTCATGCAACCCAAATGTTTATTGATCAGCTGACACGACATCAATACTCTCAAATATAGCATAATATTAATGGGTGGTTCTCTTCATAAATGAAAATAATCATGAAACTTCTTCAATCAAGATTTAAATCTAAAAAATTAAGTATAGTCTCGTACTCTTCAGATATGTGATATTGATATGGTGGGTATATGGACTGCACTTGTTAAATATTTATATTTTACAGAAGTTCTTGGTACCGGAAAGCAGCGAAATATATGCATTTTTCATGTCATAAAACTAGTAAACTGGGTTAAAATTTCCAACGAGTTCACTTTTCTTAACCATAGTAAGAAATAATCAAATGAACCAGATTTCAAAAAGATATATCTAACATATTTTGAGAAAATCCATTTTGAACTATAAAGAATTTTTGGCAAAGAATTTTCAGAATTAATCTCACGTGCGAGAAGACAACATATTTTACTTCCACGTTGCGATCGATTAGCATACTTGACCAAAAAATAATTTCACAAGAGAGTGTGCCAAGATTAACATGTTGACTCTGATAATACGCTGATAGCGACTAAGAACTGTAATAATAATATCAGAATAAAACTTGGAATAGTTTTAGAACTCCCCCCGCCATCGACTTTGAACCACATGCTCATATTGATTGCATGCACACTTCTTCTATTATTTCAATATCCTTTTAACGAAAGTGGCTATTTATTAGGTAAGGTCCTCTTCCGGATATGATTATCTTACTAAGAAACTGTTTTGGTATTTTATCCAACTTGTGCTTCGTCGGGTCTTAATTTTCCAACTATTGATTAGCGGTACCAAATTTGGCATGATACACCCAACGCCATGTATAGACTTTCGTATGAATTAGGTATCTGTCAATTTGGGTAAATTGTTAATTCACTTTGGTGGGATGCCTAGTGTCGTTCACTCAAAAACTTCACGGGCTGTTTATTTTTCCGATCTTTTTCCGGGGACCAGATCACTTCCAGGAAAACCTGTCTAGACTGATTAGATTGCTTTTGTTCGGTACACTTGTCGTCGTCAGAAGCGGCCAACCCATCCACCTCCACTTGATCACAGCTCTGTTTGGTCCGGTTATTATGTGTCATTAACGTGTATTTGGAATACAAAATTGCATTGTATTGCATGTATGCTCACACCAGAACCTCTTATATATATCATGGAATTGTTGCGACCCTAGCCCTGAAATATGTCAAGTCAATATTTAATCGCAGAAGTTTATTCACTTGAACCTGATCCTCGCCATTGAATAAATCGGGTACGCAAAAAGAAGTGATATGTATTCTCTTCGTCGTCCCCGCGACGGTCAGATTAGTATATAGCTTATATTCGCAACTCAGTTTAAAATGTCCACAATGACAGTTACGTGTGGGCCAGTAGATGTTTCATTAGCTTAACCTTGGAAAATGAGAGCTTCTGACATAGTTCTGTCAGGATAATATGGCCATATATGTGACAAGAAGTGGAGCTACCACAAAATGTGTGGTGATTAAATATTACAATAATCATACGACATTTGCGATTTTCAGCACACATTTTCACGGCGGGGAATCAAGTGGTTTCGACTTGATGAGTATCACGCATTCAAAATGGCCGACGCAATCGCAAACGCAACCAGAAACGAGGAAAAGGGTAATAAACTAGGATATGACATGTTGCTTGTAGTACATTGGCAGCTATACGAGCATATTACAGATGATTTTTTCAACTAAGCTGATACCTCATATGCAACAATAAAAATTAAAATGTAACATCATGCAATGTAGACGACCATTCACAGCGACTCGACCATTTCTGCTTCGCCGAGGAAATGTTTTCAACGAAGCGGAAAAGACCATTGAGAATGTGGAGACAAGACAAGTGCAATATCTTGTCTGGTCCACTGCCAATTCCGAAATGTACAAACTCCAGACAGTTGCTAACCGGAAGTCATGTGTCAATTTCACAAAAAAACGTGCACGCCACCAGAATTTGGCTCATCGCTATAGAAAATATAGAAAAATATATATGACATTATCATTCACCTGCGCCTAAGGTACAAGCTCGCGCACTTTTTGTTGTTGTTAACCCCTTTCTTGCTAAATGAATTCTCCCAGTCAGCTATAAAATGTACGTTGGAATGATCTATTATTCATTTGGATGATGTTAGGTGATAAACACAGACGACAGATAAATCAAAGTGCAGAAGTATAGCGCTATTTGTTGAGGGGAATTGTTTAGATAACAAGTTCAATCTATTGTCGTTTGTTGGACTTACTGCCAGAACATTTCGTATATGATAACTACTCTTCAACGACGATTTAGTATATAAAGTATAAACGAGCATGGGGTTCCTGTGCTACTGTATGGATAGGTTTCCTCAGATCGATAAGCACAGCAGCGCGGATTTAAATCTATCCGTCCTTTAACGAGTAAAATTGTTCATCTTTTTAGAATCTCCTATTGAAGTTTGGTACTTATCCTATAATTGTTGATCTTGGTCAGGTGTCACTCTGGCTCTGTTCGCACTTGAGCACAATTCAAGAAATATCAATTGCTTCCATGTTGTGACACGTACTCACGTTCGTTGTGTGGAAGTAGAAAGGGTGGCCACTCCAGTTGGAATAACTTGCGCACTGATCAATTTTATAAAACAAAATGTAAACCTTTATGGTTCATGGTGTTGATAGTTAGCATTAGGTATCAATGTGGTTTAAAATGGCGCAGTTGAATGTACATGACATCTATATGAAATTTCAAATGACATGCACGCGATTATATTGTATGAATTTAATTGCATTACTTTTCAAATATGTCTATCCCTGTCATGGTATTATGTAAACATTGTTGACTCTGCGTTAGCTGTGTTGAATTAACTGATAGAGACATTTCGCAAAAATCACTATTACTTTTACGGATAGGATGTATTGTCCTAGTGAGGTTGACATCATCACAATTTACCTACGGTGACTAATTGGTGAGACAGCATATGCGTCACTTTATTCAGTTACACATATATTGGATGAAAAAGTAATGTGTGACTCGTTCAGATCCCATATTCTTATCCTTGTGTAATACACCATACGGATAATGTTAGAGCGTCCCCAAGCAGGACCGGTGGCACATTCTAGACATATATGCACATAATTAAACCATATGGGGAATAGTTCGTCACACATATAAGAACCCCTGCATATATATCTAATTTTGGCCATATACTGGCAGGATATTTCCATATTCGTATTCGTATTCTTGATTTTGCGAAAGTTCTCCAATTATATACTTTGTGTCTGCACATATAAATTCGAACCATTTTCAGACATCCCTTAACCACACACTGTTTACTTCCGTGGACTCCTAGCAGACATGTTTTCAACATATACCGTTGGCATACGTAATGCCGTAGGTAAACATAAGCATGCATGTCGCATGATTGATGACCTAATTTCCGACGGTTCTTTAAAACTTTTGTGCCAGTTCCAATGACTGAAGTTGTATCCCATGCTGTTTAGTAGGAACAGTGAAGTTGGTGTTTTTGCTGATTATAATGAAATATTCATTTGAAAACAAATTCAGAATGGGGCGCCTTCTTAAAACACCCGTTAAATTATCATTGGACAATCCAATCGGTCTGGCCTGCAGCTTGATTACATTCACATGTTTACTGTCTTAATTATATGATCGCACGCCGCATTTCAGCAGACAGCATGCTGAATACGATATATTAGAAAGGTTTCGCAACTAACGGATAAAGCAACGGATACGTTTATGGCGATGCTTATGGTTGTAGATGACCCAATTGTTATTTTCTAAGGGTACTGTCACACCGTCACACACAATATTCTAGTCCGTCTATCATACACGTATTTCTCTATGATTCGCATAGTTGCATGCACTGTTAGAAAAAAGCATGTCACTTTAACGGTGTCATATCGCGCAACATCGCTGCCAACCTTGGACCGTTAAACATACGGTCAGGCTGGAGCAAGTTCCACGGTACAAAACTGTTTAAGTATCTGTAACCAGTAACTGTCGAGACCATTGTATTTTTTACGGTTCAACACCATTTAATTAATATCAAGACCGTAACTAATAAAGGTCAGACCAATGGTATTTTTCACGGGTCAACACCAATTTGTTGTTCTTAATTTACCGTATAATTAGCAAAGTTCCCATGGTGACAATATGATTACGCGGTTGGCATTACGATTCACATGTTTTAGAATGGTCTAAGATGAAATGTAAATTTTCAATGCATAAAGTGATAGACAATAGTTATGAAACTTTTTCAGTTTGCAGAGGATCAAACTTGTTATCGCCTCATGGAATTTAATCCGGAAAAAGGTTGTGCACGCCAGATGTGTTCACATTTCACTGACTACTATTTAAATAGTATTTAAACAATACTATTAATAGCCGAAAAGCTAACGCATCAGTATTCAGTTACGAGTAATACCAATTTCGACCATTCTAAAACATATGAATCGGCATGCCATTTTAATACATAAAACAGTTAAAACTCAAATATATGTACATGTAAAAGTAAAACATCTTAATGGCATCTTTTCGTAACCTGTAAGGCGTGAAATTGTCCAGTCACTTGCAAACACAGTTTTTTTAAACAGGTGAATCTGTACATCACGACAATGTAGAGGTGATAATAATGACGGCCTAGACAACACAGGTATTTTTCGGCGGGAAATGATATTGATGTAAACACCATAATAACTGGCCGATCTGCTTCAAATACACACCGAATGAGCTGTTAGCAACATCATGTATAATCAGTATTGACATTCCATGCCAACAAATTATTCGTCATTCATAAAATAACACTCTGAAAAACGCGTTCCCCAACTTCGAGGTATTGTTTCATGATTTAACTGTAGACACAATACCAGATAAACGACCACCAGCGAGTTCCACTTCGAGCGCCAGTGGCAATGACAGCATCATTAAAGATAAAATAAAAGATAAAAGCAAATCAGCACCACCAAAGAAATTCAAATGTTAGACATTGGACAGTCTGGGCAACAAGATATCATTTGTGAAAACACCATCTGATAGCTCTGACACTTCCACAGGCAAAGTGCATGCAGAAATAAATGCCAGATTGGATAATTTAGTCACAAAATCTGACCACGTAAAGAGCATTGAGCCCCTTGTTACAACAGAAAGTTTGAACAGGATCATAATCCTGAGGGGAGAGTTTGACAGAAAGCTAGAGGAAGTGAAAGATGTTTGTGACAGTAAGGTCTTCGACACAGAAACCTGAATGGACAGAACGGATAACAAGATGACTCAACTTACGAGTGAGGTCCAGGACAGGGACATTGAAATCAAGCAATTAAAAGAGGAAATGAGAGTTGAAGGAAAAGAACAACCGACTAGAACAGCAAACAAGAAAAGACAGTATTCGTGTTTTTGGAGTTGGCGACGACAGTGCTTCTGAAATACTCGACCAGTGTGAGAAATAACTAGTCAAGATTATGCAGGACAAACTTCATCTTCCAATAGAACAGCGCGACATCAGCATTGCACACAGAATTGGTAAATTTTCTGTAAATCAAAAATACCCAAGAAGCGTAATATGCCAGTTCATTTCTAGGAGAGCCAAGAATGATGTCATCCGAGAAAGGAAATCGTTGAAGGGACAGGGAAGTGTGATTAAGGAAGACTTAACAGATATAAACAGTTCCCTCCAGAAAAATGCAAAGGAATCCTCAATTGTGGAAGATTCCTGATTTGTCGGTGGAAAAAATTATGTGAAATATACCGACAAATCAAAAAGCATCAAACAAATCTCAAAATTGAGTGACATAAATTTCGACATTTCAATATTACACATATATCCAGTCCAAGACTATTTTATATTGTCAGTCTAGTCTACTAATTAATACTACATTCAGTAAAAAAGCTTCAAAGTAAACACGTTATCATATTTCAATGTGCCTGTTTGGCATATCCCTTAAAGCTGACCCAAAAAAAAAATGGTTTCATGTCTCAAACAGTTAAACTCAGCATATGAGAATACATGTACATCACCACTTTCATGAAGCAATCCTGACAAAAAAAGTAATATACATGTACAATATGTCACTAAATTATGTTATCTATTCGATGCCTGTGACACCTGTACTTTCAATGACCCATTAACACAACACAAGGGCCACGATTATGTGATTTCCTTTAAATGTCATATGCCCAAACATAACTCTGCACTATGTCCATTTTTATGATATGCTCGATCAGTCCCCATATGTCCCTTTAACACTTTTCACATGCTACATATAACTTATTTTACACTTGAATATCATGTGCTAATTTAACTATATAAAATTGTCTATGATTATGACATGCCCCTTAAATTTGTTATCCATTACAAAAGTGTCTAATTGTCTCCGAACTTTTGCAATAAATATAGCATGTCCATAACATATTCGAGCTTTTACAAAATATAGATGGCATGTGCCAATTTAACCCTGGATGTAGAAATGAATGATGGATTTTTTTTAATTTTTTTTGCCATATGTCTAAGATTTTTGCATTCAAACAGAAAAATGTCTCATGAATGGCATGTACCATTTAAACCCTGGTTGTACATGCATTAATGAATCAACACATACACATACGTGTATATAAATCCTATGATGGGTGACCAAATGAATGTATTGCTAGAATCATACACCTCGCACGGACTAAATTATTTCCCACTAAAATCCGAATATGGTGCCTTGTTATAGAAAAATGTCTCATGAATGGAAAATGCCACTTATATCATACTTGCACTAATTCATCGACATACTGTATACGTGTACACAAATCACATGATGGATCAACATATCTTTGTATTATTTGAATAATATCTGCGTTATTATCGAAACATGGCCCATGAATGACATCATCACTTTAACTTTGAATGTATGATTGAATAAGAATAAACACATACCGGTACATGCACACATATAAATCCCACATGGGTAACCAAATTATTGTACTGCTAGAATCATACACAGTGCACTGCCAAAATTGTCTTCCACTATTATCCGAATGTTATGCTTATTATAGAAAAAAGCATAATGGATGGTAATAGCTGCTTTAATCCTACAAGTTGTACGAATGAACTGACATATACATATATATAAATCCCATGATGGTTGAACAAATGTTTGTATTCTTGATTCTTACAAAGTGAATCATGCCAAAATCAGTGATGAAAAAACAAATTGTATATAATACTCGATCAAATATAGCATCACGTCAGACATAAGAATTTGCGCTGAAATACAAAATTTTTCATTAATGGCACACATCGCTTTAAATCTTGATGCATAAATTAATCAACACATATGTATTATTGGAATCCTACAAAGCGAATCATGCCAGACGTTTCTTAACACAGTGCGCTATTATATAAAATTGCTTCATGGATGTCATGTACCACTTTAACTCTGGCTGTAAGAATAAATGATGAAAAAACAAATTGTATATAATACTCGATAAAATATAACATCATGCCAGACATTTTAAGAATTTGCACTGAAATAAAAACAAAACAAAACAAAAAAACAAAAAATCTTCATGAATGGCACACGTCGCTTTAAATCTGGATGCACAAATTAATCAGCACATACGTATTATTGGAATCATACAAAGCGAATCATGCCAGAATTTTCTTAAGACAGCGCGCTATTATATAAAAGTGTCTCATTGATACCATGTGCCGCTTTAACCATGGCTGGAAGAACGAATGATGAAAAAAACATGCATGTTTTCATTTCTGGAATCATTCATAGAGCATCAATCCAGACGTTTAAGATTTACATGTAGCGTTAAAATATGAAAAACAAGTTTCACTAATGGAATGCATCACTTTAATCCTTGATGCACGAATGAATCAATACATTAAAAATGTCTTAAAGTAGCGCCGTTCGCGTTAGGGATGCCCGGAAGGGGAGAGGGGCACCAAAATTGATCAAAATAATTTTAGCGCCGATTTCCACCAAATTGATGCACATTATTCTGAGATCTTCTCCATGATACAAGGAATCTTATTGTGTTATTTAAAGACGCCAAATTGGTGGAATTGGGATGAGATATTTGGGGTGGGGGGTGGGTAGGTACTAAATCTGATAAGAATTGGTTTAGTCGCCGATTGCCACCAAACTTATACCAATTCATCCCCATAGTATGAGGTGTCTAATGGGGTGGCTTAAAGCTGTCAAAAGTGGCGTCATTCGAGTCAGGAGTGCACTGAAAGGGAAAGGGGCACCAAAATTGATACACAATAATTTTAGCGCCAATTTCCGCCAAATTGATACACATTCGTATCCATGATATGAGGAACCTAATCGTGTGATTTTAAAGACGTCATATTGGTGCTACTTTGGTGAGAGATGGGGTGGGGTGGGCACTAAATTTGATAAAAAATTGTTTAGTCGCAGATTAGCACCAAACTTACAAATAATAATCTCCATGAAATCAGGAGTCTAATTGTGTGGTTTAAAGATGTCAAAAGTGCGGCCATTCGAGTCAGGGGTGCCTAGAGGGTGAGGGACACAAACATTGATAAACAATATGTTTAACGCCGATTTCCACCTGATTGATACATATTCTTCTCCGTGATACGAATAATCTAATCGTGTGGTTTAAATGCGCCAAATTGGTGCCTTTTGGGTGAGAGATATGCAATGGTGGCCCTAAATTTGATACGAATTTGTATACTCGCCAATTTTCATAAATTTTATATATATTCATCTCTATAATGAGTCTAAGTGTGTGGTTTAATGATGTCAAAAGTGGCGCCGTTTGAGTCCGAAATAGGGACGAGAGGGTCACCAAAAAGTTATAAAAATATGTTTAGTGCAAATTACTATCAAACTCATACACGTTCTTCTCAAATGATACAATGAATAAAATATTTGCGAATATCTGTGTGTTCTATATATAACTTTAAGGGTACAATCGAGATGGCACCAAGGCGGTCTAACGGGGGTAACTTTTTACGAGTAAGATAATGGTGCGGGTTAAATTTTTTAAAGTGACGTTGTTGGTGTCCCGGGAAGGGCTATTTTTAGCACATATTTCGACCAAATTGATATATTATTCTTCTCCGTGATACGAGGAATATAAAAGTGATTTAAAGAAGCGAAATTTGTGCCGTTTGGGTGAGAGATGGGGGTAATAACTATGATAAGAATTTGTTTAGTTGCCGATTACCACCAAACTTATATATAATCATCTTCATTCAAACTGAGGGACCTTTAATCGTCAGAGGATTGCATATTAGAATTGCTGATGTATATATTATAACACGATTGAGTCTGTCCCATTCAATATAGTTTCCACAAAAAAAGTTACAATTGCCAAGAGATATGGAAATGTAGAGCAGGCCTGTTCATAAATAGTGGTCACAGTGTGCAGTCAAATATGGTTACTTCTGAGATAAAGGAAAATGCAGTCCGTAGCACATGACTTTTCAGGATCCTCCAATATTGACATCTGACAAGGGTATATCTGCCCGATTCAGAGGATTTCTTTCATTTTTTAGAACAGACTCATCGCCTAACATAAACAACTCAAAATCTCGCTGTGTCGGCACATGTAGCTGCTATACCTGCATAACATCAATTCTTTTAAACTGAAAATGATTACCCAGTATATAGCACCAGAACAGAGGAGCACCTGGACATATCTTTAAAACATCTGTATCTTCATGAAGATATGATAAACTACATTAATTGATTGATTGATACATCTCTATGTAAAACACAATTGTTGTCTTTTATTTTTTCGAACTAATGTGTTTATGATGTTCATGTTTCATGCTATAAGGACTGAATTATACGCAGTTGTAAATAAATAAATACTTCTTTATTGGTGGGACGGATTAAACGCGAAAAAATAAAATATAATCGCTCCGACCTGACAAGGTGAGCCACTACTTATATTCCATGTGTAAGAATCATGTTTTGTGATGCAATTTGGACATACAATATATGAGAATACGTGTAACACTTTGATAGCAAGAGTATTCTCTATTCCGACCAAACATCCACAGAGGGTTTCACATCATTTTAACCTGGGCAACGCCGGGTAACCCTGCTAGTATTATATAAAATTGTGACATGGATGTCATGTACCGCTTTAACCCTGGCACGCTTCGCTTTAATTATGGATGCTTAAATGAATCAACACATACATGTATGTATTATTGAATCTTACAAAGCGCATCATGCCAGACCTTTCATAAGAAAGCGTGTTACTAACTTACTATATTATAAAAAATTGTCTCATGGATGTCATATACCGCTTTAACCCTGGCACGCTTCGCTCTAATTCAACACATATGTATAAATTATTGGAATCTTACGATGCGCATCATGCCAGACATTTCTGAAGATGGTGCATTATAATATAAAATTAGTCTCCTGAATGTCATGTGCTGCTTTAAACCTGGCTGTAAGAACGAATGTTGAAAAAACATGCATGTATTCAATACTGGAATCATACACCGAGCACAATTCCAGACATTTAAGATTTCACGTTAAAATAGAAAACAAAAGTCTGAATTGCATGCGTCGCTTCAATCCTGGATGCACAAACGAATCAATACTTACATGTATGTAAATCCCATAATGATGACTTGTACACGAAACTCCCTCAACATCACATTTATACTACCGAGTCTACCGGGTATTGTGAAATCTCTTATGTTTCGGTACAGTCAGGCCCATAATACTCTGCGCACATTTAATTATGTATATATATATATTTATTTTTGTAATATGAATTTATTCAAATTACTTTTAAAAACATACAATCCTTGTCTAAACTAAATACATTCGGAGTACTTTAAACTTATCCACAACTACCGGTATGATATCTCTTGCTTTATTATACATATATGTTTCTGCAACTGGCTACAGTGAATCCATGGTTCCTGTTTCGTCGAATATAACCGATTTTTGTCAACACATATAATGCCGTAGCTTAATTGTCAACAGACTATTAAAATCCTTTGTTTGCCTTATACATAGCTCATACATATAGTACGAGTACGATTGGTGTGCTTGGGTTAAGGAAAATGAGAGAGAGATAGAGAGAGATGGAGGGGATGGTTATACATCATGAGTGAGCGTGCAAACAAATAAGTGTGCACACGCGTGTGAGTAAGTTTACGTTGAGGTATTTCTTGTTTCTGATGTAAATTATTATTGTAATGTATCATTTTGTAAATATGTTGACCATTATATTTCTATGTTTCCTGTGTATATATGATTTGTGTTAAACAACACTTCATTTATGGAGGACATTAAAGATATAAAAAAATATATCTAGAATTTTCTATATTGGCCTACCAACGTACACTCATGAATCATGATGAGTGCCATCTTACCCTATATCTACATGTATGTACAAATGAATCTACAAATACATGTATACAAATCCCATGATGGGTCACCAAATCTGTTGTATTACTCGAATAGTATACAACACACCATGTATACCAGACGTTGTCTCGATGGTGCTTAATTATAGAAAAATGTCCCATAATATGATACGTGTCACTTTAACTGTGAATGTACGAATGAATTAATACCGATAGATACATGTACCAAATTTTTGTATTTACTGGTGTTTAATAGATAAAATGTCTCATGAATTGTGAAGAATGGCATATGCTGCCTTTAATCCTAGAACATGTATGTAACAATTATTTGACATAAACAAATGTACATGTATACAGATCCCATGATGTGTCACCAAACTTTAATTTTTGTTTAATTTTTTTTATAGATCGGTTGGTGGGTTGGTGCTTTATTATAGAAAAATGTCCAATAATATGAGATGTGTCACTTTAACTATGAATGTAGGAATTAATTGTCATGTACATGTATGTCTACAAATCACATGATGAGTCACCAAATAATATGTATTTACTGGTGCTTATATAATAGACAAATGTCTCATGAATTGTGAGGAATGGCATATGCTGTCTTTAATCCTAGAACTAGATGTATATACAAATTATTTGGCATATACAAATGTAAATGTATACAGTTCCCAGGATGTGTCACCAAATGTTTTTTATTTACAGATTCGTTGTTAGGATGGTGCTTTATTATATAAAAATGTCTCACGAATGGCTTGTGCCGATTTAACTCTGATTGCTTAAATAAATTAACATGTACATACATGCATACAAATCCAATGATGGGTCACCAATTTTATTTAGTATTACCGGAACTGAACACATTGCTTAGATTATAGAAAACTGTCGCATGAAGGGCATATGCCACCTTAATTACACTTAGATATGTGAATTAATCAACACATACATGCATACAAATCCCTACATGGGTCACCAACATTTATGTATCACTGTAATGGAATCACATTCAATGCATCATGCCAGACTTTTTTAGAATGCTGCTTTAATATAGACAAGATTTTCATCGATGGCATGTGCAGCTTTAACCCTAAATGTACAAAAGAATCACCATACATACATGATTACATACATGGAGGCCCACATGTACATGTACCTGTATACACCCGTGTATTTACTGGAATCATGATATCAGTAAGTATAATTATCTTTCCTCATGAATTTGTTGTATTTTTGTATATGCTATAGCTGACCATAATTAAGGTATTTTGATATGACAACATGTCAAAGCAGAAGATATGCATTCATGTACACAGGTGTGTAAACATACACAACTTCTGACAGGCTATACAGGTATATTTAGTAATTATTAATACTTACATTCACATAATGGTAGCCTACATATTCACCATTGCATTTATTCCTAAGGGACATGACCAAATCCGTGTACAATTTCCGAGAATGATGTTTGCCAGTCTACTCAACACTGGGTCAATGGGTTAATCGCATGCACAGGAGGTGTAGGTACCACGTGTTTTAGTCGAATCCATTCGTATAGCATTGAAGACACCATAAACTGTTTTGGGCAAAAATTGCCTGACATGTCCTCAATCCGATTGAATGAATATACACTCCGACTAACTTTTATAAGAAATAAGAATAGCGATTAACTAAAACGTGATGTCTTTCTTCAAGTTTCTTGCACACGAGACGACTCCGCGAGTTCACGAATCCGATGTCATGAAACTGATCTTGACATTTATTATTATTGAAATAGGTCACGTTGTGACATTACAGTCAGGGTCGAAACATTCTGATCACAATTAAGAAGTACCTCCATTAAGACGAATTAATTAATGAATTTATATTTCTTTTGAAAACAAATTATTCTTTGTCAGATATAATCAGAAGTCGGTGTACCATACATGTACATACATTCATTTATGAATTTTCATGTGTTATTGATTATACGTTCTTGTTCATGTATTCTCAATATATTGCCCCACGCTCATACATTTGGCCATATAGGTCTATATACCCTGTATATTATGGAGATATCTCTTTCTATCATTGCGTAAGACCTCGTTGCGGGTCAAGATAGCCTACACATCAAGTCACAGATATGCACTTTTTTGGCAATACTTCATGAGAAAATAACAAGCCGAACTTAGAATTTTAATTGACCGTCGATTGGCTCGTACACTAAGACTTACCAGAAACACATACCCGCCGATTACAACACATCATTAAAATAATATGTATTTCATATTACAGTCAGCTCAAGTAACAATGCACGGACTATACATATCCATGCTTGAATCTTTAATTCATTCTGAAGCGGAGGGCATACATTTCATTCGGTGTGTTATATATCGTATACATGGCTACATATAGCGTAAATCTGAGTGGGGTTCGGGTTTCTGATGAATATAACTTTACATTGAAATGGAACGAAGCGGAACAGGAAAATGACGATTATTTAAATTCTGCTATTAATACCTGCAATAATTGTGGATACATTTCACCATCATACTATAGATCAATCAAATAAAAAACATAAATTTTCAATATTCAGCCTCAATTGTCGAAGCATCAACGCAAATTTCGATTCATTGTGTAATCTCCTGGGCGACTTAAAGTCGAATAATAATTCATTCGACGTTATTGCTTTAACTGAAACATTTAAAAAAAATTCAATATTCAGCCTCAATTGTCGAAGCATCAACGCAAATTTCGATTCATTATGTAATCTCCTGGGCGACTTAAAGTCGAATAATAATTCATTCGACGTTATTGCTTTAACTGAAACATTTAAAATACGACAAGCATCGCACTTTCAAGTACTGGGGTATCATCCAATGGAATTCAAGTGTAGAACTGATGACGATGATGGTAGAGGTGGAAATTGACCCAGGAAAAAATGACTCTCGGATAATCGGCTGCGTTTATAGACCAAATACCGCACCAAAGGCCAACATCGATCATTTTTTTTTTTAAATCTACGACATTCTAGAAAAAATTAATAACCACAAATCATATATATCAGGAAACTTTAATATTGACCTACTCAATTTCGACTCACATACATAAACGAATGACTTCATAAATAACATTTTCACTAGAGGATTCGTGCCAAGGATAACTAAACCTACTCGAATGGCTGACCATTCAGCAACTCTTATCGATAATATATATAAGGATTAACTGTCATGTGGACTGTTTTATGGCGATGTAACCGTGAGGTAAGTGGTCATAATTTGGTTTTACATACAAGTTATGACCACTAACCTCACGGTTACATCTCCATAAAAACAGTCCACATGACAGTTAATCCTTATATTTATATACATTTAGCGAAAAAGCCAATTTTGTAAATGTACTTAAATCGAAAAGTGTATCGTGACAAAACCAGCCCAAAATATCCCATAGCACCCTTTGCAAAATTTAACAGGAACAATTTCTTTATACTGAAGCCTGATGATTTATTAAGTCAATCCTGCACGAGTCAAAATGCGCCCAAAACATTACGCGTTTTTCTTTCCGGTATCGGTGACGCGTCGATGTAATTATGGGGTTGCAGTTATGAGCTGTTGCGCGTTCACCGAGAAATAATTGCAACTAGTCAAGTGGGCGCCGACCAATCGAAATGCTGGATTTAGTTATAATCACACTTAGTATGTAAATATATACCAATAACCTACAAGACGAATATAAATCTGGCATAATCACATGCGATGTTTCCGATCATTTTGGCATATTCTATTCAGAATCTAACCAAAAAAGAAAAAAGCTCCAATAATCACGAAACTACCACTAATCAAAGAAGTTTTAGTTCTGATAACATAATTAGATTCAAAAATCTTTTTTAATCTTCTATTTGTGACTCCGTCACAGCTTGTAGAAGTGGCGACCAAGCATATGAAAACTTCTTATATATCTATATGGATGCATATGAACTAGCTTTCCCCATCAAAAGTCGACATATACCCAAAAAATAAAACGCGAACCTTGGATGACATCTGGATTGATTAAGTCAAGTATTGTCAAGAGTCAGCTATATTCACGCAAATTGAATAAACCTACGGAAACGAACGTAAATAAATATTTGAGTTATCGTACTAATAAACTAATCAGAAGAAGTAAAAATATATACTACACAAATATTCTAGAAGTAAATAAAAATGACTTATTAAAGAAAACATGGGAAATACTTAAGGGTGCATTAAAGATAAATGGAAACATAAATAACCCCAAGACCTTTACCAAAAACGGAATAGAACTCGAAAATTCCAAACTCATATCGGAAAAGTTCAATGACTTTTTCTCAAAAATTGGAAACTAGCCAACTCAATGAACATGAATCTGACTCTCATTTTACAGATTTTCTCCATAACCGTAAACCAGACGACATCAATTTCAAAATAA
Source organism: Siphonodentalium dalli (assembly GCA_032622095.1). Classification (NCBI taxonomy): domain Eukaryota; kingdom Metazoa; phylum Mollusca; class Scaphopoda; order Gadilida; family Siphonodentaliidae; genus Siphonodentalium; species Siphonodentalium dalli. Next base: position 93,260,163 of record CP136068.1, read on the forward strand.
TCCCTACCTCTATCCAGGAGATCATCATTACATGTTTCTCTATGACTGGGATAGTATCAAGGGATTTCAATGGTATATCAACTAAACTTATCAAGGAGATAATTGAAGAAATAGCCCCAGCATTATTGCATATTTTTAACTTTTCTTTAGAGCATGGAATAGTCCCCAACAAAATGAAATGTCTAAAGTAGTCCAGATCCCAAAAAATACTACCACTCATGAAATTTCCAACCACAGACCTATCAGGATTCTTACAGCTATCTCTAAACTTCTAGAAAAAATAATGCATAAACGATTACTAGACTTCTTAAATGAACAAAACATTCTCTATAAGCACCAATACGGCTTCCGTCCTCGTCATTCAACTTTCCATCCTGTATTACATCTCGATCAAGTTGTCTCAAATAATGACAAAATAACAAGCGACTCCACTTTAGCTCTATTTCTTGACCCCTCAAAAGCATTTGATACGATAAATCACGATATTTTACTTCATAAACTAGATCACTATGGCATACGAGGCACAGCATACTCATGGTTTCAGAGCTATCTGCAAAATAGACGGCAATATGTTGAACTCAATGGTACCAAACCTAATTAAACGGAAGTGACGTGTGGAGTGCCCCAGGGCTCCATTCTCGGACCGATAATTTTCTTAATTTACGTTAATGATATGTCAAATTCGACAACCATGGACATATTATCATACGCGGACGATACGACTCTAGTAACTGGTGGAAAAAATGGCATGCTTGTAGAAAGTTATGTGAATAATGAATTACGCAACATATATTCTTGGTGCTGTAGCAATAAGCTAGTGATCAATACTAAAAAAGCAACTATATGATATACACCCAGAGAACAATGATGACAAATGGAACTTATAAAGGTTTACTCAAAGGCACGTGCGGCCTTAATTGTCGAAAATATTCATATTTGTTCCAAACACCGTAAACAGAAAAACATTAAAACGCATACAGTTCCGTTCATATATACCATGACCATCGCGTAAACAGCATGTTATCATAAAGACCTACTATATTTTACCTAAGCAAGAGCCTGATTGTGTTACTGAAGACAGCACGTTGCTACTGGCTAATCACACACAAATGACATAAACGCTCTTTATTAGTTCCATATCAGGTATTCACCAACAAAGAACGCTCTTTATGTTTACCATCATAATATAAACAAACACCAGAAAAGTAACTTTTTTATGCTTTTGTTTACATAACAATGGTCAAAGATATGACAATAACATACTGTTTATGCGATATTTCTTATTTGTATACGGACAAAGTCTATCTACATTTTGATGTTCTTTCTCTTTGTGGCGGTTTTTGACGGGTGGAGATATTTTCACAGGATACCCACCGCCAAGGCCAACCGTGTCTTTAAATAACACGGAACTAAACAGATAGGAAATCTTGAGCACGAATCCTCCACAAAATTCTTAGGAATCCATATAGATGAAAACCTGACTTTCAAAAATCATGTGTCTTCTGTTTGTTCTAAAATGGTGAATGCCATATACCACATCAATAAAGTTAAACACTTCTTTCCTTGTAGCGCACTTAAAACATTATATTATGCTCTAATACAAAGACATCTTGTCTACGGTGTTCAGATATGGGGACACGTCCCTGCGGTCAAAACAATGTTCTTGCTTCAAAAACGCGCGATACGAGTTTTATGTAATAAGAAATATAGAAGCCACACAGAACCTCTTTTTGAAAAAGAAAATATACTCAATCTATGATATCCATAAAGTCCAAGCTGCTGTGTTCATGCATGATTGGTATTATATGCGCTTAATAGAATCATTCACCGACATGTTTACGAAACGCAAAACCGGACCAGACACCCGGAAAAAGCACCCACTATTTTTTAAAAACACCAAGAACATCTTGGTCCCAACAACTACCATTTCATTCTTACCCAACTATATGGAACAACTTAGATAACGAATTTACTTCGTACCAAACCAGACACACATTCAAACGGCGTTTGCATGACGATTGTATTAAAAAGTATTCTGCAACCATTAAATGCAACAATCAAAGATGTCCCGACTGTGTGGTCAGCTCAACTCAATAACTGACCTCCCCTACATCGCAATCCACAACCTCACTCAAAACATTCCTGCTCGACTTTCAAGGAACATATGTTGCCACTAACTAGAAAGAGACAAACCATCGAGTAGCCCATAAGCGATTTATCTATACGTATACACTCCATGCATATAATCCATTTAAATGCAATCATTATACGCGATACATAATTATATAGCCGTGCATTGTACAAGAAATCTTGACCGCCTATCATAACATCTATTCATCTATAAGGGGGTGGCAGTAAGATAGTCTAGCCTGACTATGCCACCCCATCGAATATACAATACAAAATCTGTAAAATGTATTATGTATTGATATATAATTTTATGTGTATATTGAAATAAAATATCCTATCCTAATATCCTATCCTGTATCAATAACAGCTAGTTGGGATTTAAACCTTCAAGACAACAGCAGATCCCGTAATAACTGTGCATGATGACTTGGCGCCAATGTCCTCCTATATATAGTCGCACATTTTTCGATGAATTTTGACAGCATGATGCATCAAACTGTGTATACTGGCATCACGACACTTATTGTCCATATTAGTGAGTCAGCCGAAGATAGTTTGATAAAAACATCCAACCAATAGTGCACTCCCGGTGCGTAAATTGTCGTAATAACTTGGCGATAACATGGCGAATGACGACAATGTCTCATATCCACACATTTCAATGAAAATTGATTAACACGGGATGAATCGTTCCGTGTAATTGTAAAAGTTGTACGTGTAAGTTGGAATTCACTGGTGCTCAGCTGTTTCACAATAATCAATTATATCGCCATTTCCGATCCGTCCATATCGTCATTTTAACGATTTTTCAGCCATTTTAAAGCCATAAAATGTGACACCACATATGAAAATGGTAAGTATAGAGTTATAAAACAATACCCCACGCCTACCCCAGCGGATTTAGATCCAGGACACGTTAATTTAAGTGTTGCAGAATGGAAATACTATATATGATCACGCATGATGCTCGTTTTACGCGATGATCAGTTGGTTTTCAAGATAATTCTACAAATTTCCGACTTCACCTTCGGAATTGAAAGAGATACCAAATTATCTCGGCTGTTTCGATACAATTTATGTAATCTTTTATCTCTCATGTTCAATCTTGGCACATCAAACTATTTGAAAATGTACGTAAATTTCAGTAAAATGCGTAATTCTAAAGTTGAATGTGGGTTCCGACTCTATAAGTTTTGGTTCCGTCTCTTTCTCGACCCAAAATGATAGGTTCCGGTTCAATCGGCAAGAAATGATTCTGATGTTGATACACGGTTATTGAAATATGAAGCGTTATGGAGCGTCAAACTACAGTCTGAACCACACGATAGCTTATATATGGCCTTATCACTTTGGAAATATATCTGATAATTATGCGTTCATTCAAATTAGAACATTAAATTTAGGGTTATTCTTGTCAAGTCTTTGTTTTTATTCAACAAACGGTTAGATTTTATGATCCAACATATATACCATCACTGTTGAAGTTTAGTAAAATAAATGTGTATGGACTTTCTCATTAAATGATTGAAATTGATACCCCGAAGGCTCCATTTCGAGATTTAGCATGCTTCAGTTCCCGTTTCTAAATGGCACGTACAGCATTACGTTGCAATATTATCGCGCTATTTAACCGGATTTGAGTCTGAGTAAAGTAAATGTTAATAGATCGATGCATGGTATTAACAGGGAAACATTAAATGTGTATTGTTGTGAAATATGTTAGGCCTGCATTTATTTATTTATTATATTCAAAACTAAACAATGTATGTATTGTATGTTTGCATATTGTTTAAATAAAATATGTATACATTCTTATTTTTTGGCATTTGATACCCTTTTTATTCAACCCACAATTGCTTTTCAGATTGACATACTATTCTGTTTGTAGGTTCGGGGCTATGCCTATATAGAGAGGGACCATACTTTCATAATCTGTCATAACTTCAGTATACCCTACATGTATGTGGCATAATGGCCAAATTGTCTAGAAACCATCTATATATCGCGAATTAATACGAGTGGTTTTGTGTTCAGGGTTATGCCTCAAATTGAAATTGACCGGTGGTGTTGATTCTAATTCATTTCTATTTTTCATTCAACAGAATATATACAGATGTTACCACTGCAGAATAAAGCACAAGAGTCCTGATGACATTCTAAGCCACACTGCCGAATGTCATCCTGAAAATCCTGTTTCCGTGTTGATGAGGAAAACGGACCATCAATCCGATGGGAAGAGCCACTTCCAGGCTGTACATTTCGGGTTCCGCCCACAAGAAATGGAGTCGGGCGACTGATATCTTGACGAGACTAAGATGGTATTCGTGCGAAAAACTACTCCTCCCCAAATAAATGATGACAATATGCACAGCCCATCTAGTTCGTGCAATTCTAAAGTTCTAAGATTCTATCAATGGATATTTTAGTTTATTTTGATATTGCTTTATTCAACGAATGGGGAATATATATAACTTTTAAAACGTTGTAACGTTTTGGTCGGAACAAATATGAACCACAATTTATCCCAGCACTACCATGAAAAATACGCATAATATACTTATTACATTTATTTACACCTCTTCGTGACATGAAATATTTTATTTGTTTAAAGTATGTGGTTTTGTGTGTAAAAATATGTGGGAAGACATATAAATACCAACCAATGACCAGGTAGGACTCGTGTTGCCTAAACTTCACTATAAATTGAATGGATGAAGGCAAACAGCCTGAAACAACAAGTGTCGATCGAATAGAACCGGGTCTTTAAAAGGGGCGATATAATCGATTTGAAACATAAAATCACAAAGGAGATGGGTCATTTTTCACAATTTTTGACGGCTGATTTCTTTTGTTGTTATATTGTGGGAATGTCAAGAAATGGTTTCGTTATAATCTGCCAACAACCGAGTACACGTCACGATCATTTCCGACTGGATTTACATGCGAATAGACATAGTTTTGCAGTGTTGAGTAATTCAATGATTTTACATAGGAAATGCACACCCCTGACGTGTATGATCTAAATGTGTAGATACATGAACGTAATATAACGTCGTTTGCGTTTTTACTATTATAGAAGTGTCATATATCGATACTAATACATTAAAACTTACCCCTCTGCTATATTTTTGATTAAATTGCGCGGCAAACTTTATACAACAAAATTAAAAAGTCGAAATGGAGCCGGATCTCAACGAGATAGAGACGGATCTCAACGGCGATGGAGACGGACCTAACACGCGATAGAATCGATTATTGTGAAACAGCTGAGCACCAGTGGAATTGTAGATATGTGAGCATCCATCACTGCGAGGCGTCAGTTCATTGTTTACGGTGTTATTGTTAGTGATATTGAAGCTCTTGTGAATTACACTGGTGCATACAGTATATCCTCTCGTGTAAATGTACATGTATGTGCTTTGAAACAATCAGAACACTGTCAACTGGACTGAACAGTTCAAGTTAAAAACAACACTGTCAACATTCCAATAGCTACGGTGGCTGGTTTAGCACATGGGAATTTTTTTTATTTCGTGGCCACGAAGTACTAATTCGTGGCCAAGAAATAACTAATTCGTGGCCACGAAATATTATTTGTGTGCCGAATATGGCCGACAATGGGATTGATGTAACGGGCGCAGATAGATATGATTTATTTGCATATAGAAACACTTAATATATCAAAAAATGGCACCTTTGTCTGGGCCATTAGGACTACGTTTCTTCGAGATATCTTTGATTATGCCAAGTACATGTAACATGCTATTGTTGGTTATATGATTGTATCGCTAACTGTGGACAAACGTTTGTCAGATACATGGTGACAAAACTATAGCGTTTCGTGGCGACTCGCCCCTCCCTATTCCGAACAGCTGTAATGTGTCAGGAGTTGAGTTCCCAAGATAGTTTGACAAACGTTTGAGTGGGACTAGGCCTACCGTATGTGTCGCAGGGAGTGAAATGGGACACCCACATATTACCATGTCACTGCATGTGCATGATATTGCTAGCTGATACAGCAATGAACAAGGGGTGGAACTACCAGACACCTTGTCATCATGTCCATATGTATTAAAGATGGGTATATTTCATCCAACATCGATCCAAAATGGCCGCCGTCCAGATGAGTTCAAATAGGACACCCATGCCATTTATCGTACCTTTTACCAATTTAGGTCAAACAAAGGGGGTGTTGTAGAGTGGCCCGCCAGCCAGTCTAGATATTCACACATTTCACCCCATCCAGATTCATAATGGCCGCCGTACGGAGTGGTTCAAATAGGGTACCCATGCCATTTCTCGCCCCCTCGAACAATTTAGATCAAAGAAAGAGTGTTGTATATATGACCCCCAAGTCAATCGAACTATTCACCGCTTTCACCTCATCCCGATCCAAAATGACCGCCATCCAGAGGGGTTCAAACAGGGCACCATTCCATTGATTTGCCCCTTGACCGATTTTGTTTACCCTACAACACCCTTTGTTTGACATAAAGCTGTCAAATGGTCGAGTATTATTTTAGGTCCATGCATTTAATGTTTCCTTGAACTGTGTGTCGGAAACGGGTTCTTGTGTATGACAAGTAACCGTCTATTCGATATAGCATATACCAGATACTATAAGCCGTTATATGAAGTGTATCTGACTGAATGGGGATAAAATAGTTATTTCGTGGCCACGAATTAGTTATTTCGTGTCCACGAATTAGTATTTCGTAGCCACGAAATAAAAAAAAAATTCCCAAGTCCTAAACCAGCCACCGTAAATAGCTGCTGGTGTTGCTTTTGATATTATTGTCACCAGCGGTTGACATCGAAGCTCTTGTTAATTGTACCTGTACCATCGTGTGTCAGTAAATGTGTCTGTGTTTTGATATAGTCACAGCACAGTCAATTTCAACATGAACGCTGAGACGAATAAGGACAAGTCATAGCCAACTGGCCGACAGCTCGAACAGGCAGATCGAAGACAACCCAGCTGTCACAATTTAGCGAAAATATCAATGATTCAGCCGGTGTTCGCACAAAATGTTAGAACTTTCCCGGTTCACAACGGAACCGAAGACAAACCATCTTCACATTAGTTTACAATTGCGCAGGAAAACAATACATTGTAGAGCGCCCGCGATGAAATATGCGAAATGACAAATGAAAACTCTATAGTGATAAAGACAGCGCGGCGTAATTTAATTACCTAATTTAATAAGAAATGTCACGTATTGCATGTATAATTATATGAAAATATTAATCTGAAAATGAACAAGTATATTTTCGGCAAATTCAAGCCTCGCTTATTTGTTCATAATTGTTTACCAGTTATTCGCTGGCCATCGCAGAGGGAGCAGGATATCGCGAGCTTAACCATATGAACACACAGAGAGCCATTGGAACAGTTCTTTGATGAGATTAAAGAGTACAAGAGTCCCCGTGCTGGGAATTCCAAGGACGCTGGCAGCAAACGTGTTCTCAGTAGATACACATCGATTAGAAAAATAACTGTGGGCAGTAAGTCCTATAGCCGTCTTTTCAACAAGTAAAATTGATCAAACCTTTAGAAACTCGGATTATCTTTTTTCCTCAGACTATTCTGTTAATTTGCTGTCCTGGTGTACCTCGAAAACCCCCCTCACTCCGTTCGTCCTTGAAGATAATTCAGGAAACTTTAGTATCATTTGATTCAATATTGTGGCACGCACTTTCACATTTGTGTAGGCAGGATAAGTGGCTACTTCAGTTGTAATAACTCGTCCACTGATCAATGTTGCAAACTATCCGTGATCACCCACGATGCTGATATTTCGTTCCTGTGTTTTATCAATAACTGTGTATTTCGACAGCGTTTGCCTCTTATACTCGCCCTTGTACATGTTATACAGGTTGTAGAGTGTTCGCATTTTCGTCTATGTCTATAGTTGTCAACGTCTGCCTACCTGTCTGCTATAGATGTTATAATGGGGTCTAACATAAGTATCATTTAAAATGTTCTAAAGTTGGTATGTAATTAGTTGGTTAGTTAAATTATTATAGTGCCCTTTTAATTAATACATCTGATGTCTATAAGCCGGACAAACGAGATTTATTACTATGAAGCATTTTAAGTCTAAAGTGTATGGTTTCGGTGAGCACCTTTAATATTTTGTCAAACCATATAAGCGCATTCTCTACGGCTTCGCTGAAATTCGAGTCACATTCTCAACAAAGTTATCTCCCTTATAAAATAATATTTTCATTTTTCTAGTTGGAGTTATGCTCTGATAAGCATTGGTAACTTGGTGACAAAAAACACGTTAGATTTTTTAAAAGACTTGCAAATGTAACTTGTAACCATTTTTTAACAACGATGGCGGAAATATTTTCATTTTTATAGTTGCGGTTATTCGCAGATAAGCATTTGTAACTTTGTGACAAAAAACACGTCACATATTTGAAACGAATTCCAAATGTAACTTTGTAACCCTTTTGTAACAAGGACGGGTGAAACATTTTAATATTTCTATTTGGTGTTATTCGTAGATAAGCAATTGTAACTATGTGACGTCGGATTTTTGAAACGACTTGCAAATGTAACTTTTTAAACATTTTTTAGCAAGGATGGGTAAAATATTTTCAAATGTAACTTTGTAACCCTTTTTAAACAAGGATATGTGAAATATTTTAATTGTTCTAGTAGGAGTTACATTCTGATGAGCATTGGTAACTTTGTGACAAAAAACACGTCGGATTTTTGAAACGACTTCTAATGTAACTGTGTAACCCTTTTTTAACAAGGATAGGTGAAATATTTTCAATTTTCTAATTGGAGAAATTCTCTGATAAGCATTTGTAACTATGTAACAAAAACACGTCGGATTTTTGAAACGACTTCCAAATGTAACTATGTAACCCTTTTTAAACAAGGATGGGTGAAATATTTTCATTTTTCTAATTGGAGATATTCTATGATAAGCATTTGTAACTATATAACAAAGTACACGTCGCATTTTTTAAACGACTTCCAAATGTAACTTTGTAACCCTTTTTTAGCTAGGATGGGTGAAATATTTTCATTTTTCTAATTTGAGTAATTCTCTGGTAAGCATTTGTAACTATATAACAAAATACACGTCGCATTTTTGAAACGACTTCCAAATGTAACTTTGTGACCCTTTTTTAGCTAGGATGGGTGAAATATTTTCATTTTTCTAATTGGAATAATTCTCTGATAAGCATTTGTAACTAAAGACACGTCGGATTTTAGAAACAATTTCCATATGTAACTTTGTAACCCTTTTTTAACAAGGATAGGCGAAATATTTTCATTTTTCTAATTGGAGTTATTCTCTGACAAGCACTTGCAACTATGTAACAAAAAACACGTCGCATTTTTGAAACGACTTCCAAGTGTAACTATGTAACCCTTTTTTTAAAAAGGTGGGTGAAATATTTTCATTTTTCTAATTGGAGTTATTCTCTGATAATCATTTGTAACTATGTAACAAAAAACACATCGCAGTTTTGAAACAACTTCCAAATGTAACTTTGTGACAAAAAACACGTCGGATATTTTTTACTTGTAACCTCTGTAACCAGGTTACAAATGCATAGTGTCTATTTCGTGCACCAATTCCTGACATATCTATCTGGTTTAGATAAAGGTAGATTACTTCTTCTGCAACATGATTTATATAGATTCCTGGGTATGAAATAATACATATGACTCGTAGACTCATGTCCAGAAACGAGTATATCGATTAATATTGATTTTATTTCGATGTTGTTCGTATAAAATAACTCTGTGCCGTTCAATATAGTCCCTGATATTAACGACCGTCTTTTATATTTGAGTATACTATTACGTATAGTATAGAAAATATGCATCTACAACATTCTTGGGCTTATCTACTTGATTCGCACTTAATATTACAATAAATATAATCAATTGGAGACAGTTTGCGACTCGCATTCGTACGGAGCACCACGCTAGAGGTCTCTATTTAAAAGTTATATATATATATATATATATATATATATATATATATATATAACAAATAAGTGTCCCATTAATTCATACTATATTTAGAATTTTATAATAAATAGTATCGTAATAAAATAAATATTAATTGATAGAATCGTTTCCGGGAGGGATATCCAAAGAGATAATCCATCGATAAGTGGCCATTTAACACTTTGTATTAGGCGTACCACACAATGCCGATATGGTGTTAAGGGCAAGTACCCCGCGAAGGATAGTGTAAATTGCCACGAACCTGTTTAGCCCTAACGCATATTAGTAGAAAGGCGGGTTCAAGTGGATACGATACCAGTAGGCTCTATAAGAACTCCCTTGTACATCATCCAGGTATAGTGAAATCAGTTGTCTGGAAACTATATGTACACACAATGTTTTGCCTTGGTACGGAGCCTCTAAACCAAATGATGTATTGCCGTCACGAAATGGCGTCTTACCTGTTAAGCTAACCAACACAATTGATCAAACTCTTTATAATCAAATAAATAATTTAATTGTTCATTTTCGCATCTACCGTATATTTTCGCATCTACCGTTCATTTTCGCATCTACCGTTCTTTTTCGCATCTACCATTCATTTTCGCATCTACCACATCTACCGTTCATTTTCGCATCTGCCGTTCATTTTCGCATCTACCGTATATTTTCGCATCTACTCTTCATAGCGTGGGTCCATTTCTCATTCCGCGCTTTTCTGCAAGCAGGAAGTCACGTTATTTGATCCCATAAAGTTATATTCGAAAATTTCAACGAGACTGTCAGTTGTAAATTATATGTGATATCACACGTACGTACGGCCGTTACATTTATTCTTGAATGCCAAATACTGCAAAAAATGACACTTGCGGAAAAATAACGGTAGTTTCTTGACAACATCATAGCAATCAGCAGGACCCACCATGCAGCATCATGACACTTGACAAGGGGTCGTGTCGTCTCGAAAAACCCATTCACACGCTGGTATTGTTCTGGTATCCGTGGTGGCCAGTCTAACGCCTAGGAAGAAAGGCTGGTCTACACACAATAGCGATAATTTATTTTCAGAGCGCGTCGATGCGTATGTCCTGGCGATACATTATCACCTCGGAGAATCAACATATACCCCGCCTTCGTCGACAATGATGATAATCAATGGTACGAGAATCTTCGGCGCGAGAAGGCAATAAGCAGATCTAATGATCCGACTAAACACCACCAGAATGGTATATGTATTCTCGCATAGCGATCGCCTGGCTGTATTAAACTAACCAAACCGCGAAACAACATGCATGACAGTATACTATTATCTATCTTGGCCATGTCGTAACTCACAAAGATATCGTGTCCGTTTGAGAGCGTGCAAGGAGGCGTGATGCTGTTGAGCTATGATTCGCCGTTTCTCGCTTGTATGGCAGTATTGCTACGGTTGGCTTATGGTGGGTCATTCTGCATTCAGAAAAAGAAGTTTGTGAAAAATCCTTACGCATCAACTCCGACATCTAACATAAATCATTTGGCTTTGCGCTCCAAACTGGAATGTGGTGTGAAGTGTACAGAAGATGCCACTTGTCGCTCATACACTTACACACATATGCAGTGCACATTGATGAGTGATACATGTGGGGAGTTCGTAGATCCAACGGCAATTGTAGGTGAGTACCATTATACACCACATTTACATAATCTAAACCCCTGAGTGATGACCGGAAAGGGATTCTAATTATATCATGCAGTCAAAAGCCATATATTTGAATTTCACAGCCTTCACGTTTATAGATGAATTCAGGGTTTTAGTCTCAATGTCTCGATTATAAAATGCTTCGATACGCTGAATACACAGCAAAAAGATGTCAAAATAACCACAGAAGGAGCCACACAAAACAACAGAGCCATCTCATCTCATATAACATTTACACCATCCAACGTCTTAATTGCTGAAAGGATTCGCTAATGCAGTTCGACGCGCACATATGTTTATATATTTGACGTATCCGCCCTTCATTTCAAGAATGTATATAGGGTCCCACACTGTCGTTCACAGCAGCAACATACAAGATATATTTTGCTACATCGGTTTACTGTGTTGTATTGAACAACGCCGAAAGATAGACAAATCTGACATATGAACGGAAACATACACTACTGCACTCACACATAAGCAATGCAAATTAAACACCCACTAATGAAATTCATTCAAATTGATTGAACAAAGTCATTTACCATTACTTTATAAGGTGTTGGTGGACGTCAAAATGACGCACGTTTTTCCCAAAAAATCCTGGATACTCTCAAAATCTGCCAGGAATTTAATTGTGAAATTTGGTATGAGCCATTATTGTGTGACAATACTTAAGAACCAACCCATTGGATATTGTAACCTCGTTTACTTTACTTTTCTGGCATGAAAAATGTTTAAAATATATTGTTTTCACATATACATTTTCACATATATATGCAGTTCACATATACATTAGATCTCAAGATCGTAAGAGCGTAAGAGATGACTTAATTATTCTTGATTGACGAAATGTAATGATTCTTTTCCTTTAGAAAGGTAACTATCCACACATAATGTTCTATATTTGAGAATGTTATGCCTGTCGGTCATTGGGTTGAGATGAGTTATGGGTCATTAATTCATAACCAAGTTAAAGCTGACCACCATATCTCTTAGCACTGTGGTATAATTTAGTTGATTGACTGTATATCAGTCAATCATTTCCATTGGGCTGGAATATTTGTAACTGCTTTATTCGTAATTATAATATATAGGGGTATAATGCTACATTAAACATTTAAAACATCTAACTCAACATTATGATACAAACGGTGCCTCCTCTCTCTCTCTCTCTCTCTCATAGACAATATTTGGTGATTGAAGTTTTGTGTGGAATTATTAATTACTAGCAGGGTTACCCGGCGCTGCCCAGGTTAAGGTCATGTGAAACCATCTGCTGTGGACAATCCGTGGGAATAGAGAATACTCTTGTTCAAGTGTTATACATCTTCTCTTAAATCGTATACCGAAATGGCATCACCATGCGTCATTGTTATTCATGGATTATAATGACTGTTTCATTTATCTCAGAAGAAATTATATTTGACTGCACACTGTGACCATCATTTTTAATATGCCTTCTATACATGTCCATCTCTCGATATATTGTATCTTTTTTGTGGAAATTGTTTTGAATTGGACAGATTCAATTCTGTTATAACACATGCGCGATACTAACATAACATCCTTGGACGGTTAAATGTAATGATGCATATACTTGTAATGCTTTCTTATCTGTATCTATTTTTCTAGGTCGCTATATGCATGCAATAATTGCGGTCCCCATATAAATATGACACTTGGGAAGATCTAATTGTCCAAGTGACTTAACTCGGTCACCATTTGTCGAGGTTGTGACATTTGAACGCCACAAAAACCCATTATAACGTGTATGGAAATGACTATATATAACTTTTGGTGGATATATCGGCGACAGAAAAATTATTGTAAATGTTAGTGCCATCCTCTCTCCATACATGTCCAACACGGCACCACATATGGCGTCTGCATCCCACATGATTTGATTCTTCGTATAATTTGAGAATAACGTGTATGCATTTGGAGGACATTAGTGCTAAACATATCTGTATCAGCTTTAGTGCCACTCCACTCCCCATTCATGATTCGAACGATGCCACTTTTGACAAATATAAACCACGCCATTGGACTCCGGATATGCTTATGTATAAGTTCCGTGGTAACGGCAACTAAACATTTGTTTTTAAATTTAGTGCCCCCCCCCCCCCAATCACTTACCCAAACGCACCAATTTGGCGTCTTTAGATCGCACGATTAGATTCCTCGTATCACTGAGAAGAACAGGTATCAATTTTGTGGAAATCGGCGCTAAAATAGATTTTACTATCAATGTTCGTGCTCCTCTCCTACTCCGTGCACCCTGACTCCCACTGATATCATGGGAGATGATGATGTATAAGTTTTGTAAATCGGCGACCGAAATATTTCATCATTTTTTCTGCCACCCAATCTGTTCTGCTCCTGATACGAACAGCGTCGTCAATTTAGAAAATTTTAAAACGCACCATTATCTTCCTCGTAAAAAGTCACCCCTGTTAGACCCCTTTGGTTCCATCTAGATGATCAAACGAAACGTGATAAAGAACACAAACATACATACGGACATTTGCAAATATAGAAACCAAATACGGCGTCTTTAACCCATACGATTTGATTCCTCGTATCATTGGAGAAGATCGTGTATGAATTTGGTAGAAATTGGCCCTACACATATTTGTATAAGTTTTGTCACACTCCCCTCCTATCACTTACTTAAGCGCGGTGCCACCTTTAAAATCTTAAAACCACACCATTAAACTCATTATGAAGATGACCATATATAACATTGGTGGAAATCGGCGACTAAACAAATTCGTATTAAATTTAGTGCCCCCATCTCTCACCCAAACGGCACCAACTTGGCGCATTTAAACCACACGATTAGATTCCTGGTATCGCGGAGAATAATATATTTCATTTTGATGGTAATCGGCGCTAAACATATTTTTATATCAATTTTTATATCTCCCCTCCATGCACCCCTAGCTCAAACTTTTGACATCGTTAAACTACACAATTATAGTCTCCTGATTTCATGGAGACGATTATTTATAGGTTTGTTGGTAATCGGCGACTGGACAATTCTTATCCCAATCTCTTGCACAAATGGCACCAATTTGGCGGCGTCTTTAAATCACACGATTTTATATATCGTATCATGGATAAGAATATATATCAAGTTGGTGGAAATCGGGCGCTAAAAATATTATGTATCAATTTTGGTGCCCCGCCTAACTCCTTCCGTGCACCACTTACTCGAACATTTTTGCCACTGTTGACATCTTTAAACCGCTCCATTAGCACCTCATAGCATACAGATGATTTTGTATCAGTTTGGTGGAAATCGATTACAAACATTTTCGCTGCCCCTCCCTGTTCTGCCACTGACAACACAGCGTCACTAAAATTCTAACCCGCACCATTATATTCCTCGTAAAAAGATACCCCCGTGAAATCCCTTTTGTGTCATCCAGATGGTCCTCCGAGAATGTCTATACAACAGAGACAGACAGACATTCGCAAATATACACTGTTAAACAATATCCGTAATTTATGGCACAATGTGCTGGTAATTTTTCTGCCATATATTGCCAGTACATTTGCTATACAAATACGGAATGTACACTATTTTGGTATACTGTAGACTTAACACAGAATACCATAAATATTATGTTAGACCGACACAGTATGGCGCAAACACGTGGTATCGTAGACGTTTCCATAACTAATATGATGGTTGTATGGGTGGAGTAAGACTAGACTTCACAATTATACGAACCAAGGTTCCGTTGTTTTATTTAGGCAACAAGGCTTGGTAGAATTCCCAATTGATGGACAATACAATTATACTTATTAAATTGTACATTGATCAAAATGAGGTTAGACATCATTTAAAAGCTCACTAAAATATGACAATTATTCAGGTTGGTAATTCTAGGCATTTGAACGTTGTTGAATTCTGCTTGATTCATCAAATCTGCAAATAATCACATACATGCTACTGATCTGTGTCAAACATGCAGTGCAGCCAATCAGCCATTGACATATGTAACACTAGACAGAAGGCCTACACCCATTACTATGCTGAATGGTGGGGCACGCATTATAACTGACTACAACCAGAGGGCAATTTCATCCCGAATCCAAAATATCATAAGAGATCGAAATTAATCCATGTGTGTGTATGTATAGGAGTTAAATGAAAACACATATATAATTTTGATACCATATTGAATGATCAATTGATCACAGACCTACACACTGCATCTATATTCAATTGCGAGTGATACTAATTTCGACCAATCTAAATTATACGAATCGGACCTCTTATTTGTAGACATAAAAGAACAACGCTATCACAGATTATATCACTTAATTTTATGTTAACCCTTTACCCAACAGAACGGCCCTGTGCCAATGCATTCTCTTATATATGCGAGTCGACCATAGGTCGCCTCGCATATATAAGAGAATACATTGGCTTAACACATATTAAAAATGATAAAATTGTCAAAGAATGTAGAAAAATATTATAAAAATGTTAAAAAAGAATATTTTTAGGCCAATGCATTCTCGTATATATGCGAGGCGACATATGGTCGACTCGCATATATAAAAGAATGCATTGGCACAGGGCATAACTGTAATCATCACAATGTGGTCAATGATCCGGTTCCAATGATATCCATATTTGTATGGTGTTATTGAGACAGACCGAAGATATTTTAGGCTGTTGAAGCTTTATTTGGGCGTTTTTGGCCGCTTTGTTGGGTAAAGGGTTAAAAGTAAAACATTTGAAATTGCATACTTGTTTTGGTATGAAATTGTCCCGTCACCAGCGTAACATTGTCCAGTGACTTAATGTGCACTTAATATCTTGATGCATATTAGTCACATGCCTTTATATGTACATGTATCACAACCCTAAAGTTGTAAGTCACATCTAGTTGGATTGAATAGTGCATGTGTAGATCCTGACACAATCATTGCCTTTCTATATTCGACGAAACATCAGCCAGATCAACAATGTTATTGTTGTTGTTACTAGTCGGTGAAAAGTCCACGTGTATATATCGCGCATCATCAGTGTGTCGCACACGGTTTTATTCAATCAATTGGGAATGACTCGTCACGAGTGACTGTTGCTGTTATTGTCAGACTCAGAAGACGTTTGTCCCGTAGTCACTAGTGGTTGACATCAAACCTCTCGTAAATTGTTGCTGTTGTTACTAGTCGGTGAGTGATATACTTCCAGTTAACATGCAGTCAGTTAATAGAATAAAATTTGAACTATGTGACCTTCAGATATTCAAAATGAAGTAATATTAAATAACAAGTTTGTGTACCATACATATTTCATTCTAATTTATTCATTTTAAACTGTTATATATTTAAGACTATTCCAGATTATACTAAACCATTTTCTGTTGTTAAGACCATACAGATTTGGATGAGTTAAAAATGTTTACAAAAGATAATTGTCGTGATTTTATTTCTTAAGGGATACATGTCAATCCAGAGTAAGCACCCCTGCTAATATATTGGCAAGTATATCGACACACGACCGAGTGAGTCACGTAATGCATGAGCGCTGCAAAAGTCACAATACGAAATACCTTGTTCAAGGTTCACAAATTGGCACCAAATTGGAACAGCATGTAACAATACAGTCTACGTTTAACCGTTTTACCCTAAATAATCATTGATGAGTAGTCATCCAATTGGAAATGGTCAGATAATTAGTTCACAAACGACCATAGGCCGTTTGTTGAACTTATTATCAAAACATTTCCCTCAACAAATAGGAGTCCTTTTGTACTTTTTTTTATAACCTAAACATCCCTCCAAATCAATTATAGACCATTCCTATGTATACTTTTTAACTGACTGGGATGATCCACTTAGTATAGAAAGGGTTAATTCGAAACGTGTCCATCGTTGGGAAACTCGGTAATACACCAGCGATCGTCGAACTCATAACGCTGTGTTAACATTGACGATTGACCGATTATTCTAATTACTGGGCCACGAGCTCCACAAATCGGCAGCGACCTGAACAAAATATGACTAAAAACGTCCAGAAATTAAATTTACAAAACAATTCTTTAACGATCGGGACTGTGCCTCTGCATAAAAAATGGAATTATCTGATGATCTTCTCTGTTTGCTTGTGACTCTTAAGTGTTATATCACCTACTCGTTCAAGTTGTGACTGGGATAAAACATTTCCGAGGGCGTGTCCTTCAAATTGGTGATGATGATGGTGACGATGAGTAAACTTTCAACAGGATCGTGACTGATTAGTATTATTGCACGCTTATTCATAGACTTACTTGATGTGCCGTCTTTACAAATACGTACGCCATGCACATGTTCCATGTGATCGCGACGTTACCCTCAATCCTGGAACCGGAACTTTAAAATTAAAATAAAATAAAAGCATCATCATACATGACAAAACAAACCCTGCGTTTGGCTGAATAAACATTGTAAACCGTTTTTAACTTCACGGATTCAAGGACGGTTGGAATGTAATAAACACAGAACTACACATGTGCTTGTTAATGACTTTGTCGATTGTGACGCTTGTGACATCGCGGAAACATAGAAGTCGAGTCTGCGTATGTCGTTCTATCCTTCCGAACCAGCACTCGTGCCGTATCAACAAACACATTAACACGCTTGTGTCGAGCAACGTGAATTTCGTTACTTATTCCTTATTCTTTATTCGCAAAATATCGGAAAGTGGGCGGAACATTTTGGGCCGAAATTTGTTTGGGTCGAGTTCGTAAAAGTGGTCCGAAAAAGTGTTCAACCTGTGCTCGGTCCGATTTTTTTAGGAAAATGTGGCAAATGACCACGGGAACATACTAAGTAAAAAATAACAAATATTTGGGCCGAAAAAATGTGGGTAGAAAAGTTCGAAATTAGGAAAAGTCTAAAAAATGAACGAAAAATGGCCCCAATGAGTCCAAATTCTCAAGTGGTCAGCTGGGCGGAACATTTTGGGCAGAAAACGTTTTGGGTCGAGTTCGTAAAAGTGGTCCGAAAAATAGTCCAACCAGTGCTCGGTCCGATTTTTTTAGGAAAATGTGGCAAATTACCACGGGAACATACTAAGTACAAATTAACAAATATTTGGGCCGAAAAAATGTGGGTAAAAAAGTTCGAAATGCCTCGAAATTAGGAAAAGTTTAAAAAATGAAGGGGAAATGACCTCAATGAGTCCAAATTCTCAAGTGGCCAGCTAGGCGGAACATTTTGGGCCCAAAATATTTTTGGGTCGAGTTCGTAAAAGTGGTCCGAAAAAGTGTCCAACCTGTGCTCGGTAATGTTTTTTTTGGGAAAATGTGGCAAATGACCACGGGAACATACTAAGTAAAAAATAACAAATATTGGGGACGAAAACATTTGGGTCGAAAATTCCGAAATGCCTCGAAATTAGGCAAAGTCTAAAAAATGAAGAGGAAATTACCCCAATGAGTCTAAATTCTCAAGTGGCCAGCTGGGCGGAACATTTTGGGCCGAAATATTTTTGGGTCGACCCGCACCAAATACCACCTAGACCCACCTGCCATCAACCTCACGCCAAATAAACAAACTATTAACTCTACCCCTCACCCCTTAGGTAAGAACCATACAGTCTGATGCAGCCCATATCAAGTTCTGACCAAAGGTCGACCGGTGTCCTTTAATATGGCAAAATAGATTCCGGTAAATAGATACCGGCGTTTGACGTCTTTGCTACACACAAATAACATTGACTCGTTCACAGACATGTTGCAATTTCAACGACCGACGTCATATCTGATGTATGGAAATGTACTTGATGACTCCGTACCTGACTGAAATTGGGGAATATCTGCGTCGTTACTAGAGACGTGGCTTGGGGTTTGTTGAGGTCCATGGATTCAGTTCCTTGCTCCGTATTCCTTATTCAGCCTTCGATTCAAATCTGCTAGTTCCTTGTTCCCTGTTTCTTATTCAACCTCCGATTCAATTTTTAGTAGGTAGTATTTCTTCAGCCACCGATTCGAAATATTGCCGGATTGGGCAAGAAATAGCCCAATATGCCCGGTCACAAATTGGCATAATTAGAGGTTGGCGTCAAAACTGACTCAAAAAATGTTGCTAAATTCCCAATTGTGGGAGATCTTATTGGTGGCCACTCTTGGTGTTAATCTGTTCATAGCACCTTAGGGGGAACCACTGTCAAAACAGTAGGGGGGTAGCAGGGGGAGGGGGTAATAAAAATCAGCGGGAAGTATGCCGGGGTGGGTGATGAAAGAGGCAAAAAACGCATTTTGTACATCATGCAAATATTTTACTGAAGACCTTTTGTGCCTGTATTTGACATTTGTAACAATTTAGAACTTATTATAACTGTAAAAAAAACATATTTATGTTACTGGGAGCTCATATGGGCCGAAATGGCTATGGCATGTTGCATATGGGACGGTACAAAACTTCTTTCCCGACTCCATTCGGAAAGAACACGGCATGGAAATGTTTAGAAAAACAAAATCTGGAATCATATATTTTCAACAAGATAATAAGTAAAAATAGACTTTATGCCAGTGAGGAAACTTCTACAATATTGTAGAAGTTTAGAAATTTATGACATAAATAAATTAGGTGTTTCCTTGATGAACATATGAAACAAAAACATAAAGACCTTCGAGAATTGTAAAACTGAAATAAATATTAAGACCATTAAGCCTATAGATCATTGTGTGCATGGAAAAGAGCGAACAACTGTCTCAAACATTAATGTTACTATATTTAGACAATAACAGTTATTGTCATCGGTATATATCAAGTCAATCAGAGAATTATTTGCATATTTATAAACTCAGATGGCTAAATATGTTACTCCCACAACACCTTAAGTATCCAAGTCTGGTATATTAACTGCTTATCATTTAGTGTAATAGTATAGTTGCCCCAGTAAACTAACAAAAGTTGTATGGAATAATGCTGAGCTGGTTGACAGACTAATCGGAAAACAGTTACAAATTATGGAATTGTGCATCCTGTGTGGACCTAGGCTTAAATTGCTAGTATCAGCAATTGATCAAGTATTAGTTCCAATTGCAGCCTGGTAAATCTCCTCTCCTTGTTTATCTAATTTCAAAATATGTCAACTCTAGTTGAATTGGAGCTTAACAACTGATACATCACGGACGTGTCTACAAAATGTCAGCAGTGACTCGAAAGTAAAGATTGAGTTTGTTGTCCTGAGATAATGCTATCGGCTAAAAAGCTATTACTGCCAAATATTCAAACACATGTTCGGTTCATGTAATAGGGTATCTTGCAAGGGAACTTGGACTAAATGTGATAAGTTCCCAGTGGTATGAGCAATATATGTAGGTTTTTATGCTGTTTCGGACCAAAATTAGTGAAATTTGGGGGGCGGGTATAAAAAAAATAGGGAGTAAAAAAAAATATTTTTGCAGGTTTGGGGGGTTTGAAAATGTTCAGCCCAAAATGTTCCGCCCAGCTGGCCACTTGAGAATTTTGACTCATTTGGGCCATTTTCCATTCATTTTTTAGACTTTGCCTAATTTCGAGGCATTTCGGACTTTTCGACCCAAATTTTTACGGCCCAAATTTTTGTTATTTTTTTTACTTAGTATGTTCCCGTGGTCATTTGCCACATTTTCCAAAAAAAATCGGACCGAGCATAGGTTGGACACTTTTTCGGACCACTTTTACGAACTGGACCCAAACAAATTTCGACCCAAAATTTTCCGCCCAGCTGGCCACTAGAGAATTTGGCGTCATTTGCCACATTTTCCCAAAAAAATCGGACCGAGCACAGGTTGGACACTTTTCCGGACCACTTTTACGAACTCGACCCAAACAATTTTCCGCCCAAATTGTTCCGCCCAGCTGGCCACTTGAGAATTTGTACTCATTGGGGCCATTTTCCCTTAATTTTTTAGACTTTGGCTAATTTCGAGGCATTCGGACTTTTCGACCCGAATAATTTTCCGCCCAGCTGGCCACTAGAGAATTTGGCGTCATTTGCCACATTTTCCCCAAAAAATCGGACCGAGCACAGGTTAGACACTTTTTCGGACCACTTTTACGAACTCGACCAAAAACAATTTAGACCCAAAATTTTCCGCCCAGCTGGCCACTTCAGAATTTGCCGTCATTTGCCACATTTTCCCAAAAAAAATCGGACTGAGCACAGGTTTCGGACCACTTTTACGAACTCGACCCAAACAATTTTCCGACCAAATTGTTCCGCCCAGCTAGCCACTTGAGTATTTTGACTCATTGGGGCCATTTTCCGTTCATTTTTAGACTTTGCCTAATTTCGAGGCATTTCGGACTTTTCGACCCAAATTTGTTGGGCCCAAATTTGTTTTATTTGTTACTTAGTATGTTCCCGTGGTCATTTGCCACATTTTTCCTAAAAAAATCGGACCGAGCACAGGTTGGACACTTTTTCGGACCACTTTTACGAACTCGACCCAAAAACATTTCGGCCCAAAATGTTCCGCCCAGCTGGCCACTGGAGAATTTGGACTCATTGGGGTCATTTTCCCTTCATTTTTTAGACTTTGCCTAATTTCGAGGCATTTCGGACGTTTCGACCCAAATTTGTTTCTGCCCAAATTTTTTTTATTTTTTACTTAGTATGTTCCCGTGGTCATTTGCCACATTTTTCTAAAACAATCGGACCGAGCACAGGTTGGACACTTTTTCGGACCACTTTTACGAACTCGACCAAAAACAATTTTGACGCAAAATTTTCCGCCCAGCTGGCCACTTCAGAATTTGGCGTCATTTGCCACATTTTCCCCAAAAAATCGGACCGAGCACAGGTTGGACACTTTTCCGGACCACTTTTACGAACTCGACCCAAACAAAATTCGGCCCAAAATGTTCCGCCCAGCTGGCCACTTACGAATTTGGGGCCATTTGCCACACTTTCCGATATTTTGCGAATAAGGAATAAGGAATAAGTAACGAAATTCACGTTGCTCTTGTGTCGTTCTGTTTATTTAGGCGTTCATCTGCTAATGTGCGTACATTGATAACTTCCAGTGTGCCCAGACGACTATACGCTGATTGCCAACAAAGGACTATGTATCAAGTTCGTGGCGAAAAAGTTGTCACAAGCGAACGCTGCATCCGGCTGCGGCACAACCGACCCACCTGGCCATCTCATCAGCTTGAAGTCCATGAGCGATTGGGAGGAAGCGGTCATGGAAATACCAGGTACACCACGTTCCATATTATGAAAATAACATAATTGTACCGCGTAGAGTACATGTATCTCCCGCAAATGTAGCCTTTCGGTTGGTATGATGTTGTTTTTATATAAATCGAAATTTTCTGAAAAACAAGTCATTGTTTACTTATAAATCTCGTTACTTTGACATGTATTGGACCTCTGATATATGCATGTTTGATATCAGCATGCGTGAGAAAGGTTGCCCATATGTTCATATACGTAAACCTTCCAAGTGACCTCATCTGAAGACATAGAAGTAAGACAACAGTTTTCTGCCGCCCACGATTATGGACGTCAAGTCCGTTATAGAAGAATAACGGGATTTGACTCGGTCCAAAACAGCATAACCCAATCGATATCCAAACTGTTGGGGACATGGTCTAACATCCACCATGCATTCGGGCGTACCCGCTCAGTCCGGCACGTCCGCTTATGTGAGAAAGTCGTTGTGTTTTTTCTGAGTCTCTGATGAGTATTTGTTGTTGACCGAGAAGACTTGGTCTTTTTATCAGTGTGTTCTTATCTGTTATTTGCTGTCGAGAAAGAGCGCAGATGCAAAATTATATATTGAACAGAGACTGGGTGACCATTTGGTTTTTTTTTTTTGATTGATTGATTTATTGCACAAGTCACATAACAGTGAAACAAGCAAAACGTATATACACTATGTACACAACTTTGGATATCACATTAATCATTGTTAATTTCATATACACATGCATCTATTATATATTTTGGAAGATATGTCTGTGTGTGGTGTGTCTGTATGTGTGTGTGTTCGCGATGAACTCGAAAACGGCCGACCCGATTTCGATGAAACTTCGTATGTGAGGGTACTATCGGTCGGGAAGTGGCATAGGCATATTAATTTTCAGATCCGATGTCAACTTTTCACGTGCCGATGTCAAATCTGTTTTTACGCTGTGTTACGGGACTTTCATTTGAGTTCGGTGTTTACAAATCGATTCGAAACAGCGCGAATAATAAAATGCCAGTCATAATAATGACACTGTGAGAATCTATCGTGTTTCCTCTTTCCAACGATATATAATGCATATGTATCCGTTTTAGTTATCTGCCTCAATTATCAAGAAGAAGTGGTACTATCTTCCATCAGGATAAAAACAATGCGTAACTTCTATGACGTCGTTAGAGGTCATAACGTTAGATCACGTTAACGCTTAACCGGCCGATGCATTTGACTGTTTCAGACGTCTTGGCGATATCTCGGGCACCGATGGTAATTTATCTTTACGTTGAAACTTGATAATTAATGAGCGTGTGTATATGAGGCGCGTTTATATACTTGAGTGGAAATCAAATCGGGTTAAACTGGCGGATTTTTACGGACGAAATTTGATGCATAGGGTATCTCGGTATCCGCTGGGCCGATTTCCCGGTATCCGCTGGGCCGATTTCCACCATTTTTGGGGTGTTGGTGTTTGACCCCACCTGACCTTGACCTTCAAAATGAAGTCGGGTCACCTTCTAGTATTTATATATACAGCAGTAATTAAATTAGATTACACAATAATAGGCGATAAACTTAACAAGTATGATAATTACATGTGTTCACCCATAACAATAAATTATTTCGATTATATAGAATAAGACACCTTCTTAAAGGAACACCTTAGGAATATATTATAGTCTTTTTATGAGGCATATCGTTTGAAGAGAGAGATAGGAGACCATGGTCATTCTCGTATATATAAATGATATACCTGAAAATGTTTTCTGCCTCTGCAAGATATTTGCCTTCCGACACAAAACGTATTGCCAATCCTATTACGGACAATTTTCAAAATGCTATTGATTCAGTGTGCCAGTGGTCTCTTGGATGGCAGTTACGTTTCAACTCATCACACATAAATATTATGCATTACGGCTTCAATAATCCCCAAAAACAGTTTTCCATGACAGATACACCAGACTTTCCGGAAATAACAGTTTCACATTGTGAAAACGATCTGGGAATTCACATTGATGACCAGTTGAAATTTGAAGAAAAAAACATGTCAGCACCACCATCAGCAAAGCCAATCAGATGCTTGGAATCATATGCAGAACCTTCACCGAACTAAACTCAGAAACATTCACTAGACTATATTTCTCAATGGTGCGACCAATTATTGATTATGGACATTGCACATGGAGCCCTCATCTGCTTACACATTATAGGGCATTAGAAAGTGTAGAGGCGCATGGTCCCGGTTGCATAAATGTTCTTATGAAGATAGACTCTCTACCCTTAGACTAATGTCCCTTAAGTACGGGCGATTACGTGGTGACCTAATAGGGGTATACAAATAAAGAGGGGGCATTACAACATCAAAGACGAAACGCTATTCGCTGATGCGACATATGCAACGACCAGAGGCCATTCTTGTAAAATGATGATCGAACACTGCACAGAGAATTCAACCAATCTGGAAAAGGCTACCAAATGCGGTCGTTTGTGCTGAAACTTTAACCCAGTTCAAAGAATTGTTGGACTAACACTATATTGATATACTGTATCAAACAGACTTCCCATAATATGTTATTTTTATGTAATTTTGAAATGCGTAAGCAGCGGAACTAAGAGTCGGTCAGACTCGCTCCGTGAAATATATGATATGATATGATATGATAGTCGGCACTAGTAACCACGTTAGAGAATGTCCTGCTGTGCATACACATCATTGTCGCACATTGTGATACTGGTGATGCGGGCTACCTGTGTCCGTGAATGTTTAACCATTTTGTATCGCACATGGTTAGAGTGAAAAACAACAAATGGAATGAGTTAATAGCTACCTGTTTAGAAAAACATAATTATTTACAGGAAGCTGATGCAATAAATGTAGTAGTAGTAACAAATACAAACATGTGGGCACAATAACCGCATATAGTTGTAGGCCAAAGGGGGGGGGGGCAGATATCAAACGAATGTGTATTTCCAAAACAAAACAAAAACGGCGATTACGTGGTGACCCTAATACAAAATAATGAGGGGGCATTACAACATCAAAGTCGAAACGCTATTCGCTGATGCGACATATGCAACGACCAGAGGCCATTCTTGTAAAATGTTGATCGAACACTGAAATAAAGATGTCAGAAAATACTTTTTTTTACACAGACTTCCCATAATATGTTATTTTTGTGTAATTTTGAAATGCGTAAGCAGCGGAACTAAGAGTCGGTCAGACTCGTTCCGTGAAATATATGATATGATATGATATGATAGTCGGCACTAGTAACCACGTCAGAGAATGTCCTGCTGTGCATACACATCATTGTCGCACATTGTGATACTGGTGATGCGGGCTACCTGTGTCCGTGAATGTTTAACCATTTTTTATCCCACATGGTTAGAGTGAAAAACAACAACTGGAATGAGTTAATAGCTACCTGTTTAGAAAAACATAATTATTTACAGGAAGCTGATGCAATAAATGTAGTAGTAACAAATACAAACATGTGGGCACAATAACCGCATATAGATGTAGGCCAAAGGGGGGGGAATATCAAACGAATGTGTATTCCCAAAACAAAACAAAAACGGCGATTACGTGGTGACCCTAATACAAAATAAAGAGGGGGCATTACAACAACAAAGTCGAAACGCTATTCGCTGATGCGACATATGCAACGACCAGAGGCCATTCTTGTAAAATGTTGATCGAACACTGAAATAAAGATGTCAGAAAATACTTTTTTTTACACAGACTTCCCATAATATGTTATTTTTGTGTAATTTTGAAATGCGTAAGCAGCGGAACTAAGAGTCGGTCAGACTCGTTCCGTGAAATATATGATATGATATGATATGATAGTCGGCACTAGTAACCACGTCAGAGAATGTCCTGCTGTGCATACACATCATTGTCGCACATTGTGATACTGGTGATGCGGGCTACCTGTGTCCGTGAATGTTTAACCATTTTTTATCCCACATGTTTAGAGTGAAAAACAACAACTGGAATGAGTTAATAGCTACCTGTTTAGAAAAACATAATTATTTACAGGAAGCTGATGCAATAAATGTAGTAGTAACAAATACAAACATGTGGGCACAATAACCCCATATAGATGTAGGCCAAAGGGGGGGGGCAAATATCAAACGAATGTGTATTCCCAAAACAAAACAAAAACGGCGATTACGTGGTGACCCTAATACAAAATAAAGAGGGGGAATTACAACAACAAAGTCGAAACGCTATTCGCTGATGCGACATATGCAACGACCAGAGGCCATTCTTGTAAAATGTTGATCGAACACTGAAATAAAGATGTCAGAAAATACTTTTTTTTACACAGACTTCCCATAATATGTTATTTTTGTGTAATTTTGAAATGCGTAAGCACCGCAACTAAGAGTCGGTCAGACTCGTTCCGTGAAATATATGATATGATATGATATGATAGTCGGCACTAGTAACCACGTTAGAGAATGTCCTGCTGTGCATACACATCATTGTCGCACATTGTGATACTGGTGATGCGGGCTACCTGTGTCCGTGAATGTTTAACCATTTTTTATCCCACATGGTTAGAGTGAAAAACAACAACTGGAATGAGTTAATAGCTACCTGTTTAGAAAAACATAATTATTTACAGGAAGCTGATGCAATAAATGTAGTAGTAACAAATACAAACATGTGGGCACAATAACCGCATATAGATGTAGGCCAAGGGGGGGGGGGCAGATATCAAACGAATGTGTATTCCCAAAACAAAACAAAAACGGCGATTACGTGGTGACCCTAATACAAAATAAAGAGGGGGCATTACAACATCAAAGTCGAAACGCTATTCGCTGATGCGACATATGCAACGACCAGAGGCCATTCTTGTAAAATGTTGATCGAACACTGAAATAAAGATGTCAGAAAATCCTTTTTTTTACACAGACTTCCCATAATATGTTATTTTTGTGTAATTTTGAAATGCGTAAGCACCGCAACTAAGAGTCGGTCAGACTCGTTCCGTGAAATATATGATATGATATGATATGATATGATATGATATGATAGTCGGCACTAGTAACCACGTTAGAGAATGTCCTGCTGTGCATACACATCATTGTCGCACATTGTGATACTGGTGATGCGGGCTACCTGCGTCTGTGAATGTTGAACCATTTTATATTATCAATTAGCGATGATTTATTTCTGAGATAACTGGTGCTTTTCTTTTAGTTTCATGATTGGCATCTCATCCGAATGGTTATTAAAATAGTTCACACCCTTTATCAGCCTTGTCCTGCTATTTTCACGGCTTTCCAACAAATATAATAAACATGTATATATCCAGTTTGTATTCCACTTTTGGTATACAACAATATGTACATTGTAGATGTATAACATGTAGTATATGTATATTGTGTTGCATAAATATGTCTCACGACAACGGATGTGGAATAAGTTGCAATATATAAATTGCCAAGCTGCATATTTGTATTTCCTCATAATTGCGAACACGAGCATATTTGTATTTCCTGAGAATTGCGAACACGAGCATTACGCGTCTGTTGTCACTTCTTTACGTTGCACTGCCAAACTGCTTTTGCCCATGAAGCCACGACAAGAAAACCAGTGTCAGAAATGGTATCGCGCTCAAGATCACATATTATATACCCATGATTTTAATTAAATATATTGGTTTTGCGAATGACCAACTCAGAATTCCGTTAAAATACCAATAACAACCAGCACCTAATTAACGAACCGGCGGCCGACTCGGCCGTCTCCGACCACAACCCCGGTGGGCTGCAGAACGAAAACTGTCTATAAAAGTTGAAATATAAGACTTACAAATTATCTTTTACATTTCTTTTATTTGTAATTGGCATAGCTTATCACAAACCAAAAATCAACATTATTGACATAATGTTAACGACAATAAACGAAATTGAAATTCCCAACTACACCTTTTACCGGACTCGGCCTCCGGTCGCAGTTCGACTTTTAATCGTCCCAAAAATTCCCATTCTATAAATAAAACACCCATGCACCAAGGCGAAACAAGAATCTCCACATTAGTATACACGCGGAGCGCGCGTAATGAACGGTGAATTATTAGATGGAATCACCACCAGGGATTCCACACTGTTAGAAAATACTGTCGGTTCGACGGTTTCGGGCCGTCATAATCGACGGTCCGATACCGTTTCATCAGTTTGTCGGTTTTTACCGTTATTTTATGTGCCCATGAAAATTGTCTAAATAAAATATTTTTGTGATTCAAAGTCATCTCGTCAAAATTCAATAGTATATTTATCGGCGACCATATTATATACAGCATTGACTCCATACAGTATGACTGAATCTTACTCTCATATTCAATATGTATTATTAATCCAGCATTCATTTTGTGTTATGCGGGTGCGTACGTATTATCATGAGTACGTAATTCTCATTCCGGGTTTAAGTTTCCGCTTTAGCACTCACCTCATTTATTCGCCATTTATCGCAGTCGCTTTACAAACTATTGTTTTTTTTAGGGGAAACTGTTAGCTTTTCAATTGTGGACAGTTGTTAAGACGGTCTGATTTCGGTTCCTTTGATAACCGGACAAGTTTCAATTCTGCGAAAACCGGCTTAATCATTGACAATTTCCACTAAATTCGAGAGAAGAGATTCATGCCAATCATTCATGGCATGATCCGGCGTCGGCTGTAAACTGACTTCAATCGACTCAGTGCTGATGTTGAAATTGACAGTGTTGTGACTTAGTATCAAAACACTGGCACATTTACTGACACAAGAGGATACAGGTACAATTAACACGAGCTTCGGTGTCAACCAATAGTGACAATAATAACAACAACGAGCAGCTATTACAATTAGAATGTTGACAATCCAGTTGACAGTGTTCTGCATCTGATTGTTTCAAAGCACATGCATGTACATTTACAAGAGAGGATATACATGTACATGTACTGTACGCACCAGTGTAATTCACAAGAGTTTCAATGTCAACAACAACACCGTAAACAATGAACTGACGCCGCGCAGTGACGGATGATCACATATCTACAATTCAAAATTTAAAAAAATTACACGGACCAATTCATCCCGTGTTCATCAATTTTCATTGAAACTTGTGGATATGAGACATTGTCGTCATTCGCCAAGTTATCGTCAAGTTATTACGACAATTTACCGGGAGTACACTATTGGTTGGATGTTCTTAACATACTAGCTTTGGCTGACTCGCTGATATTGATACTAAGTGTCGTGATACCAGTATCATGCTTTAAAATTTCATGGAAAATGTGCGACTACAGGAGAACATTGTCGCCAAGTCATCGAACACAGTTATTACGGGATCTGCTGTTGTCTTGAAGGTTCCAATCCCAACTAGCTGTTATTGATATACAGTACCAGTCAAAAGAAGTGGTATATTAAGCGCGCTATTTTCACGCCAATATCGCAATAATATTGCAAGTGGAAACGCTTATAAGCATGTCGCTTGTGATATTATTGCAATATTTTGCGCTTAATATCTCAATATTTTGCGCTTAATATTGCGACATCTTGCGCTCAAAATTGCTTCTTCTATATTGTTTATTGTATAAATAGAGACAATGTTTTAGATATGTATATAATTATAGTTGTAAATGATATATGTACACTATATGTACACTATATGCACAGTATTTATCTAATATAAATATAACACTATCGGGTTTGTATGAAATTTAGCGCGCTTAGTATCGCAATATTTGTGCGCGACAGAGTTTTGATATTGTGCTATAATCACGCCTTTTTCTAAATTCAGCACGCTCAATATCGCAATAAAGGTGCGCCTAAAAATACCACTTCTTCTGACTGGTACTGTATTGTCATGATGTACGGATTCAATTGTTAAAACAAAAACTGTGTTCACAAGTGACTGAACAATTATTTCACGCCTTAAATGTTACCAAAAAGTATGCCATTAAGATATTTCACTTTTAGATGTACATAAATTTGAGTTTTAACTGTGAAACATGTAGCTTTGTTATTTTTATGGCTTAAAAGGGCATGCCGATTCATGTTTTAGAATGGTCGAAATTAGTATTACTCATAACTGAATAGTGATGGGTTGGCTGATCAGCTATAACTAGTATCGTTTTTTATGTACAGCCATATTTATACAGTAGTTAGTTAAAGGCGAACACATTACGCGTGCACAGCTTTTTTTCTGGATTAAATTCTACGAGGCATATAACAAGCTTGATCCTCTGCAAACTGCAAAGTTTCATAAGTATTGTCTATCACTCTATGCACTGAGGATTTACATTTGATCAAAACTATGATCGCAACACAAGAACTAAGATGTATTTTCAGTTACGAATAATACTAGTTTCGACCATTCAAAAACATATGAATCGTAATGCCTACCGGGAACTCATATTTTGACCATGGGAACCTGGATAAGTATATGGTAAATTAGCAAATTAAGAGCAAAAAATAGGTGTTGACCCATGAAAAATACCATTGGTCTGACCTGTATTAGTGACGGTCTTGATATTAATTATACGGTGTTGAACCGTAAAAAATACAACGGTCTGACAGCTACTGGTTACAGTCTGCCAGTTACTTAAACGGTTTTATACCGTGGAACATGCTACGGACTGCGATGTTGGCAGCGATGTTGCGCGGTCTCACACCGTTAAAGCGACGGTCTTTTTCTAACTGTGCAGCAGTATATCACTACTGACGCCCAATTCGTTCTCAACGACCAAATGCAACATATGTCTTCATTCTGCAAAATGTGTACACTACCACCTGGAACACTAAATGTCTCGTATACCGATATATGATCATATATTGTGTATGGGGCTATATAGAATACATGTGATTCCGTGCATTACGGTTAAATTCCATACATGTGATCTTTCAGATGGCGAGAATTGGGTTTGGGTTGACGGACATGGAACTGTCGATGACACATGGGTGACATGGGACAATCAACCGATTCCGTGGCTGATATGGGCATACAATCAACCGAACGCCGACACCATCTCGGACCAATGTCTCGAAGTGGGAAGAAAGTATTCATTCAACATGACTGACGTTGCGTGTGATGAGGTTATGCGTCGACATATATGTCAGATAGATCTGTGTTAATTCTGCTTACACCGAGAGTGGACGTTTGAAGATGAGTGTAAGACCAGAGAATATGCAGTCTATATAACCCTTTCTTTTCTAAATGGATTTTCCCATCAGTTAAACAAATATAGATGGGAACAGACTGTTGGAGGGTTGTTATGGTAATACAATCAGACGACAGATAGAAAAATGTATACCACAAGAGCAGAATAATTCATATTCATATGTGGGAAATTTTGAATTTATTATCTGAACATTTCCTAAGGGAACTATACTCATCAAAGAGTATTGAGTATAGAAACGGTTACAAGCCATCGATAATCTTCGACATTGTGGGGACAAAATAATGGTAAAAAACTGGCACCTTGTTTAATTTTGTGTTGGAAGCAAGGGATTTATATATTATTTTCAAAATGGTCCGGATGGGCGTGCTAAATATTTGGACTTTATTCCAATGTTTAATATCACGTGATCTCTATAAATCCAAGATGGCAGCCATCATAAGCAACCATCTAGTTTATATCATGCGATGTTTTAAAGTGTCCTGACCAAACTACTCCAAATAACCGTGGTTCATAATAACTTCATATTCACATCACTTAAAGGTACTCAATCCGATATGATGGTCCCCATATCATCGAGATACAACAACAATATTTATTCAAAATTCGCTTTAGTTATCAGAATCGATGTATTGCAACAAAATAACGCTAACCACTGTCAACTATAGTATCAAATTTCCCAAAACTTGTTATTTATCAACATTTTATTCAACAAAATATGGCCGTATTAGCACTTGTAAGTATCACGAAATTTGGCCGTATTACCACTTGATTTTAGATTTATCCATTTTCATCCGCTGTTTTTGTCCGACACCATCCGTTTGACCACGTGTTTCTTGGCCACTTTTAATTGGACATCTCGAGAAATAACAAATTTCAAAAATCGATATCTGATCACTCGGAGCTTTGATGGGTGGGTTCCTCGACTCGAATAAAAAAAATTTACCCCCGAACTAAAGAAATAGTAATTTGGGAGTGTTAATTCGGATTGAGTACCTTAGGCGTGTATTAATTCAGGAGGCGCGACATTTGTGTTCAGGCAACACATTTCAGCACGGATTTAGGCTGAAACGTTCATGTAAGACACAATTAATAAATTGCCTCTCGCAAATCACATTCCAATTGGACGAACTACACCAACCAGTTGATAGCATATACTTAGATTTTAGAAAAGCGTTCGGTTCGTCGTGAGACTTGTAATGAAACTCGGATCCTGTGGAGTAAAATCACAACATTATGACTGGATTAAGGAATTTCTAAACGACAGGAGTCAAAATGTGTGGGTATATTCTGCTTAATCAGACTGGAGGGATGTTATACGCGGTGTGCGCACATATGCACACAATAGCATTGACACTTAGGGTACGTTCATACACTCGCAAATTTGCCAGCCATTCCGTTGAAGGCATTTCGGTATGTAGAAAGCTACAATGAGCCAAAAATCAAATTAAAAAAATGCTTGTAAAATACATATGCACCACACCCAACTACATGTCGCAAGAATCAAACATACAGGTATTTTAAGGCAATATGTTAGTAGCGCCGTTACATGCGGAACTAACGAGATTTTACTTCTCATGTCGTTAGCTTTGGTAAATATGCATTGTATATTCATTTTGCCGTTCAAATTCGGTCACCATAAGGTTTTCTATGATAAAAGATAAAATGCCTGCAAAAAAATCCGCGCAGACTTGCGATTGGCTGAACGTACCCTTATGGTGCAAACTGTTATATTTATGATGAGAATGTAGACTGACATTGTTTCGTAGTTTCAATTGGAAGAGCCGCATAATCTTGGCCGACTTCTATTTTGTTATCTCTCTATGATTAACCCTTTCTATACTAAAGGGATTCTCCCACCCCGTTATAAAGGTGTATATTGGAATGGTCGATTATCAATTTGGAGGGGTGTTCAGGATATAGAAGCAGACGAAAGACAGAACAAAAATACAGACAATACAAGAGCAGAAGGATTCCTATTCATATGTAATAAGTTTAGATAATAAATAGATAATAAGTTCAGTAGATAATAGATAATAATAGTTCAATAGATAATAAGTTCAACAAACGTCGTTTGCAGAACTTATTATCTGAGCATTTCATAAGGGAACTACTCGTCAATGAGTATTTAGTATACAAAAAGTTAAAATGACAGACCCAGTCTGAAATACTATAAGTTTGATCAAAGTTAGTGATATAACCATTGATAATTTTTATATGAGTACATTCCATTTGCTAATATTTCTTGAGTGGTATTAGATACATGGCAAAACCTATCATTATTGTGTGTATATTGACATCATATATTGAATTTTGAGTTATTTTATTGTATTTGTAATTAAGAATTTCGAGAACAAACGTATTGTATTTGTTATAAAAACAACTAGAAAAGTATTTGTATTGTATGTGCAACACTGACATTTTAAAGTATTTGTATTTTAATCAAATATATTAGGTGTGTAATCGCGCCATCCTTGCTATATAAGATGTTTAGTGAAACAATCTACTGCTGATTTGTCGTATTGATCTACATAGTTCATTACAATAATTATCACACAAAAATGTACCAACGTCGAGAGGATACTGTACACTAAATCCGGTCATTTATGGGGCCCTCTCATTTTATACTCACTAATCCATTGCTCAAATTCATTCATTTGTTGTATATATTCTGTTGACTATAAAAGGAGATGGTCAAATAAATGGTGTGATTTAGAGTACAGTATCCCTTTAATTGTCATGACCAGTATAAGGAGAATCCAAAATAATGCAAACATCATCACTCGTATCACACAGGTGTCACGAAATCTACAACATGATCCATAAGTTATACGAAGAAAACGATCTCTGAATTTAAAACGCTCTTTATTATATACAGCTTTTGGGCGACGCAATCATGGACGATCTTTATAAACGATATCAGTGTAATGTTGGCAAAACTCGAAGATAAAATACCAAAGAAGATTTAAGACAGGGCGTAAGGGCGATCTTCGGATGAGCCCACCACCGTCCTCGTGCCGCCCTTCGGGCGGGCACGCAAATCCTGTTCCTGCCGTTGGCAAAACTGACACACACATAAATGTGTTACGGACTATAGATACTCAAATATTAGCCAAATGAAATAGTAACATGCCTTGGAAACCGTTAATACGACATTATTTACATCAACAGTCACTACTTAAAAGAAATCGGCAATGAAATATTTCGTTTTACCCTACTTAGTCAGCTGTCTTAGTTCATAATAATTGAAGACTTACTCGTAGTACTGACACACCATTGGTTTGTAACAAAACAAATTATGTTAATATAAAATGTTTTCATCTGAGCACATGTTTACCTAGAGATCGATAGGCAACATGAAATTGGAAACAGCTAATTATGTGTATAGTTTATTTCTAAATTTATGTTATCTAGCCAAAAGGCACATATTAAGGATGGTTATTTCATTTTTCGATACATTGACAATCATCCGATATTTCCCCAAAATTGAGTATCTGTAGTCCTTGATGCCACTTGGTAGCTTGCCCTCCAAATTACACCTACTACTATTCGCTTTTGAATGTTTCCCGGTTTTCGAAAGAGGTCGACAAATACTTGGACTACCCTTCTACGCGCATTATATGTTCCAGAAAGAATCACTGATGTCATAAAAGATACCACTTTGAACACACTTATTATCTGAGCATTTCATAAGGGACCTACTCGTCAATGAATATTTAGTATACAAAGAGTTAAATGGACAGACCCAGTCTGAAATACTATAGGATGGATCAAAGTTAGTGATATGACCATTGGTAATTTTTATACAAGTACATTCCATTTGCTAATATTTCTTGAGTGGTATTAGTTACGAGGCAAACCCTATCATTATTTTAATGAACACCCAAACAAAAAAAGCCATTTGCGCGGCATGGAACAGTAAAGAGCGTTCGTTTCACTGCTGGCGAAAATTGAATAGAGCTGAAAAATGGCTGTGACCACGGAAAGTATTGCTCAGAGCATATGAAGCCGATATATCAATATTTTGTGTATTTGTCAACCTATCGATCTTACACCTCCTTCCAAATTACGTAGACATAATTTTGAAACTTGAATGATCTATCCAGTGTATGTCCATTTACCCCCCCCCCCCCTTTTTTTTTAGAGTCGACATCTGACCACAAGAACGAATGTTAATTGGCTCCCTTTGAACGTCGATATCCGGCCACCGAAACATATTAATGTGTTCAAGGGTCCGATCCAATTATTTTCTGGTAAATAGAAATGTACATGTACTGATGATGATTTATGTCGATAAATTGGACATGGAATCGTTAAAGACCAGTGATTGTTTGAATCCCGGAATTATGCTCGTTATTCTTACATACCTGGATGAAATAACACACAAATCAGTTTAATACTTGTATGCGGACTTTGTGTGTGATCGAAGGACTTATTCAATTCAAAGATATATTTTAGAAAAAAATGAGACCTCGCAGTAAAACAAAGAGTGTTTATTGTATGATAAAACTAAAGAAGTATCTGCTTACTTCTGTCATCTATGCAAACAAATTTAAATCAGCGGGAACATCAATTGCTATGCACATAAGCCGTTTATTTTCAACATATTTATCTCTCCCAGATTTACGTGGACATAATTTTAAAGGTCCAAATAAGTTATTTTCGTTTAACCCTTCCATGACTGGAACTTCCTGAATTGTTTGCGAAAACCCTGTGCCAATGCATTCTCTTGTATATGCGAGTTCCCCATAGGGGGGTATAATAAGAGAATAATTTGGCTTAACAGTATTTACAATGTAAGTCAGTGCATTCTCCTATATATGCTAGCATCCCTGTGGGACATATATAAGAGAACGGAAATCAACATACATGTAACATTCATCATGGTTTCAGTATCAGCTATTAATGACAAATAAAACAATACAGTTGTCTCGCTTTCTCTATATCCGACTATTATCTACAAATTTCACCAGATGCTGGCCGAAATTAAAACGTGTAGCAACATAGATCGTCGCATGGACGCCTATTCTCAATACTGCAAAACATATAGAGCTTTTATCTAACTTCTATGCGAAATGTGAAAACATCTGGAATTTTCTCACACCGGGCTGAACAAACATGGACGGACACAATGTCCTGGTCTCTTACCCGTAGCCGTGTGCACTTGTCTGGAGTAGGCTACTAGATGTTAGGATTTATGCAATTCTCAGGTTAAAGTATCTGAATTTTCTTATACCGGGCATATAGAACATCATAGTTTATGAATACATAGGATATTAGGCCTGAGGACTGATGTGCAAGGAGGGTGCAAATGGAATTATGCAAAACTTGTTTTTGGTCTGTGATTCTGATTCAAGGGGGGGGGGGGCGCAAATGAAATTATGCAAAAGTTGTGTTTGGTGTCTGATTCTGATTCAAGGGGGGTGGTGCAATTGGAATTTCCCAAGGTGGACACCCCCCCCCCCCCCCAACGGAGACTCTCTAGCCACATCCCTGCGACTAATCTTATATATCCTTCCAAACAACGGGGACATGTCTCGATTCCGAATGTTCGCTATTCCGAAGGTTCACTATTCCGAAGGTTCTCTATTCCGAAGGTTCGCTATTCCGAGGGTTCACTATTCCGAAGGTTCGCTATTCCGAAGGTTTTTGTTATTTAAAGGTTAATTCTATATTCTAAAGTATTGATAGGGGTTCTTTATCACGAAGACTCTTTTTATGAAGGAAAATAACTTAACACATTAATCAATAAATGTGATTTGTTTTTGTTTTCGCGGGTTTCCTTGAGATTTAATGTCATTACGTATGACGTTTTTTCTCAGGACATATTCACGTCAAGCAGCCCACACAATTGCTATGTATCTATACTATTTAATGCCATTACGTATGACGTTATATCTCAATAATCTTAGAGGCAAGAATACGCCAGCTGAAGGCGGATTATAACAGTGCACCTAGTACAAACGCTATCGCATGCCAAATGGGGTGGGATGCTGAAAAATCGCAAGCCAATTTGCGCGCGATTTAGTTTGCCGTGTCCCGCGTGACTCAGCATCGCATGCGAATATGTTTCGATTGTAAAATTCAAAGAAATGTAACTCTAACATACCCGTTATTTAGTAAAAAATCATACCAAAAGAATGACACCACAAAGAGACACGTTTCAAAAACACTATAGGAAAAATCACTTTTAGGGTGGGTGGGCTTGGGGGAGGCGGACGGCACTGTCTAAGACCTGTTGGGAAACACAAAATTCAAACTGTTATTGAAGCGCCGCAGGCGCGTTAAGCAACGTCACCCCTTTTTCAAATTGATATCGAGGCAGTCAGGTCGCGCCAGCGACCGCTGCCGCGGGGGCCTGATGGCTCATAAAAACAACTCTATATATAAGCGCCCGCGGCTACCACTTTATAGCATCAAGGGTAGACTGAGCAAATCGAGACGGGATGCTGGTCCCGCCAAACTCTCCAGACGGCATCGACATATCAAAACGCATGCGATTCTCGCCTATCGTATCCGTATTTGGACGAGATTGTAAGACCATAGCCTGAACAGTGAGCCTATATATAACGCTTAATGGATACTGGAGCGCCATAACATACTGCGTTGCAGAATATCGCTGAATAGACGGGTATGAGATGAACCTAACTGCAATTGTGACTTTGTTTTGACTTTAAAAGCCCACATAATTTTCGAGTCACCGATTATTTTTGTTATAGTGCCTTGATATACGGTTTTAATAACAATCTATGCCATATAATATGATTAAAATATTATAATTCATCATCATTTGAAACGTCTGTGTCTCAGAAGATGCCCATAGAGAAATAGAAAACAGCTGAAATCATAAAAAAATTCCCCCGTTATGGCTCCCAGAATGCAACAGAATTCAAACTAAAATGTATTTTCAATGGATGGGGAATAACTCTATCTTTAAAATATTGAGTTATTCCTCCTCCATTGAAAATAATACACTTTGCGCAACAAACCCATATGAAACTTTAGCACAAAATCACGTCAGTAATTCACCAAAAACAACATGTTCGCAGTTTATTACACCGGATAAGTTGATAATACAATGTTAGATAGCTTCCTATTTCAAATGGTATATAATATGGCATATATTTTATATATGTGATCTGGGGGTTCGAAAATTAAGTGGGCCTTTAATGTTGATGTTTCTTTCAAATACAGATTGCCAGTCCGGACGGACTATCTCTTACATGTAGTTTATTTCAGTCAAACAGTCATCGTGTTTACAACTTTTCATAATGAACGATAAACTGATACTGTCTTCTTGGTATTAATAAACAACATCTGGGACAATTTGGGAGTTAGAACGGGGTGTATAAATGTACTATATGTGAATACTAGGGTAATAGTATGTTTCATTCCTCGTGTTGTTTTTGTGGGGGGGGGGCAAATTTGGATTCATTTCTTGTTAAATACGCCCAGAATAGATAAACCTTCGGAATAGTGAACCTTCGGAATAGTGAACCTTCGGAATAGCGAACCTTCGGAATAATGAATCTTCGGAATAGGGAACCTTTGGAATAATGAACCTTCGGAATAGCGAACCTTCGGAATAGAGAACCCTACCCCAAATAACACGGAAGTTAAACAGAACCATGTTTGTTTAAAATCTATGGGACACACGAGTTACTGGATTTTCTCTTGATAATGAAATCACCATGGTGGCTTTCTAAATATGCGCATAGAACAATTCATGTAGATGACACATTAGTTGCGTTGTGTTTTTCTTTTGCGATAAATAATATGGTCCGAATCGGCATCTCTGGTTTAGACTAGGTTTTATTCTAGACTAGGTTTAACTCCAGTTTAAACTAGGTTTAAGTAGGATTTAAACTTGGTTTTACGGTAGTTAAACTAGGTTTTATAGGAGTCAAACTGGGTTTTAGTGTAGATAAACCAAGTTTTGTGATAAACTCAGTTTAAGTTTGTGGAATTCGATCTCAATGGAAACTAGGATTTATTACTAATTGTTTGTGGTTAAATGGCTATATAATCATTAGTATAAGCTTAGGTATATATGATTTATACGTACCATACGTCTCGTCTCGAAAATATACCTTTAAATATACCTTTGAAAAAACATCAAAGTTAAACCACCCTACCCCAGGTTTTACTCAAACCTAGTTTTGTGGGTTTAATTATTCGTTCGATTTTTTTCGCCCAGTATTAATGTTGTTTCTTCGCGTATATGGGAGTGTTTATTTTGAATTGGGGAGGCGTTTATGCTCGGGTGTTTGTCACTCAATGTACATGCAGGAGATTCTTAGTGGAATTCGGGGAGGCGACGTCGGTACTTATGAGATAACTTCTAACAAAATATGTGACAGTGGATAATTTGTTGCTGTATGTTTGTTTGCAATTCGCTCGTTCGGATGTCGCTTTGGTGACAGAGCATTGAGGGATCGGACTGATCGGTTTGAAACGTTAGACACAAACATGACTTTTGAAACTGATTCCTTATTCACAAAAAGGTTTCTTTCGGTCAATGTGACGCATGAGTTGTTGGTCCGCCCAAATACCCACCAGAGACACCCCAGCCCTCACCCGATGGATGGTAACGGTCACCCCGAGAGGGAATGGAGTATGGACCATTTTGGAGAACTGTAAGGATGTCGGCCAATTTGATGGTATGGGTGGGTGTCCCGTCCCAAATAACCCATAGAAACACCACACCCCTCACATCAGGCGGTGGTGTTACCACCCGAGGGAGTGAACATGGGATGTGGACCATTTTCGAGAGCGGTAAGGATTTCGGCTAATTTGACGGCATAGAAACAGCCCAATCCTCAACCCTGGGGGAACCACCCCAGGAGGTGAAAATGGGGTATGTACCATTTTCGAGAACGGTAAGTATTTCGGTCAATTTGACGTCTGGAGTGGGTAGCCCGCTCCAATTATCCCATAGAAACACCCTCCCCGGGGTACCACTCCGATGGGGGTGAAATGGGGTATGGACCATTTTCGAGAACTGTGGGTGGCACACCGCAAATGCCCCCCCCTAGAAACACCCCAACCCGCACCCCGGGGTCCATACCCAATTTTTACCCGCTCGGGTAGAACCACCC
The DNA here is from genome assembly GCA_032622095.1 of Siphonodentalium dalli. Lineage (NCBI taxonomy): Eukaryota > Metazoa > Mollusca > Scaphopoda > Gadilida > Siphonodentaliidae > Siphonodentalium > Siphonodentalium dalli. The sequence goes on from CP136068.1 coordinate 93,301,413, forward strand.
GCGGTGGGGGTGTTTCTGTTGTCATATTGGACGAAATTCTTACCGTCCAAAACGGTCCATACCCCATTCCGACACCCGGGTGAGGGGTGGGGGTCTTTCTATGGGATATTTGGGGCGGGCCACCCACACATGCCGTAATATTGAGAGACAGAGGCATGTTTTTTGCGAATAAGGAATAAAATGCTCCATACCCCTTTTTCACCCCAGCAGGGTGGTACCCTCCAGAGATGAGGGTATGGTGTTTTTGTCGGATATTTGGAGTGGGCCACATACCCCTGTCGTCAAATTGGCCGAAATCCTTACCGTTCTCGAACATGGTCCATATCCCATCTTCACCCCTCGGGTGGTAACCCATCCCACCGCCGCCCGGATGTGAGGGGTGGGGTGTTTATAGGGGTTATTGATGTACCCTTCCCCGGGAGTGAGGGCTGGGGTGTTTCTATTCGGTATTTGGGCGTACCCCATTTATAATTCCACCTCATCAGGTGGCACCCCCGGGTGAGGGATGTGTGGGGATTCTATGCTGTATTTTGATCGGGCCACCCACTCCTGCTGCCAAATTAATTAGCCTAAGTCCTTACCTTCTCGAAAATGGTCCATACCCCAGTTCTCCCGCGGTGAGGGGTGATGTTTCTACGGGTATTTTGGGCGGGCCACCCATTCATTCCGTAAAATTCGCCGAAATCCTTCACGTTCTCGAAAATGGTCCATACCCCATTTTTACCCGTCCGGATGGTACCCCCGGGGGAGGGGTGGTGGTGTTTCTATGGGACATTTGTGGCGGGCCCCCACCCATGCCCTCAAGAGATATTTTTGAGTTCCAAAAGTCATGTTGTTCCATGATATTGGATAATATCTAACTGCAAAACAACAGACCGTGCATTCGTCGTGATTTCTCAAAGCGCACGGGTTATTCGCCTGATTAGGAGATTAGATAGCGACAACAGGTCGAGTGACCACACACTGCATTGATAAGTAGCGATAATAAACAGACAGACCACGCCTCCTATCCTTGCAATTGGACAATTGTGGCCCACAGATAACGCAATCAACCAAATTGGTGGAGAAACACTTGGTTTTACTACTAAAACCCAGTTTAAACTGGTAGTTTAAACTAGGTCAAAACTGGAGATGCCGATTCGGACCTGTATTAGTGCAGCGGTCAAATCGAAAAAGAGCTCTAGTTTTCGAGATACCCATACCCAAGGTAGAACAAGTTGATACCAACTTTTTTTTTGTAGAAATATATATTGTTCACGAATATGACTGTGAAAAATAACGGAATTGGTGGTGGCTATTGTCAAACCAACGATGAACGATACCCACCAGTCACTTTTCCATAAATTAACGATTTTTGGTAAAGTGAGCCCTGTGGCTAAATCCGAAATTATTTACCAACATTGTTGGTGCTAAAATTACAGCATCATAACATAGCTCAACTTTATAGGAAAAAAGTGTTGGTTAATTTGGATTTTCCTGCTATTTGGAACTGAAACATTTATTTTCTGCTGAAAAATCTCTGTTTCACAGAAATATTTTCTTTCAAACATTATCATTCAAACGGATATTATAATAACGCCCAAATATTTAATGCACATGGGGAAGTAATTATCTACCAAGCATATGGAGAAAGACGTTAACCGAAAGTTTGAACCCTTTGTGAGATATTTGATTTTAGTACACCCCTCCCACAAACACATTTTTGGTCGAAAAATTACATATCTTTTGGGACCCAATATGACTCGTATGCTGAACATTGGGCTCGGAGACATTGTTTAAGTGATTAAAGGCGTATTTAGATTTCAAGACCACCAGTTACAACAACAATAACACATTGTATTGATAACATGCAGTTAAGATAAACATGCATCGACGTCAACATGGTAGGACTAAAATATTTGTTTTAAACAGCATATGACACACAATTTGGGAAGTGATTGTTAGTTTCTCTCTAAGTAATAAGAAATATAGAATATAGATATTATGTTCAAATGAATCCCCACTATAGTCTCACACATATGGCAGTTCTCTCAGTTTAATATACCGGTATATCTAAATCAAAAGCAAAATATTATGATATGTAGCTGAGAGAACGTTGTCATATATTCGTTGGGCGTTAAGGACTTAAAATAGGGTAGGTGATCTCCAAACCATCGAACAAATTAAAATTGTCTTTCTTATTTACCGTTTGCTTTTTGTAAGGTGCCGCATGCTTTTAGGAACGATCCCATCCATAGTAATTCATTAGTAATTGTATAGTTCCTGATCGAAAAGCATTTTCTCCACGCGCTCTGTTAAAATATATAGCATATCATTTTAGTTCGTAGAGTTCAAGACATAAAATATGGTAGAAGGTCTCAAAAACAGTGAAAATCCGCCTTTCGTATTTGCCAGCCAATTATTGCAAAGTGTCCCAGGTTTCAGGAACCAGCCCATCAATATACATTATTTACTTCCTGACCACTACAATCTGTCCACACCCTCAGTTAACACTGAGATTGCTTGATTGATTTTTTATTTGTAAAATAACAAATGATATATAACCAAAAAAAATGATGGACAAGTAGATGATACGTATTGTACAGGCCGGAGCAGCATGCTCATGGTTGGTCGCATTCCTGTTGCCCTTGTATTGAGATATATAACACATAATGGATGGTGGATGAAATTAAAGATGTATTTAAAGATGTATGAGATCATATACCTTCAGTTCGTGGTGTTTTCATGACTTAAAATAGCGTAGGTGATCACAAACAAAACTGTTAAAATTGTATTTCTGTTATTTGCCAGCCGCTTTTGTAAATTGTCCCAGACTGTCGGAAATCAACACATAATTATATATCGTATGTTGCCTGATAGAATAGCCATCGGTTGATATTGAGGTCATAATCCCGTCCGTACATTATGTGTTCAAAACTCAATATAATGGTGAGGGTACATAAAACATTGAAAATTCGCCTTTGTTATTTGACAGCCGCTTGTCGCATGGTGCAGGCTTTCTGGAACCGATACATCCATGGGGTATATATCCTGATACAAATGAACCTTTGGTCACACCCTCAGTTAATAGTGAGAGAATATCATTTCAGCACGTGGTGTCGTTAAGACTTCAAATAGGGTAGGGGGTTCTCAAAACAGAAAATTTGCCTTTCTTATTTGCCAGCAACTTTTCGTTAAGTGCCAATGCTTTCACAACCAAATCCATTCTATATATAAAAAGTGTGTACTTCCTCATACAACTACCAATTTCCATACTCTCTGCTAATCTTGAGAGGTTGTCGTTCCAGTTCGTGGTGTGTTCTAGTCTTAAAATTGGGTAGTGTCCTAAAACAGTAAACAATCACTTGTTTTAATTGCAGGTAGCTTTTTGTAATGTATCCCTGACTGTCAACAATTGTGTATTACCGTATAATATAGTTATGTGTACAAACCGTCGTTTGACATTGGGGCACATCTATTCAGTTTGTGATGGGTTCAATCGTGTACATGGTAGAGGGTCCAACAAAAATGGGGAAATTCGTCTTTATCGTTTGTCAGCAGCTTTTTGTAAGGTGTCACATGTCATAACCTATCATTAAATATTGCATCTTTTCTGATAGAACAGCTATTCCACCAAACTTTCTAGTGATATTGATAGCATATCCCTGTCGAATGTTCTAGACTTTAAATAGGGATTGTGTGTCCCCTGAGACAGTGAAAATTAGCCTTTTTTGTTTGCCACCCTCTTTTTGTAAAGTTCAATAGGATTTCGTAAACCATCCCATCTATAAAAATGTGTATTTCCTGATATAATACATTTCTCCCACACCATCAGTTAATATTGAAAGCATATCATTTTAGTTCGTGGCATGTTTAAGACTTCAAATGGGATAGTGGGTTCCTCAAAACAGAACAGTCTCCTTTCGTATTTGCCAGCCACTTTTTGTAAAGGATTTCGGGGGGACCAACCCACCCATGCCAATTGTATGTTCCCCAATAGCTCTACCTTTCGTTCACACACCCAGCTAATTTGAGAATATATAGCTTCAGTTTATTGTGTGTCCGAAATATTAAATGGGTTAGAATGTCCTCCAATAACAGTGAAAATTCGCCTTTCTCGTTTGCCAGCCGCTTTTGGTGAAGTATCCCAGACATTCGGAACCAAACAATATGTAAAGATGTGTATTTCCTGATATAGCATCCACTTCTCTAAACCCGCAGTTAAAATTGGGAGCATATCCTTTCAGTTTGTAGTGTTTTCAAGACTTCAAATGGGGTAGGGGGCATCAAAACAAAGAAAATTCACATTTCGTAATTGCCAGCTGCCTTTTGTAAAGTGCCCTATGTTTTCTGGAACCACCCATACAAATTATATATAATCCATGACAACACTATCTTTCGTCCACTCATTTAATACTGGAAGCATATACCTTTAAGTTTGTTGTGTGTTTAAGACTTTAAATGGGGTAGAGGCCGTCAAAACAAAGAAAATTCAACTTTCTGATTTGCCAGCCGCCTTTTTTAAAGTGCCCTATATGATTTTATTACATTTTATACTTTGACAAATATAATCTGAAAAATGACATGAGTTAATCAAAAGGGACGGGAGCACAAGTTATGCGACATAGAGTATTGCTCCTCTCCTTTAACAATATTGAAACGCATAATAATATGTATATACTGTATTATGTTTGGTCTCAAAGTTTGCTTAGTTGGAATGTAGTACCTAAAAAGGGGATCGAGATTCAGGGTGAGGTCTAGAGTTGTGAGTGGACAGATATCACGGAGGGGATGTAGATCCTATGGCGAGATGAGCCGAGACTTTTGATAACAATATGGGCGAATACATAGGCGAAGATATAGGCTTATTGGGATTTTGAAAGTTTTCCGTCAATGGAATCTACCTGACGATGCAATGAACGTTTACGTGCTGCTAAACAATTTATCATTTAAAGTATTGGATATGTTACTTTGACCGAAGTTGATATCTTCAACGCTATCTACAAAAAAATTCCATTTAGCCAAAGGTGTTGGAGGAATAGTAACCGCCTTTCTTCAAACAATGGGCACTGGAAGAAAAAATGCAAAGCGTTGTCGATATAAAACCCGCATTGACAGTGGGCTGTTATTGAAATATAGTTTCCAAGTTTATCAAAATTTAACATATCTATTGTGACCCACTATATAAATGAAGAATAGTATGCACATCTGGTTACATTAATTATGTTGAGCGCATATGCGCTGCCTCTCAACAATATTACAACAATCATGTTTTAACGACCGCTTGGTTGTCTGATAAACAGATCCAAATACAAATTCGCCACAAGTATACACATACGGAACAAGTAGAGACAATAATTGTATAAATATTGGTCAAGTATCAACAATGTGTCTACTGAACAGCCTCTATAAGATATCTCAACACAACTGTAAAAGATAATGTCGATTTGCTCAGTAGTTCGTAACATGAATAGATATAATTTCAACATTATTACATGAAGCACAAGTCCGTCGAGTTGGTATGTAGATGGTATTCAAGAACGCACAATGTCAACATCGAATTTGGTCCAATAATTTTTCACAGAGCTTTGCTGATTGTTCGACTTATATAATAATTCGCAGTTAACAAGTATCAACAATGCGTCTACTGAACAGCCTCCATAAGATATCTGAACACCACTTTAAAAAATAACGCCCATTTGCTCAGTAGTACGCAACGTGAATAGAAATGATTTCTCGTAAATATGTTCAAGTATGAACACAGCCAGGAGGTCGATGACTTACATACACTCGAGCCAAAACGTCCGCTATTAAGAAGTCTGAACAAGGAAGTTCATAATACTAAAGCAAAATAATTGTTGCTTGGTTTCTTGAAGCAATATTCAAATTTACGCACGTGATACTTGTGAAAATGGGAGAGTCACTCGTTTCTATTCCCAAACGATTTCGTTAATAAAAACTGTGATTCAAACTCTTGTGTCGAAGTGCTCCAATTCTAATCCTCACTCTGGTGGTTACACATTCTTTGAATCATAGCACATATTTCCTATACAATGGAGATAATAGCTCGGTATTTGTTGTGCCCCAATCCTCATCCCTGACGGGGACGACGCCACATTGCAACATATGTATCCTTAAACCACAGCATTATACTCTTAGCTACACCATGGAGATGACTACACATAAGTTTGGTAGAAACCGCCAACAATAAAAGTGTTCATTAACTCTGGGGCAATTTTCCCCACCGACCCTGATTCGGGTGGTGCGCCATTTTTGTATCTGTAAACGACGTATTAAAATGTATGTACTAGAGTCCTTTCGCAAAATCACGAATACGATTACGGATATGGAAATATCACGCCAGAATACGGCCAACATTTTATTTTTACGCACGGGGGGTTCATATGAGAACCTCAACCGTGTATGACCGGCGGATAATATGTTCATATGAGAACCTCCCCTACGTATGACCGGTGGATATTATGAACCTCCACCGTGTATGACCGGCGGATAATATGTTCATATCAGAACCTCCCCCACATATGACCGAAGGATAATATGAGAACCTCCCTCGCGTATGACCGGTGGATAATATGGGAACCTCCCTCGCGCATGACCGGTGGATAATATGGGAACCTCCCTCGCGTATGACCGGCGGATAATATGAACCTCCACCGCGTATGACCGGCAGATAATATGTTCATATGAGAACCTCCCCTAACCCCTATGTATGACCGGAGGATAATATGAGACCTCCCTCGCGTATAACCGGTGGATAATATGAGAACCTCCCTCGAATATGAGAACCTCCCTCGCGTATAACCGGTGGATAATATGAGAACCTCCCTCGCGTATGACCGGTGGTTAATATGTTCATATGAGAACCTCCCCATCGTATGACCGGAGGATAATATGAGAACCTCCCTCGCGTATGACCGGTGGATATGAACCTCCACTGCATATGACCGGCAGATAATATGTTCATATCAGAACCTCCCCCGCGTATGACTGGAGGATAATAAGAAAACTTCCCTCGCGTATGACCGGCGGATAATATGAACCTCCACCGTGTATGACCGTCAGATAATATGTTCATATGAGAACCTCCCCCGCGTATTACTGGCAGATAATATGAGAAATTCACCGCATATATGAATGGCGGACAAATAAGTTTTAAAGTCTATAAACACTATTTGATTTGAATATTCTTTTGAATAGTCTTACCATTGACATATTCATTCGTTCAAACCAGTTGATCTATTTTGTAACTTGGCTTTTAGTCGCTGGGCTCCGGCATCTGGGCTTTTAGTCACAACTGAAATAAAAATAAGTGAGAATATCTTTGAGCGAATTTCTGCAACAATTTCACCGCCTGGTGGACCCATTTGGAAAAAAATACATTCCCTGTGTCTAATTCTACATTTTGATATACTATACGCCCCATTATATTGAATATACCGGCTGAAATCGATCCTGTAATTGTAAACATCGAGTCTATTTTTAGCTGTTTTATCGGAGCGTGTTTGCGTGTTCGCCATTACAATATTCGCACTAAAACAGCCATATTGTAGGTAAAAACAAATGCACATTATTCCACTGCGTTATTTGATACCTAAAACTTGTTGTTTGCTAGTGTATTCATCGAGAAATCTAAATTCTAAACATTAATGTCGAACGCAGTTTTTCGTGTTTGTGGCATTTTATGTTAGGTCAGTTGTCGACCGGATAATGTAACTTCCAGTGTCCGGTCAGTGGCGGGGTTAATATATGTGGATAGGGTGAATGTGGACCTTTCGTTAGACACCAAAAGTAGCCCTCTATGCGCTGTATTCCTCGAGCTATCGGCCGTCCCACGCAATTTGAAAATCCTGTCCCGCAGATTGTCATGCTATCCCAAATTCCACCCCATGTTAGGTCAGTTGTCGATCAAATAATGCAACTTCTGGTGTTTGATTAGTGGCGGGGTTAATATGTTTGGATAGGGCGAACGTGGTCCTTTCGTTAGACACCAAAATGAGCCCCCTACGCCCTGTATTCCTCGAGATATCGGCAGTCCCACGCAATTTGAAATTCTGTCCCGCAGATTGTCGTTTTGTCCCATATCCCATCCCATCCCGCAGATTGTCATGTCCCCATATGCCATCCCATCCCGCAGATTGTCATGTCCCTGAAGGAAGATCAAATTTCCACGACTCAGGCTGCACTGCGCGAGCTTCCACTTCTTAGAGGAATGATTACTAACTTTGAATCACGTTTAGTTTCCATAGAAAATAAGTTATCAACAGTCTCGTCGATCCCTGCTCTCGTGACGCGCGTGGATACTCTTGAAACCAAAGTCAATAACATTTTTGAAATATATGATGAACACTACAGATTCGCAAATGGAATTTCATCTGATTTGACCGATTTTAAAATGTGCAATAAGCGTGATCACAAACATGTATCCAAGGATGTAACAGAGCTTGAGCTAAGGTGTAATGAGTTAGACGGGAAAATAGCTAGCCAATATGGATCGATTGCTTCACTCGGGGACACAATGAAGAAAAAATTTGCACCTATACGGATAGAGCTACACAGGAAGCAACAAAGGAATTTCTAAAATTCACGGAAAAGGCGGTCGATGTTTTAAGTACAAAAACGTTTATTAAAATGAATGAAGCACGAATTGGGTCCAAACATGATGTTTCGCGCAAAAATCTCGAAATCCATTTTTGGGTTGAAATATTTTCTAAGTCGAACGCCTAACTGAAAGCCAGCCTGACATTCGATTTTAATAAAATGTTGAAATCGGCAACAGTCAGCGACCCGTGCATTTGGTTATGATGATTACTACTGGGGACACACTTCCTCACCAAATTTGGAGTCGATCGGTCAACAAACGAGGTCAGATTTGATTGAGAGAGCACGAATAGGGTAAAAAGAACTACGGTGACATCGGCTACTTATTCCCAGTTCCTTATTCCTTATTCGGAAACATTATATATTGACCAAATAAACGGTGCGGTAGGGTGGCCCACCCCAAAATTAGATATAAAAACCAAAAACCGCACCCCTCTAGCCCATACGGTTGCCACAGTAGGTGGCCAAAGTGGCAACCATAGCCGTTTTGGTATTTATGAACCGATTTTGACCAAATAAAATGTGCGTTAGGGTGGCCCGCCCCAAAATTAGATATACAAACCAAAAACCTCACCCCTCTAGCGCACCGTTTATTTGGTCAAAATCGGTTCATAAATACCAAAACGGCTATGGTTGCCACTTTGGCCACCTACTGTGGCAACCGTATGGGCTAGAGGGGTGCGGTTTTCGGGTTTTATATCTAACTAGAAGGTGACCCGACTTCGTCCGGGCTTTGAACTTGAATTGTCCATTTTGAAGGTCAAGTGGGGTCACGATTTGACCAGTCCAAAAACACTGCCCGGACAAAAGTACCCGACAAACGTGCCCGTCGAAATCCATCCGGTTTTACCCGATTTGACCTTGAATTGATCATTTTGAAGGTCAAGGTCTGGTCGGGGTCACGATTGGACAATCAGTGGACAAAAGTAACCCCACGTATCAAATTTCGTCGAAATCCCATCAAAATTGGCGATTTGACCTTGAAGTTACCCGATTTCAAGGTCAAGGTCACGTCGCAGGGCAAATTAATATGCTTATGAGACTCGCCATAAGAAAGTACCCCCACATACCAAGTTTCATCGAAATCCCGTGATATTCGGGCGTTTGACCTTGAAATGACCCGATTTCAAGGTCAAGGTCATGTCGCACGGACAAATTAATATGCCTATGTTCGTCCCCGGCCGAAAATACCGCCACATACCAAGTTTCATCGAAATCGGGTGGGCCGTTTTCGAGTTCATCGCGAACACACAGACACACAGACACACAGACAGACACACAGATCTTCCAAAATATATAATAGACTAGAAGGTAACCCGACTTCGTCCGGGCTTTGACCTTGAATTGTCCATTTTGAAGGTCAAGGTCAAGTGGGGTCACGATTTGACCAGTCCAAAAACACTGCCCGGACAAAAGTACCCGACAAACGTGCCCGTCGAAATCCATCCGGTTTTACCCGATTTGACCTTGAATTGATCATTTTGAAGGTCAAGGTCTGGTCGGGGTCACGATTGGACCCGTCCAAAACAATCAGTGGACAAAACTAAACCCACGTATCAAATTTCGTCGAAATCCCATCAAAATTGGCGATTTGACGAAATCCCGTGATATTCGGGCGTTTGACCTTGAAATGACCCGATTTCAAGGTCAAGGTGACGTCGCACGGACAAATTAATATGCCTATGTTCGTCCCCGGCCGAACATACCACCACATACCAAGTTTCATCGAAATCGGGTGGGACGTTTTCGAGTTCATCGCGAACACACACACAGACACACACACAGACACACACACAGATCTTCCAAAATATATAATAGATTTTGGGGTGGGCCACCCTACCGCAACTTTTATTTGGTCAAAATCGGTTCATAAATACCAAAACGGCTATGGTTGCCACTTTGGCCACCTACTGTGGCAACCGTATGGGCTAGAGGGTGCGGTTTTTTGTTTTTATATCTAATTTTGGGGTGGGCCACCTTAACGCACCGTTTATTTGGTCAAAATCGGTTCATAAATACCAAAACGGCTATGGTTGCCACTTTGGGGCCACCTACTGTGGCAACCGTATGGGCTAGAGGGTGCGGTTTTTTGTTTTTATATCTAATTTTGGGGTGGGCCACCCTACCGCACCGTTTATTTGGTCAAAATCGGTTCATAAATACCAAAACGGCTATGGTTGCCACTTTGGCCACCTACTGTGGCAACCGTATGGGCTAGAGGGGTGCGGTTTTTGGTGTTTATATCTAATTTTGGGGTGGGCCACCCTACCTCACATGTTTTTTGGTCAAAATCGGTTACCAAAACGGCTATGGTTGCCACTTTGGCCACCTACTGTGGCAACCGTATGGGCTAGAGGGGTGCTGTTTTCGGTTTTTATATCTAATTTTGGGGTGGGCCACCCTACCGCAACTTTTATTTGGTCAAAATCGGTTCATAAATACCAAAACGGCTATGGTTGCCACTTTGGCCACCTACTGTGGCAACCGTATGGGCTAGAGGGGTGCGGTTTTTGGTTTTTATATCTAATTTTGGGGTGGGCCACCCTACCGCACTGTTTATTTGGTCAAAATCGGTTCATAAATACCAAAACGGCTATGGTTGCCACTTTGGCCACCTACTGTGGCAACCGTATGGGCTAGAGGGGTGCGGTTTTTGGTTTTTATATCTAATTTTGGGGTGGGCCACCCTACCGCACCGTTTATTTGGTCAATATATAATGTTTCCGAATAAGGAATAAGGAACTGGGAATAAGTAGCCGATGTCACCGTAGTTAAAAAGAACACCTTTCGCGCAAAAAACTAAAATTCCATTTTTCGGTCGAAATATTTTCTAAGTCGAATGTCGAACGCCGAACGCTTAACCAACTTCACACGTACCAGCCAGCCTGACATTCGAATTTCCTTTTCGAATTTCCTTGACAATTTTGACCAGATTCGAGTGGGGGAGCACGAATTGGGTCCAAACATGATGTTTCCCGCAAAAATCTCGAAATCCATTTTTGGGTTGAAATATTTTCTAAGTCGAACGCCTAACTGAAAGCCAGCCTGACATTCGATTTTACTTAAAATATTGAAATCGGCAACCGTCAGCGACCCGTGCGTTTGGTTATGAAGATTACTACTGGGGACACACTTCCTCACCAAATTTGGAGTCGATCGGTCAATAAACGAGGCATGTCCCCTCTATAGGGACCTACATATACTTTATATATTTAAAATATATTTTTCTAAGCCCAGCGATCGTCTGGAAAATGGGAAAACCGATGAAATTTCAAAAAATTCGAGCGGGGGACCACGAATTGGACCAATAGAGCACATCTCCCGCCAAAACCCGAAATTTGATTTTTAATGAAATTTTCTAAGTCGAATGTCAAACGAATGTCGAACGCCGAACGCCTAACCAACTTCACGCGAATGTCAAACGAATGTCGAACGCCGAACGCCTAACTAACTTCACACACCTATTCTTTACAGTGTGTTGGAAAAATACTGGAAGCCAATGTAGTTTGAGACGCAGCGTACATAATGTAAACAGACGACAAACCGGAAGTCAAAGGTTACCTGGCACTATTTCCTGTTATTAAACGAACGTTAATATCACAATTGATAGAATGGGTTTATTGAATGGAATAAAAGAAGAAGCATGTAATAAATTCCGCTATAAACTGGGGACGAGTTGTAGATTCTATCTATTACATGATTAAAACCCTACATAAAACATACTTAAATCAACAAACGTGACGTGAAACTAACGTTGACTTCAAAAAGACCTGCGATGACGTTTCACGTAACTATGGGTTGTTCGTCCGCATAAAGAAATAGTTCCAGATAAATAAAGACTCCTTGAAATATTCAATGGCGTAAATTTAATGAAATAACTTTTCAAACTCTTCATTCATTAGAGATTGTTGGAAAAATATTGGAAGCCATAGTATTTTTAGACGTAGCGTACGGAATGTAAACAGACGACAACCGGAAGTCAAAGGTCAACTGGCACTATTTCCTGTTATTAAACGAACGTTTCATATCAAAATTTATAGAACGGGTTAATCGAATGGAATAAGGCTAGGATCATGTAATAAATTTAGTTTATTGACAACAATCCATGTCCGGTAAAGAAGTTTATCCAATTCTCCTAATTTACCAGTTAAAGATCCTCGGTCCGATCTGACTCCACGAAACTACCGACCATACGTTGTCTGGACCAGAACATAATTAGATCGCGCCACGGAACACATTAATGGGACGTTACGGTTGTCAGACTTTCAAAAAGGGAAGTTTTAACCCTTTCATTTCGGGAGCTGCGCTAGTGCAGCATTAAATATCACGTGTCGGTGCATACTCTTATATAAGCGAGCTTCCATAGGGAGTCTCGCATATATAAGATAATGCAATTGCTCAAAGGTCAAGGTAAATATTGTTCGGCCAACGTATTCTCTTATATAATTATGAGGTTATATAAGAGAATGCATTGGCAAAGGGTTTTCGCAACATTTCAGGAAGTTCCAGTCAGGGAAGGGTTAACGTACATGATTTCGTTTCCAAAATGAAGTAGATAATAAGAGAGAGAGAGAGAGAGAGAGAGAGCATTAGCATTTATTTTCGTGACATAATAAGGCCTATATGTCACGCTTAATATCAATGCGTGTAAGGAATATTTTGCGTATCAATTCTTGCAAAATATAGTTAAAAGAAAATTAAACTTTCATTCTAATTCATTACATATATGTATTAACCACTAATATAATCGGTAGCTTTTCTATTTATATAGAAAATTCTTTCTTTTGCCGAAAGCGTCGGAGAGATACTTAGATAATTGTCGTGGATAAGATATTAATTCTGCTAATGCGTCATCAAAATTTCCTTCCGATACCAATTCAGAGATTATTTTTAATAGTAATACCCTGAGGTCATGATAATGAGGGCAATTCAAGAGAAAGTGAGTTTCATCTTCAACCTCGTTCATGTTACATATGACGCAAATACGTTCATGGAGTTTCTCATTCTTGAAACGTCCAGTTTCGACCCTTAAAGGGAGAATGGCACATCGGAATTGTTCCAAAATGGAACGATGTGATTTGTGTAAAATCATACCGGTAGCTACATATTTCTCAGTTGCATAAGTCATTTTAAATTTTTTGTATGTGCGTAATTCGGGACATACTGATTGTGTGTACCCCTTCTCGACAGGTCGATGCATTTGTGGATTTTCACGATACTTGTGTCATATGAATGGCGGAGACTGTGTCATACGAATGGTGGATATTGTGTCATAAGAATGGTGGAGATTGCAAATAGTTTTCATATTTTCTTTTGCCTGGAAATCTAAGAGTGCATGCTTTCAGAAAGTTTGTTTAAAATCGGATCGCGGATGTTTAAAGATATATTCTGTGTACCAGGCTAATTTTTACAAAACCAATTTTACTTTCTATTTTGAGTCTACTGTATAAAACAACATCTGATCAGTTTGTAAATTTGCCAATAACAAATTGATATATGCTTTGGTATCAGGTGTATAGTTTATACGTCATATTTGGTTTTCAATAGTTTGTCAACAGAAGAAAGCAAAAGGCTATATTAAATTATACGTTGATGTGGTTGCTGTAAAATGGAGGTTTTAGTAACATCGCCGAAAATGTCAAGCAAATCGACCGTACCACTCCATAGAAATCATCGTCTGAACTACCCTCAATTGTAAATATTTAGTTCTCGACTCAGGGCGCAACTATATATGCGACAAATTAACGAAAACGATCTCACCTTCGTGAATTACTACAATTAATTAATATATACAGTGTATATAAGAAGTGTTAATTGCCAATTTGGATATAATATTTGTAAAAATAACTACTTTGGGCAAGATTATTCTCCATGTCCATTTTATCCCTGCCGCAGTGTTTCACATCACTATAATAAAGTTTTATTAATTTGTGTCAGCCTAGCAAATTCCAATGATGCCTCTTATAAATAAAACCATTCCTTCTGTCGCGGAAAGCATTAAAGAGCCTCCTCAATGAGCTTATGTCATCGTTTTCGACATATCACTTTTGTGAAATTTCGCGGCTCTTGTGTGATTTGAATGTTGGCGAGTGCAAGTTTTTTTTATTTTCATTTTCCTGGTAATTTTATTTGCGTTTTCCTGTTAAAGGCACGTGAGGCCCTAGTTGTCGAAAATATTCATATTTGTTCCAACCACCGTAAACAGAAAAACATTAAAACACATACAGTTTCGTTCATATATACCATGACCATCGCGTAAACAGCATGTTATCATAAAGATTTACTATATTTTACCTAAGCAAGAGCCTGATTGTGTTACAGAAGACAACACAGTGCTGCTGGCTAATCACACACAAATGGCATAAACGCTCTTTATTAGTTCCATATCAGGAATTCACCAACAAAGAACGCTCTTTATGTTTACCATCATAATATAAACAAATAGTCAGTTTTCGTGATCAGACTGTGCAGATCTTCTGCTTGAAATTGAAAATGAGATCTTTGGGACGACAGTGCATGTCGGTTTCAATCTCAGCAGCAACAAAACAAAATAATCCTATATAATCGATCGATCAATTTCAATTTATCATTAAATTCCCCAAGGACACATTTCGGTTTATCAATTTCTATTTAAAATCATTAAATTCCTGAAGGATCGAGGATATATATATATATATTTATAAGTCTAAGACCAAGAGTATTCAGGATTTACTGCGTGGGTCTAATTAAGTTTTAATAATCATCATTGATTTGATGTTCCTCGCGAGGATCTATTTGAAGCGATGTTCGTGGGCATATACTAATATGCTTTAAATTGAATACCGGTATAAAGAATTATGTATTAGCCTTGCGTAATCGACTATTGGTACGAAATAGCTATAGTACGTTTTGGAAGGCGTGGAAAAAAAATAGTTTTACTTTCGAAGTCGAAACTTGCAAAAAAGTGTAGTTTTTAATCATGGATTTACTAGGTTCCATTTTGGGAACAATGGAGAAGCCACCTTCTGTTGGGGATAAAGAAAAGAAAATGGCTAAGGGTAAACACATTTTCAGGATCTTCATTTGTTGACAACACGTCACCTATATTCGCCGTATAACTATAGGAATCACTGAACTAAATGGTTTCTCATAGGCGACAGTGTTATGTTTCGGCCAAATTCACTGAATTGAAGCCTGCAGGCCATACCAGTGATATTTACCCAGCTAGATTGACGCCAGTTGATCATGAAAATGCAAGAAAAATCATAGGTCATGTGTTTACTTTTTTAAATAAATCCCCAAGTGTACATCACTCGACACTGCATCCAATCTATCTCCCGACAACCCTTTGGCTTAGAGAGAGAGAGAGAAGAGAGAGAGAGAAAGCAAGCAAAACGACAACTTAAATAAGACATTATCCCTTGGGGCGAGCTGGCTCGGGGCAAGCTGGCCCAGGTCGACTGGGGCGAGTGGGCCCTGGGGTGAGTGGGCCCGTTTCCGCGTGTACACAGGTCAGCCATTAATGTCCGCGCCCATTCGGACAGCGTACTGCACCCACGACAACATACCTGGACAAGTGTTGTAATGGGGGGAAGTCGGCATTTTGCATTTGGATCTTTATTCAGTGATCTCGAATGAGACTTTTCAGCCTGACAAACTTGGTATCTGACCGAGTTCTGATTTTTGTCAGAATACCCTGACCAGGTTGCGATCCCCGGTCCGCTAGCATGAGAGACCAGTACGCTACCGACTTCCTGATAATAGCCAGTAATCACATTAGTCGGTTTGAACGAGTAACCGGCCAATTCATAAATAATAACAATATTTAATGAACTGTTTTCATATTCTCTTATTCTCTGACTATGAGTTCATGAACTTCATCTCACTATCTCTGAGTTAATTTTGGGAAACCCTTACATGTCCCACACTTTAGATACTAACTATGACATGTACATCTAGAGTCTAAGTAGAAGGATCTAACTTGGGCTGTGATTTGCAATGTGAATTGCGTTTACTATCACGATATGACACGGAATGCAAATTTTTGGTAACTGATCGCTGTTAAAACTAGACGAACCACTTAATCATTTTTAGTATTTATATTCTCATGACTCATCAGTGTTCACATCAGTGTATTCATTGAAGAAAATTACAAGAGTTAATTGAAATGCATGGCCAGGTATTATAAGTAGACTATAAGAGCTAATACAGTCCCCAGATCTTCTCAGATGGGAAGTTTTGAGTTGAAAAGTTTGGATCAATTGACTATTGATAACTCTGCATACATCAATTGTTTTTGCATCGCATCGCACCCTCCCAATACCTTGCATTGCATAGTGAATTTTAAAACACGATCGGAATTGTGATGAATCAATCATGGCAGCCCAAAATCTAAGACCACAGCCCGCAGATGCCACTTTTCTCCAGCTGCGATTTTCCACAATCTGCGATATAAAATTGCAGCATCTGCAGTAGCACTTAATTGGTCTCATTTTACAGTATATTACACTCTAGGTAGAACATGCATGTATCTGTCAGATCTGGACTTCCTAACAATCATCTACTGGTATATGGTACCATAGATTGGTGACTGAAAAAATATTTCAACAATGTTTTGGACCCCAATGGCTTCATCAAAATGGGAGGCCAAATTCACATTCACGTTGTGCTGAAGCACCATTAATTGTACTGAAGCGCAATTCAGTTACTCTGTGCATTGAAGCGCAATTATTGATGTGATGTAATATGCAGCCTCTCCACTAAATATAATATTGAATTAACCCAACTGGCTAATAAGGAATTATGAGAGGCCAAATTCACATTTAGTAAATAACTCTGCTTCAGTGCTGAAATTGAATGTTTTAGTCTTCAAAATTAGTCAAATCAGGTGATGGGATATACATGTAGTTGGCCTGATTGGTTCAATTGTTGTCAGCTGTTTATTTGAAATAAAAATGACTTCCAATGCAGGAACTGTAGCAAATTCTGCATTGAATATTTTAAAATTAGAACTACTGTCCTTTTCTTTGAAATATGGGCATCTGATTTGTCAAGAGGCTAGCACGCGACCTGATCTATTAGTCCATAGATGTTGCAGTACTTAGACAAAAGACCTCGCATAGTGATACTTCAAGAAAGATGGGCGAGTCTAACCATCGCTCCACATGACGTCACACAGATGACACGAAACAAGATTTCCAGTGGAATCTTAATGCAAAAACAACTTGAAAGCTCAATGCTAGAAACATTTAGTCAAAGTAGTTGATGATCACATGTATATTGTGTGTTTATGTTCTTTACGGATACTGTACTATACTTCTGTCCTCGCATTTCAGTCACAAGCTTTGTTCAACTTTTCTAATACTCGAATGAATGCACAAACGTTTTTAATTTGCCCAATTTTCGGAAAATCTTCCATGACCATGTACAGTTACCATACTGCGAAAACAAATGAATCAGACAGGCTGATGAACATTGATAATTTTATTTGGAATAAATAAAATGTGTTAACCCATTAACATTTGTTCTGCTTCATATCAATGATGATCAACATGTCATTTATCACAAGAACATTAGATGTGACCAGGGCATTTATTAGTCGAGTTTTTCAAAAACTCGACTTATGGTTTGACGAGGGATGGTTGGTGGGCGGCGGCGGGCGGACCTAAAGAATGCCTTATAACTTTGACATTTGCGAACGGATTCAAAAACATTTTGGTATGTGAGTTGCTCCCAATGACTATTTACTGCCTTTAGAAAATGGGTCACATCCAAACTTTTTGACAAGAGTTATCCATCTTTGATGACTTTTTTTTTAGTTTTTCACCGTTAGCGCGATAACTCACGCAAATATGAACCAATTTCAACAATATTCGGTATATGAGACTCTTGCAACAATATCTCGGACGAGTTCGAAAACCAGGTTTGTCCGAATTTTTTTCGCGGAGTTATGGGTCTTAGTTTGTCTATTTTTAGCTATGTTATCACCGTTAGCGCGATAACTCAATGAAATATTAACCGATTTAAACAATATTTGTTATATGAGTCTCTTGCAACAATATCTCGGACGAGTTCGAAAACCTGGTTTGTCCGAATTTTGTTTCCGTAGTTATGGGTCTTAGTTTGTCTATTTTAATAACAATTTTATCACCGTTAGTGCGATAAATCAATGAAATATTAATGGATTCAATTGATATTTGGTATATAGGTCTATTGCAATAATATACCACCATCCGACTTTTTTTCCCGGAGTTGTGCACCTTATTGGCAGAAGTTTGGTTCGACTGCCAAAAAACTCAACAAAAGCATCTTAGATGCGTACCCCTTTTTAAAAAATAATTTTACTGGAGATCACTAACCAGTCAGGGACCATGATGGGTACACCCTTCAGACGACATCCTACTTGTCCGATTGGCACCAAACTTCACATGGATTTTTGGGATCACCACAAGATGGGAGTAATCTAATTTTCCCGAATTTCGTTAAAAAAAACATGACACCGGCAGCCATTTTGGATTTTACTCTTTGCTTGACTATATCCTTTACAGTTACACCGGACTTTAGTACACCCTACAGTCCACTTCCCTCATCTGATCATTGATCACCAAACTTCATATTGATCTTGATATTGATCTACTAGATGGGAGCTATCAAATGTTTTTGAATTTCATTGGAAAACATTGCTGCCAGCGGCCATTTTGGATTTTACTTTATATATACATGTATATCTTCATGTTGATACATCTAGCATTATGCTTAGACATTTTAACTTTCCTCATTCCTAATAGCTCCATTGACTAGCATATCAAATTATCACCTCTCCAGGTTGAGCTACAGTGTCATGGATACTTTAATTTCCAATTGCAGTGAAGCACAATTAACATTCTATCTATATTTGGGAGTGTCTGAGCCTTGTGAATGTAATCTATTAATGACTTATCAGGTACAATGTACATGTACATGTACATGCATGCTGTGGTGTAAGCTATGTGTACATGAACATGTAGTCATAATCATTGCCCATTGGCTTGTGCTTCAATTCAATTATTTTTAAATGTGAATTTATTTTATAATGACCTCTGCCTTAACTTTTATCTAGAACAAAAAGCAAGAATTGAAAAACAGCAAAAAGAAGAAAAGGACAAGCTTGACGACTTTAGAGAATCGGTATGTCACAACTGCAATATTGTGGTACCATACAAATTTTTTTTCTCAATACTTGGTTGGCCATTATTAAATTTTTGCCTCAGCATTGTAGAATGGTGATGCTAATTCCTAGGGTAGATCATGCCATAAATCTCTACTCTCAGCTAAACAGTCCCACAAAAATATTGGACGGAAATCACATGTATTAGGGCTCTGCGAATATTCAACATTTTATTCGACATCAATATCACCAATCTGATTCTACATGTACGTCGACTTAGAATCAGAACCCCAATTTGAATATTTTTGAATATCCAATTTACAAGTCTGTGTATTGTCAAAAAGGCACACAACAGACAAAGTGCCCAAAAGACCCTAGAATGTTATTACCATTCAGTACCATACAGTAATTATGTTATCTATATGGTTACGAGATTATATACGGTAGGTTAGTTTTCGCAAAGTGCATGGCTGGTTGTAAATATATTGCTATAGCTAGTGCCATGTGATCATGACACAAATATGTCTGCAGTTTATGCAGTAATGATATAAATTTGCATCGAAATTATAATGATTAACTGCAAGCTGCATGATAAATTTGCACATAAACATACTATGAGACTGATTATTTTAATAATAATTACTAATACTTAATTGCAATGTGTATAAATTATAAAAACCGGAGATCACACATGCAATGACATTTATCGACTCCTTATAGGAACAAACAGCGACAAAATATGAGGACCTACTAGTAAGCTATGCAGCAGTGGCTAGCTGAGGTCATTCAATAATCAAGATTTGACTCGATATCAGCCTCCCGATTCTGTATCCGCTTTTGAATCTGCAGAAAAGTGTCACTTCACAGGGCCATAGCATGTGATTACTTGTCAATGATTATACACTATAATATCAAAAGGTTAATGCCTTTAAGACCATTCCAAAGATCTAAGTACCCCCGCTGGACAAAACAAGTGTCCACTGCCACCGCGGTTTACTTGCTGTTCGGCCGCGGTGTCACTTTGTGTAACCGCGGTTGAGCACCGCGGTCGAACGGCAAGTACACCGCAGCCGACAGCAAGTACACCGCGGCCGAACTGCAGTCAGCCGGTGGAGCCGCGGTGTACATGTAGTTGCAGTTCAGACGCGGTGGCAACGCAAACCGCACCGCGGTTAAGTGGACACTTGTTTTGTCCAGCGGGGGTACATGTACATGTAGGTTGAATTATACATGGAATGCTTTCAAGGGTATTTTTGTTATCGAGGCTATAGCCATTTTCAGTTCTAGCGAACCATTTTGATCTCACACAACATCAACAGTTTGGACCGGGACATCCAACAACCACACATTTATAAGTATGGCGATTCATAAGAAACAAAACATGCTTTTCGAAGCTTATGAAATATTCAATGTAGATATACAAATGTACAGACTTGCAATCATAGTGCCAGTTATTTTCAGAAAGAGGTCCCCAGAGGGTAAACTTAATGATGCTACCCCGCCCCCATATGGGGATAGCATCACCAAATTCATCTTCTTGGGACCTCTTGCTCCATGGCCTCATCTGCTATGTGAGGCCTACATGTAGACTCAGATTTATGATCCCAGATGGTGAAGATGATTGGGCATCAATTCGGGGATATAGAGAAACTAAACTAAAAAAAGAAAGAGCAGCAAAGAAGATTCTAAAACAAGGCTCAAAATAAGTGGCCGGTCATGGCCATTGTCCAATGAAAAATAGCTTATGTTCAGTGCACTTCTGTATCTGTCGGACAGTTTGACCAATGTATATTTTTAAACAATCTGTATCTGTTTGAGTACAGCCACGGAGCCACTACTGGCCAAATAGGACATTGAAAGTAAAAAATAGTTCTTTTTTAATTTCAGATCAATTCAGAGTGAATATAATTATGTTGTTTGTGAATTGCATGTTTATTTACTTTTGAAAACAAAAATAACATAGGTTTTTACCAGGTGGCGATTTGACGCTCATAAAATGTGCGCATCATTGATGAATAATTTGTCGATTGTAAATTTAAATACTCTCATACAGTATACAGGGCCTGGAACCTACGTCATAAAACAAAGTTTTTCACCGAAAAATGGCGGCTGCTCGGTGCGACTCGAAGTGAGTATTTATCGTTTTTGCAAACTATGTTCATAAACCACTAAAAAAATCATTGCTTATGAGCTGTAAAACATTGTTTGCTAGCTCACAGTCATCTATACCGAGATATATATGTAACGGTTGTAAAGATTATCGCATTCAGGTGGTTTCCGTCACCAATGTTCGAGGCATGTTTCAGAGTTTTGAAATGGTAACGCCTACATTGACTTTTAAAACTGGAATTGTGACATAAATGGTAACGCCTACATATAGTCAACATTTGATTCCAAAATCGGAAATTTGGCTGAATTCTTTCTTTCACTTGCCGAATATCACAATTAGTTTTAGGACTAGTGAGTAGTGTATGCCTTCACAGTTAATGGAACTTATGGAAGCGCAAGAGTATAATTCACCCCTCGCTATAAGATCCCCGAATATTGCCGATGCGAATCGGTATACATCGGCTCAAAAGTAGACTACTTCACTTGTGGCAGGCTAATTAATACGTTTTTCACGGAATAACTATCACAAGACAAATGAATAAAATAATAAGTAATTATATGACCTTTATATATCAATATTATTATAGGGAATAAGAAAAAGGGTCATTCTGGTTGATGCATCATATACATGTATAATTATAGGCTAAAATAAACCAAACTTTGATAAATGAATAAACGCAATATCGCCACTGCTTAAGTTGAACCAGGTAGAAGCTTTAAGTTGTATTATTAAATTTTTGTTTCAAGTTCAAATGTTTCTGAAATTAATAAAAGAAAAAACTGTTAAAGTGATGTGAAACACTCCGGTAAGGTGATCGAATAGAAGTGGAGAATAATCTTGTTCAAAGTAGTTATTTTTACAAATGTTATATCTAAATTGACAACACACACCGTCATTCTTATATACTAATTAAATGCAGTGACTGCCGATGGCGAAATCGTTTATTTCGACACGACTCAGTCTCATTTCGCTTACATTTGTCAATATATGCACATAAGATGTAGAATTTAAGGTAATAGAAAATAGTTTGACATATTATATATCAATACTATCGGATTCAGCATTCTATGATGCATGCATATATCGCAAGATGCCAGTGATGATAGCCGTCTGAAGTCGACAGAAGTCGCAATTTAACTTATACCGATTGTATAGATGGGAAACTACATAGTACATCCCTGCCAGTCCTTCGTTTATTCTCGGCATAACAGAAAAGTCTAACACCAAAAAAAAAAAAAACACGCGTGGTCTGGAATTATTCGGGTTCACAACAAACGCTAAAACCAGCGGGTGTCTATAACCGGGTATTAGGAAAATTTCGGAAACGAAATACTCCGAATGATAACGTCTCAGCCGACTGAGCCGCCATATTTCGTCAGCCACGAACGTCGTGACTAAGCCGGCTTAGCTAGATAACCAGCTACGAAAATTGGTTGAGCCAGCCAGGGGGGGGGGGGGGGGTCTGGAAAAAAATTGCACACCAAAAAAAAAAAATTCCGACCAGAGGGACCCACCACCCCAAAAATTATTTTTTTCCTCCAAAACTTTGGGGACCCACCCCCTCTTTCTCATGTTTTTATCAAAATTTCAGAGTTTTTTTTAGCCGTTTTTCAATAACTGTGTTAACTGTCTTACTAATTGGTAAACACAGCTCAGAAAAAAACGAAAAATAAACTGTATTTCCAGATGTTTCCTGGTGTTTTCAGTATCTAACAACAATAATAAAGCATTGTGTAGGTACACTATATGTCACAAATCGCCCTAGACCCCATTATAGCCTTAATAAATCGAGTGCGTTGTGTCTGACAGAGAACACTGACCAGTGTAAATAGTGGTAAACAGGTCAGGGGTTCCACAATTATTTGTAGATGACCAAAGAACTCTTTTAAGTCTTCTCCACCGGGGTGGGGTGGGGTGGGGTGGGGAGGGGAATTGTTTTTGGTTAGGTATACACATAGATATATGGTTATTATACCGCCCAATATTAGTCGGCGGGTATATAGCTGACGTCTCGACCCGTCCGTCTGTACAATCATTTTGCATTATAACTCAAAGAGTCGGTTGTCATATTGTTATGCCCTATGGCATGGTGACGGACCAGAAATGGGGAACGAATATGCATAATATCACGGGTGGTGACTATTAATGCCTACCAGAGTTATGGGCCCTGTTCGACTTCATGAAATTCAGTCCGTACAAAGCTTTTGCAATATAAGTTAAGTGTCGGTTGTCGAATTTTGATGTGGTTTGGTATGGTGATAGACCAGAATGAAGAATTGAATGTCATTTCTTAATGCATCTGAATGCATCACTTTATTTCAGTTCATCCATTTGTAAGTGATATAAACAGTATACAATTAGTATTTTAGTTTAGTCTTGTTGAGCAGTAAAGCTCCAAGATGAAGTTCGGAAATTCAATGAGAATAGCGTCACCTTCAGTTGGGATTGTCTGAGCAGTAAACAGTTAACGGTCATTCATCATGACCAATTCAGTTTTATTTGGATAATTGTTGCAAATTAACATTACTTGCAATCATTCAAGATGAGAAATAACCAGAAGGAATGAATTTGATTACATGCCAGGACAAGACAGTATTTCAGACATTAGAAATTTATGAGATACCCTTTTCAATTTCATGTTATGCAACAATCATGTTAATGATATATAGTCATCATTGAGTATTCACCATGTAGTATCCAATTTGTGATAGTTTTTATGTTTTATTACTGTTATTCAAGTAATACAACTGGGTAATATATTAATTGTGTTATTAAATATTTCTTCCGCTGATAATAAGTTTCCTGAACGCTATTACGGTGGTTCACTGTGAAGTGGTCCGGGATTCTGTGAAATCCAGAATGTTGCTAAATCTGAGGCTAAAGAGTCACTATAGCTGCTATAATAGCTATATAGAAAAAAATTACAAGCACGATTTTTTCCGCCTCTGGATTACCCACCCACCCCGGCCCTATATAGGGATTTCTTTTTTATACCCCCCCCCCTTCTTAGACGACACAACAAGCCTCTTTTTGTTGTAATTTTTTCTTCTATTCATCTTTAAGTTAATTGTTTTCCTTGTATATATATCATTTTTGTATGCAAAAGTATTCAATAAACGGAATATCCAGTTTATATAAAATTTTGTAATATATAATGTTAAACATAACCAAACTAAATGAATATCCAGCCACAGGAACCATATATTATGTTCACAATTCACTATATAACCTGCTATAGTTAATATATATGTGACCAATTAGTTTTTGGGACTTGAGTACCTAAACATACTTTATGATTATTGACTGATGATGGGTCAGGGTGTTTGAAAATGTATTTATCCGTTACATATATCCCGATGTTTTGGTTTTGGATTGCGAATATAATTGATGCGTGACCAGATTAATTGTTTGACAACGAAGGTTCCTGGACCGAATAACACATTCAATTCATTATCAATAAACATGGGTAAACAATGAATGTTAGTAATAGAATATAATTAAAGAAATCTTTATTGCATGATAATGTTTTAACCACAACTATCAGACGAAACTGGATTTATGAACAAATTAACATGGATTCAACCAACGGAAATAGACTGGAATAACAAAGTAATACTACAATGAATATGGAATAAGAGAACGAATGACATGACATACACTTAATTAAACTACCGAATATACAACGAGAACATAAAAACAATGATTATCCCTGATTATGCCATGAATTTATGTTCGTCTTTATATATAGTATTATCAAATTAGATATTGGCATCTCTATAACAGCCATTTGTGTATTGTAACGCATTTAACAGAGTGTGTATATGTGAACACGATCGTTAATAGTTCATCTACCGGATTATACGGATGGTGACTCAATTGTTAGTGCAAACAGGCCAATATTATGTGAGCGTCAACGCGATGTGGGCGTTACCATTAATAGACAAATTCATAAAAATTCTTTGTGTCTTACGAAATTTACAAACAAACCACGGAGAAGTTAATTTTTTGTTATTGATTCAAATTTTAGCATTTATAATATCCCGAAACTCAATGTATACGGTTTTAAAATGAGTTTAGGGCGCGGAGAACATGAAATGTTGGCGTTAACAACTGCACGAAAATAGGAAATCGGACGCGATTTTGAATTGCGAATGCGAAATTCTCATTATAAGCAATTCTTTCCGATTTTCGGTTTCTGTATTTGTTGAGATTTGCAGGTCGCATAGCTCCTTTGCTTGTAATACTACATCGAAATCGATTGTATTTATTTAAAAAACGATGTCGAAGTGGCGAGTCGAACCTTATTTACAGTTATTTTGATGTAGGGTTACCCTTCCGGTGACGTAGGTTCCAGGCCCTGGTATATCTGAAAAATGACAGGCACCATTTTGAAATGACCAACACCATCAATTTGGTGCCTGTCATTTTGACAGGCAGTAAATAAAAAATTATTTTAAGCCTTGTTTTAAAATAACTAAAAAGCTTGATAACAAAGTTATTTCCAGAGAAGAAGAGGCCTAAGCAGAATGAGGTCCCCAGAAGGTGAATTTAGTGATGGTAGCCAGCTGTGCTTGGTAGCATCACTAAATTCACCATCTTGAGACCTCATTCCGCAAATGTTCAGCATCATATTTTCAGGCATGTGTAGATACAATGTATGTTCTCTAATTGATATACCTCCTTCAAAAATATTTATATACATTCATGCAAATGTATAAAATTTTGAGCCAACCGTTTTTCAAATGTTACTTGAATCTCCTTATGTGAACATTGTGCACGGCTGCTGACAAGTGTGTTGATTCAAATTAGGTTATGATTCCAACTGATCAATCTTAGTAGGAAAATGAGTCATGAACCACATGGTGTTTGCCAATCGATCAACTGTCATAATAACTAAATTCAAGGTACATGTACAGTAATGCCCTAAATAATCGACTCCTTAACCACAGCAGAATTATGGGTAATTTTTCAGGATTTAGTTGGAAATATGGAAAAAATATCAGTGACAGCTTTCCGATGAATGGCAACAAGCCATATTTCCGACTAAATCCTGAAAAATTACCCTTAATTCTGCTGTGGTTGAGGAGTTGATTATTTAGGGCATTACTGTATAACAACATTGATATTTACATGTTCAATCTTGTTTCAGATTCAAAAGAAAATTCATGACTTCATAAAAGATGGCACACAGGACAAGTATGCATTCAAGCCAATGGACAAAGTGTTCAGGGCTATCTTGTAAGTTACTAAATGAAGTTAATAATTACAAAATGATTTCTCCCACTCAGAAAATTAATGACTCCATAAAAGACGGCAGATTGGACAAGTTCATGTATGCATTCAAACGGGTGTGACTAAATACCGCCCGGGGACCGCCCGGGACTGACCAGGCGCCCCCCACCGGCCCGTGGACACTATATCTCGACGTTATAAGGTAGCGACATACCACCTGAGGGAAACATAGAGGATTTTACTCGCTCGTCTCCGGCCGGTGTTATTAACCCCACAAATGCCGATATTAGCTAAGAGAGCTCGGGTGATTACGGGTGTCTTCGTGTGTTTTCGGACAGTACATTTTGGTGATGCGTGATAGTGCAATACACCTGAGTGTGAATTCCATATATTGACTCGTTGACACGTCCACGGCCGATGTTATTAACCTCTCAAAATCCGGTAAAATACTATATGAACAAAAAGAGCCCGTGGACACTATATCTCGATGTTATAACGTAGCGACATACCCCACAAGGTCAACCTAGAAACTTTTACTCGCTCGCTCGACTCTGGCCGGTGTTATTAACCCCGCAAATACCGATATTGGCTATATAAGAGAGTTCGGGTGTCTTCGTGTGTTTTCGGACAGTATATTTTGGTGATGAGTGGTAGTGCAATACACCTGAGTGTGAATTCCATATATTGACTCGTTTAAGTGTCCACGACCGATGTTATTAACCCATCAAAATCCGGTAAAATACCATATAAACAAAAAGAGCCCGGGACCACCCGGGACCGTACGGGCACCCCCATGGGCCCGTGGACACTGTATCTCGACGTTATAACATAGCGACATACCCCATGAGCTCAACATAGAAAATTTTGCTCGCTCGCTCGTCTCCGGCCGGTGTTATTAACCACACAACTGCCGATATTGGCTAAGAGAGCCTGGGTATCTTCGTGTATTTTCGGACAGTATATTTTGGCGATGTGTGGTAGTGCAATACACTGGAGTGTGAATTCCATATATTTACTCGTTTACGCGTTCACGGCCGATGTTATTAACCCCTCAAAATACCATATAAACAAAAAGAGCCCGGGGCTGCCCGGGCGCCCCCATGGACCCGTGGACACTATATCTCGACGCTATGACGTAGCGACATACTCCACGAGGTAAACATAAAAATTTGTACTCGCTCACTCAATTCCGGCCGGTGTTATTTACCCCGCAAATATTGGCTAAGAGAGCTCGGGGGAGCCCGGGTGTCCGTATGTTTTCGGACAGTATAATTTGGTGATGAGTGGTAGTGCAATACACCTGAGTGTGAATTCCATATATTGACGCGTCCACGGCCGATGTTATTAACCCCTCAAAATCCGGTAAAATACCATATAAACAAAAAGAGCCCGAGACCGCCCGGGCGCCCCAACGGGCCCGTGGACACTGTATCTCGACGTTATAAGGTAGCGACATACCACCTGAGGGCAACCTAGTGGATTTTACTCGCTCGCTCGTCTCCGGCCGGTGTTATTAACCCCGCAAATGCCAATATTGGCCTAGAGAGCCCGAGTAATCCCGGGTGTCTTTGTGTGTTTTCGGACAGTATATTTTGGTGATGGGTGCTAGTGCAATACACCTGAGTGTGACTTCCAAATATTGACTCGCTGACGCATGCACGGCCGATGTTATTAACCACTCAAAATCCGGTAAAATACCATATAAACAAAAAGAGCCCGGGACCGCACTCACGTTTTGACGAAAATGATATGACATGGGCTTTTCGAACAAGAATGTGTTCAATTAAAACAAATCTCATATATCGTCATTCCAATATATATATCTATATTTGCGAATGTCTGTCTGTCTGTCTGTGTTCTATAGAAATTCACAGGGGACCACCTAGATGGCACAAAAGGGGTCCAATAGGGGTAACTTTTTACGAGAAAGATAATGGCGAGGGTTAGACTTTTCTAAAGTGAAGCCGTTGTTGTCGGGGGTACAAAAGGGGGAGGGGCAAACAAAAAATTGTCGCCGATTGCCACCAAACTTATAGATAATCATCCCCATAATATGGGTCTGGTTTAAATATGTCAAAAGTCGCGCCATTCGCGTCAGGGATGCCCGGTAGGGGAGAGGGGCACCAAAATATATCAAAATAATTTTAGCGCTGAATTCCACCAAATTGATGCACATTCTTCTGAGATCTTCTCCATGATACAAGGAATCTTATTGTGTGATTCAAAGACGCCAAATTGGTGTCACTGGGATGAGAGATTGAGGGGGGTGGTGGGTGGGTACTAAATCTGATAAGAATTGGTTTAGTTGCCGATTGCCATGATTGCCGTCATGTGGGATCCTCACCAGCAGCAGAACATCGACGCCCTGGAGCGAATACAGAGAAGAGCTGTACGGTTCATGACCGGTGATTACCAATCGAAGGACATGGTCAAACTGATGAATGACTGCGAGATACATGTAAGACCACTCGAAGAAAGAAGGAAAGACCAGAGGCTGGAGCTCTTTCACAAGATGGCTAAGGGGCAGGTTTCGGCTGTAAACACTCAGTGCTTAATAAAACCAAAAAAGGTGGGCAGAAAAATCCGAGCCAAGAAATTTGCAGAATTCAGTGCATCAAATATAGTCTCTAAACAGGAATGTAATAATTCACTGTCCTACGAGCCACTGGTGACAAACTCCGCTGAATTATTCCTGAATACTCAAATTCATTCTTCCCACGGACAATTATTCAGTGGAACACTCTAAACGAGTTGGCGCATGCGAAATCCAAAATAGAACAGCAGCGGACAACTCAACAGTCCCGCAAAGAACATACATGTAATTCTCTCTCTCCCGGCGTTCTATACATCCGCGAGGATCATACGCCGTACACTATCCAGATCCAGATCCAGAACTTATACAAATTCATCCCCATGGTATGAGGTGTCTAATGATGGCATGGCTTAAAGCTGTCAAAAGTGGCGTCATTCGAGTCAGGGGTGCACTGAAAGGGAGAGGGGCACCAAAATTGATACACAATATTTTTAGCGCCAATTTCCACCAAATTGATAAACATTCTTATCCACGATATGTGGAATCTAATCGTGTGATTTTAAAGACGTCATATTGGTGCTGCTTTGGTGAGAGATGGGGGTGGGCACTAAATTTGATAAAAATTTGTTTAGTCGCGGATTAGCACCAAACTTACAAATAATAATCTCCATGATATCAGGAGTCTAATTGTGTGGTTTAAAGATGTCAAAAGTGGGGCCATTCGAGTCAGGGGTGCTGTGAGGGTGAGAGGGACACAAACATTGATAAACAATATGTTAAGCGCCGATTTCCATCTGATTGATACATATTCTTTTCCCTGATACGAATAATCTAATCGTGTGGTTTAAATGCGCCAAATTGGTTCCTTTTTGGGTGAGAGATATGCAATGGTGGCCCTAAATTTGATACGAATTTGTATACTCGCCAATTTTCATAAATTTTATATATATTCATCTCTATAATGAGTCTAAGTATGTGGTTTAATGATGTCAAAAGTGGCGCCGCTAGAGTCCGAAATAGGGACAGGAGGGTCACCAAAAACTTATAAAAATATGTTTAGTGCCAATTACCATCAATCTTGACACGTTCTTCTCAAATGATACAATGAATCAAATATTTGCGAATATCTGTCTGTTCTATATATAACTTTAAGGGTACAATCGAGATGGCACCAAGGCGGTCTAACAGGGGTAACTATTTACGAGTAAGATAATGATGCGGGTTAAAATTTTATAAAGTGACGTTGTTGGTGTCAGGGGAGGGACTATTTTTAGTGCAGATTTCGACCAAATTGATATATTATTTTCCGTGATACGAGGAATATAAACGTGTGATTTAAAGACGCGAAATTGGTGCCTTTTTGGGTGAGAGATGGGGGGGGGGGGGTAATAACTATGATAAGAATTTGTTTAATTGCTGATTACCATCAAACTTATATATAATCATCTCCATTATATAATGCATGCATGAGTCTAATAGGCGTGGTTTAAATGACAAAGTGGCGCGGTTCAAGTCATGCATGAGGGGAGTTGCGCCAAAGTTGATACAAATATATTTAGCACTGATTCCACCAAATTCATGCACGTTCTTCTCTAATGATAATGAATTAAATCACAGTTGGGGTCGTTTGGGTCATGGATGGCGAGAGGAGATTGACTAGCATTTATAAGATTGCTCAATTCGCCGATATCCAACAAAGTTATATATAGTCATCTCCCAGGCCATCTCCATGTCGTTCTAAGGAGTTTTTGGCATGCCAATTTCACAATCTCGACAAATGGTGACCGAATTAAGTCACTTGAACAATTATATCTTCTCAACTGTCATATTTATATGGGGATGGAAATCAGGGCATTCCTATAATGATCTAGCAACACATATACATAGAAGAAAGCATTAAAAGTATATTTATATCAATCTATTTAAGAGATACATATATTCATTCAAACTGAGGGACCTTGAATCGTCAGAGGATTGCATATTAGAATGGCTCATGTATATATTATAACACGATTGAGTCTTTCCCATTCAATATAGTTTCCACAAAAAGTTACAATTGCCAAGAGATATGGAAATGTAGAGCAGGCCTGTTCAAAAATAGTGGTCACAGTGTGCAGTCAAATATGGTTACTTCTGAGATAAAGGAAAATGCAGTCCGTAGCACATGACTTTCCAGGATCCTCCAAAGTGACATCTGACAAGGGTATATCTGCCCGATACAGAGGATTTCTTTCATTTTTTAGAACAGACTCATCGCCTAACATAAACAACTCAAAATCTTGCTGTGTCGGGCACATGTAGCTGCTATACTTGCATAACATCATTTCTTTTAAACTGAAAATGATTAGCCAGTATATAGCACCAGAACAGAGAAACACCTGGACATATCTTTAAAACATCTGTATCTTCATGAAGATATGATAACCTAGATTGATTGATTGATTGATAAATCTCTATTTTAAACCCAATTATTGTCTTTTATTTTTTCGAACTAATGTGTTTATGATGTTCATGTTTCATGCTATAACGTCTGAAGTATACGCAGTTGTAAGTAAATAAATACTTCTTTAGTGGTGGGACGGATTAAACGCGATAAACAAAATGATAATCGCTCCGACCTGACAAGGTGAGCCACTACTTATATTCCATGTGTATGAATCATGTTTTGTGATGCCATTTGGATATACAATTTATGGTATGAGAATACGTGTAACACTTTGAGAGCAAGAGTATTCTCTATTCCCACCAAATATCCACGGGCTCTCTTAGCCAATATCGGCATTTGCAGGCTCTATAGTCACCATGTGAGATAATACCCTGCTGTGCATACACATCTGTGTCACATATATACTTATGCGGGTAACCTATGATGGCTTTGGATGCTGAACTTTATTTGACAAGTTTAATTAACAAGTGTTTTTAATTTTTTACGAATTTGTTGAACTAATTATCTGAACAATTCCAAAGGGAACTACTCCTCAATGAGTATTTAGTATAGAAAGTGCTAAACATACATTTCTTTACAAAATACTCATTGATGAGTCCTTCGGAAATGTTCAGATAATAAGACATACATGTAGGCTGTTTGATGAACTTATTATCTAAATATTCCCCATCAACTAATGCTTCTGCACTTGTATTATCTATGGTATTCATTTGTCTGTCGTCTGCTCATATTTCCTGAACTCCCCTCCAAATAAATAATAGACTATTCCAATTATATATATTCTTCTATAAGAATCCATTTAGTAAAGAAAGGTTTAGGATACTCTCACTTCACATCAACACTTCCAACAATAACAACAACAAATATTATATGAAGCTCCCTTTGACGCCATGTTGTATTAGTATTCCCAAAAAAATACAGCTGAAACATCTCGTGAAAACATTACACATATTTCACTTATTTTAGTGTTTTAAAGGTTCTAAAAGATAGATTCTATAAATAGTAATATTTTCTATCCCATTTCATGGAAAAAGTTATGAAAATGCATTTTCTTTTCAGACATGAGGTTGCTGACGATGCTGGGTTGACATCCTTTTCATTTGGATTGGAAGAACAGGACAGATATGTCATGGTATGGAAAAAAGTGAGTCAAGTGATGATGGGTTATACAATTAACCGGTGCACCAGTAAATCGAGATACAGAATGCTGGATATACATGTATCGTATCGGTTCATATAATATTGTGTATCCCGATATGCCCAAATGCTGTTTGAACTGTTTCCATTTGCAGCTTCTACTGTGCACTCTTATGTGCCTAATAATAGTGATAAGTGAAATTGTTTGTCGAAATCAATAGTAATTTTAATCCGTCTATTTACCAAATTATATAATAGTATAATATTTTACCAAACTATTAATTGGAACCTGACCTCTGTGTGCACATGGTTTCATGACTGGATTTTATCGACCATTACAGTGATAACTAATGACAATTTGACGACTGTTTGGAGGTTCAGAAAAAACTGAAATTTGAAGAAAAAAAGTGTCCTTACCAATCGGTACTAGTACCTACCATACCAAAACAAGGCTCCATTGCATTAGATCAAATTATACGGATGAAGTTTCCATGTCTTAATGAGTCATTTTTGTTATTTAATTTTTTAATAACTTTTTAGCTCAACTTGACAATTCAAGTTTGAGCAATTGCCATTGCTAGGTCGTCTGTCTTCTGTGCATCATGGCATGGGTGCATCCATACATCTATCAAAAATTTCCATTATCACACCCTACAGGTCACATCTCTCATCCGAACTTCACTAGACTTCATATGGATCTTCGGGGTGACTTCTAGATGGGAATCTCCCTTTTTCCCCAAATTTTGTTAAAACACATGGCCATCAACAGCTATCTTGGATTTCAATTGGAGAATTGTTTTGAAAATTTACAGGCATGTGTAGGATCACCTCTAGATAGTTTGAATTAAGGATAATGTGATGGACATCAGTCCTGATTTAGTATATTGCCCATATTTAGTGTCTTTGGTGAATATGGGAGCTAAAATAAATATTTTTTTCCAGGTGTCTTTGATTAATATTTTTTATTTTATATCCTAGAAACTATATAAACTTGTTAGGAAGCGACACTACAGTAATGCCCATAGTATATTACACTTTAACCACAGCAGAATTATGGGAAATTTTTCAGGATTAAGTCGGAAATATGGCTTGTTGCCATTCAACAGAAAGCTCTCGCCGAGAGCTTTCCAATGAATGGCAGCAAGCCATATTTCCGACTAAATCCTGAAACATTTCCCATAATTCTGCTGTGGTTTAAGGATCGATTATTTAGTACATTACTGTACCTTTAAATTTCCTCTAATTATATATCTAAATTTCTATAATTTTTCTTAAGGAATTTGCTCCTTCAGATGATGAAATTGCTGCATACAGGAGAGATGAAAAATGGGATCCAGAGAAAGCAAAAGAAATTGAAAAACAAAAGGTGAATATATTAGGCTCCTGTGAATATCTTGTTTACGATCAAACCGATCTTGCAAATTGAATCGAATATTGAATCGAACATTAATCAAAGATTGGACAAGGCAACAAAGTTCATAAAAAAGGGCAATTTTCATGCAGGAAAGTTTGTCTTTATCACACAGACAACAGTGCAAAATAAATACATAATTCCGAATCATACTTGGTTGCTACATGCACTATGGTTCAATACTAGCTTTCAGGTATATATTGTATGCACTAATTGTACCAACAGCAGTAATATAGGTGTGTAAAGTAACTTAATTATACCCCCCCCCCCCCACACACAACTCGCTGGACGCAATTTTGTCTGAGCTTTTATTCCCACAATTTTTGGTCAATTTTGTTAAACTTGGCACTGATATTTAGTACCATGGGAACCTGTGCACCTACGATTATGAGGCCTGTCTGAGTTTTTTTGTGGAGATATCCCCCTTTTTCCACTTAGAAAATTTAAACAAGATACATACTTTTGTCCATGCTTTTATTCAATACGGGGGGTATACCTTAGTCCCACCTGGGACATGCCTATCTATAGTTCTACCCCACACAACTTTATGTTTAGATCAACTAGTTTGCCAATTAAGTAATGCTGTTTTGTGTGGTTTGTCTAGCAAATAGATGTTTCTGCGTCACACATAACTTCCTGATCAGACAATGATAAATCAGTGCTGGCATCAACCACGAGTGGAGCGCGTGGCTTTGACTTGATCCTTGCCACCTGAATAAATTGTTTTTCTAGTTTGCTGAAACTTAATGTTGACCTACTGGAATTGTTCCGACTTCTACGTTTCAAGGAACTTGCAATAGGTTTCCATTTGCATCGTCAAAACTTATTCGAGATAGTAATGGAGAATGATACTAAAGTGCCCAGTCTCTTTAAAAATACGATGATAATCGTAACGGATGTACGCCACTAGATGTGTCCACTAAATTTATACATTTATACAACAACCAGAGGCGGACTGGGCCAAAAAACCGGCCCGGGAAATTAATATAATACCGGCCCATCTGTTTGGGGGGCGTCCACAGTCCACCTTGGAAAATTCCAACTGCACCCCCCCCCCCCCCCCCCCCCCCCTTGAATCAGAATCAGACCAAATACATATTTTTGCATAATTCCATTTGCCCATTTGCACCCCCCCCCCTTGAATCAGATGCAGACCAAATACATGTTTTTGCATAATTCCATTTGCACCTCTGGTCTAATA
Source organism: Siphonodentalium dalli (assembly GCA_032622095.1). NCBI lineage: Eukaryota > Metazoa > Mollusca > Scaphopoda > Gadilida > Siphonodentaliidae > Siphonodentalium > Siphonodentalium dalli. The sequence goes on from CP136068.1 coordinate 93,337,206, forward strand.
TCCTATATATTCATAAACCATGGTTCTATATATTCCCGGTATGAGACCATTCATTCAGATATTTTTACCTGAAAAATTGCATAAAATCTAACATCTAGCGGTCTAACTCCAGACAAATGCACACGGCTACGGACAAGAGACCAGGACACACCGGGCTGTTCATGGTTGTTCGGCCCGGGGTGAGAACATTTTGAAAACTATACAAGAAAATCTCGAATCCGATAAACTAGACTGGCATCAACTGAAGCGTTCCTATTTTCTTGTAAATTTCAATTGGGGGAGGGGTGCGTAAGATTTTTTTTGGGATTTACGGCTGGGAGTTACCGTTAAAATCTCGAGATTAATGGGGTCTTTATGTGGTGTTATATGATGCCGACAAGTTCATTTAATGTCAAAATTACGATTAGCGAATTCGGCTGGTTAAACAACACATGTGGCGGCCCACGTCCGGAATTATCCCGGTCTCCCGATCGGCCATGCCATGAATTTATGTGAGAAGAGTACCATCTTATTGGATACACGGCTGGTTAAACAACACATGTGGCGGCACACGTCGGTTTCATTTGCGGCCCAAGTTGTGGTTGGGCGGCCCAACCACATATACACCCCCCACCCCCAAACCGTAAAAAAAAAACCCTCGGATTCTCGCTTGATAGAAAATCACGTGGAATCAAAAATTTTCCGGCCTCCGGCCCATCGGAAAATTTCCCGGTCTCCCGATCGGCCAGTCCGCCTCTGTATACAACGATTCGGCATTCCCAACATGAATTAATAAACCATTTCCATATATGGAATGCATTCCTGGCGCATTAAATGTTTGTGAGAATCGTAGTATTTAGAAATACATGTAGTTATAAATACAATAAGATGCGAAAGAATAATCAGTCATGAATATCGTTGACAAATTAAAACTCGAAGATGATGTCTCCTATATTGCGATGAGTAAAATGATTATGAATGAGATTTCCAGAGGCGTAAATATTGTAAAACTTTCATCGACTTTTTAAAGAGACTGAATAACACCTATCGTTTACCTTTGTGATATTCATACCTTCTCAAACTCAATTATTTCACCCAAATTCGTATAAATTCAACAAATGGTATATTTATTGAACTTATAATCTGAACATTTCCTAAGGGAACTACTCGTCAATGAGTATTTACTATAGAAAGGGTTAACATATGTAATTGATTGGTAATCGACAATCTTTTTTTTCTTCTTTTTTTTAAATTTCTGAATATTAAATAAAAAAGTTCTGGTTACAATGTTATGACAAAATGAGTAAATATATGGTTGACAAACTCAATTCATAATATTTTATATGTATTTTAGACAATGATAAAAAACTTTTTTTTAAATATTCATTTGGCGATGATAATAATACTATTAGGTATTCATTTCATATAGCACTGTACTAATTACTTGCTCTTAGTCGATTTTTAGATATTCGGTTTTGACCCAATGCTGTCCTTAACCCTTTACCCAACAGAAGGGCCCTGTGCCAATGCATTCTCTTATATATGCGAGTCGACCATAGGTCGCCTCGCATATATAAGAGAATGCATTGGCTTAACACATTAAAAATTATAAAATTGTTAAAGAATGTAAGAAAAAATGGTAAAAAGTGTTAAAAAAAGATTTTTTTTTTAGGCCAATGCATTCTCTTATATATGCGAGGCGACCTATGGTCGACTCGCATATATAAGAGAATGCATTGGCACAGGGCATAACTGTAACTATCACAATGTGGTCAATGAGCCGGTTCCAATGATATCCATATTTGTATGGTTCTATTGAGAAAGACCGAAGATATTTTAGGCTGTTGAAGCTTTATTTGGCCGGTTTTAGCCGGTTTGTTGGGTAAAGGGTTAATACAAGCATCTGTTATGATCAGAACATTTTCTTGTGCTCATTAGTATGAGAAGCTGACTGGCACCTATTAACAACTTACACATAAATGATGCACATAGATACTGAACAGAAGATGAGGCCTAAGCTGAATGAGGTTCCCAGAGGGTGAATTTAGTGATGCTAGCCAACTATGTGGGGTAGCATCACTAAACTCACCCACTGGGGACCTCATTCTGCAAATGACAGACACACTATCTCAAGGCTTTACCTCTTTACATTTACATGCATTGGAAGGTGCCTCCTTTCCTATTCTGCCTATCACCAATACAGAATTAACCATTTCTGTACTAAATGGTTTCTTCAACTAAGTTATAAAAGGTATAAAAGTACAGAAGAAGTCCTATTTATTGGAGAGAAATGTTGAGATAAGTTCAACCTATGATTGTTTGTTGAACATATTATCTGAACAATTCCTAAGGGAACTACTTCACAGTAATTAGTTTTTAGCACAGAAATGGTTAAAGTGATGTGAAACACTCCGGTAGGGTGATCAAATAGAAATTGAGAATAATCTTGCTCAAAGTAGTTATTTGTTACTAATATTCACCAAATTGACAATACACACTGTCATTCTTCTATATTAATTTAATGCAATGACTCTCGATGGCAAAATCATTTGTGTTAGATTATCGCTGATAGCTGCATCCTGAATCAAGATGTAAATATTTACAATTGGGCGTAGTTCAGACTATGTTTTCTATGGAGTGGTATGTTCGATTTCTGTGCAGTTTTTGGCGATGTTAGTAGAATTCTACATTCCTCCAGTTGGCACTTGCCTGAGTACTAACTTATCAATTTCATGCACCCGAACAAGTCCATAATATGTCTTTAAGACTTAGTATTTCTAAAGTCTTAATTTCCATAAATATTCAAGGAACTTATGAAAATTGAAGAAGCTTCCGATTCCAAAAAGAAAGAAGAGATACAACCGACGAGTAACTACAAAGATAAATACAAGCATTTGATTGGTGAGGATTCGGCTAAGGACGCAGCTCATGATCTCACAGCCAACACATCCTACGGATTTGGTATGTGTTAACTCTATCAGGGTTTCCACCAGAGGGAATAAATTAGGCTGTTTGTGAAGCCCTATAGGGCTTGAGCTCGGTCTGTGTCTGTCTGTGTCTGTTTTGTGACCAAATATCAAGTCATGTTTAGGGACAAGCCTTGAAATAGGGTGTCTGTCATTTGCAGAATGATGTCCCCAGAGGGTGAATTTAGTGATGCTACCCCGCTTAGCGGGCTAGCATCACCAAATTCACCCTCTGGTGACCTCATTCTGCTTACACCTGAGCAGAATGAGGTTCCCAGAGGGTGAATTTGGTGATGCTAGCCCGCTATGTGGGGTAGCATCACTAAATTCACCCTCTGGGGACCTCATTCTGCAAATGACAGACACACTATTTCAAGTCATGTTTGGGGAGGGAAATGAGGCTGGTGGACGGCCAGTCTGCCATAGTAGTGGAAACCCTGACTTTATAGCCAGATAGAGCTACAGATAGTTGAGATATAATCTCAAAAACACTAGATGTTTTTTTTATTTGTCCCCCCAAATTTTCGGAGGACAATTTCAATCAGCCACGTCCATCAGTCCATGTAGCCGTCAGTGTGTCTGTTCGGTTCCTTGTCCAGACATTAACTCCAGTTAAAATTATCAAATCGAAAAAAAAACATGGTTAAATGTGTTTCCAAAGAAATTCACCATTTACAACAATCTATTGTTTCTCATATTCAGCAAAGCCAACAGCTGATCTCTGTCCATTTACTCAGTATTACTTCATTGCCCGCCAAGAGAAATATAGTTCCCATATTAATCCGTAGATTTCCCAATTAGTTTGTCAAATTTCAACAAGCTTCATCATGACATATAGTAATGAAAGTAAAGATAACTCTACCGATTCATGAGGATTTTTTAATATTCCTGACGCACATTCATTGAATTGTCGTTTGCATATGGGATGGTATCAAGCCTGCAAATAGTGTGTCTGTCATTTGCAGATGAGGTCCCCAGAGGGTGAATTTAGTGATGCTATCCCACACAGCAAGTTAGCATCACAAAACTCACCTCTGTGGACCTCATTCTGCTCAGGCCTCAACTGCTATGGGAGCCCTACAATCAGATTGAAGTTCCCCAGTTAATGTTGGTGATGTTCACCCATTAGTCACCTCGATAATGCATTTTATCTTCTGCAAATTAAGGGATATAGAAACTGAAGAGGGAAATAGTAAATAAAAATAATGTTAATTTGAGACTATAGATACTTCCCAGAAGATGAGACCTAAGCAGAATGAGGTCCCCAGAGGGTGAATTTGTTGCTGCTTGCCCGCCGTGCGGGATAGCATCAATATAAAATTCACCCTCTGGGGACCTCATTCCGCAAATGTCAGACACACTAAATTCATTATGGAGTTATTCATCTTTGTTTATCTGGAAATGTTGGTCCATTCGAGCAGATATCTCAGCCACAGGTTTCTGAATCTGAATGAAATTTGGTCTGGATGTTCACCACAATGAGGACTTCAATGGAGTGTTCAATGGTTTCGTTCAAGTTTTCCATTCTGGAGTTATTATACCCCCTGCAACGAAGTTGTGGGGGTATACTGGAATCAGCTTGTCCATCCGTCGTCCGTCTGTTGTCCGTGGACACAAATTTGTCCGGAGTTTTTCTCAGTCGTCTTTTGATCATTTTCCGTGAAACTTTGGCACAGACATCAACCACTATAGGAACCTGTGGTTTTTTAGGTCAATAGGTTTATGATTAGGGTTAGGGTTGTGCACCTGCAATAGGAATCTGTTATTTTATATTATTATGCCCCCGACTTGAAGTCGGCGGGTATATAGTCGACGTCTCCGTCCGTACGTACATCCGTACGTCTGTCCGTACAAACATTTTGCATTATTGTTCACACCATTTTCACCAGAGTTATGGCCCTTTTTTGACTTAGAAAATTCAATTTATTCCGTCCGTACAAACATTTTGCATTATTGTTCACCAACCGCTTGGTAGATTTAGCTGATATTTGGTATGGTGATAGAGCAGCATGGGGGAACAGCTACATGCATAGCGCGGGTGTCGTCCACCCATTTTCACCAGAGTTATGGCCCTTTTTTTACTTAGAAAATTCAATTTTTTTCTAGTTTTTTGGGTTTCCAAATGATAGCGTGAACTTTGGTGGTACGATTGCAAATCCCGTATTTTTGTGGATCAGTTATATGAAAATAGATGTCAAGTGCGAATTTGGGTATGATCTGATGATTTTTGTCAGAGTTATGGCCCTTTATTCAACTTGTTTTTGGGTTTCCGGATCGCTTGTTTTTGGGTTTCCGGAATTTCTAGTACGAACTTCTTTTGGAATGGTCATATAGACCTCCTCGGATATCCGCAGTTTCGTCCATGCTTAATCCGAATTGCTACGGTCGGGGGCAAATGCCACGCGACAGCGTACCTCTTGTTTTAACTAAATGTTAGAATCTCAGCCATGGGTTATAGGTATGCCCACATTAGGCAGTGTTCACCGGGCAACAGCCCAGCTCTTGTTTTCCCTGTGGTTTGGTATAAACAATATTTAGTGTGCGCAAAAAATAGTACTGCGCAAATTTCAATATGAGTAAGGTAGTCAGATTTGCTCGTCATACCTGGTTAACTGCTAAAAATCCTACATACACTTAATGAAATGCGAATCTATATTTTAATAAACAGAAAATCATTGAAATTTATGCTTGGAGTATGTTATTTACTACGTTTGCACACTTTTTCTCAACTTTGAGCCCCACACATAGATATCTCATTAGGTTATGATGTCAGATATGAGCCTGGTTGTCGGATGCCGTTGGGCAAAACAATTTTGTCAGTTTCCTCTAACTTTTCACAATAGAACTAGCCTTTCTGACAAATTTATCAGTCGGCATCCATTCAAACTTCACAATGTCCCAATTTAATTATATATGTAACAATATTTCAAAAATATTACCTGACAAACATGATTTAAATGATTAAACTAAACAAACAATATAGTGACGCCGCCAATACCCTGATCTGGGCTTCCAGCACTCTTACGTAGGATCCAAATGGGCTTCCAGCACTGAACCAGTTAAGTCATCACTTTCTTATTCCAGTACCCAGTGCAAATAAAAGAGATCTGAGAACTATAGAGCAGGTTATGGCGGACACGAAGGCTCGGAAGAAACGGAGAACCGAAGCAAACGCTTCCAAATCCGACGGCATGATCCAGCTGCCTTCCGAGGTCAGAGGTCAGTCAGAGTTCAGTCTCGAGCAGGCTCTCGATATCTTGGACACTCAGCCGGACTCCCAACAGAATGGAAATTCAGGTTCTTGATGTCTGGAGAGTGTTATAGATTTTATCCCGATGTGTGTGAACCGCAGAGGTGAAAGTGTGACCCTGACATCTTGTCAGATCAAAGGCGTATGTTCACATAATGTACGGCAATTCAGATTTGATTTGATGGCAGCTAGAATTTAGAGTAAATCGGGGCGGATGTGACTGAACGTGAAAATCGACTTTTTACGATGGTGACGGTGCCAGTTCTGACCATCTGGAAAGTTTACCACTTGATTTCTTTAACCCATTCACAATGGGTTGGGGGGGGGGTACATGATGGGAGCTCGCTGGTGCAGCATTAAAGATCCTGTACCAGTGCATTCTCTTATATATGCAAGTCTCCCGTAGGGAGCCTCACATATAAGAATACACTGGCTGTCAAGGTAAATATTGTTGGACCAATGCAATCTCTTATATATGCGTGGCTCCCTCTGGGAGACTCACATATATAAGAGAATGCATTGGCACAGGGTTTTCGCAAAATTTCAGGAAGCTCCAGTCATGGAAGGGTTAATATACTGTAAAAAAAAAACTTCATTTAATTAACTTTTCTTGATAAATATACCAATATCTCCCATTGTTCCAATGCTAAGCAAACTTTTTATCTGTCAAAAGGACTCAGTGTACAGCATGTTCCATTTGGTGTGTTGCCATAGATAGAAGATATACGGTTGACGTAAAAGCAATGTTGCTTCACAGCCAAATAACTCTCAAGCCCTAATCAGAAGCATTGCTCATAAAGCATACTGGCCTTTATAAGGTACTTTTGTGTCTGTGAAAACAGTTATCGGTCCTGTGTATGGATAATCTAATCTGTTTACGTATATGTACAGTTATCGGTCCTGTGTATGGATAATCTCATCTGTTTACGTATATGTGTAATAAGCAATCCTGCAAATAGTGTGGCTGACATTTGGAGGATGAGGTCCCCAGAGGGTGAATTTAGTGGCACTATCCGGCATGGTGGGCTAGTGTCACCAAATTCACCCTCTGTGAACTTTATTCTGCTTAGGCCTTAACTGCTATGGGAGACCTGGGATCAGATTGAAGTTCCCCAGTTGAAGTTGCCAAGTTGGTGATGTTCACCCATTAGTCACCTCGATTATGCATTTTATCTTCTGCAAATTAGGGGATTTTGAAACTTCCCAGATGGGATAATGTAACTAAAACAATGTTAATTTGAGACTTTAGACACTTCCCAGAAGATGAGGACTGACCAGAATGGATTCCCCAGAGGGTGAATTTGGTGATAGCAGGCAAGCATTACTAAATTCATCCTCTGGGGACCTCATTCTGCAAATTACAGACACATTATTAGCAAGCTTGGTAATATGCCTCTATATGCAGGTTCACTTCTGAATTTTGAAGGAAACTCAAACCTCCCCCTCAGCCAGTTGGTGGAGATTGGTTTTGGATTTGATTGATAATGACATGCTTATTTGTGCCAGATTTGTGTGATCATCCAGATGTGTACGTTTTTTTGTGTGACCATTATAATACGGCAGCAGGCTAAGAAGCTACCAAATAATGCCAGATGCAAAATATAAAGTTGAATCATGACAGGCTTGTTGTAGATAACCCTGACATCATATTCTCGGTGGGAACTTTGAAAATTTGAACATAAACATTGATATATATACATGTACTGCCATAGCTCATAATTAGCGAGAGGTAAAGGATATTTAACCCTTTACCCAACAAAACGGCCAAAACCGGCCAAATAAAGCTTCAACAGCCTAAAATATCTTCGGTCTGTCTCAATAACACCATACAAATATGGATATCATTGGAACCGGCTCATTGACCACATTGTGATGGTTACAGTTATGCCCTGTGCCAATGCCAATCTTTAACAATTTTATAATTTTTAATGTGTTAAGCCAATGCATTCTCTTATATATGCGAGGCGACCTATGGTCGACTCGCATATATAAGAGAATGCATTGGCACAGGGCCGTTCTGTTGGGTAAAGGGTTAAAGGATCCCAAGGCCTTCAAAGTGGGTTAATGTGAAATGAGATAAGTTTTATAAAAGTCTGTTGGTTTGTATATATACATAATGGCGGCTTAATTTTAGCATATAAATAAAGCTCTTAAAGGTACTCAATCTGATTTGACGGTCCCCATATCATCAGAGTCCAACAACAACAACAAAATTTTAAATGCTACTGCAGTTATCCAAATCGAATAATTGTCCAAAAATAATACTAACCAGTCAACTATAAATAGTATAAAATTGCCCAAAACCTGTTATTTATCAATATTTTGTTCAATGAAATCTTCTTGATTTTAGAGTTATTCATCTTCACATCCGCAATTTGATCCGAGACATCGGCTCGTTGACTTTTTTCCAGGACACTAAAAAGTACCGGTTGTGAAAAATAATTGATTTAAAAAATCGATACTGATCACTCTGAGCTTTGATGGGTGAGTTTCTCGAATCGAATCAAATATTTTTTTACCACCTAAGCCAAAGAAATAGTAATTTGCGAGCGTTAATTTGGATTATGCATCTTTAATATGTAAATGAGTCACGCGATATGTGCGTGACATGAGGCGGGAAAAGATAAATTATTAATTCGATATCACATTTTTGACTATTATTGACCAATGGTGATATACATGTAGCTCCAAACTTGGGTGATAACCTATAAACTTGGCTGATAACTCACCTAACTCGGCTGATAACAGATGTGACATCACCATGCAAGGCATAGTGTTTACACCCAATGTAATAGCCAACCGGGGGATGTATTCACAGCGATATTCCGATATAACGAGTATTTCTAAATTGACTTGAAGAAATAGCGAGTCTTTCATGCCATTTCTAATTGATGTTTACTCTCTTGTTTCATTCGAAATTGTGAATATTTACTTGGCCATGATGTGCATTGTCCTACAGACATAACACAAAGTTTCAACTCATCAACATCTTATTTAAGATGTAAAGTAATACCCTAAGTAATCGACTCCTTTAACCACAGCAGAATTATGGGTATCTTTTCAGGATTTAGTCGGAAATATGGCTTGTTGCCATTCATCGGAAAGCTCTCGGGGAGAGCTTTCCGATGAATGGCAACAAACCATATTTCCGACTAAATCCTGAAAAGTTACCTATAATTCTGCTGTGTTTAAGGAGTCGATTACTTAGGGCATTACTGTATATATAAAATATAATAATATGACTGAAACTGTTCTTGATATTTGGTCCTTTATACTGGCAACGACTGGAAAAATACTGGAATTTCACTTTGAAAAATGTGTACGAACCCTGAATATGCATATGCAATTTAATACTACGGTATATAGGTAGACAAAATCAAGTAAACTTAAAAAATTACTTGAACAAAATAGTCCCATGCAAATCTGGCAATTATATGGGAAACTCACCATTTGTGGACCGATTTGAACACGATTCTTGTGTTATGTTAACAGTCAGCTGTCGAAATCCTTGTTGTACGTGCATTTCTCTGAATTTATAAGAAACTTGTAAAATCGGTGCTGTGACAGAGGTGAATATCGGTAAGATGGACAACTCTATTAGAGATTGGGCTGACTGTTAAAAATGTGTACATGACATGGAAGAAGTATAGAATGTCAACTTATTCATTCTACTCCATGTGACAGGAACAGCCTTTTTCACATTCCAACAGGGCTGCCATAAATTGTTCTGTTATGAATTTGATGACTGTTTTTACCCAATCATGAGTTTGTAGAGGTGATTTGGCTTCAACTTGGCCAAAGATTTTGTTATGATTCATTGTTAATGGCATAATAATTTGAAGGAATAAAATTGTGTCAACATTTTCTTCTATTCCCTAGATCCTTATACTTAATATGGTTAACCCTTTTTTAGCTCACCCGAGCTGAAGTCTCCGGTGGAGCTATAGTCATCACTCCTCGTCCGTTGTCCGACCGTCCATCCATCAACAATTCTTTAAACATCTTCTCCAGAACCATAAGACTAAATGGGTTCCTATTTGGTGTGGATGTTCCTTGGGTGACTCACATTCAGATTTGTTAAAATGGGATCACTAAGTCAAAGAGTTGCGAAGCCAGGGCCATAACTCTTTCCCTACATAGTAATTCCTAAAAAAAACGAGTTATTTGGTATGGAGGGTCCTTGGGTTACTGGGGTTCAGATTTGTTCAAATGGGGTCACTGGGGCAATATGGGCGGAGTCAGGGTCATAACTTAAATTTTTTTTATAATTATTTTCATTTAAATACATGCCCAATTTAACAAAAACAAAAAAAAGACTCACCCCACCAAGTTTACTTGAAATCGGTCCAGGGGTCTGGGAGAAAAATCACGAACAGACAGATCAGTACCCTTGCCAATTGAAGGGTCAAGTAAGTTATTTCACATTCCTGATGCCACAATATTATTTTAGATGCCATCTCTCTCACTGACAATAATATAAAGCTTGTCTGCCTGCCATTCTCTCCATTGTCGCTTGTGTGTGAAATGAGATCTTATCTTATCTGACAGTGTTTGATAAACAAAATAACCGAAACAGCTGGATAATTTTTGTTTGTGTCATTCATTTCAATTTAAATTTGATTAATTCCCATGTGCTGTGTTCTATGCAGTTGTACAGCTGGCAGGTGTTGCAATATTATGTTTATATAGGCTATTAACTCCTTTTCATCTAATAAAGATGTGTCTTATTTATTTTTCTGATGATTTCAAGATACAATTATCGGAGGTGCCATGTTGATAACCCTTCCCTAAATTTTTTAACTTATTTTAAGGAAAATAAACTCACTTCAACTTATAGGGTATAATATACCCTCTCAAATTACTAGATCAGTGCTCTCATAGACTGGGATTTACATTTGGTTCGTAGGGGCAGAGATAGGAGGTTGAAAAATCCTGCACCCACCCTATCTATTCTATGATTCATGTTTGGTACTTGTATATAGATTCCTATATTATATGTAATAATTTTGATATATACTGGTATTATCAGTAAGGTTTTGATAACTTTCCAACAGTTGGAGATCTTGGAGTACCAGTTGTAATTTAGGTTAGTCCAGTTGGGAGGTAATGGGCAATATCTATTGGGGAGGGGAGGGGGTGTGCAGTTAGAATTTCAAGGTGGACACCCACATTTCCTCTCCACTGTTCAATGAAGACCCTCTACATGTGTCCTTGTTTAGAACTACTTGTTTTAAAGTGATCTCACTGATCTGTCAAATATGGACTATTGTACATGTAGTCCCAGTTTTCTCAGACTTTACAGTCTGGTGAGTGACCCCACAGTGATTGACTGTCTTGTTTTACTAAATGGAATCTTCCACTCAGTTATAAAGGTATACATCGGGGTGGTCTATTTTTCATCTGTTGGGGGTTTCATGAAAAATAAACAGGCATTGCCAAGGTCTCTCCTTTTAAGCTCAACTTTACAAAGTAAAGTTTGAGCTATTGCCATGGGTTGGCGTCCGTCGTTTGTGTGTCAACAATTGCCTTCGGCACGCCTACAGGTCGCATCTGTCATCCGATCTTCACCAAACTTCATTTGTATCTTCAGGGTGACCTATAGATGGGAGCTATCATTTTTTTTTTTTTTTCGATGAAAAACAGCCATCTTTGATTTAAGAGATTTGAATCCATCGGCACACCCTACAGCCCATATTTATGGCCAGATAATTTTTTTTAATTTCCAGGCACGATTTTGATAACCTGTAGATGGGAGCTATCGAATTTGAACAGCTGGCAGCCATCTTGGATTTTAGTCTTTGCATGCCTAAATCCTTTGGCACACCATACAGACCACATCCCTCATCCGATCATCACCAAACTTCATATGGATCTTCGGGGTGACCTCTAGATGAGAGCGTCTTATTTTGACCGAAATTTGTTGAAAAACATGGCTGCTAGCAGCCATCTTGGATTTCAAATTGGAATCCATCGGCACACCCTGCAACCTGCATTTATTGGAGAATGGATTTGAAAATTTACAGGCATTTACAGAATCACATCTAGATGGGAGCTATCAAATTTGAACAATTTTCGATGAAAAACGTGGCTACCGGCAGCCATCTTTCATTCTACTATTTGCATGACTAAATCATTTGGCACAGCCTACAGACCACATCCCTCATCTGACTATCACCAAACTTCATATGGATCTTCGGGGTGATCTCCAGATGGACAAAAATTCGTTGAAAAACATGGCCGCCAGTGGCCATTTTGGAATTTACTCTGTATGACTAAATTCTTTGGTGCAAACTGCAGACCACATCCCTCATCCGATCCTCACCAAATTTCATATTGATCTTCGGGGTGACCTCTAGTTTACTTATCTTCTCTTTATCATTCTATTCATTGCTCAGCAAAAAATTTACTCCTTCCCAAGTTGAGCTACAGTGTCGTTGACACTTTCATTTCAGTATTTTTAATAATTGCTAGTAGATATGCAAGTCAACATGCATATACTGACCAGCAATCCAGCATGGCAATGTATGTATGCATTACACACAAACCCATATTGAATGACAAAATGTGAAATCCACTTGCAACAAAAGGCAGTTATAACACAATTATTTGCAAATACCACCTGCCCTCTGAGCCTGTTACACCAGTCAGTGGTTACAGAAACAATTTTATTTGAATCTGGATGGTCACTCTATAAGCAATGTTCTTTTAATTAGGATTGCCTAAGCAATCACTGATGAACTGCCCAGAGTCATTGAATGCCACCTGAATATAATTGATCAGCAAACTTGAATAATGTTGGCAATATCATATAGTCCATGGGGTGGTATGACCCCCCCCCCCCCTGTGCACCCCCACCCACTACTTGATTTATGTGTACCATAACGTGTTTTTCAGGAAAAATTATATTAACTGCAAAATATTTTAGGTCCTAGTGTACCTACTGAGTCAAAGTTTGGCCTTACTCAGTTACCATTTTTTCCGATTATGATGGGGTGTGGGGAAACGGTATCCAATATATTGTGGTTGGATTATAACAGGTTATATTTCATTTTGTAGGTATTTGAATAAATCTATCCATTGCATGGCAGCAAAACAAACATAAGATGGCGTCCAACATGGCCTCTTTTAAGACGAGGCACTATAAGTAATTTTTATGCAAATTATAGAGCGAAACTGTTGACAAATGTATATATTATTGTGAAGCTAAGACATAATGCTACCGTTTTAGGAACTCCCCATCCAAGATGGCCATCAAATTGGCCACCAGAAGTGGAAAATGTGACTATTTTTCACTAACATTTAGTTTCTGCTGTTATTCGACTTTATTTTGTATTTTTCATGTTAGCTGATCATTGGAGGCTTGGAGCAATTAAAGTGCCATTATGTGGGTCCCAACCCCTACCTATCCATCAAAAGTTTGATTTTATAATGAATAATGTTTCCTCTGTATATGAAGGAGGTTATTGCATATGTACATCACTTCCGTGGTAGTCCATTGTGGATAAGATATAAGACCTACGATGTTATATATATTTTATCCAACGAATGCACTTTGAACAATAATCAACATGCATGCCAACCTTTATATGTTATAGGGACGACTGCGTATCCACACTATCTTTACATAAAGCAAGAGCATTGTCCGCCAATTTGGCGCCAAGAATAATATAAAAGATTACTTAACAATTATGAAACATGATGAATTTACTATAACATACCGGTATCTAAATTAAAATCTAAATTTGCAAGGTCTTTTGGATCAACAAGGCAGGTGGCATTGTAAATTAGAATTTCCGATTCAGATATTGTTTTGTAAATACACGATATGCTTTCTTCTGCGATGGATTTAGGATTTTCCAAGTATTCAGACATGTCTTTCAATACTTGTTCCTCAAGTTCCTTTAAATTTGACGTTATCTCCCTTTGCTCATCTTGAGATATTTTCCCAGCTTTCATAACATGATTTCCACGAGCAGAATACAAGGGGTGTTTTCTGTTGACGTCTTTCTGAAACCGTGGCGTTTTCTTCGCTGGATCCTTGTTCCCAAATGTTGGAGAAATTGTGGCTTTTCCGAAAATCGTGTCCTTAGAAAAGACGAAAGGCTTGTAAACGGCGACAGATGGATCGGGGATTGCTGTGAAGAAATGAACAGCTGCTCCGCTAGGTGACAGCACCGACACCTGTGATGACGTAGTCAGAGATGGAATCTTCGAGTTGATGCCACTTGCTTCATTGCGCAGGATTCCAAACATGTTTGACATCCGAAATAAACCTGCGTATATAAAACGGAAATGAGTTTTCATTGAGGATCGACGCCTACATGTATCATTCTCAACGATTTGTCAATTTCCGCTTCGGTGAGGAAACGTGTATAACACAGACCAGGGGGTCAATACAATAAAATATTATGCACATGTAATTTACACGTAGCCGGTAAATGTCGCGTACTAGTCAGCAATGTTGCGCGTACTCTGTGGTTAGCACGTCAACACATCGATTTGAGTTCGCGGCCTGTCGCTGGTCTAATGTGAGTTTCACAAGCAGAATTGATCGACGTGCAATTGTCGGGTTGTACGCTGTTCATATTTCGCACCAAGTTGTGACCCTTGAATAAGGTCGCTTGTACTGTGTATATTTCGCACCACGCATTTGTTGAAAATGGTACCTGATTATGAGCAGTGAAAGATCTTGTCATTATGCTAGCCACATTGTGGCTGTACCTCCCCCTGTCCCCGTGGAGCAGTAGATGGTTACTGAGTGTTCAGGCTCGTCCCACGCATTGAAAAGGGGTACCTCTAGAATGCGTGTAATAGGTGGATAGATTATTCACATGCATTTTCTTTTGATGGGATTCTTATTAGTTTTACCTCATATCAAATGAAATCCCTATTAGATAATAAAAAAACCATTACATATTTCCTTATATGTCACTCGTTATGAATAGGAGCGTGCATGGTTCCCGCAAACTTAGCATCGCGCCAACAAAATGACTTTACACTGATTAATGACATATTATGGACTTGTTCGGGTGCGAGAAACTATCAAGTTAGAACTCAGGCGCAATGCCAACTGTGGGAATGTAGCATTCCACTAACATCGCCGAAAATCTCAAAGATATCGACCATACCACTCCTTAGATGTCATCGTCTGAACTACGCATAATTGTAAATATTTACATCTCGATTCGGGACGCAACAATTGGCGATAAACTAACGTAAATGATTTCGCCATCGAGAGTCATTGCATTTATTTAATATTAAACAATGACGGTGTGTGTGTGCCGGAAATTTGGATTAATATTCGTAAAAATAACTACTTTGAGCAATATTATTCTCCATTTCTATTTGATCACCTAATCGGAGTATTTCACATCACTTTAAGACAGATTAATACAATTTCAAAAAGCCGCGCATGACACCAAGACCAGCCAATGAAAAATGATTGATTTGTTCGTTAAAGTTAAATTATTGACCAACTTAACGAAAATAGACACAAACATAAAGAGGCAAATTGGGGGACTATATTTTCCGTCGTTAGCCTGAGCGGGCAATACTGTCGTATACGGTTGTGAAGTGTTGTAAATGTGATGTAAATGTATACATTTTTAAGCTTCTGTTAAGGATTTTGTTTTGTTAAAAAGACATAAAGCATTAGTTTTTCCTCATCAATCTTCAATTCGTTATGTTGAGATATAAGATTTTATGAAACTGGTTTCATAAATTTGATTCACAACTCGTCTACGACTCGTTGTGAATCAAATTTATCAAACGAGTTTCATAAAATCTTATATCCCAATATAACGAGTTGGAGATCCTCTATATATCTTAATCACAATATCTATTATCAATATCGGTCTATAAACCATCGATTTTCATTTAAACTTCTTGTAATTTACACGCATAGAAGCTATATAGTACTGACCACATGGTGATAAAATCAATGATAAACGATGGCATCGCTAGGGCGTGGCAAAATACGCCCCTGGTAATTCAAACAAAGGGTCATAGCTCTGGTGAAAATTGGTGGGCGGAACCCAAATTCGAACTTGACTTGTATTTTGGGCTAGTAAACTCATATACCAAATTTCATTCCATTCAATTCAGACTTACTAAAGTTATCATCTGGAAACGAAAGAATCGAACGGACGGATGGACAGACGGTGTCGTATATACGATGGATGGGCGGAATAATATAATAAATTCATAATATGTCCCGTTTTTCACGGGCGTATAAAAATGATAAAAATTCAGAAGAGAGCTATAGTGTTTAAATTCAGTGAATTACCGAATGTTAAAAGTCCCGAAGACGAGCCATTTGTATATACGTGCTATGTATGATTCCAGAAATCGCCGGTTCCACGCTATTCTCAATGGTTCGTGTGTCCTACCTCATCTACATGTATGGGAAACCTATATACTCAGATTTAAGTTCCTAGATGGCGAAAATGGTGGTGTGCATGCACCCATTTTGGCACCTCAATTATGCATTGTGTCGTCTGCCAATTTGGTGAGGTCTAAGCAGAATGAGGCCCCCAGAAGGTAAATTTAGTGATGCTATCCCGCAGTACGGGGTAGCGTCACTAAACTCACCCTCTGGGGACCTAATTCTGCAAATATCCGGCACCATACTAGTATCCAGGGCATCTTTATCACCACGTATATATCTTACCCTCGTTTGTTATGTTTTCCAGCAGCGTTTTACCGCACTCATATCTGTTTTCCGGAAAGCTTTTCTCGGGTACGACGAAAGGTAATTCCGGCGTAGGGGCTTGGAATGACTCGGCAAAATTGAACTCTCCTTCGCCCGTCCACAACTTATTTTCCTTGGCGTATTCTTCGAGACCAGCAGACCGCTCGTCAATCTTTGTTCCAATCGTCAGCTTGTTGGACACATTTCTTACTCCGGCTGTCAAAATGGGGGTAAACACACTATAGTCAATGTCGCATGCCTGTGGGCACCAGATCATTACAAATGGTAAAACAATGAATTAAAGGCAATGTCGCATGCGGGTGGACACCTGATCCTTACAGATGGTAAACACACTGAATTAGTCATTGCCGCATGCGTGTGGGCACCGGGTCCTTGTAAAGGGTAAAAGCACCGAATTAGTCAATGTCGCATGCATGTGGGCACCTTTTCTCAATATCTGTCTGGGTATATATGTACAAGCGATTATTTTGACACAATATTTAAGAATTTCAACTAAATTTATTTGGAAATTATAACACCATTTTCTATACTTTTGTGGCACAAACAAATATGTAAAATATGGATATTTTCCTGCATCAAGAACTACAGTACTGTGAAATAAAAGGTTTTCAAAAGTGCAGTCCATATATCCATGATATCATATGTGACGATCACAAGAGGAAACATAATTTTTCTTCAATCAAGCCATTTCATAATTAATTTCATTTATAAAGACGTCCAACCATAAATAATGTTCTATTTTGAAAATGTTCATGTCATGCCTTTGATCAAGAAATCTTTCGGCTGAGATCAGTTTTAAAGGTACGGTTGGCCTTGGCGGTGGGTATCCTGTGAAAATATTTACACCCGTCAAAAACCGCCACAAACAGAAAGAACATCAAAATGTAGACAGACTTTGTCCGTATACAAATAAGAAATATCGCATAAACAGTATGTTATTGTCATCTGTTTGACCATTGTTATGTAAACAAAAGCATAAAAAGTTACTTTTCTGGTGTTTGTTTATATTATGATGGTAAACATAAAGAGCGTTCTTTGTTTGTGAATTCCTGATATGGAACTAATAAAGAGCGTTTATGCCATTTGTGTGTGATTAGCCAGTAGCATTGTGTTGTCTTCTGTAACACAATCAGGCTCTTGCTTAGGTAAAATATAGTAGGTCTTTGTGATAACATGCTGTTTACGCGATGGTCATGGTATATATGAACGAAACTGTATGCTTTAATGTTTTTCTGTTTACGGTGATTGGAACAAATATGAATATTTTCGACAACTAAGGCCTCACGTGCCTTTAAGTCATAGATCCATTGCCAGATCACAACCTGACCAGACCAGGTTCCTCTAATACTGTGGCCTATTTCCAGTTGCTTGTTCCGTGCTTGTCTGCTTGTGTGGACTATCCTGCATACCAACATTTGTTTTCAATGGGCTGAAATGTTTGTGTCTGTTTTGTTCTTCATTGTAATATATGATGTATGGTGTTATATCATGCAATTCAAATGTTATCTCAACATTATGACATTAATGAAGATTCCTCTCATACAATCAAGACAATGAGCTATTCGGTGCTTCGGTTGTTGTGTGAAGTTATTAATTATTTAGCAATTCTTGGCTACTGACCTAAAGGGGAAAAAATTTAATAATATTTGCAACTTCTCAAAATGTTAAAATATCTTGCATGTTTTACCCGGATTAATGCAAAACGCGCGTCTGACCCGTAACTATGGTCAATGTCGGACGTACAGTAATGCTCTAAGTAATCGACTTCTTAACCACAGCAGAATTATGGGTAACTTTTCAGGATTTAGTCGGAAATAAGGCTTGTTGCCATATTTCCGACTAAATCCGGAAAAGTTACCCATAATTCTGCTGTGGTTAAGAAGTCGATTACTTAGAGCATTACTGTATGTATGCGTGCGTGCGTATGGGGTGTCAAACTCAGAATCTCCTGATTCATACAGCCTCCGCTTTCCCAACGCAAACTGCTAACCATCTTGTTAGATAGATTGTTTAGAGAGTTTCTAACTAATGACAGTTTACATGTATGTTTAGAATTTAGAGTAAAGTAAGAAAATATTTGACATTTGGTCTCAAATGATATATGGTATACTTCATATTGGTTGGACTATTAAAGTCATATTGTGTTTATTTTAGTGAAATAAGCCGATGAATGAGTATCAAACGTTGTTTCTCCCGCATACCCAGTACAAACGAGGTGTCTATCTTACTTAGAACAATTCCAACCGTCTGATGTTTCAAGATGTAAAAATTCAGATTCCAGAAAGGCGCAAATCCTGGTTATTGGATATTGTAGCAAATTGAAGAGTTTTACTCATTTGCCAATTTTTGTTTATTAAACGTAATTTGTAAACTGATCAGTGGGTATCAAAGCACTATGACTACTGGAAGAATGAGTATGATAGCCACTACATGACCGATATAGATCTTTATCTAAATGGAAAAGTTTTTTTCATTAACAAATTTTTGATTAACCGTAATTTGTTTAATAAACATATAGACCATTTGTTTGACCAATCATTATTAGTCTTGTTGACGAAATCGCATCTGGGTATATATGCGATAAACACATTCCAAGTATGTTGATGTTAACACAACAACACGTGTCAACAAACTATCATCACGTGATCAATGACGTAGGAACTTGAAGTCTGCTGGGGTCCAGCGATAAGTTTCTTCACAAACATAACCAAAAACTAAATATGTTAGGTTAGACTCTTATACGAAGAAAATGCGTATAATGAACACTTAATAAACCCCAATGTTCTCATTGTTCACATCCGCATTAATTGGCATAGGAAACGCTTAATTGAAATGTCACTTAAGATAGTGTTATATTGGTTTCTAACTTTCTATATAGCGACTCAAGGCCTTAAATAGTTATTGTTGACTATTTCAGTTAACCCTTTCTATTCTAAATGGATTCTTCCATCAGCTAAAGAAGTATACATTGGAATGGGATGTTAAGGTGATAAGCGCAGACGACAGATAAATAAAAGTGCAGAAGGAACCCTATTTATTGAGAGAATTTTTTAGATCAAAAGTTCAACAAACGACCATGGAATGAGGATGGAAGATATTGATGGTTATAACAGGATTTGGCAGTAAGCATAGTGCTTATCTTAAGCCATCTCCTACACATATAAAATATTGAATGATACCCGTTTCACACAGACAGAAATAGAATGTACAATTCGATGTATATGAATGTGTATAGCTCAATAACAGTATTATTGTTATTGTTAAGCCCCCCCCCCCACTTCCAATCAAAGCAGGTTTTGGCAAGGTACTTTGGGATCGATATTACACAGAATTTAATTTTGATTTTAATGTGTTTTTAATTTTGTTCTATGCATATAGCCTAAGATCGTATAGATCAGGTTTGTGTCTAATATGCTTTAGCGTTGAAAGGGTTAATCAAACTGGGAAGTAAATATCCACTGGAAGAATGTGGCAATTAATTTGTGTTGGTCTATAATTAGGGTTGTTATCTAAGCTTCATCCCAATTACCTTCCATCTGCTTGGCTGAGGGGGCGCACCACAATTAGTCCACAACCTAACACGCCCACTAAGGTTAGAAACTTGCCAACTGCATGATTTGACCCCGAAAGCAGGGTTGGGTAATTGTGTTGGGTATTGAATCTAACAGAACATGCAAATAATTTATTATTGTTTCCAATGATATTTTCATAAATATTGTGCGTTAGTTGCAATGTATGTAAGACAATTGAAAAATATATTTACTGAAATAAATACACATAAAACATCGTATATTCCCAATATGTTGGTGCACAACTCCACAATTAAACCTCACCAATACACGTAAATGTAAATAGCTTATGTGTTTATTGCATGCTTGTTACTATTTTCAGTCGTTGCTTCTTTAAATGTTATAATGTGATGTTTTTATTCAATTAAATTGTATAGTTTACTTTGATATATTTCATTATTTATTCCTATGGGATCAAATGTTGGAAACTAACAATTGTAATCAGATGTAATCGAAAAATATTCGATTACATTTACTAAAGTAATTGTAATCGTAATCGATTACAATTGAGAAACTGTAATCAGTAATCGTAATCGTAATCATAAATCCAAAGTGATTGTAATCGTAATCGAATACGATTACAGTCAATTGCACATCGCTTAATTGCATAATTCGGCTATTTGCATAAAATATGCATTCACTAAACCATTTTCTAATAAAATGACTATTTTTTAATCGTTTGTTTGCAGAAGGGTCAGATTGTATTCCGTTTTTATACATTGGCATGTAATCACACCAACCCTGACTGAAAGTATATAAGAACATATATAAAACAACACATACCACGTTAAATACTATTGGAAAATCAAACTATGAGAACAATTGTAACCTATTTATAATCTGAAATGTCCACGGCAACTGGTGTTGGTCGGGCATGAAGTTGGGGATGCCCCCCCCCCCAACCACAAACCTATAGCCGTCGCCACGTCACTGTAAACATACCTGTAACCTTTTCAGCTGCCCAGCATTTCCCAGCTGTTTCGAGGATCCACGATTCTGTTTTATCGGTGATGAGAAAGCTGTTGTGGTGTACGAAATCCTGCAGATCCGGGTCCTCGAAGCAAGGTCCACCCACACCGTACTGATCAAACAGCTTGGTGACGACCTTAAGGGCATCCCGGGATGATCTCGCTCTCTCTAACCCAAGTCTGAAATAAAAAAACATCGGACACGCATATATTATAACACCAGGTCATATATTGAAGATAGTATATATGTTGTCGCTTTTGTCATTCTTAAAGGGATACTTTACTCAACTGTTGTTGTTTGTTTCTGTAATCTATGTAGAATTAGGTAACCCGAATGCCAATATTTCAGTCTGTTGAGTACGATTTTGACTGCCATGTTACGAATGGCAGATTAGCCGGAATGCGAAAATAGAACTATATATCGTCGTCGAGTAATATTTGTACAGTTTTCAAGCAAATGTATCAAATAAATATATTATATTCATTCTACAAATGTAGTTCCAGATACTCATTTAAAGATGCATAATCCGAATTAACGCTCCCAAATTACTATTTATGTGGCTTCGGGGGGGGGGGACAAATTATTTGTTTCGAGTCGAGGAACCCACCCATCAAAGCTCAGAATGATCAGAGATCGATTTTTGAAATCTAGTATTTTTCACCACCGGTACTTTTTAGTGGCCTGGTAAAAAGTCGGCGAGCCGACGGTCTCGAACCAAATTGCGGATGAAGATGGATAATTCTAAAATCAAGTGGCTTCCCTTGAACAAAATAATGATAACTAACAGGTTTTGGCCATTTATTGTAATTCACATCATGACGACCCATTATCTGAGCATTTTCCACCTAAGAATATGAATACTTCTGCTGGTGTGTTATCTTTTCGTCGTATATGTGGTCTGCTTATTTTTTTCTGAACACCTCACCAAATGAATAATAGATCATTCCAATATAAACTGCAATAGCTAAATTGGAGAATCCAATTACATGTATAGTATAGAAAGGGTTAATGCAATTTGTTTTATCTAAACCTGGCTAATATACTTTGTTATATAATCACCTGACCAAATCCATTCCCGTGAGTCTCTCCGTCTGCAGATCCTCGGGACAGCACAGTTTTGTCCATGTTGCTATGCTTCCTATGGACACGCCCTTTTCGTTGGCCCCCATTTCAGCGCCCCAAGACCAAGCCGGTTTACTGAGAACCACGGCCAGTGTTCGAGGCACTTGATCCACCTCTATATACGAGCACTGTAATGACCAATAGATTGCTTTCATCAAATGGCTCTTCAAACGAAGAGACAATATTTATGTGGAATATGGGGGGTTCGAGTTCTACCTCGCGTTACGACAAACGAGTACAGCAAGCTTGCTTATATAATATGCCTGTCATTTGCAGAATGAGGTCCCCAGAGGGTGAATTTAGTGACGCTATCCCGCATAGCGGGCTAGCATCACAAAATTCATCCTCTGAGGACCTCATTCTGCTTAGGTCTCATCTTCTCTGGAAATTTCTTTATTATCAAATTTCACATTGCATAATCGAGGTTCCCAATGGGTGTATATCACAATATTCACCATTTGGGAACTTCAATCTGAGTCTATGCTCCCATAGCAGTTGAGGCCTAATCAGAATGAGGTTCCCAGAGGGTGAATTTGGTGATGCTAGCCCGCTATGCGGGATAGCGTCACTAAATTCACCCCTGTGCGGCTCATGATCTAACAGCCAACATAGCCTATGGATTTGTTATGTGTTAAATCTTCAGGCCTGTTTTTAAACATGACACAATTGCAATAAATAAAAGATATCTAGTATTTCGAGTGGATACTGAAATTTATCTCATGAGTGACCGAGACAAAGGTTTGTTTCCGCAAATGCCGCTTCAGTTATCAGAACCGATTAATCGCCCAAAAATAATGCTAACCACATTCGAGTATAGTATAAAATTGCCCAAAACCTGTTATTTATCAACATTTTGTTCAACGAAATTTTGCCGCTTTGTCAAATATCTGACACTAGATTTTAGAGTTATCCATCTTCATCCGCAAGATTTTAGAGTTATCGTGGTGACTAACATACTCATTCTTACAGTCGGCATAGTGTTTTGATACGCATTTATCAGTTAATAAATAATTAAGGTTAATAAAAAAAACTATATTTTAGAGTTATCCATCTTCATCCGCAATTTGGTCCGAGACCGTCTTCTCGTCGACTTTTTACGAGGCCACTAAAAAGTTTCGGTGGTGAAAAGTAAACAAATAAGTGCATGTGCAATAATGTTCAAGTCTGAATTTAAACCTAGATAACTGTTCCCTTTTGCAATAGTCGATATCTGAGGACGAAATTAAGTCCATATATACGTGTATGCAATACTGGTAGAGAGACTTTTTAACCTCTTACATAGACATAGTTAGAAGTGGCATAATTCATTAGCAATTCCATCCACAACACATGAGTAGTAATGGTGGGCACTATGGCCCAGTACCCCCCAGACATGGGCACTATGGCCCAGTACCCCCCAGACATGGGCACTATGGCCCAGTACCCCCCCAGACATGGGCACTATGGCCCAGTACCCCCCAGACATGGGCACTATGGCCCATGGGCCATAGTGCCCATGTCTGGGGGGTACTGGGCCATAGTGCCCATGTCTGGGGGGGTACTGGGCCATAGTGCCCATGTCTGGGAAGTACTGGGCCATAGTGCCCATGTCTGGGGGGTACTGGGCCATAGTTCCCAGCCTGAGGATAGATGTTCCTGTCATTGATGTGACATTTCTGATCGAAAAAATGAAAATGGACTTAGACATTTTTTTCATTACTAATTTAAAGTTTGTATAATTCTGACCAGAGATGACACATCGACACGAACAGAATCAATTGGTGGGGATCCTACAGTGAAAACGATTTTGTTGAAATTTATCATTTTATTTTTCAAAAACAAGAACAAGAACAATGAACAATAATATATTATTATACATCAATAATATTAACAAAGAACAATAATTTATGTACAAAACAAGGTCTCAGATTTGAAGAAACTTAATTGAACATCCTACAACATCCTACAACATCCTACGCTGAATCAATAACAAAAGAGTCTATTTTTGTGGAGTTGTTGACACATTCGTTGTCATCTGGTCGTCGTCTTCTTTGCGTTGTATGTATATCAGCCGTCGATGTCCTGGTGAAGTTTAATTCAACAGCAAATTTGCTTTTCTGTATAATCGACCATAGTGCTTTCCAAACCATCGAACTATTGTTCTGTCATTCTTGAAGAAATCCCGAGAATTGAATAATCTTTTCATCCTCTTTCCTTTCATCATGTGGTGGAGTGCGAATATACAATATAATCCACACACATTTGTCGCACGATGTTGATATCGTGTTGTATTCATAGTCCATGCTGATGAGTTCCTTTTTATGAATGGTAACATATATCGTCTCGGTGGTGGTAGTCCAAATGAGTCGAAGTATACAGCTGATCTTCCCTTGAATAACATCAAGGTCCAGTGTTCTCCTGGCTGATCCGATGAGTGCGTGTTCACAATATATGCTTGAATATGTTGTGGTTTCTTCTCTGGTAACAGATCTCTAGCACAAACATATGTGTTAAGTTTACGCAACCAGGAATTGTCTAGAATATATTGAAGTTCAGCTGTCTGCATCGTTGTAATTCTCTTTGACTCGCTGTGACCACATCAGAGTCCACTCTGCATCGATTTTTTTGCGGTTGAGCTCCAAACTGTTTCTCAGATGATCCCACATAAGGTATGCTTCGAACTTCTCCTTGCAGTGTGGGTTTAACTCCATCAGCTTCGGGAACCATCTTTCCATAACATTGTATATGTCAAGTTTAATCAGTGCTAAGTCGATAAACTGGTTTGTCCAATCATCAGTTGTAGAGAACAAACACAGAACATGTTCACGTTGACTAGGATGTTCTATTTTACATCCTTCACAGTTTGCTGACACTTCCTTGCGAATAATTTCTTGTAGTTCTTCAATCGTAGCGTTGTTGAGTGTGTCCAAGATCAGTTTTAATCTCGGAGCAACGTGTTGTGAACGTCGGTATTCTTCATAGTAGTTCCATAGCTGTGTTGTGAGCTCCATCCTAATAGTCAGTAAGCACTTCTCTCAAAGCTGTGATCTCTATTTCACTGTCGAATTCAGCATACACCAAAACGTTGACGGCTGTAGTGAGAGCTGTCAAGAACTGAAGCTCCAAACGCAGGTTCCCTGTCTTTATAGGATGTAGATGTCCCTCGTCGCTTCCTTGGTCCGGTGTCAAGTCGAAACCCCACAAACAATAACCATTCATATATTCGTTTAAATTAATGCCAATTGATTTGTTAACACCAACCATTCCTAAAGATTGATACAAAGATAAATATGATCTGAGACATTGTTTTGTTGCGAAGTTTGGTTCAAATGGACGGTTATGTATTGTATGACCGTCTTGACTAACTTCCAATTTATTCAAACTGAAATGTTTGAAGTGGAATGGATTGGTACCCAAATCTCCATTCATATCTTTATTTTCGACCAACGCAATAAAAATTCTCTTTGGTAATTGTCCTTGAAATAAGTGGTCTTCAATTTTTGATCTAAGTCCAGTACTAATTGTGAAAGTTTTTATTTCTACTCGTCTGATAGGTATTTTCATTTTTGACTGGACAATTTCTTGATTTAATTTATTTGAGACCGCTGGAAAGAGACTAACTGTTCTGACATGGAACACTGCTGATTCGAAAACAATTTGTCCATCCTCGCCGCCAATGAGGCAAAATTTTGATGGTGATCTGTTTAATCTGATACGAATTTCAATTCCATTTGGTAAATATTTTTCTTGAAGAAACAGATCAGTGTGTAAGCGTCCACATAGTTCAACAATTTTACTACCACCGATCAAACTTTCTCTAGAAGTTAATCCAGCGTTGGCACCACCTTTGGTATTCTCTTCAAATTGTTCTGCTGTATCGCCATACCACATTTCTAAATTTGCTAATTGATTATCTTTATATTCTGGAGAGTATCCCAACAGATTTTCGAAATATGCTCGGTATGGGTAAGTGTCAGAATTCGAAGTTATCAATTTGTTGTTCAAGTAAACATCGATACTGCTGAACATGCTATGAAAGAAATTGTTAACAGGTGCTAATTCCGTAGCAGCTACCAAATTAGTTCCATCTTTTTTTGTAATTTTGAATTTCACATAAAGATAAGATTGATTAATATCTGTCCACTTTTCGGTTTGAGATGGTATGACAAACTCTATCGGAGCAGAATTATTCAGCGGTGCAATAGGATGATTTTCGATCCACTGCGATTCTGACATTGTAGCCACCGTTGGTGGAACATGTGTTATATCAAGTTCCGATTTATTGCATTCGCATGATCCATTTACCATTTGTGCCATGATTAATCAAAAATATCAAGAGCTCGACTGCTAGGATGATTTTTCGACTGACTTTTTCGGCGTTTGACAGCTGAATGATTCATTTTTGAAGTCGCTACTCTTTTTCTAGGTTTTTTTCTCGAGTTCAAAATTTGATTTTTAGCTTGTGTGCCAAAAGATTTTAAAGCTTTTTTACCTTCAGACATCAACGCTTCTTTCGGACTTTTACCTTGATTAATAATTTCATCTGCAACACCAAAAGTGTGTTTTTTCGCAAGTTGTAAAGCTGTCCGACCAAGCGGTTTTAGAAATGGTATAGCAGATCTCATAACTGATTTGAAAATTGAACCAATACCATTACCATATTGCCGTGGTACGCCTCTATACACGGGGAACATTGTTTTTAGAACTCCTCTCGTTTTCTGAAATGTAGCTTCACCAAAGACTTACCACCGATAAACTGAATTGATTCTCCTGTGTCGCCACTTATATTTACACTAATTTTGTCAAAGTATGACTTTG
Organism: Siphonodentalium dalli; assembly: GCA_032622095.1. NCBI lineage: Eukaryota > Metazoa > Mollusca > Scaphopoda > Gadilida > Siphonodentaliidae > Siphonodentalium > Siphonodentalium dalli. Next base: position 93,364,569 of record CP136068.1, read on the forward strand.
AAACTGGAACATAATGTAAATTTAAAAATTCATGTTTTACATGTAATCCGTCGATATCTCTTTTACTTCTGAAAGAAACAACTCGTAAAATTTGTACTTCAACATTTCCAACAAATGTGTAATCGGCAATATCAGAATAAACAAACATTAGATTATGACCAACATTCAAATCTACACCAAACGGAAATCTATTATTTGAATAAAAATCTTCAGAAGCGTTTTCAGTTTTGTAACCCAACTTGTGCAAAAGACATTGTGGTAATTCAATTCCTAGTTTTGTGTTACTTAAACTCTTGCGAATAATTTTCACACGTTTTGTACCTTTTGAGTACCCGATGTGAAATCCGTATTCGTTTTGCATTGCTTCTCCAAGTGTTTCATCAATTACATCTTGCATTGTATCAACTAAATCTGTCGCAGAGGTATACGAACCATTTTGTATCTGTATTTCAAGTGCATGAACGCCATCAGGTCTCTTAAATATCTTTTCTTCAAAACGATTTTGAAGAACAGACAGTAATATTGCATCAGTTGTAATCAAATTGAATTTACACGAATCCCCTGTAACATTGTATGTTTCTGAAGGTGTTATCAGTTCGGCTAATGCAACTTCCCATTTTTCTTTATCAATTTGAACTGGTTTTGGTAATTGTACAGTAAAACAACATTGAGTATTGTTTGGATACATTACCATCGAACTGTCGCTCGGAATTGTAATGTAGAAAGGATTCATACTTTCAAAATTTCTGCCGACTGATTTTTCAAATATTTCAAACGCGGTGTTGGTAAAATGTACCCCAAAGAACTACTGAGTAAAATTAACCACAGTTCGTTATTTTCACTTTGTAAACTTAAATGAACAATTGCTGTAGCGATTATACCAACAATTATAATAATTTGTGTAAAATATGTTACTTGATTTTTTGCAATTTTTTCTCCACAGATTTGAAATTGTGATGGAACATCGAGACCAACTGAACCATTTTGAGACATGTTAAAAGTTTTATACCAAATTTGTGGCAGGAATCCAACTGTCAAATTTTTTAGGATAACCACCCCAATGAACTTTAATTTCTCTAACTGATTTACCAGCAACTTTTCTTGAACGTTTACCAACAACTGATTCAATTTCGTAAACTTTATTATCTTTTATATGTTGAATTTCTTTACCATAAAATGATCCTGCGATGTTTTCACCATCTAAATCTACTAATTTGTAAGTTAATGGTGTACTTTTACAAACTCTACTAATTTTGAAAATTTCTTTTGTCCAATTTGGAAGATATCCTTTATCAAAAGTTCTCTTTGTTTTATTTATTCTAACAAAATCTCCAACTTTCAACATCTTATCTTTTTTCGTTTTTAACTTTCCATAAAGATTTCTGGAAACTTCAATTTCATTTTTTCGAGTTACTAAAACTGGTGCCATCTTAATACTTCTATGAAAACTTTTGTTGTAAGAATTCACAAAATCGTGCAAAACATCAACGTATTTCAAAGTTTGATTATGTGTAAAATATTTCCACATCTTTGTTTTCAATGTCCGTTGAAAACGTTCAACTATACTTGCCTTTGTCTCTGGATTCTCTGTTGTGAAAAAATGAATTTTCTTAGATTTCAAAAATTGTAAAAATAATTTATTTTTGAATTCGGAACCTTTGTCAGATTGAAATGAAGCTGGTTTTCGTTTTGATGATTTGAGAATTTTCTGAAATGTTTTAACTAAAGTTTTACCAGTTTTGTCTTTAATTTTTTCAACCCATGCAAATTTTGAGAACACATCAATAACACAAAGTAAATATCTGTATTTGTCATTGTGCTTTTGCAAAGTTTGCAAATCTGCCAGATCAGCTTGCCACTGAATATCAATTCCTGCAACAATAGTTTTACGTCTGCGAAATTTCCGAACAATTGGTTTGTGCAAAGTATATGTTTTTTGCCATTGTAACCATTTTTTAACATCTGAAAGTTTAATTTTGTTATTTGTTTCTTTTGCATTTTTAAAAAGTTGATTTGCTCCACTGAAACCACCAACTTCTTTTGGATTGTAGTAAATTTCAGTTAGAAGTTTGTCAAATTTTATGTAAGTGGGGACCATTCTTTCAAAATAGATTTTCTGGTTTTAGGAAAACTTTGAGGTGTGAAAATATCAACTGAACGTTTTCTTGACTTGCCACTGCTAGGAGTTGCATGAGGTGTATGAAACTCATCACCAGTGTGACCTTTTAAATGTCTTTGTATCCACAACCATCGATTCCTGTTACCTACATAATCTTGTGGTACATTAAGTTCCCCCAATCCACGTAGGAATGTTTCATAACCAACTGGGTCAAAACCTTTTCGGTGACGAACAACATCGTTTATCAAATCAATTATATTTGATCCAGTAACTGTTTCTGTTCCATAAATTAATTGTCCACGATCATCCCATCTAAGTTTAGGATTAGTTGACAACAATGTTAAAATTTGTTGTGCTTTACCACGAAGTTTAGATGGAACACTTTCCAATATATGTTCACTCATGTTCCCAAAGTTTTCAGATAACTTTTGTTCAGGTAAACTGAATTTTGAATTTAAAGATTTTTGTGAAGTTTTCAATTTGTACAAATTTTCTCCAAATAACTGTGCCTTTTCTGATTCAGAAATATTTTTATCATAAACTGATTTCAATTCTTTGTAAGAATCTGAAACATTTGAAATTGCAGGATCAGGAGGTAATTGAGGTTTATTCATTTCTGACATTTTCCATTGTTTGAAATCTTCCAACATTCTGAATGGTACAATAACCATTTTCTTCATATTTATTTGAGATTTATTTTTTACAAAATATTTTTAACAACTGCACCTAATGTTTTGCCAATCAATGGAGCAAGAAATAATAATGGTAAAAAGCCACCTTTTTGATTCAAAATTTTCTTCTTTTGTTGCAAAGGTTTGTTCTTGTCTGCAAGATATCTGATATGTTTACGCTTCGAATGTAACTTGCGGTTCTGAGCTTCATTCAGTTTTACATTACCTTTTAAAAGATTTTGACAACATTCTGAAATGCAATCCATCACTTGTTTCGGAGCATAGTTGATCATTTTCTTTTTATATGCAGATGGAACTTTACTCATTGCAACAATCAACTCCCCATATTTTTTTATCAGCGGTACTTTCCGGCTCTTAGTTTTTGAAGGCATCTTCACAGTCTAAGTAGTTGTCTCAAAATGAGCAGAAAAATTATATGTTTCATCTTTTATCTTTTCTGATTGAACCATTCTAAAGCTTCGAATGCCGATTTCGATGGATCAGACAACGGCATAAATTTAGAAAATTCAAGATCAATAACTGGTTTTTTTTGTAACGGTTGATGTTGAGGGTTCTGCTGAGAAGGTATAGGTGTAAATTTAGAATGTTGATTTTGTTGAGTTTGCATCGGTGTAAACTTTGAATGATTTAGAGAAAGCTTTGTTTTACGTTTAGATTCTTTTTGATTACCCCTTTGTTGTGTTTGCATCAGTGTAATCTTTGAACGTTTTGGAGAAACCTTTGATTTACTTTTAGATTGTCTACCAGTTTGTTCAAATGAATTTTTCAAAAGACTTCTAATTAAAACTCCCCCAAGGAACCCACTACCACCTCGTTGTAAAATTAATTTGCGTTTTGTTTCCATATCAGTTGATGGATCAGAGATTTTTTTAAGAACATTTTTATTTCTCTGAAAAAACTTTTTTGTCTGTGATGGTAATTTCCAATCATGTTCAAGAAATAATTCAGCTGCAAAAGTGAAGAAATTTATAATTTGTGACAGTTCATCATGACTAAACATCTCGGTGGACGACATGGTTCTAAAATGAAAAAAGTAACAACAACTGAATTTATACTTTTGAATAAATGACAGGACCTCGGTCATTAGCTGTCAACCATTTATGGAAAATATCAGTTCTAATTCGCAAATAATTTTCTGTTCTAGGATGAAAATCTACTAAAATATATCCATGATTTATTGAAGTTGCATCTTCGTATGCTTGTTTCAAATGATTGGTTTGCATTTGATGAGCCAAAACTTTTATTTGATTTTTATCTCGAACGCTTTGAAATAAAACCATGTAGTGTGCATTCAAACTTATAGTTCTGCTACTTTTTGATTTTTGGAACATGTTTTGAGTAATGTAAATTATTGAAGCATTTCGATGGTGTCCTTTTCTAGTAAACCAAAGCATTATTTTGTCTTCATCTTGTTCCCCCATCATGTCATCGAAAACAACAAGATGAGGAAATGATTTATCTGATACAATTTCCTCATCATCGTCTGGAATACCATCGATAAACTCAACGTTATCAATTTCTTTTATACGATTGTATGTGTCTTGCCATTCTTTGTAACACCAAACTATTTTCTTTGGTGGTGTTTGGAATAAATCGTGTTTAAATTCAATAACTTTTTTAACAAATTCTGTTTTACCTGATCCACTAGGTCCACTGATAAAGAAATTACACGGATGTTGGAAAAGTAAAGATTCTTCCATGTTGTCACTTTGATGTCTAATCAGAGAGTGAACTTAACGACGTGTGAATTTAGTTTTTAAACCGAAATCTCCAAAGCTGTAAATATTTCCATACATTTCAATAATCCAATCATCATAGGCTTCTATTCTTCTGTGCTTTGTTCTGTAAATAAAAAAATCATCCCCCAAAATGTTTTTAATTTTTGCATATGTTGACATTTTTTTTGTTAACAAATACCCATAGATCCTAGGAACTGATTCAAAAGTTCCCCCATCAAGAGGTAAATGATCATCATACTTTGTATAATGAATATAGTCATGTTCATCAAAAGTTCCTAAATCTATATCTAAATGGTGTTGATCAGCACCAAATGTCCAAAAATCAGATATTTTTTCAATGAGAAAAAATGTTTTGAATTTAATAAATGATTCAATATATTTTTGAGAGAAATGAGAAGATATACTTGACAAATGAGAAGATATACTTGACTCAAGATAGGCCAATCTCTGTAAACATTCGCCGACATCACAGCATCGTAGTATTGCTTTCTTTTCTCTTTCAAACCAGACTTCTTGTAATTCCTTCTTTATCTCTGGAATAAGCGTTGACTGTGCCACCAAATATCCATAAATCTTCTCAGCAATTTCTGGAGGTACTACTCCTGCCAACATCTTGACATGAAATGACTCAACATCTCCATCCGTATGGGTATGTATAAATACCATTGACGAGTTTTCGTTTTGTGTACACCGATCTGAAAGTTTTGGTTTGACACTCACTAATCAATTGATGGTTCTTTTGTCTTTTAATTCTGGAAGGATACTCAACAACAGTTTCGAAATTTTCACGATCATTAACACATTGTACCATTGTTTCAAAATTAACTTTTTGACTTGTGCTGTAATCAAGAGTGATACCTTTTACCTTACATTTGGTGTATCTTCTCCCATCTTTGATGTATTCATATCCGTAGTTCTTTGGCCCAAGTCCAACAAATTTGACAATCTTTGCATCTGGATGTTCGTCGCTCCATTTCCCCAATCTTCCTTCGATAGTTTTGATGTTCTTCTTTGATGGATCACTGACATACATACAGCTGTCTGTATCAAAATACAGCACTCTATCTCCAAGTTTTTCTAAAACTTTATACAATTGTAATCTTGCATACGCTGTAACAAAAGAAGCAACAACAACATTTGCTGAATGATGAGGTTCAATATTATCTAAGATGTCAACATAATTTACCAGAATGAATTTGTCACCATCAAGAAGTGTAACATTTTGAACAATTATATTGTTACTAGTAAGCAATTCAAAATAACGTGATGGTTTATCCACATACTCTGTTTTTGACATAAGATTTCTTTGTGCATTCTTACCCCATATACAATTAATCATAATTTTAGATATTTGACGTTTTCCTGGATTCTTCTCGATGTTCTCCAATTTTATACCCTCAGCTGCATAATAATCCTGTACAAACTTTTGTTTCTGTTCTTCTGTCTCAACACCAAATGGATAACCACTACATTCCTGTTTGATCTTTAGATGTTTATCGATATAGGATTTGTATATTTCATCTGTCCAATCTGTCCAATGCCAAATTTGGTACACATCAAGTATTTTGTAGCCAACATCCATTGCTTTGAATAATTCTGGCGTGGTCCACACTCCGGTTATAGCTCGATCTTCTTCTGAATGGTTACATGCCTCGTTCTCATTGATGGCACAAGTGTTACACAGAGTAAAAACCATTTTCTTGTTACAATGAATCGGTAGAACTGGAATATACAATTTCGATGGTGGTAAAATTGTACATTTAACAAGCCCCGCATAGTCTCTAATGTGTTCTTGATCGATCTGCTCTTGGCTCAAAATTTCTGGATGTCCAACAGGGTAGAATTTATATTTGTTGCAAAATGGATACAACGAACACACATCGATGAACTTGATTTCTTTTGTGGAATCTTGATCAATTTCCTCGTACAATTTGATGGCATTTGTACGTCCACCAAACAATGCTTCTCTTGGCAAAATGGGGTCTCGATGTTTGTAGAAAGATTCCATTTGTTGTTTGAATTTCACATCCGATTTCATTCTTTCGTCGATCTGATGCTCCCAAATTGATTCAACTCTGTAACCAAGACTTTCCAGTTCATCTTTCTTCTGTTGGGTTCTTGTATATAATTCTTCCATGGTGAGCATCGTATAGGGATTCTTGTATTGTCTGTTGTTGTAACATTTTGGACATCCATGAAACAGACATCCATTCATCTCAAAAACTGTTCTTGTGGCTTCCTCATATCCATCGACGTAGTGTCCACCAATCTTGATTTCTCCTCCATTCAAAGCATGCTTGATTGTTATCATACGTGACAATGATATATGTTGAAGCCAACGTATCGCTTTCATGGAATAGTTTTTAGCACATGGGTATCCACCATCTGGAATGATTCCAATTGTTTTCTCTGGCATTGAATTCTTCCTCCATGCCAAATTGCAAACTTGCGCCAATGTTATTGACTCAATGAACGGGTCAATCTGTTCTGTTTCCAATATGTATTTCCTGAATTTTCCACATCCACGGCGAAGAATATCCACGTCTGATTTGCAGTACTTCTCCATCTCTTCTTGGAAGTTGAATATCACGTAATTTTCTATTTTCTCATTGTACCATTCAAAGAATTTCTCTCGATTTTCCACGCTCATCATGTCTGGTTTGTAGTAATCAGAAGCCAAGTAATGTCCAATGTAATTTTGAAACTTTGGTGAATTCGCCCAATGTGGAAAGTGTCCTTTCGCCATCTCATTCAGCTGAAAAGTTTGTGGAAACTTTGAAAGCGGCATCATCAGAAAACTCAGAGAATCAATAACTTTCACGCTGTTGCATTTTAAACTGAGAATCTTGTTTCCATTCATGATCAGTTCTGGTTTATGAATTCCACTTTGTATGAGTGTTTGAAGTAGAAACTGTGCATCGTATCCCTGAGCATTATGTGCTATTGCAACACATCCTTTGTGATCTTGGTGGAATAACCAGTTTGTGAAGTCTGTTAAAACGTTGTCACCCTTGAATACAAATTCTCTGGAATCCGGTCCGCATGTTTCACATTTTTCTTCGATTGGTTTGCACATGCAATCTCCACAAGCGGTATGTGCAACACAGAAGTTTGGAATATGAACCCCTGTGTCTTGTCTGCATTCAAAGTCAAAGAATACATATGGAATCTTTGCAGGTTTCTTTTCCGGTGATTCATATTTTGGAATGTAGCACCTGTGATCTGCTTCAACGATTTCTTTGCAATGTTTGCATTTCTTCAACCCCGCACATATATGTCTGCTTGATTTATTGATGAGAATTTCTTCATCACAATTGTTGCATAGTTGAACCAAATCACATATTTTTCTTTTCTGTTTTCCTTCCGTCTTCAAATGGTTGTCGAAACATGATTTACTTCTGAATGATCGTTGACACGTTCTACACTTCACCCAATTTGTGAAATTACACTGTGTCAATGACCAGCATGCACAAACAAATCTGCATCGATGATCGCCACGCATATGGAATCCAATGTCGCAGAATTCGCAGTAGTAGCTGGTGCCTAGAAATCCTTTGATTGATGTTATGGTGTCGAAGTGATTGTTGTTGTAGTAGATGTGTACACATTTGCTATCCGAACACATTTCTGCAGGTTCAAATAGAAATCCAGCGCCAGCAAATTCATTGTGAATTTTCACAACATATTCTGGATACAATATTTCTTGAATCTTGTGGAACTCATTGATACTGCAAACTGTATCGTGTGGAATGCCAGCACGGTTGAGTAGATTTTTTGCTGCATCTGTTTGTGCTGTGTATATTGATTGTCTTATTCTTTTCCATATCTTTGACCAGCACGCAGATCCATCACTATCTGCCTTACACATTCCGACGACAATAGATCTTGCCATACACATAACATCATCAGCATTTTCAATCCGGACAATACTTCTTTTTACTTTTGTCAACTTGTTCTTGTCTGCAAATGGTCCATAATGTAGTGAGTGTCGTGTACCACCTTCCGGAATATCTGTAACGAAGATTTCGAAATTGAGTGCACCGTCATGAATTGTAAAGGCTGCATTTGATTGAACCACATTTTGAATATTATCCATGAGTGTCCCACCATTCAATTCACTGGCTTTTGTGAATGGAATGAAAATGCTCATATCAAGTCCTGGATGATTTATCGTAACTCTGATTCTTGTCTTCTCATTTGCTGAACATTTCTGTTTCAATTCTTCTGTCAACTTCTCAAATATCTCTGGAATGTTTTCGATTGGATCTGTAAATTTCTCGAATTTCACACCAAATTGTCGTGATGCTGATTTAAATTTTCTGGAAAATTTCTCCGAGTTCAGCTCCATTTTGAAATATTTTGTTGGATTGAACACAACACGCTCTCTAGCCAGACTTCTCTTTCTCTTCCCACCAATTTCTCTATTCTGTCTTCGACCGCGTCCAATCTGCCCATCACTAGAACTTTCTGCCCTATCAGTTTCCATATAGCTCTCTTCACTTTCTGCCTCATCAGTTTCCATATAGCTCTCTTCACTTTCTACCTTATCAGTTTCCATATCGCTCTCTTCAATAACTGCAGGCCTTGGTCTTTTTCTAACAATATCTTCTTCGCTGGAGGCGTCGTCTGAAACAGGTCTTTTAATTCTCTTAAACATTTTTGTCTTGAGTTTTGTCAGCAAAAAATATTGCGACTGGCTTCTTCGGAGTTGAAGTGTAAAGTGTAGAATTACATCTGCTTTTATAGCTTTTTATAGCATTCGCGATGAAAGCTATAAAAGCAGATGTAATTCTACACTTTACACTTCAACTCCGAAGAAGCCAGTCGCAATATTTTTTGCTGACAAAACTCAAGACAAAAATGTTTAAGAGAATTAAAAGACCTGTTTCAGACGACGCCTCCAGCGAAGAAGATATTGTTAGAAAAAGACCAAGGCCTGCAGTTATTGAAGAGAGCTATATTGAGCTACATAAAGAAGATTCAAAAAAATCTACACAGCCACAGACTAGAAAAATTCAAGATAATCTTGTCGAAATGAGACAGATCTCTGCCAATTTGTTTAAACTTTGTAACAAAATGCAATGGCAAGAGAAACAAGAGAAAAACAAAGCTGATAAAAATTGGAAACCGCCATATGGTTACTGTTACAAATGCGGACAAGAATCCCATTGGTCCTTCCATTGTAAAACAGATTTCGGCGACAAAAAAAATGTGAAAACTATACAAAAATGTCTACAAGCAGTAACAATACAAGAACAAAATGCAGATATCAAAACTGAAGAGATGTCTACAACATCAGATGTTTTCAAACAACCCCGACCTGTTGATCCTACGAATGATTCACAGAACAAATCTGAAGATAAAAATCCAGATTTTGAAAATTCCAAGAAAACTTCCAAGAAAAAGAAGCTGAGACCATTCTACATTCCAAAAACAGATAAACGAATCGATACAAACATTTGAAAATTATGTTGTGTGAATAAAATTATGAATTGAACAATCGTGTTTTGTTTTTTTCAGCTATGAAAGAGTAACCTTTTGGGGAATGTGGGTGGCCCTGAAAAGGGCCGTTTTTTCTTTTACAGAATTCATAAAAATTCTGCCAAATCAGGATATATCCCGTTGGGGTTAATTGTCACAGACCAAGTAGGATTTGATCTGTGCGCCGCAGCAGCCTGAGCGAAGCTGTCAATTGCTGCATTGCACAGATCTTTCTTCGAGATCTGTGACAAGATCTCCCCGAGATCAAGATTGCTTGGTTCTTGATCACATACTTCAGCCGATGGTCGTCGCCGAGCCAGAAAATCTGTTAACATCTGTTTCTGCACCACCTTTTGTTCAGGAGAATCCTGCCATTTCCTATAGGTTCTGATTTTCGTCTCCTCTGACGAATCTCTCTTCCTCCATAGCTTCTTGAAAAATTTCTTTAGAGACGGCATGATGAATGAAGTTCACTGAAAAAGTGAAAATATTTTTATACATTTGACACGGGCGTCAATGAAATCACATGTCGCATTGACGTTAAAATTGACAAATGTTTCCTGGCGTTGTGTTTTTTCAGAGACGGATCAGCAATCATATTTTTCTTGATCATTATTGCATAGCGATCAAACAAATGTTTTTAATTTCGTTAGATCATTATCTATTATTTGGCACACATGATTGATATATTTATTACCTCGTTAGGCAAATATGGAATGTTTTTCTAGTTTTTGTTTTTGGAATTGTACATATTTTATACATAAAACTGAACACAAGATTGTTACACGGGCGTCAATGAAATCACATGTCGCATTGACGTTAAAATTGACAAATGTTTCCTGGCGTTGTGTTTTTTCAGAGACGGATCAGCATTCATATTTTTCTTGATCATTATTGCATAGCGATCAAACAAATGTTTTTAATTTCGTTAGATCATTATCTATTATTTGGTACACATGATTGATATATTTATTACCTCGTTAGGCAAATATGGAATGTTTTTCTAGTTTTTGTTTTTGGAAATGTACATATTTTATACATAAAACTGAACACAAGAAAACATACTGAACATTTTTCTTCATCATTACAATTGATAACTTTACTTGGTCATCGTTTATGAACGAAGATGAATTCATATGTTAAAATATCTTAATTAATTGCATATACTATCATGAATTTAATCTACATCATATCGAAATGGTGAAACTAACAGATAATGCACTGAAAAGAAACACAACGTCAGGGAGCATTTGTCATTTTAACGTCAAAGTATTATGTGCTTTCTCTACCGCCCGCGCAATCGTGATATATGTTCAAACACGGCCGTGAACAATTTTTATTCTGCATTCAAAGATGTCCGAAATCCCCGAACCGTTGATGTCTATACTAAGAGGAACGATAGGGCTAACACCCCAGATAATGCGGACCGGACACGCAAAAGAAGTAACCGCCAGTGCAAAACTGGTTATGCAAATATGCAAAAAACAACAGCGTTGGAACAAAAGCAAAAGTCTCAAAAGAAAATCGTGGCGTGAACTTTGATGCCATACAAAACGGCCCTTTTCAGGGCCAAAAACAAAAACGGTCCTTTTCAGGACCAACCAATTTTTTCAAAAAGAAAAACTTTTAGCATTGCTTAATAACTAATAATGTTCTTTGTACCCTATGTTTTGTTTTGAAAAAATCACGCCACGAATAATTTAAAACAAAATATACTTGCAAATATTTGTTGTTGAATAAAATATAAATTGAACAATCGTGTTTTTGATTTTTTCAGCAATGAAAGAGTAACCTTTTGGGAAATGTGTGTGGCCCTGAAAAGGGCCGTTTTAAAATTATCATCTGACTTTAACATCGTTTTGTGTTTTTCTTATATCTTGACATATCTTTCCCATGAGAACCAATAGCTTTTGCGAATTCATCACTTTTCTCTGTATCTTTAGATTCTTTACAAGGAAGACGAAATCTGACTTTTGTCTCAGTAGAAGGCTTCATGATACTTTTAGGTTCTTTTTCTTTCGCCGATAATATTTTTTCTTTTTTGATCTGTTTCTGTTCTTTCGATCTCTGAACATCATGAACCCTGATTGGTATATCTATCTCTTCTGCAACGAAACGAAGATTCACTTTTACTTCTTGATGCGTTACTTGTGTTTTCACGTCAATATCCCTGCGAAGACATCTCAGTTCATCTAAAATCGCTTTTAAAATGAGTGTATCTCCACCTATAGTCATTGTCGTATTAGCTTGGCCTGTTGACTGTGGTGCCGCATATGTATTCTGTACAACAGGATTACTGTATATCTCACTCTGAAGAAATTCTGTTAACGGATCCATCTTTGATAGCAATGCAATGTAACGTTGATCAAATTCGAAAATATTTTTATACATTTGACACGGGCGTCAATGAAATCACATGTCGCATTGACGTTAAAATTGACAAATGTTTCCTGGCGTTGTGTTTTTTCAGAGACGGATCAGCAATCATATTTTTCTTGATCATTATTGCATAGCGATCAAACAAATGTTTTTAATTTCGTTAGATCATTATCTATTATTTGGCACACATGATTGATATATTTATTACCTCGTTAGGCAAATATGGAATGTTTTTCTAGTTTTTGTTTTTGGAATTGTACATATTTTATACATAAAACTGAACACAAGATTGTTACACGGGCGTCAATGAAATCACATGTCGCATTGACGTTAAAATTGACAAATGTTTCCTGGCGTTGTGTTTTTTCAGAGACGGATCAGCATTCATATTTTTCTTGATCATTATTGCATAGCGATCAAACAAATGTTTTTAATTTCGTTAGATCATTATCTATTATTTGGTACACATGATTGATATATTTATTACCTCGTTAGGTAAATATGGAATGTTTTTCTAGTTTTTGTTTTTGGAAATGTACATATTTTATACATAAAACTGAACACAAGAAAACATACTGAACATTTTTCTTCATCATTACAATTGATAACTTTACTTGGTCATCGTTTATGAACGAAGATGAATTCATATGTTAAAATATCTTAATTAATTGCATATACTATCATGAATTTAATCTACATCATATCGAAATGGTGAAACTAACAGATAATGCACTGAAAAGAAACACAACGTCAGGGAGCATTTGTCATTTTAACGTCAAAGTATTATGTGCTTTCTCTACCGCCCGCGCAATCGTGATATATGTTCAAGACGGATCTTCAGACTTATTCTACATTCAAAGATGACTGCTGTAAACATAACAGATCTTGACGAGATAATGGCCGGTGGGGTATACTGTAAAGCAGTGTACGGTGAAGAAATATCGCTGTTTTGGAGGGCACTCAGCCTCGGGGTTTACGGGACGACCGATGGATGGATGGTTCTGAGAGATGCGGCAGTTGACCTGTACTACGCAGAGAGTGACGAACTTGGTGCGTCGGCACAAGATTTACGGCGCACACCACTTTTGGCTGAATCAAGATTGATGGTTGAATTAGCGGCGACTGTTATACAGCGACCTATCGTCATGTTTGATGCTACCAAAGGCGGCTACAAATCAACACCAAGATTCAAGTCATCAATAACTCTAGTGTGGATCCCACACGTTTGCCACGAGCATTATTGTGAATGCGAAATATGGATGAGGCGAGGAGACAAATCAATTGAAGTTTTGGCGAACAAAGAAGTTCAATGTGGCGGATTCTAAACTATAACAAAAATAAAACGGCCCTTTTCAGGGCCACCAAATATTCGAAAAGAAAAACTCTTGATTGCTAATTGATATTTTCCAAAGTGAGATTTTCCTTTTGAAAAAAAATAATTCTAAGTCCATTTTCATTTTTTCGATCAGAAATGTCACATCAATGACAGGAACATCTATCCTCAGGCTGGGAACTATGGCCCAGTACCCCCCAGACATGGGCACTATGGCCCAGTACCCCCCAGACATGGGCACTATGGCCCAGTACCCCCCCAGACATGGGCACTATGGCCCAGTACCCCCCAGACATGGGCACTATGGCCCATGGGCCATAGTGCCCATGTCTGGGGGGTACTGGGCCATAGTGCCCATGTCTGGGGGGTACTGGGCCATAGTGCCCATGTCTGGGGGGTACTGGGCCATAGTGCCCATGTCTGGGGGGTACTGGGCCATAGTGCCCACCATTACTACTCACATGCTCTTTTTTCTTATAATCTCCACAAATTCAATAAAAACAATTTCGGGAGTATAATACAGCCGGACAGTCCGTATATACATGTAAGCGGCATGTCATGTATTTATTGACCTATATTGTTCTCACCAAAGAAGTGCTGAAGGGTACACATGTTTTGAAAATGTGCTGAAGGGTATACACAGGTTTTAAAATCCCGTACTAAATGACTTTTAGTTTTCGTGTCTGTCATGGTTTCTGTTAGAGAATAATTGAACTGAAAACGAACTGCTAGTGGGCGCCCGACTTTCAGGAATACAGTTAAAGTAACTGCGTTACGGTGTGTTTACATTGGTGTATATATGCTTGTGTCTTGTGTCACGGGTGACTGTATTCACAACATTTACTGGTAGTGTACGAGAGCTCATCAGTACTCTGGTAACGGATAATTAATTAAGATTTATCGTCAGTTTAGGCAAGGCAAAAAAAATGGATCCACTTTCAGCAGACCAAAGCGATTTGATCTATGCCGTACAGGGACATCCCTATAGGGTATACGACTACGACTAGTTGTGAATCAAATTTATCAAACTCGTTTCATAAAATATTTATCCCAACACAACTCGTTGGAGATTCTCAATATCTTAGTCACGCTTTATAATACCCAGTTTAGCAGGGGAGTGTGTGTAAAAAAAAATAGCAGGACAAATTATGGCACCACACCCTTAGTAATGATTTTCCTTGATAAGTTGATATATGTACATAGTAGTTAGTTGTAAAACATGGAAACATTGTCAACTTTGAAGACTTTTCTGTCAATCTGAGTGAATGGTCTATTGTGGTACATAACTCGCCTCGTGCTTGCTTGTTGTACCATCAACCTCGTGTGTTCCAGAGATTATGTTCAAGTAAATTTAACCTTTAAATTTGTTTATGATAACATATACTGCCCAGATATGACATACCGATCACAAACATATATATATATATGTATATTATTAGTATACAGATGCTAAACTAGCTAAGTTTTAAGTATTCCAGTAATAAAAAGTACAAAATTTCTTTGAAGGTCAACATTGGTACCTAAAATCAATGTACGCTAAACTCAGGGATGTACAAATTAGCAGGAAGATATGCATGCCTGTATGGGTGGGTGTATATATCTATCTTCTTGAATTTTGTGTACACCCCACCCGCCGGGAAAGTGATATACCGACCTGAACTTTACTCTTTGGCTCCGATATCACATTATTGACGTAGATGACTTCCTGGACCTCTGTGGGTGGGCGGTCCGAGTTCTTGCCATATATGACGTAATCGAACTCGGTTGACGGTGGACGAACAACAAACGAATCGCTGGCCATCTTGTATCAGTTCTAAAGTGAAGTAAACTGATAACTTAGAATTTCCAACATTAAAGGCCCATTTAATTTTCGAGTCACCGATTATTGTTTATAGTGCCTTGATATACAGTTTTAATAACACTCTATGCCTTAAAATAGGATTAAAATACTAGAGTTCGTCATCGTTTGAAACATCTGCGTCTCAGAAGATGCCCATAGAGAAACAGAAAACAGCTGGAATCATAGAAAGATATCCCCCGTTATGGCTCACATAATGCAACAGAATTCAAACTAAAAATGATTTTTCAATGGAAGGGGAATAACTCTATATCTTAATATGTAGAGTTATTCGCCTTCCATTGAAAATAATGAAACTTAAGCACAGAACACCAAGTCGGTATCTCAACAAAAACACCATGTTCACAGTTTTATTGCACTATAAATTGATAATACAATGTTTTGGAACTTCCTCTTTCAAATGGTATATATAATATGGCATATATTTTATATATAATTATATGGGCCTTTAATAGCATGCACCCCCTTGAAGTAGACAAAAATTCCCAAGTCTGGTATATTCCATTTGTATATATATGACCCGCCATATCAAATCCAGTCGTAAGTGCCAATGCATTCTCGTATATATGCGAGTCGACCATAGGTCGCCTCGCATATATAAGAGAATGCATTGGCCTAACAATTTTTTATCATTTTTTTTAAATAAATGTTTCTTACAATTTTTAGGACATATAGCATATAGAAGAGTGTCGTCTGCTCATGTTTGTCTGGGGTTCTGTATGGGTGAAATTATAAAATTGTTAAAGAATACAAGAAAAATTTATTAAAATTGTAAAAAATTGTTAGGCCAATGCATTCTCTTATATATGCGAGGCGACCTATGGTCGACTCGCATATATAAGAGAATGCATTGGCACAGGGTAAAAAAAATCCCGACTTACGACTGGATTTGATATGGCGGGTCATATATATCCCACACTTTCTCGGTTGGAATTATTCAAATGTTACATTTGGAAAACTCGAGGTATACCTCAAGTTTTTCAACTGTTGCACATTTCCAACATGACATATCCTCGGTTGAAAAAAATATCAGCTGATTGTTACTTCACTAGCTCCACATATTTGATCGACAGTAGGAACTATTCGACTTCTGGTCTAAGATATATAACAATCTTGGCATTTGTTATGTAATCGTCTGACTCACTTTTTAATTGAAATAATTAACATAATCTTGGTATACTCCAATACGCCCTGTCACTAACTCGCGGCCATGTTGGATCCACCAGGTCCGGTTCCGTGGTTTCATAGATTCATCCAGCCCCGGTTCCGTGGTTTTAGTACTACACGTCAAAGTTTTGGAGTAGCATTTCCATATATGGAGCTTTTGAATTATTCATGACTTCCACATATGGAAAGCTAAGTAAAACGACGGAACCGCGAACCTGGTGGATCCAATATGGCCGCGAGTTAGTGACAGGGCATATTATATAAACACCAATTTATGCAGGCTAAGATATAGTACATGCATACCCAATAGATTGATCTCGAACACATGAGACATTCCACTATACCGTACAACATTACTAACCTGTAAAACTATTGACATTGCATAAGAACAGATATATATTATTCATTTTGGTGGGTAACACACATAACATTGATTCGTATCTCCTGTTGCTAATGTAGAGATAGATATGACGTACATATGAAGTGCATGTCAGTTACCTGGCCAAAGGAGGGCCCCACCCCACCCCCATGGAATACGGAATACCACTTAACACAGAGGGTGGAATATGGAATACCAGTTAACAGCCATATGGAATACATAAAAATATATGAAAACTTCATTTTTTGGGAGGTCGGCGTACGAATACCGGTATTTTTGGAATACCGAATACCTCCTAACAGAGGGGCCGGAATACAGCGTACCTCATAACAGGGCATGGAATACGGCGTACGATAAGGGGGTGGGGCCTCCCAAATGTCACTGCTCGTTCAAGGAAGGGTTCCCCCGAATCGATAAATGTACGAATCTTTCCAGGGCGAGTGCATGTGTCCGGATAAATACCATGCATATAGCTATGTCCATAGTTATTTGATCATCATGTCGAGAATATGTATTACACAGTATGTGTGGAAACACATACTTTATATCCATTAGTAAATAATATATACAAAGAAAGTACAAACAATCAAACATAGCCATTAGAGGATACGAGACAAATCATTGATTCTCAATCCGAATGTATATACTGGGGAGTTTTAGATTGTAAAAACGGTAACTTCAAACTTAAGTCGCTAGTAGCTAGCGACGACCAGCTGATTAACCTGATAACCAGACTTTTTAGAACCCCAAAGCTACAAAACTAACTAACGCAACTCTTTAACCCTTTACCCAACAGAACGGCCCTGTGCCAATGCATTCTCTTATATATGCGAGTCAACCATAGGTCGCCTCGCATATATAAGAGAATGCATTGGCTTAACACATTAAAAATTATAAAATTGTTAAAGAATGTAAGAAAAAATGGTAAAAAGTGTTAAAAAAAGTGTTAGGCCAATGCATTCTCTTATATATGCGAGGCGACCTATGGTCGACTCGCATATATAAGATAATGCATTGGCACAGGGCATAACTGTAACCATCACAATGTGGTCAATGAACAAATTCCAATGATATCCATATTTGTATGGTGTTATTGAGACAGACCGAAGATATTTTAGGCTGTTGAAGCTTTATTTGGGCGTCTTTGGCCGCTTTGTTGGGTAAAGGGTTAATGTCCATATTCAGTCATCCAATTAAGTGAACTGACACATCGTTCCTGGATCTGGTAACACACAAAACAATTTAAACAATTTATAATTTTGTGTTATAATTGTATGGGAAGAGGTGCGACCTAAGTTGTTATAATTACTTGTGCCCCAATCCCAATTGTACATAAATGATACAATACAATATGTTTAAACTAAACCAGACTTTCCAGTTGTGTAGAAACTGGTTTAGATCATTCAGGGCTTTTAACTTAAAGATACGGGCGGCATTCGCTGTTAGCTGTTAAGATCGCCATACACAGAAAGCATACTATATAATAGACAGATATTGTTCTTATACCAGTCATAAATATCGCGTACATTGCATGTTATTGTCTCGTGTGTACCCTTTGTTATGTAAACGAACATCAAAAGGTTACAGAATCGTAAACACTTGGAACTATACCGGATCGTCCAATGGAAATGTTTCGTTGTGCTGTAGTATTTTCTCCTAACCTATATATGGTAATACATGCCAAATAAGAAATTGATTATGAGTAGTATTGTGAGTTGTAAGTTGTAGACGCACCAAATTAGGGGTTTTACAGCCGACGTATAATGCGCGCGAATCTAAACAAGGAAATGACGCAATATCGTGACTCTGCTTATAAACAATCCACTGCGATTTTTGCGAGAAACTAAACAGCACTCGGCCTGAATTTTCTCGGACAAAAAGTATGTTTTGTGAATAATATCGTATTCATATCATCATTACGATAAACTATATAAGCAAATTCTTGAGGAAATTAACATAATTTGATAAACGTTATTTCTAAAATAACCTACAACGAAGACCGCTCGTCCCTTCAACTTCAAAAACTTATAAAATAGACGCCGAACAAGAAAATCACCGGCACCTGGGTACAACTTTACTATACAGGAGATAATATACCGTGTATTTCAAACTAAATATCTATTGATATAAACCAGGGGTGGCACCAGAAAATCCCCGACAGGGGAGCTGTGTTCCCCGACAGGGGGGGCTACACTAACTTACACCATATTGCCTGTTGGTATGTGAAATGAGCGCACATAGTGTGTGTGGCGAACCAATGAACAAAACCATATTGAAGTAATTATAGTAAATTAATTCATTGCTTCTTATATATCTGAACGTAAGTTACGTAACACATGACACATGATGGTTCCGGGCCGGGCCAAAATGCGAGGGAGTCGTCATAAAGTTTAGCAATGCATCAGTCATAATTAGTAGATGAGATAACTCGAAGATTAAAACCCATGAATTGTTGTGAAAATTCCTATATTCTAGGGAGGCCACTTGTCTTCTGTGTCAGTTCTAAATTTTAATTTCTAATCTCATTAGTTGCAAGTGCCAGCATGGTGTTTCACTCAAATTCACTGTCGGGGATATAGCTAACATGTGGTCATACTGTAGGTACTCAATGGTTCTATAGACCAATGTGGCCATTGTGACGAATGCCAGACTAGCCAGCAATGATAAAGCACACGTACATGTTTCAATAGATTTTCATTACCACTAAAACGCTGATGGTGTAACAATACAGGGGAATACCCCCGGATTTAATGGGAACATGTGCCATGAATATTTTGTGTGGGATATATTCCGCTGTATGTTCTCTCTCTGACACTTTCCCACACTGACAGTCTGTACATGATTACTTCATCTTATACACACAACCGACTTACATATAGAAAATCCCCGACAAGTCCTCCTCGACGAGGGGGCTAGAGCTCCCCGACAAGGGGGTTGTAGCCCCCCCCCCCCCCGTGCCCCCCCCCCCCACTGGCGCAACCCCTGATATAAACATCACCTTTTGTACAAAACTTCTTCACGTATTGATAGATATACTGTTAATCTGCCCAAATTAATCTCATTTTTGAATCCACGTCGCCAATGAAAGTTTTTAAACCAACATTGTGCCCTTTTCAGTAAGTCGTGCACCCTTTCCGTTGCATGTTTGATTTCCGAAGTTGGATCCTGTTATTTTTGTGCATATATACATGTACGTGTGCACTCGTAAATTTGGAACAGTGCGGTCTGATTATAGTTGTTGTTGCCAATAAGGTATAAATCCTCCAACGGTGTTAATTCCTAATGACTTATATATTAACGCCATAATTGAATATTCTCGAATGAGCATATGCAGATTTTAAGTCTTATTATGTGACGTGTATATATAATACAACTATTCTTTTGTTATAAGTCGACCCGATCGTGCCTTTGATCTCTAGTATAATGGTTCGTTGTTTCTTGTATACCTCTCCCTACAACAAACCGCTATATTATATCCCATTGACTGGTTGGATTCAAAGCCTCATAATAAAAGTTGTATTACATGTAATGCGCTTGAAGTCGGTGGAGAATACCGTGCTTGATTTGTTGTTTTCCCCACGCTGACTTTTTGTTGACTAAAATTTTACTCAGCAATTACGCAACGGCGGTGTAATTATATACCTTAGTCAGCCTTAGTCGTATTTAAATTCGCGCAGTACTCTTTTTCGCGCACCCGTCGTTGCGCGAATTTAAAACTGAGCGAAAAATAATACGACTCTGAATTAAAAGTATACCACATGGAAAACAAGAGAGTTATATATATTGGTGAGTCACATACGCTACGAAACGTTTGACACTGAATAGACAATTACGCCTAAACATGAATGCCTATATATTTACATTCGGTCAACCGATATCAAACATTTATGGTCTTCGATGTGTAAATCGGCTGTGATTATATATGTGTAGTATACGCACGTGTCTTCAGAAACGACTAAGAATTGAAATGTCATAAGATCCAAGACTTTTACGAAAATAATTTTGTCAGTTTTCAATTCGCGGAGCTTGTTGCGCGAATTTAATGTGCGCGAATTCAAAGCTGAGCGAAAAATAGTACTGCGCGAATTTAAATACGAGTAAGGTAGCTCCATGAAAATAATGACTAAAGTGTTGAGTAAACTAGTTCTACTCAACGAATTGAGCTAATGTTCTACTCAACATTGAAAGTGAAGTCGCTCTATTAAAGGCCCACTTAATTTTCGAACCCCCAGATCATTTTATATAAAATATATGCCATAATATACCATTTGAAAGAGGAATCTCCAAAACATTGTATTGTCAACTTATTCGGAGTAGTAAACTGAGGACATGTTGTTTTTGTTGAGATATATACCGACGTTTGTTTGTTTATTACGCCACATGTGGTGTAAGTTGTTTCGGATATTTTGATATTCTGCGGTCGACTGGGCGAATGCATTGTGGGAAATTATGTTTTTGTACTTTACTCAATCGTACCGATAGAATCACGTAGATGCTGAAATTGTAAAGTTAACGCCACCGGTGTATAATATGTTTTAGAAAATATGACTCAATCGTATCGATAGAGTCAAAACAGGCTGAAATTGTAAACTTAAAGTCACCGGTGTAATAATATGTTGTTGCAAATATAAATAATATGATAGCCTGAAAATAATGTATAACCCATTGGGAGCCCCTGGTGTAGTGAAGTGAATTATGGGTAATTTTAATTGGAGTAACCGCTATCATTTATTTTCTGGTCATCAAGTCAAAATTGTATCGTATACACAATGTGTTTGTACCGATGGATGTATCGTGACTCGACTCGTTTTCGTGGTCATATATGCCCTATATAACCTATGATCACGAAAACGAGCAGAGTCACGATATCTGATAGAATTCCAGGAATCGTACATTCACTTTCAATAGTATAGATTCTCTGAATCTGCCGCGGAATTGTAGACTACTTTCACGTTCAATAGGATTTTCCAAATTTCCACTTTCACTTTTCACTTTTACCACGCAAAGCGACCTTAGTTGACACAGATATATGGCACACTGGCTGAGTCCATGACAAATAGTTTATGTAGCATTGCTTCTTTCATTTAATTAAAGCTCACCTCGTTAAAACGCATGTCAATCGTATTTGTTTACAAATTGCATTGGGTGCGACGATTTGCAGTAGGGCCCTATTTGCGGAGATCACTTTGCGGAAGTCCCCGAATTCGCGGAGGTCCCCTAAAATGGGCGATATATGTAGATTTTAATGAGGGAACGGGTGCGTATATGTCAATTGATACGTATTTTAAACAAATAACGACACGATCATCATAATAGAGGTCTGTTCTATCAATTATAGATGCGCCGAGTTCACTTGGTGCAAATCAAACGGCGATAAATATTCTCGTGTGCGAGAAGGACTCCTTAAAGTTGTAAATAAGATGAATATTTATTAGATGTTATTTAACAAGTTAATCAAATAATATTATTCATTAGTTAGCGCCTATATTAGCGCTAACTAATGAATAATATTTTATATTATAATTATATTATAATTTATATTTATGGCTAATAATATGATCTTGGTGGCGTTACCATTTCTGACTATGGTTTTCTTGTTTGTTCTGTGCACAAGTTTCATTATTTTCATTGGAAGGGGAATAATTCTCTATCTTAAGAAATACATTAAAATACATTTTTAGTTTGAATTCTGTTGAATTCTGGGAGCCAAAACGGGGGAATTTAAATCTTTCTCTATGGGCATATATTCTGAGACACAGACGTCTCTTACTCTCTCTCTCTCTCTCTCTCTCTCTCTCTCTCTCTCTCTCTCTCTCTCTCTCTCGCTCTCTCTCTCTCTCTCTCGCTCTCTCTCGTTTCTCTCTCTTTCCCTCTCTCTATCTCCCTCCCCCTCCCTCTCTCAAAATAATCGCTCTTCCTCTCTCTTCACCCTCCCTCCGAGGAATATATTTCATAAATTACATCAACTATTCCCTTTTCCCAACTTCTCCTTTTTCTCTGTCTCGTTATCTCCTTCTTACAACCCTGACCAGGTTGCGATTCCTCGGCTACCGACTTCCCATATATAGAGCATTGCACCATTCATGCAGTTTAACGATGCATAAATACATGCTTAAATACTGTATGCAGGTATTGTCGACCTAATGGCTATTTGATCTAGCCATGTTGTGCTTAAAGTATGTTTGTCTCGTGTCGATTATTGTCGGCAGTAGGATAACGCGTTTTATCGACCACCGCTGCTAGAGAACTAAAGAATGGTCTAAAGGAAGTTTGTTCAAAGAAAATCTATGTATAAAGAGTTGTATTTCAAGCAACACAAAGAAGAGCCGCATATAGCAGGAATGTGTAAACAGACGTCGTAGACATAGGCTCAATTCCCGAACGGGAACTCGCTGTTTGTAACTAATCATGATAATGGGGACCTGTCATTTGTGTTTGACAGCTTGTTGTCATTTGACCTTCTTATAGTATTTACGGGAATCACTTGCGATTTTCGACATAAATTATGAATGGTTTAGGGTATACCAGCAAATACTCACACACCGTCTCGATTCACATAGTTAGGGCCCGTAAGAATCAGTACAAATCGCCAAATGGTTAACACGAACGTTTCCGATGTTAATCAACCAATAACTGCAGCCTCCACTTCATAAAAAGCGATGAACCACCTACGTCACTTCAAGCCGACCATGTGCACGCGGTGGCTGTGTGTTGTTATTGGGAAACTGTGTTCGAATTTTGACAATAAAATATGTTACTTACAATTGTTTTGGTTGTTTTGAAAACTTGTTGATGTTATTAATGTTTTATTATATTGTACTGGTATATGATTATAAGAAATGACTAGAAGATCGATTTGAGTCATTGTTTTGACCGGCAGAATAATTAAACAAAGCTCATGTGAATCCTTTTTGGGATTCACATACTTTGTTTAATTATTTTGCCTGTCAAAATCAAATGACCCCAATCGATCTTCAAGTAATTTCTTAAATAAACACAGTGGCGTGTATATAACGTATGCTCTATAATATTTGCTTTAAATGTGTTTCCATAATATTATTATAGCTTTTTTTGTGTTTGATAAGATTGCACCAGCTTGTCTTCTTCAGATTTTTCATATTAATTGAACCCATAATTATATATTACTGCAAACTCAGGTTTCAATCATATAGTTGAAACTAGAGATGACGACTCAAGTCGAAGTGTGCAGGCGTCAAACTAATGCAGACAGGTTCAAGTTACTGTTCAAGTAACATCAAGAAGACCCGCATATAGCAGGTATGTGTAAACAGGACTCGAATGCATATAGGCTCAATTCCCAAACGGGAACTCACTGTGTGTACTTAATCATGATAATGGGGATATGTCATTTATTTTTGACATCTTGATGTCATTTGACCTTCTGATGGTACAGGGAATCTCTTGCGATTTTAGATCTTGATGTCTTTATCTATAAGCAACTAAACCAAACTCAATGGATTGATATGTTTTGTGTCGTGAGACCTGTATAACAATGAATTAAATTAGCTCCATATACAAATGCAATCTACGAAACATTATATTGGGAACGCTGCAACCTATATACGGCGTTGAAAATTGATAATGACTCATATGGCGTTGAAACACTTGTCTTCCTGGATCAACCCAGGGACTATTTCGGCCTAGCCATCTTCCTAACTGGACATGGAAATCTATGTGGACTATTTCGTGAATAGTTGTATAATGTATATGTGCTCTGATAAACTATATCAATCATGATAATGGGGATCTATCATTTAAATTTGGCAACTTATCATCTGATTTTCGGATAGTAAAGGGATTAGCCACTGACGAAATTCGACCTTGATGGCTTAGGATATAAACAACTAAACTCAATGGCATGACAAGTATGGGCAGCCAAATGAACATATACTCAAATATTTGGAGATATCTCTAAATATTTGGAGATATCTCTAAATGATTTGGAGATATCTCTTAATATTTGGAGATATTTCTAATTATTTGGAGATATCTCTAAATATTTGGAGATATCTCTAAATATTTGGAGATATCTCCAAATCATTTGAAGATATCTCTAAATCGGCACATATCCATAATTCGATTTAAATTGCACTTATCTCTAAATGAATTAGAGATATCTCCAAATGAATTGAAGATATCTCTAAATCATTTGAAGATATCTCTAATTCATTAAGGATAAGTTCTTTTTTGCCATATCCGTAATAAAATACTTCTCCATTATTCGATATGGAGATATGTTCAAATATTTGAGTATATGTTAATTTGGCTGCCCATGGACAAGTTGTGCATGTTGAAAACGTCCTGACTAAAATGTGTACTTGCTGTAATCATATGTGCATCTAGCAGAGGTACATCTATATGTCATTTTCATGAAATTAAACAAACAAACCTTGATGACAATGAACTAATTCACACTTTCCATATCCAAATGAAATCTACGCAACATATCTTGGTAACGCAATGTAGATGTGTACGGCGTTGAGACGTTTCTGTTCCTGGATCAACTCGGGGACAATGTTATGCACGTGTTTGCACTAGATAGGGCAAAAGTTTTCTTGTCACAGCCGATGTTGACATAACCGTAGGCACAACCACTTTCCCCGTTCGTCAGTTTTACTCTTATATAAGTAGCGACAACACTAACACTCGATGGTCCCATAGACATGTTCCCAAACTGGACCTAAATTGTGAATATTTATGTATATGAAGCCAGTGATATAGAAATTGGTAGCGTATTCAGTATATTCTCTCCGCCCATGGAGGCTACTCAACTATACATGATGATGGCGATTTTTGTTACATATTTTATTGAACATCCCAAATATATAGAGAATGTGTTTCTTTGAATACCGAAATATCTCATGAGTGTCTGAAAATAAATATTTAATATCTACATGTAGCTGAAGCCACTGCATATTTTGCAGCCTTCCGTTGTACCTACCCATAGTGAGACATGAGTGAACAGAACTAGATTTGGGCAATCAAGACGAACTTCAAAGAAACACGAGACAACAGTGACAGCATAGATGTATATGGATAAACAGAAAACAAAAACTACAAACATCAGAAACTCAGGCATACAGAGATTTAATCTGAAACACTGTTGGGGGCGCGACTAGTCGATTGAATGAGTCTGGTCAACTAAACCAACAAAGTTTGGAGTTTGGGATGGTACCCGGGAAGATTTGAAAGGGCTGCCACCCCTCTCCTACAACCCACTTTTGTATGATGTAATTCCGCTGAAGAGCCAAAGTAGGGTTAGTGAGTTTGTATGTAGATTACTATCTGCCAATACACAGTAGGCAAACACCATGTATCGGGTGCATGCCACCACAACAAGAAGCAAAGCCCCCCCCCCACCAATCAGAACATGGACCGGCGATGATCTTACCTTGTTTTCTTTTATAAGTTGTGTATGTGGGTTATATATATTATTTTGAGAGATGAATTATTGTAATCTAGTTTCCTGTTTTGTGCTTGCGTGGACTCCAGTTGCCTTAGTCTGTTGTATTCCGGGATTGTACTACGGCCTCAACGCTGCATGGGAAGAGGGTGCAATGCCAGCCAGTTGACTTAAGGTCGGTCGGGGCTCCTCAACTCTTGATGGTGCAATGCCCGCCTTTCACTCCGGTCAACTGAACCACCCGCATTACCCCTTTTTTATACTAAATAGTCATTGACGAGTAGTTCCCTTTAATCCAACAAACACTGGCCATGTGTTGAACTTACATCAGGACATTCCTTCCAATAGATATGAATCCTTTCGTCTCACTGTCGTCTGCTAATTTATCCTGAACAACACTCCAAATTTAATAATAGACCATTCCAATGGATACTTTTTAAACTTAATGGGAGAATCCATTTAGTATGGAAAGGGTTAAAGCGATGCAGGACCTAAGTGGGGTTTATTGAACCATGAATTAAACTGAACCAGCAGATCGATGTCTCGTGTTATACGGTCACCATATAGTATACCACTAGGACTCATACACCACACCTCAGGTGATGAGACCCCACGACAAACAGGGTGTTCCATTAGGGGATGATTCTTACCCATGCAGTGGGGCGGTAAGACTATTCTACCCCGGGCCAGCACAGCCGCTGAAACTAGAAAATTTTGACCCCGTTTTTCTTCGACAGGATTCAAGTGCAACGCCAAGCTTGGCATAAGTCCCCGACTCATAGTTCAGATCAAGATTGGGCAAAAGTGGGAAAAGTGTGCTGTTTTCTAACGTAGAGAAAGTCCCTAACTCCGAATTGTCAGTACATAATTTTGATGTTAAAACATAAACGCACTATGTCTCATATTAATATATTTCTGGCTTTTATTCTGATTGCATCAGGGGGGTAGGAATAAACTCCAGGATACAAGGTTGAATTTTTTTTTCTTCTTTGGGATCAACCACCATGGGAACGTGGGAAGTGTTTTCCTGTCCTATCTCGGATAACCACCCCTCCAACACAAGATTTTTTCAATGGCAATTAGGGATCCACTCCAACATTAATTTTGATGAAAAGCGGTGAAGATAGCAGGATAAGGCAGACAAAGGGTGTGAAATATTTTAAATAACCATCTAGATGAAATTTCAATCACGTAACCTCAATGAAAAATAACAGAAATCTCAGAAAATCACAAAACATTCATTAACTAAACTTGTCAAATAAGGTTCAGCATCCATTCCCATAGGCTATACCCATGTGTGTATATGTGCAGCAAAGTGTTGAGAGCTTAGCTAATAGTCGCACATCTCTGCTTTAATTGTATAATATTATATAATATTGGCAACTCAGGGATAATTGAAGGTAAAAAACAACAATGAAATTGGCTTTTTATTCAGTGGACTGTTTTCCTCGTAAAATTCGGGACCCATCCCATGACATCGTATTAAAATAGAACAAATATTAGGTAAATATTGAAACCCATAGCAGCCCCTTTCTCTTGATTACTGCTCTATTTTTGTCAAGTTTAGAAGCCTGCACATTTCAAATAAGTTTAGTAGTCGCAATATATCTTTAAACGTGGATTTTGAATTGTTTTTACATAGCATTGGAATAATCTGCGATTGGCGCTCAGATTCGACCCACGCACCCGGACCTTGTATCCTGGTATTTTTTTCACGCCCCCCCCCCCCCCACCCCTGCTTGCATACCCAAATTAATCGTGTGCATGCCATTGTGTAAGCCGATGGTGATAACAAAATCCAATCGACTAATATGTATGTGTTTACCACAAAGCATGGCATTAATGCATTCTAAGCGACGTCAGTGCTGGTGGACTCGGCGAAATGGTCTATTCAAATTCACAACAATATATGCTAAAATAAGATCAGACAAAAGATGGCCGTATGCTATTTGGCCAATTGTTCAATAGAGAGGATTGTCGCATACCCATTGTTTTTGTATCTCACCGTAAAGGGCGATAATTCACGGTCGTAGCTGCGGGAACCTATTCACGGATATATAAGTCGTGACGAGGGCTAATTGATTGGCGTTTTCAAACCATCCTTCCTGCGTCAGACGTGCGTCATTGTCCTTCATCATTCATATGAGTTTTGCAATATACATCCCTAGTATTGCAACGATCGATGGCTTCCATACGTGGTTTTGTTTAGAAGGAACAATGGATGTCACTTTAAATAGTAACCAATTAATCAATTATGCATAAGACAAACCTTTTCATCTCGTCGTGCGCCAAGTACGAAACGTTAACTATGTGACAGACAATGACAATGGCAACCATGTACTTACGCTTAGTTAATTAAGGGCAAGACAAGTTTTTGATAAATCCGGGCAAATATTACAAGAAATTTTCAACAAAGAATTTCTCTGGATCTATCAGATTTAAACGATAGTTAAGAAAAGAAAAATTAATAGATTTTAATACATTTGCTAGGCTGAAGATAATACTTTCTTTCTATCCCTTCGGGAACTAAGAACTGCTAAAATAATTAATAATTTCATGCACAGAACATTCCAAATGGCCAAATAGCTTATTGTATTGGCTATTTGAGAGGATCGAAGCCTCATCTGTGTCATAATCTTGAGTTAAAAAAATAATAACATGATATAACAGAATAAGCAACCACAGATATATTATCCCAATGAAAAAGCAGGGTCCACTCAACTGAACATATATTATAGGCCAGTATTAGAGATACCCTTGTCAGCTGGGGATTTAGCTATGGAAATTATTTATGGGTAGTCGTCATTCTTAATGAAAATAATCATGAAATGTCTTGAATAAAGGAAACTTAAGTATCTTTTCATGATCTTCAGATATGCTATCATGGATATGTGAACTGCGCGTTTGATGTCCTCTATATCTTACATAAATTCTTGGTTCCGGGAAACATAGCAATTTTACGTATTTTTCATGCCATATAAGTATAGTATATTGGGTTATAATTTCCAACTAGTTGACGTTTCTTACATATTATGTCACAATAATCGCTTTCACCAATTTACATAAAGAAATCCAGGCAGATTCTGAGATAATCCAAATTCAGTTTGATACATCAGGAAATTTTAGCAAAACATGCTGCTGACCCTTAACATCCAAGTCTGGGTTTAGTGTGCCTGTCATTTGTAGAATGAGGTCCCCAGAGGGTGAATTTGGTGCCGCTATCCCGCATAGCGGTCTATGGGAGACATAGATTAACTCTTCCATGACTGGAGATTCCTGAATTTTTTCGAAAACCCTGTGCCAATGTATTCTCTTATATATGTGAGTCTCGCATATATAAGAGAATAAATTGGCCTGACAATAGTTAAATTGACCTTGTAACTAAGTGCATTCTCTTATATATGCATGGGAGACTCGCATATATAACATAATTCACTGGCACATGATCTGTAATGTTGCACCAACGCGACTTCCATCATCAATCTAATGAACGGGTTTAAAAGCGACGTCGATTTGTTATTTAATTGAAGCCCTTTTCACAGACGACTCAAATGCATATTATTTAGGCGGACTAACTTACTAACACTTCGTATTTACCCGAAACAAATGTTTCGAAATCATGGGTACCCAAATCAACGTTTACAAATCACGTATGCCCAAATCAACGCACCCAGATCCGGTGTACCCAAGATCGACGTTCAGATATACTGAGTATGCACGCCAAAGATCCGAGATCTTATGTACCCAAGTCAACGTTTGTGAACATGGGTATACAAGGCAACGTTTGGAGATCCTGGGTTACAAGTCAATGTTTGGAGATCCTGGGTTACAAGTCAACGTCAACGTTTGTAAACCTGGGTATACGTTTGGAGATCCTGGGTATACCAGTCAACGGTTGTAAAACCTGAGAATACAAGTCAACGTTTGGAGATCCTGGGAATACAAGTCAACGTTTGGATATCCTGGAATACAAGTCAACAATTCAAGATCCTGGAAACCAAATGAACGTCTCCAAGAGTTTGCGATCCTGCATGGGTACACAAATAAACGTGTGCAGGTCCTGGGTACCCAAAATCGACGTTCAGAGATCCTGGGTATGCAAGTCAACAGTCCGATATCTTGGATACCCAAGTCAACGTTTGTAAAACCTGGGTATACAAGTGAACGTTTGGAGATCCTGGATATACAAGTGAACGTTTTGAGATCCTGGGTTTACAAGTCAACGTTTGTAAACCTGAGTGTACAAGTCAACGTTTGTAAACCTGGGTATACAAGTCAACGTTTGAAAATCCTGGGTATAGAAGTCAACGTTTGGATAGCCTGGATATACAAGTCAACAGCTCGATATCCTGGAAACTAAATCAACGTTTCCAGATCGTACGTACCCACACTCAAAGTTTTTTGCGACCCTGTGTACACAAATAAACGATTACAGGTCCTGGGTACCCACAATCGACGTTCAGAGATACTGGGTATGCAATTCAACAATCCGAGATATTGGATACCCAAATTAACGTTTGTAAACCTGGGTATACAATTTAACGTTTGTAAACCTGGGTATACAAGTCAACGTGTGGGGATCCTGGGCTACAAGTCAATGATCCGAGATCTTGTGTACCCACGTCAACGTTTGTAAATCCTGGGAATACAAGTGAACGTTTGGAGACCTGGGCACCCAAGTCAACGTTTGGAGATCCTGGAAACTAAATCAACGTTTCCAGATCATATGTACCCACACTCAAAGTTTTTCTTTTGCGATCCTGGGTACCCAAATCAACATTTCCAGATCATGGGTACCCACAATTTACGTTTCACGATTCTAAGATACCAAATTCATAGGTACCAAAATACACGTTCGAAGATCATGGTTACCCAAATAAAAGGTTCGAGATCATATGCGCATAAAAACAGAGTTGTGTCCTGTGTTCCCCAAATCAACGTTTCGAGACCCTGGGTGCCCTATCAGCGAATCGAGATAATATGTTCGCCACTCACCTATTCGTGATCATTATGTACCCCAAAACAACGTTATGTGACCATGGGTACCCAAATTAACGTTGGAGAGCATGACGTTTTGTGAACCGGTGTACCAAAATCAACACTTCGATATCCTGGATGTCCAAATCAGCGAATTGAAAAATTATGTACCTGAATCAACGTTTTGTTGTCCTATGTACTCGAGATTGCATGAACCCAAAACAACATTATGTGAAAAGAACGTTTGGAGATCCTAGGTAACAGAATCAACGTTTTGACATCATGCGTACCAAAAAATCAACGTTTGTAGATCACAGGTACCCAAGTCAACGACCCTTTAAACTGTATCTGCGGTACTCATATGAGCGTTTGGACGACATGTGTACCCAACATCAATGGTTCGAGATCATATATGTATCCAGATTCAACTTTGGGGATCAGTTGTGTTCAGAATCAACGTTTTGCGATCATGGGTATATCAAACTCAACGTTTCGAGATCATGGGTACCCAAATCAATGAGTTGAGATATGTACCCAAAATCAACGTTTGGAGAATCAATTATTCGAATTCATTGGTACCAAAAATTACCGTTTCGGGATAATGGGTACCCAAAAGCAACGATCCGAGATCCTAGATACTCAAATCTATATATGACATGAGGTGATATGTAAACAATCGTGCACGAAATTTTTTATAATATACAATACACGCTATACACTCACAACTTAATGCGTTCAAATTACAAATCGTAATTATGGAGGCATTTCCTGGCAGGGAAGGTGTGTTTTAGATGCGGTATAGGTGTGGGTGAATTTGTATTCTCGGGTGCGGTACCTAGCTCTAGGTGTGGGCCTGTAGGTGTGTTTGAGGTGTGGTATAGGTGTGGAACCAAATATTTAAATAAACTTCAGGAGTGTCTCAGGAACCTTCCATGTGTGTCTTATGTACCTTCTGTCGGGTGTACACGTGCCTCGTGTACCTTCTGTCGGCGTGCCCCGTGTACCTTCTGCCGGGTGTGCCTCATGTTCCTTCTAGGTGTGTCTTAGTACCTTCTGCCGGATGTGTCTCGTGTACAGTCAAGTGTGTCTTAGGTGTGCGACCAAAAATTTAAATGAGCCCCGGTGTGTGTGTCTCAGGTACCTTCGATGTGTCTTATGTGTTCCTTCTGTCGGGTGTTCCTCGGGTACCTTTTATACAGATGTGTCGTATGTGTGCGACCAAAAATTTAAATGAGCTCCGGTGTGTGTCTCAGGTACCTGCTATGTGTCCTACATTGTATATGTACCTTCTGCAGGGTGTTCCTCGGGTACCGTTTAGGTATGTCTTAGGTGTGCTATCAAAATTTTAAATTAGCTCCGGTGTGTGTGTGTCTCAGATACCTTCTGCCGGGTTCGTCTCAGGTACGTTTTGTCGGGTGTGTCTCAGGTACATTCTGTCGGGTGTGTCTCGTGTACCTTAATGTTTTAACCAGGAACATTTACATGGTACATTTGTGTAATGTATATTACAACCAGGAAATTTTCTATGTTATATTAGTACAAATTAAATGTATATATTACAACCAGGAACATTTCCAATGTTGTTTACGTTTATAGTATGTCTCAAATATACTGTATGTATATATGTACGGTTTCAGTGAGATTAATTAAATTTAAAAAAATCATATTAGTGTAAATAAATATGATAAACAGGAACATTTCCATGGGGTATTAGTGTAATGGATATTGACTTACTTGTTTAGGTACTCCAGATTGCTTGTCGAAACAACACAGAGCTTATGGAAGTGTCGCCCATAAAAGCAATGCTTTTCAATTGGCTATATACTTCCGAACGGACTTAGAAAGCGGCAATTCATTCACAATTAAATCGCTTTTATTGAATGAAAATGTTAACGCCGCAAGTTTGAAATCACGTGTGTCGCTCACACAGAGATTCGTCTACTTTTATGGAGTCCCAAAATCGATGGAAAGAACCGGCCAATGTAGGAGCCGATTGAAGTCTGATAGTTTCGTCAGCGTTGTTATAGTCGGCTAGAACCGCGTCTTCAAAGACGTTTGCATATCGGTAGTTATTGTTGTGTATAGGAAGTGTGACTGTGTGTTCTGATCGAGGTGTCTTGTTAAGACCAAGCCTGCAAATAGTCTGTCTGTCATTTGCGGAATGGGGTCCCCAGAGGGTGAATTTAGTGACGCTGTCCCACTCTGGGAACCTCATTCTGCTTAGGCCTCAACTGCTATGTGAGACCTAGTATCAGATTGAATTTCCTCAGTTGAAGTTGGTGATTTTCATCCATTAGTCACCTCGATTATGCATTTTATCTTCTGCAAATTGAGGTATATAGACACTTCCCAGAAGGGAAAACGTAACTAAAAACAATGTTAATTTGAGATACTTCCCATAAGATGAAACCTAAGCAGAATGAGGTCCACAGAGGGTGCATTTGGTATGCTAGCCCGCTGTGTGGGATAGCATCGCTAAATTCACCCTCTGGGGACCGCACTCTGCAAATGACAGACATACTATTTGCAGGCTTGGCGAAGATTCAACACAACATTTTGCGACAATTAGTGTGAACCGTATGAATGCATAATATTATCGCAAGAACATCGATCCATATATCATTACCGAGTCATGTGGGGCCTCGTTATATAATACACGCCATATAAGCCTAATTGTTCCATAAATCTTACAGGCTGTGGCACAAAAAAACATGAAACGGATCGTTGTGGTGTCGATTTATTGCGTTAATTGTGCGTTCCTATGCAATTAGAAGCTATAAAGAGGTACACTGACATATGGGTTATATACTCGATTGGTCGGGGACTACAGTAATGCCCTAAATAATCGACTCCTTAACCACAGCAAAATTATGGGTGATTTTTCAGGATTTAGTTGTAAATATGGCTTGTTGCCATTCATCGGAAAGCTCTCACTGAGAGCTTTCCGATGAATGGCAACAAGCCATATTTCCGACTAAATCCTGAAATATTACCCATAATTTTGATGTGGTTAAGGAGTCGATTATTTAGGGCATTACTGTATATATAAACGGATGCAATGTACAGGGGCGCCGGAACGGGTAACAATTATGTTATCAATTGCGAAATGTTCCAATGATAATGTTGTTGATGCTAAATTTTTTAATTTTCGAACTATCTTCAGAAATGTACGGTTGATATGAAGTTTTCAAATAAAAATACAAACTTCCCAGTGAATCGATCCACCGTTCAAGATATATATGGCGCGAGGCATCCTCGATTGGCCGGACTATATATATATAAACGGCTGTACCGGAAATGGTTACATTTTAATGTAAATAGTTTCAACATGACTCAAAGCTAACGCATATTGATGCATATACATGAAATTTTTTCAAACTCTCTTCATAGTATGTATTATATACAGTTGATACTTATGGAACAGTTTCGAAATTAAATTGCAAACAACGCATGTCGACCCAAACATTCATAATGAATTCAAGGTTCGAGACCCCTAGTTGCAACAACAACAACACGCAAAATATAATTTCTCACAGTTGCTTGCTTTGTTATACACTGGAGGAAAATGTTGAGAACCAAATGTGACATTTATAAACTAGCCATATATACACACATCGAAGAATTAATATCATTGCCAAGTCATGTGGGGTCTCTTATTTAATACACGCTATGTAAATCTAATTGTTCCATAAATCTTACAGGCTGTTGCACACAAACATGAATCGGACGTGAGTTTAAAGATCGTTGGAGTGTCGAATTCTTGAGTTAATTGTGTGGATCTGTCATTAGAGAGAATAAAACTCGATCGATCGCGACTATAATAAACGGCTACACTGTATATGGGAACCGGAACAGGTTATATTTTAACCCTTTCAGTGCCAGGGGCCGATCTCATCGGCCCTAATTTACGGTCTGTAAAATCGGCCCTAAAAAATGTTTTAAATAAAAAAAAAAAAACATTTTTTTTTTGTTGGTTGAACTTGTTTAGGGTATGCTTAAGCATGCTATAGCGAATTTAAATCAAACTGGATAAAACCTTAGGGGCTTGTTATAACTCAAAACTATCACCAAGTATTCATAGCAATAATTTTGATACCCATGAAAAACGTAAGATTCCCTGGCACTAAACGTACAAAATAAGGGGTAGGGTTCTCTATTCCGAAGGTTCATTATTCCGAAGGTTCGCTATTCCGAAGGTTCATTATTCCGAAGGTTCCCTATTCCGAAGGTTCATTATTCCGAGGTTTTCTATTCTGGGCGTATTTAACCAGAAATGAATCAAAATTTGCACCCCACCACAAAAACCACACGAGGAATGAAAAATACGATTACGCTAGTATTCATATATAGTACATTTATACATCCACTTCTAATTCCCAAATTGTCCTAGATATCGGTTATTAATAGCAAGAAAACAGTATCAGTTTATCGTTCATTGTGGAAAGTTGAAAACACGATGACTGAAATAAACTACATGTAAGAGATATAGTTTTTTCCGAACTGGCAATCTGTATTTGAAAAAAAAAACATCAACATTCAAGGCCCACTTAATTTTCGAACCCCCAGATCACATGTATAAAATATATGCCACTATATATACCATTTGAAATATGAAGCTCTCTAACACTGTATTATCAGCTTATCCGGTGTAATAAACTGTGAGCATGTGGTTTTTGTTGAGTTAACGCAGGGTTAACGACTTGTTTTTGTGCTTAAGGTTCATCTGGTTTTGTTGCGCAAAGTAAAGTGTATTATTTTCAATGGAGGGGGTAACTCTATATTTTAAAGATAATGTTATTCCCCTTCAATTGAAAATACAGTAGGTTGAATTCTGTTGCATTCTGAGAGCCATGACATATACCGGGGGAATCTTTTTATGATTTAAGATGTTTTCGATTTCTCTAGGGGCATCTTCTGATACAGACGTTTGGAATGGTGATGAACTATATTAGTGTTTTAATCATATTTTATGGCACAGATTGTGTTTAAAACCTGATATCAAGGCACTATAAAAAATAGCCGATGACTCGAAAATTAAGTGGGCCTTACAATTCAATACAAATTCACAATTGCAGTTAGGTTCAACTCATACCCGTCTATTCAACGACATTCTGCTTCGCATCATTCATTAAAGGTACTCAATCCTAACAGAGGGTCCCCCATCTCAACAGATTCCAACAACAACAATCCGATCAGAGGGTCCTATATTACTATTTCTTTGGCTTTGGGGGTAAAAAATATTTGATTCGAGTCGAGGAACCCATCAAACAATGCTGAGAGTTATTAGATATTGATTTTTGAAATTTGTTATTTACTCGAGATGAGTACTAATAATTGCTTTCAACTGCCGTAATCTGCTCGGGATGTGTACACCAAAATCTATTCAAACAGACAAGGATGGATAACTCTAAAATCAAGTGGTAATTATAACGCAATTTTGACTGAGTTCTGGGCCAGAAAGAATTCCCGATAATGAAAAATAATAGATTTCTAAAATCGATATCTAACAAATCTGAGCTTTGATTGGTGACTTCCTCGACTCGAATCAAATATGTTTGACCCCCGAAGCCATTGAAATAGTAATTGAGAGGAGTTTTATCGGATTGAGTAGCTTTAAGAGTTATAGTCCCGCTGTTTTAATCCCGCCTTTAGTTGGCGTATTGTTGCCTGTAAGATTATTGAGATATAACGCCATACGCGATGACATTAAATCGCACGGAAAGAGCAATAATTATGTGGGCTGCCTGACGTGAATATGTATTGGAAAATAACGTCATACGTATTATAATGACATTAAATCTCAAGGAAACCCACGAAAAAAATTAAAAATAACATTTAATGTTTCAATGTTTTAAGTTATTTCCTTCATAAAAAAGAGTCTTCGTGATAAAGAACCCTCTCAATACATGCATATAGAATTAACCTTTAAAAAAAATATCTTCGGAATAGCGAACCTTCGGAGTAGTGAACCTTCGGAATAGTGATCCTTCGGAATAGCGAACCTTCGGAATAGAGACATGTTCCCCAAAATAAGTCTGTTAAAGAATATAAGAAATAATTATTAAAATTGTAAAAAATAATAACAAATGATGAAAAATTGTTAGGCCAATGCATTCTCTTATATATACGATGCGACCAATGGTCGACTCGCATATATAAGATAATGCATTGGCACAGGGTATATGGGTTGATACAAAAATAAGACTTGGCACTGAAAGGGTTAATGATCTATTGATTTTCAGTATGCTTCAATGCGAACGTTTTGATTCACATCACAGGATAAATTGATAATATAACTCAGGGTAAGATTTATGGGAGGCCATATTCACGTTTAATAATTATTTGCGCTAAAGCTCAATTATTTGTGCTTATGCACAAATAATTGTGCTTAAAGGGGTACTGTACCCCAATTTCAATAAATTCCCAGTGACAATAGCGATCTAATATGAATATTATATTATAAAATAACTAATTTGAGTCGACGATGTCTATTGAAAACGTTCCGGTTAACAGGCTATCGTAAAAGTAAAATTGAATTATTTAATATAAATTCATTTATGGCTGGAGTCATAAAATGGAGAATTATGCCATTACGAGTTACCGTTCTTGAAATCGCATATGTTGCGTGTCTTTTATCGACGGCCATTCGCGAACATTATTGAGTTGCAAACAAAACATGTTACCTGCAAAAGAAGGCCCGTTATAACCGATTCGGGGAAAAGGGAGAAAGAAACAAGAGTCATAAAGCGTCAAGTATTTTATAGGGAGTGAGATTGTTCGATGGAAGAGATTGAATGCATCAATCGAAGCTGTGAGCAATGAACTTCCGGTACTTCCTGCAACATGCGTCTTCTCCGGTGAAGGTCAAAAACATGGCGCGTAGTTTGAAATCATAATATTTTTGTTTCCAAGATCAATATTTTCTTCGCTAAATTAGGTTTATACGAAACTCATATAACACGAACACAATCTAACTTGAAAGTTATTTCAATGGGAGTAAATAAAAAAATTGCCTATCTTAGTGTACAGTACCCCTTTAAGCGCAAATAATATAATTACTCTTGGGCACAAATAAGTACAATTATTTGCGCTTAAGCACAATTATTTGAGCTTAAAAGCCAAAATGAAATTAAAAACCATTACATAACCCACCCTGCTGATATTGTTAGAGTCCACCACACATTAGAAGTTCAAACATGGGGAAGCCTATTTTATTTTTGAGGGAAGATCTATATATTGATGAGGAAACGTAATGTACATATTTGAGCACAAATACAAAATTCACTTTGCTTTGTAAAAATGATCGCCAATATACATTTTGTCCATGTTCCGCATTGTCCCGTGTAATTTGGGGCTATCCTGGTCGAGAATTCGCATGGCAAATATCACATATCTGTAAATATTCTGTGGTTAGCCTAATACAGTGATATTTCATGGACAGTTTTAAAGTTTGTACTTATCTGAGCTTGTGTAAAACACAAGTTGTCAATATGGTACATTATATAGGCTCCTATTATATCATTATAAAAGTTATTACATATATCCTTGTCTCTCACTTGTGACGAATAGGCCCGTGCTTCCCGCTAACTTGGCATCGCGCCAACAAAATAACTGTGCATTGAATCAGGTGGATTAATACTATTTCGTAAAGCCTCACATTACAACAACACCAGACAATGCAAAATTAGTTGCTTTGTTAATTAAAGTTAAATTCTTGTCAATCTTCGTTGCATTAACGAAAATAGACACACAAAAACAAAGAGGCAGCTCGAGCGCGCAATACTGTCGTATACGGTTGTGAAGCGTCTCAGCCAACAATGTAAATGTCTGCATTTTAAAGCTTCCGCTGCCAAAGCAACTAATTTTGCATTGTCTGGTGTTGTTGTAATGTGAGGCTTTACGAAATAGTATTAATCCACCTGATTCAATGCACAGTTATTTTGTTGGCGCGATGCCAAGTTAGCGGGAAGCACGGGCATATTCGTCACAAGTGAGAGATAAGGACATATGTAATAACTTTTATAATGATATAATAGGAGCCTATATAATGTACCATATTGACAATTTGTGTTTTACACAAGCTCAGATAAGTACAAACTTTAAAACTGTTCATGAAATATCACTGTATTAGGCTAACCACAGAGGTAAAAAGGCATAAAGCTCTATTTTTTTCGTGTGATATACAAGATCTTCAACTCGTTCTGTTGGGGTATAAGAGTTTATGAAACTCGTTTGATAAATTTGATTCACAAATCGTTTACGACCCATTGTGAATCAAATTTATCAATCTCGTTTCATAAAATATGATATCCCAACATACCTCACTGGAGCTAGATCCTCTATATATTACTTCTTTGACTTGAATCAATGTTCTCCTGCAAAGAAGGTCGTACTAAGATTGTGTTAGTGTTGTTCGCATTATTTTGTTCACCAGAACAGAAATATGACACGAAACTTAGGTATAATTTTGTGCTTGAAACTAGTCTGGTTCCGCTGACCACAATTAGCAGAGCTCATTTATCGGTATCGATTCGAGTCACGTGTCGAGACTGCATGAAACCACGGAGCACCTTTATTACGCCCTATGGGTCTATACTGTCATGCTTATATGTCCGTGTCAATGGAGCTATAGCCGAGCCAATGGAGCTATGGTGATATATCGCAGAACAACACATTTCGGGTTTCACACGATGCGAGTTATTTTAGGAAATATGATTTTAAATGTAGTAGCTGTATTGCGAAACGGTTAGACCTTTTGCAGATTCGCGTATATATCTTCGCGGATGTCTCATTGTTGCAGTATGTATGACCGCGTTAATTGCTTTCGATATTTAGGTGTGAACAATGGCTGGGCCACTCTTGAAGATTTTATTGCGGGAACATAATTCCGAATTATATAACAGCTAACATTGCTAATGAAGTATGTCTCAGTTGGAATATAAACTAAAGGTCGTATTGCGAGGTATTTGGGTGTGTATTTAATCTGATCAGTAGATTTTTTGTCCGCATTTAGAGGCTTTCTGGTGTGGTGAATGAGAAACCTGCAGTGATAAAATTTTGCCGTAATATTTTGTTGTAATAATTTGAAGGATTAGTTGTTTTAACGGAATTCTGAGGTGTTGCATTCATGAAACCAATATAGTTATATAATTTATATATATGCCTAATAATATGATCTTGAGGGCGTTACCATTTCTGACTATGTTTTTCTTGTTACGCCCTTTGTGTGTATACTGCCAGGCTGATTTGGCCGTGTCAATGGGTATACCGCGTCAATGGAGCTATGTGGATATCTCGCAGAACAACACATTTCGGGTTTCACACGATGCGAGTTATTTTAGGAAATATGATTTAAAATCTACTAGCTATATTGCGTACCGGTTAGAATTTTTGCAGGATGTATGTATTCGCGGATGCACCTCCATACTGTTGCAGTATGTGACTTATGACCGCATTAATTGCTTTCGATATTTATGTGTGAACAATGACTGGGCCTCTTGGAGATTTCATTGTGGGGACACAATGCATAATATAACAGCTAACATTGCTGATGAAGTATATGAAGTATATCGGGTGTGTATTTAATCCGATTATTTCTCCCAACGGGTGATTTAATAAACGTAAAACTTCACTTACCCTGTGTCAATAAATATCGCGGTTTACCTTACATGAGTAAATGTTAGTCCGAAATTAATATTGCTTTTCTTTGCTACCATAAGGAATCGCTTTAAACCAGTCCCAAATGGGGGGGGGTGGTTGGGCGCGAAGCGCTCGGGGTGGTAGAAAAGATCGAGTGATCTTCCCCTTCACCCCAACCAGCTCACCATCTTTTAACCGATCGTCCCCAAATTTCATGATCGAGATGAGATAAAATGTGGGGGGGGGGGTGCAGAAATTTTCCCGATTTCGTTTTTAAAAACACGACTTGCAGCATCTGTCTCGGATTCTCGGATTTCATATTTCATCTGCGACGCCTTTGTCCCTCAGCTGAGTGCATAATTCGTAAATAGCACATGCATGATCTTGATCGCCTCTAGACATATCGAATTTGAACTATTTTCGATGAAAAAGATGGCCACCGATCGACAGCCTTCTATGTTTGATTTTTGCTGTCACTTAGTCATTTGGCGTTCTCTATATGCAGCATCTTTCATTTTTTGATTCGAAATAGCAAATGCATGTTCGTGTGTAACCAATCACAATCAGAGAGGAAATAAAGTCACCTCCAAGAAAACATACAGTTCCAGTTCCATTTTAAATGTGTATTTTCGTGTTAAGAACATTTGTTCAACCACCCTTATCATTCATGTTTATCTCACAGTCAACACTAAATAACCCAACACAAATTGAATATCATAATTATATTCTAATTAACATATTACTAACGTTCGTGTATTGCCATTGATATAAATTATCTAAGCTCTCACGTCCCTGTGATGTCGGATTTAGGGGCTAATTGAATGTGTGATAAATATATATATTAAAGTTATAATACTTTCCAAATATATGTGAGTAAAGGCACGGGCGGCGTTCTTTGCAGAAATATTCATATTTGTTCAAATCGCCATCAACGGAAGGAATATTAAAATACATATAGTTTTGTTCATATGCCAAACATAATCAGCGCGTAAATAGTATATTGTCGTCAAGACGTATGATGTTGTACGTAAACAAGAACCTTCTCGTGTTACAGAAGTTTTGCTTCTGTTTACATAACACAGCGCAATTCAATTGGTTAATCACACACAAATGATATAAACGCTCTTTATTATTTCCATATCAGGAAAACAGTAACAAATTACGCTCTTTATGTTTACCATATCCGGATCTAAACAAAAGCCAGGTTCTGTAACGTTTTTTGCTTTTCTTTACATAACACAGGAAACACATTTGACAATAACATACTGTTTATGCCATATTTCTGATTGGTATAAGAACAAAGTCTGGCTATATTTTACTATTCTTTCTGTATATGGCGGTTTTTGACGGAGCTGAATATTTTAACAGCATACCCACCGCCAACGCCGCCCGTATCTTTAAATCTTGTAAAATAGTTCATGGACGATCTAATGCATGCATCCGCATTTAGAGGTTTTCTGGTGTGGTGAATGAGATTTTTTATTATTTTTCCGTAGTTTTTGTAATAATTTGATGGATTAGTTCTTTTAACGGAATTCTGAGATGGTGCGTTCATGAAACCAATATTTTATATCATAATATTATATTTATAATAATATGATCTTGAGGGCGTTACCATTTCTGACTATGTTTCAGACTGTGGTGCCGTTATCATATATGTACTGAGTTCAACGATTCCACGCGATATCATTCGTTTGCGATTTTTGATGTGGTTCGTTCCGATGCGGCTCAGGTTAGCACAAAGCTCGCATTTCATGCCACGGGCCCCTGGGAAAAATTACTAAAATACTAATATAGAATATACCAGTGACAAAGTTCAAATGATCGATTTTGGCCAAAACCACACAAACTATCAAAGCTCTAATAAATTATAGAAAACGATAATTGCAGCCAAATATCATCAGATGTGTCTTATTGACAGTAATATTCCATTTCATTGACATATAACTTAACGAAGTGAAGTCGAGATATCGTATCGGAAACTATCTAAATCTACCGAATAAATCGGGTC
Organism: Siphonodentalium dalli; assembly: GCA_032622095.1. Lineage (NCBI taxonomy): Eukaryota > Metazoa > Mollusca > Scaphopoda > Gadilida > Siphonodentaliidae > Siphonodentalium > Siphonodentalium dalli. The sequence goes on from CP136068.1 coordinate 93,407,767, forward strand.
GTCAATCTCCCTGTCCGCTCAGAGGTCTTTGATCTGGTTATACATGTGACATCAATATTTTTTAGCAATAATTTGTCGCGAACGGTTATGTAATTAAACGTGATGACATCAACTATAAATGTTAATATATGTTCCGCACGTCATTCCGAAGCCATCCATACCTCATTTGTTTCATCCGATGGGTTTTTCCCCAATTTTTCAACTTTATTCATGAAACGAACTCCAGAAACAAGACGTGTCTACGACTGGCAGTAAATATTGCAAGCGAAAGTAAATCAAGAATGCGGGGGAAAAGGCCACGCTATTTTCTCAGAATCTTAATATTGTATCAAAGCAAATTCCAATTTTTTAATTATACTTTCAAGTTCACTTCTGTTTTTTCAAGCCAACATTTTGAACTTTACTCTTATTCTCGATTATTGTCGATCAATCAGCAAGCCGGTCATAATTTATAATCTTCCATGCAGTTGAAATCAAATCCCAACCCAAATTGTGGCAGGAGGCGAACAGTTTTGTTTTCACTTATTGGAGCCCCAGTTGGAATTTCCAACCCAATGGTGTAGGGGTGAAAGGGTGTATGTGCAATGGGAAATTCAGAAAACTAGACCCCACCCCAATTCATATATGTAATTGGTTATAATAAATATGTATACATAATTATATAGGCCTAGTTAATTAAATCATGATGTTCATATAAGACTATAAGTTATCACATATAGAGTTCTGGATAGTGCATGTTGTCTTTTTTACATGGATTTCAATGTGCCAGCACCCTTCTTGGATTTTACTCTTTGCATGACTAAATCCTTTGGCACGGGCTACAGGTCGTACCTTTGGTCGGATCATCATGAAATTTGTCATGGATGTTAGCATTGTAATGTAGATGGGAATGAGTTATTTTGGGGTCATTCGGCCATAAAACATGGCCGCTGGCAGCCATCTTGGATTTTACTTTTTGCATGACTAAATCCTTTGGCACGGGCTACAAGTCATATCTTTGGTTGGATCATTATGAAATTTGTCATGGCTGTTGACATTTACATGTAGATGGGAACGAGTCATTTTTGGGTCATTCGGCAAAAAACATGGCCACCAGCGGACATCTTGGATTTCAGAATTCAATCCATTAGCACAGGCTACAGGCCGCATTGTTTGTCTGATCACATGGGTTTTGACCCATAGGGTCCAGGGAGGTGGTTCCGCCAATAAAAGAGGGGTTTTGACCAAATTCCAAGCTCCTGTGGTCTGATCATCATAAAATTTATCACGGATGTTAATATTGACATGTAGATGTGAACGAGTCATTGTGTGGTCATTCGGCCAAAAAACATTGCCGCCAGCAGCCATCTTGGATTTTACTTTTTGCATGACTAAACCCTTTAGCACAGGCTACAGGTCGTACCTTTAGTCGGATCATCATGTTATTTCTCATGGATGTTAATATTTTCCACGTATTCAATCCATTAGCACAAGCTACATGCCGCATTGTTTGTCTGATCATCATGAAATTTATCATGGAAGTTAATATTGACATGTATATGAGAACGAGTCATTTTTGGGTCATTCGGCCATAAAACATGGCCGCCGGCAGCCATCTTGTGTTGTACTCTTTGCATGACTAAATCTTTTAGCACGGGCTACATGTCGCAACTTTGGTCTGATCATCGTGAAATTTGTCGTGGATGTTCATATTAACATGTAGATATATAGGAACGAGTCAATTTTGGGGTGATTCGTCCATAAAACATGGCCACCGGCAGCCATCTTGGATATTACTCTTTGCATGACTAAATCCTTTGGCACAAGCCAGAAGTCATATCTTTGGTCGGATCATTAAGAAATTTGTCATAGCTGTTGATATTGACGTGTGGATGGGACCGAGTCATTTTGGCGTCATGCAGCAAACAAAATATGGCCGCCAGAGGCCATCTTGGATTTCATAATTCAATCCATTAGCACGTGCTTCAGGACGGAGTATGTAAGCTCTAGTCCCCGGGTGAAAATAATTTTCAGCTCCATACACATGGTATAACACTCAGTACTAAACGGTGAGCCCCTGCATGTAGGCTGAAAATTATTTTCACCTGTGGACTGGTTTGAAACATCCAGGCCCGTTCCTCCGTCAATAACGAATGCATCGCTAAAGAAGAGAAGAGTTTTCCATGGGTTTCCCGTACAATCTTTACTCCGGATCGTCCAGGTAATTTCCGGTCAATTTTATACAGGCATAATTTTGTTATATCTATTTGGGTAAGATGAAGTCTTGTCCAGGCCTAACTTTATTGGCATAGGAAACAAGATATGTTATCATGCAAGATAATCGAATAATTTAAGGCATGCAGCTGATATGTTGAACGACAAACATCAATATAAACCAAATACGTGTTTTAGTTGGGTTGACATAATATCAGTGGGAACATTGAACTTTGAGTTAACCCGATCTGCTATAACTTGCTGCAAGATACGTTACCTTCCATGCATGTCTATATGTTGATAGTATGTGAGCGAAGCAGTGTGAATCATCCAAGAAAATTTCTAATTTAAGAATAGAAATAGTGCTGTCATACATGGAGATTCACTTGTTGAATGCGTTTGTTGTATATGGAATTTTCACTTGATGATAGCGGATTATTCAGGAAATATCGTCTACTGAAACCTTATGTGGCTCCTAATGGAGGTTTCCAGGCTATATACTGACTAAATTCCATGGGTTGACGACTACTGTATCTATCAAATATGTGTTAATGATACGCCAGTACAGAGAAAACTAAGTGGCGCGGACTATCAGATAGTTCTTTTTTTTCCGATAACTGGACGAGACTAATATAGTTCGTTGGTAACGTATCTTGTTTCTCGTGGAAATTATATTCATGTATAAACAAGTACTCAGTTCGCATATAAATATGACCAAACAAATTGCCCCAGTTATGTTCCGATGTCCTGTGGATGGGTAGTTCTACTGTAAAGGGGCCAAACCATGTCTTGATGAACTTTTTATCTCTACAACAAACATCATTTCATATTATGTGGATGCCATGACTCTTACATGTAGCTGAGTTGGTCTCATTAAAATACGAGATAAATAATTCCCGCGATATCCAGAAACGAAATCGGATTTTGGGGTGAAATACCCCATAATCTCTAAAAATGAGCTGTCTCTCACCCACCACACGATTTTTAAAAATCGAAATTATAAGAAGAGAGATTGTTTTATTGGTTAGCAAATACATTTCCGGATACTACGGGGTAATCTTCATATCCCGTATTCAGGAGATGTTTCAATGATATATGCGCTTTTTGTTCTGCTGGTTCAAAATCTACAAAATCGACATCCCCGCACCCCCGTCATTACCATCACGCGGGCATTTAACGCTATTTTTATGAAGTTTCAAGATGAAGGTGGAAGATTGATGGATCTAATTCCAATTGCTAATCAATAGCAATGAGCTGAACAGTTGCAATTGGCGATGGAAAATGAGTGATAGCGAAAACCAAAGGTAAGCCCACCCATCAGCGTACGTTTATTAAATATCATTACCGTCACGCGGATTTCTACTATACCGAGGTCTACTGAAATTCGGGACAATGGCTTATTCTATCATATTATGTATGTGTTTAGCCAAGTTGAAGTCATTTTTGTCACATTCCCTATTAAATTGGAGAAAAAAATCGAAAATACTTCAAAATCGTCATTACCGTCACGCGTCATTACAGTCACATGGATATTCCAGTGTACGTAAGACGTCATTTCCGATAGCCGTGTGAACTAAGACGCTGGACGGTTTTAATGTGTGGTGACTTTTCGAGTTCAATAATCTCAAATCGTTGGTTATTTAATTTTGTTTACAATCTTGTAGTTGTATAGGAGAATCATTTTATAATTACTACTAGTTTAGTTGTAAATATTCGATCACAAACCTCAAATTTAAAGAGGTATTTGAGCCATTCTAAGATAATGTGGACCAATAGCTAAAAAAAATCACCAAAAATAATTGTTCTTAAAAACCAGTGCAAATTATTTTATTTTAAAGACAGATCTGATATTCAGTAGAAATGTACCTGAAGTGGTTTCCTTTTTAATTAAAGATAACCACATATATGACCGATGAAGTTCTCACTAACATTTTCCTTGTGCGACAGATAAGTTACCATACTGGCCTACTTGATATTGGTGGTTCTTCGCCGAAGCAGGTGTTCCGCGATTAAGCTTGATTTAAAGTCACACGTGTTCACTGCTTTATTCCATTGTTTCATAATATGATTTTGGATAGTGTTCGGGTTGAACTAGCTATAGACAATGTGCACATGGTTGTATCATGTCGTATTGTATCAAAATAAATAAGCTTACTGTTTAAAGATAGTGCATTTCTTCTGGGCCACTATTTCGCGATTTCCGGACAAGCTACTTATAGCTTTTTGTGTGAATAAAATACAGATAAAACTGAAGATTTTGTATATTATTATCATCTGTAAAGGCATAATAAATAAAGTGGGTTATTTCTGATTTAACAGATCGTAATTAGCCGCGAAATACATAAATTGATTGAGGATACTACAGAGACAGTAGGGCAGCGGCCAAATCGAAAAAGAGCTCTAGTTTTCGAGATACCCCTACCCACGGTAGAACAAGTTAAAACTAACTTTATTTAAAGGAGAAATATATACTCTTTACGAAAATGATAGTGAAAAGTAACGGAATTGGTGGTGGCTATTCTCAAATTGACGATGAACGATACCCACCAGTGACTTTTCCCAGAAATTAACGATTTTGGTAAAGTGAGCCCTGCGGCTATGTCCAAAATTATTTGCACACATTGTTGGTGTTAAAATGACTACATCATACCATATTTGTACCTGATATGCAAGAAGTGTTGGTTAATTTGGATTTTCGTGCCAGTTGGAGCCGAAACATTTATTATTTATTGAATAATCACTCTTTTTTTTTTAAAGTATATTTTTCGAACATTATCATTCAAACGTATATTGCAATAATATTGAAATATTTAGGTCATATGGTGTAGTAGTTATCTAACAAGCATATAAAGGAAGAAGTTAACAACAATTTTGAATGGTTTGCGATATATTGGATTTTAGCTACCCCTCCCCCAAACACGTTTTTGGTCGAAAAAAATACATATTTTTGATAATGTCATTACAAACATTTTTGAATTGATATGAATGCGACCCAATATGAATCTTGTACTGAAAGTGTTGTCCAGAGATGCCGTTTAATCGATTACAGATGTGTTCAGGCTTTCAGACCCCCAGTTACAACAACAACAATTATTTTTATTGATAACAGTTAATTTTGCATGCATTAACATCGATGTTAAGTACTAAAACCTTTGTTATAAACAACGTGACCAACTATATAACATATTTTTAAGTAGTTATCTGGACAACACAAGTAGAAAGAATTTGACAGAAATTGAAAAATAACGGAATAGGTGGTGGCTATTGTCAAATCGACGATGAGCGATACCCTCCAGTGACTTTTTCCAGAAATTAACGATTTTGGTAAAGCGAGCCCTGTGGCTATGTCCTAGCCTATTTGCCCACATTGTTGGGGTTAAAATTACTACATCATACCATACTTCTACCTGATATGAAAAAAAGTGTTGGTTAATTTAGATTTTCCTGCTATTTGGAGCCAAAATATATATTTTTTGCTGAAAAATCGCACTTTTTCTCAAAAATATTATTTTTCGAACATTATCATTCAAATGGATATTGTTATAATTCCCAAATATTTAATTCTTATGGTGATGCAGTTATCTGCCAAGCATGTGCAGAAAGAAGTTAACAGAAATTTAGAACAATTTGCGAAATAATGGATTTTAGCTACACCTACCCCAAACACGTTTTTGGTCGAAAAATTACATATTTTTGTTCAGAACTTTACCAAATTTCCCAATTGATCATACTGGGACCCAACATAATTCTTTTGCTGAAAATTGAGCCCGGGGACATTGCTTAAGTGATTAAAGACGTGTTCGGGCTTCCAGACCCCAAATTACAACAACAACGCATTTTATTTGCTATTACATACAATAAGTGTCGCATATCAATCAACCAATCAATAGTTTATTTTCAAAAAACCAATAATGGTATACAGAGATTACAATAATTGGACAGCTGGAGAACCCAGCATGTCCGACGTATAGATGCAAAAGTACTCCATTCCCGTTTAAGATTGAAATGCAGTAGTCTGAACTATGGCCAATTGAGTAATCACATTAAAACGTCCCCTCTCTGTCATTGTGGCAAATAGAAAAAGCATATCATTACTTTTTGGAATACAGTGGTTTTTATGTACAGCAACTCAGTCAGCGCGAAAATATTAAAATAGTTGACGGGGTTCAGACATTTATCTCGAAAAGAAAGCGATTTCCATAATGCTGTCATGTGTTAAAACTTCGTGAAAAGCATTGAAACCCTGCTGAGCGCGAAATTTACCACCTCCAGATCGTCTGCAATCTCACGGCGATGGGCGTATCAATGACGAAAACAACATTATCTGTGTAGCATTGCGTCCAATCAGCTCCAACGAAACTATGTTTATATCATTGTATCCAATCAGTTCCAAATGGATTACATCCTAATTTTCCCCATAAATCTCCCTCCCAGATAAATTGTTTACCTCCGGATAGAACTACCACATACTTGTATATCGCATAGTTTCGGCCACAATATATGTTGATATTGAATTCATAATCCCTTCAGTACATGATGTGTTCAAGACCTCAAATGGGGTTAAGTGCTCATTCTTTCTGAACCCAAATCCATCTATTTACATTGTTTACGTCCTTGTGCAATTAACTCGCCATTGTCCATACACGCAGTCAATGATGATATCGTTCCAATCCGTGGTGTGTTCTAGTCTTCAAATTGGGAAGGGGGTAATACAAACATTGAAAAATCGCATTATTTATTTTTCAGTCGCTTTTTGTAAAGTATCCCTGACTGTCGGGTATTAACCCATCTATAACAATTATGTATTTCTTTATAGAATAGCCATTTGTCCATATCGTCGTTTGACCATGAGGGCACATCCATTCAGTTCGTGGTAGGTTCAATGATTTACATGGGTAGGGGTCACTTAAAATTCGCCTTCATCGTTTGCTATCTGCTTTGTGTAAGGTACACGGTGTTCTCGCGAACGGCGGGCTCGCGAGACCATTGCCTTCGGCCACAATATTGGGTAATATGGATAGCTTATGCCTTGAGCTAGTGTTGTGTTCAAGACTTCAGATAGGGATGGAGTCCCCTGAGAGTAAAATTTAGCCCTTTCATTTGCTGACCATGTGTTGTAAAGTGCCATAGGCTGTCGGGAACCTTCTCATCCATAACAGATTCGTATTGCCAGATAATAATCCCATTTGTCCGCAACTTCAGTTAACATTGAGAGCATTTCATTTTGTTAAGACTTCAAGTTGGATAGTAGGGTCCTCAAGACATAGAAAATTCGCCTTCTTGTTTGCCAGCCGCTTTTTGTAAAGTGTTCCAGGATTTCGAGGGAACCAAATCACCCATATATCAATTAATAACTCCATGACAGCAATACCTTTCGATCACACACTCAGCTAAGTATGAGAGAATATAACTTCAGTTCATGCTCTAATCAAGATATTAAATGGGTTAATGGGGTCCCCCCCCCCCCCAAAACAGTGAGTATTTGCCTTTCTCTTTCATCAACAACTTTTTGTAAAGTGACCCAGACATTCAAGACCCTGGTATACTATACTCTTTATATAGCGTCCATTTCTCTACACACGCAGTTAATAATGGGAGCACAGCCTTTCGGTTCATTGTGTGTCCCAAGATGGCAAATGGGGCAGTGTGGCCTAACACATTACATTTCGTATTTGCCAGCCGCCTTTTGTAAAGTGTTCCAGGATTTCGAGAACAAAACCACCCATACAAATTGTAAATAATACATGAGAGCATATATATTCGGTTCAGTGTGTGCTAAAGAGTTTAGAAGGGTTATGGGTACCCATAAACAGTGAGATTTCGCCTTCTCTTTGCTAGCCACTTTTTGTAAAGTGCCCAGACATTGGGAAGCCAGCCAACCCACCCATATTGCAATGAAGAGGTATATTTCCTGAATTAGAGAACATGTCCATCCATTAGTGTGTTTAAGACTTTAAATGGGGTAGGGTGCTCAAAGAAAATATTCAGCTTTGGTTTTTGCCAGCCGCCTTTTGTAAAGTACCTATAGGATTTTTGGAACCAAACTACCCATATCACATGTATATTCCCTGATACCCATACCTTTCGTTCACACTGTGATTTAATAATAAAAGCATGAATATTCGGCGCATGGTGTGTTCAAGAGTTTAAATGGGCATATAAAGGGGTCCCACAAAACAAAAAAATATTCGCCTTTGCATGGAGTTTGTCATCCGATTTTTGTAAAGTGCTAAAGGCTTTCGGGATCCAACAAACCCATCCATCAACACCATGTATGCGCCCCGATATTACTATTTTTGCCCACATCCTCAGTTAATATTTACAGCAATCATTCCAGTTCGTGAGTTGTTCAACTTTAACACTTCAATTGTGTAGGGAGGGGGTCTAAAACAGCAAATTCGTCGTTCTTATTTATCAGCCACTTTGTGTAAAGCGACACATGCACAACCCATCCATACAAATTATGTATTATCTGATAGAACTACATTCCCGTCACACTCTCGGTTAATATAGAGAATTAGAGATCATATAGCTTAATTTCGTATTGCGTTGAAGCCTTTAAATTGGGTAGCGTGTTCTTGAAAAATATAGCAAATTCGCCCTTCATATTTGCCAAGCAAAGTGCCACACTGTTTCGGGAACAAACCCATCCATAAACATTGAATATTTCCTTATGTAATTGTCCTTTATAATTACATGATTCTTAATACTGAGATCATATTTTGTTCAGTTCGTGGTGTGTTCGGGACGTCTAATAGGGCGGGGGGGGGGCAATACTGATTTTGTTCTGTATGATTATGTTAGTCTATATTATTTGTCGTTTAGAACAAATACTTCAGTTGCTCAAAGTCGATATGTGTTAATATAAAATTACATGTCATAAATAAAATATTGTGTTGTTGTTGTTGTTGTAACTGGGGGTTTAATTGGAAACCTGAGGTCATCTAAAACCAGGCTTGCGGTGTCTACGGATCAGGTTTTCATCACACGAATAATGATTAGATGCTCATTAGAATAATTTAGAAAGGTCTGTCTTGTTATCATAAATATGTAGTTTTTCTACCAAATCGCGTCCGGGGGAGCGGTACCTAATTCCAATATCTTGAAAACCGTTGACAATTTCTGTCAAATTCTTTCTACTTGTGATGTCCAGATAACTACTGAGCCATATGAATTATATAGTTGTTCACGTATTGTTTATAACAAAGGTTTTAGTACTTAACATCGATGTTAATGCATGCAAAATTAACTGTTATCAATAAAATAATTGTTGTTGTAACTGGGGGTCTGAAAGCCTGAACACATCTGTAATCGATTAAACGGCATCTCTGGACAACACTTTCAGTACAAGATTCATATTGGGTCCCATTCAGATCAATTCGTAAATGTTTGTAATGTCATTATCAAAAATATGTATTTTTTTCAACCAAAAACGTGTTTGGGGGAGGGGTAGCTAAAATCAAATATCTGGCAAACCGTTCAAAATTTTGGTTAACTTCTTTCTTCATATGCTTGACAGATAACTACTACACCATATGGACTAAATATTGCAATATTATTGCAATATCCGTTTGAATGATAATGTTCGAAAAATATAATTGTTTTGAAAAAGAGCGATTTTTCAACAAAAAATAAATGTTTCGGCTCCAAATGGCACGAAAATCAAATTAACCAACACTTCTTGCATATCAGGTACAGATATGGTATGCTGTAGTCATTTTAACGCCTAGAATGTGGGCTAATAGCTTAGGACATAGCCGCAGGGCTCACTTTACCAAAATCGTTAATTTCTGGGAAAAGTCACTGGTGGGTATCGTTCATCGTCGATTTCAGAATAGCCACCACCAATTCCGTTATTTTTCACTATCATTTTCGTCTACAGTATATATTTCTCCTTCAAAAAAAGTTGGTTTTAAATTGTTCTACCGTGGGTAGGGGTACCCGACCACTTTTGGCGTTTGGCCGCTGTACTACAGTGTTCGCCCTCTTGATACGCTCTGAACGTTTTCGTCTGATTTCAGTTCTAAAACATTATATATAGCCCATAATACAGTCCCAAGAATGTGATAAGAAATTATAAACAAAATTTATATTAATTGATAGAATCTTATCCATACACGTGTCTTCGATTTATACATGTAGGGAGAGTGGGGCATGTTGGAACGTTTTTCATTCAATCACATGCACATACAGGAGAATGTGAGCATGTTTTGACTAGCCACGGGGGAGGACCAGGACACAAGCTTTCCAAGTGTTGGAAATTTCCAACCTGTCACCCCCCTAAGGTTGGAAAATTTCCAACTGATGACCATTTCAGTCCAAAATTTTGACAAAAAATAGGAAAATATACAAATATTGGTCCAAAAACAATTAATTCCCGTAATGGCGCACATTTTGTCGCTTTCGGCACGCCGAAACATGCGCTAATATCGCACATTTTGTCGCTTTCGGCGCGCGCGCCGAAAGCGCCGAAAGCGACAAAAAGTGCGCCTAAAGCGACAAAAAGTGCGCCGTAACGGCGCATATTTTGTCGCTTTCGGTGCGTTACTAATGGCGCACTTTTTGTCGCTTTCGGCGCGCGCCGAAAGCGCCATTAGGAAGTGGCCCTAATAGGATTCCATACTAATGGTATTCGATCTTGAAAAGACACTAATTAATCGGCATTTTTTTTATTTATGACTGAAATGAAATGAAACTGGATCAACTGACATAATTTACTCCCTTTACGTCCCGATATTTTATCCTGAACATTGATGAAACCTGAAAATCGAAAAAATTACTTTATACCCCCCAAAAACGATTTTTGTGCATATCTCTTACATCATTCTGAGAATTTTGTGTGTTATTTGTGCATACACGAGTGTTTTCCACAAATAAGTGGCAATTGTAGATGCTGTTTTACTTTTTAACAAGAGGGGTTGGGTCTTTCAATATACTCCACGTTCCAACATGCCCCGGTCTCTCCTATCTGGTATTGTATATCCCGGAATATATTTAAAACTTGCTTGGAATCGATACGCGACGCTGTCTTCAAGGCGTTTATACATTGAGTTATATAAATGTTGTTGTTGTTGTTATCCTAGTGGATGGGGGTCCGGACTACATCGTTTGATGGTTTAAAAATAAAATAGAAAGGACTAAAATGTCATTCTAATTGAACTGAAAATAACATTCCATCAATAATGAGTTTGAGCGACAGTGAAATTCTATATTAGAAACCCTGAACTATATATAGTTTCTTATGCAATAGCGTGTATAGGCCTATATCTATTACATGTCTCCACGTGACAAAATCCAACTTGAATGCACGGTCGAAATTGGACCATTTTTAATAAAGATAAATTTATTTATATGAAATTGTATGACTGCTTATATGTGCATGTGCATAAAGATATAAAGGAAGAGAGAAAGATATAGAAAGCAAAAGAACTTTCAAATTTACAACGCAATTACTCCAGTTATGTTAAAAAGACTTATTGGGCGCCATCAAATTTTGCAATATATGCAGCGGTTGCCATGGTAACAATTGGTCTGTAGTCTTCCCAGAAAGTAGTTGTTCTCTCAAAGGCTAGGCCCGAGTAATTTTCGACAAGCTCGAGTCTTATATTGCAATATTTGACGTGATCCATCACCATCGGGACTCCTGACGTTACGTTAATTGAGCCCTAGGACGATTCTAGGATTGTTTTGGATGAATGACCTTGAAAGACAACAAACGACCGTGGGAGGTTTAACCCCCCCCCCCGGCAGGGGCTATTTCTCTTACCCCTCTCCTTATCCAGCCCTGTCCCATGTGTTCGTGGTGTCAGAGGTTAGGCGAGCGCAGCAGGGGACTGAAATCTGCCTTGCAGTTTAATCTGAACCTGGCTAATACCATGTCGTAATGTCGAATTTGTTATGATCACATTACGAAAATACTTCGGAAATTAAATTATAGTATATTCTAATATTTTGTAGACACTTATTTCAATTGAGATTAAGATAAAGAAGTAGAGTAAGAACGAAGCACAAAGTGTGATGTCGTTAATGTCCGTACAGTCTACTTTTGGGCAAATAAAAGTCGCCCAAAAATTATTTTTTTTGCGGAAATTGACAAGTAAAACTGTTCCTATTGCGGAGATTAGACCACTCTTCTTTTCCAAGCAATTATATCATATATATTGTGGTTCCACTATCGCCCTTGGATTTTTTGCATCGATAGAATTGTGTCTTATTTATTTCGAAAATTGCTATCGCCTATTTTCGTGGGCATCTGTGCACTGTGTCACTGTGGTTGATGAGTCGTTTTCGTAACGTTTTATACATAGATACACACTGTGTGAATTCATGTATACATAAATGCACACCAGTCTCACGTAATGTCACGTGACAACCTGACAGTGGTGTTTGTTGTAGCGTTTTCTACATAAATCAAATGCACACGTGTTATTATTGTTATTCCGCCATCGCTAGGGTCGATGTCTCAATGAACTTTGAAGTTTAAAATCAATAGCATGTCGTAACTAACAGACAATGATAAAATTGCAAGTTCTCAGCCGGTCGGGGGGACTCCAAAAATCGTTGTGCCGCATGCAAAATTTAAATCGCCTGTACTAGTATGGAAACACTTCGCTTTTTGTGTCTTTGAGAAAGACAGCGTGTGGAAAACCGACAACACCATAACAATATGCAAAATTTGCAAATTTGACATTTCATATAAAAGTTATAGATGTAAACCTGTCCAATTTTCAGTTTGAAATGTATTACAATACATATCGCATCATTGCAAAAAAAATCGTTATACGTATCGAATCGTGAGGTGGGCATATCATTGCAGCCCTATTTCGTACCCTTTGAAAATGTGTAAAAAATAGCATTATACACAAATATCGGACAACAAATACATTCAAGTTTTTATGGGTAGAAATTTTTCCTTGAAAATTAGGCCAGGCAAGCGACGTACTAAAATTGATGACATGATTATGAGTACAAACATTGGAGTGTTCGATTGCGATAATCACCAACCAGGAGTAATACGGCAGTTCAGGTCCATTACACTGTATAGGCAGGTACAGCCCTCGAAATTAGGAAAAATGTCCCACGGCAAATTTAATGATGTGGCATGTTAGTTTCCACATGTTGCCATGACATTTCCCATGGCATTGCTTATTTATGTGTGGCCAATTTAGAGGACTGTCAGATACGAAGAATGGGAGGACAAATTAACATTTAATAACCAATTACATTAAAATGTAATGCATTACGCTTAATCGCTTAATTCCATTACACTTAAAAGCATGATTGTTATTCTGGGTGGAGCCTAACATATTTGCTTTCAAATATGTTAGGCTGTTCTAAATTTCTGCATTCATTTCAGCTTCATGGGAGTTTTGAAAGATGGAATTTGAATTACACTTAAGTGAAACATTTGACGTTTAGATTAACACCAACTGTTGTCATCAGCCTGCGCATCATGTCTGAATTACCCAAGGTGTTACACTCTAACTTAGAGACCTCCGGGGATTCCAAACTTAATTATATAACAATTGTGCCCCATTCTGTTCTTGATTGACACTTGATATTGTTTCACCAGATTTTACACATGGACAAATTATTAATGACATTCATTATTAAAAGATAGAGTTATCTCCCTTGGAACAATGTATCCTAAACATAGTGATGGTGCGACTGCACAAAATTTTCTGAGAAACTATGCAATCTAGAAGGTGCTACCCTGCTTGACAAAACAAGTGTCCACCTAACCGCGGTGCAGTTAGCGTTGCCACCGTGGCTGAAATGCAACTACACCGCGGCTCCACCGGCTAACTACAGTTGGGCCGCGGTGTACTTGCCGTTCGGGCATGGTGTAATTGCCGCGGTGTACGTTCATTAAACCGAAAAAAGATGATACAAACCAGAAATCTAACCACGGTGTACATGCCGTCCGGCTGCGGTGTAGTTGCCTTTCGGCCGCAGTGTACTTGCTGTTCGGCCGCGGTGCTCAACTGCAGTTACAAACTCTGACACCGCGGCCGAACGGCAAATACACCGCGGTGCCAATGGACACTTGTTTTGTCCAGCGGGGTAGTTATTGTGTAATACACTTTGAATGGCTTGCTAGGAGACACTGTTGACCACAAACATTCACATGCCCAAGAGCAAGTTTATGTGATACCGGTACTTGTTCAAAAGTGTTGCTAAGATTATCAAGGGGGACTAGGCCCAAAAACTGGGATTGGGTTAACCATTGTATGCTGTATGACCGAACAATGGGTTAACCATGAACAAACACGTATGTTAAAGTGAATCTCGAAATATTAAGCACTAGGCATTTCATACTTGTCATTGACCATATCAGTCTAGTGGCACTATAGAGTGATTCAGTTTCCTCCTCATTCGGAACTAAATCTCTCCCTTGGCATAGTCAACTCCAAGCCATGATCTGTTAATTATATATTCCATAAATTTATAGATATCTCATGTACTGGTAATTATCAGCTATGACTAAAGCAACTACTACTTGCCTTAACCCTTTCAAGACTAGAGCTTCCTGATATTTTGTGAAAACCCTGTGCCAATGCATTCTCTTATATATCTGATTCTCCCACAGGGAGCCTCACATATATAAGAAAATATATTGGCCTAACAATATTTATCTTGACTTTGTAGGCCAGTGCATTCTCTTATAAATGCGAGGCTGCCTATGGGAGACTCGCATATATAAGAGATTGCATTGGCTCAGTATCTTTCATGCTGCACCAGCATGGCTCCTGTCATGAAAGGGTTAACTAATGATTTGAAGATTACATGTCATTTTAATTCTATTGAAATCTGTTCTTTTCTTTGTAGTGTCCTGTTCTGGCACCTGTCTTCCGAGCGACTTAATATCACCATCCTTTATTGAGCTCGATTTTGATGATTTGGAGTTCTATGAGAGATGTGGAGGGGGATCCTTTGGCAGTGTTTACAGGGCATTGTGGAAGTCCAAGAACATTCAGGTGGCTGTGAAAAAAGTTCTCAGACTCGAAAAAGAGGTGTGTTACATTTTGATTTACTCATTTGCACCCTTCTTAATCTCATTTATCCATTCAATTTCAGGGATCTTTTTGTGGGCCCCATTCCCAAATGAGAATTCTTCAGTCCCCCCCCCCCAATTTTTTACCCCAGAATTCCGAATTCACAGATACTTTTTGTTTGTGAACAAAACATACAACTTCATCTTTATGTTATGAAGATTTTTGAGTCCCCATGCTCTATTTGCATACAAAAGGAATAACAAATCTTAGAAATGCAGTAAACTGTTTGATTACAATTATTGCCATAATGACAATGTTTTTTAGCTCACCTGAGTCTCCGGTGGAGCTATAGTCATCACTCCTTGTCGTCCGTCCATCAAGAATTGTCTTCTTCTCCTGGACCATAAGACCGATGTGTTGATATTTGATGTGGATGTTCCCTAGGTGACTCACATTCAGTTGTGTTAAAATGAGGTCACCAGGTCAATTAGTTGCCATAACTCTATTCCTTCATAATAAATCTTAAAAAGATTTCTTCTCAAGAACCATTGGGCCGATTTAGCTTATATTTGGTATGGAGGGGCCTTGGACGACTGGGGTTCAGATTTGTTCAAACGGGCTCACTGGTTCAAATATGGGCGGAGCCAGGGACATAACTCTTAACAAAATTATTTTAAATTTTTTTTAAATTGAACTCCTTGTTCAATTTAACAAAAACAAATACAAATACAAAAAAAAAATTCTTATTTTTCAAATAATAATTTTTTTTTTTTTTTTTTTTTTTTAACTCCTTACTCTGCTAATGATGTGTCAATCTATTATGCTGATACTTTCAAGGAAAAAGAATCAGTGATGCCAGCATGGGCGATAACCCTTCCTTAAATTTTGTAACTCTTTTGAGGAAAATGAATATACTTCAACTCTTAAAATATACCGTTTGAAATTACTAGATGAATGGATCTCATAAATTGGGATTTACATTGGTTCTATATATGGCCAGAATAGGGCAGAGATAATAGATTTAAATCTCCCCCACCCACCCTACATGTATCTATACTGTTGAAATCAAGTTTGGTACTGGTATAATAATATATGGATTACTGATGATTTATAAGCTGACAGGGTATATGAAGGCAATGTTAGGGACAATGGGGAGGGAGTGTAGAGGTGGGTTTAGGCTAAAAAAAAAAAAAATTGTAAAGTCCATGCCTGATACAACATCAACTTAATGGGTTATGTCAGGTTGGCCACACATTATAACTTTATGGGCGATGTCAGGTTGTAAATTTCCAAAAGTTGGAGAGCCCGAAGTACCAGTTGTAAAATTCCAACCTGAGAGGTATGTGCAAAAAGAATTTGTGAACTTAGGACTGTGGCCTGGTTGTCTTGTTTAACCCTTTACCCAACAGAAGGGCCCTGTGCCAATGCATTCTCTTATATATGCGAGTCGACCATAGGTCGCCTCGCATATATAAGAGAATGCATTGGCTTAACACATTACAAATTATAAAATTGTTAAAGAATGTAAGAAAAAATGGTAAAAAGTGTTAAAAAAAGATTTTTTTTAGGCCAATGCATTCTCTTATATATGCGAGGCGACCTATGGTCGACTCGCATATATAAGAGAATGCATTGGCACAGGGCATAACTGTAACTATCACAATGTGGTCAAGGAGCCGGTTCCAATGATATCCATATGTGTATGGTTATATTGAGACAGACCGAAGATATTTTAGGCTGTTGAAGCTTTATTTGGCCGGTTTTGGCCGGTTTGTTGGGTAAAGGGTTAAAAAGGATAGGGGGGTTGGATATTTGTCAGTTGTGTTCAATTAGAAATTTCAAGGTGAAGATCTTTACTCATCGAAGACCTTTGCTCATCGAAGATCCTCCAGCTATGTCCCTGTTTAGAACTACTTGCCTTAAGGAAGCTAAGTCATTTTGACAAGTACTGTCTGTTGTAGACTTCTGAGTCCCATTCTTTGCAGTCAGGTGAACGACTCTACAGTCATTTACTCTTGTTGTATGCCCGTTTTGAAGGAAAAAAAAGGACGTATGTTATTGGTCTGTCCATCTGTTGAGCCATATGTCCGTTCGCTTTTTACATGCCCATTTTGATCAAATGGAACGTATTATGTTATTGGTTCATCTGTCTGTCCGTTTGTTCACTTTTTTCGTTTCTGGATGTTAACTTTAGAAAGTCTGAACTGAATTGCTTGAAACTTGGTATGTGGGTTTTACTAGCACAAAATACAGGCCAAGTTCAAATTCGGATTCCGCCTGCCAATTTTCATCAGAGTTACAGCCCTTTTTGTTGGAATGTGCAGCTGGAATGTGTACTCATTTTTCGTTTCTGGATGATAACTTTAGTAAGTCTGAACTGAATGGAATGGTATTAGAATTTGGCAATTATTTTGGTTTCCGGATGATAACATTAGTTTTAGTTGTCTGACTGTTTTCGAATATTGATTACTCCTTATGGCCCTTTACAGGTCAAGTTTGAATTCTGGTTCCGCCTGCCCATTTTCACCAGAGTTACAGCCCTTTTTATTTGGAATTTTTGTTTCCGGATGATAACTTTAGTAAGTCTGAACTGAATGGAATAAAATTTGGTATGCAAGTTTACTATTTGGGTGCCGCCCGCAAATTTTCATCAGAGTTATGGCCCTTTGTTGAAATTACCATGGGCATATTTTACCATGCCCTGGTGATCCTCTTGTTTCTATATTATATATTGCTCATAGAAATTCCCAATTATAAGCCTCTATGGCTCAATTATGTTTCAATGGAAAGGGCCCTAAAACGTGTAGATAAATCCTTGGCATAAACTGTTAAGAACTTATGATTGGATCATCTGCGTTATTATATGGCATATAGCTAATTAAAATGAAGATACCTACAGTGTACATGTATGATACTCTAATTCAGTATACTGAGTCAGAATAAATATGGTATCGTGTCAGGGCCCAAGCTAGGGGTTTCTCCCTCTGGAGATTTTAGGGAGACTTCAGCCCAAAATAGTGAGAAGTGGGGGAGACTTAAGAAAAACATAAGAACCACTTATTAATTTTCAAATATCGCTTTATTTATAACATCAATAAAAAGATAAAGTAAAAAATAACTTTATCTGAAATTTTAAATTTTTGGAAATGTTTTGAGTAAATATCATTTATCAATACAATTAGAAAGTTACAGTAGTAGTTAAATTTTAAAATTAATTGGAAGTTGTAATGTTATACAATATTGAAGGATTATATCATTCTAGTATTATTTCCTTGACTGGAAGATACGTTTGTAAATTGTACAGTCTTGATTCTGAACAAGATGTTCATGATGCATGTAACTTTGTAAGATTAATTTTGTTACTGCTGTAATGTGGGTGTCTGCTAAAATAAACAATAAGGACTTATCAAGGAGTTGTAAAAGCTTTTAGTTTTATTTCTAAAGCTTTTATTAATTAATACCAATGTCAACGGTATAATCTGATTAAAGCAATAAACTTGACAAGTGGGCTCAGCAATTTATTTACGTATTCGGTCTCTCCAAAAAGTGCAATCCTTGCCGAAACAAACTTCCGAAGCGCCCATAATGGTGTTTTTGTGAGATGCATTTTTGTTATGAATATTTCTCTTTGGTTTTGGTATGGTTGTAACAGCAATTACCAAGATTTAATTGCAATTCCTAGACAAGATTCAGAGCATAACATGTTTATAACATAATCAGGACCCAGGTCTTGAATTGCAGTCGGACTCATGATTAATTTGTAGCCAATAGTATTTGTTTACTCTATAGATGTTTGCATTGCATAGACAATTTTCCACTAACCCATCCTACACTTTATCGCGATATCCGAAAATGGTTGATGTACTGTACTTTAAAATTATTTGTATTTCCTTTCAGGCTCAGGTCCTCAGTGTTCTCAGTCACAAGAACGTAATCCTCTTCTATGGAGCCGTTACCAAGGAACCAAATTATTGTCTTATTACAGGTAATAAAATAGAATATAATTTAATTGATTTTATCTCTGACATCATGGGGGTACTTTGAGATTTGATACTAGAATCAAGCTTGAGTTTAGTGTGCCTGTCATTTGCGGAATGAGGTCCCCAGAGGGTGAACTTAGTGATGTTATCCCACATAGCAGGCTAGAATCATCATATTCACCCTTTGGGGACCTCATTCTGCATGGCCTCATCTGCTATGGGAGACAGACTCAGATTGAAGTTCCCAAATGGGGAATATTGCAATGTACACCCATTGGGAACCTCGATTATGCAATGTGTCGTCTGCCAATTTTACGATATAGAGAAACTAAAATAAAAAAGAAATAGAATGTATCTGAAGAAGTTTCTATAGAAATTTTATAACAAAGAAACTTAGTGATGCTCTGTGGGATAGCGTCACTAAATTCACCCTCTGAGGACCTCATTCTGCAAATGACAGGCACAGTAAACTCAGGCTTGTTTTAGACCAACAGTAGCATGTTTTCTACTTTTTGTTTGAAATGGCCAATAGTTGGAAATTTACCAACCTTTGGGGGGGGGGGAGGGGGGTGTCAACAAAAAAAAGAAAAAGAAACTTTTTAAAGAAACTTAAATAATTTGATAACAAAGATACTTTCCAGAGAAGATGAGGCCTAGGCAGAATTAGGTCCCCAGATGGTGAATTTAGTGATGCTAGCCCACTGGGCGGGGTAGCTTCACTAAATTCATCTGCTGGTGACTTCATTCTGCAAATAACCAGCACCATGTTTTCATGTCTGTTTCTATTGGTCACCAAAATAAGTTGCATGATGTAATGCCATATTTTGTATCTTACAGAGTATGCTGTTAATGGATCCTTATATGCCTTTATTCGATACGCTCGGAATTACCTGGATTTCCAACACATTCTGGACTGGGCCAGAGACATAGCTAGCGGTGAGTTGACTTATTTTTCAATAATACTACTTTCATTTTAAGAAACAACACTCTATAGGCCAAAAAAATAGTAATTACATGTAAATGAACTCCCTCTTCAAAAACTTTCGGGTGGGGGGAGTATTTACAAATAGCAGCTTTCGTCCATGGATTTTTAGCTCAACTTGACAAAGTCAAGTTTGAGCTATTGCCATGTGTTGGCGTCATCCATTGTTCCGTCCATGTGCTCGTACGTGAGTTTGTGCATCAACAATTTCCAATAGCACACCCTACAGGTCACATCTCTCATCCAATCATCACCAAACTTTATATGTATCTTGGGGGTGACCTCTAGATGGGAGCCATCAATATTTTCACAACTTCGTTAAAGAACATGGCTGCCAGCAGCTATCTTGGATTTCAGATTTGAATCCATCGGCACACTCTGCAACCCGTATTTACTGGTGAATTGTTTTGTAAATTTACAGGCATGATTAGGATCACCTCTAGATGGGAGCTATCAAATTTGAAAAATTTCTATGAAAAACATGGCCGCCAGCAACCATCTTGGATTTTACTCTTTGCATGACTAAATCCTTTGGCACACCCTACAGACCACATCCCTCATCCGGTTATCAACAAACTTCATATGGATATTCGGGCTGACCTCTAGATGGGAGCCATAAACTGTTCCAAAATTTTTAAAGAACATGACCACCAGCAGCCATCATGATTTTGAAAATTTACAGGCATGTTTAGAATTACCTTTATTTGGGAGCTATCAAATTTGAACAATTTTCAATGTAAAACATGGCCGCCGACTGCCATCTTGGATTTTACTCTTTGCGTGACTAAATCCTTTAGCACACCTACAGGTCAGATCTCTCATTCGATCATCACCAATCTTCATATGGATCTTCGGGGTGAGCTTTAGATGGGACCCATAATAAAATTTTCTTGAATTTTGTTGAAAAACATGGCCCCCAGCAGCCATCTTGGATGTTACTCTGCGCATCCCTCCAAATGGATAATAGACCATTCCAATGTATACTTTTATAACTGAGTGGGAGAATCCATTCAGTATGGAAAGGGTTAAAATGCTATGTGCTTTAATTCTAGGAATGAACTACCTCCATGCAGAAGCACCAATTAATGTGATTCATAGAGATCTCAAGTCTAAAAATGGTAAGATTCATTCATTTTAGTGCTGGGCAGTATTTTGGTATACGATTATAATCGGTATGAATTTCATTACTGTCACCATTACCGTCGATTATGTTTTAAATCGTTACACCAAAGCCTTGGTATAGTTGCAGCTTGCATGAATATTTTGAAGTAAAACCCCATATTACTCCTATAAAATTATTGAAGTCAAGGTTAAATTGATGCTTCGTTCTGGTTACCAATTGAGTCAATTTTAGATGAGTCATAAACTTAGTGCTTACCCTTCTACACCAATCTGTAAAAGTGGTCAGCGACTTAAATATGGATATTGTGGTGTGATTTTAGAATTATGACAGTATTTTTTATATGCAAATACCACCCAGCACTAATTCATTTTGCCTCATATACATGACATAGCTTGGTCAGTTTCATTAATCGAGCTGTGTAACCATGTTCCTATAAGAATGGTGCTTGGCTTACTCTTAATATTTTGGAGAATTTTCAATGCTGTAATATTTCCGTATATATAAATTTCCATGTGAATTTCCATATAAATTTGACTGGAATGGCTCACAATCTTCATCGGTTGTTGATTTCTGAGTTGATTGACAGGCCTTCGGAGGAATCAACTAATAAGTATGCACCTATTGATCAAAATTAATTGTAATTTATTATCTCAAGATTTGGATAATTAAAGGGACCCAAGTACTCACAGTGGGTAAATGTACAGAATATATAAAAATATGTAAAAACATCAAGAAGAACATGAAGATATGGACAAACTTTGTACTTATATTCATTACCGATAGTTCTCCTGTAACGAAACTTCATGTGTTGAAACCATTGTTATGTAAACAAAAATGTGACAGTAATTTGTCAACAAAAATCGCTATTCATTTAGTAAGTTAAATATTTTAGTCTGAATATGATTTCCAGAATATTTTTCATTGCTTCGACATTTTCTAATGTTTACCATCTAATTTTTATTAAAATCTGGAAAACATAATACAGAAAAATCTAATTTATATAAAAATGTTTGACGAGGCTTTTTAAAAGAAAATTTCAGTGGGAGGCGCCTGAGAAGTTGACATGGAATTTTTATTTATTTGGCCTTATATAACAATGGTTTTAACAAGCAAAAATCTCATCACTAGAGAGTTATTAATAATGATAATATAAACAAGCCAATTTATTTAAAGTGATGTGAAACACTCCGGTTGGGTGACCAAATAGAAATGGATAATAACCTTGCTCCAAGTACTTTCAGTATCACATGAATTGACAGCTTCTGATTAAATTATATCTGAATTCTACCATTTTATTTTTCAGTTGTGATCTCAGGGGATTGGATTTGTAAGGTAAGACGTGAATGTGCTTTCATTTGGGAACAAAGCATTCTTATGGATTGAAACGAAAGTTATACTACATGCCTGATTCAGTATCAGACAGAACTTAAGGAGACAGTTTCTGCATACCAGTTACAATAGCAGCCTGTTTCATTTTCTCTGAAAAAATATGTTACAACATAAACTTGACATTAAAGCAAATGTCAGAAGGTGGAAAGTTTAGATTGAACTGCTTAATTGTCAAGCTAGTACAACACATGAAGGAATCTATGCTATCTGAAGACCACATCAAGCATATTACCGCTATATAACAATAAAAATGTCAAAAAGATGACTTTAATCATATTTTTAGAAGGTAAATTTTGGGAAGAGCTTTCTCAGCAAGTATACAAATTGAGTGGAAATGAATAACTGCCATAAAAAGTACATGATCTGAACTAGTAAAAGGCTTGAATGGCAATTTAATTGGGTTCAACGCTGCTTCAAGAATATTAACAGAATGTTACATGTATGTGTGTTCTGGAAAATTGTGAACATCCAATTTGCAAGAACTGGGTTGATTGCTCATTGCTTGAGTGGACTGACCTGCATACAACATTGGGTTACTTCCTCAATGTACCTCACAATTTTCTAGCGCACAACTAACATTCTGATAATATTCTTGTGTGTTGTATTTTTCTGCGACTGAAAGCGGTATTGCGTAACCTTTTAACTTTATAAATCTCCCTTTACACATATCTAGAGATACTTTTCATATGCATGTACTAGGCTGATTTTGCAACGTTATGTGTCTGCAAATATGGCACTATCATAAAACTATTGAAAAACGACATAAATGTTGTTTCACTCATCAACATAAATGCCAGATGGCTTTAATCTATTGCGAGTGAGTAATTAATTCATCTTAATATAATTCCATTAAAATCAGTTAGAAGAATACTAACACGTATAGTTCTTAATAGCGTTACCTGTACTAGTACCTACACATCACCAGTCCACTAGTTACCAAGAGTGACAGCTGAACCACTACTAGTATCTGTGTTTTTCTTACCAGATATGTGACTTTGGAGCTTCCAGATTTTCTGGCAGCACAACCAAGATGTCTCTAGCGGGAACATTTCCTTGGATGGCCCCAGAGGTAAGCCAACGAATGAGAAACATGGTTCGCATTGTCGTGTGCCAATTGTGCGATTTGCACACAAAAAATTAGAATGGCACAAACTATTTCGCCTTTGGCACAAATAACTATCGACAACATAACTGTGACAATTAGGGGATAACAGTGTGGTGTTTTGTGATTTCGGAAAGGTACATGGCGAATATACTGTGGCAAATTTAGTTAATGGGCGACGGCGGAGCCGGAGCCCATTAACGGGTATTTGCCACAGTATATTCGCCATGTACCTTTCCGAAATCACAAAACACCACACTGTTATCCCCATTCTAATGCTCTTCGAACTTAAAAACATTATTTAGACAAACAAATGCCTCGTAATTATCAACGAAATGTGCGGCCATGGAAAACACTCAGCCAATTCACGACTGTTTATTTTAAATTTAATGCGCTAGATAAAATATAGTCCCTCAATTACCATCGCTCTTATCGTTAAAAATGCTGATAAACATGAAAAATGTCCACCTCAAATAGAAATAAATATGCACAACAATCAGTTCTTGCATGTACTTGATGTCTGTTTCAGATGTTTACCACTTACAAATTGCGGTTTCGATTTTACCGCGAACTTGAAGTTGAATTGAAACAATGGCAAATTGTTTACTCAATGCTATGTATTTCACGCCGTGCATGTCTGTCGCGGTTCATGTCAAGAAATTTTGGGTCAAATGATATCGAGACACGGACATTTGTGGGATATAACGGTGTGGTCTTTTGTACATGTATACAGGTCGAATGTACTAACTGTCAATTTTCGAAAAAGCGACGTAGCTGGTTTGTTTATATAGCAACGAGCTAGTAACGGAAGTCAGTATACCGGGCGCCAACTCTATAATCTACTCCGTAACGTCGCCGGCATGTACTGCGTAAGGGTGACGTCATGGAGTGAAACGGAACATTGAGCGGGGCTGGATTTGGCATGGTCGAGATTAGGAATTCAGCTAACGGCAATATTGGCGCGTAGGAATATCTAACATTGAAGCGGTGAACCGGACTATACATTGCGACAGGTTATTGAATGAATAACCCCCCGCAAATATGTGGTGTTTCCGGGGGTATATTGGCCTAAGTGCATTAGAATATTTAATTGAATGGCCTTCCTGATGCGACATGAATTAAAACAGACAGGCAGTTAGCAGTATAATTAATGTCAGAGTCGTAAGTATGCCTTTATCGCTTGCGGTGAATAAGGATATTTATTATATGCTTGCCTATAAAATAGCCTAGAAATTACCGAAACGTAGATCTTGGTATGTATATCTTAGAAGCCACAGTAAAATACGATATCAGAATTTCACTGTAGGTTTTGTTATATTTCACGGTAGCCTGCCGGGGGTTTACTCGAGCGAAACATTTGAAGAAGAATTCGGTAACTACGCTATAGTAAATTGTTTGCAAACTTATCAGTTGTAACTCATAACCTTATTCAAAACAAGAGTTATTTCCTATCATTTAATCCGTCATTTCACAGGAGAACCTCCATAAGTAGAAGGCAGAAGTAAAACAATCAAAATATTTTCTAAAGAAAATCACACTCGCGTAAAGTTGAAACAGACACTCTTGACATCTAATTATCGATCAAGTGTTATCAGCAATTGGGCATTTTTGATTGGCTAGCTGCAACTTATCACGCACCATGCAGCTGTTGCCTGTGCACGTGTGATTTATATATTTTGACTGTTGTGGCACAGAGACTTGTTAGTTGCGATTCCGTGTTTCATTTCTTTGCATGAGTCTTGTTGCTTTATCTAGGTAATTGTGCACTTTTGATTAGTAGGAAGTATACTTCCCGAGTATTGTTCAAATTGCTGTACTATTAAAAGTAAAAAGGCCACATAACTTAGTAACTTTCAGCTTTATTAATAAGGTGTATATAATAAAAAGAATACCTAGAGTTTTTTGTTTAAATTCCTGAAACATCTCATTCGTGTCTGGAAAGAAATATAAATTTTCACTTGTTACTTGCAGCCAAATTTAAAGTGGTGCAAAAAAAATGGTAAATGGCACAGCGTGGACCCTGATGAGAAATAACACTTTAATAACTGAATGGATTCTCTCAGTGATCAAATCTCCATGTACCCCCGATTTAATAACTTATAATGTATGTTTTCTCAGGTTATACAGAGCCTGCCTGCATCAACATCATGTGATGTCTGGTCCTATGGTGTGGTGAGTATGAATTAAAATCATTCTGTTCCAGATATAGAATCTTTTCTAATAGAAATAATTTGGTGGCAATTGATAGATTACATGTAATTAAAAATATACCTTGATCTTTATGGTCAAGTTTTGTGTGAAACTCATCCAATAATACATAGGCCTGCAACAAATCCTAGAATCCTTGATTATAAATACAATACAAAGACCTCAAAAGCCCATAATAATGATGATAATTGATGCATTTATATAGCACATACCACAGTAAATTAGTATTAATATGCACATGTGACATGATTATAACCCCAGTCAAAGGGCATTGATTACCTATCGTCGCTTGGGAGGAAGCAACCCGAGGAGCTAATCAAACATTTCCTTAAGCCACAACATGATTACATTATCCCCGATACATATATCTTGTTCAATACCGGTACAACAAAAAATTATTTTATTTACAACCATTGTGACATTTACAGTAGACTGAACATTAGTGTTACACTTCAAGCATTGACAACTCTATATGCAGGCGAATATAATCGAATAGATTATCTTACGGGACTATCTAAGCCTAATTGCTTCTGATTGGTTACTTGTCATTCACTATTTCTGATAGTTCCATCTCCAACAGGATAGTCAGCTTCCTAATTTTAGCACACCAATTATCACTTGGGAAATCCAGAAATCTATTTTGAGCATGCATGCTATTCCGGGGCGGAAATTTGAAAACCCTCTCCACATCACTGGACAAGTTCAACAAGTTTTGGCCAAATTATCGTAATCAAATTCTTTATGTTGTTTGTGATAGTATCCACATGTTTGATGTGAGGAATTATCCTGTTCCTGTCATCGCTGATCACAAAATCCCTTCGATATTTTTTGTCAATTTCCAAATTTTGCACTAAGCTACATGTACCGGTATATTTTCTAAATGAATCTTCAGTTTGTTTTCAGCAGAAAAAGTATTAAATTGTTCACTGGTTAACATTATCTGAGTGTGAATTGTTTGACATTATGGGAATTGGGACAGCATGAAGAAATTTTTCAATAAAATATAATAAATATTGCATGGCTAGTCCTTGACTATGCCAAAATAGTGGTCCTCAGTGTAGGGGTAGTCCCCTCGCCTCCGGCTTGGGACTGTTCCTCCCCTTGGACCACTATTGTGGCCTAGTCCATCACAAGCCATGAACTATTTATACAGCAGTGTTAATTAGTTTACTTAATACATGCCTTTGATCAGAGATCATCAGTGTTTAAAATAGTACAGAATATAATAGGCGCAGATAATGTGGGACAGATGACTTTAATTCTCTTCTGTTCCAGGTGCTGTGGGAACTATTGACATACGAGGTTCCATTTGAAGGAATCGAAGGTTTCCAGGTTGCTTGGCTTGTTGTGGAAAAGGGAGAGGTAGGTTATACCAAGACTGCGACGGACTGTTGGCAGGCGGGCAGCAACAAACCTATATAATATAGCCGTTTATTGATGGATTCTGACAATTTTGGGAATGTAACTTAATTTTCATGTGCGACAGCTACATACAGAAAATCCGGTCCGCCCCTACTTTATAACCAGAGATATGCCACTTCTTTCTATTTATAGAAATTTTATGTTCGTTAGCACGATAACTTTAACAAACAACAACCAATTTCATTCATCTGAGTTATGGCCCTTAGTTCATCTATTTTTAGCAAATTTAGGAAATGTTATGTCCATTAGCACGATTACTTGAACTAACATCAACTAGTTTTATTCATATTTGGGATATGGATCTTTTACAATAATATCTTGAACAAGTTGAAAACCAGATTTGTCCAATCCTTTTTACCTGAGTTACAGCCCTTAGTTTGTCTATTTTTAGCAATGTTAGGAAATGTTATGTCCATTAGCGCGATAACGTGAACAAATTTCAACCAAATTCATCCATATTTGCTAGAGGGATCTTTCACAATAATATCTTGAACCAGTTCGAAAACCAGATTTGTCCACTACCTGAGTTCCGGCCCTTAGTTTGTCTATTTTTTTGTAATTTTATGACCATTAGTGTGAAAATGACAATCGATTGCACTCATATCTGATATGTGGACCTTTCACAATGATATCTCGATCGAGTTCGAAAACCAAGTTTGTCCGATTCATTTTACCTGAGTTATGGCCCTTAGTTTTTCTTTTTATTCAGCAATTGTATGACTAGCGTGATAACTTAATCAAACTTCAAATGATTCCATATTGGGTATATGGATCTTTCACAACAGTATTGCGATCATTTTTGAAAACCAGGAGTGTCTGACTTTTTTTTATAACGGAGTTGGCCCTTAGTTTGTCTATTTTTAGCAATTTGATGACCGTTAGTGCGAAAACTTGAACAAACGTCAATGTTATGTTATGGCCCTTAGTTCTGAGATATGGTTCTTTAGTTCGTCCATTTTTTCGTGATTGTCAGTCTTAACAATTTCACTCTTGTGGACAAAAAACTTGACCAGAGCCATCTTTGATGCATAACCCTTGTTTTAAATAATGTGGCAGCCTTAGATTATTGTAATTTTGGCACATCAGGTCGAACCATGGTTTGGTCTGTTAGGAGGATAAAATTACAAAATTTAGACCAATAAACTTTAAATCGTTGCAATCAATTTCAGAAAATGATCGATTCCATGATAATTTTTCAGTGATATCAACATGAACTCATCTCGGTGTTTCTCAGTACTATATAAACACAGCCATGCAATGCAAAACATTTATTTTGGGCAAATTTCCATATTTTGGGCGGGGTCCAGTGTTTAATTACTGGAAATTAGAGAAATAAAAAGGCCACACCTAACCAGGTGAGTTTTCCTTAAACTAAGTGTATGGAATGGGGAATTTATCACTTTCTATATGAGATGAATTCTCCCACCCAGTTATAAAAGTATACATAGGAATGGTCTATTATTCATCTGAGGGTGTTTTCAGGAAAAATAAGAAGACAACCAATAGTAAAAATGCAGAAGGAGTCATATTTATTGGAGGGAAAAGTTCACATAATAAATTCAACAAATGACCTATGAACTGATTATCTGAACATTTCCTAAGGGATAACTACTCACCAATGCGTATTTAATATATAGTATAAAAAGGTTTAACCCTTTGAGTGCCAGGGGCCGATATTATCGGCCCTAAACCTACACAATAAGTCTGTTAAAGAATATAATAAAATATATTAAAATTGTAAAAAATTGTCAAAAAAAACAAAAACAAAAAACATTGTTAAGCCAATGCATTCTCTTATATATGCGAGGCGACCTATGGTCGACTCGCATATATAAGAGAATGCATTGGCACAGGGTATATGGGTTGATACAAAAATCGGACCTGGCACTCAAAGGGTTAAATGTACAAAAATTCAATCCCTGGTGTGTTATAGAAGTAACGGCCAATGTATGAAAGTGTTGATTATTATTACAAAACTGGGATTCTTCTTTTCATTTAACTGTGTTTTATTACATTTCATTACAGAGGTTAATGATTCCCAGTACGTGTCCGCCACGACTAGCCACTCTCATGAACCTGTGCTGGGAAACTGATCCAAAGAAAAGACCGTCATTTCAGCAGATATTAACCCACCTTGATCAGCTTGTTGTTGATGGTATGTGTGATTTTTCCAGTTTAAAATTTGTTCTTTTCTCATTAAATATCTGATAAGTAATGAAGACACTGATTGCACACGCCACAAACGAATTGAAGGGTGGGTGTGCTGGAATGGTGCAAACAATATTTATTTTGAAATAAACCTGTTACATATCCATAGGTAATGAAGTGGTACAAAATACCTACGGTATGTTTTACGCACTTGTCAAATGGAAGTTGCTATCAGTGACTACATAAGTCATTTCTATAAAATCCCTTGTCAAGGTGAGTTCACCCTCTTGTTCTTCTAAGCTTACGCAAAGATACGTTGTTTTATTATTAAATTTTCATACAATATTTAATCAACAATAATGTCTAGTCATTGTTCGTTCTGTGGTTTTGAAGCTAATAAGGTCCTCTATTTGCAGATCTCACAACCTCCGCTAATTACATGGCATATCGTGACAGCCACTCAAGTTCCACAGATGTGTCAGATTTTACAAAAGCTTGGAACATGCTATGTCCACCATACAGCTGTCTCAGCCAATTTTGATCTACTCCTAAGGCAGGCCTCCCACGGTCTTGTCTGCCTCTGGCCCCTCATCATCGGGAGAGCTCACATTGTCGCCTTGAGTCAGTCCCTGTGTCAAAAACGCCCTGGGCATACCATGGACTACCGGTCTAAGATGAGGTCTGTCTCAACTGGTCAAAGCTGTACACGCAGACTCCAATCATGATCTTATCATCATTCTCTCCCATCAGAGAGTTTGCTGTCAGAGTTGCCGTTTCCTGCCCCCTCTCAGCCACAGTGTAGTGATGACAGAAATCACAGTTTATAGTCACGAGTGTAGCGGCGACAAAAATATCGGACTCTCTTTTGGTTTAAACCTCAGTCCGTGGGCTTTTGTTCGGGTTATAGAAATGACTGTCACATGGTAATTGATAGA
This sequence comes from Siphonodentalium dalli, assembly GCA_032622095.1. NCBI lineage: Eukaryota > Metazoa > Mollusca > Scaphopoda > Gadilida > Siphonodentaliidae > Siphonodentalium > Siphonodentalium dalli. Next base: position 93,438,244 of record CP136068.1, read on the forward strand.
AATGACTGTCACATGGTAATTGATAGAAATGACTGTCACATGGTAATTGATAGCCATTTCGTTTGACTGATCCACAAAACATACTGTATGTATTTCTACTATCTCTTTATTGACAGATATGTAACAAGTTTAGCAAAAGAAATCGCAGCCCAATTTTTTTCTTAAACTCTTAGACGTGTGAACCAATAGTTCAGTATCCAAGATAATTATTAGGAGATACCTATTTTGTTTAGATAATATTATTTTTTTCAGATAATCTAGCTGATGAAACAAATTCATTCCTAGAACACAGAGAGGTGTGGAAGTAAGTATTCAAGTCTGGAAATAGTGTGTCTGATATTTGCTGAATAAGGTCGACATGGTGACCAGCGTCACCAAATTCACCCTCTGGGAACCTCATTTTGCTTAGGCCTCAACTGCCACGGGAGACCTAGGATAAGATTGAAGTTCCCCAGTTGAAGTTGGTGATGTTCAACCATTTTTCACCTTTTATCTTCTGCAAATTAGGTGTATAGAAACTGAAAAGGAAGGGAGAAAGTAACTAACTAAAAATAATGTTAATTTGAGACTATAGATACATGTACTTCCCAGAAAATGTGGCCTAAGCAGAATGAGGTCCCCTGAGGGTGAATGTGGTTATGCTAGTCCACTATGTGGGGTAGCTTCACTAAAGTCACACTCTGGAGACCTCTTTCTACAAATGCAGGCTTGTAACTATTCACAGTTATATTCTTATTGTCACAGTACATTAGCTAACTCAGGGTCTAATTTGAGTTGTTGTAGCCTAAGTTTCCGAACAGATGTTATTTGTTTACTATGTCCTCCTAAAATGTAACCAGCTGCTTATACATAAAGCTCTCGAAGGCCATGAGGCCAAAAATTTCTCGCAAAGAAAGTGTTATAATTCCTCCGTATCAGATTTGTATTTATCAAGGTGTATTTATTTCAGCTAATTATTAAAATTTTTAGCTGAAAGTCAGCAATGGGATGTATGTTATGATGCCCACTTTCATGAATTGCATGTATTTTGTACGAGACTTCAAACGTGCTATGTCTGTTTAACCTGTCCACGACGGGAGATTCATTAAATTTTGTGAAAACCCTGTGCCATTGCATTCTCTTATATGTGCGAGTCTGCCATAGGGAGCCTCGCATATATAAGAGAATGCATTTGCCTAAAAATATTTACCTTGACCTTGTAAGCCAGTGCATTCTCTTATATATGCAAGGCTCCCTATGGGAGACTCACATATATAAGAGAATGCGCTGGAACAGGATCTTTAATGCTGCACCAGCGTAGCTCCCATCACGAAAAGCTTAAATTGTATATGGTGCTAGCATTAAAAAAATCCATCTGCATCATATTTAGAGTTTCAGACAGTATTTCTCCATCATACTTTGCAGGAAAGAAATAAATGCAACAATTGAAAGACTTAAAAAAGCTGAGAACAATTTGAAAACGAAAGAGAAAACTTTAAAAGAATGGGAGTCGAAGCTCAAAGAACGAGAGAAGGATTTAGAGCAGCAATTCAATGTTGTGGTATGCTAACATTTAATAGTGATTTATATACCCACTTTATGGAGCGCGCTTTGCACAATATTGTGCTTACCTTGAGTATTAAAGATGCATTATCTCTGCATATAACAAATTTAAAATAGTTTCATGGGTATAAAATAATATAAAGTTATTATACAATGTTGTGTACAGTATGTGTTTTTCTTGTACGAGTCCAGGTTGTGGTGAAAAGTCATATTGGACGAGACACGCAGTGACTTTTCACCACAACCTGGACAAGTACAAGAAAAACTCATACTGTACACAACATGGTTTAATGACATTTTTATTATCCATCTGTATGTTTATCCATTTTTTTGGGAATAAAACTTTAGTGGTTACTTTTGGTATTTGTCGGCACTTAATTCTCTATAAAAGCCTTTATTTGATCATCAGAAAGCATAATTTGGAACAGTAAACACGTAAATGAAAAAAAAAACTCAATGCGGAAGTGAAACGTCTGCTAAATCCACCAGTGTTGATCGCGCATCACAATTTCACCAATTCATTTCGCAACAGTTAATTCGTGACGTTACAGAGTCCCGATAAAAAAGTGATATTGCACACTTGGGAGTCCAATATGACATTCGGGAGTCCAATATGACTTTTTCCCGGATTATCACGTGGTGGCTTTTGCCCAATCAGAAATAGTGTTAGTTAAGGGATGGATAATAATAAATATGAAGTGTGAATTGAATTGAAGACCCCTATCCGGAAACGCTTCTATCAATTAATATTGATTTTATTTCAAATATTTTCTGATAAAATTGAAATTCTATATTGGCTTCTACTGCTTTTTCTACGACATCACCTTATTTTCGTAGCTAATATCTAGGGCTGCATTAAGAGATGGTAATGCTCAACATGTCTTGTTACTGAACACGATATGCCTTTGTTGATCTATCAACTCAATATAAGTCCTACACATTTAGTGGCTGATATGTCATGCAAACAAACCTGAGTTTAGTGTGCCTGTCATTTGCAGAATGAGGTCCCCAGAGGGTGAATTTAGTGATGCTATCCCGCATAGCGGGCTAGCATCACGAAATTCACCCTCTGGGGACCTCATTCTGCAAATGACAGGCACACTAAATTCAGACTTGAATGCAAAATCAATTTCCTGCTTCTCAGGCCAAAATATTTTGAAAAGAATGTGTGCGCTTGATTTTATATTTTATTTCTGAGGTACGCCACCTCCACATCAGCTAATTACGGATCTGATTTCAGTTGCCGTGGCCAATGTACACAAACAGATGTCCATAAATATTTGTTGACCAGTTCTGTGTGATTATACACCCCGCAACAAATTCCGCTTGTCCGTCGTCCGTCCACCGTCCGTGGGAACCTGTACACCTGCGATCATGACATCTGTCAGACTTTTTTTGGTGGAGCGATCCCCTTTTTCAAATTTTTTGAAACATGGATAATTTTGTCCGCTCTTTAATTCCTATATTTTTAGGTCAATGTTTTTTAACTTGGCAAATGTATTTAGTACCATGGGAACCTGTGCACCTGCAATCATCATGTCTGTCTGACTTTTTTTTGTGGAGTTATTCCCCTTTTCAACTTTTTTAAACATGCATAATTTTGTCCGAACTTTTATTCCTATATTTTTCGGTCAATAAGTTTAGGATTTGGGTTAGGATTGTGCACCTGCAACGGGAATCTTGTTATTATATTATTTTAACTTAATGTTTACTGACATGTGAAAAATCTTAGTGTTTTTAAAAAATGGGGGGGGGGGGTAACCTTAGTCCCATTGGGACAGTCACACCTCTAGTTTATTTCGTCCAAAAATACCCAATCATGTATCACTGAAATGTTTTGATTGAGACTGCAGTTTCCATTTGTCATGTTTATAACATGTTTGAATATAGTTACCGATTACAGTAAAATGATTCAGAATCTGAACCGGGAATGGGTCGGATCCATGGGGTTACTCAGAACAGCACCCGAACAAATTCCTGTTATACTAAATGGACTCTCCCATTCAGTTATAAAATATATACATTGGAATGGTCTATTATTCATTTGGAGAGTTGTTCAGGTAATAAAATCAAACGTCAGACAGATAACACAAGATCAGAATGATTCATATTCATTGGTGGGAAATGTTCAGATAATAAGTTGTTGAAACTTTTAGCTGAACATTTCATAAGGGCACTATTCGTTGATGAGTATTTAGTATAGAAAGGGTTAACGATGACGACTGTATCTATTGTAAACAGCTTTGTGGTTGTGCTAGGTTACACGACTCCCGGCTGCACAAAGGTGTTTCGGATGCTCATTTACAATCGCAAGAGATCCATTCAAATTTGTTCACCCAACAGTGGGCAAAGCTGGCGAATTGAAATCTATAGTTCTAAAATGAGCTCTCGACCAATCAGAATGTGTGTTTGAAATAATTTTTAATACTTTTCCTCTATTTCAGCAACTCGACTTCTATGACGTGAACTCCTGGAGAGAGGTTGATGTAGTGAGTAAATTTTTCTTTATTCATGCTAAATTTTATTTCTATGTACTTTTACTCTTGTACAGCCAAGTATAGCAATATGTCTTGGGGATCAAGCTTTTTGGAACCTTCACATAAAATACCTTATGGGACCATTGAAACTCGCAGTGTCCATCTGTCCATCTGTCCATCTGCCCGAACAATTTGTTGTAGGACAGTAAATTTAATTATATTCAGCCAATACTCCAAGGATTATTTCGCAAACAATATGTAATCAGGTTCGCAGTGAGGTATCTAATGATAGTTATTCTCAGTAACATGTGGCATGGGATGTTCAATTGATTATCAGAATATAGGATATCCTATAATCCCTATCCCATAATATGTGAAATATAGCAAATTATGAAATACAATGAAGAAGCGAAATAGGAAATAGAGCGAAATAGGATATACAGCGAAATAACAAAATACACGATTACATTGCGATTATTATTAACGAAATTAACAGGTATTTGAAGAAGTGTTTTAAAGAAATTGGTACATGGTCTACAAATGAGGATATCTTGGTAAAGTTCAAAGTTATATCTAGGTCTGATTCTGACCTTTTCTGACGGAGTATTGTCCCTTTTTGGCTTGGTATTTGTTGATTATTTTGGTGTTCTGTTGATAAATTGAGTTATACTTATCCGATTGCTTTTTAATTTGGAATATGCATTATTCATATAAACAGTTATTTAAGTTATTTTAGTGTTTTAAATGGTGGAAGTAGAAAGTCAGCAATGAGTACTTATAAAGAATAATATGTTGTACTTTGTCATGGATCTGGCTATATGTTATAATGTTGCATTCGGTTTTTCAGTACCAGTGGATGCTGCAAATGAGTAATGGTGAGTTTTTAAACATATCCTCCATCCAATTTGACACCAAGATATTCAATAGTAACAATCTCGCACTAGATGCGTCACCATCATCATCAAGTTTCGTCAAGTGCAATCAATTTTCCAAGTCTTTCGGCACTGGCAACACAATTGTTTGGAACTGGTAAATGTATTTGTCCAATATTGTAAAGACAATAGAAATAATTGATGCTGCTTGTTTGGTTAACACTTTATTTAATAAATTCTAGTTGACAAGTAGTTATCCCATAGGTTGTTTATTGAACTTATTATCTGAACATTTCCCACCAATAACAGGAATCCTTCTGCACTTTCTATTATCTGTCATCTATTTATATTTCCTGAACATACCTCCAAATGAATAATATTTCCAATGTTAACTTTTATAACTGGTTGGAAGAATTCATATGCTATAGAAAGGGTTAAATCGAGGTTGTTACAAACAAAAGGAGCCTCTTAGTAGTTTGCATGTATAACCATAATAAATACATTTGAACTGTATGTTTACAATTTGTATGCATAAATAATAACAATAATAAGTATTCAAGGTAGTAAAATATGTAAATTCACAGTCAACAGCTCAGTTATAGGCGCAATTGTATTCCTATTTTAATACTTCCACACATCTGGAGTCTGCATGATAAAATCCCCCACTACTCATTAGACTGTCTTGTTAGCTGGAAGAGTATTCATTCTATAAATAGGTTATACACCTATAGCTATCCAGGCTGACATTTCTCTCTATTATCCAATACCTAACTTTTCATTTGCTAAACATTCATATTTTCACGCTTCAATATTTAGTTATCACAAAATGTTATGTTATGTTTGATAATTGATAATACTCTGTTCTTGAGTCAATCAAGCCTTGAAATAGTGTGTCTGTCATTTGCAGAATGAGGTCCCCAAAGGGTGAATTTAGTGATGCTACCCCGCATAGCGGGCTAGCATCACCAAACTCACCCTCTGGGAACCTCATTCTGCTGAGTTGTAAGCAGAATGAGGTCCCCAGAGGGTGAATTTGGTGATGCTAGCCCATTATGCGGGGTAGCATCACTAAATTCACCCTCTGGGGACTCATTCTGCAAATGACAGACACATTATTTCAAGGCTTGGAGTCAATCAATAAATCACATTCTGAATATTCTGCATGTGGTCACTGTTACCATCCAGAATATGACTTGTTCGCATCCAGGATATAACTTGTTCGCATCCAGGATATAACTTGTTCTCATCCAGGATATAACTTGTTCTCATCCAGGATATAACTTGTTCTCATCCAGGATATAACTTGTTCTCATCCATCATACAGAATTGGAAACCACTTGGTCATTTCCTAATTTATTTGGAGAGAGATTTATGGAGAAGTGGTGGAAATAAGGTACTACATGTAGTATGATTCTTTACTGTACCATCCGAGGCCTTGAGGCCGATTAATCTCAATCAGAGATAGCTAGCATGTAAGATATATTATTATCCATCCTTTAACTAACACATTTCTGATTGAGTCCAATTGTCCCGGTGTCTAGGGTTTAGATGTTGAATTGGCCGTGTCGGGAACATTGATAACAATAACTAGTTCATAGATCTTCATACTTTATATATGTATAAGTCTTTCTCGATAAGCACAGTGCATAGGTGGAAGAACAGAGGTATTGGTATAGTAGCAAGGTTGTCGGACAAGTGAAGCTCCCGCTTCAGAGCACGGGTAGTTATTCCCACCTCTGGTGTATCATGCTTCTTAAATAAGGTCCGAGATACATGATACACTTGGATATGACGTGTATCACTATATACTGTCTTATAGAATGATACTGGCTTTATCCACCCTAACTTATACAATGGTTGCTACCAGTCATAACCACTTAAGAATGTGATCTTGTTAATTATGCGTGTGTGTTTCTACACTATATAATCTGTCTTCTATGTACTTGTGCTTATCTATACAATTAACCCTAGCAGTTACAATCACTGGGGAAAGGAAGTTTATCCTAGATTACAGGAACACATATAACAACACATAACTATCGTATGTACTATCGGACAGACTCCCCTCGCTACAGAAATTTGTAACTACATGTAGTTACAAATTAAAAGTGTGGTAAAAGTCCGAGTGTACAGAAGATAGTTGGAATCTAGGATCTATAATCGCGAACGCGAACCTAAAAAAAATCAACACATGGATATTCATACATAAAAACTCAACAGCAAACGAAACGAGAGTTATTTATCCATGGCGAGTCTGGTAAACAGTATGTCACTAGGTTACTGGATTAGCATCGAACAGTAAGTCACTGGAGCACTGGTTTATCAGCGAATAGTTAATTTATCCAGGAATTTGTAGAGAAGTTCTGGCTTGGCGGGTATAATGTGATATATGTGTCCAATATAAATATTCGGCAAACGATTCTATCCAAGGTCGGATAATCAACACCATGTAGAACACTGGTGTGTGAAGTAGAGAATAATCATACGTGCAGGATACAGTTAATTTACAGCAACAATTAAGGATGATAAATGTTATTGTCCGTGTGGCGTGAGAAGATGTAGTAACCGATATACTCATCAGTTGGGAAGGTATATGTAGCTTCACAGGATATCGTCTTTGACATCTCTGGTCTTAGTCAGCAAGCGACGTGGAGTCAATGACGTAACGTGTAATGATCAGTGTACATGTAACAGCAGTGTACAGTTGCGATCAAATGTCAATTATTTTATGCCAATGTCTATCAAACGTATCAGCGATATTCATGAACGATCTGGCAGCATATGCGTCATTTAGTTATCATCTAAGGGGCTGTGGCGGCGTCAGCGTTGAAACAACGACTGTATACAAGACGCCGAACGAGGAAATGCAGCAACGAGTGTTTATTTTGGACAGTCGGTGGAATAGCTATGTCCGATAATCTTGTGAGGACAGTGTCATGAACGTTCGAAGGTCAGCAGCGGTGTCGCTAGATGTGGTTGAAACACCAATGTCTGGTCCGGTCTGCGCGTCTGGTATGTCAGCACGGTGTATATTGGATGGTCCATCGCGTGTGACGTCATTAGCCTGACTTACAGTACCAACCATTGATCGTGTTTGGCGAACCCATTTAGTTTGACATAAATGACACGAAGTCTAAATAATGTGTTTGTAAAAAGAACACAATAAACCCACAATAGCTAATAAGCAGCTTGAAACCAAAATATGTCCAAAGTACGAATCATGAAACAAAATCAGTGACTCGCCAATGCAATTTGCATTTTCATAAATTTTGAACCTGTTCGTAGAGCATTTCCATAAAATGTAAAGAAAAATGGTCATGCAATAAATGAGGGATATGGACATTAAGGAAATTGGGTTTATGATCAATAAAATGTGATCGTAGGAATTAAAAAATATGTCTTGAATCATGACATTAAAGGGAATCGCTAGATATATGTATATCATGCCATAAATTTCATAAAAAATGTAATTGTCGCTGAAAACAATTGCTGTGCGATAACCAAACATGCCTGCCTCGACGATATTTATAATCAACAATCGTGTAATTATTTTGGTGTGAAATTATTGTTAAAATCGGGTGAATTATCGTTCACCATTCCAGTATAATTAGAACCAATCAGTAGATGATTGCGATTTCGTTAAACTATTCACAGCTATTTATGAACAATCACGTGGTAATGAAATATCACATACATGTACGTCTCCGCTATTTATATCATATTATATTATATTATATGCACATATTTGCAATTATAAACGAAACTTAATTTGCTGTTTACAGAGCGAATAAAATAGTATTATACTTGTGCTTGGTATAAGCCATCTAACGACCATTCTTATTTAATAACGCTTAGCATTCCATTACCAACACTAGGGTTAAATATCCCTGCGTATCGCAAGTCAAACCAGGAATCCGAGAGTTGTGCACATCACTCGAAATTCCGCTATACCTACATTCAATCCATCCGGGTAATGCTTCGTGGTACCACAAATTGTATGCTAAGGATGCATGGTCAGCAATGACGATTAATGATAATCTATTTTGTATTAGTATTACGATTGAACGTTGTACTGTGTGTATAGGCAATTGGCAACTCATCGCGGTGCTTACCGATACAATAACCTACATAACACGCATGTCAGCTGAGTTATGGACTCTATGCAATACTCATGCTGGTCAGTTCAATTGTATGTGCAAATTTATCATCTCAATAGCTTTACACGATATTCCTGGACTCGTTGTCCAGATACATAAATCAAGAAAACCTCATGCTTGGTATACAGAAAAGTTTGCATGTGTTGTCGGCACTAATTTAAGCGTGCAGTGGCACAATGTTGGATATATTTATGTTATACACGCGTAGACTATGAATATTAAGATTATGATTTAAATCATGTTTGTGTTATTTAGTTCAATTGTTTATCATTTCTATTCCTTTGTTATACGGAAAGTGAACATTCAGGATTTTGTTATACATTGTTTGTTATTCCGTCGGGACTACAATATATAATGATTTACGGATGCATAACTGTTGCACATTTATACTGGTAAGTATGACTTTAATGGAATCCTGATATTAATTCTGTCGGACAAATTGTCTATTTTGTTTCCCGTGTGCTTATAACACGAATGATATCATTCACGCCTGCTTGTGTAGATGCATCATATGAACGCGAATTTATATCGATTTCCATGTCAGAAACAGTTGTTTGTACATATGGGTTTATGTCATCAGAGGCAACATTTTCAATTTCTTCAGTTTCGGCCGCAAAAACATCTGAATTATTATTGTTTTGCTCATTTGCGCACAATCTATCTGCCCATTCCAAACGCGGTATTTCATCGTCGCTTGAAGAATTTTTCCGTCTTAATTGTTTGCGTTTCATTAATTGCGCAAGTGGAATTTCGTCACTAGACAACCATTCTGATGACGCAGGTTGTTCTGGGTCTTCGTTAGAACTATTGACAACAAATCGCTGTCTTCGCAATTGACGTATTGTATCTTTGGGTGGAATTTTCCATGCAGTGTCGGCTTTACGAATATTGTCGGCATGACAGCGGACTGTTCGGGCACTTAATTGATCTTTAATTAAGAATGAGACATTACTACGTTTTTCAATTATATTCCAATGACTTTGCCATGATAAACTCAGTTTACCCGTTTTTCGCCCAGATTTGTAATAAACTGGATCGCCTATTTCAAATGAAACCTCTTTCCGTTTTTCATTCTTTCTTTGTGTTCTGATTTGAGATCTTAAACGCGATAGAACTAAACGAAAGTTTCTATGCTGTTCCTGTAAAGCGATAGATGTAAAGTCCTCCCCTACATATTTCAATCTGGGTTTTAGAATATTATCAAGACTTAAAGTGGGTTCCCTATGATATAATAAATAAAATGGACTGAATTTTGTTGTATCATTTACGTGAACACGCATTGCAAATAATGCTTGTGACAAATACATGTCCCAAGTGTGTGTGTTTTGTAATACCAATTTTGATATAACAGAATTGAGAACGGCGTGTGATCTCTCGACACATCCCTGGCTATTCGGATGATAGGGACTTGAAAAAATATGGTGGATGTTTAGTTCTTTGCACACCTGATCCATTTTTTTATTTTTGAACTCCGTGCCGTTATCACTTACCAAATTGAGACAGCAAGCATGTCTGCTAATGACCTCATCTAAAAATATCATTATCACCGTTTCGGCTCGTTTGTCGGGAATCGCAAATGCCTCGACATATTTAGTCAGACAACAAATAAAAGTTAAAATATATTTGTTATTGGACATTGTTGTTTCAAACGGTCCTTGTATGTCAGTGCTTATTGTCGCAAACGGAAATGGAGGGCGGTCCATCTCTTGTATTGGGGCCTTTTGTTGTGATAAATTCCTCATTTTACAAATCATGCAAGCTTGACAATAATTATGTATATCTCTATACATATTTGGCCAGTAATATTTAAGTTTTGCTGTTGCAAAAGTCTTAACTGTGGAAAAATGTCCTGCTAAGTCATGGTATTGTTTGAGTACAGCTTGTCGAATATTTGCGGGAATAAATAGGCGTATATCTGGATCATCATCATGATTACTGATGAAATATAGCACATCTTTAATTACTATATATTTATCTGCTATTTGTCTGGGTGGTTTGGTGGAATTTAATTTTTGAACAATCTCTATTGCTTCGATATCGCGTTCTTGTTCAAGTTGTATGTCAAACCCCTCTAACTGAATTGCTTCTTGATTTTCAGGTAGAATTTTGTCTATGCGACAATTTGCATATTGTTTTGTGTTTAATTTAGATGTGTCAATTATTTCCACATCCATTGGTACTTCTCGTTCAGGGCCGGTTACGTCGGACTGACCTGGTACCTCTGACATACCAGTTTGTAACTTTTCCGGTCGTGATAAATAATCTGCAAATATATTCTCTTTGCCGGGTATGTGGATTATCTGCGGCTTGTAGGCAGCTATGCACACAGCCCATCGTGCGACATTTTTATTGTCCATGGGAGCAGATAACATATGAGTTAATACCTTGTGGTCAGTCTTTATAATTAACGGAGACCCGCTGATATAAAATTGAAGTTTCTTTATTGCCCAATAAATAGCAAAGCATTCCCGTTCTAATGTACTCCATGAACGAATTTGAGCTTTATTCAGCCGTGCGGAAATAAAATGTATAGGATTTTCCGTATTCGATCTTGATATACACGGGTCACCTGGGTCACGTGACTGTGTAATCACTGCTGCAATAGCATGCGCGCTTGCATCAGTATACATTATGAATGGTTTATTTTTATCTGGATATGCGAGATATGTGGCTTCTGTTAAATCAGATTTCAATTTTTGAAATGCCTTATCACATTCATCCCTCCATTCAAATTTTGTGTTTTTCTTTGTTAATTCTACCAAAGGTCCACAAATTTCACTAAATTTAGGAATAAATTTCCGGAACCACGAGAATGATCCTATAACACTTCTCACTTGTTTCACATTTGTTGGCGGTGCTAAATTTTGAATTGCTTTCACTTTATGAGCATCTGGTCTAACACCATGTTGGTCAACGATGTGCCCCAAAAATGAGCATTCTGTTTTAAAGAATGAACATTTCTTTAACTTTAATTTCACATTAAACTTCCTAAGGCGATCAAATACTTCTTGAAGAAGTCTTAAATGGGACTTCTTATCCACTGAGTACAAAATTAAATCGTCGACATAGGCGCGACATCCTTTAATCCCCTCCAACACACGATTCATGAGTTGAAGAAAGGCACTAGAACTTCCAATGGCACCGAAGCAGGCGCGGTTAAACGAAAAATTCCCTCTAAAACACGTTATAGTTGCCTTACTTCGATCCGCGTGATGTATTGGAATGCAATTATATGCAGAAAAACAATCTAGAACTGTTATATATTTAACTCCCTTCATTTCGGCCAAGATATCCTCGATCTGATCGATTGGGAAGAATGTGGGTTTTGTGATAGCATTAAGTCTGCGAAGGTCGGCTATAAATCTATATGAATCATCTGATTTTCTTAGAACCATACACGGAAATGACCATTCAGTTGCTGGGGCTGGTGAAATTATTTTTGCTTGTAATAATTCATCAATTTTATCACTAAGAATTTCACGCTTTTTCAATGGGCATCGATAAGGCATTAACCTTATTGGTGGGTGGTCTCCCGTGGGAATCTTCATGGTCACAGCCGTGGTACATCCTAATTCGGTTAATTTTGTAGCGAAAATATCACTATTATTTCGAATTAGTGGTATTACATCGTCCCTAAATGAATCGGGAACTTGTACATCATCCAAATTAATCTGTTCTTTTATTTCATTGTTATTCGGATGAGGTGTTTCCACACACCTTACAGCAGACACCCTGCCGACAATACATCCACGTCGCAAATTAAAATGCTTATCTGTGTAATTGCTTATGAGTACAGGTATACTTTCGCTGTTAGTGCTTGCAGTATATTCGGCTGTCAACCCAGGTTCATTTCCCATAAACCCTTCGTCTATTGGTTCCACCTGCAGAAATTTCGTGGCAAACAATTTATTACCTCCAATTATACGCGCTTTCGTTAATATCGTTGTCTTTGGTGGAATAACATGGGCAGATTGTATTCTGACCAAGGTTGCAACGTGAATATCTTGTATAAGCGGAATGATTGTTCCGCGAATCTTCATTATTTGGCGGTCGAAGTATAGTCTGGCACCGTTTCCACTGAGAAAATCTCTGCCGATCAATAAAGATCGATGCATGTTTGAGCACACATAGAATTTATGTGAGACCTTTAATTTATTAATGTGGAAATTTAATATGATGAAACCATTTATGGTTAGTGCATCTCCACTTGCAGATGTTGCATGAAACTGCGTTTCTTGCATTTGCGGTTTATATTTTAAATTGTTATAAAATTTTAATGAACATAAACTGATATCGGCTCCGCTATCCAGAATGGCTCGATATTTTTGTGTGCCTATGGTAATCAATATCGATGATGCCACTTGTGCATTTATGCCTTTCATTAAGTTTGAATTATTTTGATATTCCGGAATTGATAAATTTGATTTAAGATTTTTCTGGTGTTGTATCACCGGTGGTGTTTGTTTATGATCGTAAGGCTTATGCGATGTGTATGGAGCTCTTGTTTTCACGGGCGCGGATATTTTATTTTTATTTATATGCGGTAAGCTTTGATGAAATGGCCTGTGAACATTATTTTTACCATCTCTATGTGATTTATGCCAACATAATTCTTTCCCGTTTGTTCTGTGTGCATGCCATTTATTCCATGATGGAGCGTTTGCTTGATTATTATTCTTGCTTTTTACACGATTCCACTCAGATGCTCCGCTCTGGGTGGAATGTTTTAGTTTAAATAATGTTTATTCATTGCATCCAAACGTCTTCGACACCATGTGATATTATGTCCAGATTTCCAACAATATCGGCATAATAATTGAAATGCTTGGGTCTGTGGATTAAACATAGAAGTTCGTGATTGTCGTATATGTTGAACATTAGGCCAACTTCGCGTGTTATCATATCTATTTTGTTTAGAATATGATCCAATCCGTGGGCGCTGATTATTATTCGAATAACATGAGCTAAATGAATTTCTACCCTGTAAATACCTTGGCCATCGTCTTTCTGGTGTGGCGGGCGCATTAAATTTATTACCAGTGTTCCGTCCATGAAATTTATTGCCTTCCCTACTAGAATAATTATGATCACTAAATGATCGATAATTACGATCAGTATTCTTATTATTCTGGCTATAATAAGACTGTAATCGGTGTTGAATAGTATATTCTCTTAAAGCGAGATCAGTTGCTTGAATTAAGGTCTGTGGATCTTCTCGCAAAAGTTTATCTCTCAATAATTTACTCTTTAATCCTGTGATGAATTGTTCACACATATATAATTGTGCGACTTTTTGTCGAATATTTACTAGCCCATACACATCGATCGCTAATGACTGTAATCTATCAGAAAAAACTTGTACAGATTCGTCAGGTGTTTGCTGTGCTGCTTGAAAAATAAGGAGCGCATCTCTGTTATCTTTTGCTTCGCTATATCGAACTTTTAATTCCTGCTTGATTTCTGCCCATGTACTTCTGATCACACCATCGGCATTTATGCGTTCTTGTGTGAACTGAGTTAAAAATTCGAAAACTGAACCTCTGCTGGTCTGCAGAGCAAATTTAATTAATGTTTGATCAGTCGCAGCAATTGCTTGGCCATAACGATATAATTCGTTGGTCCATTCAAGAAAAGATTTAGGGTCTCCCGAAAAAGGGGTGATAACATTTGTCACACCAGTTGCCATCTGAATTGCTGACGAAATGCGTGTGGCGTCCAACTGTTGGTCTATTGCACTATTAAAATGACCCAATTGTGTGGAAATGCGATCTAGTACGACGCTGTCAGTTGCGTTTCGTACCTCGTGATTTTCATGGGTTTCATGCAAAATAGATCGCATTCGCTCTATCTCTCCATCAATTTGGGCGCTACTATAATTAACGTCGTCCGAAAAGGAAGGACAGGAAAGGTGACTTTGTGTCATATTCATCTTGATTTTAATTACTAAAGTAATTGGGAATAGAAAAGGCAAAAGTGCAGGTATATAAGAAATGAATAATTTGAGTTGGGTTGGCACATGCACATTCTAATTGTGACATTACAGAATTGCTCTAGAACATAGTGCAGGTATTGCGTTTATGTAATTTGAATTATTAGATCAAAAGAAACGTCCTGGTTGGTATAGTAAGTACTCACGTATGAACGAAAACACAAGTTCTGGTTCCAAGCTCACAAGCACCATTCCGTGACGAAACACAAGTTCTGGTTTACTGCTACGGCACCATTTGTCCCGGTGTCTAGGGTTTAGATGTTGAATTGGCCGTGTCGGGAACATTGATAACAATAACTAGTTCATAGATCTTCATACTTTATATATGTATAAGTCTTTCTCGATAAGCACAGTGCATAGGTGGAAGAACAGAGGTATTGGTATAGTAGCAAGGTTGTCGGACAAGTGAAGCTCCCGCTTCAGAGCACGGGTAGTTATTCCCACCTCTGGTGTATCATGCTTCTTAAATAAGGTCCGAGATACATGATACACTTGGATATGACGTGTATCACTATATACTGTCTTATAGAATGATACTGGCTTTATCCACCCTAACTTATACAATGGTTGCTACCAGTCATAACCACTTAAGAATGTGATCTTGTTAATTATGCGTGTGTGTTTCTACACTATATAATCTGTCTTCTATGTACTTGTGCTTATCTATACAATTAACCCTAGCAGTTACAATCACTGGGGAAAGGAAGTTTATCCTAGATTACAGGAACACATATAACAACACATAACTATCGTATGTACTATCGGACACAATGTAACTTTTTTATCTGGACTCTGTGACGTCACGAAGTAACTCGATCTATTGCCAAATGAATCGGTGAAATTGTGATGCGCGCACAGTACTCTGGTGGATTTATCAAACATTTCACTATCGCATTGAGTTTTTTGCGCTTCCATGTTTACTGGACACTGTGTCTCGTCAATTATGACTTTTCACCACAACCTGGACTCGTACAAGAAAAACACATACTTTACACAACATTGTATAATAACTTTATATTGATAAATTATTATGGTCTATTTTCAGGAAATTCACCTGATCTCTCTCGATACTCAGACATGTTTTTGAGGAACAACATCACAGGAAAGCGTCTACTGATGCTAGTTCAGAATGATCTTAGATACATGGGCATTAAATCACATGGTCATATACTTGAGCTTACGGTGAGTTTATGATGAATAAAACTGACTAAATTTTCCCTCATGGTTTTAAATGGACACATATATATACCATGGATATATCCTCACCTGTATATATATAAAACACTTGTTTTCAAATTAGTCATTCCCAGTGAATGTGATACAGAAATTCTTTCATGTATGGTGTAAACCAAAAATAAATGTTGAGACTGCAGCAAAAACATCGCTTGCAGTGTGGTGTGTAAGATCCCACACAAAGACCATATTACCCAGACATTGTTCATGCTACATTGGCTTCCAGTTTCCGAGCGGATAAAGTTAAAAAAAAAGCTGTGCACAACAATACTTCAATGATAACATATATATGTATGTATTTATATATATATGTGTACAGTAATGCCCTAATTAATTGACTCTTTAACCACAGCAGAATTATGGGTAACTTTTCAGGATTTAGTCCGAAATATGGCTTGTTGCCATTCAACTAGCCATATTTCCGACTAAATCCTGAAAAGTTACCCATAATTCTGCTGTGGTTAAGGAGTCGATTAATTAGGGCATTACTGTATCTCCCTGGATATCATCTATGTTATTTTATATGACATATCTCCCTGGATATCATCTATATGTTGTTTCCTTTTCCATTCCACCAGACTGAGATTGAGCTGCTGAAGGCCCATAACTACAGACTACTGAACTTCCCTCCTCTAGCAAAGGTCAGATAATTCATCCCATACATACGTGCATAGACTGAATGGCAACAAACCATATTTTCGACTAAATCCTGAAAAATTACCCATAATTATGCTGTGGTTATGGAGTCGATTAATTAGGGCATTACTGTAGATATGACACAGCAAGACACTGTAATTCTAGGAACAAGCATGTAATAAATATACATTGAACTGCACCCGTGTGTGTGACTGGTCGCCAGTTCATTTCATGGCACATGTAAGATTGCATTAGGCTCATATAAATGATGATAATTGTAGAGATGAATGCTGATGACTATAGCCTTGAAACTTTTTGGTCAAAATGTTTTCCAGATGAAATTTTCTTGGCCATTTTCGCAAAAAAATGGGCATTGGCCAATTTGGCCACTGACAGCGTGAAGCCTGCATGTAATGGTGTGTGGCCATGATAATTCACTCTAGATATTTCCTATATTCATCTGTGAAAACAAAAACTTTAGATTACACTGGTTTGATTTGATGTGAAATATTGCCCCCCCCCCCCCCCCCCCAATTTGATTCCAGGTTTGATAAAAAATACGAGATTAGTAGCAGCCAATTATTTATTTTATCATCATACGAAGTTATGAGGGGTATATAGGAAAATCAGCTTGTCCATCCGACCATCCATCCATGAAACAACTTTGTCAGAGCTTGTATTCCTACATTTTCCAGTCAATTTTTTGAAAACTTGCACAGATATATACCACTCTGTGAATCGAAATGTGCCACTTCTCCCCATTTTATCTCAGGGAGAGTTAAATTATCTCTCATATACCAGTACTGTATGCATATGTCACAACCGCATATTAAATGATATTTATTGATTATAATTGTGTTCTTACTCACTATAATGGTTTTATAAATGGACTCTTGTGTTGCATAATACTTACCTGATCATAGAAGGGTGAGGTGGGGTGTAAATTAAACTACATTTACAATCATTGTTACTTCTCCCTGATAACACTCATAACAGTCCACTTCTCTCTAATAACTAACCATGGAGAAGGGAGAAATCTCCTAATTTGGAACCTTCAGACTAGGCTCCTGCGATTAACAATTTATTTTTTCATCGAATCGAACCTTGAATCGAGGGGGGGGGGAGATTTTACGTCAAATCGAACCAAATAATCAAAAGTTCAGCAACATTAGCAATTTGTTTTTGTCACCGGCAATTATAGAAATGTACATGTCAAGTAATTGATCAATTCATAATGGCCCTACGCTGTCATATTTTGGCTGATTATACCTTATTATATTGCAAAATTGAATGGATAAATGAAATCGAATTAGAAAAGGGTACATTTGTACCCTAATTTAATTATTGCTATATAAGTGGTTATCTCCCTTCTGTTACACGAGATTAATGTTTTAAGGTATTTTTCGTTCATATTCGACAGTCGCAAGAGTCTCCTGATGCTGGAGGGTTAGAAAATTTATCGATTCTTTGCTATCATTTCAAATTGAATCAAACCTGCATGATTTCACATCAAATCAAATCTCGAACGTTCACAGGAGCTTACTTCAGGCTGGTCCATGCTGGATTATATTCTCAGTTTCAAACGATATTTTTTGTTGCAGGAGCTAACATCTACCATAACAAATAAAGCTGTGAACAAAACAGTCAACTTAGCTCTCATCTTCGGTCATCATCTTAGACTTGGAAGCTCTCTCGAGGTTAGTGTTATATTCTAATCCACTCAGTCAGCCTCCAAACAGGTAAATATAATTTCGGCCAAGCCTGCAAATAGCGTGTCTGTCATTTGCAGAATGAGGTCCCCAGAGGGTGAATTTAGTGACGCTATCCCGCATAGCGGGCTAGCATCAATAAATTCACCCTCTGGGTTCCCCAGTTGAAGTTGGTGATGTTCACCCATTGGGCACCTCAATTATAAATTTTATCTTCTGCAAATTAGGGGATATAGAAACTTCCTAATATGGAAATGTAACTAAAAACAATCTTAATTTGATACTATAGATACTTCCCAGAAGATGAAGCCTAAGCAGAATGAGGTCTCCAGAGGGTGATGCTGTGCGGGATAGCATCACTAAATTCACCCTCTGGGGACCTCATCTGCAAATTACAGACACGCTATTTGCAGGCTTGATTTCGGCAGTGCTGATTGGTCAGGTGAGAACAGATATAGCTCATATAATTTTACTGTAGCTAGAGGCCTGCTCACCGATGAAAACATCTTAAACATTATGTGGTTCCGACTGGAAGTACCTTTGTTCCTATGGACAATGATGTAAACAATGGGAAATTCAAATTAGACTTATGATTGATTTCAATTAAAATGCAAGCAATGGACCATTCATTGTTCGCCATGCTATGAAGTTTGATGCCTTGACCATGCACTGGCACTGATGCAATGCAATGCCAATTGCCTGTCAATAGTGTAATACCTTGCCGCAACTTGAGTTATGCCTCTTGGTTTGCACACACAAAACGCTCAATTTTACCCATTTTTTAACTCAAATTGACCATTTTCAACCCAAAAACAGACCGTGATAGAGCGAATGTCAGTAAATAAGCTTCTTCCACCTGATAGACCTATGTTAGAGCTGAGAAATATTTGAAATAGAAAAAAAGTTATCGTATCAATTTGAAAAAAAATGTGTTGCGAGCCCAGATGACAGAAATCAGGGGAGAGAAATCGGGCTATTTTCCTGTAACCAATAACACAGAGTTGGCCTTCAGCGAATACGAAAACTCTGTTGCGTATCCAAATTTTTCAGTTTTTTGAGAAATTTCCCAGTTTTGTAAAATAATTAAACCTTCAAACCAGTAATGACACAGTTAACACAGGCTACACTGGCTGTTATGCCCCCCCTCCCCCAGATACTTATTTTTCAGACCCCCTACAACCTGTGAAATCATGTACTGCTACCTCATGGAGCAGAGTATAATTTCTAGGAGGAAGTGCAGGGATTTTTTTAGGTGTCCTCAGGGTCCGGTAAACGGCCCCATTCCCAATGGGAAAAAGGCACCTTTATTCCCAATTTTCAACCACCAAATTCCCAATTGCAGGCAGGTATATAATACTATCGGGTTTATTGAATAATTATAAAAAAGTTTTCCGAGTTGTGTACACTCAGTCGATCGATAAACGGTTGAAAACCCGTAGTAAATCGGCAACATGCCCGCATCGTGTAATGGCGACCTAAATATTAGCTTACCTGTGAATTACCTCCCCTCTACCAGTCGGTGCATTTATGAAAGAGGGATGATAACTCTAAATAAATTGCTGATTTAAAACACGTGTACAGTAAATATAAATATAAATGTTTCGACCAACACATACTTGATTAGTGTCTGTCCCCATTAACCCTTTACCCAACAAACCGGCCAAAACCGGCCAAATAAAGCTTCAACAGCCTAAAATATCTTCGGTCTGTCTCAATAGAACCATACAAATATGGATATCATTGGAACCGGCTCCTTGACCACATTGTGATAGTTACAGTTAGCCCTGTGCCAATGCATTCTCTTATATATGCGAGTCGACCATAGGTCGCCTCGCATATATAAGAGAATGCATTGGCCTAAAAAAAATCTTTTTTTAACACTTTTTACCATTTTTTATTACATTCTTTAACAATTTTATAATTTTTAATGTGTTAAGCCAATGCATTCTCTTATATATGCGAGGCGACCTATGGTCGACTCGCATATATAAGAGAATGCATTGGCACAGGGCCCTTCTGTTGGGTAAAGGGTTAAGTAGTATTTAAAATGTGTACACAGCAAGGACTTGTATAAAGTTTAAAACAACTTGTCAATTTAATTCACCCCGAACTGTATTCAGTAAACTAATTGCGTAGGTGATGTAAAAACAGCATTTCTCAATGACACCGCTGCCTGGATGAACATGAAAGATGCCGCCGACGTTATTCACACTTTTCCTGAACATCATGATTAGCAATCGCTGAGTGGCAGCGATGGACACTGGACAGTGGGCTGGCTGCCACTCAGTGATTGCTAATCATGTTGTTTACATTGTTGTCATGTGAGAGTGCAGTGAAGTGAAAAGAACTCACGCATGCTTTAGTTCAATATGTCTTCGATGAGCGGTAATCACCTGTGTTGTCTCATCATTGTGGTAGTACCATACTGGTAGCTCAATATGGGAATTATAACACGGACACATTGATTTGGTATTAATTATTTTATTTTATTTATTGAATTACAACTAGATACCTATCCATCCTTGGGTGTTTCATTACCGTTTTTCCGTCGAAGTTTGGTGAATTCTTCCGTTGTTTAATATCTGTGAATTTTCAACTTACCTGAGGCTGAGAAATGGACCTCAATGGGCTGGGATTTTACTCCATCTTTGAGTTACCTGTGTTTAGGTTGCGTATACACCGATAATTACGGTATTAGTACTATTTACTTGTGTGTAACAGTGATTAATTGAATTTTTCTAAAACATGGAAAATTCCCAATTTTGGTCTGTAAAGACACCTTTTTCCCAATTCGAACGGACCCGGACCCATTCCCAAAATAGGCAGAAAAATCCCTGAAGTGATATGGATTGTTTGTAAACTGTCAATCATGTCCAGTTCAGCATCACTTTAGCAGATTCTCGTGTCTATAGCATGAATTTTCAGTCGGTTGGAATTATTATGAGGATAAACATGATGGTGTGATATTGGGATGTTTATCGGTGGGTTCTCCAATTGAAACTATCTGTTTTCTGGCTCCCACGCATTGCCAGTAAAACTGAATTTTCCATCGTAGAACGCACTGATAAACGTCCCAAAATCACCCCAGACAGAATGTTTATTCCCTAATTATGTGTGACTTCACACATATACCCATTACCTACGCACGACCCCAAGCGCTGCTGTTATTAATGCCTCATAATTTTGGAACATTCTCATTACAGAAATAGGTGTCCCAAAAAAGTCCTACAGATAAATTTTATTTCTTTTGTCTCAGACACACAAGTGGAAGATGTACATGGAAGTGGACATAGAGGATGAGAAGGATGATGACGATGTTAATCCGTTTACCTGCATCAAGGACGTCAGTTTTATAGCTACCTCATGTGGCTGCTCCAATGTCAAACTGCAGCAGGTATCTTATATATATATATTTGAATGTATGTCTGTCTGTTTGCTATATAAATTAAAGGGGAAGGAAACCATCGACAAATCAGGCTGTTAATATATTTAGTATATCAACATGATGGGTTAAAACACCTCTCATTTCTCAGTTATGCTCAAACACAACGATATCTCATGGCATAATACAAAACTCCCGCTAATTACTGCACTTCCATAATTATAAGATCATGACATCACGACCTCACTTCGCGTTACTCATCCTTAGTACGGCCTACATATATTTATAAAGGATATCACACTAAAACCATGTTATTCTGCACAAAAACCAAGCAATCACAGCCTAGTCAAGACTACATACATGTATTATGAGCTACAATTATTTACGTTATAATTTTTAACAGTTAATTTACTTCCAATTAATGGTTGCATAACATTTGAATGTGACAATCTTGGCCAAACTCAAACGACTTATATATGTGCAAATATGACGCCAAACAATCTTTTCACAAATTATACTATAATTTATTTACAACTGATAATCATTTATTGTGCACAACAAACATTCAGTCTGCTGTTTTAATTAATTTTCATATCTAAAAACAGACTATCGTACGCAATACAGTTTAGCGTTAAACAACCAAGTGAGGCTGTGATGTCACAAACTATAAAGGGAGATAATATTTCTTCCAAAATGGCGGTGTCAAGTTACCGGCATATTTTCTTGCGCGGGTTAGTTTGAGACGCCATATCTCCAATCTTGTGTGGAGATTTCCACTGAATCTTTAAACACGAACAGAGAACAGCTTGCTTAATGCAGATGTCTATTCGTTATGTGATAGTTTCCTTCCACTTTAATGGAAGACCATCTAGAGGGCTCCATGGGACTAAAAAGGATAACTATGAGGAAGATAATGGTGTGGTTTAAAATTTTCAAATTTGGCCTTGTCAGAGATGTGATGAAATTGATGCAAATTTAGGAAGATAATTTGTCCGCAATTTCCACCAAACATATGTATAGGCTTTTCCGTGATACAAGGAATCTATCTAATTAATGGTACCATTTAAAGTTACCAAAGTGAAGTTTTTGGACACAGTGAATGGGTGAGGGGAGGGCACCAAATCTGATAATTTTTTTGTGATTTCCACCAAACTTATATATAGGCATCTCCAATGTACAAATAATCTAGTGGCATGGTCATAAGTTGCCTTAGTAGTGCTGTAAGATTTATTGTTCAATGACATTGATCCTAGTTTTGTTTTTCCAGCCACCTTATATCATGGAGAAATGGTGCACCGGCATGCAGAAAGACATGGTTGTTGATTGCATTGTTGCCTTTGAGGTAAAATTATATATATTATAGCGAAAGTTTTAGAACTTTGAAAGTCTTGAATTGTAAAATTTTAAATGGAGAGAGAGAGAGAGAGAGTGAAAGATGAGATGGAAAGAAGAAAGTAGGTAGAGATAATGAATATTACCTTCAAGCCAAGTTCACCTTTACAGTGGTCAATCTTGATGATGTTGATAGTAATTTTTTCACTGAGATGGAAATAAAGTATAAATAAAATATAAAGTATTATCATTTTTAGATATCTATATATGATATATATTGCATGTCATCCATCAATGCTTATCACTACAAAATAGTTTTACTAGTCATCGTCGAAATGGTAATGTTTGAAAATTGGCACTTCAATATCAATATCAATATCAATATCAATTCTCTTAGGTTTATTATTTATATGTCATTTGTTGAACTTATCATGTGAACATTTCCCACCAATGAATATGAATCATTCTGCTCTTGTATTATTTGTTCATATGTCTGTTCTCATTACCTGAACACCCCTCCAAATAAATAACAGACCATTCCGAGGTATACTTTTATAACTAAGTGGGAGAATCCATTCAGTATAGAAAGGGTTAAAACTTTTTCCACTTTCTTATCTCCTAAAGAATGCTATCAAAAAGCCACGGACAATCCATCACCAGCACCTACTGACAACCGACGGCAACTCATATAGTCAGAGGGTCATCAGTCTCATCTTACAGCATAGTACCATTTCCATGGATTCTGTACGGAGTGTGTCGTCGACTGTGTCACCGAGCCATATCACTCATAGTAAGAGCTCTCCAGCCCTGCAAGGTGCCTGGAGTAACAGGGTGCTAGAGAATGCCATTCCGCCACCAGAAGTTAAAGGTCAGTGTAGTAGCTCGTATTTTGATCTTTCAATTCATGATGGTAATCGAAACATTACTTATATTCAGTTCGTTTTAGCCTTTGGTTCTCGTGAAATATAATTCTGACCCATCCCCAATTCATTCCAACAAACATGAGTTATTTATAGAATAACTACAAATTCACTTGATTGAGGAATATTTAATTGCTATGGACGTTCATGAACATATTTG
This sequence comes from Siphonodentalium dalli, assembly GCA_032622095.1. NCBI lineage: Eukaryota > Metazoa > Mollusca > Scaphopoda > Gadilida > Siphonodentaliidae > Siphonodentalium > Siphonodentalium dalli. Next base: position 93,462,653 of record CP136068.1, read on the forward strand.
TCTTCATTTGAATAAAATCGCTTCATACATATTCAAATGAGTTAAAAATAAATTGACAACTCAGCAATACTAACTAACATAATATGCATTATCTTGTTGAATTCCATTAGCAACATTTCCCAGTGTATAAATCCAATCGACGTTATGCCTTTACAAAAGGGTGGTGGGGAGTGGGGGTGGGCTATAATAATGATATTTTCGAGGATGAACACTGAGTAAATTCAAATTCTTGATGGGTGTTGATTTCACCATGGCAATTAATTCATCACAACTTTTGTGTGCTTAATCTAGACAAATATTTCCTTAATCAACAACTATTAGCAACTTAATTAACTCATATGAAAGCAACCAATCAATAAATTTAACAATTTGTTTTGTAGTTCCAAATGGAATGTGGGCCAATGTCGTCGCTGGGAGAAGACCATCATTAACTTCATCTGCATCACCAAACTCACTGTCACCGAAGCCAGTTCCAGGAACGTCGTGGGTTCTACACAACACCCTTACTGCTGCCCACTCTGAGAAAATAATCAGAAGTCAGTCTCAGCCTGCCTACCTACATGAACAAATCTCTGAAGCTGCTCCAGATATCGTGGAACGAAGTCGGCATCAAAGTGGGGAGTCAGAAAAAAGTAATAATAGCAAAGTTAGATTTGCCATAGACTCTGCTTCGACAAGTCGGACTAATTCTGTTGGTAGTTCTTCTTTGACGCCAAGGTCTTACGCAGAAATTTGTGGACGTTGCCAGGAATTAATTATACATGAGAAACAGAACTGTCAGGAACATAGTTCACCAGCTGGTAAATTGGAAAATCATTCTGGCGGTCATGACAACAGTTTGGCAGAAAATCGGGAAGTTAACCATGAAAGTTATCATAGGGGTCGTGGACGAGGCAGAGGTAGGTCACAGCGACCTTGGAGTTATCGCGGAGACAGACAAGGTTCTCATGATGATAATCATAACCATATGAACAAGGAACAAAAGGAATATCGAGGCAGAGGAAGATTCAATCGTAATTCTAATCGCGGTAGATTCAACAATCGTGGACGGCTTTATACAAAGAACTGGACAGATGCCAATGATAACTATCCAGAGCGGGCCAGCTACAGTGAAAGGGCCGCACCATCAGCACCCTTATTGAGCCCCAGTGAAATTGAATATAGACGTGCATTCAGTGGTAATGATGCTGTTTCGCCTGGTGCAAAGTACAGGCGGGGGTCAAGGCCATTCTACTATAAAAACAATTGGGGTTATCAACCAAGAAGATCACCTAAAGCTAGCCCAGTGGAGGATAAACATTCACATGACATTGTTCCTAAGGGCGGGTCGCCAGGGAAAGTTCCAAATTCACTCTCGTCACCAGAGAGTGATGATTGGGAGGAACAGAAAAGTTACAAGAGGAAGAAAAAACCAGGGTATCAAACTCAGCGTTCATATACAGAAAACTGATAAGGCATTTTAACCCCTCCATGATTGGAGCTTCCTGGAGTTTCGTGAATATGCTGTGCCAATGCATTCTCTTATATATGCGAGGCTCCCTATGGGAGCCTCACATATATAAGAGAATGTACTGGCACAGGATCTTTAATGCTGCACTAGCACAGCTCCCGTCATGAAAGGTTTACTAGGTTTACATATTTCCCTACCCAAAAGAAGAAAAGCCTCCTGGCAATGTTTATGTTTATGCTACAAATCTAGTAAGTACTAGTAAATACAGATAAGTACGTACTAGTAAATACACAAGGAAGACAACTGTTGGATTTTCCTATGGATAAGTTGAATGTCAAAGCCTAGATGGCAGACACCGATGTAAGCAATATATTGTTTCATCTATTTGTATGTTGCTTTAATTCTTTTGATGCCAAACGCGCATTATTGCAAATTTACCCCGTCCCTCCAAATCCACAGGATAGCATCACTAAATTCACCCTCCGGGGACCTCATTCTGCAAATGACTGATAGACTATCTGCAGGCTTGTTAGTCGAGAATCTTTTATTGAATGTATACTGTGGATGGTTCAAAGATATCTTTGATGAGAGCGAAATGCTTGAGTGAAAGGTGGCTTCTCACCATCCACAATGAGTTCCAGAAAAATAGTTGTGGTTCCGATGCAAGTTATGTTCTGTATTTGTTACATATCCCTTCTATCAGGTGAGCCTGATCCTTGAATGTGACTTTCATATTGGCATTATATTTACCATAACTGTGATTTAAATGTTGTAAAAACCATTACTTATTGAGGCATCAGTACAAGGGGACAGTCGATATAATTTAGGTCATCCCTCTTAGCAACCACATCTACACGAGGTAGTTCCTGCAGCAGCAGCGTATTAGCGTCACATTCAAAAGAAAGTTGTATATGCAAGACAGCTTTGTTGTATACACAAGATAACTAAGTTGTATATACAAGATAGCTAAGTTATATATTCATGATAGCAAAGTTGTATTTACAAGATAGCTAGTTGTATATAAAAATAGCTAAGTTGCGTAATACAACATGGCTAATTTGTATGTAGAAGATAGCTACCGTAAATTGTATATAAAAGATAAATTCGACCAATCGAATTGATGTCATGTGATCATACGTTATTTCGCAGTTGTACATCATTTTTTTGTTGCGCTTATACGCTGCCATATAATCCACATGTGGGAGATGGTTAAATACAGGGACCAGCCTAGGCCTGATTTTCAGGGCGAAGTGACTTCTCCCTGTCACAAAAATAGGGCAAAGTAAGCGTTCTCCAGGGCGAAATGCGTTCGTAAAATTGAAATCGGCCCGATCTGTAGTCGCCTATACAAAGCAAATAGGAGAAATATTTAAATTATGATGAAACAATGGTTCAAATGTGGAAACTTAATGTTCAAATCATCACCCTAATAACTATGAATAATATCCAAACATAATTGTGAGAGAATGGTAGCATTATATATAATAATTTTGGAAGAACGGCATTTTTACAACCGCTTATGAATACAAAAAGAAATATAAAATTACAAAATGCTTATGAATACGAAAAAAATGCTAAAAAAAAAACGAAACAAAATCTTTAACATTCTCACTCATTAAAGGTCCCTAACATGGGTACAGATATTACTATGTTGCAACGTTATTGTGGCGTTTACATAAATTTAACAAGGGGGGATGATCTGATGTAAGGTGTAGAGTTGTAATCTTCAGGTGTGATAATCTCAAAATCACAAGTCTCTGGACACCTGACGATGTATTCACAGCTGTCTGCAATCATCACTCAGGTGTGAATGTGCTCCAAAATCGGATTAATACAGATGTTAAAGGTACTCAATCCGATAAAACTCCTCTCAATTACTATTTCAATGGCTTCGGGGGTCAAAAATATTTGATTCGAGTCGAGGAAGTCACCCATCAAAGCTCAGATTTGTTAGATATCGATTTTAGAAATCTATTATTTTTCATTATCGGGAATGCTTTCTGGCCCAGAACACAGTCAAAATTGTGTTATTATTACTACTTGATTTTAGAGTTATCCATCCTTGTCTGTTTGAATAGTGTTTTGGTGTACACATCTCGAGCAGGTTACGAAATTGACGGCAATTATTAGTACTCATCTCGAGAAAATAACAAATTTCAAAAATCAATATCTAATAACTCTGAGCTAATTGTTTGATGGGTTCCTCGACTCGAATCAAATATTTTTTACCCACAAAGCCAAAGAAATAGTAATATAGGACCCTCTGATCGGATTGTTGTTGTTGGAATCTGTTGAGATGGGGACCCTCTGTTCGGATTGAGTACCTTTAATAGTAACTATGGTATTATTTACGACAGTGTCAATGGATTACTGGGTTCAATCAATGTTGGCAGTAAATTAGGGTGGATATTTTGCCGATTTTCGTTGGTCAACTTCGGAAATTTCAGGGTGACTTAAACTTCGCCCGGCTGCAAAATTAGGGCGAAGTGAGCAAGAATAGGGAGACTTCTTCGCCCACGTCGCCCTCTTGGCTGGTCCCTGGTTAAATATATCCAATGGTGATTTTCATGCATTTCCTGCTTAAAGGTGCGGAATAACTGTGATAGAACATTTTCCTGAATTGTGTCACTTCTCCCACTCGTTGACAAGGAAAATTAACTCATTTCTTCAATTCCACAATACATACCGGCATATATAAGAGAATGCATTGGCACAGAGTTTTCGCAAAATTTCAGGCAGCTCCAGTCATGAAAGGGTTTCATTTTTCTCAAATAAGGCATAAGTGGCTTCTCTGTGTTTAAAGGTTCTACATTGGTCCCAGTCTTTCTAAAATATACACTCAGATTCATACGAATACCGAGTCTATTGCATTCCCGCCAACTTTTGATTTCTCTGAAGGCTTGCAGCATTCCCCTGAATTACGTCACATCGCGCGACGTTAATCGTTTCGTCTAGTATCGACATCCTAACTGACGTTCCTCCGGATCCTGTCTCTCAGCTGAAGTTGCCTCAGTCCCTTCAGATTAAATCATGGAATGATCATTACAATGCAGCTGTGGCGGCAGTGTTTTCAGGTCCCCGCCGGGGACCTCAGCAGATTGGCTTACTGTTGCCTCCTTCAGAAAAATTACTGGGCTATTCTGGCCGCACCTACGATACGACCCTGAACCCGGTGGATCTGGAACATGGTCCGTTACTGGATCGCGACGCGTCCAGTATCGGGGCTACAGACCCTGGCTCCATATTTTTCTCCCGGAATCAGTTCGAGGCTGTTCAAAAACTACACAGAAAGACATTAAAAGTCCTCTCGTTCGCAGACTTAACTAGAATGCACTCAGAGAGATGCCAACGTGCGCAAAAATGTAATAAAAAATAATTTAAAAAATAATTTCACTGTATTTTACTTAATTTATTTTATTTAATTTAATGTTAGCAAAAAAAGACAATTACCATTTCTCATTTCATCACAGATAAAAGGCAAATTACTATATTAATCATTTAAGTAATTAAAACCAATTCCATGTTGCCGAAAGGATGAGACTTTAAAGGCACGTGAGGCCTTAGTTGTCGAAAATATTCATATTTGTTCCAATCACCGTAAACAGTAAAACGCATACAGTTTCGTTCATATATACCAAGACCATCGCGTAAACAGCATGTTATCATAAAGACCTACTATATTTTACCTAAGCAAGAGCCTGATTGTGTTACAGAAGAAAGCACTATGCTACTGGCTAATCACACACAAATGGCATAAACGCTCTTTAGTAGTTCCGTATCAGGAATTCACCCACAAAGAACGCTCTTTATGTTTACCATTATAATATAAACAAACACCAGAAAAGTAACTTTGTATGCTTTTGTTTACATAACAATGGTCAACCATATGACAATAACATACTGTTTATGCGATATTTCTTATTTGTATACGGACAAAGTCTGTCTACATTTTGATGTTCTTTCTGTTTGTGGTTGGAAATATTTTCACAGGATACCCACCGTCAAGGCCAACCGTACCTTTAATATCGATTACATTTTTTTCAGCGGCATATTTTCATTTTCCGATAGTCAAAGTTGACCAAAGGAGCAATTATAAGAAATAATTAAATTCATTTGTGTAAATATTGATAGCAGCCAATATGCAACAATGAATATGAATAATTACTCAATAATTAATCAATAACGATCATTTTATGTAATAATAAACTCTTCAAACGGTGTTTGTGTCAACAAATGCGTTTTGTTTTGTGTTACGTCATTCGTCGTATTTGACCCGGAACTCGGCTGAAGGTTGGGCTATTCAGCCTATTGCGTCGAATTACGAAATCGCGTTTTGAATGTCTCTCTTTTCCCGCACGATAAAAAGAGGTCTTCGCACGAACCAAAAATGATAAAACTTCCCAATTATAAGTAAAAATACCCAAATGAAGGAGTCTATGTAGGTCCCGAAGGAGTCTATAGACTCTTTGATGTAGAGTTCTGATGGAGAAAATGTAGGTCGATCTATTTTTGTCATAACTCTGACGTATTTTGTCCTGGGAGAAAAAATCGAAATCGAGGCTCACTACGAGCATACCAGTTTTAAATATAGAAACAGGGAATCCCGACAAATGGCAATATCGGCGACAAACAAATAATCGAAAACAACACATAAAATAAACATAGCAAAAACGCGGCACAGTAAAAATGTCAGAACGCCACGAGGTTTTACGTCGTTTTTGGTGACGTCATGGAGTGAAACGGAACAGAGTGACACCAAGCTACGAACGAATCTGTCTGATCGCCATGCTGTTGCGCGAGTGCACGTAACTACTTCAGCACTCTATATGGCGGATAGGCAGGCTAGCCCTTCATCCTCCACAGATGTCGAGGATCTCACAAAGATCCTGTCTCGCAGCATCGGACATGCCATGTCCACCGTTACCGCACTTTCCACTAGTTTTGACCTGTTATTCCGCCATACCTCCCTCAGGGGCGCATCGATGGCGCCTCATCACAGAGATTATCTCATGGGTCAACCACTCGGTGGTTCTGCTGTATTTAATAATAAGGTTGCCGAGACTAGAGACATGATGGCCCAAGAGGCTCCCCTGCATAAGTCTCAGAACATGTCCTCCAGTTGAAAGCGACCCGGGTCTAAGTTGACTTTTCAGGCCAAGAAAAAATCTACTTCCTCTGGTCACAGCTTTCCGCCTAAGAAGTCTCAATCGGGTTCTTCCCAACCTCTATTTACCTCCGGTGATTTGACGTCAGGATTGCCTTTTCCGGCCGCCTCTCAGCCTATGCGGATTCCTCGGGCAGATCGGGAACAACAGCTATGATCCAATGCCCAGCAGATTGTACAGAATGTACAATCGCTTGTGGATTCTTCACATCATCTTCAGGGTCGTTCTAGTCAGAGTTTGAGGCCTTCACAGTATTTTCGCTCGCCGGGGGGTCGTCGGGGTTCCCGCAATGCACGTCGCTTTTGACGTTCACAGTCCACAGCCTGTTCTTCATCCAGTCGGCGGCCGTCTAGCTTTATTTGCTCCCGAGTTGACTCGTCTTTTCCATCAGGATCTGTGGCTCCGGGCCACCATCAGGGAGGGATTGCAAGTCACGTTTCAGTCGTCTCCTCCCCTCACATCGAGTCCTATCCCAACAGCGGTTCCGCTAGATTGTCAGGCAGCTCGTCAGTTGAATTTAGAAATTCAGACGTTATAACACAAGCAGGCTGTGGAAATAGTTCACGACCCCTCTTCAGACATGTGATCGATCTCTCCAATCTCAATCAGTTCATAGATCCCCCGCACTTCACTATGGACACACCAGAGACTGTTCGCTCCTTGACCCTTCCAATGAGTTTCGGAATCAGCATAGATTTACAGGATGCATACTTTCACATTTTGCTCCATCCCGCCTCTCGTCGATACATCCGTTTCAGCTACAGAGGTACAGTCTACCAATTCCGGACCCTCGCTTTCGGACTAAACCTCAGTCCGTGGGCCTTCGTTCGGGTTATGGACGCGGTTATGGCCCATTTCCGAACATGGTCGCAGGTGACCTCGATCGGGTACCTAGACGACCTATATTTGACTCACTTAGACCCCCTGCTCTTGGCTCAAGAGCGGGACTCGTTCCTCAGACTTCTGTTACACCTGGGGTTTCTGGTCAACTGGAAAAAATCGTCTCTGATCCCATCCCAGGTTTCATTCACCTTGGGTTGCATTTTCAAACGAATCTCAATCGGGTGCGTCTTCCTATTTTGCGCGCAGAATCTCTGCACACTCAGGCATTGTTCATGTCTGCCAAGACGGAGGTGTCGGCCCGAAAATTTCTCAGTTTTCTGGGCATGGTCAATTCAGCAGCGAAGCTCATTGTGTGCGGTCGATTGTTTATCCGACCCCTCCAGTACTATCTCCCGAGTCGGTGGTGTCATGCAACCGACCCCCTCAGCCAGCGTGTTCCTTTGTCCGCTCCTCTCCGCAGGTTTGTTCTGATTTCCCTTGGTTAATATCGGGGATTCCTCAGGTCTCATCCCCGCCCGAGTTGACCTTGACAACAAATGCCAGCTCTCACGGGTGGGGGGTGTTCTCCTTCCTTCTCACCTCACGGTGGAAGGCACCTGGGATTCTTCAATAAGTTCCGAATACATCAATACCAAAGAACTGTTGGCCGTTCTACTGTCCTTGATTCACTGGCAGGTACATCTCAGACGGAAGTCTGTTCTGATTCTCACGGACAACACCACTGTGGTGAGTTACCTTCGACATCTGGGGGGCACCCGGTCCCCTCAACTCTGCTCACTCACCCAACGGGTGTTCCATCTTTGTCTCTCTTAACAGATTCACCTGTCGGTTCGTCACATTCCAGGCCGTCTGAATGTCCTGGCAGATTGATTGTCGCGCGGGAGGGCTCCGGTGGGAACCGAATGGGCTCTCCAACCATCAGTATTTCAGGCACTATGTGCTCAGCGGGGGTGCCCCTTTCTAGACCTATTTGCCACTCAGTTCAATCACCAGTTACCTCGCTTTGTGTCACCTTGTCCGGATCCTCTGGCGATAGGGGTGGACGCCCTATCTCTGTCGTGGTGCAATCTCTACGGGTATGCATTCCCTCCGTCAGCCATTATTCCCAGTGTCCTGGAAAAGATTCGCTGCACCCCTTGCACGATCCTCATGGTTTGCCCATTGGACCCTCGTCGGTCTTGGACCAACCAGCTTCTCCACCTCCTTCAGGCCCCTCCGGTTCCTCTCCCTCTCACCTCCGACCTTCTCAGCCAAGGTCGTCCCCCCATTTATCACCCGCGACCAGACCTCCTCCGCCTACACGGCTGTCTTTTGTCCGGTCGGGCCTCCGGCGCCGCGGTTTCTCAAGACGAGTTGCTGCTTGAATAATTTCTCCCAGACGTCGATCCACTATCGCCCACTACCAGTGCAAGTGGTCCCTGTATGTACAGTGGTGTTTGGATCACCATTATGACTTTAGGTCTCCATCTCGCCGCCGTTTGGCTGACTTCTTTTTGTTTTTATTCGAGGACAAAGGTCTCTCGGTCATTACCATCAAGGGTTATCAGTCCATTTTATCCAATACCTTCAAACATCGTGGCATTCACTGGATTGGGTCATGCCAAGCCCTTTCTGATCTCCTGACCAGATTGTTGTCTCCACAGTGGAATCTCGGTCTTGTCCTCACGTTTTTACAGGGTCCTCCCTTCGAACCCCTTACTACGTGCTCGTTTGTAAATTTGACTTTAAAAACAGTATTTCTCCTTGCATTTGCTTCGGCGCGTCGGGTTAGTGAGATTCGTGCCCTATCAACATCCCCGGGTTGTCTACGAATTTCAGCCCTCGAAGCTGACCTGCTTCCTCATCCTGGTTTTCTCTCCAAAACTCAGCTTCCCTCCCACTACCCCTCTCCTATTCATATTCCTGCGTTACCCAGGGGGGGATCAGTTACTTTGTAACGAGCAGAACCGAGACGTCTCGGTAGAACGCGGCTTTTCTTACCTATGATTCGCACTACTGGCGACATTTCCATACGCTCTATCTCCAGATGGCTGAAAAAAGTTATAGCTCTGGCCTATGACCCAATTGATCCTCGACACCTCCGTTCGATGAACATTCGGGCTCATGAAGTACGAGCGGTTTCCGCTTCATGGGCGTTAAGGGGTTCAGTGGCTCTTGGAGACATCTTGGCTGCTGCATATTGGACACAAGGGTCTACTTTTGCTCAGTTCTATTTACGCGATTTTACACAACAGGCCGACAACCTGTTCCGTTTGGGTCCTCTCGTTGCTGCACAGCGGGTGGTTTCACAGGCCTAGCCTGATTCTGTCTCGTGGCCTCCTCCTCTTCAAAGATTCTAATTATAACCATTAGTTCAGTGTCCAAGATACCTTCGAAGGAGATATAATATTTTCTTACCCAAAATATGTATCTCCTAGACGAGGTATCTTGGACACTGAAGGGGAAGGGCCAGGCCTCCCTGTTGGGACCAACATCCCACCCCGCGCACTCGGTCAAATGCATCGAATAATCAGAGGGCGAAGAAAGAGAGTGAATACAAACCTCAAAGTCCTTTTGATAAAATGATGATCACGTGGCCAGGAAGTCATTGGGACATAACTCAATTTACTCAATAGCATTTCCGGTGCGCGAATACACGTACCTTAGGTATTTCGTACCATTTTGATACCTAAGGGTATAGAGCAGATTTAAGGGAAAAAATTTGTGTATAGTTTTCCGCTTAAACTCTTCTACGATGGGTGAAGCAAGAAGGGGTATAACCATTAGTTCAGTGTCCAAGATACCTCGTCTAGGAGATACTTATTTTGGGTAAGAAAATATTATATCTAGCAATAATTTGGAATTTTTTCCTGAACATTGGAGTTACAAGTTCTTGAAACCGGAGGGCCTGCAGTGGCGAGTCTAGAGGTTTCAAATTGGGAGAAGTCACTTCTCCCTGTTTGGTTATTAGCGGGATGTGTGCTGTTATCATGGAGAAGAAACAATGGCTTAGGTTCAATTTACATAGGTTCTATGATCCAACAAGTATTATGCAACACAAGAGCCCATTTATAAAAACATTATAGTGAGTAAGAACACCATTATAATCAGTAAATATACTTTATTATGCTGTTGGGACATATATGCATACTGGTATTATGAGGGAGAAGTTAGGACAAAAATAGGGAGAAGTGATACATTTTAGGGAGAAGATGTCTCCCAAGTCGTCATGTAGGCTGGTCCCTGATGGGGCTGACCATGATGTAGAATAGATATCAATTATCGTACTGTATGTAACTCAGTGACATGTGTTTATTATTTTATTGATAATTACTCAGTGTGAATTCAAATTTTGATGTCTGTGATTGCTGCTGCTTTCTTTGTTATTTGTGTCTGTTCACTTCGTTGTTTTCTTGTCTGCTTCATAACTTTTGTTTAAAGTGATTTGATACACTCCGGTAGGGTGATAAAATAGAAATGGAGAATAATCTTGCTCAAAGTAGATATTTTTATGAATATTAGTCCAAATTTATACAATACACACCATCATTCTTATATATTAATTAACTCTTTGAGTGCCAGGTCGATTTTTGTATCAACCCATATACCCTGTGCCAATGCATTCTCTTATATATGCGAGTCGACCATAGGTCGCCTCGCATATATAAGAGAATGCATTGGCCTAACAATTTTTTTTATTTTTTTTTTTACAATTTTAATAATTTATTCTTATATTCTTTAACAGACTTATTTTGTAGGTTTAGGGCCGATGAGATCGGCCCCTGGCACTCAAAGGGTTAATTAAATGCAATGAGTCTCGATGGCGAAATCACTTGTGTTAGTTTGCCACCGATAGATGCATCCCGAATCGAGATGTAAATAATTACAATTGAGCGTAGTTCAGGCGATGTTTTCTATGGAGTGGTATGGTCGATTTCTATGAGATTTTCCGCGATGTTAGTAGAATGCTACATTCCACCAGTTGGCATATAGCATCTGAGTACTAACTTATCAGTTTCACATGCCCAAACAAGTCCATAATATGTCTTTAATTATTTTGTTCTTGACTTGGAAAAAATAACTTATCTTCAACAGTTTGATACAGTTATGTCAGCATGGCATAAAACCACCTATTCTATGAATTTTTGGTTTCAAAATTGTCAATGTCAAGGACTCTGAAAATATCGTGTTAGTGAATGTTCAGATGACCACGATACAATCATAAGTGGAAAGATTTCTGTCGTAGGAAGTAACTGGTAGTTGGACTGCGCATGCTCACGTCACAATCGTAGGTAAAAAAATAATATCAAGCACTGTTTGGTTTTAGATGCAAAATCATGGCGTTTCCTTGGTTACCTCCACTTGCAACGTAATCGCAGTCGTTTGTACGTAAAAGTCGTAGCTGGAAATAACCGTAGGGCAGTCAATCACATGCTTTAGGAACAACCTACGATATCATAATGCACGACGACATCGCAGTTGTGTGGACAAACTATCCACGATCTCGTCGGGCCTGGTTCCTCCACTTTCGATTGAATTGTGGTCGTCTGAACGTTCACTTACATGAGAAGTGGTGAACTGTGTTTATTAACCCTTTCATGACAGGAGCTGCGCTGGTGCAGAATTAAATATTATGTGCCAGTGTATTCTCTTATATTTGCGAGTCTTCTATGGGAAGCCTTGCATATATAAGAGAATGCACTGGCTTACAAGGTCAAGGTAAATTTTGTTAGGCCAATGCATTCTCTTATATATGTGATACTCCCTATATGGGAGACTCGCATATATAAGAGAATGCATTGGCAAAGGGTTTTTTCAAAATTTTCAGGAAGCTCCAGTCATGAAAAGTTTAACACACCAAACAAGTGTACTTATCGCAAAATGAATGTTCAGAAATTAACAACTTGAAATACTGCATCATGTTGAATTTATCCCTTTCTATACTAAATAGTCATTGACGAGTCATTACAATGGAAATGTTCAGATAATAAGTTCAACAATTGATCATTGGTTGTTTGTTGAAATTATTATCTGAACATTTCCCACCAATGGATATGAATTCTTCTGCGCTTTTATTGTCTGTTTTTATGTTTGATGTCTGCATATGTGTCCTGAACACATCTCCAAATTAATAATGGACCATTCCAATATTACAGTTATAACTGGGTGGGAGAATCCATTTAGTAAAGAAAGGGGTAAATATGAGACTTTTTCTGTTTTTGCCGGTCAGGTTGACAGCCGATCACAACCTTGAGTCGTCAAATTGTGCATTTTGATCGGTCAGTGACCGTGACAGAGAGCTTATTTACGAGCTTGTTGATTAAGAAATGTGATAACTGTGAGAGCCCTAGAATAGGGCTACTTTCATGATAGTAAAATTATGACCATTTAGGCATATCTCATCTGGGAACTGGTGTAGGCTTCCAATCCTGCTGCAAACTCCATGCAGCGCCCTCTCCGTTATCACTGCGATATATATCACTGCCGGAAGGCTTGTACTTTGCGGACCGATACATCTATTTTTATGTATCATCGGAACTATATTTAGTCACCTATTATCATATTTTGACCACCAAAAGTTTGGAATTGATAACAACAATATGAACCGAGCCAGACATAGACAATTTTAATCATAAAACATAAGAACTAAGATCATGTCAGAAATTCTTACCAAATGTCCTTGTGGCAGTTGTATCTCAGCAGAGCGATGGAAGATAACTCTGCCTGGAGTTTGATCCTGCTGTTGAGTGAGATGTGGCTAGTCCACGTAACTTTGCTCATGGCATTAATATAATTTTTCATACATCTGAGGTAATTAAATCTAAATATCTGTTTTCTCAGGTAATTACATCTCAATGTTAAGATGGGGGCGGCAATTTATTTTTATTTTTCATCAAAATCTGGGAAACATACACAAGAAAAAAAAAATCATTTTCATAGTTTTCTAACAAAAAAATAATGAAAAAAATGTTTGACGAGGCTTTTCGAAAGAAAATTTCAGTGATGAGCGAGGCGCTTGAGAACACAATTTTTTTTATTTATTAGGCCTAATGTATGTTTGATATATTTCAGGCTGTGTGTTGAGTATGTCACCATAATTCTGTCAAGCCTGCATATAGCTTTGCACCTTGCACTCTATCTGTTACTATAAATTTTAATGGGTTTCGAGTTTTGTTTGGAATATTTTGCAAACAATATGCTTAGCTAGCGTATGTTGATATTTATACATGTTATCCATCTCTGGTAGTGGTGGTGATAACACCGTGATATATCATGAATGGATACTCTTTTATCTGTCTGTTAACCCTTTCAGTGCCAGGTCCGATTTTTGTATCAACCCATATACCCTGTGCCAATGCATTCACTTATATATGCGAGTCGACCATAGGTCGCCTCGCATATATGAGAGAATGCATTGGCCTAACAAATTTTCATCATTTGTTATTATTTTTTACAAATTTTTACAATTTTAATAATTTTTTCTTATATTCTTTAACAGACTTATTTTGTAGGTTTAGTGCCAGGGAATCTTACGTTTTTCATGGGCATCAAAATTATTACTATGAATACTTGGTGATAGTTTTGAGTTATAACATGCCCCTAAGATTTTATCCAGTTTGTTTTTAAATTCGCTATAGCATGCTTAAGCATACCCAAAAAAAATTCAACCCATTTTTTAATTTTTTTTAGGGGCGATTTTACAGACTGTAAATTAGGGCCAATGAGATCGGCCCCTGGCGCTGAAAGGGTTAAACTTATGTCTGTATGCATGAAATTTTTATCTTTGTTTAACTGTACAGTATTCAGTGTTCCAGACCTCAATGTACAACAACAACAACTTAATTTTTTATAAACTATAGTTCTACATCACTGTCTTTTCTCCAGTTAAAACTGTAGAACCAATACATGTATGTGTCATACAAAGTAGATTCATATGTGTCAAACAAAATATGTTCATTGTTATATTTTAACCTTTTCATGACGGGAGCATCGCTTGTGCAGCATTAATGATCCTGTGCCAGTGCATTCTCTTATTTAAGCGAGTCTCACATAGGGAGCCTCACATATATAAGAGAATGCACTGGCTTACAAGGTCAAGGTAGATATTGTTAGGCTAATGTATTCTCTCATATATGTGAGGCATCCCTATGGGAGTTTTCGCAAAATTTCAGGAAGCTCTAGTCATGGAAGGGTTAAAGATGCATAATCTGAATTAACGCTCCCAAATTACTATTCTTTGGCTTCAGGGGTAAAAAATATTTGATTTGAGTCAGCAAACCCACCCATCAAAGCTCAGAGTGATCAGATATTGATTTTTGAAATTTGTTATTTCTCAAAATGTATAATTATTTGTGGCCCAGAAACAACCGTAAAAACCGACAGTCTCGGACAAATTTGCAGATGAAGATGGATAACTCTAAAATCAAATGGTAATACGGTCAAATTTTGTGATATGCAAGTGATAATACGTCCATATTTCGTCGAACAACATGTTAATAAATAACAAGTTTTGGAAAATTTTATACCATAGTTGACAGCGGTTTAATAGCATTATTTTGTTGTAATTAATCGATTCTGATAACTAAAGCGTATTTTGATGATATGGGGATCTGATCGGATTGAGTACCTTTAAAGTTGATGTTGTTATTGTTTGTCTACTGCTTAATCATCAAACTTGATTAGCTAAATTTGTATGAAATACTATTATCTAACAAGATAGTCTTAAATTTGACACTTATTGGTTCACCCTCTCTATACTGAATGGATTATCCCATTCAGTTATAACAGCATACATTGGAACGGACTATGGTTCATTTAGAGGGGTTTTAAGGTAATACAAGCAGACGACAAACAGAAATGACAGATAATACAAGAGCAGAATGTTTCATATTCATTGGTGGGAAATGTTCAGATAATCAGTTCAACAAACTACCTAAGGTCGTTTGTTGAACTTATTATCTGAACATTTCCTAAGGGAACTAGTCGTTAATGAGTATTTAGTATAAAATGGGTTAAGAAGTGCTATGTTACACCTTAGAATCTAAATCAAATCAATATAGAGCGTTGGTTCAATTGCTTGACAAACTCGACCTTTGGTTTGCTGAATGGCAGTGCGGGTCCCCCTTTCTGTCCATCCATCCATCCATCTGTCTGTCCATCCATCGTGTAAAGTAAGCGCGATAATTTTAACAAACGTAATAAGATATTTACCAAATTTGAACCATATCTTCTACTCATGAGTTCGTAAAATAGTCCTGTCTGATTTTTTTTCAGGAGTTATGCCCATTAGATTGTTTCCTTGGTGTCTATTTTGTATGGTGTGTACTGTTTCTGCCATTTAGTTTTTTTGCTTCCTTCATTTGGTTTTTTCGGTTCCTTTGCGGTGAAGCAAGCGAAATAATCTCAATTATTTCGCTTCCTTCGCCATGAAGGAATCGGAGGAAGCGAAAAAATCAAAAGAAGCAAGCGACAAAAGTGTAAAAACTTTATTGTTTTTCGGTTGCTTTGTTTGTTTTTTTCACTTTCGGCGGTTGCTTAGCGAAGTGTCTGAAGCAAGCGAAGGAACTGCCAAAACAAGAAAAACTTGTTTCTTGATTGTTGTTGTTGGGTTTCGCCGGTTCCCTCGGTTGCTTCGGATACTTCGCGAAGCAAGCGAAGGAACCGCCGTAAGTTAAAAAACAACAAAATGTCGCACGAAGGAACCAAAGGAAGCAAAAAAAAACTAATGAAGCAAGCGAAATAACAATAATTTTTTTCACTTTCGTCGTTTTTTCACTTGCTTCGTTTTATTTTTTCGGTTCCTTCGCTTCCGAACCAAAATAATTGAGGTTATTTTGCTTGCTTCCCACGAAGGAACCGAAGGAAGCAAAAAAAACAAACGAAGGAAGCGAAAAAAGTATGTGGCGGAAACAGGACACCATAATTTTGTGACGAAAGCAGGATAACGTTTAATAAACATAGCCCTTTTTTTTAACATATTAGTTCGTGGTTTCTACTCATGAAAACCAGTCCTGCCCGAATTGTTTTTTTCTGGAATTATGCTTCCTGGATTGTGTACCTTGTGTTTTATTTCATAACTTAATTTGTTTCGCGGGCTCTACTCAAGCACAAGCTTTCTAAAGCCAAAACTCAACCACAGCATCTTTGATATGTACCTATCTATCTATCATCTGCTTTTATTACCTGAACATCCCTCCAAATGAATAATAGATCATTCCAATGTATTCTAATATAACTGTATGGGAGAGTCCATTTAGTATAGAAAGGGATACACATTAGTCTGGAATCTTGAATACATCTTTAACATCTTCAGTGCTTCATTAAAGGGATCCAAGGCCTTCGAAGTGGGTTCATGCCAAATAAGATACATTTTATAAAAGTCTGTAAAACAACTATCATCAACACGTACAGTAATGCTCTAAATAATCGACTCCTTCACCACAGCAGAATTATGGGTAACTTTTCAGGATTTAGACGGAAATATGGCTTGTTGCCATTAATCGGAAAGCTCTCGGCGAGAGCTTTCCGATGAAAAGTTACCCATAATTCTGCTGTGGTTAAGGAGTCGATTTATTAGAGCATTACTGTACATGTAAAAATAAATAGACTTTATTCTTATTTTCATTGTTAACCCTTCCATGACTGGAGCTTCCTGAAATTTGGCGAAAACCCTGTGCCAATGTATTCTTTTATATATGTGAGTCTCCCATAGGGAGCATTGCCTATATAGGAGAATACATTGGCCTAACAATATCTACCTTGAACTTGTAAGCCAGTGCATTCTCTTATATATATGCGAGGCTCCCTATGGGAGACTCGCATATATAAGAGAATGCACTGGCACAGGGTCTTTAATGTTGCAGCTCCTGTCATGAATGAGTTAATAACTCTCCAATAACGAGATTTCACATTTCAAAACCATTGTAATGTAAACATTACTGTTATAGCGGCATTTTTTACCCATCAAAGTCCAATACGATACCAACTTAGTGAATGTTCAGACGACCACGATTTAATCGTAAGTGGAAAGATTTCCGTTGTAGGAAGTGACCACTAGTTGGACTGAGCATGCCCACATCAATATCACAAGTCAAAAAATAATATCAAGCACTGTTTGATTTTAGATTCAAAATTGTGGCGTATCCTTGGATACCTCCACTTACGACGTAATCGCAGTCATGTGTATGTAAAAATCATAGCTGGAAAGATCATAGGGTAGCCAATCACATGCTTACGAACAACCCACGATATTATCATCTATGACGCCATCGCAACAAACTATCCATGATTTTATCGGGCCCGATTCCCCCACTTACGATTGAATCATGGTCGTCTGAATGTTCACTTAATGGTAAACATTGGCAATGGTCAAAACATTGAGAAATATTCTGAAAATCATATTCATGCTAAAATATTTAAATCACTACAGGATAAGTGATGTTTATTGACAAATCACTGTAACAGTTTAGTTTACATAACAATGGTTTCAACATGCAAAATTTCATTGTTGGAGAACTATAAATAATGAATATAAGAACAAGGTTTATCTATTTCTCCATGTTCTTCGTAGTGGAGATATATTTACAGAATTTACAGAATTTTCATTGACGAGTAGTTCCTTCAGGAAATGTCCAGATAATAAGACAACAAACGACCATATCTGAACATATTCCTTCAGTTAATGGAAATCCTTCTTCACTTGTATTATCTTTTTGTATGTCTGTCGTCTGCTTATTTATCCTGAACACCCTTCAGATGAATAATAGACCATTCCAATATATACTTTAAAAGTAGTTGGAGAATCCATTTAGTGTAGAAAGACCAAGATCTACTCATACTCAACAACAAAGACGAACCTACACACTACCATGCTGCAACCAACGAATGGGACATCCTCGACTTAGCCATCGCCACCCCATCCATCACAACGAAAGGATTCCTGTGCCAGGTAGGTGACGACGTCTCCAGCGACCATCTACCCGTCCACATCAAGATCAGCAACGCCACTGCTGATCGCCACCAGAAAACCCTCCGACGCAACTTCAAAAAAGCCAACTGGGATCTATTTCGTCAACACATCACAGACAACATCGACAAAACATCCATCACATCAACAACCGACATCAACACTACATGCCAGCATCTCTCGCAGACCATCGACTCAGCCCTAGACATAGCATGCCCAAAACAGCCAGTCAACATCACAACATGGCGTGTCTCTCCTGAAACCCTCAACATGATCCGTCTAAAACGCAAGCTCCGAAGACTACAACAGAAGAACCCAAATGACGCCCACTACAAACAACTATACAACAACATGAACAAGCAGGTAAAAGCAGCAGTGAAAAAAGAAAAGCAAGAATCCTGGAAGCGAGCAACGACAGAACTCGGCGACAAGAAAATGACCAAACACTTCTGGAAGACCTTCAAAACTCTCACAGGCACCGGAACAACCAACAATAATACAGAAAAACCCATCAAGAAAGCAGACGGAATCATGACTTCAGGAGACCGCTAAAAAGCTGAAACGTTCGCAGACAATCTACAAAATATTCACAACACCCACCAAGGCCCAGCCTACGACGACAACTTCAAAATAACCGTTGAGAACCACATCAAAGACAACCCAGACCTCTTCAAACCACTAGACAACATTAACAACGAAGACGAAGTCTTTCCCATAGCAGCGCCCATCACACAAGACGAGATCGCATCAAACCTAAAGAAAAAGAAAAAAAAATCAGCACCAGGAAACGACAACATCACCTACTGAATCCTACGACAAGCACCACCCGCCTTCTTCGCTAGACTGGTCATCCTATTCAACGCGTGCCTAACTATTGGTTACTTCCCAACAGCATGGAAAACGGCCGTCGGAGTAATGATACCCAAGCCAGACAAAGACCGCTCGATCCCCAACAACTACCGACCCATCAGCCTCCTGCAGTGTACCGGAAAACTCTTCGAGAGAATCATCAGCAACAGACTACGTGAACATCTAGAATCATCCAACTTCTTCAATCCATGGCAGCGCGGTTACCGACAAGGGAAAGAAGGCATGGAACACATCATCCGACTAGCAGAAGACGCACGACTATCCCTAGGCAAGAATTGGACAACAGCCGCAGTATTCCTAGACGTAGAAAATCAGCCATCTCAACATCGCAAGAAAATACACATGCCTTGTCTCCTCATTTCTACAAGACCGTCAACTCAGCGTCCGCATTAACAACGAAACATCAAACCCAGTCTACCTACGAGCCGGAACACCCCAAGGATCAGTACTAAGCCCGCTCCTCTTTCTAATCTACGCCAACGACATACCTATAGACAGACACAACAACGTTGAAATATCACAGTTTGCCGACGACCTAGGACTCTGGACTTCACACACAAACCCCCAGATCCTACAGAAACGACTGCAAAAGACACTCAACGACCTATCAACATGGTGCTCAAAATGGAGAATTAAACTCAACGCGAAGAAGACCCAACTCATCCTATTCCACAGACGAAGGAAAAC
The DNA here is from genome assembly GCA_032622095.1 of Siphonodentalium dalli. Taxonomy (NCBI): domain Eukaryota; kingdom Metazoa; phylum Mollusca; class Scaphopoda; order Gadilida; family Siphonodentaliidae; genus Siphonodentalium; species Siphonodentalium dalli. The sequence continues at coordinate 93,482,613 of CP136068.1, forward strand.
ACAGTCCATCAACATCAAGATCGACAACGAGACAATCAAACCATCCGACCAAGCAATCCTACTAGGAATAACCTTAGACCAAAAGATGACCTTCAACTCACACATCAACAAGATAGCCGACAAAGCCCGAAAAAGAACCAACCTACTAAGATGCCTCCTGGGTACAGACTGGGGAACCGACAGCCAAACACTCATCGACCTCTACAAAATCTTCGTCCGACCAGTCATGGAGTATGGTGCCGCCATCCTCATAGCAGCTCCAAAGACCTACATCGAAAAACTACAGAAAGTCCAGAATAAAGCTCTCCGCATCGCACTCCGCCAACCACCATGGACACCGATCAACGCCCTCCACGACGCAGCGAATATACCTACAATCAAGCAAAGACTGATGGAACTCAGAAACATGACATTAGCCCGACTAGACAACAGCCCACTCCTCCTGGAACTCAAAGTTAGAAACCACCTACTCACCACGAAAAAGACGAAGTCCATCCTCCAACTAGACGAAACAGACAGACCAACATAACCTCGACAGCACCAGACTCACCCACCACGCTTCCGCCGCCTTGCCTCCAACCACAGTAACTACGACAGCCACAAGATCGATCTCCATCGAAAAGCCAAGAAAGGGTGAAGGGACGTGCAAAATGTAGTCCGAACATCCTACCCGGCCTTCGGCCGGAAACAACTCAACAAGAATTTAGTGTAGAAAAGGTTAATGAAGCAGTCAAGAAGGTTTGGGCTGATAGCTCTACTTATATGGGCGTTGTTACTTTATTGATCTTCCTGTCTCTCATATACATCTTTAACTCTTTGTAAACACTTAATTGTTGGTGAGTGATTAGTGGGCATCTGTTGTTTTTACTTAGAACAAATTTTAATTGTGTTTAGATATATTTAAAAATGTTTTATGTTGCAGGGCGTTTCGTTATGACAAATTATTTTCTGAAATACTATGTTTCTACAATATACAATACTTTTAGAAATAAAATGGATTATGCATTTTCCACACCATAAAGTCTCTGATCTTTATTTAATATGCAACATATTTATTATAACCCCTGCAACCAGATTGTGTTAGGTATACTGCCAAAGATGTTATCGCTAAAATCAGCTGAAATATGTAGAAATACCAGGGATGTAGGATGTGCGTCTCCTGTACCATCACCACAACAAATTTCGACTTTGAGCCTGAGAATACTTGAAACTTTTTGTCGTATTTTCTATTGTAAATTAAAATTTCATGAAAATTTTGTGATTTTCAAGGGAAAAAGTACTGAAATCTTAAACATTGGAATTTGGATAGCGGAGACCGAAAATCTTAATTACCCTGCCAGAAGTGTTTTTCAGACTTAATCAGAAATATTCATAAATCTTAGTTTAAATTGTAGTTTGCTAAATTTGTGTTCAACTTAATTGGGTGCCGATGGAGAAGCAAGAAATCTGGAGGCAGATACCTCACAACCAAAACCCTTAAATACAGTAATGCCCGAAGTATATGACCTTTAACCACAGCAGAATTATGGGATATTTTTCAGGATTTAGTAGAAAATATGGCTTGTTGCCATTCATCGGAAAGCTCTCACTAAATACTGAACAATTTCCCATAATTCTGCTGTGGTTTAGGGGTCGATTATTTAGGACATTACTGTTTGGTGTATCTCTTCCCTGAACTTGCTGTATAGATTTGGGGTGTAAAATAAGAACATTGACCAGTCAAGAGGCGCTTCTGTCAAAAGAAATTAAATTGTATCCAATTTATTTCTATGAACTGGGGCAGAACAATGTGGCTATTTTTAGATCATTACTGCATTTATATTGAAAATTTCTCTTTTAAACGGACGTGGCTCATTTGGAAATCCAAATTTTGTCTACATAATTTGGAAGCAGGTATAAGATAGGTGGATAAATACTCAAAATATTCATATACCAGCTTCATATCGTCTAAAAGATACTTACCATGGTCACAGCGATTTTCCAGCTGTTACAATTTTTCGCACAGATATGAAAAAATGCTCTTTATTTATACCATGTCAGGAATAGACTAACATGGAACGCTCTTTTCTTTTCCATGTTGTTTGTTTGGGACCCAAACACCAGTGTTCAAGGTTGTTTTTATGACCTCAGTGCATCTTTCTGGGACATATAATGCCAGAAGAAGGTAGTTAAAATATTTATTGACTTATTTTGATACTGGGAATAATTCAAAAGCATATATTATTAGGTGGACATGTGGCTTTAAAACACTTATTAGCTCAACTTTACTTTGTAAAGTTTGAGCTATTGCCATGGCTTGGTATCCGTTGTGCGTATGTGTGTGCGTGATTCGTCAACAATTTCCTTTAGCCCGGGCTACAGTTTGTACCTTTGGTCCGATTATTATGAAATTTGTCATGGATGTTGACATTGACATGTAGATGGGAACGAGTCATTTTGGGGTCATTCGGAAAAAAAACATGGCCACCAGCGGCCATCTTGTATTTCAAAATTCAATCCATTAGCACGGGCTACAGGCCGTACTGTTCGTCTTATTGTCATGAAATTTGTCATGGATGTTAATATTGACATGTAGATGGGAACGAGTAATTTTGGGGTCATTCGGCCAAAAAACATGGCCACTGGCAGCCATCTTAGATTTTACTCTTTGCATGACTAAATCCTTTGACACGGGTCGTACCTTTGGTCGGATCATCATAAAATTTGTCATGGATGTTAACAATGACACGTAGATGGGAACGAGTCATTTTTGGGTCATTCGGCCAAAAAATATGACCACCAGCAGCCATCTTGGATTTTACTCTTTGTATGACTAAATCCTTTAGCACGGGCTACAGGTCGTACCTTTAGTCTGATCATCATGAAATTTGTCATGGCTGTTGAAATTGGAATGTAGATGGGAACGAGTCATTTTGGGGTCATTAGGACAAAAATCATGGCCGCCAGTGGCCATCTTTGATTTCAAAATTTAATCCATTAGCACGGGCCACAGGTCATACTCTTCGCCTGATCATCATGAAATTTGTCATGGATGTTAATTTTTACATGTAGATGGGAACGAGTAATTTTAGGGTCATTCGGCCAAAAAACATGGCTGCCAGCAGCTATCTTGGATTTTACTCTTTGTATGACTAAATTCTTTAGCACGGGCTACAGGTCGTACCTTTAGTCTGATCATCATAAAATTTGTCATGGATGTTAATATTGACATGTAGATGGGAACGAGTCATTTTGGGGTCATTCGGCCAAAAAACATGGCCACCAGCAGCCATCATGGATTTTACTCTTTGTATGACTAAATCCTTTAGCACGGACTACAGGTCGTACCTTGAGTCTGATCATCATAAAATTTGTCATGGATGTTAATATTGACATGTAGATGGGAACGAGTCATTTTGGGGTCATTCGGCCGAAAAACATGGCCGCCAGTGGCCATCTTTGATTTCAAAATTCAATTCATTAGCACGGGCTACAGGTCATACTGTTCGTCTGATCATTATGAAGTTTTGTCATGGATGTTAGTATTGACATGGAGATGGGAACGAGTAATTTTGGGGTCATTCGGCCAAAAAACATGGCCGCCAGCAGCTATCTTTAATTTTACTCTTTGTATGACTAAATTCTTTAGCACGGGCTACAGGTCGTACCTTTAGTCTGATCATCATAAAATTTGTCATGGATGTTAACAATGACATGTAGATGGGAACGAGTCATTTTGGGGTCATTCGGCCGAAAAACATGGCCGCCAGCAGCCATCTTGGATTTTACTCTTTGTATGACTAAATCCTTTAGCACGGACTACAGGTCGTACCTTGAGTCTGATCATCATAAAATTTGTCATGGATGTTAATATTGACATGTAGATGGGAACGAGTCATTTTGGGGTCATTCGGCCAAAAAACATGGCCGCCAGTGGCCATCTTTGATTTCAAAATTCAATTCATTAGCACGGGCTACAGGTCATACTGTTCGTCTGATCATTATGAAATTTGTCATGAATGTTAATAATGACATGGAGATGGGAACGAGTCATTTTGGGGTCATTCGGCCAAAAAACATGGCCACCAGCAGCCATCATGGATTTTACTCTTTGTATGACTAAATCCTTTAGCACGGACTACAGGTCGTACCTTGAGTCTGATCATCATAAAATTTGTCATGGATGTTAATATTGACATGTAGATGGGAACGAGTCATTTTGGGGTCATTCGGCCGAAAAACATGGCCGCCAGTGGCCATCTTTGATTTCAAAATTCAATTCATTAGCACGGGCTACAGGTCATACTGTTCGTCTGATCATTATGAAATTTGTCATGGATGTTAATATTGAGATGGAGATGGGAACGAGTAATTTTGGGGTCATTCGGCCTAAAAACATGGCCGCCAGCAGCCATCTTGGATTTTACTCTTTGTATGACTAAATCCTTTAGCACAGGCTACAGGTCGTACCTTTTGTCTGATCATCATAAAATTTGTCATGAATGTTAACAATGACATCTAAATGGGAACGAGTAATTTTGGGGTCATTCGGCCAAAAAAAATGGCCGCCAGCAGCCAACTTGGATTTTACTCTTTGTATGACTAAATCCTTTAGCACAGGCTACAGGTCGTACCTTTAGTCTGATCATCATACAATTTGTCATGGCTGTTGAAATTGGAATATAGATGGGAACGAGTCATTTTGGGGTCATTCGGACAAAAAACATGGCCGACAGTGGCCATCTTGGATTTCAAAATTCAATCCATTAGCACGGGCTACAGGTCGTACTGTTCATCTGATCATCATACAATTTGTCATGGATGTTAATATTGACATGTAGATGGGAACAAGTAATTTTGGGGTCATTCGGTAAAAAAACATGGCCGCCAGCAGCCATCTTGGATTTTACTCTTTGCATGTCTAAATCCTTTGGCATGGGCTACAGGTCGTACCTTTGGTCAGATCATTATGAAATTTGTCTTGACTTTTGACATGTAGATGGGAACGAGTCATTTTGGTGTTATTCGGCCGAAAAACATGGCTGCCAGCAGCCATCTTGGATTCTACTCTTTGCATGACTAAAGCTATCAAATGTTTTTGAATTGTTGGAAAACATAGCCGCCAGCAACCATCTTAGATTTTACTTTTATATACATGTATATATATCTCTCTTCATGTTGATAAACTAGTAAATTAGACATTCAACTTTCCACATTCCTAATCACTCCATTGACAGTAACACATTAAATTATTCCCTTTCCAAGTTGAGCTACAGTGTCATTGACACTTTCATATATAAAATATTTGTAACACCAGATGATTATCTTGTGTTTATTTGGGAACAATGATGCACACCTTCATTCAAAACGAGTTTCATAATAATAAAATGTTGTTAGAAGTTTTGCCAGGAATAGATAGAGCATCTTTAATGCTCAGAGACATGGGGTTGGGGACAGATATAGATTATCTTTAATGCTCAGAGACGTGGGGTTGGGGACAGATATAGAGCATCTTTAATGCTCAGAGACATGGGGTTGGGGACAGATATAGCATCTTTAATGCTCAGAGACGTGGGGTAGGGGACAGATATAGATTATCTTTAATGCTCAGAGACGTGGGGTTGGGGACAGATATAGAGCATCTTTAATGCTCAGAGACACGGGGTTGGGGACAGATATAGAGCATCTGTAATGCTCAGAGACGTGGGGTAGGGGACAGATATAAAGCATCTTTAATGCTCAGAGACATGGTGTTGGGGACAGAGATAGAGCATCTTTAATGATCAGAGACATGGGGGTAGGGGACAGATATAAAGCATCTTTAATGCTCAGAGACATGGTGTTGGGGACAGAGATAGAGCATCCTTAATGCTCAGATACATGGGGTTGGGGGCAGAGATAGAACATCTTTAATGCTCAGAGACATTGGGTAGGGGCAGAGATAGACCATCCTTAATGCTCAGAGACATGGGATTGAGGGCAGAGATAGACCATCCTTAATGCTCAGAGACATGGGGTTGAGGGCAGAGATAGACCATCCTTAATGCTCAGAGACATGGGGTTGAGGGCAGAGATAGACCATCCTTAATGCTCAGAGACATGGGGTTGGGGACAGAGATAGACCATCCTTAATGCTCAGGGACATGGGATTGAGGACAGAGATAGACCATCCTTAATGCTCAGAGACATGGGATTGAGGACAGAGATAGACCATCCTTAATGCTCAGAGACATGGGGTTGGGGACAGAGATAGACTATCCTTAATGCTCAGAGACATGGGATTGAGGGCAGAGATAGACCATCCTTAATGCTCAGAGACATGGGATTGAGGACAGAGATAGACCATCCTTAATGCTCAGAGACATGGGATTGAGGACAGAGATAGACCATCCTTAATGCTCAGAGACATTGGGTAGGGACAGAGATAGACCATCCTTAATGCTCAGAGACATGGGGTTGAGGGCAGAGATAGACCATCCTTAATGCTCAGAGACATGGGATTGAGGACAGAGATAGACCATCCTTAATGCTCAGAGACATTGGGTAGGGACAGAGATAGACCATCCTTAATGCTCAGAGACATGGGGTAGGGACAGAGATAGACCATCCTTAATGCTCAGAGACATGGGGTAGGGACAGAGATAGACCATCCTTAATGCTCAGAGACATGGGATTGAGGACAGAGATAGACCATCCTTAATGCTCAGAGACATGGGATTGAGGACAGAGATAGACCATCCTTAATGCTCAGAGACATGGGATTGAGGACAGAGATAGACCATCCTTAATGCTCAGAGACATGGGATTGAGGGCAGAGATAGACCATCCTTAATGCTCAGAGACATGGGATTGAGGGCAGAGATAGACCATCCTTAATGCTCAGAGACATGGGATTGAGGACAGAGATAGACCATCCTTAATGCTCAGAGACATGGGATTGAGGACAGAGATAGACCATCCTTAATGCTCAGAGACATGGGGTAGGGACAGAGATAGACCATCCTTAATGCTCAGAGACATGGGATTAAGGGCAGAGATAGACCATCCTTAATGCTCAGAGACATGGGATTGAGGACAGAGATAGACCATCCTTAATGCTCAGAGACATGGGATTGAGGGCAGAGATAGACCATCCTTAATGCTCAGAGACATGGGGTTGGGGACAGAGATAGACCATCCTTAATGCTCAGGGACATGGGATTGAGGACAGAGATAGACCATCCTTAATGCTCAGAGACATGGGATTGAGGACAGAGATAGACCATCCTTAATGCTCAGAGACATGGGGTTGGGGACAGAGATAGACTATCCTTAATGCTCAGAGACATGGGATTGAGGGCAGAGATAGACCATCCTTAATGCTCAGAGACATGGGATTGAGGACAGAGATAGACCATCCTTAATGCTCAGAGACATGGGATTGAGGACAGAGATAGACCATCCTTAATGCTCAGAGACATTGGGTAGGGACAGAGATAGACCATCCTTAATGCTCAGAGACATGGGGTTGAGGGCAGAGATAGACCATCCTTAATGCTCAGAGACATGGGATTGAGGACAGAGATAGACCATCCTTAATGCTCAGAGACATTGGGTAGGGACAGAGATAGACCATCCTTAATGCTCAGAGACATGGGGTAGGGACAGAGATAGACCATCCTTAATGCTCAGAGACATGGGGTAGGGACAGAGATAGACCATCCTTAATGCTCAGAGACATGGGATTGAGGACAGAGATAGACCATCCTTAATGCTCAGAGACATGGGATTGAGGACAGAGATAGACCATCCTTAATGCTCAGAGACATGGGATTGAGGACAGAGATAGACCATCCTTAATGCTCAGAGACATGGGATTGAGGGCAGAGATAGACCATCCTTAATGCTCAGAGACATGGGATTGAGGGCAGAGATAGACCATCCTTAATGCTCAGAGACATGGGATTGAGGACAGAGATAGACCATCCTTAATGCTCAGAGACATGGGATTGAGGACAGAGATAGACCATCCTTAATGCTCAGAGACATGGGGTAGGGACAGAGATAGACCATCCTTAATGCTCAGAGACATGGGATTAAGGGCAGAGATAGACCATCCTTAATGCTCAGAGACATGGGATTGAGGACAGAGATAGACCATCCTTAATGCTCAGAGACATGGGATTGAGGGCAGAGATAGACCATCCTTAATGCTCAGAGACATGGGGTTGGGGACAGAGATAGACCATCCTTAATGCTCAGAGACATGGGGTTGGGGACAGAGATAGACCATCCTTAATGCTCAGAGACATGGGATTGAGGGCAGAGATAGACCATCCTTAATGCTCAGAGACATGGGATTGAGGACAGAGATAGACCATCCTTAATGCTCAGAGACATGGGATTGAGGACAGAGATAGACCATCTTTAATGCTCAGAGACATGGGGTAGGGACAGAGATAGACCATCCTTAATGCCCAGAGACATGGGATTGAGGGCAGAGATAGACCATCCTTAATGCTCAGAGACATGGGATTGAGGACAGAGATAGACCATCCTTAATGCTCAGAGACATGGGATTGAGGGCAGAGATAGATCATCCTTAATGCTCAGAGACATGGGGTTGGGGACAGAGATAGACCATCCTTAATGCTCAGAGACATGGGGTTGGGGACAGAGATAGACCATCCTTAATGCTCAGAGACATGGGATTGAGGGCAGAGATAGACCATCCTTAATGCTCAGAGACATGGGGTTGGGGACAGAGATAGACCATCCTTAATGCTCAGAGACATGGGGTTGGGGACAGAGATAGACCATCCTTAATGCTCAGAGACATGGGGTTGGGGACAGAGATAGACCATCCTTAATGCTCAGAGACATTGGGTAGGGACAGAGATAGACCATCCTTAATGCTCAGAGACATGGGGTTGGGGACAGAGATAGACCATCCTTAATGCTCAGAGACATGGCATTGAGGGCAGAGATAGACCATCCTTAATGCTCAGAGACATGGGATTGAGGGCAGAGATAGACCATCCTTAATGCTCAGAGACATGGGGTTTGGGACAGAGATAGACCATCCTTAATGCTCAGAGACATGGGATTGAGGGCAGAGATAGACCATCCTTAATGCTCAGATACATGGGGTTGGGGACAGAGATAGACCATCCTTAATGCTCAGAGACATGGGGTTGGGGACAGAGATAGACCATCCTTAATGCTCAGAGACATGGGATTGAGGGCAGAGATAGACCATCCTTAATGCTCAGAGACATGGGGTTGGGGACAGAGATAGACCATCCTTAATGCTCAGAGACATGGGGTTGGGGACAGAGATAGACCATCCTTAATGCTCAGAGACATGGGGTTGGGGACAGAGATAGACCATCCTTAATGCTCAGAGACATGGGGTTGGGGACAGAGATAGACCATCCTTAATGCTCAGAGACATGGGGTTGGGGACAGAGATAGACCATCCTTAATGCTCAGAGACATGGGGTTGGGGACAGAGATAGAGCATCTTTAATGCTCAGAAACATGGGGTTGGGGACAGAGATAGAGCATCTTTAATGCTCAGAAACATGGGGTTGGGGACAGAGATAGAGCATCTTTAATGCTCAGAGACATGGGGTTGGGGACAGAGATAGACCATCCTTAATGCTCAGAGACATGGGGGTAGGGGACAGAGATAGAACATCTTTAATGCTCAGAGACATGGGGGTAGGGGACAGAGATAGAACATATTTAATGCTCAGAGACATGGGGGTATGGGACAGAGATAGAGCATCTTTAATGCTCAGAAACATGGGGTTGGGGACAGAGATAGAGCATCTTTAATGCTCAGAAACATGGGGTTGGGGACAGAGATAGAGCATCTTTAATGCCCAGAAACATGGGGTTGGGGACAGAGATAGAGCATCTTTAATGCTCAGAGACATGGGGTTGGGCTTTTATTGAGACTTCTCTTCCGTACTGCTCTAAATTGGAAATGTCATGACTGAAACAACAGCAATTGGAAATTTTATTTCATACTGGAAAGTAGCTGGATTGTTCTGTCTAAAGGCCCGTTTTGAAGAAAAAAATGAAACGTATTATGTTATTAGTCCCTCTATCTGTCCGTTCGGTCACTTTTTTTTCATTTCCAGATGATAACTTTAGTAAGTCTGAACTGAATGGAATGAAATTTGGTATGCGAGTTTACTAGCCCAAAATATAGGTCAAGTTCGAATTTCGGTTCCAACCGCCAATTTTTGCCAGAGTTATTGTCCTTGTTGAGTTAGAATTTGTCAATTATTTTGGTTTCGACGTATGATAACTTTAGTTATAGGTATCTCTTGGTTTTCAAATATGGAATAAGGATTATTAGGTATGGTCCTTTGTTTACATTACCACGATATATTTTGCCATGCCCTAGCGATGCTCTTGATTTTCATTCCAACCGACGTCTGGTCTAAATTATGTTGTTTTTAATCCAAACGGCAATGAGATCAAGTCTGAGTTTAGTGTGCCTGTCATTTGCAGAATTAGGTCCCCAGAGGGTGAATTTAGTGACGCTATCCCGCATAGCGGGCTAGCATCACTAAATTCACCCTTTGGGGACCGCATTCTGATTAGACCTCATCTTCTCTGGAATTTTCTTTACATTCAACTTTCTATAGAAACTTCTTCACATAGATTCTATTTCTTTTTAGTTCAGTTTCTCTATATCCCCAAATTGGCAGACGACATGCACATTGTATAATCGAGGTTCCCACTGGGTGTACATCACAATATTCACCATTTGAGAACTTCAATCTGAGACTATGTCTCCCATAGCAGATGAGGCCATGCAGACTGAGATCCACAGAGGATGAATTTGGTGGTGATATATAGCCAGCTATTCGGGATAGCATCACTAAATTCACCCTCTGGGGACCCCATTCTGCAAATGACAGGCACACTAAACTCAGGATTGCTTGAGGTACCAGTAAAAATTCTCCCCTGAGGGTGAACAAATGTAATTTACCAGAGTTGTGCCAGAGCATCTGGCCCAGATGATTTCGTTGACTATCTAGTCACATTTGTCCCGGCTATAGCTACGTCAATATTCATCAGTAGAGTGTAATTACTGTCGTGGTACAGGTGTACTATAAAGATGATGCACCCAATATGACAGCAACAAACTTAGTAATCCAAATACTTGATTTTTTTCTGGTCGTGTATAGATTTCTTGTGTCAGTCTTTATGGGTTTTGCGCACCTGCTCCTTCCTCGCGGACAATTTAGAGCTCACTGCATTGCAAATTTTGGACCTTGTTACCTTTTTTAAACTGCAATGTTGCGACACTAAGTGAGTTTCCAGTAAAAAAAATACGAAAATAATAAATCTGTTAAAGCTTACATGGTCTAAAAATTATTTATTTCCTTGCCAAAGTTTTGTGTTTACCCGCAAAGTTTAGCAAAATAATTTGAAAAATATACGTAAAAGTTGGAAAACTGCAAGTAAATTTTCTCAAAGTTGGAAATTTGCTCGACACATAAGGGGTGCAGTCGGTAATTTTGAAGTGGATACCATCTCATTCAAAACACAACTGTGCATATGTTCACTATCAGTTAGAATGTGACAACTGTCACAATACAGGTGCACTATAATGAGGAAGCACCCAGTACGACAAATTTATCAACAGCAAGTTTTCCAAATACTTGATTGTTTCTGGTCGTTTATATATTTCATATGTTAGTCTTTGTTTTGGCCTCTGAGTTTGAGTTCAATGCTGAGAATATAATGGTAATATTTTACGATATGTTGGCTTTTTTTAAATGAAATTTTGTGATATTCGAATAAAAACAATTCGATTTTGTCAGGTTTTTTGTTTGACTAAACATTATTAATCTCCCTGCTAAAGTTTTGTTTCTACTCGGATATTTTAGAAAAAGAAATTGCACATATTACATCAAAGTTGGGAAACTCAAAAAGCTGCAAGTGAATTCTCGCAAAGTTCGAAATTAGCTCAGCACATAAGGGGTGCAGTCCGAAATTTTGAAGTGCGTCTCATTCGAAACGCATACAGCCCCGATCACCAGCTGTTACAATGTCATTACTCTCCTAGTACAGGTGCACTTTAATGAGAAAGCACCGAATACAACAAACTTATCGACAGCAACAAAATTAATTCTCTAAATGCTTGATTGTGTTGGTCGGTTATAGATTTCTTTATGCGTTCGGCATTCGTACCCGTCGCTTGGCGCCATGGCTTGGAATTTAGATTTTCATTAACAGAAGAAAATGCGGTTTCGAAGCGCCGTATCTAATAAAACTAATTGCTCTTGGAATATTCTTCTGTTTCTCTTTTTTATTGGACAATAAAGTCGTGATCATTTTCTTAGTATTTTCTGAAGAGAGACGAATTGGTTGATAATGATGACGCCTAGATGAATGTTCTAACATGACGCCCAAACATATTCGATCACTTTGATGAGTTAACCTTCCCTCGTGGATACCACTGACTCCACCAGAAATGATTCACTATTACACTGTATCCATTACTGACACCAGGGGGGGCTATAGCCCTATGTCGGGGAGGTTTAGCCCCACCCCGTCGGGGAGATCTGCAATGGTCAGGCCAGTAACTATATAGCCCCCTGTCGGGGTGGGCGGGGGTTGACCGCGTCGTGAAAATATTGGCGCCACCCATAACTAGCTGACACTGACTTATTTTCTTAGACGAATTGGTTGATAATGATGACACCGAGATGAATATTCTAACATGACACCGAAATATTCGACCACTTTGATGCATTAACCCTCGAACACCCCTCCCTCAGAAAGAAAACACTGTACCAATTCAATTGCAGGCAGTGGCATGTTATCTGAAGAGAGCCAACGTGCAAATGAATTACACTTAAAGATACGGGCGGCGTTGGCGGTCGATATGCTGTTAAAATATTCAGCTCCGTCAAAAACCGCCATAAACCGAAAGAATAGTAAAATATAGACAGACTTTGTTCTGATACCAATCAGATATATGGCATAAACAGTGTGTTATTGTCAAATGTTTTTCCTTTGTTATGTAAACAAAAGCAAAAAACGTTACAGAACCTGGCTTTTGTTTAGATCCGGATATGGTAAACATAAAGAGCGTTATTTGTTACTGTTTTCCTGATGTGGAAATAATAAAGAGCGTTTATATCATTTGTGTGTGATTTACCAATAGAATTGCGCTTTGTTATGTAAACAGAAGCAAAACTTCTGTAACATACTGCAGGTCCTGGAGCAGGTTCTTGTTTACGTACACCATCGTACGTCTTGGCGACAATATACTATTTACGCACTGATTAGCGTGTGGCATATGGACAACACTATATATATTTTTTAATATTCCTTCTGTTGATGGCGATTTGAACAAATATGAATATTTCTGCAACGAACGCCGCCCGTGCCTTTAAGTATAAATACTGATATTTTCGTCTATTTGCACGTAAGTCCAATTCCTCGCCGAATTCACAATTATGTGGTGTCCAGATTAAACTGTATAAAACATCCACATTAGATATATATTAAACTAGTCTTGCTTTGCTCATAGGGCGAGTTTTGGGAACATGGGTTGAGTCATGTCAGAACTGCACAATACTTATCTGGTTAACCGTACTCACTCCTGGTCAAGTGTCCTGCTAATATGCTATGTCTGTCTAATGATGCTGGTGGTCCTGCTGAATTTCTATGATGCGGGTAGGGCTAACTGATGCCGTTACACAAAATAACCGTTACTTTTTCTAAAGTTGTCATTTTCGCGGTGTTTGGTTAATCCGACCGATTTGAGAAAAAAATCAGTGTGAATGAAACATTCAAGAACATATATATTTCTGAAAATATAATAATACCTGCGCTGGTGTTTCTAAAACGACATGATAACCATCTTGATTATAGTCGATTTTAACAACTAATGCAACCGGTATTAAAAATATTTCGCAATAAATATGTTTTTCCTGGAAAATGTTCAGATTATCGGAACACCGCGAAAAACAAATTATAACGGTATTTTTTGTTAACAGCATAAGTTTGCCCAAACAACATAGCAATTCAGCAGGACCCGACCGCATCATAACACATTAGCAGGACCACTTGACCCGCGGTGGAACCGGCGATTGGTCAACGGAAATATCTACTTTGTATTGTTCAATGTTCTCCCGGTGATTTATCATGATCTGACGACCGACTGAACCAATAATGTCCAACCTCATAGTCATCACACAGACATAGATCATTTGAGCGGGAGGATGCCCTCTTTCAGAGTTTTATTTTAGTTTAAACATATATAAAAACCCTTCCATGTGCCAATGCATTCTCTTATATATATAAGAGAATGCATTGGCCTAACAATTTTTTATCATTTTTCTTACATTTTTTAACAATTTTTATAAGTTTTTCTCAAATTCTTTGACAATTTTTATCTTACATTCTATAACAATGGTACTTGTTTTTCGACATGAAGCAGTTCGATGTCGACGAAATTGTGTTAACTACATGTATAGCGCGTGTTGTGAGAAGTGTTGCCTGAACGTTATATATATATGACATGCGACGGTGGTAACAGTGATAATGAGACACAAACTCGTGAAAGAAAAAAAAACATTAATTGTCACAATTCTTATTTACTGTAAGTATTCGATTACCGACACTGATTTATTTTCTGACGAGGGCCGACTTGGTTGACAATGATGACGTCAAAACGAATGGTACAACAAGACGCCGAAACATTCCATCATTTGGGGTCTTGGATGATTTGACCCTCCCTCGTGCCTCATTGATACCTTTCACTCTCCCATAAAGGATCCGCTGTCAGAAGTTTACGACAGAAGGTGCTGGTAACATCGGGACCAACAGTTTCTATCATAACTTAGGGTGCCATCGCAGCTGAATCGAAAACTCATGTCTGTATAATTTACGGCACTCCCGTTTGAACAACACATGCCACCTCGGCTATGGGGACATCCTTAATATGAGGCTTTCCATCGAGATTTTGGACTTGACATATACCTATGGGTTATATACTGTTATCAGAACAGTCTAATGCACTTCCTCCGGGGTTGCATATGGTATCCATTCGCTTACCGGCATCCAGTGGAGTGTTATCTAATGACAGCTGAACTGGGTATAATACTAAACATTTTCTGTCGTGTTTTGGTACCCCATCGTAAATGAATAGGATACACTTTCCCATATAATTTAATGTTCTCCCGTATTTGAACATGACTGTCGCTTCATATACGGGGACATCCCCAAAAATAAGCATTTTTCACCGAGAGTTGGCATACGCATGAGTCTATGATGCAGAGTGGATCTATACTGATCAGAACAGAACAATGCACTTCCTTCGGAATTTCCTGCGTTATCCATTCAATTTCTGGCATTTGCGTAACGTTTGCAGAGAGCCGAATATCTTGGCAACGGCGCATGACGCACCGAGCGTAGGCAGTGACGTGTTAGCTGAAGACAAGCTGTACACAGCGCCATCTACGCTCATGCTATGATCGTAAGTCCCGCGTAGCATAGGGGGCTGAACTCTGCCCGCGTAGCATAGGGGACTGAACTCTGTCTTGCAGTTTGGCTGAAGAGAGCGATGACACCGAAACATTCGATCACTTGCAAACGTTATATACCCCCCCCCCCCCTTTTTATATATAATGCTTTATTATCTGATCAAAATAACAATGATATCGAGAAAATGGAAAGTGTATACACTGAAGATGGATAGGAGGAACATAATGCATTATATACGCAATATACAGTGATCTCCCGATTGACATGGCGCCTGCATTTCCGTCATCATTTGTATCATCATCATTATCATCAACTTAGTTATCACATCAGAATCATCTTCATAATCATAATAATCATCGTCGTCGTCATCATAATATTTATATCTAACAGCAACACAATCTTAATAAAACAACAACACCAAGAACAACGTATATATACACCCCAACAACAACAGCAACAACACCAATAACAGTAACGCTATACATTAATCACTTGTGTCCAGTTTAAGGTTTATCGGTCGGATGAACGAGCAAAGTCTGCGAAGAGACGTTACATCTTTCAAATTTAGTATGGCGTCTAGAATGTCAATATGTGGGTGTTTTATACCTGTATATTTCCTAAGCATGAGGCGATTTCTTGCCTCTCACTCCCTCAGAAATGCTACACTGACAGTAAAGTACTGTACACATTATACGACATAAGTTACAGGCAACAGCGGGATCAACATTTTTTGTCGTTTGTTATGGTACCATCGTACATGAGTAGAACACGCTTGTCCGTAAAATTTACGGTAGGCCTAGCCTACTCCGGTATTTGATAATGAAAATGTCACCACGGCTACGGTGACATCCGTAAAATTTTATTTTTTTTCTAGAGATATGAGATATTATATCAGTCTGTGACACATAATTTAACGGATCTACCTTTATCAGAACAGACAATGTACTTCCTCCGGAATTTCCTATACGATATCCATTCGTAACGTTTGAAGAGAGCCGAATTGACGCCGAATGAATGTTCTAACGCGCACTCTTAGAACAAATGTGTATAAATACTACACAAAATGTGTTACATTTGATCTTAAACAAAATTGTGTAGAAATGACACATGACATATAATTATTAAATGTGTCGGTGGAATATTATCAACGTTGAATATGATTGAATATGTGAGTTTATCATAGTTATTAGATGAAATGTGTTATATTGGAGACACAAAACTCATAAAGGCTACCACAGAACAAACAATTGGCAGCAGCTTTAAACTTTGTTATACACTATGTTTGTGTAAAAACTGAACAACACATAATTGTGTAGCACAAAGTTTTAAAGCAGCTGCCAATTTTGTATTATGGCAGCTTTTACGAGGTTTACGTCTCAAATAGAACATATCTCATCTATTAAATATAATATACTCACATATTCACTCATATTCAATGTTGAGAAAATTCCACCGAAACGTTTATGTCATGTTGCATTTCTACACAATTTTATTTAAACTCAAATGTAACACATATTGTGTAGTATTTATACACATTTGTTCTAAGAGTGCGATGCCGAACCGTGTATATACGAACGTTTGGGTGCTTTATAACCCATTTTTTTTACTAAATGAATGGATTCTCAGTTAAAATAGTATACATTGGTATGGTCAATTGTCCACCTATAGAGTGATGTCCAAGAAACACAAGACGGCGACCTATACAGACAAACACATATAATACAAGCGCATAATAATTGATATTCATTGGTGGTTAATGTTCAAATCTAAGTCTCCATGTTACGATCGAAATGGCACCTTGATAATTTGAGTTCCTCTATTCAGATGAAGCTTGGAAATCGGTCCAGATTCATCGCGAATTTGTCAATGCTCGAAAGGTGATAGAATTGTTGTAATCCAATCTAAACCTCGCCGTTATACGAACATCACAGTAAATGAAGATTAGATCATTCATACATACACTATTATATCACCCAATAATTCGTCCCGAATAAAGTAGTAAATATTAACATGTGTGTGTAGTTTAAACGTTGTGTTCTCTGAAATGGAACAGTCAATTAGACCATGAGCTACAATAATTATGGCCACTCTCCCGCTATGCGATTTTTGTTGACTATGTTTTTTCCGATAGATAGAGGATATCCACACTTTTTCAGTGGATATGGGTTATATCTCATGAGTGATGACAAAACATTGAATTTCCACGAGTGGCTTTAGCCACGAGTGGAAATTCAAATGTTTTGTCATCACGAATGAGATTTAACCCATATCCACTGAAAAAGTGTGGATATTCTGTTTATTATATACTTTAGTTACTTGCCTATATATGGCCCCCAATGACTGTCAATACATCAGAAATTTCAAGCTGATATCACTCACTAGTGGGATATCACTTATATCTCACTGCTAAAACCTTATAATTCATGGGCAAGTATATAATAAACGGATATATTTCACACATTTTCCTCTTGTTTGCCAGTCGGGCGTGGGGGCTTTTTCATTTTATAGCGATTTTCAACAAACTACTTTGATTTTTTGCGATAAAATCCTTATTGGGGGTAGGGGAAATATTTCTCTCAAAATCAATACTAAAACTATTATGTATCTTTTCAAACTCAGTTTCATTGGAACTGTATATAATAAGTGTCTGCGTCGATAGCGTTACATGCATGGGCACCTGACTCGATATTTTTCTTAAAGTGACACCGGTGAAATGATTTTTTTATATTTATTTTGAAGATATATCTGAAATAGTACAGTGTGAGAATTCACGCATGCACACCGTACACTATTATAACTGCATTGAACTGAATGTACGTTTAGGGCGAATGGGTTAACGCAACAGTTAACATATACTGTCGAACAAACACCCACCACTATTTATACTGAAGCATATATATACGCTGCTTCAATCGGTTTCGGTCAAAAGTACGTACGCTAGGTTACTATAAACCCTGTGATTATTCTTCTTCACACGAAAGATAGTCATCTTGTTAATGGGATGTTAATTAAAGTTAAAAGGATTATCTTTAAGTTATGATGTCACACAGGTGTCGCGTTGTATGGGGCTTTGTCGATGGGTGGCCCATGCGTAACGCCCGTGGGGTAGAGTTGCACAGCGTCGATAATGAATTCCCCCCTATGTGTATCGACTGATGCATGCACCTATACATTAAAACGTCCTATTTACCACAATGCAATCTGAAAATGTCGAGAAATGTGCATTTGAAGGAACAATTCCCGTTTGAATATATCATGCGTTAAAAAATTAGAATTAATCTGGTTTGAAAGCATATTCGAATTGGTTTCCATTTGTCCCAATGTATGGGTTGACATGCAATCAGCTTTAGTGTATGGAAAACATAAGAAAAAACTCATTATCGTAAATTACATGTGGTACAAAAAGAGGACCCTTTTTCTTTTTCATAATTATACATGTAGAACGAGAAAGAGGGTCAAAACAATGGCTTAAACAACGCACTGACGTGTAAGGTCTGAACACAAATTTTAATTCGAAATTCCGTATAACTTTAAACGGGTAATTCCGGTTAGCTAAACGAACGACATCGTGTGTTTGAGAGCTACCCTTACCCACAATAATAATAAGAAAACCACAGTCAGAAATGGTAACGCCCTCAAGATCATATTAGTAGTCATATATATAAATTATAATAACAAATATATTGGTTTCATGAATGCACCACCTCATAATTACGTTAAAACAACTAACCCTTCAAATTATTACAAAAACTATATACGGCTTATTACTGCAGGTTTCTCATAACCACACCAGAAAGCCTCTAAATGCTGACCAAAAATCTACTAATCGGATTAAATACACGCCCGATATACGACCTTTATTCTACAATCCAACTGAGACATATGTCATCAGCAAAGTTAGCTGTTATATTATGCATTGTGTTGCCGTAAACAAATCTTCAGGAGTGGCACAAACATAAACATCGAAAGACATTGACGCGGTCATGAAAGTTACATACTACAACAATGAGGCATCCGCGAATATACATCCGCGAAAATCCTAAATGTGACGTCCTGCGAAATTTCCCCATCGCTATAGCTCCATTGACACGGCCAGATCAGCATTACTACAATTTCCTAAAACAACTCGCATCGCGTGAATCCAGAAATGTGTTGTCCTGTGATATATCCCCATTAACCATTGGCACGACCAGATCAGCGTAGCAGTAAACACCCATACACATGTAGTATAGGGCGTATTAACAAGAAAACCATAGTCAGAAATGGTAACGCCCTCAAGGTCATATTATTAGGCATATAAAAATATATATTAGTTCATCAATCTTTCACTCGATACAAAGGCGATTTCTCCACATGAAGACGCTAAGACTGAGCATCCACACTCGAATTAAAATACCCACAATTAACTGTTTACACTCCGCCAGTCAACGGGTTTCCAATGGGTTACACATTATATTTCGTGGGCTCTATATGGGTTGAATACTATTTCCCCATTTACTAAAGTAAAATATTAATAACGAAAGTATCATCATTAAATTATACACTATCTGAATAATACACGAAATAGCATGCAGAATAATAATCAGGCCAAAATTGTCAATCTTCGTTACATGGTTCAAGTACGCAAATACCGAGTACGTTTTTAATCACATTTAGTCACCTCCTACGGCAGGGCCAGCGATATTCTTGCCAATATGCAACTTAAGATTGCGCAAGAGTAACACGATTTGTCGCCCGGCACGTGACAGGACTCGGGACAATCAGATAGGTAAAATAGGGAGTAGGGTAACAATAACTGATGCATTCTTATCGCACATTCCACAATAAATTAGTTTCAATGCGCTTTACATGAATTATAATCTCCGGCCATATAATGCTTGGGAAGAAGAAATCCGAACAACTAATTAGCGTATCGGGATTTGCATACTGGGAACATCCACCGACTCCCGACCGGGTATTCTATTAACGGGCGAGTCCCCCCCCCCCCACCGCGACAACTGTAGTCAAAATCCATGCAGTCTTTACCTCCCTCGGTGACTCGGTAGTATATGACTGGTGCGCTCTGGTAGAGATTGAACTATATGTAAGAGATCAATTGCCGAAGGAAACCAACGCAGCGTTTACGTTCAATGGCAGATATCGGGATTCGAGCGCACGAGGTTACGAGTCAAGCATACTTAAAAAAACTCCATGCAGGGTTACCTCCCTTGATGATTCGGTTAGACAGCTGCTACCGGCGACATTTTACCCATATTTCGTGGACTTCCGCGATAGAAATATATATACTAAGCGAACAGAGCAACATGTTGGCCTTATTAAGCACACATAATATGGAACAACGTTTGTGTTATTTCGTTCCTTAAAGATACGGGCGGCGTTGGCGGTGGGTATGCTGTTAAAATATTCACCTCCGTCAAAAACCGCCATAAACAGAAAGAATAGTAAAATATAGACAGACATTGTTCTTATACCAATCAGAAATATGGCATAAACAGTATGTTATTGTCATTTTCCCCCCTTTGTTATGTAAACAAAAGCAAAACAAAACTATATATATTTTAATATTCCTTCTGTTGATGGCGATTTGAACAAATATGAATATTTCTGCAACGAGCGCCTTTATGCCATATGCCAAACATAATCAGCGCGTAAATAGTATATTGTCGTCAAGACGTACGACGGTGTACGTAAACAAGAGCATGTTCGTGTTACAGAGGTTGTGCTTCTGTTTACATAACACAGCGCAATTCTATTGGTTAATCACACACAAATGATATAAACGCTCTTTATTATTTCCATATCAGGAAAACATTACCCCAAACGCTCTTTATGTTTACCATATCCGGATCTAAACAAAAGCCAGGTTCTGTTACGTTTTTTGCTTCTGTTTACATAACAAAGGAAAAACATTTGACAATAACATACTGTTTATGCCATATTTCTGAATGGAATAAGAACAAGATATGTCTATATTTTACTATTATTTCTGTTTATGGCTATTTTTGACGGAGATGAATATTTTAACAGCATACCAACCGCCAACGCCGCCCGTATCTTTAAGTTAGGAAAGTCCCTCTATAACCAAAGAACTATATTGCGAAACGGTGTGCTTTGGTTCTCCGATTATTTTACCAAAACACAAAAGTCAAAAAGCACATGGACGACATCATGCATGGCAAGTGAATCACAAGAGTTATAATTTGCTGCCATTTTGCTAAGGAGTGTGCGAAAATTGTCAACAAAACTACCGCTATAATTCGCCATTCTGTTAATAAGTTTTTAGTGCGGGAATTGTTCTCAAAGCACAAAGGAAATTTGATTTTGGTCGATTGCGGACTCGCCATTTTGTCTGGAAAAACCCGCGCTAAATATAGAAAACCACAGACTAGTACCCAGCCGTTGATAAAGCCAAAAAGGAAGTATCATGACTGGTGCGATCTGGTATAGAGATTGCATACTAACCACCAATACTCAATGTACAGTCGTGAATGATATCATGCACCGATCACCGATGGGTCTATGAGATATATTTCTTATTGTGGTGGTTTCCTGCCTTCACATATTATGTCTGATACGTTATGAGTTATGATTACAAGGCGACGCAAAGCAATCAGCAGTCTGGATGGAGCAGAGCGATCGCTGTCCATGATTTCTTTGACGAAATCAATTCCTAAGACCCTATTCTTGAACCATGCTATAACATCGGCGCTATGATCCCCTCCGAGAGACTTCTTGTCGCGACTCCTCGATTTGGGTGGCGAGGAAAGCTGAGTTATGGCTCTCAGACAATCCGTCATAAAAACCTATCGCCAAATCGGCGACGCTCCTGACAATTCTTATTATTACTTATAGCTGATTGGACTCGGCAATATACAGCAGCGGAACATTGTCAAAGAAACCGAAGTTATATTTCAATCTATACTGTTTTATATGTTACGTCTGAGTGAATATTTATAGGTGGAAATTTTCGTAAAACTGTATACGTTAGTATTCAGGCTATGGCAACTGGATGAATGTAGCATTATATTACCATCGGCGAAAATCTCAAGCAAATCGACCTACTACTCCATAGAAAATATCGTCTGAACTACGCTCAATTGTGAATATTTACTTCTCAATTCATGACGCAACTATCGGCGATAAACTAACGAAAACGATTTCGCATAACGAGGGTCACTGCATTTATATTTAATATATAAGAATGCTGCATGGGCGTGTTGTCATTTGGATATAATATTTGTTTAAACAAAAATACTTTCAGCAAGATTACTCTCCATTTCTATGTGACCACCCTACCGGATTGTTTCACATCACTTTAAAGTGAGACAACACTCCGTTGGGTCATGGCATGGGAAAAGCGATTTCATAAAGTGGTTATTTTCAAATTATATATCGTAATTGGCAGTAAGCAACACCAATATCATGCATTATATGAAGCGATTCTCGTTGTTCACATATTTGCCTATGTTTATTGAAGATACCAATTCGTCCTACAGGTTACAGTGAATTAGTAATTTATACATGCCTCCATACTAACGTTTAACAGCCTACGTATGTGAATTGATATGTGGGAGGCATATATAATAGGAAAGACTGTCATCTGTGCAAACTTAAAAAAAAAAAAAATCATATCCTCGGCCATGACTTTTACCTTTAAATTTCTTCTTTTTTTTAACTAGCGACAGGATCGCAGTAACACAATCATATTGATACTTTATACATCACACTGAAAATGTCTAACTTGAAAGCACAACATTGGTCTTAAGCCAAATTTATTTTGGTGGTTAAAATTCAAGCAGGAATTAATTCCATCATATTTTATCTATAAATATAAAATATCCAATTAACCAATCAGGGTCCAATGTGTATTTAGTACTCTATTGCATCCGTCGGAGGGCTCTGTGTTATACATGTACATCATTGTATAACCTATTCATTATAATGCTGCGTAACGGTATACGACGATGTGGCAAAGTACATGGGTACTCAGTTATCAATATGATTCATTGAAATAAGTACACAATGTGTTTTTATACTTTCCCATGCATCCGATTTGACACCAGATTATAGTCAACATTTTGTAATCAAATTTCCGCTTGGGAGTAAATAAACATGAACATTAATTGTAAAGACCATCACAGACATAAGCATCATTGCTAAGTACTTTGCATTGCGAGACATAATGCTTACAGTGTTTTATATCGCAGTGTGTGGAGGTACGTTAGACCTTAAGTTTTGCTTATATAGCACTATATATTGCGTGTATCTATATAAATAAATCGACAAACCTTAATTAGATGCGATTTGATATTGAAAGTGAAATAATAGAGACCTTTCGCAAAACTCACGTTTACGATTACGGATACGGATAGGGTACTACGTCACCAACCTTTGTGTACTTTCTAATCGTTCTCGTATTTTACTATCCGTAATAACGGTTACGATTTCATGGTTTCTAATAAGCTCAAATAACACCTGAAATTTATTTTCTGCAATATATCACTTTATTCCGTTCGAGACTGTATATGTATATCATGTAAACCATCCAGTTGTATTGAGCTACGACCTCGATGTGCTGTTTAGATTGTCAATCACTGTACTCATCGTCGTGAATCACGAGCTTCCGGCGAAATAAGATCGCTATTCACAACGGATAGCCATCGCTGGCTGCGACAGAAAACTTTACAGTAAGAGGAGTGCACTATGAAACCAGTCGCCAAAAATACAGTTTATAGTGTGCGATGCATGGGGAGTTTTGAGTAATTATTATGTGCAAGATAGTACACAATATATAGTGAAATTCAACAATTATTTAATTCAACAACCCATGGTCGTGTCCTAACGTGTGCAGTTGTAGAATGCCTCAAGAGAGCCTAAAGAATGGCATAACCCTATTAATGAAAAGTGAAAGATTTTGTGTTCTCTTCCCCTTTCCCGAATTGAATAGTTCATTCAATTTAATAATATTCGGTTTTCGGTAGAAGTTGGGTTTTATATATCTATCTCGTAGAGTCTGTAATGCAGTGCATTTAAAATTACATGGAATTCATAACCGATTTTAAAATTACATGGAATTCATAACCGAGTTCTAAGTTACATAAAGTACTCTGTCTGAGTAATCTGAACCTACCCTGGATCCCGATTCAACTGGTAAGTAGTAATTTCTGCTCCTGAACCGTAACTAAAATAATATTTGGCACACCCACCGACATCACCAGAGCTAAGCAGTCTCTGTCAGGTTTGTTCTTTGCATTTATTTTGAATTTAAAAAACACGCACAAATGAGGCATTTAAAGGTACTCAATCCGATTAGATGTCCCCCATATCATCAGATTCCAACAACAATATTTTTTTGAAATGCCGCTTCTGTTATCAGAATCGAGCAATTGCTCTACATTAATTCTAACCACAGTCAACTATATTATAAAATTGCCCAAAACCTGTTATTTATCAACATTTTGTTTAACGAAATTTTGCCGGTTTGTCTAATATCTGACAAAAGAAACAACTTGATGCACATCGCTTCTACCGTGTCGACTTTAGAAGAATAGGGGGCTCGTTAGAGCCACATCTAAAAATAGAATCTTTGGGTCTAAAATTGTTTGTACTAAAATATTCCCAAAATATCAAAAACCCAAAAAAAAATTCAAAAATTCAAAAATTTATTTTTTCCAAAAAATTTCAAAAACCCTAAAATTAAATTTTTCCACAAAAAAATTCAAAACCCCCAAATTATCCAAAAAAGAAAAAATTTCAAAACCCTCAAAATTATTTCTCTAAAAAAAAGTTTAAATAAAAAATTTATAACGAGTTTTTTCGGTTTCTGATAATCTCGATATTAAAATATCGAATGTTAAATTATTTGCGCGTAATATCTTTCGTTATTTTTTTGTTCAACCAATGTTTCAATGTATTTATTAATCGATGTTTAGAAATATCTTTATACCAATTATATGTGTATGGACAGTCGCTGTAATGTTGGACATTGTGACCAACGGTATGAATGCATACATTCCAGTGTTTAACGGACGCAGTTCATATAATTGTCATACCTGAAAATAGACACCATTACTTTTTACATAAATAATAAAGAGCGTTTATTCTTTACTTATCTCTATATGAAGTTATTGAGTATATGACAGGCGTGTATTTTCGTCAATTATTGGAAGTATTGAAATGTACTATGTTGAATCCCTAACGGTCGAAAATTGTAAGGCGAAATTACAACCCCCCAGAATGAACTGTCATATTGAATGAATGATGATTTAATCTCAGCCATTTTTACATGGAACATGAGCGATGTACACTCAATCACACACGCCACATTGGTGTTAACAATGTGTCTTTCACACCTTTGCTTTACCAAATGAATTCTATTATTTCCCCGGTCATAGCTATATGGTATTCAGAAAACAAATCGATTTAGAACAAAACGAGTTAGTATCAATTAAGGTTGATAAACTGTGTCATTCACGCTATAATTAGTTATCCATAAAACATGCATACATATTAAGTCAGGTCGTGAGACACTCAATTATACAAATTGCTTTGATCACATTGTTATAACAACATTACGTAATAACCCCTCATCACTCCAGTCACACTTACGATCATTTTGTATGCCGAAAACTCCAGGTAGCACCGATGATGTAACATTATATCACTGCTATTGTACCAATTATAGGTTCAGACATGTTCCATGTTTAGAAAAATAGATAATCTGCAGGTGTTCACTTGACAAAAGATTTTGTACACTCAATCACAGACCAACGTGATAATACCAGCCCACACCTAACCCCCAACATCCACCAAACACCTTCACATCACTTACCAAAACCAATAATGTTATAAGAACTGTAGGTTTTTATAATATTATAGCTTGCAGTGACATCCTGGTAATTCATTTACAACAGCCATAACAAATGTTTACTTATCATGTATATAAGAACTGTATAGCTCCTAATAAATAGGACACAGTGAACACAAAAAAAAAATGGGTCCAATTAACCATAGCTCCATACCATTTGAACCTTGTTCTAGTATTTGCATCACCGGACCAACTGGTTCTGGTAAGACGAGATGGGTCTACAGATTCCTGCAAAATCTTAATGGAATGTATTCTAGAGATCCACCTAAGAAAATAATGTACTGTTACGGTATTTATCAAAATTTCTATGATGAAATTGAATCATCAATCGAAAATTTGGTCATGCATCAAGGATTACCTACCCAAACAGAAATCGAAGAATTTGCTGACGGTAAACATAATATGTTAATATTAGACGACTTGATGCATCGCATTATTGACCAAAAAGAGATTGAAACACTATTTACGCAGCAAACTCATCATCGCTGTCTTTCGGTGCTGTTTATTTCACAAAATTTATACGCACAAGGCAAGGCTGCGAGAACTATAGCCTTAAACACAGGATATCTAATTTTATTCAAAAATTTGAGGGATGGATCACAAATTTCCACATTGGGTAGACAATTGTATCCCGGTAAATCTAAAGTACTCATTGAGGCATACAAGGATTGTATGAAGAAACCATTTGCGTATCTTATAATAGATATGTCCCCTCACACTGAGGATAAATACAGGCTACGAACAGACGTGTTTCCCAACCAAGACCCTATAATTTACGTACCTACTACGTAATAAGAGGGGGACAGTATCGGAGCTGAGTCGCGACGATAAAATGAGTCGATTATTACGTAATGAGTTGAATTTTGTCAGACTATTGGCATCAACCCAATCAAGATCTCAACGAAACGCATTATTGACATCGATAACTAATAATCAGTTGAAAGTTCTGGTTGAAATTACGATCAATTTACTACATGATAGTTTAACAGTTACAGTTCAACAAAAAGCTAAATTACGGCGATATAAATCATTTTATATATTCTTGAGTGATAAATCTGTGAGTTTGTTGAGGAAAAGAAAAAGTGTGAATAATCACTCAACCGCCATTACTTTGATGTTGAACATCGTTGAACCTAAATTGAAACAGTTTTTGTGATGGAGTCTGTGAAGAAAACTGTTTTGATCCCGTATGAAAGATATATGAGGTACACTGAAAAAAGTGAACACAAAAAAGTTTCATCGGAGTCTAACATTGAACACAGCGACATCTCGGCAAACAATAGTACCCCTTCCGATGAAATGGATAAAGAAATGGACCCGATGAATAATCAGATTGTTAATACAGTTCAAACGACTGAACCTCAGGATGCAATCCAAAAATCAGAAGTTAACACATCGAAAAAGACACGTACCAAGCAAAGAAAAAAGAAAATAAGAGGAGTTAAGCGTGAAATATCTAGACCTCCTGGTATAATCGCCGGTAAGCTGACCAAGATAAAGAAGAAACGTTGGCTATCACTGTGAACAATATGGCCGATTGGAAAGATTATTTGAGTTCAATTTATTTTAATCCGGGTCACCCCGCATCGTACTCAGGAGCTACAAAGTTGCATCAGACTGTAAAATCTGAAAATAAGCACAACATTTCCAAGCGCGAGATTGTGACGTGGCTACAAAATCATGAAAGTTATTCCCTGACAAAAAGTGTTAGACGAAAATTCCCGAGGTCTCGTGTTATTGTAAACGCTTCTGACAGTCAATGGGATGGAGACCTCATGGATATGAATGATGTTTCCAAAGACAACGACAATTACACCTACGTGTTAGTAAGTTATGGTGTGAAGCTATAAAGAGGAAAACTGCAATTAATGCGATCAATGCTATGAAACATATATTTGAAGGTGGAAGAACCCCGCGCGTCCTCCGAACGGATCGCGGTTCGGAGTTCACAAACAAACGGGTCAAAAGTTACCTAAAGGGTCTTCATATATCTCAAATTTTTACTCAAAACGAAATGAAAGCCAATTATTCGGAACGGGTCATAAAAACTATAAAGCAGAAGATTTCGCGTTATATGATAAAGCATAATAATGCTAGATATATCGACATTCTACAAGATATTGTGAAAAGTTATAACCATACAATACATCGTTCGTTAGGCACCACCCCTGACTCCATAACTGTTGAGAATGAAGATGAGTCTCGTCTCGATCAGTGGTTAATAAGACAGAAGGGAGGTGTTAAAAGTAAATTGAAGAAAAAGTTCAAATACAATGTAAATGATATTGTTAGAATATCACACACCAAAGCAGTTTTTGACCGAGAATATTCTCAGAAATGGACTGGAGAGTTGTTCAAAGTGACTAAGAGGTTTTACAGGCAGAACATACCCTTGTATACATTGACAGATTTCTTGGATGAAAACATTGAGGGTGCTTTCTACGAGTCAGAACTTCAAGGGGTGCGCGTTGATGACGAAACAGTTTACAGAATAGATAAAATTGTCAAAAAGAGGAAACGAAAGGGTCAAACTGAAGTCCTGGTGCACTGGCATTCATGGCCTGACAAATTTAATTCATGGATTTTAGAGTCTGATGTCGACAGATATCAAAATTAATAAGAGCAAGCTATCCGAGGGGGGGAAACCATTACAATCATGAATAATAGAACAGATACCTTGACGAATATGTTTCAAACAGAACGCGGTCGTCTACATATGAATCTCCTTAAATGGATAGGAATTACGATTATGGTAATAACTCTGTCACTACCGGTTATAATAGTTCCAAAGAAGATACCACGTCAGACGGGGGACTATGAATTACGGCATACGAACGAGTCACGCCCCCATGATTACGAACAACACCCCTGTGGGTTCGTGAAAAAGTGGACAATACGATCAAACATTACTGTTACATTATGTAATAATCAAGGGCGCATTTATACACGCATTAGGCGAGTTGTGAATAACACTCCCGCGATTATAAGTATTCCGTATAACCAGTGGTCTGCCTTCAAGTATATATTCAGTGATGTTGATAAAACTATAAGAGAAGAGATGAACATTGATTCTCATTTGAAACAAAATAGAAACTAGTCATATGGATAATTATTATCTGTACCTGACTAGCGACGATTCCATAGATAAATATCCAGATAATCGTCCTCTCGACTTCACAATAGAGTTACCTGGTGTATTAATATTGGAAGGGGCGTGGTTATGTTGTTTGAAAGACATAAACATAACTGACCATATAGACACGGATTTATTATATATTTGTTCGGACATATGTGGAGAATCAATAGCCTGCGACACATCATACCCCATCCTCCGGGTTATAAAGAGAGACACACGTGATACGGGTCATTGGCGGAGTTTTGAGCACTCATTCTACATAAACGTAAGACAGGATAAACTTCAGCGTCTCAGGATTTTTATAAGAGGCGATAAACTTTCTAAAATAAATGCAGAAAAAAGAGTGACCTGTACACTACATCTGAAGAAGAAACATGTCGATCACGTATATTCCAGCCGATATTGAAATGTGGCGAAAACATTTCAGGAACATGATTAATGGGAAGTTAACGCCAGATAATGAGGGTCGCTACTTTATTGACAAAACTCAAAATAGCGATAGTGAAGAAGAAGAAGACGTTCTAAAACCACATATTAACGTAGTGACACCCATAGCGCAAGCGATTGAAATGGCCAAAGCAGAAGTTGCAGAAAATAAGTTGACACAAGCACGTAAGACGTCAAAAAAAAACAATAAGAGGGTGTTACCTAACGATTTGGCTCATAACCCTAAGAAAGTGAAAACCAGCACCTGGTGGGATAAACCATGAATGAATACAGAGAGTACCATACCTCTAAATTGGCATTATTTGAATCGCCCCCGGTTGACAGCGGAATACAAGCGACAGAATGGATAAACTACAGACCCGTGAATCAGCTGACAGACACTGCAGCTTTAGAGTTCAATATTCCCGCCATGGCCACAACCTACATGGACCTCAAACGGACATTGCTACTTCTCAAACTCAAAATAACCAAGCAAGATGGTTCGGCTCTAACCGTTAATGACGATGTGGGTCTGATAAATGCACCCCTACATTCAATATTTTCGCAGGTCGATTTGAATATACAGCAAGTTCCCGTGAGTCAAGTCGGTCCGAATTATCCATACAAAGCATATTTCGATGTACTCTTAGAAACTGAACGTAAGGAACAGCTACATGGACAAGCGTTCGAAAAGGACACGGCAGGTGGTATGGACCTGGCAGATTCGAAAAGCGGGAACTCTGGCCTGTATTACAGGTCCAAAACAACCCGTACTAGTCAAATAATGGATATTATGGGATCAATTCAGCTTGACTTCTTCCAACAGGACAAATTACTACTAAATGGTCTCCCGCTCACGTTAAAATTCTGGCAGACGAGAGATGTTTTTAGACTGATGTATGCGGGAACCACTGAGACATACAAGTTGAAAATACAGGAAGCTAATTTGAGACTAGCCACTGTGAAAGTTAACCCCGGTGTATTACTCAGTCATACTGAGTCACTCAAGAAAAATAACGCGTGTTATCCTTTTTCAAAATCTATCATAAAGACGTATACAGTGTCAAAAGGTGCATTCAGTTTGGGAGAAGATAATCTATTTCAAGGAAACGTACCCAGTAGCTGTATTATTGGCTTAGTATCATCAAAGGCTGAAAGCGGTTCACGCGATAAGAACCCGTTCAACTTTGCGACTTTTGGATGCAACTTCGTCGGATTTTACGTCAACGGGCAGTCTATGCCCGCCCAAGCACTCCAACCGAACTTTACCAGTAAGGAATATGTAGAAGCTTACAATACGATAATAAAAGATGCGAAACGAAAAGCCGTTCATATTACTTATGAGGATTATGCGAAAGGTTATTGCATATATCGGATAAACCCGCAAGGAATTAATCACGACAGGGTCATACCACACAAAGGTCACACACGCCTCGAAATTAAATTCTCATCGGCTTTGAAAGACAATTGTACTGTAATCGTATACGCAAAATTTCCTGCCGTTCTCAAAGTTGACGAGAGTCGTAAAGTTTGCATTGAATAATGAATACACGCGGACTCATGAGGGCGATAAATAGTTTCACAAACCATAATGAGATAGATGTTTGTCCCATAGACAAATTACCTCTTTATATCCAATATCCCCGGATGTATATAGTTAACACAGACGAGAGTAGCCAACCTGGACGCCACTGGATATTGATGACATTCCAGGAACATAACGTATCAGAGTTCTTCGACCCTATGGGATTAAAACCCGAGTGTTACAACGGACGATTTAAACACGTGTTGTTATTGAATGGACCTCGTTACGAGTGCAATGCTTACAGATTACAGGGTTCTAATATATGCGGTCCCTATTGCATATACTTTGCATTCTATAAACTGTGCGGATACAGTCTAGAAAATATAATGAGACGTTTCAGTGCCAATAATTATATGTATAATGATTTAATTATTAAGGATTTTATGTTGAAATATATTCTGTAAACGCTCTTCATTAGCGACAACGAGATAAACACTCTTTAAATTATATTATGTATATAAATAAAATATTGTAAATACAATCATTTATCGTTCTTATATTATCATATGTATGACTGGGAAAATATATATATATATATATATATATATATATATATATATATATATGACTGGGTTGAGAGGGGTGGGGGTGGGGGGTCTGTGGAGAGAGTCCGGTGAGGTGGTATTAGGTCTGTTGTCAAAACAAACAAAAAAAATCTATTGTTTTTGTTTGTTTCGTCAAAAGCCTAAAAAACAAAGGTATGTGAGCCATCCCCCCGAATGAAAAATATAGATAATCGATACATATATATATTTATTCTGAAAGTAATTCAAGTTCACATATGGTAGGATATACAATATTTAACATCTGCTTTTCACTTTTAATGCCCGTAATCACAATTTTTCCATTATGAAAGCATGTAAAATGTATTTTCTCACGTCTGAACATTGCCGCAGGGAACAGCTCTAATTCGTAAGAACATTCCATAAGTTTCACTAAAATGTTTAAGTCAAGTTTTCCATTTAACTGACAAAATGCAGACATTGTCAAAATTTTTATGGAATTTAATCTCACTCGCCAACCACATTTTTGAATATGTCGAGCGTACCGACGCAATCGAACTCGTGTCTGTTTGACACTATCAGAAAGCCCGTTAACAACGATTTTACCCGTGTTAAACACGAGGCAACATCCACCGAATTTAGAATGTTTCCATACAACTCCGCTAAACTTTTTGGAATTGTATTCAATGTTCGAACAGCCGAGTGTCAAATCCCTTAGATTAATAGAACAGTTCAAATCTGCAGAACATACGACATTAGTTATTCGTAGCATCATAGGAGTAATGTTTAGATCAATGTCTGCATCCGGTTAATCAAACACGTTCTATCGCCGTTGGGGCAGCATTCCATACATCTTAAAGATCCTTCCTGGTTTTGGTGATCGTCGGTCAAATAGCACTGCACAGTCTGATCAATATCAGGAATATTATCACACAGGACGAATATAGCTCCAACTAGTTCTTCAAATTGGTCGAATGTCAGAGATATTCCGTATTTGGTTGCACACAAATCATCTGAATGTTCAGGCAGCCAATACCTGCGAATGTCAACACGCGGGATGCCGCTCTTTATCGTAATGAAGAAATTCCCTCCGATATGACGTCTCATGAATACATCGTCTTCACCGGTACGATAACTGACCACTTCTTGATGTATATCTGCTAAGTAAGATTTCAACTCTTTGAATCTCCTTAGATTTAATGTTATTCCAGATTTTGTCGGAAATTTATGGCCCGCAGAACTTTCACCGCACTCTCGTATGTGTATATACA
The DNA here is from genome assembly GCA_032622095.1 of Siphonodentalium dalli. Lineage (NCBI taxonomy): Eukaryota > Metazoa > Mollusca > Scaphopoda > Gadilida > Siphonodentaliidae > Siphonodentalium > Siphonodentalium dalli. Next base: position 93,515,881 of record CP136068.1, read on the forward strand.
GATTTCCCTGGAATCGGCCGTCAAATAGGAAAATGTCATTTCCTAACGGGGCCAAGCATTGTGGATGGAACGCCCTCTCGTTGGTTTCAGTCCGTTGGTTTCCTTCAACATCGGGTTGATCAGTCATTGTTTTTTTATTTTGAACCTGGAAAATAAGAAAACAAAACATTACTTATCAGTTACACATCGAGAATACAAAAGTCCGAAAGGAGTCCGCTCATGCGTTTGGTGGATGTTGGGTGTGGGGGGAGGCCCGCCCCCCCGCCCGCCCCGCCCGCCCTGGGGGAGGGGAGGCCCCGCCCGCCCGCCCGCCCGCCCTGGGGAGGGGAGGCCCGCCCGCCCGCCCGCCCGCCCTGGGGAGGGGGGAGGCCCGCCCGCCCGCCCGCCCCCGCCCACCCTGGGGAGGGGGAGCCCCGCCCTGTCGCCCTGGGGGGAGGGGGGGAGGCCCGCCCCCCGCCCGCATACTCAATAAGAATAAGAAAATTGAGTCATTGAGTCAGTTCATTATGGAGAGAATACTACCCGCAGAAATACTGGAGAAAATATACAATCAGCTAATTGAAATGTCAACTATAAATCCAGAAATAAAAAAACAACTACTACACAATTGGTTTATAAGAGAAATTAAAATAATACTGAAGAATATAGATGAAGGATATTTTCCTGTACAACGATTGAAATCTTTGATTGAGAGGTCTGAATTTGAAACTGATTTCTTACAAGATATATTGAATCAAATGTATTCAAATCGCTGGGTATTTAGAGGCGTTCCTAAAAACAAAATACATGACATTCGTGAACTTATTGGAGATAACTTTGTGAGATTTGCAGAATACCGAGACTGGGTTTTCAATCAGAGAAGTTTTGAAGAAGTGACAATAATTCATGGATATATCATTCTCCGTGAACCGGGTACACTGTTCACGATTGAACAAATACTTAACAGCGGCGTGATTTTGGATTACATTTCTACAAGTAAATCGAAATATATTTCAGAATTAGAGAATGAATTAATCTGGTCATTCGGAATAATCTGGAATTATGGTGACTCTTCGTTGAGAAAATAAAAAAAAAAATAGTTGTTTTTGGTTTAAGTATAAACCAAAAATGAGATTGTACTGGAGGTAAAAATGTAATGATAGAAATCATAATTCATAACTAACCTGTATAGAATATTTCACACGCACAGTATAGGACTACCGAATTTGTAATTGTGAATTGGATCGGGTAGCATTTTATAGATCGAAAAAATGGACACCTTGGATAAATTGACCAATGACGGCCATACGTTTATAGTAATACGTGTTCATACACGCTCGATGTTATCTAACATCGAACGTGTTTGAACGAGTCTTAGTATAATCCGATAACTACCATCGATCGAATATTTACACTCTCATTACAACCTTGATCAAATATAGACGATTAAATTATATATATATTACGTACCTCGTTCAATATCCATATGGCAGTGTATCCATGTTATCCAATCGTCTGCGTTTGGTATAAACAACTCGGTACTGTTTGTCCTCAGATCTGTTATATATCTTTCTTTTTCCTTTCGATCTGCATATTTTCCTTGGATTGGTTGTGGTGATGGGCACTGTGCTTCCAGATTCTAACAGCTCTTTAATCGTCTGGAAATTGATGAACTGTGAATTTTCAAAGTTCAAAGAGAACCCCCGAACTTTACACGTCTCTTTAGCTTTATTTGTTCGATAAGCGTAATTCTTGGGGCCTCCAGAAACAAATTCTTCGATGTATTCGTCCGGATCTAGCTCGCTGGTGAGTTGGCCCAAATAGTCGCCCAGTGGGGGATTAATTTGATCCTCAGTGCTGCTAAATACACAACTATCCGTGTCGTAATATAATACTCTTCTGTCCAAGGAATGAATAACTTCATATAGCATTAATCGAGCGTGACACGTCGTGAATGTGGCCAAATATATGTTATTCGCTGCTCCACAAGGCACACAGTCTTTTCGATAGGTCCACTCCATTTGAAGCATGTCATCAGTTATGACATGAAAATTTTCCATTTGTTTCATTGGATTTGAAATCAGCTGGAATAGATTGTCTTGTTCCGATTCATGGAAATACTCGGTCTGCTTGAAATTCTGGTTTTGGCCTAACTTCCCCCAAAATGAGTTGAGCATGAGCTTGCTGATTTGCCTCAGTCCTGGATTCTTTTCGATGCTTTCTCTGTCCAGTAATATACCTTCGTTGTCTTTATACGATGTGATGTATTTATCCATGTCTTCGTTAGATTTTATCCAATCCGGAGGACCGCTAGCCTGCTGCTTGAACTTTAGGAATGTGTTTATATATTCCGTGAATAATCCATTTTGTTGGCTATAGTCTGACGTTTCGGTCCAATGGTATATTTCATATATTTTGAGAATCTTGTATCCCACTTTGACAGCTGTCTCCAGTTCAGGAATACACCAAACGCCGGTAATGGCTCTCTGTTGGCACGTACACGTGCAAGGTCGTTGATTTTCATTATCAGCACAAGTCCTGCACAGTGGAAACTTCAGTTTACCTTCGGATCGATACGGTAATACGGGGTGATAGAGTCCATTAGGTGGTAAAATCTTGACTTGCGCTATTCCGAAGTAATCCTTAAGCTCGGTAATGTCATCGCCCAAAATGATTTTAGGGTGTCCAATCGGATAGCGAGAGTATTTGAGCACACTTGGATACAGCGACGTGAAATCAAAATAGTGTATTTTCTCACCAACGGCAGCTTTGTAGTGTAATTTAGTTGCATTCGTTCTGCCGCCGAAGAAACTGTCTCTAGGCTCTAGCCGCTCAACAATGTCTAAACTAGCGATGAAGTCACGAAGCTCCGGATTAGTCTTTCGAGCAGCGACGAACTCGTGTTCCCAAATGCACACATATTTCATGCCTCGACTTTCTATAAACTTCTTCTTTTTCTGTGTGAGTCCGTATAATTCATTAGGTGTCTGGTTGGTTATCGGATTCTTGACTATGTCTCTATCGTGACTCAGACAAAGTTCACATCCATGGAATTGACAGCCGTGAAATTCGAATGCCGTGTTTAATTCTTCGCAATAGCCATCCAATCTGTATTTTGCATCATCGAGTTTCTTTTCACGGCCGTTCAATGCGTGAGTTATGTGAACTTTGTCTTTGAACATCAGCCATTCCAGCCATTGAATAGAACTTTTGCTGTATTGATCTTTATACGATGTCTTGGGGATTCGAGCTATCTGGGATTTGAGAAATTCTTTCTCACGAATTTGGACGCCGCGTTCATCTTGAAGTTTTGTGTCTTGAACCCATTCACCTTTGTATAAAATAGACAAGGTTCCATCTTTACATTTAGCAGGAAGCCACGTTTTCCCTTCAGTACTTAGACGCACTCTCCATTCCTCGTCGACGAATTTCGTTCTGAATATACCCATACATACCGATGCGATTGTAACGTATTGGAATGGATCAACCGCACCGACCAGTTTGAACTTCATATCGCCAGAAAACTCGTCAATTACGGGTTGTATATTTCCAGTCGCATTCATGATGTGGGTTCTGAATTTTATGCAAGCTTGTCTCAAAATATTGACATCACTACGACAATAATCCGATAATTCTTTCTTGAAGATGAAAACTGCATTTGTTTGAGCAGCGTGCCATTTCGTGAAGTCTTTTCGTTCAGCCACACTCATATAATCAGCGCCGTAATATTTGGCATCCGGATAGGGTCCTTCATAATTCTGGTTGGCTGATTTATTGAAAAAGTGCGGGAACCATCCTTTTTTCTCGCCATCAAGACCGAAAGTTTTCGGTAACAGTGCCAGCTTCATTGGTAGAAAGCTGAGACTGTGCACTACTTTTATATGAAGATCTTTTTCCACGTATAGGTACATCAATTTGGATCCATTATATATAACTTTGGGTCTCAAGGATTGATCAATGAGATATTCCATGAGAAAATATCCATCGTAACCCTTGAAGTTGTGAGCCAGTGCTATGAACCCTTTGTGTTGTTCCGAGAATAACCATTTTCCAAACTTTTCACCGGTATCAGGACCGCTAAATATAACCTCTCGGAGTCCGCATGTATCCGAACATAAATTTCGGTCACTCTTCTTTTTCTTCTTCTTGTCATCACTGTCGATACACGCATCACATAGAGGTCCGCAATTTTTACAGTTCGGTTTCACTTCCAACGATTCATGCATGCATTCGTAGCAAGCTGTTTGGGCGACGAGGAAGTTCGGTGTATGCTGGACTTTTCCGCACCATGTTTTTAAACAGTTCTGAAAAGTAATAATTGAACGTTTTAACCTCTAGCTTTATCGATAATAAAAAACAAAATAAAACGTCTACACTTTGTTTAAATAATTATTTTAAAAAAAAAATTAAAAAAAAAAGGTTTTGGTATAGGTTCAACGTTAATAAAGAGCGTTGACGTATTACTATTGTTCGTTGGTTGATCCTAAAAAATTACTCGTTCCAATCTACGTGTCAATATTATAAATGTATATCATGATCCGACATATAGCCTGTATAATTGTCGATTCAAGCACGCAGCTATCAAGTTCAATAAAGTTAAAACAATTATATATTACGTTAGTTTACTATATAACAATTACAAATCTCTTTTCACAAAAAAAATATGCTACACATTTTCAATGTGTCAAGAATTAAAAAAGTTAATTACTCGATTTAACATCTGTGACTCAGTTGAATTTTAATATTGAGACCCTTAACTTTGGTCGAATTCAAGTATGTAATTGTTATATGGTAATATAACACGCGAGGTAACAGCTAAAAGAGCGTTCAGCGATAATCTAATTTAAAAAAAATGAAAGAGCGTCTCTACTTATGCGCGCCTTTAATAAAGAGCGTTACGTTATCGTGATTTCGACTGTAATGTGTTACATATATATATATATTACAATTAGGTTAAGACTCACCTGACACTTAGCACATTTCTTGCATATATGATCCTCTTTACAGTCCTGGCAATCCTTTGTATGTAAAGGTGCATATCCTTCAGAACATTCCAATATATCATGTTGAATGGTTTCGAAGTCGAAGAAACAGAATTTAGCTCTTTCATCATCAGTAACGGGAGGTATGGCCCTCACATAGCATTCGTGTGGTCCCATTGTGTATTTGTCACACGATCTACAAAATGTTTCTCCGCACACGTGTTGATTCGGACGTCTTTTCCGTCTCTCCATGACTTTTGTACAGTCCAAGCATTTCCACCATTTTTGACAAGGCGCTGTAGTTTCTCCCGAAGCTTGATTAATAGGTTTTGCTTTATGACGCACGAAACATTGATGAGACATACACGTCATATTACAATCTGAACAATGTTCTTTGTTTTCACTTTGTCCACATTTATCGCTTTTGCACACGAAACAGGTGTGTTCACAATAATGCTTTCCTTTGGTTGAATAATGTTTTAAACAATGCACACAGAAATATGCATCGCTAAAGAATCCCGTTATGGATTGTATAGCGTGGAAATGTTCATTAGCAGTGAGATATAAATATATCACGGGTCTTTCTATACCGTCTGTAGGCGCGCTGGTAATGAATTTATTACCCAGTCTAGCACTGATGACTAGTATTGTCAAATTCAGAGTTTCCTCGAATGCTTTTAGATCTGCTAAACTGGCCGGTCTGTCTGTTGATACACCTGCGATGACACTAATTGCTTTGGCTAATTTTCCTTGCTCCGTGCGTTTTTTGTTCGTCATATGTTTGTAATAATTGCTCGGTACTTTTCTGTATTCCATGATGAGTTGTAAATTATTTCTGGTTCCTCTATTCTGTGTTATTTCCAGCCATTCATGAGGACTGCAAATATTTAATTTACACCAACATGTGGCGATAGCCCGTGCCATACACATATTGTCGGTGTTTTCAATCGTAACGATCGATGTTTTATTTCTTAGATTGTTACTTTCATTATGTAAAGCCGTTATCCTCCTCCGTGCTCCGCCTTTAGGTAACTCGATGGTGCCTATATCTATGTGGAAACTTTGATTGACAGTCAGTGTTTGATTACTGTTCAAAACGAGTTCGATTCTGTCAATCACAGTGTTAGCATTTAACGTTTGCAACGTTTGTAACGGAACTACTATAGGGTTGTCCAAACTCTCATGGTGAATGATAACTCTGCCAAGATCATTGTCAGCCAAATTTCCACGAGCTCTTTGAATAGTGTCCTCGAACATTGAATGCAGATTCCTGTATATGTCGATTAACTTTTTCTCTTTGTAAATTTCATCTAATTTGATCTCATATGTTCTCTGTGTTGCCAAATTGTTTCCGAAGATTCGTTCACTCCTTTTGCGAATGCTATATCCAGTTATTTGAATATCAGAACTGTCGGCTGTTTGATTGTCTGATTTTACGGCTTCATCTTGATGAGGTGTATGTTCGTCTTCTCGGTTTTGTAATACTGATGGTCCAGCTGTACCGGGTTGTGAGTTGTTAACATCATTTTTAGGCGCATCATCTTCTCCGTATCCGATTTGGTTCGGCCATGGATCATCTCCTGAACAAAGCGTAGATGCTTCAATTATATCTTCATCCAGTTGATAACCTACGATAGCCTTGTCGTATTCTTCGATGTCTTGCAGAATACATTCTATTTCATAAATTTCATCCACTGTTAGAGATGTCATTATTTCTTCAGCCATTTTTCGAGAAGTCCTGAGTAGTGATTACAGCGGCGTATATTCACTATATGGAATACAGCTTAGTAAGCTATATTTTTATACCATAAAATCCCGAACATATGCAAGCACGAATGACGTAACATTATATAAGATTATATATATATGAACGTAATGTATGAATAGGCCGATAATTGGTTTTGTACGGACGAGGCAACATTAGTTGTTTAACTGGTTATTATTACGTAACCCTGTGTTCCCCCCGCTGAGAACACCTGCAGATTATCTATTTTTCTAAACATGGAACATGTCTGAACCTATAATTGGTACAATAGCAGTGATATAATGTTACATCATCGGTGCTACCTGGAGTTTTCGGCATACAAAATGATCGTAAGTGTGACTGGAGTGATAAGGGGTTATTACGTAATGTTGTTATAACAATGTGATCAAAGCAATTTGTATAATTGAGTGTCTCACGACCTGACTTAATATGTATGCATGTTTTATGGATAACTAATTATAGCGTGAATGACACAGTTTATCAACCTTAATTGATACTAACTCGTTTTGTTCTAAATCGATTTGTTTTCTGAATACCATATAGCTATGACCGGGGAAATAATAGAATTCATTTGGTAAAGCAAAGGTGTGAAAGACACATTGTTAACACCAATGTGGCGTGTGTGATTGAGTGTACATCGCTCATGTTCCATGTAAAAATGGCTGAGATTAAATCATCATTCATTCAATATGACAGTTCATTATGGGGGGTTGTAATTTCGCCTTACAATTTTCGACCGTTAGGGATTCAACATAGTACATTTCAATACTTCCAATAATTGACGAAAATACACGCCTGTCATATACTCAATAACTTCATATAGAGATAAGTAAAGAATAAACGCTCTTTATTATTTATGTAAAAAGTAATGGTGTCTATTTTCAGGTATGACAATTATATGAACTGCGTCCGTTAAACACTGGAATGTATGCATTCATACCGTTGGTCACAATGTCCAACATTACAGCGACTGTCCATACACATATAATTGGTATAAAGATATTTCTAAACATCGATTAATAAATACATTGAAACATTGGTTGAACAAAAAAATAACGAAAGATATTACGCGCAAATAATTTAACATTCGATATTTTAATATCGAGATTATAAGAAACCGAAAAAACTCGTTATAAATTTTTTATTTAAACTTTTTTTTAGAGAAATAATTTTGAGGGTTTTGAAATTTTTTCTTTTTTGGATAATTTGGGGGTTTTGAATTTTTTTGTGGAAAAATTTAATTTTAGGGTTTTTGAAATTTTTTGGAAAAAATAAATTTTGGAATTTTTGAAATTTTTTTTGGGTTTTTGATATTTTGGGAATATTTTAGTACAAACAATTTTAGACCCAAAGATTCTATTTTTAGATGTGGCTCTAACGAGCCCCCTATTCTTCTGACTTTGTTTCGATTTGGTAGTAACAAATCAGAAGTGATGCACATCAGCGAGCTCACAACCTTATGTCGAATTTCCTAAACCCAAACAGGTGAAGCCGAAATCGCATTGAAATCAAATCGCGGACATGAAGGGGCTTGAACGATGGCGTCGTGGTTGATGTGAGGTCCAAATTCAGGAACCCCTCTTCCTCATCAGCATAACGTTTATCTGGTCATCCATGCTAACAACGAACTGTATTTCCACCACATATGCCCTGGCATTTATACCTGTATTGCCACAATATATCACGAGAATCCCGGGTCGTACGTTGTGACTGGTCGAATTATTGACAATATAAACAGGTCATGATTATCGCATTGTTGCAAATGAGACGATATGTGAAGTATTAAGGGACTGTATACCAAACACACGCTTTGAGTTGTAAAAGTGGTACGAAATAATGATGGTACGTGTTCGTCAAAACTCTTACGCGTAGTCGTTTTGCGAAAGGACTTTTTGGCCATACGGATAGACTTACGAATACGAATAGCTATCCGTATTCGTAATCGTAAACGTGAGGATGCGAAAGGTCTCTAATATTGTTAGAAACGGAGCCATGCAATTGAGCCACAAATCAATCTTAAATTTTTTCCAAAGTGTCAAGTGGAATGTTTTGATGGTTTATACAACATCTGGTATCCTTGGACACATATTATCAATTCTAATTCTTGGTAGTTCCTTCAGCAATTCTATTACTACAGAGCCACCAGATCGGGAGTAAATATTTTTATTTATATGGGCGCTTAGCACTGTTGCTTAAGCCAGCGTCTGGCAAGTATTAAGGCTCAGCAATAATGCTCAGATCTGCGGCGGCCATGCATATATAAAGCCACTTGACGGATTGCGCTCCAAAATACGCATAATGATAGTCGCTTTGAATTTTTCCCGGTATCGCAATATGTCGATACATACTTGAACTATCTTTCTACGAGCATTATATACCACAGAAAGACGCATTCAAGTAATAGAAAATGCATCTTTGAAAACGGTCTCAAACAAACAACCGACATTTGAACGACATGGAACAGAAAAGAGCGTTCCGGGTTAGTCGATTCTTGATATGGTAGAACTAAAGAGTGTTTATTTCACTTTTGTGCGAAAAATAAAAAAGTAGCTTTATACATCATTCAAAATTGCGTAGACATAATTTGGAAGCTCGAATGAGCAATTTCCGTTTAACCATGCAACGACAATCATCACATACATGTTTTATTTCAAAGATAATTGTTTCTATCGTATTTGGAGTATTTGTGCTGCATATAAATTCCGTATATGAGCTATAATTCACGCGTTGAGCTATCTTCATGAACGCCATGTATAATGCGACAATGGTGCGGAATGGATGCGTGTTATCTGAGGCTACCCCGCTGGATAAAACACCGCGGTGTACTGGTATTATGTTGCTTTAACCCTTTCAGTGCCAGGTCCGATTTTTGTATCAACCCATATACCCTGTGCCAATGCATTCTCTTATATATGCGAGTCGACCATATGTCGCCTCGGATATATGAGAATGCATTGGCCTAACAATTTTTCATAATTTGTTATTATTTTTTACAATTTTTTACAATTTTAATAATTTTTCTTATATTCTTTAACAGACTTATTTTGTAGGTTTAGTGCCAGGGAATCTTACGTTTTTCATGGGCATCAACATTATTACTATGAATACTTGGTGATAGTTTTGAGTTATAACATGCCCCTAAGGAGTTAACCAGTTTGTATTTAAAATCGCTATAGCATGCTTAAGCATACCCAAAAAAAATTCATTTTTTTAGGGCCGATTTTACAGACCGTAAATTAGGGCCGATGAGATCGGCCCCTGGCACTGAAAGGGTTAAAGCACCGGTACCTACACTGGCAATGTAGGTCATGTACATCCTGCCATGTAATTTAGAAAGACATACTTGTGCCATTATTAAATAAAATAAACTGCCGCAAAAGGTTGCAAAACGAATTTTAACTGGATACTCTTCATTTGCCGGAATATTGTGAAGAGTGCGATGTGACACGGTCAAAGTCAAGTACATAGTAATAGTTAAATATAACTAAATATATAATAGTTTAATTCAGGATTTACCCGACTTTTCTTCACCATGACGCAATATACAGAGCGTTCATGGTAAGCATATATACAGAGCGTTAATGGTAAGCAATGTACATAGCGTTCATGGTAAGCAATATACAGAGCGTTCATGGTATAAGCAATGTACATAGCGTTCATGGTAAGCAATATACAGAGCCTTCACGGTATAAGCAATGTACAGAGCGTTCATGGTAAGCAATATACAGAGCATTAATGGTAAGCAATGTACATAGCGTTCATGGTAAGCAATATACAGAGCGTCCATGGTAAGCAATGTGCATAGCGTTCATGGTAAGCAATATACAGAGCGTTCATGGTATAAGCAATGTACATAGCGTTCATGGTAAGCAATATACAGAGCCTTCACGGTATAAGCAATGTACAGAGCGTTCATGGTAAGCAATATACAGAGCATTAATGGTAAGCAATGTACATAGCGTTCATGGTAAGCAATATACAGAGCGTCCATGGTAAGCAATGTGCATAGCGTTCATGGTAAGCAATATACAGAGCGTTCATGGTAATCAATATAAAGACCATTAATGATAAACAATATACAGAGCGTTCATGGTAATCAATATACAGACCATTAATGGTAAGCAATGTACAGAGCGTTCATGGTAAGCATGTATACAGAGTGTTCATGGTAAGCAAAACCAGAGCGTTAATGGTAAGCAAAAAACAGAGCATTTATGGTAAGCATATTCTTGATATAGTGAAAATAAAGAGCGTCTATCTGAAAGATGTGCAGAAATATGAAAACAGCCAATAATCGTCTATAATTTCGGTAATATTTTTTCGAGAAAAAGGTCAGTATAATATTGTTTCATGTATTATCGGCATATCTTGTCCCATATATTATACAGTACCAAATTACGCATAAATAAATTTTGCAATTGAAATAAGCCATGTTGTCCGTTTAATATACGCGGGGCCACTCCGTATCTATGGTAAGCAATATACAGAGCGTTCATGATAAGCAATATACAGAGCGTTCATGGTAAACAATATACAGAGCGTTCATGGTAAACAATATACAGAGCATTTATGGTAAGCAATATACAGAGCGTTCATGGTGAGCAATTACAGAGCGTTCATGGTGAGCAATATACAGAGCGTACATGGTAAACACTATACAGAGCATTTATGGTAAGCATATTCTTGATATGGTGAAAATAAAGGGCGTCTGTCTTAAAGATATGCGGAAATATGAAAACAGCCCATAATCGGGCATATCCTTCTTGCAAGAATATACGAAACCACACCCCCTCCATTCTCCATATCTGTTAGGTTGGGGTTAGGGTTAGGGTTAGGGTCAGCGCTATGGTTAGGGTTAGGGCTAGAGTTATGGCTAGGGTTATGGCTATGGTTAGGGTTAGAGCAATAACTTCGGTGATATTTTTTCGGGCAAAAGCCCTGTATAATATTGTTTCGTATCGACATATCTTGTCCCATATATACAGTACCAAATTACGCATACATAAATTTTGAAATTGAAATAAGCCATGTTGTCCGTTTAATATAAGCGGGGCCACTCCGTCTCGGAATTTCGTCTGGATTACGGTAGAACTGCGAGCTTATTTTAGAACGCATCTGGATTATAAGATAACACTGGGTTTTCTAATTAATTCGCACAAGTTAGTATTTAATAAATACACTGCCGTCCATGTTAATTACGACACGATGGGTTGTTTTGCACCAATCACGGCTGTCTTTATTGACCAACAACATGGAATATTTCTGTTTTTGTCTGCCAGTCTCTGGGTGGTTTGCCATATCAAATCTTACGAATTTGTTTGATGCATGCATACATGTCTCCCCACTTACATCAGATAAGTCTCGGCGCCGTATGTTGTTCAATGGTTATAGTTATTAGTGAAACGATATAGCTTAAAGACATTTCGCATTTCCTCCACGTGGGCCGCGATGAGTTCGATTTGATTTTGAGTTTTCATTGGTTCGCAAAAATATGGTTATATATAAATACCAAAGTTGTGTAAATAGATACGGTACTTCTCTTCACTCTCCTCTTTAATTTTGGCTAATGCATGGTATGCAATATCATTGAAAGGCACGGGCGGCGTTCGTTTCAGAAATATTCATATTTGTTCAAATCGCCATCAACGGAAGGAATATTAAAATATATATATAGTTTTGTTCATATGCCAAACATAATCAGCGCGTAAATAGTATATTGTCGTCAAAACGTACGATGGTGTACGTAAACAAGAACCTGCTCGTGTTACAGAAGTGTTGCATGCTTCTGTTCACATAACACATGCAGTGCAATTATATTGGATAATTACACACAAATGATCTGAACGCTCTTTATTATTTCCATATCAGGAAAACAGTAACATATAACGCTCTTTATGTTTACGATATCCGGATCTAAACAAAAGCCAGGTTCTGTAACGTTTTTTTTCTTTTGTTTACATAACAAAGGAAAAACAGTTGACAATAACATACTGTTTATGGCATATTTCTGATTGGTATAAGAACAAGGTCTGTCTATATTTTACTATTTTTTCTGTGTATGGCGGTTTTTGACGGAGCTGAATATTTTAACAGTATACCCACCGCGACGCCCGTATCTTTAACTTGACAAACGTTCTTTTCTTCCTGCACTCTATCCCTCTACTCCCCTCTTATAGAACAATATGTTTTCGGATCTGACATGTTATCCCCATCTGCTAAATTTAGCCTATATGGTATATATTCCGATACCAAGGCTGACTTTCTTATTCCGACGAAAAGACTAATAAAAAAGCCTTTTAGACGTGTTGTCTTATCCCAGTTTTTGAACATGTGTGTTGTATAATTATGTCAATTTGTTCGTAAATGTTGAATGTTGTGTTCGAAAAATAAAATATTGTTGACACTAAAGACATAATGTGTGTTTATTACAGAGAATCACTCTCATGCATATCAGTGATGACTCATGTGCTTAGTCCATTGGAAGAATGTGGTATTCAACAGTTCAACTGATATTGCCGTTAATCCAAACATACTCTCGGGGTTCAAATAAGCATACGGTGCGGAATAAGAGTACACGGTGGACAATTCTGCTAAATCCAATAAGAGTACGGGCGGAATAACAGTACAGGGTGGAAATTTCCAACATGGAAGCAAGACTATCTGAAGTGCTATATGGTCAATCATATATATTTCTAAAATTGTGCACTGTTTGTTGTAATAGGAGTTACCAAACAGACTTCCAGCAATATGTTTGGACTATCTGTTCCTGATCTGAATAAAGGCTCCAGCAATTCTGATAGGCCTGTAGTATAAATTTCTTAAATAAACATACGGACCCAATTACTAGTAAGCACCATATAGGGCGGCAACTTTTCCAAAAAATTAATAAGCATACGGGTATGCTTATTTGGATCACAAGAGTAGCGATCGGACAACTTCACAAAGAACGAAATCAGAAGATGATTTACACATAACTAACATAATTGCACATTTTACTCTTTAAATTAGGGCGGGGGGGGGTCTCTCTCTCTCTCTCTCTCTCTCTTGGAAGGAAACACTTTTTCCATATTGAGATATGGGACTGGTATATACTACACCTCACGGGATGCGCCCCACGACAAACATGGTGCCAATGCATTAGGGGATTCTTACCGCTCGTATATATAGTGGGGCGTTATATAGGCATATTCTACCCCGGGCCCACACGGGGTTCAATGAATTATAATATGATAGCTATGTGATCTTTCAACATATCCTCTTGCAAATAGGTTCATATTGGACTAAACTATTAATATAGGTTCTTATTTGGTCTTATTTGATTCTGAAATAAGGCCAGAGTGGACATATAACCCTTATTCTGTTTTATGGCCGGATCACAGTCAAATAACTTTATAAAGAACGCACATCTGGTAAGTCGATTTAGGTTCACATAGCAGGGGGGGGGGGGGGGGGTCAAAGCCACCAACAAGCAATTTTTTCCGCAACTAAAAAAATAAATTCCTGCTTGTTTTTTAGTGTTTTGGCAATGAGTTGCGCTTCAAAACCACTTTGAATGAGAGAAATAATGTAATTATAACTGTAAACTGACTGCAGGCAGTTATCGTGTTGTATTTTGTTGCAAATTTTGAAATCCAAGATGGCCGCTGGCAGCCATGTTTTTTTGGCCGAATGACCTCAAAATGACTCATTCCTATTACATGTCCATGTTAACATCCATGATAAAGAGTATGCGAAGAAATTAATATACAGCTGTTTACAGTGCATTTCCCCCCGCAAATCTCTGTTTTAGTGTTAAAAGGGGGGTGGGTGTCAAAAAATGGTCGGAAAAAACTGCCGAAAACGGAAAAAAATTTGGCGGTGGGGGTGGGTGGGTACAAAAAATGATCGAAAGGGAAAAAATGCCATACGTGCCTGAATTTTTTTTCCGACCCCGCCCCCCCCCCTGCACATAGAGCATATAATTCAGATTCTAATAATGCCGATATGGACTTATTCGTGTTTTTGAAATAAGTTCAATATGAACTTAATTTTAGGAGACCAGATTGGATATATTTGTATGCGGACTATACAAATAGAAAAAGACCCAAGAACATTGACAAAATAGTGCCAAGCTATATATATTTTCCGCCAACATATCGTTGGCATCGAAATGTTCAGTTATAAGCAACATAGAACTGCTCACATCGGCTTTGAACACAATTTAAAGCCATATGGCGGTTTGCTCTCCAAAATACACCTAATAATTTTTAATTATTCCCCGGTATCAAAATGGGTCGATAAATACTTGAACTACGGGCATTGTATGACCCAGAATGATGACACATTGAAGTCATAAAAAATACAGCTTTGAACACTATGTTTGGATCCCAAACAAACAACAGCCATGTGCACGAAATGGAACAGAAAAGAGCGTTCCGTGTTATTCTATTCCTGATATGATAGAAATAAAGAGCGTTCCTTTCACTTCTGCGCGAAAAATGAAAACAGGCGGAAAATGTCTCTGATCATGGCAAGTATTCTTCCAGAGCACAAGAAGCCGGTATATAAATATTTCGTATATTTATCAACATATCTTATAACTCTTTCTAAATTACGTAGACAACATTTGGAAGCTCAAATGAGCCGTGTTCGTTTACAGGCAGAATGCTTGTCGCACAGCAGAACAACACAGAGCGTTCGTCTAAGTCTTTAGTCTATGACAACAATAAAGAGCGGTAATTTCACATCTATTATGAAAGTCGAAAACAACAGAAAACATTGTATGTCTTCGGCAATTCTGTTCATGGCAAACACGTGTGTACATGTATATAGACCATGTATGTGTACAGCGTGCAGACAAAATCTTCATATTCTATATTTGCCGAAATGCCACAACAACGATACATTACCAGATTAATATATATGAGACATGCAAATGAATCGTCCCTCTGAAGACATATTATGGACTTATTTTAGTCAAATAGTGTGTGCCCGCGCCAGTCCATTTTATAACAATTTTATCAGTTTTTTCTTACATTCTTTAACAATTTTTATCATTTTTTTTTTTAATTTCTTCAATTCTTTATCAATTTTTATCATTTTTTCTTACATTCTTAACTTTTTTTTATCATTATTTCTTACATTCTTTAAAAAAAAAATCATTTTTTTCATGTTTTCTTTCATTCTTGAACAATTATAAAAAATAATGTAAAATTTGTTAGGCCAATGCATTATCTTATATATGCGAGACGGCTTATGGTCGACTCGCGTAATAAGAGAATGCGTTGGCACATGGTTTTCGCAAAAAGGCATAATCTTCATATTCTATATATATTTCAAGAAATGCCACAACATCGATATACATTACTAGATTAATATATATGAGACTTGACAATGAATCGTCCCTCTAAAGACATATTGTGGACTTATTTAAGTCAAATAGCGAGAAGTTGTTTAATATCCAAATTTAACACTCTCCGCTGAAAGAAATTAGCAAATCAGCTATAAGATTATCGAATATCCCAACCACGTTCACTGTACCATTTCATAGAAAACAACAAATCAACTATACACAAATGTAAATAGTTACTACTTTATTCGGGCCGAACTATTGGGTTGATAAACATATGACAAAGATTTCGGCGATTGCTATGTAAATTATTTCTGCCTATTTGGATATAAAATTGCAGCCTGTTCTCCCGAAAACCCGCACATTATAAATAATAAATAAATAACTTGTTTTAGGTAGATAATCTGCTTAGAATCGTCTCAGTTTGAGTCGATAATGTGTTGGAAAAAGAGAGCATTTTAGTCACATTATCTACTCATAATGAGGCGATTCTCAGCAGACTATGTGCGGACACTGACACCAATAAGCCAACCCACGACTTTTCAAGCGTATACTCTTTAACATATGTTTTCACTGTGGCCCGCGACATAACACGAAATAACGGCTATGAGTCCATTATTTGCTTATTTCAGAATCAAATAATCACATTATGTACCTATTTCCCATTATAGGTCGATTATGTGCGTATTTGCGCGAGGATATGTTGATAAAATTTATGAAAACAACTAATTTCGGCATGACTGTTTAGCCAGTTCTCCTGAAATTAAGCTCACATTGAACTTATTTCAAAAACAAAAATAAGCCCATATCGGCATTTTTTTGTAATCTGAATTACACTCTAGATGAACCTTAAACGCGGGTTTTAAAACAATCAAGTATGGGACTATTTCTATTAGAAATGAGCCCATATTGGCATAATTTAATCAACCGGTTTTTCGTCGACACGATTTACCAGATTCACGCTCTTTATAATGTGTTTTCACGGCGGCCCTCGCCATTCAACGGATTAACGGATACAAGCTCAATATATGGGGTTATGTCATAATCAAATCAGTCCAATATGAACATATTTACACGAGGATACATGTATGTATGTCGGCGTGTTTGCTATTTCATTCCGAACACCTCCGCATTATGTTTCAAATGACTGAGAAACTAATTTGATAATATAAACAGATGTAAAGGAAACAGAAATAACTCTGCAAATCAAATTCACGAAATCTCCCATGCAGAACACCATGGGGTGGGTACTATATATAGCAGACATGATACATGTTCTCGGACGGAAAAGTTCTGAGTTGCGTGTCTAATATTACACGCGGCGTGGCAGTTGTGAGCACAGTAACGTTATTCTCTCTCAAAATGCGACATTTATTGCCATGGTTTGACAAAACCTCCTGTTTTCATTACGTGAAGCCCATAAACTTGGATAGAGTGCACTATCGGCATATCTTGTGGCGCCAGTACACAAACATAGCTGGGTGTGTTTCTTGCAATGCTATAAAGCAGTTCTCGTATTATATACATAGAACTACAGTAATGCCCTAAATAATGGACTCCTTAACCACAGCATAATTATGGGTAATTTTCAGGATTTAGTCGGAAATATGGCTTGTTGCCATTCATTGGAAAGCTCTCAATGAGCCATATTTCCGAATAAATCGTAAAAAATTACCCATAATTCTGCTGTGGTTAAGGAGTCCATTATTTAGGGCATTACTGTAGATCATGCCATGAATCTCTACTCTATAGCTACGCCCGTAGAGATCATTCTCCACCAGTTCAAAACCTGGGAACTTTGTGATGTTGTGACAGGGAAGTTTATAGCATCGAACAAAAAACAGTGCAGGTAATATATGTCTTACTTCACACCTGTTCCTTAGTAATGGTTTTCATTGTAGGTGAAGATCCTAACTCGAAATTGCAAACTATAAGTGACTTTGTGCTACTGGGGATACTTTATTTTGCTTTGCTTATGATCAAGGAATTTCTCCTGGGTAATTAATTCAATGTTTATTGCGATATTACGGCTCACCAAAGTCACACAAAATCACGCAACCACGAGCTACAGGGGACCACCCCCTATACTAGGAAGTAGATTCTTAAGGAACAATTATTAACAAAGAAATATATTCCATGCTCATGTTTGTTCAATGCTATAAAGTTCACTGTCAGAAGGGATCATAACATCAAAATGTTCCATGTATTGTACAAGTGGAATATCATCTCTACGGGCGTAGCTAGAGTAGAGGTTCATGACATGATCTAACATGAAACATGAATATTAATTAATCATTAAAATTGGAAGGTGAGCTTTATTTTATGTATGTTACAGTTAAAACGTATTACGTATTATAAGTTATTATGTATAATCACTTATTCCTTCATATATTTTGGGAACTATACCGACTGAAATGTTTAGTTAGTATACGCATTAGACGTACTAACTGGAACTATATATATATATATATAGTCAGTATTATTACACATCGGAGGATATACAGTCACAGACATAATTATCACTCATTGGAGATTAACAGTGAGAAAGTTGCCTCAATTTGACATAATTAATACAGACATAGAATCATACAAATTTATTCAACTTGTTCTCAACAAATGCAAATTCAAACATAGACTATTGAACTAGCTATACGCGTTTGACACATTTCGAGCACCCTTCCTACTATTACCGCTGCTATAACTAGCTGAAGGAATTCCGACATGTCTTGGGGAATATTGTGATCGGCTGACACACTGACGTAATACTTCTTGGAAGTAATGGGATTCCCTGCTATATGGTTCAGACTATCGAACGCGCAGCTAGTTCTGTAGTCTGGGCTTGACTCAGACTGCCGAAAGCCTTGAGTGTTATCCTTTCGCGATCACAACGCTGTCATAAACTACCGGCCAGAAACAAACATTTGCATACGGTTCTGTGTTTATTACACGCCCAACCAATATATCTCCTAACTGAATAACTAAGTTTTTTATGTGGTATTTTGTCATAATTGATGATTCACGATGTGTATGCCATTGTCGCTCCATTCCAGACACGTGTGAGGAATGGCTAAAAGATTATGGCACAGGATGTTTTGTATACCAAGTTCAGGTGCAGCAACCTCTAGCATTCGATCGGTTCGTTGCATGGTGAACTTTCTATTGATACATTGCACCTTGACTTGAACAGGACACGGGGATTGTGAACGAAGTATACCAATCTAATTTCTTAGAACTATTCCCCAAAAACTGGTGTCTCAGCTAGCATATCAACGTTATATAAAAATGACAGTCTAGAACAGAAATACTTTTAACAAAATAGTGTAGCACATATAGTCCGGAACCAATTTCGCTCTTTCGTTACATAAAGACGTTAACATCAAAACGATTTGATAAGTAATTTCGGTTCAAATCAAACAAAGGAATTAGCATTGTCACACATACCGATTATCTCGAACCACTGGGAATCCACTCATCCAGCGTCACATCATGCATATTCCATAATAAACATACCAGGATAATTGATTGAGTCGATTAATATTATTCTGCCTGGAGACCATGGATGACACGGTAAAGGCTATGAAAAAAACAATTATTTCCACTGTGGACCTGTGTAGATGTTTTTATTTACAATGTTGCTTGGTCGTCGATCTCTTGCACACGATAGGGTTCTTTAACCGTTTAACGTGCACATAATACCTGGGTATGTGTAGCGTATGTATACACGAGACCGCCATTAACGTAGGCACCCGACCCGACATTGGTAACCTGGCACTGACCTGCACACAACACTATGCGGCATTCCATCTCGAGGGTGGACTCTCTAGACACAGAAAACTCATTTTTAGGTAGATTCGAAGTAACGCGGAAATTATCGCGGAGAAGTTTCCACTTCACTGCGTCGATGTTCCTTAGTTACCATACCCGTCTGTGTTATAAATATCACATACATGTATGTCCAATGAAAGACGGAAAAATCAAAACATTAAAGTCACCATACCTAATATCCGTTGGTAGGAATATTGTCAAGGACAAAATCTTTCAAAGTGCCGGCTAATTATGGAAGTCTGTGTGCCGCAACCTCTATCGTCCAATAGGTTCAGTAAATAGGAACTTTCTGTTGAGACAACAGCAAATTAACATGAACAGGTAACATGGTTTATGCACAAATCACCAAGATAATTTCTTGGTGCTATTTCCCATGCAAACATCGTATTGCACTTAGCAACGCTATATAAAAATAGTCGGAGTAGAAAAAGGGTTACAGATAATTCTGCTACGACTCTTTGAGAACATACAGACTTCAACGAAACGCTCGAACAACTGTATAGTCCGGAGCCAATTCCAGTTTTTTGTTATATAAAGACGGTAACCTCAATCAGACTTGATTAGCAATTTAGGTTCAAATCAAACAAACATAGAGAATATTAGCCATATCACCCATAGTGAGATATACTCCGAATCACCGAGAAACGTTTAGTCCACCTCACCCCAGATTCCAGAATCGGTTGGGAACCTGGTTGTAAATAGGTTGAACAGCTGGGTTGCCCAGTCATCGAGGCGCGCTCATGATCGCCAAACAAACTGCGCTCGACAGGAGCCTTCTTCGTGGGGCTAAATGTGTGCTTAATGCAGTTAATTGTAGCACTGACAGAATTTGAAGATTTCATGGTCGTTTTATGTATTTCTTATTGTCCGTCGTGTGTTGATCTTGTTTGTCGAGACACAGCAAAGCACTAAAACCGGTGGTGGGTATATTTTGATTTTGCGCATGTGGCCATGCATCATCGGAGGACGAAACATGATTTTCAAATGGAGACGTATTTGCAGTTAAATATCAGTAGAACTAATATTTCAAAATTCACACATTTACGCGTTAGATCTCACAAATTATCGATTGAAACAGCCCGACATCGAAAACATATCACAAAGTCAAAAGATAAACAATCTGCGGTGTGACTAAACACCGCCCGGACCAGCCCGGACCAGCCCGGACCCCCCCCCCATATGGACTATATGAGTGATTGTAATGCCAATATAAGTGCATGGGTGTCATGGAAACCCACTCAGGGTCGCTATTAACCCTCCAAATGCCGGCATCGGCGAAAATGTTCGCCGCGAAATGAAGCTAACATCCCGGACCGGCCCTGCTGCGTCCAGGTGTGATTTTAGTATCCATATCTGTGCGAGGGTGTTAATGAAACCCAAATACGCACGGAGAGTGGTCAAGGTCAAACGGAAGTGCCGCTTATTAACCCCTAAACTAGTCAGATTCAGCCAGAATTAAAAAATTGCGCCCCCAATAAACAAACTCACAGCCCGGACCCCCTTAATGTCCTCGTACTTCTATAATAACACCTTACATATGTGTTGCGGAACTACCCTCGACTACACTCACGAGGATACAAGGGCGAGTCGCCCACGAATGCCTGGCAATTAAACCCCAAAAACACTTCCGTTTGACCTTGACCACTCTCCGTGCGTATTTGGGTTTCGTTAACACCCTCGCACAGATATGGATACTAAAATCACACCTGGACGCAGCAGGGCCGGTCCGGGCTGTTAGCTTCATTTCGCGGCGAACATTTTCGCCGATGCCGGCATTTGGAGGGTTAACAGCGACCCTGAGTGGGTTTCCATGACACCCCTGCACTTATATTGCCCTTAAAATCACTCATATAGTCCATATGGGGAGTCCGGGCAGGACCGGGATGGTCCGGGCTGGTCTGGGCTGTCAGCGTCGTTATCGGTAAACATAATCGTCTTAACCCTTTACCCAACAAACCGGCCAAAACCGGCCAAATAAAGCTCCAACAGCCTAAAATATCTTCGGTCTGTCTCAATAGAACCATACACATATGGATATCATTGGAACCGGCTCCTTGACCACATTGTGATAGTTACAGTTATGCCCTGTGCCAATGCATTCTCTTATATATGCGAGTCGACCATAGGTCGCCTCGCATATATAAGAGAATGCATTGGCCTAAAAAAAATCTTTTTTTAACACTTTTTACCATTTTGTCTTACATTCTTTAACAATTTTATAATTTTTAATGTGTTAAGCCAATGCATTCTCTTATATATGCGAGGCGACCTATGGTCGACTCGCATATATAAGAGAATGCATTGGCACAGGGCCCTTCTGTTGGGTAAAGGGTTAACAATGTGTATTAGGGTAGCTCAAGCCGTGGCATATTTTATCGAAACAAAAAGGATTCTGTCAGATTGAGCCAATACTTAATATGCCCTCTCATCTGGCTATACTTATTTACTGAAATTTAGAACAGCCAATCACAGACTACCGGTGGAGCAATGCAGATGGAATAAAAGTACAAGTAAAGACACGAAACGCCCATTATGTGGCGAAAATGTCTGTGAAGAATAGCATTTTGTTATTTTGTGTACAGATCTTAACGATCTGCGAGAAATCTATATTCCGAAGTATTACTGGGAAAATCCTAACAGAAATAAATTCTACAGATTGTTGTCACTGCTAAATACTAGTATATTGAAAAGATTGAGCATTTTCTTAAAATTGGCGTTTAAAAAGTTACCATGACGCTAGTGTTATATTATATTATATAAAATAAATATTATATTACTTATATACCATTTAAGAAACATATTCATGAATGTATTAAGTTTTATTTGCCTTTATTATTAATACCATAAAATTTTATGGAAGAATTTATTGATGTATATACATATTATGTATTGTTTGTATATATGTATATACGTTGTTGCATGTTGCAACTTCGATGTTGACTTTGCAAATGAACAATTCTAACTTGTGAGCCGATTTTGCCTTGCGACGCTCATAATCCGGGTCAATTCAATGTTTATTGCGAAATCGGCTGACAAGGGTCACCTAAATATTGTAATCTCGAGCTGGGACCACCACCTACTATGAA
Source organism: Siphonodentalium dalli (assembly GCA_032622095.1). Lineage (NCBI taxonomy): Eukaryota > Metazoa > Mollusca > Scaphopoda > Gadilida > Siphonodentaliidae > Siphonodentalium > Siphonodentalium dalli. The sequence continues at coordinate 93,538,846 of CP136068.1, forward strand.
ATATATTATTAAGAAACAGGTATTAACTGATCAATATATTCTCTCTGTTGCTTGTTCAATGTTATATACAGTTCCCCGTCATAACAGGTCAGAACATCAAAATGTTTCCAGGTTTTGAACTGGTGGAATATGATTATTGCCACTGCTGTTGCAGTTGTTATTGTTGTTGTTGTTATTAGTATTAGACTGCTATAAGACATCCTCGCAAAGTATACTGATAGAATATATTAGATGAATATGAAAATGACGACAATGAGGACTGATGATGGCTAACAGAGAGACTTCCGCCATATATATAGATCTTCTTGTACTATCTTCTTCTATCGTCATCTACTTCTTCTTCTTTGTCTGCTTCTTCTTCTCCTTCTTCTGTATTCTTGTATGTATATGCATATATATAACACTTAGCGCTTTGTAAATATCGCACATCTCGCGAGTAACATGAATTAGATATTAAAGCATAGCATATTATCTATTGTCGTATCCATAGTAGAGATTCGTGGTATGATCTATATGTTTACCTAGTATTATTTATGCAATGGTTCGAAATTCCCGATCAGTCGTAAATCATGTGCATCGTAGATGTACTGCTATGTCCACATATCTGTGTACCCTATGCCACAATAATTCAAATTATCTTTATCGCCAATTAACCTTTTCTATACTAAATACTCATTGACGAGTAGTTCTCTTGGGAAATGTTAATATAGTAAGTTCAACAAACGACCATGCAGAGTCGTGTGTTGAACATTTCCCACCAATTAATAGACAATCTTCATCACTTGTATTATCGTTTCGTTTGTCTGTTGTCAGTTTACATTTCATGAATATCCCCAAGATGAATAATAAGCTATTCCAATATATACTGTTAAGTCTGTTATAACCGAATAAAAACCCCCAAAAAAAACGTACAAAAAATTAAGTTCATAGATGACACTATATATTTGGAGAAGAATATGTATAGTTCATATAAATATAATAACAATATACAAAGTGTTTGCGGAGTGGGTCCGCCGTGATATGTTCACTGTCTTGTATGGCTCAAGTATTCCCATTTCGATGTGAGATCAGAGGTCGACATTCGAACATCATGGGTTAATAATACGATTATTGTCCGCGAATCACTTGACACAAGACGAACATAAATGAGGCAGTGTCGATAATTATTTTGTCCATGTGTTGTGCTATTTCCACCGGGTACTGCATGATGTCGGTGCCGAGTAGAAATGCACCAAGTTCTCTATCACTTAACGAGTCTATATACAAAAAGGCGGCAATGCCGCATTGGTCAGTTATGCAATCCAGATAGTCGTTCCACAGGAAGACAGAACAGGTTGAATTACAGTAGCGAATCGCGTGTATTAACTCATTGTTATATGTATTTTTACACGTACAACATGTCAAATTATTACTGTATGTTGTCTTGTTTAGCAACAAGGCAAGATTTCGCAGTTCTTTATTATAACGTGGGTAATCTCGCAGGATCCTCCAAATGTTCCAACATGATGCTGGGTCTCCGTGTACAATTTTAAATACATCGAGGTTTCTATCGACGGACACAGATCGGCACCGTTCTCGATGATAATTATGTCGGACTGCTGTCTGCACAAGATGTTACCAAGAAGATTTCGTTGGGAAAATTCCAGTTTTCACGTATGTTGTTAGGACATGATACAGGTCATAGCGATTTCATATTTCAATGATATCCGGGACGAATCCAGTTGTTTGACGAGCGAAAATGGTGTGCTGGAAAACTTTCTGGAGAAAGATCGTAAGAGGCAACTGGTGTCCTTGGGGTAGATGGATCAGTTCAGAGAGAAAATATAGTTTGTTGATGTGTATCTCCGTCCCAAGCGGTATTAACCCAAGGAGACTCATCGCAACGTTGGTCGGGGTCCGCGTCCGGAGCGTTTGGATGTGTATGACACATAATCGGTATGCCTTTTCCGTTGAATACATGGCAGTGTTGTTTGTGATATTCAGCAACTGACAACCATATAGAGCTTTTGGCAGCACGATTGATCCTAACAGATTTTCCATTGTTAGTGGTGTACACGATTTGAGCAAACCTCTTCCAGCGATACTAAAGTACGATTTTCGTAACTTTTCCGAAAGAATTGAGCTCCTAGTTGTATCAGCTTGTATTGCACTGTTTGATTCCAAGATGAACACAGTTGTTAGATTCTGGAAGCGGTTGATCACCAAGAAACCATTGTCTATCGTTGAGTTTAGCTTGACGTTTTGTCTCGTTGAATACAACAATTGTGCTTTTCGTCGTTGATAAATTAAATCTCCACTGCCGACTGTATCTATAACAAATGTCGATGAGGCTATCAAGACCTGATTTCGTGAGTGACACCAGAGCAATGTCGTCGGCCGCAGACGGCGAAGTACACGAAATTTCAGAGATGTGTAGGTATTTTTGGATTTGGTCAAAGTTTCCAACAAGTCATTTATGTACACAAGATAAAAAAACGGGAGAAGTCACTCTCCTTGTCTTGTTCCTTGTAGAACGTCGAATGGTTCAGAGAGAGAGATCCGTTATATAAAACATAACTTTTGCAATATTGGTGCATATTTGTCACAAGTCGCAGAATTTTTCCATTGAAACCCATGTCATGAAGTTTTACCAGAAGGCCCTCGTGCCATACACGATCAAAAGCCTTCTGCGAATCCAAGAAGCACACATATGCTCGGGCGTCAATGTCATGGAGATACGAGATAGACTCTTGGAGAACGAAGGAGGTCATGAGGCAGTTCATACCTTGCTGAAAACCATGTTGTAATTTATTAGGGAAATTTGGAAAGTGACCGTCCGTGAGGAACCTGTTAAGCAGGATGCCTTCGAATACATTATACATAACTGGAAGCAGAGTGATAGCTCGATAGCTGTCAGGAATGGTGTGTGGTTTTGGAAATCCCTTGTAGAGGGGTACGATGATACCTGTTTTTAAACAGGGAGGTATCCACTCCAAGTCATATACATCACTTGTATTATCGTTTCGTTTGTCTGTTGTCAGTTTACATTTCATGAATATCCCCAAGATGAATAATAAGCTATTCCAATAAATACTGTTAAGTCTGTTATAACTGAATAAAACAAAACAAAAAACGTACAAAACAAAAACAAACAAACAATTGATTTAAGCACGAGAGCTCCCGTAAAGATTGTTGCTTGAGATATAAAATTAAGTTCATAGATGACACTACTTTTTGTGAACTTCATCAACACAATGGGATCGCAATTTGGCAGCTGACGCTACAATGTATTTAGGTCCCTTTGAGGGGTATTTTACGACACTTTTTGTATTTTGTAATATCTAGTATTTTTGTGTTTGAATGTTAGGTGATTGTATTAATGTAACGATAAGAGCGTGCAATGTGGCGGTCAATCAATTGAACATTTGTTTTTTTTACATATTTTTATTTTTTATTTTAACTTTCGGCCATGATATCGACAAACACTAAAGCACGGCTTTTATTGTTTGACGCGGCGAATAAGATAAAATCAAAAACAAGCTTTCACAACATCCCTTTGTCGTAGAAATAATGAGTGTCTATGTTTAAAAAAAAGAGGAAAAATTCGGGCGCTTGAACGATTTTCATAAGAACGATAAAATCAAAATCAATCAGCATTGTCAAGTTATAATGGCATGTGTTATCGCCAGAGGGTGGCCTATTATTCGAGTGACCCTAAAATCCACGTGCTGTTGGGGGGTGTCCCAAATTGAATTTCCGTCTGTATCCATGCACTTAAGAATTCAAACTCAGGTAAACATCACTTGCACCTTCGACCTTACTTGTACTTAAATTCCGCGGTACTGTTTTTCCCGCAGTTTTAAATTCGCCACACTTCAATTTCGCGCACCTTAATTGGCACGCGAATTAAAAAACTGACAAATTATTTCCACAAAATGCCCTGCTGTATCCGATGGCAGTTTCGGTTCTTAAATTCTTAATCGCTACCGATGGTAGCTGTATGACCATTCCGATTTAAATGTTATGCGAACAAAATTGTAACTGATAATTATATGGTTATGTTGATTTACTTATTATATATGCTTTGTCTTAACTGAGAAATCTACATGTTTCAGTCAACTGTTGGGCAAAATCAACCGGTTGTTGAGCGATTTCACTTTCACTGTTGAGTACAGATTTTACTCAACTCGTTGGGTAAAAATAGTTTACTCAACGTGTTACTCAAAGTTGCTAGGGGCCATAACTGCGCAGCTGTTGAGTACTTGTTGAGTAAAATCTTAAATATAACGAGATTTAGAGTGTAGAATAATGCAGAATGAATTGTAAGTCTCAAATAAATAGATTTGCGATTTTTTTCACATTATAAATGTGTAGGTGCTGGCAGCGTTAAGTCATGTGTAGGGGATTGCACTCTGCATGGAGCATGATATTTGTCAAGTAGAATAGCTGATATATGATCTTTCCGACTGATGGCAATTAATCTCAGGCTAAAATTTTGACTGAAGGCATGAACATAGTTGTCTTCTTTTTCAAAATTGACATCTTTCTTTCTAACTGTCACAGTAAACTTAACTGCTTTTGTATCGGTCGCGATAGTTATAACTGTTCAGAATTTCCGCTAAAGTTGATGGGACGAGAAACATCCAGCCTCCTGTTGCAACGACCATGCAGACTGAGGACCCTCCTGTAAACCCGCACATTATCTGCTTAGAATAAAACTTGTTTTGGGTAGATAATCTGATTTGAATCGCCTCAATTTGGGTCGATAATGTGCTGACAATAAGAGCATATTAGTCACATTATCGACTCTTAATGATGCGATTCTAAGCCAATTATGTGCGGACAATGACACAAGTAATCCAACTCACAACTTTGCAGGTGTACACTCTTTAACATGTGTTTTCACGGTGGCCCGCGCCATAAAATGAAATAACGAGTATGAGTCCACTATCTGCTTATTTCAGAATTAAATAATGACATTATGTACATACTTAACATTATTAGGTCGATTATGTGCGTATTTGTGCGAGGATATGTTGGACCATGCGCGTTGTTGATTGATTTTGGGTTTTAATGTCGTTTCCGTCGCTATGGCATTATTATTGAATATCATGACTAAGATCAGAATCAAGTTGTCAGAAACAATGTATATATAGCAACACAACTGTGTATAAAGCAGACATTCCATGGGTAAGATTAATAAAAGTAATCAAATGCACAAAACTAAAGCGAACAAGAAGAATAGCTTTATCCACTGGTCAGGAATATATATTAAAAACTTGGCTGGTGTTCAAACATAAAATCATCTAAATACATGTATATGAACACAGCACACTCGTATACACGCAGATTGAATAGTGCTTGTGAACAATCAATAACAAATAATATTTACATAGCCCGTCAAGGGCACTTAGGTCACCCATTCCATACCCCAATGACACAAACGATTTCACAAGTTTTGGACCTAATCTGACCTATCACCAAAAGCGGTCAGCAGAATAATTCGGCTTGCTTTTCAATATTAATCCGAAAATGCATATGAAGACAATTATTTCTATCGTTATCGTTGCTAATTGATTGTAAATATTATATTGGGCTGATTTTACGTGCTAGTTTCCAATTCTCGGCAGATTTTGTGAAAATAAATAAGAATACAATCATCTCTTTGTGGGAATATATAACCAAAAAAGCTATATAAATATTAGAAATGAATGTAGTGGGTTTCTGTGTTATTATGGGATACAGCGTTGTGGGTACATTTACCCCAAACGAACATGCCACAGCGGCGTATCCCCCAATAACACACACCCACTAAATTAATTTCTTAAATGAATATTTCATTTTTCCAAGGCTTCAAACTTAAAATGGTCAAAGTTGCTTCTTAAAATCCTATTTGGCATTGACAAGATATTTTAATATAATAACATCACGTTGGCAGTCGGGCAGATGATCAAGAAGGTCGTTTTCAAATAAAAGGAAACACCAGGTGTCTAAAAACTGTCTTGTGTGTTTCACTCAATCGTTGTTCTTCAATCATAGCCATATTGATCTTATCAATATCATATCAATAACCATACTATATCATGCCATGAATCTCTACTCTTGCTACGCACGTCGATTTCATATTCCATGCGTTCAAAACATGGACACTTGTTTGTGTTCGATCCTGTTCTGACGGAGAACTTTATAACAGAACAAACAACGCAGGAAATATATTTATTTGTTAATACCTGTTTCTTAATAATCTACTTCACAGTAGTTGTGAGTCGATACCACAATAAACATTAAATCACATGATTGTAATCGGTGCAAATAAAAAACGGTTCAATATAGTCACTTACAACCACATGGCGGTTTGCGCTCCAAAATACACCTGATAATTTTCGATTTTGAAATTTTTCCGGTATCGAAATATGTCGATAATTACTTGAACTACCTTTCTACGGGCATTATATGTCCCAAAAAGACGCATTGAGGTCATACAAAATTCAACTTTGAACACGGTGTTTGGGTCCCAAACAAACAACAGCCACGTGACGGCATGGAACATTAAAGAGCGTCTCATGTTAGTCTATTCCTGATATGGTAGAAATAAAGAAAATTTAAATTTAAAACAGCACCAAAATGGCTGTGACCGTGATAAATATTTTTCACAGCATATGAAGCCGGTATATCATTATTTCGTGTATGTGTCAACCTATCTTATATCACCTTCCAAATTACGCAGACAAATTTTGGAAGCTCGAGTGAGCCATGTCCCTTTAAATCATGCAACGTCGAGCTGGGACCTTCACCAGCTGTGAAATACATTATTGCGAAACATGTTTTAACTAAGAGGTATATCAGCACTGTTTTTTTTAAATGTTATTATCCCCTGTCAGAATATCAAAACGTTCCCATGCATGTTTTAACCCTTTACCCAACAAACCGGCCAAAACCGGCTAAATAAAGCTTCAACAGTCTAAAATATCTTCGGTCTGTCTCAATAGAACCATACAGATATGGATATCATTGGAACCGGCTCATTGACCACATTGTGATAGTTACAGTTATGCCCTGTGCCAATGCATTCTCTTATATATGCGAGTCGACCATAGGTCGCCTCGCATATATAAGAGAATGCATTGGCCTATATTTTTTAATAATTTGTAATGTGTTAAGCCAATGCATTCTCTTATATATGCGAGGCGACCTATGGTCGACTCGCATATATAAGAGAATGCATTGGCACAGGGCCCTTCTGTTGGGTAAAGGGTTAAGATGAACTGGTGAAATTGATTTCGACGACCGTAGCCAGAGTAGAGATTCATGGCAAGATCGCAACTGTTGAGATATGACTGTTTTTTTTCATTTCCCGTGATACATGTTCTGGAACGGGAGAAAGATCACCATCTGTCACTTTCTTCTCCAATGATACAATGACCCGGCGTCTGGTTGCTGACATCAGCGCACTTCCGGGAAGGCATAACAATACAAAATGTCCGAAACACAGCTGACGGTCGAGATCCAGTTATTTTATTAGCATCGGATCTGGATATGAAAAATATATCTCATATTTAATGTTTAGTTTGTTAAATTATTGTCCCAAATGGTATACATCCATTGGTGAGTGTCAGTTATGACATTTTGAACACATCTTTTGTTCCGCTTTTGTCTGAATTTTTTTTTAGTTTGTCCATTATAGCCTGGAGTAGAACATCATAAATTATGCGTTAACCCTTTACCCAACAGAACGGCCCTGTGCCAATGCATTCTCTTATATATGCGAGTCGACCATATGTCGCCTCGCATATATAAGAGAATGCATTGGCTTAACACATATTAAAAATGATAAAATTGTCAAGGAATGTAGAAAAATACTATAAATTTTTTCTTAGGCCAATGCATTCTCTTATATATGCGAGGCGACCTATGGTCGACTCGCATATATAAGAGAATGCATTGGCACAGGGCATAACTGTAACCATCACAATGTGGTCAATGAACCGGTTCCAATGATATCCATATTTGTATGGTGTTATTGAGACAGACCGAAGATATTTTAGGCTGTTGAAGCTTTATTTGGGCGTTTTTGGCCGGTTTGTTGGGTAAAGGGTTAAAGGGTTAATCTACATGTATACTCAATTCGGCCATTTATGGGACCATCTACTTTTATACTCAACATAACATCAATCTCTACCAGAGCGCACCAGTCATACTTCCTTTCTTGCTAACTCTGTCACCGGCTGGGTACTGGTCTGTATTTCTATTTTTAACATGAGATTTTCCAGAAAAAATGGCGAAACCCGATTGCTCCAAAGTCAAATCTTCTATGTGATTTGAGAACAATTCCCGCACTAAAACTTACATGTAACTAGAATGCACTCACTGGAGCTGCCTATACTTGCGCCCATCACACATTTGGCATGTTTTGTGGTGTCTTACCAACAACAGTTTGAACCACGGGTGCTGGCCCCTCGTTTGAGATCGATCGATAACAAAACTCTAGATATCACATCTCAGTTCATCCATCGCTGAAATATAGTTGTGTGTATGGTAGTATGGACACTGAGAATATTTCTGTTATCTCAAGTTGATTATTTTGTGTTGATAAAATAATCGGAGAACCGAATCAAACCGTTTCGAAATATAGTTCTTCGGTTTTAGTGGGACTTTCCAAACTTAAGGTTCAAAATTTATACAAATTTTGTTCGATATTGTGTGTGCTTAACAAGGGTAGCATGTTGCTCTGTTCGCTTAGTATGTATCTTAATATCGCGGAAGTCCACTAAATGTGGGTGAAATGTCGCCGGTAGCAGCGGTCTTACCGAGTCACCAAGGCAGGTAAACCTGCATGGAGTTTGACAATATATGCAACAAATGAATGAATTTGAGCCATGGATTAGTGCAAACTACGCTCATGTCTTCTATAAACGATGCAAACAACATTGTGATTATACTGAAAATGAGTTTATGACTCGAAGACGTAGCTGCTTATTAGCACTTTTTAACGTTTGTGACGTTATCTATACACATCTGTCACTGCATGTGGAGCTAGCTCAGCCAATATACCAGCTAGCTATATCGCGGGTAATCAACACAACCATGATTATTAGTATCCAAGGTTTAGTGGTGAGTGATATTTGTCCATTTTACTGGTCCAGTCAGACTACATTCAAATAACCACAACATGACATAAATAACAAACACAACGACAGAGTGAAAAACTGTATAACAAACAACAACAATACAATCTGAAACAGTGCAAAGTTCGTGACAAGTCGACTGATTGAGCCCGATCAACTCAACCACTCAAGAAGTAATATAAGACCGATGTAGACCATGGGCTAAGCCCTACCCACAGGTCGTCCTTTTGTTGATTCACGTGATATGACCACCCTAGTACCACCAGGTCTCCTTCAGGTCCACACTCACATGTTGCAGAAAACTTCATACAGGGTGCCACATTCGGGTAATCTTACACTCGCAGTGGGGCGGTGAACACATTATATCGTGAACCCATATCGACGTCCCTGCGTGTTGTGTGTCTCTTACCTAAGGTTATGCATGGGCACATATATGACATGAATGTACACTTTCACCATCCCTTAATGGTGTTGCTGGGTGAGAATTCGTTGAATTTTTGATATCCTATACATTTCGTCGCTGTAGCTCTATAGCAGATTTGGAATTTCCAATTTTCTTGCATGATTCTTATATAAATAATTGACCAAAATCGAGCGTTGCCCAAATCTAGTCCGGCGGAAATGAATGGCGGGCATATGTAGTCCACACAAATCCAGTCCGGCGGAAATGAATGGCGGGCATTTGTAGTCCACAAAATTGTCATCGCCATCAGCAGAAACAACAACACCATCGCCATCACCAAAACGACATTATAATAGAGCCCAAACTTCCCCGTCATATCTGATTGGGGATTATGGGGAACATTAGAATTCGGGCTAGCTCAACTCAGATACCATATTACGACCAATCGTCTTAAACAATAGCCGTTCAAACCGCAGAGTACTACTTACTAAAATATATGGCGGCCACTTAAGCAACACATGGATGAGTGGGGAATTAGACAATATAATTACGGTTTGAAGTAGAAGATAGTGCTAACTGCCTGCCAGCTTTTGTATTTTGAAAAAAGACCATCTGAGGCAACTTTTCCCAGAAGTGGTGTCTATGAAAAGAAAGCCAACACGAGACCCTTCTTATAATAAATAATAAACTATTAATGTTCCTGGTTCTCTTGATATTGGAATTTTCGAATTTCGGGCTAGTTCAACACAGACACCACATCATGTCCAATCAACTTAAACAATAGTCGTTCAAACCGCAGACGTACTACTTACTCCAAATAATATGGCGGCCACTTAAGCAACACATGGATGAGTGGGGAATTAGACAAGAGAATAATAGTCGACTCATCTCATCAAAATATTCCGGGAATAATTGACTAAAAGCGCTGTTTAAAATCAAAGGAGCTTGCGGAGAGCTAATCTTGAGAGGAAGCTCATTGATGGACAAGAGCGTTATATCGAGTTACGCCTCTACGGCTCTATCTCTCTGTGTGAGCGATTAGAAACGGCAGTGTTGTTTTTTGTGCGGTGGCGTACAGTCGCGTATTGTCTGCGGATCTATCGAGAATCGCTTCCGTCTTCAGCGTACACATGCTTTAGTCTGTATAGGGATCCTGGTTTATATAGACTTAGGGTTCTTATCCATGGGGCAAACCATGGTTTCTTGGATTAAGATCATCATGTTGTGTCTTCAGGGAACGGTTTACTTCGCTGGAACTTTGGGTAAGATTTCCATGTGTCTGTAATGTATTCCAGAGTCATCTTGCTATAGCTATAGCTCTAATAATTTATTTTCAGGCAGGTTTTTATGCTCATTTATGTTTGATATGAGAAGGCAAGCCGAACAACCACGTGTGTATATACATTTCTACTGATTTGTATTGAGACTTATTTTAGGGGAATTCCTATAACGATTTATGAATATAAAGGAAATTGGAATGGGTACCCATAACTTGGCATAAATAAGCATATGTAATGGATTCTGGTTATAGAGCCTTATGGTTCTGATCCATGTGGCCAACCATGGTTTCTTGGATTAAGATCAACATGTTGTACCTTCAGGGAACGGTTTACTTCGCTGACTTGGGTAATATTTTCATGTTTTTGTAAATATAGTGCATAGTCCAGAGTAATCTGGTATATGCTATGTGAGTGTTTCATTGGACCGTCCAGTCATGCTACATTTACATTTCAGACAGATTAGTTAGGTTTTGGGAAAACGACCAATGACACGTTGTAGCCATGGGTTCGGCTCATTCCTAAACCGTGGCATTAGAAGGACACAGCTAATTTCTGTCCTGAGCGATATCTCTGTTAGGTGGTCAGTTTTACAGACGAGCTCAATCGCGATTATCAATTTGAATAGTTTTCCGTGTTTTGACCTGTAAACATCGCGTCTGAATAATGTAAAACATTTAAATAAATAGTAGAAACAACATTCACGCCAAGCCACTTGGATAATTAAGAATGAAGATTATTTTTAGGATTTGTAGTTATCGCCACTATATTTGCTCCATACCTTGTTATTCGTACCCATAATCTCTAACCGCGCAGCTTCGGTGACATCTCTATTATTACGTGAACCCGACTACCACGACTCAGTCAGTGAATGCGAAATCTGACCATCAAATTTAGATTGTTGCTAAAGACGCTTTGAACAGGCAGTTGGTTCCATCTTAATTCGTGAACACAACCAAATCAATAGCAATTCGAATAATTGTTGTCATAAATTTATTACAAAGAGAATATATACTTACACGACCAGGATCCATCTGAAATACGTTAACCCTTTCACGGTGGGAGCTGCGCTGGTGCAGCATTAAATACCATGTGCCAGTGCATTCTTTTATATAGGAGAGTCTCCCATATTTAGGGAACCTCGAATATATAAGAGAATGCATTGGCTTACAAGGTCAACGTAAATATTATTAGGCCAATGCATTCTCTTACATATGCGAGGATCCCTATGGTAGACTCGCATATATAAGAGAATGCATTGGTACAGGGTTTTCATAAAATTCCAGGAAGCTACAGTCACCATAAAGCCGAACCACAGAATATGCGTATATGGTTATGATTGTGTCTTTTTCTGAAAATTAATCATCTTTGAGTTACCGTGAGAAATTTTTCAAGTCAGAGTGGACTCCCTTACTCGAACTCACTTCCAGATAAGGGACAGCAGAGAACAGAATATTGGAATTTGGAAATTAACTCCCAACACAGGGTATCCCATATTTCATGCGATCTTGATCTGAGGTGCATTGTAAAGCAGTTCCATAATATTTTATACTCCATTTACGATGCATGTAAGAATAATTGTTAGCCGAACTCCAAATAACCAGGGTAGTTAAATTGGATGTTATTGCGTAGCACAAGAGCTTTTCACAGTTGCACATAACAGAACTACGTATACATACGAATCAACGCCCAAAGAAACAGTGTGCTGTAGCCTTATATCACTGTTATATAAGTCTGATATTTAAAAGGTGTAGCCGATCTCCAAAAGCAACATGTTATATATTCCAAATATTATGATTTTAATGGTGGCACAAAAGCTTGCCACTGTGCTATAAAATTACTCACGTGCATATATCTAATATGTCGTTGTAAAGAGACAAATGCATTGCAAACGTATTCCATAATATCATATGCTCCATTATCTATAAACTTATCCATGATCACGGAAAAAATCAGTGTGGTCGAACCGATATCACTCTTAAAAATCTGACTCCTCAAGGGTGTATAGCCAAAATGCAGGCAACGGAGTACATATATGTATACATGTATATACACACATTCTGATATTAGAGCTAACGAACATTGTGCAGTGTTTTGCATATATGGGCATACAGTTGTATTGCAAACGATTTAATTAATATCATAAGTATGTACACCATTATCGCGTAAGAGTCGTATTGTCATATAAGAACCACCATGGACGACATGGCCCGATATAGGTATTAACAGTCTGACAATTCAAGTGTGTGGCCCATCTCCAAATTACAGGGTACATTCCAAACATTCTGATTTCCTTGGACGGCAAAAGAGCGTGCCACAATTGTATACAAATTCCAACGTAAAATAAAATTGTATAAAAGGATGAACGTACAATTACCTATGTAGGAAACCAATGCATTGCAAACGAGTTCCATAATAAGTTACATATACTCCATTATCATGTACAGTAATGCCCAAAGTAATTGACCACTTAAAGGTACGGTTGGCCTTGGCGGTGGGTATCCTGTGAAAATATTTCCACCCGTCAAAAACCGCCACAAACAGAAAGAACATCAAAATGTAGATAGACTTTGTCCGTATACAAATAAGAAATATCGCATAAACAGTATGTTATTGTCATATTTTTGACTATTGTTATGTAAACAAGAGCATAAAAAGTTACTTTTCTGGTGTTTGTTTATATTATGATGGTAAACATAAAGAGCGTTCTTTGTTGGTGAATACCTTATATGGAAGTAATAAAGAGCGTTTATGCCATTTTTTGTGTGATTAGCCGGTAGCATTGTGCTGTCTTCTGTAACACAATCAGGCTCTTGCTTAGGTAAAATATAGTAGGTCTTTATGATAACATGCTGTTTACGCGATGGTCATGGTATATATGAACGGAACTGTATGCGTTTTAATGTTTTTCTGTTTACGGTGTTTGGAACAAATATGAATATTTTCGACAATTAAGGCCACACGTGCCTTTAACCACAGCAGAATTATGGGTAATTTTTCAGGATTTAGTCGGAAATATGGCTTGTTGCCATTCATCGGAAAGCTCTCACCGAGAGATTTCCGATGAATGGCAACAAGCCATTTTTTCCGACTAAATCCTGAAACATTACCCATAATTCTGCTGCGGTTAAGTGGTCAATTACTTTGGGCATTACTGTACGAATCACTATGAAACAGGGACCACTGAAACGCGGCATAACCCGATATCAGTATTACAAATCTGATAATTCAAGGCTGTGGCCGAGCCCCAGACACCAATGTACATTCCAAACATTATGATTTCTGTGGGTGGATTTTTCCACCATTGAATACAAAACAAAAGGACCCGCGTGCATATAACAAGGTCAGAAACTTATGTATTTCAAACAAATTCTAGGGTGCATTCCACAAACATTTCGATTTGTTTGGTTGGCGCAAGATGTTTCCATTACCGTAAACAACAAACGGGCACACGTGCATATGTCTGATTGTAAGAAACCAATGCATAGCAAACGAGTTCCATAAAATCATATATTCCATTATCATGTAAAAATCAAAGAACACGGAAAAAAGCTCTACAGCATAGCCTAATATCACTATTAAAAGTCTGACTCCATGTTGCATTCATATATGTATATATTGCCTTGCATATAGGTGACACTGACACAAGACCGTACCAAAAGTGTAAAAACCAAAAGGACACGCGTCATAGAGCTATATGAGAAACTAAATGTATATTACAAGCAAGTTTCTTATTATATAGAATCATTAACATCAAGGTTCACAGTCTGATATCTGTATCTGCGTTTGACAAACAAAGCCGAACCGAAAACACCATGATACATTCCGAGTATTCTGATTGTCTTGTGTGGCACAAGACCCTGTGCCACGATTGTAAAAAAACGAAACGATCCACATGCATATATTCATATATATAAGAAACAATGCTTTGCAAACAATCATAATATAATACCATTAGCTGCACGTATACATCATTTAAAGACACGGTTGGCCTTGACGGTGGGTATCCTGTGAAAATATCTCCACCCGTCAAAAACCGCCACAAACAGAAAGAACATCAAATTGTAGATAGACTTTGTCCGTATACAAATAAGAAATATCGTATAAACAGTATGTTATGGTCATATGTTTGACCATTGTTATGTAAGCAAAAGCATAAAAAGTTACTTTTCTGGTGTTTGTTTATATTATGATGGTAAACATAAAGAGCGTTCTTTGTTGGTGAATACCTGATATGGAACTAATAAAGAGCGTTTATTCCATTTATGTGTGATTAGCCAGTAGCATTGTGCTGTCTTCTGCAGCGCAATCAGGCTCTTGCTTAGGTAAATATAGTAGGTCTTTATGATAACATGCTGTTTATGCGATGATCATGGTATATATAAACGGAACTGTATGCGTTTTAATGTTTTTCTGTTTACGGTGTTTGGAACAAATATGAATATTTTCGACAATTAAGGCCACACGTGCCTTTAAGAACTGACGTTCACGGTAAAACAGTGTGGCATAGATAGCCCGGTGTCACTATAAAACTCCTGACTCTTCAAGGGTGTACTTAGCCGAATTCCAAATACCAGGATGCATTCCAAACATTCTGATGTTCTTGTGCGGCACATGCAAGAAGTTTCCACAAGTGTACAAAAGGACCAGCGTATATAACTATGCAAAGAAACCAATGCATTGCAACGAGTTCCATATAATATCATATACCCCATTATCATGTAAGAAGCAAGGATCACGGAAAAAGCGCTGCGGCATAGCCCGATATCACTTAACGATATCTATCATCAAAAGCATTCGTTGATGGTAATCGCGATCATGCCGTGTAATGAGGAAATAGAAGAGTAAATTCTCGTGAATTCTCGAGAGAGTTCTGTGTATAATGGCTGCTCTCTCGTCATGCTAACTGGGGGAACCATCAAGGCATGGGCGACGAGCTGTTTATGTTTACTTGATTGCAGAGAATTGCACCATTTATTCGATGAGTGATGGTTCCATCATACCTGTAATACCATGGCCAGGGGGACCTGTTATTTCTCGCGATATGCCGCGTGTATGGGTTAGAACCAGGGCTGTCAGAGCGTTCCATGCATCATACATTTGTACTTGTAATACCATGGCCAGGGGAACCTGTTATTTCTCGCGATATGCCGCGGTTATGGGTTAGAACCAGGGCTGTCATAGCGTTCCATCATACCTGTAATACCACAGGAAGACCTGTTATTTCTCGCGATATGCCGCGTGTATGCATGGGTTAGAACCAGTGCTTTCAGAGAGGAGGAAAGCAGATCGATGGCACATCCACTATAATGGCGGCACGCAGATCAATGCCCCTCCAGGATCATCAGGATTTAATGGCAGAAATGTTATGAAATATCAGAAGAAAATCAGATTTGTATATGTTAAAGTTACAAGTTCGTTATGAAATATCAGAAGAAAATCAAATTTGGATAGGTTCAAATTACAGTACATTATGAAATATCAGAAGAAAATCAAATTTGTATATGTTAAAGTTACAAGTTCGTTATGAAATATCAGAAGAAAATCAAATTTGTATAGGTTAAAATTACAAGCACATATACGTATATATTCATTCTTTTAGTTTACCATTAACTTGATAATGTTATGAACTGTTCTGTTATTACAATTGATTTCCAATTACGAATGGTTTTATTCTTTCCACACACTGGCCCTTGCCCCGTGATGGTTCCTGTTACACCTGTTTAGCCCAACAATATTGGAATCTAGCAATTCCACAGTAGAGTGAATTATCGAGAGTTTGACCATCACTGGGTCCGAGTGTCTGTGTATAATGGCCCCCAACATCGTCGTGCAAACTGGGTGAACCATCAAGGCATGGGCGACGATATGTGTATGTTTACTTTATTGTACCATTTAGCCCATGAGTGACAGTTCCATCACACCTGTAATACCACCACAGGAACCTCTTATTTCTCAAGATATTCCTCGTTTACGATGCATGGGTTAGAGAGCAAGTATGTTATGAGCAAGTAGGGATGTTGATCTCGAGATAGATATTGTCATGAAACGCTAGTCTAGCTACACACATAGAGATTATATTTCACCAGTACAAAACCTGGAACTTTTTAGCTCAACTTGACAGTCAAGTTTGAGCTATTGCAATGGGTTGGCCGTGCGTCGTCCGTCAACAATTTCCTTTAGCAAACACTACAGATCACAGCTCTCATCCGATCGTCACCAAACTTCACATGGATTTTGGAGTGACCTCTATAGATGGGAGCGGACCATTTCTTCCGCATTATTAAAAAAAATATGGCCGCCATCGACCATCTTGGATTTCACACTTGAATCAATCGGTACACTATGTAGCCCACAATTAGTATCGAAATGATTTGAAATTTTACAGGTATGTTTGTGATCACCTCTAAATGGGAGCTATTGAATTTGAAAAACATCTTGGATTTTAAACTTTGCATCACTAAATCCTCTGGCACACCCTAGGACTACATCCCTCATCCAATCGTCATCAAACTTCATATGGATGTTCGGTTTGTCAAATTATGTATGAAATGATTGTAAATCGGGAGAGGGGATAAGTAAGTTTTGTAACTTATCTCCAATCTCTAGCATCTGCATGCTAAATATGTTTAAAGAAATGTAATATGTACATACTATATATGTGCCGAAACTATTTCGATCAACAGGAGCGTCATTATTCATACAATTGCTTAAAGTGCAATTTTTTTTTGAAAATGCACTAGCTTGTACATCGGCGGTTATTCTCAAATGCCGCTGGGAAGATGTAAAAGTCAGTATCGCTGTACGTGATGTGGGTTCAGCGACCATAAGTTGTCTAGCCGGGGGGCTCTTGGTGTACACATCCTGTTTAATTATACTGGAGACTACTGCACAAATGAGCTAGCTTATATATGACAGCAAATTGGACAAACGCGCAATACATGGCGCGAACAACTTGTCCATCTGTGTTTATTCTTCAATGTCGTTTGGAATATTTAACCCTTTACCCAACAGAAGGGCCCTGTGCCAATGCATTCTCTTATATATGCGAGTCGACCATTGGTCGCCTCGCATATATAAGAGAATGCATTGGCTTAACACATTAATAATTATAAAATTGTTAAAGAATGTAATAAAAAATGGTAAAAAGTGTTAAAAAAAGATTTTTTTTAGGCCAATGCATTCTCTTATATATGCGAGGCGACCTATGGTCGACTCGCATATATAAGAGAATGCATTGGCACAGGGCATAACTGTAACTATCACAATGTGGTCAAGGAGCCGGTTCCAATGATATCCATATTTGTATGGTTCTATTGAGACAGACCGAAGATATTTTAGGCTGTTGAAGCTTTATTTGGCCGGTTTTGGCCGGTTTGTTGGGTAAAGGGTTAAAAGTAATTCTCCGTGCGTCCCACTGCAAGTGATGTGCATGAGGTCAGCGAACAGTAGTTGTCTAGCCACGGGGCTCTTGATTTACATATCATGGAGACCACCACAAATGAGCTCTCAGTGTCCGTGCTGCAGTTGCCGACTATCAAAGCTGCAAAAGGCTGGCACATCCCCGGCATTTTTAAAGTACAACAAACTTACATAGAACTCATAATGTCAAGGCAGATAATTGATATGATAGAGATGATCGCCTCGTGAAGAAAAAATGTCCAACTTATCTCAATCGTGTGATATATATAGTAATGCCGTAAATAGTCGACTTCTTAACCACAGCAGAGTTATGGGTAATTTTTCAGGATTTAGTCGGAAATATTGATTGTTGCCGTTCACCGGAAAGCTCTCGGATAGAGCTTTCCGATTAATGGCAACATGCCATATTTCCGACTAAATCCTGAATAATTACTCATACTTCTGCTGTGGTTAAGGGGTCGATTATTTAGGGCATTACTGTATAAAGATAATATAGTTCATTGTAAGATATATCCCGGTATAATGGCAATAATAAAGTCCCTTTTTGTGGAGAACCGTTACAATAATGTATTTAAGATTTATCTCACTTTGGTGCGTTTTAAGAGTAATTAATCAAGTTCATACAGTATTGCAATCCATCTAATTATCGACATATTAGCAGGGGCATGTCGTTAAAAATTAGTTAAATAAAAAGTATATAAATATAAAATAAGCAGGCCACTTTAGAACGCATCGCTATAGATATCATATGTTAAATTAATATATGTTTAAATATATATTTAGCTTGTGTTTAACGACACTCCCCTGTGGCTAATTGCACACAATTACTATATATATGCTTAATTTTAGGTCTGAACATTTTGATAAGTTTCTTCGAAGTTTTACCCAAAATCATGACTGGAAACATGTTTAGAAGTATACATGTCAGAAATACATTATTCGAACAAAAAAGATTCAAATAATACCGCGATCACAAATCAAGGGCTTCCATTTGAACCACGCATATAATCTACCATCTAACATGTACATAATGCGACTCATAGTCAACAATCGCGTGAGAAATAGAAATATTAATGTTGATGTTAATAAATATTCATACAAATCCAAATGATAGTGGTGTCGGTCGGATCCAAAAATTCTAGGTCAGAACACAAACTTAGTGTATAATTAAAAGCAATAGCTTATCATTTACACGCCCCCACCTCTCGTCCCTATACTGCATTTCAGACTCATCTAAACGGTTGATATGTCAACTCATACTCTTTTCTATATATACCGATTTATACTTCGTTACCGCCCTACTAAATATATTTTCTATCAATTTCTTTCTATTACTCCATATGAAAAAAAATATCTCATTTTAATATATCTATCGATCCAGCCCACCCTGTGAGTATAACTGAGTAACATATATATACATTATGATATACCAACAACGATCTTCTAACATTATCATGATCACCATTACCTAATATTATGTATGCATTCTCAGTGTGGGCTTATTCACACATAATCGGAAACGACCTCGGATAAGCTTTTTGCTTGATGTCGGATCCCCTCCATACAATCAATATTCATAAACATGTTACAGTTATATATAGTACGGCTTTGAAATAATGCGTAGTTGAGTACCACACACGTTAGACGTCAGCCTTGCACATGGACGACCGTACTATAAGCGATGAGAAAGGCCACGCAGGGACAACGAAACACATACCATTCTTATCGCCTTGTTAACAACAAATAGACTTTTCACGTTCAGTCGAAAACTACCGCTATCTGCGTATGAATCTTCTTCTTAGCCTTCTGTCCTCACCGCTTGGGCACCCGAGTGAATACAACAGTTGAGAGATTTTTTACCGATAAAATCGGAGCTTTCAAGTAATTCGTCACGCCCGGGTGATGTTTTAGTCCCTGTGTTATTTGAATATGCTAGAACAGGTGATATACTTAGTGTGGATAATGTACTTTGAATGTTGTTGAGACGAATTTAACATTGAGATTTCTGTCGTCTTTCGTCGCTTTCTTATTGTGAGATAGTCATCTCTTTACATTGAATATTCATTCAGATGCTATCGAAAACAAATCTTTGTAAGACTGATAATTTGTTCGGGCGATCCACGTGGAACTCAATTATTATGTCTCGTCAGATTTTACACCACAACATTATTATTTTGTATAAATTTGACATGTACACCCGTCCATGAGAGTAGCTCAGTTGGTTAGTTGCATGGCGCATTAGGCCAACATAATTCTATCAGCAATAGCGAAGCTGGTTCTATTCCCGATAAACATTGATTTGTGATCCGCGCACAGGGATGGTGTCGTGATTATTCTTGTGACATTAACAAACTGTGCGGTCTCTGCAGTATCCACCATAAAACTCACAACGATGTGATATGTCCAAGCGACTCAAACCCCCGACACATAAACCAAACCAAGTGATGTGTTATCCAACCCGTCTTTTTTTTTTGGTCCCAAGATACGGCGATACTGTTTCTGTTTGAGGAAGTGTTAGACTGGCCCCGTCGCCCAATACAATGTACTGCAATGCTATTTCACTACTTGACTATCGGTGCTTACGATAAGAAAAAGCCAAATCTGCCAAGTTTCTGGTATGATGACTCCAGACTCAGTTCTATCTGCAATTGAATGATAAATTTAAGGTTAATATAAGGTGCATATTTATACCCAATTAAGTGATGTCATTGTATTAAAGGCACGTGCGGCCTTAATTGTCGAAAATATTCATATTTGTTCCAAACACCGTAAACAGAAAAACATTAAAACGCATACAGTTCCGTTCATATATACCATGACCATCGCGTAAACAGCATGTTATCATAAAGACCTACTATATTATACCTAAGCAAGAGCCTGATTGTGTTGCTGAAGACAGCACGTTGCTACTGGCTAATCACACACAAATGACATAAACGCTCTTTATTAGTTCCATATCAGGTATTCACCAACAAAGAACGCTCTTTATGTTTACCATCATAATATAAACAAACACCAGAAAAGTAACTTTTTATGCTTTTGTTTACATAACAATGGTCAAAGATATGACAATAACATACTGTTTATGCGATATTTCTTATTTGTATACGGACAAAGGCTATCTACATTTTGATGTTCTTTCTGTTTGTGGCGGTTTTTGACGGGTGGAGATATTTTCACAGGATACCCACCGCCAAGGCCAACCGTGTCTTTAACATACCCAGAATATGCCGCACATGTATACCAACTTCGAAATTATTTGCTAGACAGGTTCTTGTCCGCAAACATTCACACATAACATGTAGTCACTCCCTCCAAGATATAACACTACTATATGTGTATGGTTTGTTATATAACATGTAGTCACTCCCTCCAGGATATAGCACTACTACATATGCACCGGTATGTTATGGACGTTCTCACATAACATGTAGTCACTCCCTCCAAGATATAACACTACTATATGTGCACCGGTATGTTATATAACATGTAGTCACCCCCTCCAGGATATAACACTACTACATATGCACCGGTATGTTATGGATGTTCTCACATAACATGTAGTCACTCCCTCCAAGATATAACACTACTATATGTGCACCGGTATGTTATATAACATGTAGTCACCCCCTCCAGGATATAACACTACTACATATGCACCGGTATGTTATGGATGTTCTCACATAACATGTAGTCACTCCCTCCAAGATATAACACTACTATATGTGCACCGGTATGTTATGGATGGTCGTCTCGGAAATACCATGCACATGTAATACACCCAGATCACCCTATAAATTAGTCGAGTCTTTTAAAGGCCCACTTAATTTTCGAATCACCAGATCTCATTATATACAACATGCTTATTCCATATTTGATATACCATTTGAAAGATGAAGCTCCAAAACATTGTATTATCCACTTCTCGGGTCGAATAAACTGTGAACATGTTGTTTTTGTCAAGGTGTCGATGTGTGTTCTGTGCTTATAATTCGATCTGGTATGTAATGCCAGTTTATTATTCTTAATGAAAAGGGAATAACTTTATCTCCTAGTTGTAAATTATGATGCATTCTGGGCCAAATAATGGGGGAAGTCGTGTGGAGAATATGAGAATATCTATCACTTGGTGGAAACTCCTATATATAAGCCACAGCCGTTCCGTATATAAATATATATATATATGGTTCCTATTTCAAATGGTATATATTATGGCATATGTTGTTGTGTAGAATGTTAAATTAAGTGGGCATTAATTGTATTGAACTTGACTAACCATGACTTCGGGAACCAGCAATGGCGGGAAGTTGAAGAACTGACGTCCATTTAAAAGGATGAGCGCGCATTGAGTAGGCAAATGCTTCAGCAATAATTACCGTTCCGCCAACACAGACTGTGCAGTCCACATCCCCACAACTACACACAATTAACGTGATTATCTCTCAATGAGGATAAACATATCCACTAATCGTGGGTAATCTAAATATTTACTGCGGAGCAGCACTGGATGCACTCAATGTTTACTAGACATCGGCATAACTGCAACTACGAGAATTGGCTGGGCGCGAACGATGCTCAGCGATCGAATTTGATTGCCGGAACTTTATAACTACATAGACCAGACTGACTGATAGTGATAGGTAGTTTGATTGGTATAGCAATATCGGAAAACCCATCTGGAAAGACATCAATATATCGCGGATGTCACGGGTGTGGTCTCCGTCACATTAGCTTTTCAAACCGGCAATATATATTGTATAGCGAGCTTTTCTCGGGCAACCGCATTTTGTATTCATATTGGGCCATATCGGTGTGACTAATTACCGCCCGGGACTGCCCCGGACCGCCCGGGACCGCCCGGGCGACCCCACGGGCCCGTGGACACTATATCTCGACGTTATAAGGTAGCGACATGCCACATGAGGGCAACCTAGAGGATTTTACTCGCTCGCTCGTCTCCGGTCGGTGTTATTAACCCCTAAAATGCCGATATTGGCTAAGAGAGCCCGGGTGATCCCGGGTGTCTTCGTGAGGGGTTAATAACATCGGCCGTGGACGTGTCAACGGGTCAATATTTGTAAGTCACACTCACCCGGGCTCTCTTAGCCAATATCGGCATTTGCGGGGTTAATAACACCCGCCGGAGTCGAGCGAGTTTCTATGTTGACCTCGTGAGGTATGTCGCTATGTTATAACGTCGATATATAGTGTCCATGTGCCCATTGGGGGCGCCCGGGCGGTCCCCGGGCGAATCCGGGCTCTTTTTGTTTATATGGTATTTTACCGGATTTTGAGGGTTAATAAAATCGGCCGTGGACGTGTCAACTGGTCAATATTTGGAAGTCACACTCAGGTGGTATTTCACTACCACGCATTAACAAAATATATACTGTCCGATAACAAACGAAGACACCCGGGCTCCCCGGGCTCTCTTAGCCAATATCGGCATTTCGGGGTTAATAACACCGACCGGAGACGAGCGAGGTTGTACAATGTTCTAGGTTGACCTCATCGGGTATTTCGCTACGTTATAACTTCGAGATATAGTGTCCATGGGCCCATGGGGCGCCCGGGCGGTCCCGGGCTCTTTTTGTTTATATGGTATTTTACCGGATTTTGAGGGGTTAATAACATCGGCCGTGGACGCGTCAACGAGTCAATATTTGGAAGTCAAACTCAGGTGGTGTTGCACCACCACGCATCACCAAAATATACTGTCCGAAAACACGCGAAGACACCCGAGATCACACGGGCTCTCTTAGCCAATATCGGCATTTTCGGGGTTAATAACACCGGCCGGAGACGAGCGAGTGAGTAAAATCCTCTAGGTTGCCCTCAGGTGGCATGTCGATACCTTATAACGTCGAGATATAGTGTCCACCGGCTCGTGGGGGCGCCCGGGCGGTCCCGGGCGGTAATTAGTCACACCCGGCCATATTATTCCAAATTATGCACAAGATTAAGTTAACCACCATCTATCGTCGCTATGCCAATGCCAAAGAGACATGCTTGTACAGGATATAGACCGAAAATACCATTTGTCGGTCAAAACGCCCGTGAATAATTTGACTAAAGGCAGCCGGCACAATTATGTTCGAGAAGGCTGGTTTCACCATCTTAGTGCATATTCAAATGTCCAGAATTGTTGGGGGTACATTATTAGTACATTATTAGTAATAAGCCTACAACTCGATTCGAAGTTCGAAACACGTTTTACGCTTCCGAATTTAGATTTTCGATATACTTTACATGTATAAATAGTAGAATATTATTCAACTATTTAAAATTCGACTATTTCGCAACATATCAATGTATTCTCTTATATATGCGAGTCTCCGATAGTGAGCCTCGCATATATAATAGGATACAACAACAATATTTACCTTGACCATGTAAGCCAGTGTTTTTTGTTATATATGCGAGGCTTCCTATGAGAGACTCGCATATATAAGAGCATGACCTGGCAACGAATCTTTAATGCTGCACCAGCGCAGCTCCCGTCGTGAAAAGGTTAACAATAAATATAGCCCCGACAACGGACAGCCCGACTTTTGTCATGAACTCGACCGACGAACTAAAGTAGTTATAAAATCTCAGCCATCAATCAATATGGCGTATATTTTCGTCTGTAACAATAAGTGTGATGTATGGCCGTGTCGTACCTATGAAACTTTAAGTATCGAAACGCACTTACGCTATAACGGCGGAGATACGGGGTGAATACGCTGCTCAACGAAGTTGACAACTATTTACATTTGTGTTGAAATGCGGTTAAAAAATACTTGTTAATTCGTGTCGCCAGTTTTTTTTTCGCTAGATACACACAAAGATATTCTCAGTAATTCAGTTGCATCTAAATATTGTCTGCAAATATTGTGTTTTACATTAACATGTTCAACACAGTTATACATCAGATAAGTTTCGTCGTCTACAGAACAAGTTTCATGTGGGTACACACCAGCTTCGGCTATCAAAAAACACACTGCATTACCTAGACTATGAACCCAAATATGATTGTCTGAGAGAAAATAAATACAAAAAATTTCATTGCATATTTTAGTTTGTTGGATGCCATTAACAGGACTATCGGGTAAAGGACCAAAACAACAAAAATATTATTCAACCACGTTTTAAATAATCTGGCAGACATGAATACTCAATAATGATTCATCTTTTCAGACATTAGGTAGTTTTATTGTGATTGGATGCCAACAAATTAAAATATGCAATGAAAATGTTTGATTTATTTTCTCGCAGACAGTCATGATTTCAGACGATAGACTGTGCCCATACTCTCTAGACTAGCTGGGTCCATACCGACTCCATAGCCTAGATAATGCAGTGTGTGTGGGTTTTGTTTTGGACAATATTTCCTGTCAAACCTACATGAAATTTTGTTTTTGTTTTTGTAACCACTTTTTGTTTGTTTTTTTTTTTACCTAAATCGAAGATATCTCTCCTATTGTGAGGGTAAACACGTGTTGTTATAATACTATGTATGTGCATTGGTTATAAATGGTAATAATTTTCCCCTTCAAATCGATTGTTTGAAATTGAGATTTTTTCGAAAATTCACGAATGTGGCGCCTCCTTAACCCTTTACCCAACGGCCCTGTGCCAATGCATTCTCTTATATATGCGAGTCGACCATAGGTCGCCTCGCATATATAAGAGAATGCATTGGCTTAACACATTAAAAATTATAAAAATGTTAAAGAATGTAAGAAAAAATGGTAAAAAGTGTTAAAAAAAAGATTTTTTTTAGGCCAATGCATAACTGTAACTATCACAATGTGGTCAATGAGCCGGTTCCAATGATATCCATATTTGTATGGTTTTATTGAGACAGACCCAAGATAATTTAGGCTGTTGCAGCTTTATTTGGCCGGTTTTGGCCGGTTTGTTGGGTAAAGGGTTAAGCCCGAGTACAGACATAGCGGATGTAATTGTTATCGATATACAAGGCTGACTGTTGGCGTTAGCCTATATCATTTACGATTGAAGCCTGTATTATGTAGGTGGATCGGGCACTTAAACTTGGACAAGAAGGGTTAACTGTGTTAGGAGACATAGCTTTGTCTCCATTACACAACTCAATAAACTTAAACCGATCAATTTTCTTTTATATTGACGTGTGTCATTTCAATGCAAACACGACAATGAAAGTTTCGCAAACACTCCTTTCTGACTGCATCACGTTGTCTGGTAACCTAAATAGGCCACTAATGCCGAATCGGTTTATTCTCACGTGACAAAGATATGTGCCATTATGTGGACTAGTAATATTAATATAGTGGCGAATTGAACACTTAAGGGTCAGATGCACGTATTGCCAAAATGTCCTGTTTTTTCAAAATGGGATTTCTCAAAATATATCTGGAATTTCTTTTTGGAAGTTTGGTACAAGCGACTATTCTGATTATTCAAGAACTGTCAATTCGTTGAAAATTATAACCCAATATACTGTAATTTTATGGCATAAACATATTTAAAATGTTGCTGTTTTTCGGTACCAAGAACTTCTGTAAGATACAGCTGTAAGATAGAACTTTTTTAAACAGTGCAGTTCATATGTGCTTGGTATCATATCTGAAGATCATGAGAGAAGACTTAATTTTTCTAAATTCGAGAAATTTCATAATTATTTTCATTTAGAAAGACAACCATTCATAAATAATTTTCTATATTGAAGAATTTTCTTGCCATGCCTGCTTATCAATAAAACTATGGCCTAAGGTGAATTTTGGGTCATATAGGTCCATAGACAAATCCCCCAACTTACCAGGTATCTCTGACATTGTGACCATTTCCAGTTGATTGCTCCTTACTTGCTTGGGTGGATTGGCCTGAATACCAACATTTAGTTTTTGTTGGGCTGACCTGTCTTCATTCTTCATTATAATATATGATTAGGGTTAGTTATCTTAGTTTATATATAAATGTTGGTAGTTTGTCTAACTATGGGTCATCAGATCTCAATGAAATTGGGTAGAGATATTAATACAAGGACGGATTTCATTTTCTTTGACACCGTTATTGCTGGCATGGTTGAAATGTCGTTCGTGTATATATACTAGCTGATGTGCCTGACTTCGTCCGGGCTATTTAGGGATTTCTTTGTTATCGCCTCCGTCTGGGAACCATTGTTCGATATCGGTCCAGAAACATGCCTATATGAGCGTATATGAGCGAGGTCAAGGTAAAGTTCAAGGACACGGTGACACGTGAAATTGGACCCGCCCATGTTGTTCCCCTGGTCAAAGTAGGGCTGAAGGGGTCACTCTTACCAAAAAAAGTGCTGAAAGGTACACATGTTTTGAAAATGTGCTGAAGGGTACACATGGTTTGAAATCTCATTCTAAATCACTTTTAGTTTTCATGTCTGTCATGATTTCTGTTAGAGAATAATTGTATATGTTCCAAGGAAAATTAAAATGAACTGAAAATGAACTGCTGATGGGCACCAGACTTCCAGGAACACAGTTAAAGTAACAGCGTTAGTGGTGATCATAAACCCTGTGTACCCTTCAGCACATTTTCAAAACCTGTGTACCCTTCAGCACATTGTTTGGTGAGAGTGACCCTTTCAGCAAAAGTATAGGCCAACATACCAAATTTCACTCGGATCGGTCGAGCAGTTGTTGAGTCTATACGACACATACACAAATACATACATACAGGAGTTAAAAAATATATAATAGATAATCCTACTTTTATATGCGGTACCACAAAACAGACAACCTCCAATACTCTGCGGTACAGACGAACGAAGGCAATTAAAGTGGAACACAAAAAGAAGAGAGATACTTCAGATAGACACTTACAATGATGGTCCACGCACAGGGATCTCTATAATTCATATAGCTCAAACGGCGCCTTAGATTCTAGGTCCTTATCGTCTGCCGATAAATCTTGACAGAAAAACAAGGAATCTCAATATTAAACTTCTCATAAAATACACAGCGTGTTCCGCTGAATAAGTGGATTCTTTTGT
The DNA here is from genome assembly GCA_032622095.1 of Siphonodentalium dalli. Taxonomy (NCBI): domain Eukaryota; kingdom Metazoa; phylum Mollusca; class Scaphopoda; order Gadilida; family Siphonodentaliidae; genus Siphonodentalium; species Siphonodentalium dalli. Next base: position 93,567,046 of record CP136068.1, read on the forward strand.
TTAGTTTCGAACTCAGTACCATGTCGGCTGTGTTTAGATATATATAGAGAACAGCCACTGGCCTCCATTTCGAGTCTCCAATTTTTAAAGCAGCCTGTTCTCCCTAAAACTAGCACATTATCTGCTTATAATAGAACTTATTTTAGGTAGATAATCTGCTTATATATATATATAGAAATGCTTCATTTTGAGTCGACAATGTGCTAAAAATGAGACATTTTAGTCATATTATCGACTCATAATGGGGCAATTCTAAGCAGATTATGGGCGGACAATTACACAAATAAGCCAACTCACGACTTTTCATGGGTACGCTATTTAACAAGTGTTTTCACTATCATGGCCCGCACCATAAAACGAAATAAAGGGTATAGAGTCCATTAGCTGCTTATTTCAGAATCAAATAATCACATTATGTACCTATTTTAAATCATACATGTAGGTCGATTATTGTGCGTATTTATGCGAGGATATATTGTAGCTTTAAGATATATTCTCTCATAATTTACACCACATGTACGTTTTCTAGACCAGAAAATAAGTAAATCACACCAAATATTAGCACATCGAACGGACATTGTTCATTCGAGCTTCCAAATTTTGTCTTCGTAATTTGGAAGGAGGTATAAGATAGGTTGAACAATATACGAAATATCGATATATATACCGGCTTGGTTTGTTTTGAAAAGTACACTGCGTTTATATTATGTGTTCGTATGTCTGTCGTCTGCTAAATGAATGATATATAAGATAAGATAACATAAGTTTAATTGGCAAAACATCCTTACAAGGACAGTATGTATACATAATAACATATAATTGTACATTGTGTATTGAACAGTATAATAAATTATATTAATATATGGTTATATATAACCTCAGTAATATATAAAGCTGAATGTGCATAGGATCGTCTTTTCTCTATATGTATTCATTGATTTATGATATGATGCTCATCGCGTGCGGAAAAGAATCTTCGGATTATACGACAACTTGAAGTGCATGTATTTGAAATATTATTGGATAAGATTTTGACAAGCTGTTCAGTTTGTGTCATGTTTTCAAAGTCTGGGAACTGTGTCTTCATAATGTTTATGAGTTCGAGACGTGGTGTGCGGTAAGCACTACATTCTAACAGAAAGTGGTTTTCGTCTTCAATAGCATCATCGGAACAAAATATACACAGTCTTTGTTCCAATGCCGTCGTCTCTTTTCAACAGCCATGTTATGATTACTTATTCGCAGTCTATATAGTGAAAACGATTCTATTCTCTATTGATGTTGTGTGAAGAAGATAAGGTTCTATTTCGTATATGCTATATCTTTCTGTACTTTTATATAAACTGAATGGTAGAATCCATTTAGTATAATAATGATATATATCATGGGTTAACGTGATGTGTATATTTTCGGAATCTGGAATAAAATTTCCATAAATTATGCCACATTATTTCCTAACAGGATTCAACAACAGTTAACGTCGTGTGATGGCGACATGAAACACTATGACACGAAACCACATACTGTTAGGCAGTTTAAGATATGATAGGGGTGACAATTATAGGTAAATTATAGTTTACTTTGGTATATAGTACATGTTATAAAGGTCGCGTTTTCTCAATGCCGCGAAAAATAAACTGACAAGACTCATTCAATTGTTGAATTCCATAGTGATACTTACATATATTTACATACTAAATGTGATTATCACTAAATCCAGCATTCCTATTGGTCGACGCCCACGTGACTAGTTGCAATTATTTCTTGGTGAACGCGCAACAGGTCATAACTGCAGCCCCATAATTACATCGACGCGTCATCGGTTTCGGAAAGAAGAACGCGTAATGTTTTGGGCGCATTTGGACTCGCGCAGGATTGACTGAATAAATCATCATGTTTCAATATAAAGAGCCTCGTTGTTCCTGTTAACTTTGCCAAGTGCGCTATGGGATATTTTGGGCTGGTTTTGTCACGATACACTTTTCGATTTAAATACATTTACAAAAGTGGCTTTTTCGCTAAATGTATATAAATATAAGGATTAACTGTCATGTGGACTGTTTTTTATGGGGATGTAACCGCGAAGTGAGTGGTCATAACTTGTATGTAACATCCTTATGTATATACTTGATAATCAAATTCACATATTACATATATTTATCACATAATTAGCCCCTAAACCCGGACTCACATGCATTTATAGTAAGACACACGTGTTTTATCGACACGCGCAGTGACGTAAGAGCTTAGCACAATCATGTCGATGTCAATGCCGGACGTTTATTATGTTAATTAAAATATAATTATGGTATTCGATTTATGTTGGGTTATTTAGTGTTGACTGTGAGTGTGAAATAAACAAGGGTGGTTGAACAATTTTGTCAACACGAAAAGACACATATAACCCTTTACCCAACAAACCGGCCAAAACCGGCCAAATAAAGCTTCAACAGCCTAAAATATCTTTGGTCTGTCTCAATAGAACCATACAAATATGGATATCATTGGAACCGGCTCCTTGACCACATTGTGAAAGTTACAGTTATGCCCTGTGCCAATGCAATCTCTTATATATGCGAATCGACCATAGGTCGCCTCGCATATATAAGAGAATGCATTGGCCTAAAAAAAATCTGTTTTTTTTAACTTTTTACCATTTTTTCTTACATTCTTTAACAATTTTATAATTTTTAATGTGTTAAGCCAATGCATTCTCTTATATATGCGAGGCGACCTATGGTCGACTCGCATATATAAGAGAATGCATTGGCACAGGGCCGTTCTGTTGGGTAAAGGGTTAAATTGGAACTATAATTGTTCTTGAACGTGTCTTTACGTTCACGTTACTTGTGACAAGGAAATCAATATTAATATGTTTTAACCAAGTCGTTTAGAGATAATTGTTCTTTGCTAAAATGTGATTATGTGATCAAATGGATCTCAAATTCGTCGCAATTATATTCGAAATTTATTAACCTCCTCCACTAAATTCGATTTGAGCCTCGCTAAAGCTGGACTAGAATCGAATTTAATGCACTTATTTAATAAATTTCGTAAATATAATTGCGACTCATTGGAGATCCTCTATATGTAAATTAAAACGGTGTTACTCAAACATTCGTAGAATATAGCCTGCTGCAACGACATGCCTCAAGATTTGCCATGCACGTACCCTCAGACTCAAACCATGCGCCAGCATTGACTTGAAATGACAGACCCGGCTCGAAAGTCTTTTTTAACCCTCTATATACTAAATGGATTATCCCACCAAGTTAAACAAAAGTGTACATCGGAATGGCCTATTATTAATTTGGAGGGATGGACAGGTAATATAATCAGATGATAAAAGTGCATGCAGAAGGAGACCTATTTATTTGAGGGAATTGTTCAAATAACTAAGATCGTATGTTTAGAGCTATAGCGCACCAGTCATACATCCTTTCTGACGCTGTGGTTTTCTATATTTCTATATTCCAAAATGGCGAGTCCGCAATCGACCAAAGTCAAATTTCCTGTGTGCTTTGAGAACAATTCCCGCACTAAAACCTTATTGACAGAATGGAGAATTCGAGCGGCAGTTTTGTTGACAATTTTCGCACACTCCTTAGCAAAAAGTTTGACTTGCCATGAATGCTGTCGTCCATGTGCGTTTTGACTTTTGTGATGATAAAATAATCGGAGAACCAAATCACACCGTTTCGCAATATAGTTCTTTGGTTCTAGAGGCACTTTCATAACTTAAGGTACGAAATTACAAAACAATTTAATGTTCTTCGAATATTTTTGTGCCAACGTGTTTCTCTGTTCGCTTAGTATATACATTTATATCGCGGAAGTCCACGAAATGTGGGTAAAATGTCGCCGGTAGCAGCGGTCTTACCGAATATCAAGGGAGGTAAACCATGCATGGAGTTTGATAAAGGGATACACATGTTCATGAATTTGGTAGGACTTGCCTCTGGGTTTGAAGGAGATATATACAGTGAAACGATAATATGTCGGCATATATTCAGACATATTGGTCAGAGTGTATATATATATATATAGCGTCAATAACCACGGGTTAATCATTGGCATCTATTGACTCACAAAGCCCGAATTCGATTAGCTATTTGAGCAATGGGCCATTTTTGTAACCGTTTACTATTCTGTGTTTGATGAATCGGGTAATTCGTCATAATAATCCCCAATATCTCCATTAATTTGTCATGCAACGCAAACGTCGTCCAGACTGACTGTCCTCACGTCTATAACAATTATTATGCATTATTGGGCAACAATCAATTCTAACAAATAGGAATTAACATGCCGATTGATCAGATTGCTAAACGTTTTTATGAAGAGAACGTAACTTTATATCGATGTCGCCATTCAATATATCGGTTGTTGGCAACATGTTGCAGCGCCGCACCCAATGACTCCGATGTCTCAAATATAATATAACAATGTGACATTAATTTCACATTTATTAACCAGCGAAATTCCATTAAGCTTGAGCGTAATAGGCTGAATACCGTTTAAGCGTAATTCTATTTATATATAGTTTAAGCGTAATTGAATGTTCTACTATTCTGACCTTGGATAAAATGGTACGATCTAAATTTTTTATCAGAGTTATTTTGACCCAATGGCTGAGATATGTCAAACGTTTCATCCATTTCGACCCGAGGGGAGTATTGAGAGAGGATGCCTGAATTACGGTTAAACGCAATTTAATTAAGCTTAAGGATAATTCATCTGGGTATGAAAATGTAGATTGTTCTTAATTATATGACATTTGGTATACTTGTTTTCAACATAATGCTGTTCGAATTTTCGCGATGCCTGTGCAATACGAAAGATAGCAATTACGAGTATTTTTCATGCCTATTGTAAGCCGAAAATGTAGTTTTTTTTATTATAATTTGGTGCCAAATCGGACCGTACATCTTTAATTGTCTCTTTGAGTTATTGGAGTCTCTTATTTATAGTTATGGAACTTGCATACATGCAGGGGCACCAAACTCACCAGAGACAAAGCCTCGAGTGGAACTAAAGTCAACACTCCTCATAGGTTGTCGGACCCGTCCGTTCATCCATCTGTCCGTCAACAATTCTTTAAACAGCTCCTCCGAATCCGCTTTACCAAATTGGGTCATAATTGTTGTGGATGGTTCCTATATAGGTCGGATTCGTCATATCCTGTTTAAACCTCCGAGTTAAACCTATATTGACGGTCCAGCCAAACCGTTCATTGGCTAGCTGAATCGGTGAGATGAACATACAATCAAACTACCCATTTACCAGGCGGACCACAAGCAGGCCGGTAGAATTGTTATTGGCACGCCCTCGTATTAACGCACACGAGCATATGCACGTTTATAAACAAAAACCCTCGTTTGAGAATGATTCAACTGTGACGCGATAATAACATGCATGCCGCGACTCATCAACAGCTCAACCCATGTTTACCGCGGTACAGACAAGACGGATTCGTTATCTCAGATCTAGCCTCCCAAAACCGGGTTTATAGCTGCACGGTCGAATGATGTGGTTTAGTTGCCCATTTAAAGTTATGAAACGCACAATTGCAATTGACACATTCCCACACACTTTACAGATGTGAGAACTTTTCGCTTATCGATTTCCAATCAAATTATGTTCGTTGTAGTAATGATCGATTTTCTCTGTCGATATATCACGGTGGTCCGCATTTAGGCAAGTATGAGTTAGACTGACATGGGTCTGACTGGACTAGGTTTAAACCAGATATGATTAATGTGTCACTTAGACCTGTGGTATCGGGATTGGGATTGATAGCTTTTCGCTATCAAACGGAGTTTTAAACCTAGGTTTACGTATACCAGGTTTAACCAGAGATGACGAATCCGGCCTATGCATGGGACTGGGATTCCGTTTTTTTCTTCAAATGTGGTCGCCAGGTCAATTACGTGTAGGGATGGAGTTTTGACTCTTTCCTTCCATTTTAATTGCTAAAACAGCTTCTTTCTCTAGAACAATCAGGCATATTTACACGTGGCTTATATTTGGTATGGAGGCTCTTTGGGTGACTGCATCCATATGGATGTTTCATTTCGGAAATAAGGATCGTACGATACTCACTGTGACCAAAAACCAGCCGCCCCGGTGGCTCAGTTTATACGGCGCCTGGTGCATTAGGATAACTCAATGCCGTTCAGCGATGGCGAATATGGTTCGAAACGCGATACGTGCGGAATTGTGATCCACGCACAAGGTGGATAGGCTACCCGGGTTCGTGTATCTGGTCAAGTTTTCCGGTTGTCGGTGGTTTCTACGTGCAGTGAAGTGATTTTGGTGTGTAAAAACCATCTGAGTGGTCTGTCTTCCGTAAAAGTTAGCAATGTCGTACCCGATATTGAATAGAGCAGAAATAACCCAAATAAACTATAAAACCTAAAATAATACCTAAAACCGGTCATACCCCTTATATACATTTTTACATGGTTTCACCAAACGTAGCCTACCTGTCGCACGGCATTTTGATTTAAGTGTATATCGAGCATCTGATCAATCGATATGCACTGTTATAACAAACACACCCGTCTGCATGGTCCCGATCAGTTTTCGATAGTGGAAACCTGTAATATCCCGTAACAGTTCGCGCAAAATCAAAATTCATGAAGCCCGCGGGCACCCGTATGTATTTTAATATCTTCAAACGCATTATATAGTTGTCCTACACATATACAGAAAATACGACGAGTTGAATCTCCCGTTTGATCGCTAGACACCTATAACAGAGCGTAAGATGAAACAAATTCATAACCGTTTGTCACATGGAGGATCGGTCGCAATGAAGCGACTCATACTGATCTGGTATCAATTTCAACCTAGTAATTTCTCGCCTGGTTGTGGAAATTGCCCACATTCTTATACATGTATGTAGGATAAAAATAGGTCGCTGTATAAATAGGCATATATGAAGCGTGATTCCGCCTTATATTATAAAGTGACATAACATGTTTTTGTCTCATGTGGAATCTATTAACACTTACATGGCGGGGGCTGCGCTGGTACAGCATTAAATATCCTGTGTCAGTAAATTATCTTATATATGCTAGTCTCCAATACGGAGCCATAGCATAAGATAATGCACTGACTTACAAGGCCAATGTAGATATTGTTAGGCCAATGTATATTCTCTTATATATGCGAGGCTCCCTATGCATTGGCACAGTGTATTCGCAAAGTTTCAAGAGGCTCAAATCATGGAAGTGTTAGATGCTGGATTTGTCAAATTCTAGTGATAAAACTGGGTTGATTAGTCTATGAACTACATATATACGGACTATATTTAGCCCTATATATACCGTACCGAAATTACAGGAATTCTTAGAATTACAGTTTTCAACTGCCCGCACATGTGTATGTGTATGAGCGTGAGATAGGGAGAGAGAGATGGTGGAGGCATATAGTGGGAGAGAGAGGGGAGAGCGAGCACGAGAGAAATAGAGAAAACGAAAGAACGAGGAGAGCAACAAAGGAAGACAGTATACAGACATATTGAGACATGGGTAGTGAGGAGAGCGAGAGGAAGAGAGTGAGCGAGCGAGAATGAGAGACATAGAGAGAGAACGAGAGGGGATAGAGAGAGAGAGTGCGAGAGAGGGTGGAGGCAGAGAGTGGGAGAGCGAGGGGAGAGAGAGCGAGCATGAGATAAATAGAAAGAACGAAAGCGCGAGGAGAGCAACAAATGAAGACAGTAGACAGACATGAGAGACATGGGTAGTGAGGAGAGCCAGCGGGGGGGGGGGGGGAATAGAGAGAGAGAGAGAGAGAGAGAGCGAGCGAGAGATAGAGGGAGATAGAGGGAGATAGAGTGAGAGATGGAATAGGCAGAGAGGCGGGAGAGAGAAACAAGTGAAGAACAGAGAAATGCTTCAGAGATCCTAACTAAATAACCATGCAGACACTTGAGATACATTATGTTTTCATCCAAGTTACCGATAAAACAACGAAGGTAGTCATAGAAAGTCAGACAGAACGTTATATTGAGGCGGAACTCTATTTATCTCAGAGATAATTCAATATTTTCTCTTTTGAGATACAAACCCGTTTGCTGTAAGGCATAATGTACCACAATGTTTAACAGAGAGCGCAGGAGGGAAGAAAAAAAACCCCAGTAAATTGGATGTTGATGGGAGCAAATGCTTTGTCGTTATGTGGAGAACAAAAGCACGCGCCAATCAGACATACCAGAATATATCCACTCAATCTGATATCGCTGTCTCCGCTGACAAATTAGTTTTTTCCTGCGTGTGTGTTTTCCTTCTTTTGTAAATGTATGTTCCTACAAATAGTCTTACGGGCGCCCGAATTTTTAGGGGAGAGGGCTCAGACTTTGTCCGAATTTTTTTTACATGATCTATTCATGGTCATAACACAATTTTTTTGTAAAATATACCTTGTATATACACAGAAATATAACAAAATAAGTTCAAATTAACCTTAAATATGTATAATTCCGGGCAGAAATGTGACAAATACTGTAAATTTCCACAATTTCTCCCTCAAATTCCATTCAATTTGCCCGAAAATTCCCCGAATTTGACCGAAAATATCTCAAATTTACCGGAAAATTTTGAGCTTTGAAAACGTTGGGGGGGGGGCGGTTTCAGCCCTCCCACCTCCCCGATCCGTACGGTTATGTTCCTGCATATAAAACGTCAGTGGGTCCATGTATAAGGGTGCAGCACCAACCGCAAATGGAGAGAAATCTGACAGGGGCTTGTCGTTACAAAAAAGAAGAGCTAAGTGATTCAAATTTTAACATATCAACTCCAATTTTCTTAGTTTACAGAACACTGAATATTTTTAATTTCTTCAGCATAGCGGCTAGGATAAATGTGTGGAGTATGGGCACATGATTGAATTTAATTTGTTCGCAACGCTAATTATTTCTCTTCAATTGTACGTGAGATATTATGATTTACGTGTCAGAGTTATAGCTCTGAATATATGGAAATCGTATGTATTGTAATATCGAATATCCTCGCCACTATTTGGTTAAAGACATATCAAGCGCTCACTTGAAGTTATTTCACTACATCAAACTGATATTTTATGACCTAGCCACTACACCAATTTGAAGACTGTATCATTAAACTATTATTGTCGAACAATTGATGTACCCTTTCGCAAAACAATGCATTTGAACTACTAAAAATGTAAACAAACATACCGCGATTCGTCCCGAACAAATCTCTAACAAACGACATGGAATCAGGGAGCTAAATGTGTTCTAGAGTCGGGGAGCGAGTACACCGTGGAATGCTAAAGGTGAAGGTAACTGAAGAATGACCTTCACCTGATACATGCGACACGCTATTAAAGGATGATTTGTACATCATATCTATATAATTTAAACTGGTGAATGAATGGGGGAATGGATTTTTGTGAGCGGGAAATTTATTTAACTAGCTGCTGTAGTTTTTCCAGATCAAATTTGGCTGTGGGATAGCCCTGTCGTACACTTGGGGATTTATTTTAAAAAGTAAACACATGACCTATCATTTTTCTTGCATTTTCGTGATCAACTGGTGTCAATCTAGCTGGGTAAACATCACTGGTATGGCCTGCATGCTTAAATTCAGTGAATTTGGCCGAAACGTTAACACTGTCGCCTATGGGAAACCATTTAGTTCAGTGATTCCACATTGTTTCGCTAACTGGAGTCACTATATTTTTATTTATATGGTAGAATGACGTTTTGTGCTGGCAATTTTGATACAAAATTAATTTAAACACCTGCTTTGGGCAAGTTTATTCGCTGTTCGCCCCATGCAGTCGAGTGTTTCACAGCACTTTAAGTCTAGGTCATGTGACTGCGGAATCTGTTTCATTTCTGTAAGGTACTCTTCTCTGTGTTGGCACACTCAGTTCATGAAAGATAAACAAAATTTCCAATCTTGACGATGTCGACAGAAACATAGATCCTAAGTGTAAATTACAAGCCTGGGAAAATTTCGGCCGACTGCCCCCAATAGCGATGATCACATAACACTACCAGCGACAAGTGGGATTATGACACTAATTACCCGCCTTTAGGAAGTCTGCATGCAGAGAGTGATAGCTTTGAAACTATATATTTAGGCCAAACTCCAGGCAGGGTTATCTCCCATCGCTCCACTGAGATACCACTGCCATAAGGACATTTTGTAAGGATTTCTTACGTGTTCTCAGTTCTTATGTTTTAGGATTAAAATTGTCTATGTCTGGCTCAGTTCATATTGTTTTTATCAATGCCGAAAGAATTACCATTATTGCAAACTTTTGGTGGTCAAAATAAGATAATAGGTGACCAAATATAGTTCCGACGGTATATAAAAATAGATGTATCGGTCCGCAAAGTACCATCCTTGTGGCAGTGCTATATCGCAGTGATAACGTAGAGTGCGCTGCATGGAGTTTGATTTTAGGCCAGTTAATTTGACTCTTTAACCATGTTTATACCGAACGGATTATCCTATCATTCAGTTATAAAAGTATACATTGGAAAGGTCTATTATTCATTTGAAGGGGTCTTCAAGTAATAAAAGCAGACGACAGACAGAAAAAAAACATAGAAGACAAGAGCAGAATTTTATTCAGTGGGAAATGTTCAGATAATAAGTTCAACAAAAACGACATATGGTCGTTATTTATTATCTGAACATTTCCTAATGGAACTACTCGTCAATGAGTATATATGCAATATAGGACGCAACCCTATATCTGTGTCTGCAACTCTCCTCTTCGTGCCTGTGTTGAACTTGTATGCGTGACTGAGCATGTGTGGCACGCTAGAAGCTGTTTGAAGACATGTGATCATTTAGTATATGTAATTTGGTAACAACATGCTAGGGAATTTCAACCGAATTTGTCGATATTCTGTTTTTTTTTTGTAAAATATAAATTGTCATGCATACATTAGCGATAATTTGTGTTAGTTCTCACAGGTTCTCATGTCCACAGTTTGTATGCACACTGGTCCGATTAACTACTTCAATTGAACACTGCGATGAAGGGGTCAGGGTGGCACCACATGTGGGGTCATTGGGGGAGGGGCAGCCTCTCGGGGAAATAAGCAATGGTCAGCCCGGTATATTCCGAGATAATGTGTAGCCCCCCCCCCCCCTCAGTCGAGGATCATAGCCCTTGCGTCTTGGCGCCATCCCTGAAAAGCTTACAAAATATCAACCCCTTCTTATTGACCTATGTGTGTTGTCCCATCTATAAAATATTCTGGTAATGAACACAGATATTGATTACATGGGACCATGTAAGTTATTGAGGTGATGATTTATATATGTGTGTGTGTGTGTGTGTGTGTGTCTATGAAGACGCTTTCTGGGCCAACGGATCCCTATCAATTGATGAAGTATAATCTGCCTATATGTCTTCACCCCAAGATCAAAATGTAATGATCACGAATAAATATCGTTTAAAACCGCCACTGGGCCTTAAATTTTAATTTGACCCCATTTGAACTTCCAATCCGGGAGTGCATGCTATTTTAATGTCGAATTCAAATATATGATGAATGTGGTTGGTGTACGCACCTACCTGTATCAATTGATGATTGATGTTTCTGGACACCCCAGAATGTTTATATAACCCATTATCATCTTATCATATGTTTCGTTCATGTGTCGACCAACGCATTTGTAACGCAACGGCGTGGAGCAAATTCGTTTACTATGCTACCCGTGTTGACAGGAAAGCTTTGTTATAGCAATCGTCGAGATCAAGCATAAACCCATATCGAGTATCGTCATAATTGACAGCAACAGAGAAAGATGACTTAATAGCAGATATTGTATACAATATACGAGACTTAACGGCAGCAAACCGCATTACTCCGCCGCATTATCTTTGTCTCCTCTCTGTGTGACGTGTTCAGTTAACAGTCACGCGACACGAACGAACTGCATGTATATAATATAGATAAATTACCCATATAATTCGCAGCCAATAGCCGGACGGGCGACTTTTACCCGAATTGTGTTTACATGATATATTACTGTAAACATACTTTTATTGCCAAATCCAACAAACAACATAATATACAGATGACACATATTTAATTATATAAATTAAAAGAGTTAATGTATGGAAACGAGGATCAGACAACAAACCCGAGGGCTTATATGAAGTCTTCTCCTCTTTGGCGACATGTCCCTTCCCAAATAAGTGAGGGATATAGTTGTATATATAAGACGGGAAGGGTTGGAAATAATGATATATTCATGATTGTAACACATTTTTGTACAATATACCTTGTATATACACACAGATATAACAAAAAAGATTCAAATTAACATTAAATAAGTATAATTCAGGCAAATATGTGCAACACGCTGTAATTTGCCACAATTTCCTCATGAAATACCATTCAATTTGCCCGAATTTTTCACCGAAAATATCTGCAATTTGCCTGAAAATTGCCCAAATTTTGAACTTTCAAATTTTTTTGGGGGTGTGCCGCCCTCTCAGCCCCATAGCACACGCGGCTATATATTAATTCGCCTTGAAGGTCTGAGTCGACGACCTACAACTCCGGTTACTACAACAACAACAACAACAAGAATAGCACACCATGTTCAGGTCTCAAATTAAAGCGACCAAGGCACTCGAAGTTAGTACATGTGCAAAAAATATAAAAGTCTATAGAACATCACCAATAGAAAGAACATGGAGATATACATACACTCTGTTCTTATATTCAGTATTGATAGTTCTCCGAAATTGAAATTTCTCCTGTTGAAAACCATTGTTACGTAAACAAAAATGTTGCTGTGAATCGCTAAATTCAAATATTTTAGTCTGAATACGATTACCAATGTCTACCGTCAAGTTTTGATTTAACTTTGATATCGTATTGGACTAACTGGTAATTCCATTAATGTTTACTTAACAGTGGTGTTGGCACGTGGAATGAGAGTTATTAATAATGAAAATAAGTTATGTTATTTTGCATGAACCCACTTCAAAGGCCTTTAGTATCTTTGAGCATATTGAAATGGCATGTTTTGGTGGATCAATACTGATAAAATAAGGTCGATAATTGAATACTTATCATCGACGATAATAAGCTATCAAATGACTTGCCAGAGCGACAGAGGTTTATTGTTTGCAACTTTCTTTTTTAAAGGTACTCACTCCGATCAGACGGTCCCCATAACATCAAGATACAACAACAACAACATTTCTTCAAAATACGTTTAGTAATCAGAATCGATTAACTGCAACAAAATAACGCTAACCACTGTCAACTATGGTATCAAATTTCCCAAAACGTGTTATTTATCAACATTTTGTTCAACGAAATATGGCCGTATTATCACTTGAGTATCACGACATTTGGCCGTATTACGACTTAATTTTAGAGTTATCCATATTCATCTGCAACTTTGTCCGAGAACGTTGGTTGACGACTGTCTTCTGGGCCACAAATAATTGCACATCTCGAGAAATAACACACTTCAAAAATCGATATCTGATCACTCTGAGCTTTGATGGGTGGGTTCCTCGACTCGAATCAAATATTTTTTACCCCCGAATCCAAAGTAATAGCAATTTGGGAGCGTATTTTCGGATACTGCATCTTTAACACAGGCTCTTTATTTTAAACATGTCTGGAAACAATAACAACGAACGGTCTTTATTGTTATTTTTCAGAAAAAGAGGGACCTTTTTTTTCACAAACTATTTTCCGTCCATCCATATTTCATTTACTGTGTGACATAACTCACAGCAACCAACACTTTCGCCATTATGATCCACTCCATTCCCAGGATACGATTCTCCACTACCTTTGAACAGGGGGCTCTTAACCCCCCCCCCCCCGCAGTGGTTTGACAGCAGCATTATGATCTTGATATACAGGTAGCAACCATATACCCACCAACCATAGGAAATCATGTATACTAGCAAGAAAATGTCCAAATTACTACCCAAAAGAAGAAGAAATGCTACATGCACAGAAACGAATGTTCACCTACATGTATCGAATTATGAATTTATGACCTTGGCATAACAAGAATATTTCCAATCTCAATAAAACTACAGAGAAGAAATGCTACGCACAGAGAGAAAGATAAAGCTCGTCTTCTTTATATATAATAGATTCTAGAAGGAGAAAATTCATTTCTTGCAAACTCTCTTGCCACCGAAACATTCCAGAGATGGTGAGCGCTGATTTGTTTATGTCTAGCGCCGATGTCTGTTGCTTTGTGACCAACCAAGTTTGACAGAAAAGCAATATTTCCACTACTCTAGCAGATAACGTTCTCAAAGTATAGTCGTGGGTTGCCTGCTTAAATCAAACGCACATGTCCTATCTTCATCTCGCATTATAGGAACCGTTTAAAAACCGAGTATAAAGATGGGGAGATGAAAACAGTGGAGATAAAGTATTTCTGACTGAGTGGGGGTCGCAGTTCCGTTAGTTTTTGCAGACAAAGCATCGGTTGTTGGCTTTTATTTTATTTAGCTTGAACAAGATTTTATTCTGAATCATAGAATCATAACATAGCATATGCTATATTTAATAAATAGAGCATGGCTTTGAGTTGAATGCGTGGGTATAGTGCCCCATTTGGCACTATATTCACGTAGTGAACGACAAGACATGCTCTACAGTATGTATTATATTTCACCGAACAATTCGAACTTGTAGCATGCATACAGTATAGCGTATATGCACAGGAACTGTGTTGTGAAAGGAATAATTTTAATGGCCTTGCACTGTGTTTCTCATCAGATCTGAGGCAATTATATGGCAGTGTACGTTAGACTGCATACAACATAACCGTATCCTACCAATATGCACCAACTGATGAACGGTTCGAATTTCCTTCATAAGACGTAACAGAAATCATGTACATTTCGTTTTACTGAGAACAGATAACTGTATGGTTATCAATTTACCGATAAACAGTTTAAGAGAAACATAATCATCGCAAAAATGTGTTGAAATCAAGTTCAATAAACCGAAACGCGCAGTATTTAGGTTTTGTTTTGAACGCTCGAAAACACTAAACTGTACCCCCATTACCCAACAGAACGGCTCTGTGCCAATGCATTCTCTTATATATGCGAGTCGACCATAGGTCGCCTCGCATATATAAGAGAATGCATTGGCTTAACACATATTAAAAATGATAAAATTGTCAAAGAATGTAGAAAAATATTATAAAAATTGTTAAAAAATGTAAGAAAAATGGTAAAAAGTGTTAATTTTTTTAGGCCAATGCATTCTCTTATATATGCAAGGCGCCTTATGGTCGACTCGCATATATAAGAGAATGCATCGGCACAGGGCATAACTGTAACCATCACAATGTGGTCACTAAACTGTATATCACAAGGTGAACTCAACATAATGTTGCCACTTCGCAAGTTGACGTCGTTCCTGTGGAAAAAAAATCACAGTAATGTTTTAATTTCATTTGGACACGCTTTAGTAAATTGGTGGATGCATATGTATATCAGTTTTTGAGATTGTTGCCTCTGTTCGTGGCTTTGGGTGCTAAATTTAGCACGATGCTTTACAAGTATATTAGTTTGCTATATTTAACACAACAATACACCATCTAGCACACAGCTCTCGACCGATCAGAAGGCGCCATTTCTGGGTGAGGTGAAATATCATATATATATATATATATATATTGGCTGAGTATATACGCGGGAACAAGGATTGGGTCATTGGGGACAATAACCCAAGAGGTGTATAACTCGCCCTTTCCTCAAAATGACAAGTGTTCAATCTTGCATGGTAAGCTGTATGCCTGGGGTATGAATACATCTCCATTACCAACAAACACATTGGCGTATATTGCATTTAATATAGGTCGATGATTAAATAACACACTAGTGAATCTGAAAATCAATAAGTTCCACCCAAGAACTATTTTGCCCACATAGTTCGAGAGCCAGAGATGCTTTTCAAGTGTTAACCCTTTACCCAACAGATCGGCCCCGTGCCAATGCATTCTCTTATATATGCGAATCGACCATAGGTCGCCTCGCATATATAAGAGAATGCATTGGATTAACAAATATTAAAAATGATAAAATTGTCAAAGAATGTAGAAAAATATTAGAAAAATTGTTAAAAAATGTAAGAAAAATGGTAAAAAGTGTTAAAAAAAAGATTTTTTTTAGGCCAATCCATTCTCTTATATATGTGTTGCGACCTATGGTCGACTCGCATATATAAGAGAATGCATTGGCACAGGGCATAACTGTAACCTTCACAATGTGGTCAATGAACCGATTCCAATGATATCCATAGATATTTTAGGCTGTTGAAGCTTTATTTGGGCGTTTTTGGCCGGTTTGTTGGGTAAAGGGTTAAGCCAGTCTCTAAATTGTCTGTACAACCACTACACAGCATATTGGGAAGTTGATATATCAATCCTTCTATTCAGTGTCCTAATTTGATCAACCAAAGGAGTAATTGACAACTGCACACTCGTGACGACAGCGAGAGTCCATCGTCGGCTAAGAACATCCATTAAATTACACGGATACAAATTCTTTAAAATGCAATTCCGCCTTTGTGGTCGGTCTCTCAGTCATTAATAATCCAAGCTCGGGGAGTTGCAATATTGCTTGGTTACATATTAATGGTGCGGCTGCCCAGCCACTCTGGCACCAGGTCCGGATGGATCGATATTCCTAATGGAAAGATTTAACCCTTTATTTACTTAACGGATTCTCCCATCAGTTATAAATAGATAAATGTGCATGGGGTGGATACCACCACAGCAAGAAGCAACGCCCCCCCCCCCATTCAGAACCTGGACCGGCGATGAAGACTTACCATATACATGTAGTTGGCACTCCTGTGCTAGTCAATCAACCATATTTTTGAAGTTTCTGTTATATACCCACAGCAAAATTGACACTTTGAAGTATATTTCCTTTGGTTCCACACCAAATCAGATACGTATATGTATGTGCATCTAAATATTTGTAAGATTTGGAATATTAAACACTCCGCGTTAACCCTTTTATACAAAATAAATTCTCCCACTCAATTATAGACATATACACATTGGAATGGTCTGTTATTCATTCGGAGGGCAATTGTGAAAAATGAGCAGACGTCAGTATGACGAAATGATAATACAAGTGCTGAATGATTCATATTCTTTTGTGGGAACTGTTCAGATAATAAGTTAAACAAATGTCCTATGTCGTTTGTTGAACTTATTATCTGAAAATGCCATAAGGGAGCTACTTATCAATGAGTATTTAGTGTGAAAAGGTTAATCAACCATATTTCGAAACAGTTTGCACTACCTTCAAAAACAGTCCATTGAATTTGAAATATTTTCTTAGATTCTATAACCCATATACAGGCCTGAGAATAAGGTGCCTGTCATTTGCAGATTGAGGTCCCCAGACGGTGGGGATTAGTGACGCCATCCCGCGAAGCGGGCCAGCATAATTATATTCTATTTCTTTTTTATTTTCTCTATATCCCCAAATTGGCAGACGACACATTGCATAATCAAGGTTCCCAAATGTGTGTACATCACAATATTCGGCATTTGGGAACTTCAATCTGAGTCTATTTCTCCAATGGCAGATGATACCTAAGCAGAATGAGGTCCCCAGAAGGTGAGTTTGGTGATGCTTACTCGCTATGCGGGATAGCGTCACTAAATTCGCCATCTGGGGACCTTATTCTGCAAATGACAGGAACACTAAACTCAGGCTTGCCCATATACCAAATCAGCTACGTATGGGCATCTAAATATTTGCAAGATATGGAGACAGACCGATAAAATATTGAAATATTGCGCACTCCACGTGAAAGATACAACTCGATACGACCGACTGATACTATAACGTTACGGCGCCGTATGAAATGGGCACGCATGGAGACAAATAGTCTGGTTATTCGTGAGTAAATTGGCCTCTGAGCCTTATATGTCTGAAGTGATTACGCCGAAGGCTAATCAATCCTGACACGCAGGCGGACTGATATCCACAGTTCGCTGATTTCGTGTGGGGCTACGAGAAATCCACGCAATATGGGTTCACACTGTGTGTCTTGTGTTTATTAAGATAAAAATCCTGTATGCGATTGCTTATGGGCGGAAATGGAGTTTCATTTATATCAACAGCCATAAACCATTATGCATTAAATTGCGAGATTCATTTCTAGATATGTTGAATATTTGAACCAAAATAACTGATCTGGCATTTCTTTAAGCAGGAGTTCTTAACTGTCCATATAATTTTTTAGCTGAAATTTAGGCATGTATTGTTTTTTCTCTTTTCATTTTGGTTACGTTCGAAGGCTGCCGAAAACATCCGCATGCTACGTGATAACAGATTCACTCTTATGGGCAATAGAACTCGACCAGAGCATTGTTTGATGCGTAACCATTCTTTACATAATATGTAAACATTGTATTGTTTTCCGGCTATGCAATATTTCAAAAATTCAAATTGAAATAAGCCAAGATGAGTATGATGCCACCGTCGCGGTGGTCATGTTTTATTTTGGAGGCATAAATTTCTACGAGGTGTCCCGTCACATGATATAAAATCATCACATACGTAATTAAAATGTCCACAAGGAGGCGACATGAGCCCTCTTTATTTTACTGTATTAGAAAAATAAAATCTTATTTCTGGAGTATTTATAGTGTAAATCTATCGTCCTATTTCGATCCCAGTAAATTATTCCCCTATTTCGAGCCTTGAACAGAACAGCGATCACACGTTTGATTAAAGACTATAGGCCAATGTGTCACTTTAATAAGTGTTGGGATATATTTCCCCAAGAAGTGCACGTGTGTGTCAGATCAATATGTTCTGATATCCTGCACACGAAAACAAATCTCCGCGTAATACATTTGACAAACTAGAATAACACTATTATAACATTTATCAGCGGGTGTGTAATTTGATAATGGAGATTACCGGGGCGGTGTATTACGGAAACTCGTTGTCGTCGAAAATAACAATGGAGTGCGTATTATGGACTATATTCGACGGCTCATTGATCTATGTCTCGTCTGTCTCCTTCCTGTGGTGATGTCACGAGACACCCGCGCAGTCCCGGAGTCGCCACACGTCGGAGCTAATTTTATACCTGAGCGGAGTATAGTTATCCATGAGTAATCTGACGTTTGCATCTTGATTACAGTAATTTAGAATTTAAGCTGAATAAGCACTGGTCTTACTTCTCAGTGCTGATTTTCGTGAATCTGACGCCTGGAGCTTGATTACATTAAAGACATATTATGCGCTTAATTTAGTGGATAGAACTGATATTGTAATACGACCTTACCTAAACCTGCATAAAAGGATTTTCCTGATTGGTCAGTAGCATGTACCGGGACCGGGAAGAAGAAAAAGAAACCCGTCCAGCTCCCCTCCACTTGGCCCCCGGGAATGATGCACAGGCGAGTGTTGACGATGTCACCACCACCAACAGAAGCAGGGACGCCGAAGTCAATCCGGATGTCCCTGCCATCGACTCCAAAGCCAGCGAAGAGAGGGACGCTGATGTCACCCGGACGTCCCTGCTGCAGACTTCGTGGTGGAGATGGACACGTTACCACCAAGGACATCGGAGTACCATCACATCCCGGTGTCCTCCATCTCCATCAGCGACAACACTACCATCGGCGACAACACCACCACTAGCAGCTCTGTCGTCTCCATTCCTCAATTCGCTGAAGATGCATTTATATAGAAGGACTAAAGCCGGCGAGGAGATGTCAGAAGACATCTGCGAAAGAGCTTCCAACCAACTCAGAAAGGCTGAAGAGGCGCTCGCGGCCTCTTACTCGCAGCGACAACAACATCATCAACAGAAAGGCCGAAGAAAAAGAAATAAAAAAACAGATGTCTAGATCATTTCCACCATCATTTTCATAGTGCCATGTACTGTAAAACCATTCATGACCCCTTCCAAAATTTCCAAAGTGGGTTGTAGGTGAGGGCATACTGCCTTTCCAAATCCTCCCGGGTCCACCCCAAATCACAAAATAAATGACAGTAGCTGAGCTTGTGTAGCCGATGGGTGCTTTTGTTGATTTTCATGATGCCTGTGACTTACAAATGATCCCCAGTGACTGCAAGTATTTTTCTCTATTTTCGTTTGCCCAGTAAGCTGAAAGGAAAGTTTGACTAATTTTGTGCTGACTGTTGATCTTTAAAGTTACCTTTAACTTTTAAGTTAGCATACTGGAGACAAACTCTTCACTGTGGTATCTTGGGAGCTTCTGTACCCGTTCGCATCTCTACACAGAGCACCGTCTGAGCACGGATCGGTACATTTTATGATCCGTCTATCGGGCGGTATTCCTCGTATCAATATCCTAGCCAATGTAGTGGATGTTGCGTAGGATTTGTTAATGAGAGAAGCGACATGAAAGTTATGATATGATTTATATCGGCAGAAGATTGGCGCCACGGCCTACATTCATTGATCACTCGGCGCAGTAACACACATCCTTGTCTGCAGACTTATTACCATTGTTCCGGTATTAATCCGCCTTGTTTCTGTTCTGTAAATAGAGCCATAAATTTCGTCATCTATCCGCAGGTAACAGGCACCACAAGGTATCAACGCACCTGTTCATGTCGCAGAACCTGTTATGCACCATTAATCACGGACGTGTTAACGGATTTCGGTTTTGTTCTTGTCATAAATAATAAGTCAGTGATATGTTTGACAAATGGAGTTAAGGGGGGGTACATGTATAGTAACAAGGGTTTGGTGTGTTTCCGGCCTGGTGTTAGTACTATAACGCTGATATGATGGTAAATTTATACAAGACGGTAACAAAGTTAGTGGTTGAAAGCCTAGACCGATTATATTGATAATGTGCTAAGATATAAAAGTAATAATAACTAGATGGTTTAAAGTTCCTCCGGTACTTTGTTACTTCCATTGAATTTAAAGGGGTTATAATTTTCTTGTTTAATTGTCACAGACAATTATTCATCCTTATTCTAATTAGCTTTTCCTGAATGCTAATCTTGCAAATTGCAAGGAATGACATGTTACTTCTACCCTGTATGTCATTTCACAGCCAACTCTAGAAGTAGATTAAACATAGTTTATTTTCCAACACAATTCATTACATGTTAATTTACAAATTTATTTATATACATGTATACATAATTCACTCTGTTCCATTTGCATATAGTTAAGTATATATGTATAGATATATGTATTTGGTTGGAAAAAGCGTGGGCTTTTTGTAGTCGTCCCCTTACCACGCGAAGCCCACACAGTATACGTGTTCATCAATTATAAATCGTTTATCATATTAGTAGTCAGAGGGCGTGACACCCTAGTAGTAACCCTACATGTTGCTTAAACCCTACCCATAAATCTAACCCTGATCCTAAACCTGAACTTGAAAAAAATGATTTTGATCCGGTTATGACTGTAAATCTGGCAACAATCACTATGTCCTACTGATACTTCACAGTTAAAGGGTCCTAATCGGCGGCAACACAACAATTGACAAATCGTGTGCACTTCCCATCTGAGCCGAGGGGAGGAGAGAGGAGCATTACCTAGGTTGTTATAACTTGTGCTCAAATCCCATTTTTTCTTCCTCTTAATTATGTTATTTAACGTTAATTTGTCACTCACTGCATATAACAATATCAGGGAAGTTCAATACAATATGTCATCAGCCGAGTGTCGAAATTTAACAGATTTTGTTTACTCAAAGGGGCATAACGTTGCAAAGTAAGTTAGGACAGCATTCTAGATAGCCTATTCATTTGTATGTTCCAAAGATGCATGCATCTGCCATATTTTGAGTGTCTATCTTTTAAAATCTCCCAGAAGTAATGGTTACAAAATATATTAAGAAGAATAATAGAGAAAAAATAAAACAATCAACGACAATATACGTCCATTGTAAAAACTCCCACCATAACTTGACATACGAAGTGCATACAATGTGTACTATTGCAGGATATAGTACTCGGAATGTACAGATGTCTTATAGTATGTCTTATGATTTTCATACCTTGACGCAACGACCGCTCTAACTATCTTGACGATATAAGGTCTTTTGATTATTTAGAGCGTCGTCCGAAGTCCATGAAGTAAAAACCTTTTAAAATAACATGTGTTGTAACATGTAAGTCAATTTCTGTGACTCCAAACATTATTTAATATACATGGGAGAACTATATCATCCAGTTCATTTAATAGTACGCCTATATTCTGTGGACGCCAATCCTGAAACTGAAAAGCACATGCCAAGCATGACTGAAGTTCTGATAACCATATCTCACATTATGCATTGGCTGTCAAAATTAAGACAGGCGCTTGCAAATATTATAACTATCTATCTTTGTCAGAAGAACAGTATAATGTGCACGCTTATCCATCCATTATCCGGTGTGGAATCAGCATATTGCTTATAAGACGTATGCAAATATATCTAATTTCGTCTCTGTTGGTATAAAGAAGAGGATCATCGGAATTTCTCATTCGTCTCTGCTGATAGTATATGCGGTCCATCGTGAATCTTATTTCGATAAAGAAATCTCAATCTACGAACTTGACAATATGACTTATTGCGTGGTGATATCCTTCCTGTGGTATTAACGCACATGACAGGAAATTATAGGCATCTCAATGATAAGCATGAGTTACATACATTGTATAATATCGCATCCGTCTTCAAAGATAGTACTGTCAAGTTACCAAACATCTCGATATGGCGTGGGCTGTATAATCAATATGTTACTAATACACAGTTCTAAAGGCAACATACGAACATGACTGCACTCGTGTTGGCGATCCGCGTGCCCTGATAATCTGCCCTCCAAATAATGCTGACCCCTATTAAAAGACTTAATTTTAAAATCCTGAGTTGTTAAAAATTATAAGAATTGTTTGTTAATTATCGCGGATGATACTCATGGACGGTTCCCATTGGTAGATACGGACTTTCTAATGTTCCCAAAATGTAAAGGTCACCAATACATTTGTTTATGATAAAAGAATGTTTATGCATATGTCCATTGAATAATATTAAATAACATTCCTAACTGTTTCGTGATGTGTTGGGAATGACGTTGATTGCTATTGAAGGCAATGATCCGATTCGATGGTTCCCGTATCATCCAATAACAACAACAACAACAACGGATTTTTTTTCACCAAAAGCCAACTTAGTTATCCAAATTAATTTATTACCAATAAATACTCGAACAATACCAATCACGATATCATATTTGCCGCACACGTCCTATAATGACGGGTTTTCTTGATAGTTTGGATGTGAGCGAGTGTGGTTTACAACTTCCATATATGGTGATTCCTAATATGGATTTCCCCTACAATTTTTGTCACGAATGTAAACACATAGTATGTCCACGAATAACAATCATGGAGCGATATAACATGTATATTTGCATCTTTGAGTTTCATGTTTTGTTCGCCTGGTAAGTGGACAGGAACGTTTAACTGATTCGCTGTCGACCCAGACACGTCATCTCTAAATATGGTCTATATTTACCTATAACATGATTTAAATAATTTCATGGTATAAAATAATAAATATGAATCGAAGATCCATGTCCGGAAACGCTTAATTAAAATTAATATTGATTTTATTTCGAATTTTCTTGTACAATATATACAATCAATTTGGGACAATTTACGGCTCGCGTTTTTCAGAGCGTAGCATGCGGGATAACTTTAACTAAACATTGTGAAAATAGTAACTAAAATGTCCTAATTTATTATCGCATCATGTGAGAAAATATCGATATAACATCACTATTAATTGATATAAGCATTTCCGGACAGGTCTTTCAGTTTAAACCCGGAAACTCTATAAAACGTATTCAGGAAGAGATAGACCAACTTTAATATAACCCATTGGTCTTTGTTTCGTTCAATTGCAGTGTATGTTTATTGTTCACTGTTTTTATTTTCCAGGAGACATTGAGTGCGATTGCTCAACGGACGAATGTCTGGATGAAAAGAGAAAATCTTGCACGGCGAAATACTTCTGCTATGTAGAATACATATCACATACCGTAACACAAGGCTGCATAGATCAGGCCACGCCTTTAATGTGCGCAAACAGGCGACCACAGAACCTCCACAATGGCATTCCTTGGCCGTCAACATATTGTTGTAACGATGGCGACTTCTGTAACAGGGACAAGATGCCAGAGATCATACCCGCAGTACACAATGTCGAATCAGGTGACTAGTTTACTTTATCTAATAATACTAATATTCTACAAATTATAGCCGCCGAGGGTTGGGCAAGCAGGCATGTATAACACATGAACCCCGTATTATATCATTTAAAAAAGCCATTACATATTTCATTCTCTATCACTAGTTTTAATAGGCATGTTCTTCCCGGACGTGGTCATTTGGTTGGCAACACCAAACAATGCAAAATGATGCTTTGTTCGTTAAAGTTAAATTCCTGTCCATCTTCGTGTGCACCAACGAAATTAGACACAAACCTAGGGGGAAAATTGGTAGATTTAATTTTCCGTCGCCTGCCCCACAGCACGCAATACTGTCGTATACGATTGTGACACGTCTCAGCCAAAACTGTAAATGTATGCATTTTGCAGCTTCTTTTAATGATTTAGATTTGTTAAAAAGGCATGAAGCTCTAGTTTTTTTCATTTGGTATGTGATCAACTCGTTATGTTGGGATATAATGCGGGTTGGTCTCACTTTGCAGACATGCGGCAGGGGATTAACTCAAGGTGCGACCGACTGTGTTGTTACAACGCTGGCAATTAGGCCGATCCAAGTTAAGTGTGGTGTAACTTGTGTCCAGGCCCCAGGCCAACTTGTCAAAGCTAAGGCTAGGTAACTGTTGTCACTTGTATTTCGCGCATATGTAAGTTACACTAACTAATGTTCATCGTGAATATTTAGTGTTGTGTCCAGGCCACATTAAACGTGTTTATACTGTTGACACTTGTAAGTTACAATTGATTTGATTGATTTATTTCTCCACCAATAACACATGGTATATGACAAGGTACATAATATGAATGTAACATACATTAGTCAACAATATATATACATATATACAAAGATGAATTTTACCGAACTGGCTAAGTGGCACTGGGTATAAAATTCGATGAATAATTTCAGTGCGGTAGTATTTTCCTTTTTTTTTAACAACGAAACGGGATTTACATAACAAAACGGAAGTACTAGATCTTTCCATTATGTTCTGTACCTCCAGCTTCACTGCTTCCTTCGTGTGAGATTACTATTTTATCCGTTTGAATGCAAGTTTGAGAAATATGCACAGTCGTTTTAGTATTGACACGTTACATATAGTGAGTAAATCGTGGAATTTCTCTCTAACGGGATATTTCCAATAAGATTGTGGAATGTATTTCTCTATGAGTTCTTTAATTACGTCACATTCTAAAACAAAATGGAATTCATCCATCTTCATGTTTAATATTATCTTACAAAACTTGAGATGAATCTTTTCAACACAGTCAACATTTTCGAAACCCCATATCTCACTTCCATAGAGGATGATAGGTAAAACTGTACGATCAAACAATTTGAGTGACAAGTCAATAGCCAGATTAAGTTTATATTTTGTGTTTAAGAGTCCGTACATAGCCATTGTTGCAACCGTGCACGTTTTCTTCACTGCTTGACAAAAACGTCCATTATGAAAAAATAAAACACCAAGGTACTGAAACTCAAAAATCAATTTCGTTGTTGAAATACACTCTGAAACTCCAATTATTCCAGTTTATTTTTATGAAGGAAAACGTGAGACACAGTCTCACACAGATAGTAAATGCGAGAATACACCTTGGTTGTAGTGATTTAAAGGCACATAAGTTTGAGCGATTCCTGACTGATGATCCAAAATGTATTTGTGGGAACATATATGAAGATACAGAACATTATTTTATGAGTGACCCCACAGAAGAGAAAGTATCGTGCCTTAGAAAATTCCAGACGTAATTTCAAGATAGTGTACCAGGCGAGATAGATGAAGTATATTTCCTGGATGAGATGGCCAAGTTATGCGGTCAATGAGCATGTTGTTGTCATTTATAAGTTTCTAATTCATTAATGTTTGTACCTCATTGTTTTTGTCATTATTATTTGCATGTATTTTATATTATCCATAACTAATAAACAGTCATAAATTCAACCCAAACCTCGGTTCTTTCTCATAATAAAAAGGGCAGAAAAAACCGAATCCAATCAAACCAACTAGGAAGGGCCTAAGTAGTCATTAAGAGAATTATTCACACCTTTACCCTAACCTACCGAAAACAATAGGTGTCTGCAAAACGGGACGACCCCTATAATGCTACCAACGTCAAATGATACCAAAGTCAAATGATACCAAAGTCAAATGATAGTCGAGTCGAATGATACCAAAGTCAAATGATAGTCGAGTCGAATGGCCAGTGCACATATGACATGAATAAACACCACATTCTACAAAGTGTCGTCCTATGAAAGTTAGTTCCCGAATGGAAAAGAAGACACTTCCATTAGACAACAGAAAACATGTTATGTTTATTTTGAAAAAGTATCATTTGACTCAAGCAGAATATATCACTTGACTCCAATTTAGGTATCATTTAACATTTTCCAGTGGGTATCATTTGGCGTGGATATCAAATGACTACCTCCCTTCGCGCTGGTACAAACTGTCAATGTCAACGTCCAGTAAATATAGCTATAATATTGTTTTCTTTCTGTTTTCAGATCCAAAACACATGGGCGATGAATTCGGTCCGGTTATAGAAAAAACAGTTTTTACAACAGAAAAGCCGAAATGTGACGAACAACTTCGGACTTTGCCGAAATCAGACAATAGTTATGGCGACAAAGATTCCCATAATTCGAGAGAAAGCTCTAAAATGATAAACCCTATTTATATTGCCGTCCCTGTGGCTGGGATGTGCGTGTTGTTAGCGCTTGTTATATTCGCTATATATTTATTACGAAAAAGAAACTATAGCAACTACGGGCAGTATAACTATCCAGAACAGTGTCCGGCACTGCACGGACCTCATCACGCGTGTGATCATAGTAAATTGTGCGCGGGGAAAGTCAACAGGTGTACGGACAGTGAAAGGTCGTCATCGGGCAGCGAATCTAAACTATTTATACAAGTGTGAGGTTGAGTTAAAGGGGCCGAAGGCACTAGCAGTGGGTAAATCAGTTCCAAGCCTGGGGAATTTTTTGGGGGGGGGGTGGGATTTCCATTACCACCAGCAAGCATTACATGGACGTCAGTGTCAGCCAATCACAATATCTATCACTAAATCGATGGATGACCAGGCAGCCATTCAGGTGATTGTCGGAATTACTATACAGTGTTAGATTCGCTAAAAAAAATAGCGATATAAACGTTGTCTGGCCCATTGAAAATTTCACCAAAAAATTATTTATTTATTAAAAAACTAATTAAACTATAAAAGCATACATGGAAAGTCCATAATTGACTAATAATGCATAGCAAGGAGAATAGGACTACGTATTTCCAAGAATTTTAACAGCTAACGCCAGTTTGAAGCGGTCAGATATACATGATATATCTGTCATTCGTAAATATAGTTTGCGCGCTGTGGTGTCAAACTGCATGCACTTGATGCAGAAGTTATTTATAGCGACACAGAGCTAATGCTTGCTGGTGGTAATGGACCCCACCCCCCCACAATTCTCCAGACTCAATACTGTTGTAGCTGTCGAGTTACTGAGTCTGTGTTTCACAAGAACTGTTGGTTAATGTGCAAAAATATTTCAGTCTGTGAAAACATTACAATACTAAGGAGAACATGGAGAGATAGATAAATTTGTTTCTTATTTTGATGCCCAATTTTCTGAAAGTTCTCCAATAACGAAATATCGCGTTTTGAAACCATTGTTATACAAATAAATCTGTTACTATACATTTATTGCATTGTTTCGAGTTTGAAATGAGGATTTATCAACCTGAGGAACTTAATATTCATCGAGGCCGCAGGCCGTGGTGAATATTAACTTCCAAGGGTTGATAAATCCTCATGTCAACATCGAAACAATGCAATACGTGTTTTATTATATGATCTACCCAATGTGATCAAGCCCCATTAGGCCCGAAACACCTTACTGGCCCGTGTATATACATGTATGTAAATGGATCCATCAAATGCACAGCACTAGTACTGTAGATACTTTATCATTGGAAAAACACATGGATTTAATATTCACCGAAGCCGCAGGCCGAGGTGAATATTAACTTCCAAGGGTTGATAAATCCTCTTGTTATCCTTCATCCCATTTGCCTCTCTTCTGATTGACTGAGAGTGCGTCACATGGCGGGCGATAAATCACCATATTACCCTCGAGGGTAACATTGTCTCAGTTATTGACCGCTCAGCTGTTACCAGCAAACATAGAACTACGAAGAACTCACCACGCAGAGATTCTCTGACAGCTCTCTGATAATTTCGTAAAACACTGTTTTTATAAACCCCACTGTTTCATAACAACCGCGAACTGTGGTGTTTGCTAATTTGCATAATTGTGTGTTTTTTTATTTGCTATTAAAGCACGTTATGTATAAATGGTGTTATCACAGACACATATCTGTTATAAGGTGTAATATTCCTATTGGACCTTTTTATATCAATAATAAAGACCGTGGGACAAATAGATAAACCTTATTATGCAGTTGGTATTTGCTGCAGACAATTGCACATACGATGTACATACGTTACAACTACGTTTATGTGCTTGATCAAATAGCCACTCTTTGCTGTTTATCAATTGACTATTTCTTTTCTTCAATACATTCCTCAGACTTCAGAGAATACCCGTATGTTGCGTAACAATCTGTGACATATGTCAAATTCTTTTTGCACCACTACAACGTGTTAATTTCACATTTTAGCAATCTGGAAATGAACACGTCTGTCGGCGTCTTCACGGCCATTCAAATTTGAAACGAAACCGAACATTTCGCTGCATGGCTACTCAACTTCGAAATTGCTTTGCTCCTCTTTCCTCTTTCCGTGAACCGATTTCCACCATGCAACCAGCAAACTGACCGGAGAATAGCTGCGCGAATGTCGGGTCTGTTAATTGATCCAGATGATGAATGTTTAATTTTCTAAATAGCGATGATTCCAACATAAAATTAACTTTTCGAACTGGATTAAAGAATATATGCGCGCATTTATGACTGCTATTAAGGACGTTCGTGTGTACTCCTTTGTCAGATAACAAAACAGTTATCACCCTTGTTTTCGTGAGACACGGGGATTTGTCGCCGCTCTCGACCTGGAATGTCACCCTCGGGCCTGGCGGCCCTCGGGTGACATTCCAGGTCTCGAGCGGGCGACAAATCCCCGTGTCTCACTCAATCGCGGGCGATAACTGTATAATGTCAACCTCGAAACCGTGCAATAAGTGTTTTATTATATGATCCACCAATGTTATCAAGCCAATTAGGCCTGAACTACCTTACTGACCCATATATATAAATCCATAAAATGCACATCAATGTTTGTCAACAGGTCAAAATTTAATAAACAATACATGTAAGTTGAAAAATATTACCAAACGTCACTACTTTACATACTTCCTATTAATAACTCATGACGTCGCGTGATCTTGTTATTAACCCGTCTGGCCTATTTATAGAACAACAAGGTAGATATCGTGATTTATCAACTTATTTTTAGAAGAAAGTTTATGATCATATAATAAAGTTGTTTGTCAACAAACATGACCAATCGTGTAGTAAGTTCATATATATTAGTCGGAGTATGATTTTCAGAATATCTTTCAATGCATTTGACCTTTTCCATTTCAAAGTTTTGATTTAATTTTTGTATCTTATTTGTGTATCTTATTGGACGAATCGGACTTTTATCCGCATTCCACTGTAACATTAATGCTAACATAACAATGTTTTTGACTTGCGAAATTTCGTTATTGGAGAGTTATTAATATTGACGATAAGAACAAAGTCAATTTATTTATTATTACATGTACTTAATTTAGTTGTTTTACAGCCTTTTATTAACCAACTTCGAAGGCCTTCGGCCCTTTAACAGTTTAGTGCATGGATCTCGTTACAAACCTTCCCAGACTTTCAACATATTGGCAGGAGCTCTAGGTGGAGTTCCTGTTTTGGTTGTGTTCTGTGCATGCTCGATATGAATTTCAGAATATATACAGAAGGACAAACTGCGAAAGTAGATATGCCAACCACTTCGTGCATATACTGCAGCGAGATTGTGATATTGATGTTGAAGACATGATACTGCATGGTCTTGTCTGTTTTTAACAGAGCTGCTAATACCAGTCGTCTTCGTATCACAAGTATGAACACTAATTGCGTATTTGGAAATCCACGTTCCGTTGGTGTTTCGCGATAGACATAGACACTCAAGATGCGAGCTCGAATATTCTAACACTTGCCACATTCGAGCAGACCAGGTTAATGACGGGAGCCGCGCTGGTGCGGCATTAACGATCATGTGCCAGTGCATTCTCGTATGTATTCGAGTCTCCTATGTATATGGAGCCTCGCATACACAAGAGAATGCACTGGCGTACACGTTCATGTTAAATATTGCCTGTTATATAGGCCAGTGTATTCTCTTATATATGCAAGACTGCATTGGCAAATGGTTTTCTCAAAATTTCAGGAAGCTCAAGTCATCGAAGGGTTAATTTTCAAGTCAGCAGCGCCATGTTAACGGGGTTGGATTCTCAATTCCAGATTTTCAAACATTTCAAACCCGCAAACACGAGGTTGTTCCGGTGCTTGTTCTCATTGCCCGAATCGCAGAGGGCTTTTACTCAATGTTCGGTCTTGGTAACCATAGTAGCCCCTTCGCGGACACATAAGAACGCGAATATACCCAATGTGACCACCCGAGTTTGGATGAGCGAATTATCACTGCCAGAGGTTCGTGGAACGATAGACTGCATTTTGTTTTGGGGCGTTGAGTTTGTTCCAATATCAGCGATACTTTTCCATGTTCACATAAAAAAGACTAGTCTATTTGAAACTCTCTAGCACGGGCGTGCGTCCATTTGGTTTGTGCTTGCGTGCTGGTTCGCTAGCAATGATCATGAATTCAAAATAGTTCAATGTTGGGCATTGATGTACGCATTTGTGCTTGATAATTTCTTCCTCCCGATGACCCGCCTGCGAGAGAAATACATGTGTAGGACATTAAATATCCCCCTTCATATTCCAAACCATAAAACTACCATTGGTACCGTTTCTATATACCAGAAAATAATAATAATAGGTCGTGACTGTTAGATCGGACGGACCAATGAGTTCACCAATAGGTCGTGACTGTTAGATCGGACGGACCCATGAGTTCACCGATATGTCGTGACTGTTAGATCGGACCCATGAGTCCACCGATAGGTCGTGACTGTTAGATCGGACCCATCGAGTCCACTGATAGGTCGTGCTCGGACACATGAGTCACTAATATGTCGTGGCCGGACCAATGAGTCCACTTATAGGTAGTGAACGGACCCATGAGTCCATTAATACTGTTAGACATGGACTCCCTAAAGAGGCTTTAATACGTTTAGAACTGTCGTCAGCCTAGCAATATTGTTCTCCAAGTCTCTGATGAAGGGAGTCCTTGCTGTCGTTTCTCAAAAGCGATAAATACATGTAATAATGAGATTTCTCTATTAATTATCTTTAGTACTCGTTTTCAAAGATACCATGATGGACGTTTTTTTTACTTGAGCGATGGCTGTGCCATACCAATGGCATTTGTTGCTCTTGTCAAGTTTCTTTTGCTCTGTAAGCCGAAATTGGTTTGGAAAATGTTTAGACTAATTTGATGTCAGAGCGGATCATGCATCTTTAACCGCTGCGCATTTGGACAATCCGAATCAAAGAGAGCCGTTTAGGTTACAGTGAAGTAATTCGATTGGTAGCGTCCTCCAACGGATTTTGGACCAAGATGCAGGAGAGAATTAACAAAATTCTGGGCTCTGGTTGGTTAATAGTAGTTTAGATATTTAAACATATAAAATACATGCAATCACTCCTCTTGAAATTTCAGACTCCAAACAAAACATTGGCACATTGTAAAGCACGTGGTTCCTAGATTGAATTTTTTTGGTGTGAGGTAAAAAATGTCAATATTTTTTTCATGCAATTCTGACTCTCGATTATAAATCCCAAATTTAAAGGTATATTCCATGCCTGGCGATATGATTTTTTTCATGCAGATGCCAATCCTGGTGATCATGTACTCATTTATCACAATTCACGGATAGTCAGGGCTGCAAACCATTATAATGTTAACACTGAGGCCTATGGGATATAATTACTTCACTGTAACCTGTAGTTTACATTTCTCGTAGTAGGCGCAAAACACCACATTCACCTTCAAATTGATTGCAGCTACAAATAGCTGATAGAGTTATTCCCCTGTTGTCAGTTCAGCTATTGGTTGGTAAAGTGTTTGTCTAAATCTACCGGTGACGGGAATCATGGATACTCATAATGTAGTTAACCTTTTTCGGTACTTATTGGATTCTCCCACCAAGTTGAAAAGTGTACATCGGAATGGTATATTATTGTTTTTGCATGAATGTGCACGTGATTGAAGCAGACGACAGATAATATAAGTACAGAAGGCTTCCTATTTATTGGGGGAAATGTTCAGATGTAGAGTCTAATGAGTCGCAATTCTATACGAAATTTATTAGCCGAATGCACTAAATTCGATTCGAGCCGAGCTTTATAGCGAAGTTCGAATCTAATTTAGTGGAGGAGGTTAATACATTTAGTATAAAATTGCGACGAATATGTGATCCTTTTTATCACAGTCATACTCACATTTTAGAATGAAAAAATTATCTCGAAACAATTAATATCGATTTCAGGTCTCAGAAATGAAAGTTTCAACTGATGAAATTTGAGACAAAATTGCCGTCACTTCAGTGTCCACAGACAGTTCAAAGTAGGACGATCTATATACGTAATTCAGTGCTATATTTATTGATTGTTTCTCTTCATAGTGCTAAGGTTTCTGGGTCTGCTATTTATACATTGTTTCTTCACACAAATATCCATTTTGTATATATTCATAGTATGTACATTCCATATCAATTTATACATTTCTTCAATACACATATGAATGTCATCTGAAGCCTGTGTGATCTTGTTTTCTCCCGTTAATGTGATGTGAAACGCTCCGGTAGGGTGATCAAACAGAAATGGAGAGTAATCTTTAAAGGCACGGGCAGCGTTCGTTGCAGATATATCTATATTTGTTCAAATCGCCATCAACAGAAGGAACACCAAAATATATACAGTTCCGCTCATATGCCAAACATAATTTTGTCGTCAAGACGTACGATGGTGTACGTAAACAAGAGACTGCTCGTGTTACAGAAGTTGTGCTTCTGTTTACATAACACAGCGCAATTCTATTGGTTAATCACACAAAACATATATAAACGCTCTTTATTATTTCCATACCGGGAAAACAGTAACAAATTACACTCTTTATGTTACCATATCCGGATCTAAACAAAAGCAAGGAAACGTTGCGTTTTTTGCTTTTGTTTACATAACAAAGAGGAAACAATTGACAATAACATACTGTTTATGCCATATTTCTGATTGGCATAAGAACACAGTATGTCTATATCTTACTATTCCTTCTGTTTATGGCGGTTTTTGACGGAGGTGAACATTTTAACAGCATACCCACCGCCAACACCGCCCGTATCTTTAAGTAGTTATCTTTACAAATATTATATCTAAATTGACAACACACATCGTCATTCTTATATACTAATTAAATTCAATCACTATCGATGGCGAAATCCTTTTCGTTAGTTTATCGCCGATAGATGCGTCCCGATTCGAGTAGTAAATATTTACAATTTAGCGTAGTTCAGTCGATGTTTTCTATGGAGTGTAACGGTCAATTTGCTTCAGATTTCGGCGATGTTAGTAGAATGCTACATTCAGATATCGCATGACTACTAACTGATTAGTTTCACGCCACCGAACAAGTACATAATATGTCTTTAAGCAGGCTGACGCTGAACACATTGATCAAAGCCACATAAATGCATTGCCCTCAAGTATAACGCATATCATTACATAGCAAACGCCACTAGAAAGACGGATGTCCAAAAACACAGGGATATCTACGTTACATGATGCAATAGATATAATTAGAAGTTAGTGACCGGAAGCAAACAATATGCAATATCCCCTCCCTACTTCCCTTCTCTCTCTCCTCTGTTTCTCTCCCCCATCTATGCTCTACCCCCCTACTCTCCAAGCTTCTCGACATCTATACTTATCATATAATTTTAATGCACCAAATAGTCTGTCGTTGAAGCATTGGACCAAGAACAAATCCTATACAAGCTCATTTTGGGAAACAACATATCCAAAATCCGCGAAAATCCGCCTTATGGGGAAAATTATCTATGACATATAATCACTTTCGTTGTATACCTGACCGCGTGACGTCATTTTGCTTCCGTGCGAAAAGATAAACAAATTATATTTTACTATATACTTGCCCATGAATTATAAGGTTTTAGCAGTGAGATATAAGTGATATCCCATTATGAGTGATATCAGCTTGAAATTTCTGATGTATTGACATTCATTGGGGGCCATAGGCAAGTAACTAAAGTATATAATAAACAGAATATCCACACTTTTTCAGTGGATATGGGTTAAAGCCACTCGTGGAAATTCAATGTTTTGTCATCACTGATGAGATATAACCCATATCCACTGAAAAAGTGTGGATATCCTCTATATATTAACAAACAATGCTTAGTCATAAATCATATCTGTAGAATGACTGTCCCAAAATGGCCGCATCATCATTTAATTTGATATCCACAACATCAATCCTTTCAAAATGCACTGCTATAGAACAATATGAGAGATATGCATATAGTACTTGGTAAAATGTGAAGATCCTATTGCCCATGTCTTAAAATAGTAATCATAGTTGCCTCAAGTCAGGTGACAAACCACGAATATTTCGCTTTTATCACAATATTATGAACGCAATTTATCAACACACACAGGCGTACCATAGACTATCTTCAATAAATTCTAAATTTGACCAATATTGATTACATACTCTGTGGCGGAGACTGTGTTTATAGGTGAAAATTATATTTGGCTATGTTCATCAAAGCCACGTATACGTGAAAAGTGCTACGATTTCTGAATACGCATCACCCCGTTTACCCCTTATCCGTAATGTTACATATAGTTGTTGTACACAAATAGGAACATTTCGTGAATGGTCAACGCTGAAACAATAGCTTTAAACGATGATCACCTTTATTTAGCACAATTGCGTGGGTGGTATTGGTAAGACATTTTCAAACAAAACGAAACTGAAAACTAATATTGTGCATTGGGTGGTAGTATACTCCAGTTGTTAAGGCGACTGAAGTAATCAATCAATCTAATAAACCGGTTCGGTAGCAGCGTGAAAATTAATCTTACATAAAGTGTAAGATGTACGGTCTCTTTGAGCTGGTGAGATATGGCGCTAATATATTGAAGAGATGACTGTTTCTATGCATGGTGATAAACATTGGCACACGTGTGTATGATATGTGTACCTTTAATGAGATACTTAACAACAGGCTTTTATATTAACAATACGTATTTTCACTCATATGTGGCTATCCAATATGTTGTTCCCGTCGTGGTATGTCTTGAATTTGCGACATTTTGATAGTGTCCATGTCACTATATTCTCTCCAGTGCTATAATTTTACAAATAGTGGTGTAACTTCGTAATTCCTATTCTACAACATATCGTAGAATTACCTTCATAACTTATGTAAGACCCCACCCTATCCAGTACGATGCAAACATTTTCCCCAAAGCGTATTTTGTATGATATATTATACATGATACCAAATTTAGCTTGTTATGAATTTGTCCCGGATAGCACTATATAAATCTCAGACTATAAAGAAAACATAGTCAATCAGACACTAAATAGCAATGCCCAGATACAAGATGCTTTAGTATGGTATTCGTGAGACAGAATGGTACCAATATCTTGTATACACATTACCATCTTAATAATGTTGGGTATCATCTTAAAAGCACGGGCGGCGTTCGTTGCATATCTATTCATATTTGTTCAAATCGTAATAAACAAAAGGAATATTAAAATATATATAGTTTTGTTCATATGCCAAACATAATTAGCGCGTAAATGGTATAGTGTCGTCAAGACGTATGTTGGTGTACGTAAACAATAACCTGCTCGTGTTACAAAAGTTTTGCTGCTGTTTACATAACACAGCGCAATTCTATTGGTTAATCACACACAAATGATATAAACGCTCTTTATTATTTCCATATCAGGAAAACAGTAACAAATAACGCTCTTTGTGTTCACCATATCCGGATCTAAACAAAAGCCAAGTTCTGTAACGTTTTTTGCTTTTGTTTACATAACAAAGGAAAAACAGTTGACGATAACATGCTGTTCAAGCCATATTTGTGATTGATATAAGAACAATGTCTGTCTATAGTTTACTATTCTTTCTGTTTATGGCGGTTTTTGACGGATGTGAATATTTTAACAGCATACCCACCGCCAACGCCGCCCGTATCTTTAAGTGGGCGGAACGACCATAATACGCTTATAATCAACATGTCTCAAAAACTCCCATGAGATACAGCAGTAATTATATGTCAGCTATACTCTGTCTCAATATGTTATGTCTTATGTATATATACGCGTTGTCTTTGTGTTGGAATAGAGTATGTTTAAACCAAAAACCAAAAACAAAAACAAAAACAAAACAAAAACAAGGGCACCGGGCAAAACTCCCAGGAAATTACACTATTTTTACGATCGGAGGATAGCTTGAGCACCGTTTTTGGCAAACAAACAACAGTTAGACACTTAGAATACTCACTCATATTAAGCTGGATATCCCTTCCTATCACTAAAAATCAAACGATTCTGTTATCTCTATTGACATATGAGGTATTTCTTGTCAATATATGCTACTGAAGAATAAATAAAAACACGCTGTGTCCCCTGTAGAGTTAGTATAGTGACATGGTTAGGTCAAACAACATATAATGATCCTCTAAAAACTAAGAGTGGATAAAAAGGCGATAAAAAGAAAAACATAACTTTAATGGAATTTAACAGCGAATATACGGGAGGTATTCTTATACCCTACAAGACTACGATCTTACCATGCAACGGATAAAAAGAGGATCTGATGGAATGGTTATTTAGGAAGACAATTTAACACCGACCACATGCTGATATTTACCAAGCTTTGTCTATTATATTACACCTTTAGCACGATGTATTAATCAAATATACTTGATTTCTTTAGATTTCAGAAAGTTCTGGTACTTTTCAGGTTTAATTTATTGCTACACGTATTTCGTGTTCATTATATTAATAAAAAACAATTCGCACCATTTTTTGCTACATAATCCTAGTATATATATGCTTTTTTTTATCAAAATGTAGGAGTCGGTCCCGAATTTCCCTTACAAACTTGCATTGGAGTGGTGGGTGTTCACAGATGTGACAGGAACAAATATGCATTGCCACGATTTCCGAGGTGAGGTCAAAATAACCGAAAAGACAACAATTTCAACCTAGTGCCCATACCCCCCTACCCGGGCGAGGAACATGAACTATGATGTCATAAATGGACATGGTTAGGTCTAGATCATGCCATGAATCTTTACTCTGGCTAACGCCCGTAGAGATCTTATTCCACCAATACAAAACCTTGGAATGTTTTGATGTTTTTACAGGGAACCTTATACAGTTGAAAATATTTACGCGGGGAATATATTTCTTAGCTGTTATATGTTCCTTAATAATGGACTTCACAGTAGGTAAATGTCCCAGCTCAAAATTTTCTCTGACTTTTATGAGCTGCAATAAACATCGAATTAATTACCCAGAAGAAATTCCATAATTGAAAGCGACGCAAAGCATAATCGCTCACAAATTCACTCAAATCTTTAAATCTCGAGTTAGGACCTTCATCCACAACGAAGTACATTATTAAGGAACAGACACTGACTAAACATATATTCCCCGCGTTATTTTTCGACTTTATAATGTTCCCTGTCAAAACTTCAAAAAGTTCCAAGGTTTTGTATTGTTGGAATATATGATCTCTACGGGCGTTAGTCAGAGTAGATATTCATGGCATGATCTAGGTTAGGTCAAAAACATATAATGATATGCATGCCTCTAAAACTAAGAGTGGATGTGGCGAGAAAATGACAAATTGAACCTTAATAGTATTTGACAGCGGATGAATGGGAGGTATTTCGATACTCTACAAGACTATGATGTTAGCATCGGATAAAACGAGAATCTGATGGAATGATGATTTACAGAGACAATTTAACACCGACCCCATGCTGATATTTCTCGAGCTGTGTCTATATTACACATTTAGCACGATGTATTAATAAAATTACTTGATTTATTTAGATTTCCAGAAAGTTATGGTACTTTTCATGTTTAATTTATTGCTACACGTATTCCATGTTCATTTCATTAATAAAAACCATTTCACACCATTTTTACTACCTAATCCCAGTATAGTTATGTTTTTATAAAAAAAAAAACTTGCATTGGAGTGGTGGGTGTTCATATATGTGACAGGAACAAATGTGCATTGCCACGATTGCTGATGTGGGGGTCAAAATAATCGAAAAGACAACAATTTCAACCTAGTGCCAACACCCCCACCCGGACGAGGAACCTGAACGATATACAATAGAGCGCTATTGCGTTCGTAAAGGGACATGGTTATTAGGTCAAAAATATAATGATATGCATGCCTCTAAAACTAAGAGTAGAAGTGGTGAGAAAATGATAAATTGAACCTTAATAGAATTTGACAGCGGATAAATGGGAGGTATTTCGATACTCTACAAGACTATGATGTTAGCAGCGGATAAAATGAGAATGTGATGGAATGATGATTTACAGAGACAATTTAACACCGACCCCATGCTGATATTTCTCGAGCTGTGTCTATTATATTACACTTTAAACACGATGTATTAATCAAAAATGCATCAGGGCCAGTCAGGGCAAGCACATAACGTGTATAGGCTTAAACATTTAACACATGCGATGTAGAAGTGTGACAGTCGGGATAAACTTATTCTTTTGTGCGATGATGAATATGCTTGAATAATTTGAAGATTGTTTACACCAGCGGCTGTGGTATCCGATTACAAGACTAAAAGAGTAAATTCGTCAGCACTGGGCCGAGGGTGGTGGTACCTGATGTCTCGGGGAAACTCATTCAAGTCAAAGAATTTATCATGCACCAAGAAGGGAAAATGTCATGGTTTCTTCGGCGGAACACCCAAAAAAAAGCGTTCCGTATTAGTACGTTTTGGATAACGTAACATATGGCTGAACTGTCACCTAAAATAGATGTATTTGTTTTTGTATTTAAATTCTTTATTGACACTATATACATGTACATATTGAGATATTTAAAATACAGTATAATGACAAAAACAACAATAATCTCCTAGTATTTTCGGGGGGGGGGGGGGACTTTCGCACGCAACTCGCACACGTCAAAATAGAAGACACCTCGTGCGATTTTTTTGTATTACACAGACTGTGTTTATGAATGGAATATCACCATAAATAAATTAGTATGTTTTAAATATGCATGTAATTTATAGTCTCCGATGTGACAAAATTGCCTATATTCGTGCCCGGAATTTATATAGCGTTAATTCAAAAATCATCAGCAAGTGAAAAACGAACACAATCACAAACCAGTTATTTGTCCTCAAAGTACTTGACAGGGCAAGGTATATCTCACACCATTTATGTGTACACGTACACGTATTTTGAATCTGATAAGGTGCTGAAGAGTACACATGCTGTGATATCGGCGCTGACGTATAGTTGTGTCAACTGTTTTACCGAAAGTATGGCGCCCATCAGCAATTTTTTTTCAATTCATTCTATAATTTTCATTGAAAGATAAATAATAATTCTAGCAGATCTAGCGATAGACGCAAAAATTAAACGTCATTTCAAACGAGATTTCAAACATGTGTACCCTTCAGCACTTTTTTGGTAAGAGTGACCGCTTCAGTGTTAATATATATAAGGATTAACTGTCATGTGGACTGTTTTTATGGAGATGTAACCGTGCGGTAAGTGGTCATAACAATACAAGTTATGACCACTCACCTCGCGTCACATCTCCATAAAAACAGTCCACATGACAGTTAATCCTTATATTTATATCCATTTAGCGAAAAAAACACTTTGTTAAATGTATTTAAATCGAAAAGTGTATCGTGACAAAACCAGCCCAAAATATCCCATAGCACCCTTGGCAAAAGTTAACGGGAACAATTTCTCTATATATTGAAACCCGATTATTTATTAAAGGTACGGTTGGCGTTGGCGGTGGGTATCCTGTGAAAATATTTCCACCCGTCAAAAACCGCCACAAACAGAAAGAACATCAAAATGTAGACAGACTTTGTCCGTATACAAATAAGAAATATCACATAAACAGTATGTTATTGTCATATGTTTGACCATTGTTATGTAAACAAAAGCATAAAAAGTAACTTTTCTGGTGTAGTTTATATTATGATGTTAAACATAAAGAG
This sequence comes from Siphonodentalium dalli, assembly GCA_032622095.1. Taxonomy (NCBI): domain Eukaryota; kingdom Metazoa; phylum Mollusca; class Scaphopoda; order Gadilida; family Siphonodentaliidae; genus Siphonodentalium; species Siphonodentalium dalli. The sequence goes on from CP136068.1 coordinate 93,607,746, forward strand.
CGTTCTTTGTTGGTGAATACCTGATATGGAACTAATAAAGAGCGTTTATGCCATTTGTGTGTGATTAGCCAGTAGCATTGTGCTGTCTTCTGTAACACAATCAGGCTCCTGCTTAGGTAAAATATACTAGATCTTTATGATAACATGGTGTTTACGCGATGGTCATGGTATCTATGAACGAAACTGTATGCGTTTTAATGTTTTTCTGTTTACGGCGTTTGGAACAAATATGAATATTTTCGACAATTAAAGACACGGTTGGCCTTGGCGGTGGGTATCCTGTGAAAATATCTCCACCCGTCAAAAACCGCCACAAACAGAACATCAAAATGTAGATAGATTTTGTCCGTATACAAATAAGATATATCGCATAAACAGTATGTTATGGTCATATCTTTGACCATTGTTATGTAAACAAAGGCATAAAAAGTAACTTTTCTGGTGTAGTTTATATTATGATGTTAAACATAAAGAGCGTTCTTTGTTGGTGAATACCTGATATGGAACTAATAAAGAGCGTTTATGCCATTTGTGTGTGATTAGCCAATAGCATTGTGCTGTCTTCTGTAACACAATCAGGCTCTTGCTTAGGTAAAATATAGTAGGTCTTTATGATAACATGCTGTTTACGCGATGGTCATGGTATATATGAACGGAACTGTATGCGTTTTAATGTTTTTCTGTTTACGGTGTTTGGAACAAATGTGAATATTTTCGACAATTAAGGCCGCACGTGCCTTTAAGTCATTCCTGCGCGAGTCCAAATGCGCCAAAAAACATTACGCGTTCGTCTTTCCAAACCAAATGACGTGTCGATGTTGTTATGAGGCTGCAGTTATTAGCTGTTGCGCATTCACCGAGAAATAATTGCAACTAGCCACGTTGTCGGCGACCAATCGGAATTCTGGATTTAGTGATGATCACACTTGGTATGTAAATATTAGTTTATAGCGGAACGTTGCAAACGACGAACTACAACCGGGTTGAAGCCGGACATTAGCCAGTCTGTTCTCCTTAAAATAAGCTCTATATGAACATAAATCGACTTACCATATGTACGCGCTTTATGTTTTGTTTTTACTGTGGCCCGCGCCATAAAACGGAATAACTGGTATAAGTACACTACGGGCTTATTTCAGAATCATATAAGTTCGATATGAACACATGTGACCCGCCATATCAAATCCAGTCGTAAGTCGGGATTTGTTTTACCCTGTGCCAATGCATTCTCTTATATATGCGAGTCGACCATAGGTCGCCCCGCATATATAAGAGAATGCATTGGCCTAACAAGTTTTTTGTTTTTTTTAAATAAATGTTTCTTACAATTTTTAGGACATAAAATAAAAAAAACATCCATTACCCTGCAGGGAGCCACACACATATATAGAATCATATAGAAGAGTGTCGTCTGCTCATGTTTGTCTGGGCCTCTGTATGGGTGAAATTATAAAATTGTTAAAGAATACAAGAACAAATTATTAAAATTGTAAAAAATTGTTAGGCCAATGCATTCTCTTATATATGCGAGGCGACCTATGGTCGACTTGCATATATAAGAGAATGCATTAGCACAGGGTAAAAAAAATCCCTAATTACGACTGGATTTGAGATGGCGGGTCACATATGTGAATATTTCAACCTGTTCTTGTGAAAATAAGCACACTACGGGTTGATTTTGAATGTCGCGTTTGCGTCTCATATCGAGCGTATTATAGAGAAAAATACGCTCCATGCAGATAGCAGTAAAACGCGGACAGTTTTAAAAACCATGTTTTAGGTTCATATAGAGCGTAATTCAGATTCTAATAATGCCGATATGGGCTTATTTGTTTTTTGAAATAAGTTCAATATGTGCTTATTTTCAGGAGAACAGGCTGGATTTCTCATATCGCAACCATTGCTATCTAAACAATAATATTACAGTGGAATTACAATAAAAGCCCAATTAGTCTAATACGACACCAAAGTTAATCAAAACTGGACGCTAAACATTGGAAAAGGTCAAAGCATTGACAGATATTCCAACCTGTTCTCGTGGGAGATAAGCACATAATGGCGAATTGTAATGAGCGAAATACGCTCATACTGGCATCATTAAACATCAATATATATTAAGGGGTAAGCACTCTGGAAGTCTGGAATGGAACATGTATTAACCACGGTCTTCACAACGAACGAGATACTTATACAAGAGGCATAACTCTACACCAACTGTCGTTATATATATATATAAGTTTCACAGTGAATTTCACACAACTACTTATTTTCCATTTGCGACAGTGTTAACTATAAAAGGCTTTCCACATCTTGGCCTTCTTCTGTCCTATCAACGATCCCAGGGTTACACCCCCACCCCAACACTCTCTATATGCCTTCTTCGGCAGTTAATTACAGACAGACAGCTACATCTTCGAAGCACACAATAGAACATAATGATAAACGTTCAGTTCAGTTGGACGCATAACTTTAAAGATGCATAATCCGAATTAACGCTCTCAAATTATTTGGTTTCGGGGGTTACAAATATTTGATTCGAGTCGAGGAACCCACCCATCAAAGCTCAGTGTGATCAGATATCTATTTTTAAAATCTATTATATTTCACCACCGGTACTTTTTAGTGGCCTGGAAAAAAAGTCGACGAGCCCGTTTTCGTTGAACAAAATTTTGACTAGATAATTAACAGATTTTGGGCAATTTATGCTATATATAGTTGACTGGTTAGCATTATTTGTTGTCAATTATCGATGCTGATAACTGAAGTGGCATTTAAAAAAATGTTGTTGTTGTTGGACTCTGATTTTTAATGCATAAGAAACAATATTTCATAGAAAAATTATTTCGATCCGACATCATTTGGTAACTCCTCAGAACATTTGGCAAAACATACATTCGTGTAGCAAAAGTAAATTTTGGGCTAGCGCAGATGCTGCACGTTAATCTATTCATGGCCATGATATGGATGATCTCTAAATCATTCAATGTATCAGGAAGTATCCGTGTGTCGCACGTGTTGTTTTCTGGAACTTTTTTCACAAATTTCAACTATGAAAGGCAAAGCAAAATTATCATATATACCACCAAATGGAAATGAAAGCGACATAAACTGTAACTTTTTTTGAACAATTACTTGGTCCGACAATGGATAAATCTCACTTAACATCGGTGAATGGTAGTATCTTTTCGGAGAAATTTAATAACAATGATATAACTATATTAGAAATAATGGACTGCCTTATGCAACTGAAGAATAGGAAATCGACAGGACCTGATAATATTTCAAACGAGTTATTGAAAACAATTGTTCCACTTATAATAGATGACGTGGCTAGGCTTTTTAATAAAGTGTTGCACTCGGGACATTATCCGATATGTTGGAGTGAATCAGTCATTAAAACATTATATAAAAAAGGAGATAGACACGACCCAAATAATTATCGACCAATCGCTCTCAGTAGTAATTTTGGTAAACTGTTCAACAAAGTATTGAATAACAGAATAAATGCATACCTTGATAACAACAATATCATAAGCGACAATCAATTTGGTTTCAGAAAGAATAGGAGCACAACTGATAGCGCATTTGTTTTACGAACAGTTGTTAATAAATACATAGAGAAGAAAAAACCGATATATGCAGCATTTGTTGACTTTAGAAAAGCATTCGATTCAGTTGATAGGTCTATTTTATTTGATAAAATGAGAAGTATCGGGATCCGTGGCCATACACTGCCAAAAATATTTTCTCAATTCAGGAAAAAAAAAATCTTGAAATGAGATATTATCTTGGGAGAATAGCTAGAAAAATAAGAAAAACATATTTTCTAGGTCAAGAAATGAAAGGGTGGGAAAATTTCTTGTCTGAGAAAATTTCTTTAAGAAAACACAGTAATCTTAGTAAGAAAATCCTAGTAAAAAAATCTTAGTATAGATTTTTTTTCTTAATGTAGGAAAGATTGTTTTTCTCACATAAGTTTATTTTTCTTGAAATAAGATAAGTTTAAGATACTGCGATTATCTTGGGAGAATAGCTAGAAATTTAAGAAAGCTATACAATTAATCTAGAACAAGAAATTATATTTTCTATAGTTAGAAATATCGTCAAGATATTTTTTCTTAAGTGATGCCAATTTTTTCTAGAATGAGATTTTCTCAAGCAGGAAAATAAATCTAAGTAAGGAAAACAAGTTTTCTTAACTAGGAATATTTTCCCCAATTAGGAAAGATACATTAGAAAACAATTCTTAATTAAGAAAAACATTTAATTTTAAATTAATATATAATTTCAATTGTGTTTTAAAATATACAATTGACATTTATTCTGAATATAAAAACTTCTTTGTAAATATCATTGTTAAATGTATAATGGAGACAATAAGGGGGCTTAAAGGCACGGGAGGCCTTAGTTGTCGAAAATATTCATATTTGTTTCAATCACCGTAAACAGAAAAACATTAAAACGCATACAGTTTTGTTCATATATACCATGACCATCGCGTAAACAGCATGCTATCATAAAGACCTACTATATTTTACCTAAGCAGGAGCCTGATTGTGTTACAGAAGGCAGCACAGTGTTACTGGCTAATCACACACAAATCATATAAATGCTCTTTATTCGTTCCATATCAAAATTCAGCAACAATGAACGCTCTTTATGTTTACCATCATAATATAAACAAACACCAGGAAAGTACCTTTTTATGCTTTTGTTTACATAAGAATGGTCAAACATATGACAATAACATACTGTTTATGCGATATTTCTTATTTGTATACGGACAAAGTCTGTCTACATTTTAATATTCTTTCTGTTTGTGGCGGTTTTTGACCGGTGGAAATATTTTCACAGCATACCCACCGCCAAGGCCTCCCGTACCTTTAAACTTTAAATATACAATCAACAATTTCTCGTTACAGTTATGGGTTTCTAAAATTGCAAGAGGCCAAACAAGATACTGTGTACATTCGCGAAATGAAACTATACAAAGTACCTGTATCTTGTTCTGCCTCTTAAAATTGTATAAACCTATATATGCAACAAAAAATATATTGATTGCTAATAATTACATCCCGACACATGATTTTCAATATATTTATAGAAAGAGTTACCTCAAATCTGTCGGTTGCTAAAAAAATATATAACAATTTCTGTTATTTGAGTATCCAGTTCAAACGATAGGAAAAAAAATCATCACACATGACAAAACAAGCACTGTATGTGCCTTAATAAACATCGTAACCCTGTATTTTTAAATGCACATATTCTAGGACGGGTGATGTGTAATAAACACAGAAAGACACTTGTATTAATGGATTTGTTGATACGGCACTTGTGCCATTGAGGAAAGATAGAACTCTAGGGTGTGCTGTTCATTCCGTCATTGTGCGCTAGCACTCGTGTCATATCAACAAACCCATAAACAAAATTGTGTAATTCTGTGTATATACAGCATGTTTTCAATAGCTGTTTCATGAATCATGCAGATTGCAGGTTTACTGTTCAGGTACTAGCCCAAGTCTTTTCGGTATGCAACAGCTTGAGATATCGAATACAGTAATGCCCCCGAGTATAATCGACTCCTTAAACACAGTAGAATTATGGGTAACTTTTCAGGATTTAGTCGGAAATATGGCTTGTTGCCATTCATCGGAAAGCTCTCTGAGAGCTTTCCGATGAATGGCAACAAGCCTCATTTTAACAGTGATGTTTATCAGAATTGCTAGCATGCAATGCCATTCTTTCATATAAATTACTCACAAAATATCAAAAGACCAGATGTGAGTATAATATAAATTTATCACCCAATTTATGCAGGGATACATAAAATAAACATAACATATGTTACTAGTATGCTTTAAAGTCAACATTGACAATTAAAGGTAAACAATCTCTCCATGGTCTCCATATCATCAGATTCTAAGAACAACATTTCTTAATCAATTAATTACCAAAACATAATGCTACAGTAATGGCCAAAGTAATCGACCACTTAACCACAGCTGAATTATGGGAAATTTTTCAGGATTTAGTCGGAAATATGACTTGTTGCCATTCATCGGAAAGCTCTCCCCAAGAGCTTTCCGATGAATGGCAACAAGCCATTTAATTCTGCTGTGGTTAAGTGGTCAATTACTTTGGGCATTACTGTAACTACTGTCAACTCTAGTGTAACATTTTCCAAAACATGTTATAAATCAACATTTTGTTCATCGCAACTTGGTATCAAGATTATGTCAATCGACTCATTGAATATTTGCTAGGCCGGGAAATATTCATGGTGGTGAAAAATAACAGATTTCAAAAAATTATATTTTTTAACTCAGAACTTTAAAGGGTGTGTTCCTCAACTCGAATAAGTTATTTTTACCCCTGAAGCCAAAGAAATGGTAATTGAGGAGCGTGAACTCGGATTATCTGTCTTTAAATGTACATGTATGGTACATGTCTAAGCCACATTAAGCTCCTTGTACATATTACTTGGTGATACAGCAGGTTGACAAAGATAAAGGAACATCAGAATATTTTTATTCTGTGATGGATTTTAAGGCCTGTATGTGTGTACATGTACATGAATCTGATTATATTGACATGCTGCAATAATTTGTCACTTAAAGTGATGTGAAACACTCCAATAGGGTGATAAAATATAAATGGAGAATAATCTTGTTCAAAGTAGTACTTTTTACAAATATTATATCCAAATTAACAACACACACCATCATTCGTATACATAATTAAATGCAGTAACTATCAAAGGCGAACTCGTTTTCGTTATATTATCGCCGATAGATGCGCCCCGAATCGAGTAGTAAATATTCACAAATGAGCGTAGCTCAGGCAATGTGTTCTATGGAGTGATACGGTTGATTTGCTTTCGATTTTCGGCTATGTTAGTAGAATGCTACCTTCTTCCAGTTGGCATAGCGCCTTGGTACTAACTGATCAGTTTCACGCACCAGAACAAGTGCATCATATATCTTTAAAAGTTCATATCCTTCAGACAAGCTCAGAAACAAGGCTTGAGACTGATCCATGGGTACTGTTGTGCTTTGTGTAGAGATATGAAACTGGTACACCTCCAAATTCTGGTCAATGTAGTATGAAGTACGGTATAACAAAGGTTATGCATACACTGGATGCCATAGTGCACATTTTCTGAGACTCATACAGGTACATACAGAAGCATACAGGTACATGTACATGTATGTTGTAGAATTGAATTCACTAACTTCACTTGCCAAGATTTTCACCACTAAGTCTGATAAAATGTAGACGTCACTGATCGGTCTCCATCAAGGAAGGAATGGATGTGTCATTTTTGCCTTTGATGAAGACATTGGTCATCATTTGGTTATATATTAAAGCCTCCCCTTCGCTGCACACTGCACAGTACTGGATTCAGTGCATACCATTCATTGGTATACATATGGTACATGTATATAGCCAGGACTGTCACAAAGCAACAACTCACATTATGTCATGCATGGACGAATACCGATAACATCTAGATTACATGTATCCGTTACATGTACACCGAATAACATTTGAAATCCTTCCTCATCCAGTCTTGGACAGAATTAATAATATTGGTATCAAGTGTAATCATTATCTGCAAGAAACACTCAGGAAACATGATTCTATGATTGGTTATCAGATATCAGGCCTTGAATGAAATTTGTATGTCTCAATCCAATCAGGCAGCTCCTCCTGTCTGAAAAATAAGATTTGAATGCTTGTAATGACATCAGAAAAGCGGAATGACTAATCATGTACATATTATTAAGATGTACGGTCCAAATTAATCACCCGGGGGGGGGGGGGGGGGCAGTTATAACAGTATTGTTATCCATTCAAACGCTGCATGTTGGTCAGAATCAGCTACAAATACATATATTTACATACTAAGTGTTGTCATCACTAAATCCAGCATACTGATTGGTCCGCGCCCACGTGGCTAGTTGCAGTTATTTCTCGGTGAATGCGCAACGGCTCATAACACCAAGCTCACAACACCATCCATACGTCATTGGGTTTGGAAAGACGAACGCGTAATGTTTTGGGCGCATTTGGACTCGCGCAGGATTGACTTAATACATCACCTGGTTGCAATATGAAGAGAAATTGTTCCTGTTAACTTTTGCCAAGGGTGCTATTGGGTACTTTGGGCTGTTTTTGTCACGATACACTATTCAATTTAAATACATTTACAAAAGTGGCTTTTTCGCTAAATATATATAAATATAAGGATTAACTGTCATGTAGACTATTTTAATGGAGATGTAACCGTGAGGTAAGTGGTCATAACTTGTATGTAAAGGGTTTTACACAAGTTATGTCCACTTACCTCACGGTTACATCTCCATAAAAACAGTCCACATGACAGTTAATAATTATGTACATGTACTAGTAGCATATACCGTTGTAACAGGATACCTCCCCTTAAATATCTCCCCACTCACAATACCCACATGAATGACTAAAATAAAATTTCACTCATTTGATATGCTACTTGAACAAACAAAATTAAATAAAAAACAAACGTAAATCTCATAAAACATCTTTTTCGAGCCATTTCATGGTTAAACGATATCAAAACTTCAAAAGGGTGAATTTTCTTTTAGTCATATATTGGGGGAATGTCAGGGAATTACAGTAATGCCCAAAGTAAGTGACCACTTAACCTCAGGATTGTGGGTAATTTTTCAGGATTTATTCAGAAATATGGCTTGTGTGGTCTCACACCAGAAACTTCTAACACAGCAGTACTAGAAGGTTACCGCTTCAACACTGCACAAAATCGGTTGATATTTATGTAAAATATACTAAGCAGACTAGGTGTTATGTATTGCTCCGCGTACCTATTTTTCCATGTACCTAAGAATAAGTCAAGCCCTGTTCCATGTGTGAGGTATGGCTACATGTATACTCAAAGTAATTGGCCACCTCTTAGTATAGTACCCCCCCCCCCCCCGTTAATACTGCAGTATTAAAGATATAAAGCACAGTAACCTTCAACACCTCATTATGGTTACTAGTACAGTTTCAACGCTGCATATACCGCAGTTACACCCCATATGCATGTTGTCATGTTACACCCTATATGCATGTTGTCATGTTACACCCTATATGCATGTTGTCATGTTACACCCCATATGCATGTTGTCATGTTACACCCCATATGCATGTTGTCATGTTTCGCATGCATGAAAATAAAATGCAGTGTTTTTCCTCATATCTGTGGAACGGATGGCCTTCGTTACATGTACATGTATATAGTACTCCAAATATAGGACATGGGAACGCTGATAGAAAAATTGTATTGTATATACGGGGGTTAAATGTAGCACATAATGAACTTTGAAGTTGCCAACATTGTTTCGGCTGTCAATTTATAAACTCCACCCATCCATGTTGTCAGGCTGCATTGATTGGCATTACACAAACAAGCATGAAAATATAATTTAGTGATTCATCTTATTCATGCATATATAAGTTCATTGAACAAGATCCATGTGGCTGTTTTAATTTTCAACTTTTGGTGTGATATTTGTTGGTGTATCATAACTGCATGGTGCTCCACAACAGTAATCGACTTGATACCGTGGTGGATATCATATACTGCGATCATTACCAGGTATCCCCCCCCCCCCCCCCCCGCGGAAAATAAACTGCGGGACACAACGTACCGGGGGTGGGGGGGGGGTACCTGGGCGTAAAAAATTTACACGTAAATTTTGTCCTTATTCATTTAGGGGGGGTTGCATGTAAAACAAATTCCAAATATGTATTTTCAGACTCACAACTTCAATTTTCTCTCATTTTATAGAATATGGATTAACCTTAATATCCAAATCATATATACATGAGTAGTACAACTACAATCCACATAAAACAATTTTGGATAACCACTGTCTTGGTTTACATGTGATATTGACCCCATTAACCCTCTTAATAATGCCAACTATGTCAGTGTCTACCAGTCGATTGCAGAATTCTACCCTGCGATCGCTTATATGGCAAATTTTTACTGCAGAACTATCCCATGTATTAAACAATTTCTCCTCCAATGGTATCAGAAAACAGTTATATGCTGGTATCTCACTCATCTCATTTGCATCAGATTTTTCAAAGTCGAGGTAATGACTAGTTGTCATTTTTTAAAGTGCATACATAGCGTTGCGATCACCAATATACATGTTTGTACATGTCATGACATCACGAGGTACAAATCTGCGTTCTACTGGTAGACAATGACCATTTTAGTCATAATAATCTAAACTAAGTTACCAAGCACCTTCTCGTGAATTGTATGCTCAGTTTACTGCAGTTTTTGCTGTGGGGGGGGGGGGGGGGGGGTACCCAAACCGAAGAAAACAGTTTTTTTCCACCCTGTGTCTGCAGTTTTTTTCCGGCCCCCCCTGCCCCCCCCCATTTTTAAGGTCCATAATTTTGAGGATAGCGGTATATACATGTATTGGTGACAATGTACAAATATTCATCTGCATGGTAGCTATAGATATAAACTCACCACTGGTATTTTGGCGAACAGACTTCCAGTGATATTTCACCTGTCATTTGTTCATTGCCACGTGTCTAGCTAGACAGGACCGACGCTTAAGACTAATCATGGGCGAAATCAATCTTCATATGTTGAAGATGAGAGGGCATGATGCCGCATCCACCATGGCTAATGAATCTGGTATTTCTGTAATTGAAGAAAAAATACATGTACATATATATGTGATATGGATGCATGTATTTTCATAATTTGCAAACATATTCAAAAAACAAGTGTAAAGTTCATTCTTCCAACAATATTAGCATTTTCGGCGATTCAGATGTCAGAAGACCATAATTCAATCGTAAGTGGAGGAATCGGGCCTGACAAAATCATGGATAGTTTGTTACGATGTCATCGCAGATGAGTATATTTAATATCGGTGGTTAACCACGTGATTAACTATCCTATGATATTTCCATTTACTTTGTACGATTTTTACGTACACGCAAATTTCACCAAGTGGAGGTAACCAAGGATACGTCACAATTTTGCAATTCTGCATTGATATAACTCGTGATCATGTCGTGAGCATGCGCAGTCCAACTATCGGTTATTACCCAAGAAGGGAATCTGTCCACTTACAATTGAATCGTAGTCATATGAATCATGAATGTTCACTCAGTGAACGTACAGATGAAAGATACAATCTTAAGTGGAGGAACCGGGATCGACGAGATCGTGGATAGTTTGTTCACATGATTACGATGTCGTACATGATGAAATCACAGTTTTTTTGTAAAGCATGTGATTGACTATCATGCGATCCTTCAGGCTACAATTTTTACATACACATGACTGATTAGTGATTACGTCGCAAATGGGGATAACCAAGGATACGCCACAATTTCGCTTTTAAATAAAACAGTGCATGATATTATTTTTTACCTACGATTTTGAGGTGAGCATGCACAGTTGAGCGGTTACTTCCTACGACAGAAATATTTCCACTTACGATTGTATCGTGGTAATCTGAACGTTCACTTAGTGTTAAATTGGCCATGGCATGACAATATTAAAGAGATTGTGGGAATTCTATCAGGTTGACATTTGTTAGAATAATGGTATGAAGTACCGGTATAACTGATCATAACTGACAATTTCCTTATAAGCTACATGTATATTTTCAATAACTGGGACCTTTTAATATTCCAACTATTGTCATATTATGTACCGGTACTTGTTTGGGTGTGTGAAACTGATCAGTTACTATCCAGGCGCTATGCCAACTGGAGGAATGTACCATTCTACTAACATCGCCGAAAATCTGAAGCAAATCGACCATACCATTCCATAGAAAACATCGTCTGAACTACGCTCAAATGTAAATATTTACTACTCCAATCGGGACGCATCTATCTGCGATAAACTAATGAAAACGATTTCGCAATCGAGAGTCACTGCATTTAATTAATATATAAGAATGACAGTGTGTGTTGTAAATTTGGATTAATATTCATAAAAATAACTACTTGAGCAAGATTATTCTCAATATATGTTTGGTCACACAACCTGAGTGTTTCACATCACTTTAATGTCGACCGATAATACACTGCATTTATGGCAGAATTTGATTTTGCAGACGAAAATAGCCATTCCCGGACAGTTTTTCCTTTTATGAAGCATCAAATTTAGGCCAATTTATAATTCATTAAAAATAGTTTTTGCAGTTGGGAACACAGTTGGGAATATTGTGTAGGGCTACCTTTATATATGATTCATAAATGCCATATAATCATAGTCCGTCAGAAGTTACTATTTTGACCAAAAAAATGTTCATTTATCAATGACGGATTCCATTTTCTGAAATATTTAACGGAAACAAAATTAGGCCGATTTACTATCAAATTTCATTTGAATAAAACAGGATAAGTCGTGCATTTTTAATTGTAGTTCGATTAAGTATTTTACTAGTAACAGTCTGTTCATAATGAGAAATCACTTCAATTGATGACTAATTAGTTTCACTTACCTAAAATCCGATCAATTTGTATCCTATGAAAACGTAAGATGTACGTCCAGCCTCGATCTGCGCCGGTAGGTTAAAAAAATAGGAATCATTGTGCGCTGTTGTAAAGTGGAACGAAATTACACGCTTCAAGAACTTTTACCTCAAATTTGCAATAATAAAAGTTCAACGAAGCAATAGATTGATAAGGCCATCACCAACAGGAGCGTGAAGACAGGGTTATTGGGGTGTATATATCACAAACAGTTCTAATAATTAAAAATTTCATGACTGCCACATTAGTTGTAAACTTTACACCATATAAGAGCACCCCACCCTTTGGAATACGGAATAATACCACTTAACACAGAGGGTGGAATACGAAATACCAGTTAACAGCCATATGGATAAATTCTCTATTGCCGTACGAACGCCGGTCATCATGTCCATGTCTAAATTGATATAAATTGATGATCGACGATCTGTATGTCAAACCGTGCATTTATTGTGACAAACATCGCATTTGTATTATTCTTATGATCGTTTTATTGGAAGGTTGGTATACGAATACCGGTATTTTTGGAATACCGAATACCTCCTAACAGAGGGGCCGGAATATGGCGTACCTCATAACAGGGCATGGAATACAGCGTACGAAATGGGGGGGGGGGGCTCTTATACCGGATATGACATATATTACATAAAAAACACACTCACCGCGCTGTTGAAGGGGGGATGTCTGTGTAACCTTTGTTTATTAATTTAACCCTTTCATAACGGGAGTTAGGCTGGTGCAGCATTAAGGACGCTGTTTGTATTAAACATTTATCATGGTCAGTGTATGCATTTTAAAACACAGGACAAGTTAGATTACATCATTTAATTGATATTCTAGTTAAAATAGTCTGTGAAACTACTTTAAAACCACATGTTATGCACCCTGTTTAGCCAACTAAACTATGAAATATAGATATGTTATTTGTTTTATTATCAGAGAAAAGCATTCTGCAAAGATATGGCCTTATACATGTTATAAACATGCTAATAGTGGCTTCATTTGGCCTTTCTTCCATCATTTAGAGAGTCAAATCTGAAGAAATTCCCTTAGTTTGATATTTATGATCCCATAATCCCATGAAATGGTATTTAAAACCTCAAATGTCAGTATTTCCTATCAGATGGACATATCAACTAATAAATTAAACATTTCCCATGGTCAGTACATGCATTTTAATATACAAGGCAATGTAGAAAACATCATTTGATGGATATTTTACTTAAAATAATCAGTGGAAACTACATAAAAGCAATATTGTATGCATCCCTGTATAGCCAAATCAAATTAAACTATGGATGTTGTATTGTTTATTTCACCTGAGACATGTATTCTGTTCAGATATAGCCTTATATATGTTATAAACATGCCAATAATGGCATAATTTAGGTTTTTTTCCCATAATTTAGAGGGTCAAAGCTGAATAAATTCCCTTATTTCAAATTTGTAAGATGCCAAGCCAGCTGAAATGGTGTATCAAACCTCAAATGGCAGTATTTCTTATCAGATGGACATCTCTACCAATAAATTAAACATTTTTCATGGTCATTGCATGCATTTTAATATACAGGACAAGGCCGAAAACATCATTTGATGGATATTTTACTTAAAATAGTCTGTGGAAACAACCTAAAAGCCATGTTGTATGCATCCCTGTATAGCCAAATCAAATTAAACTATGGATGTTGTATTGTTTATTTCACCTGAGACATGTATTCTGTACAGATATAGCCTTATATATGTTATAAACATGCCAATAATGGCATAATTTAGGCTTTTTTCCCATAATTTAGAGGGTCAAAGCTGAATAAATTCTCTTATTTCAAATTTGTAAGATGCCAAGCCAGCTGAAATGGTGTATCAAACCTCAAATGGCAGTATTTCTTATCAGATGGACATCTCTACCAATAAATTAAACATTTTTCATGGTCATTGCATGCATTTTAATATACAGGACAAGGCAGAAAACATCATTTGATGGATATTTTACTTAAAATAGTCTGTGGAAACAACCTAAAAGCCATGTTGTATGCATCCCTGTATAGCCAAAACAAATTAAACTATGGATATTTTATTGTTGATTTCATCAGAGACATGTATTCTGTTCAGATATAGCCTTATATATGTTATAAACATGCCAATAATGGCATAATTTAGGATTTTTTCCCATAATTTAGAGGGTCAAAGCTGAATAAATTCCCTTATTTCAAATTTGTAAGATGCCAAGCCAGCTGAAATGGTGTATCAAACCTCAAATGGCAGTATTTCTTATCAGATGGACATCTCTACCAATAAATTAAACATTTCTCATGGTCACTGCGTGCATTATGCTATATAGGGCAAGGTAGAAAACATTATTTGATGGATATCTTACTTAAAATAGTCTGTGGAAACTACTTAAAAGCAATATTGTATGCATCCCTCTATAGCCAAATGCAATTAAACTATGGATATGTTATGGTGTATTTTATCAGCGACATGTATTCTGTTGAGATATAGCCTTATACATGTCATTAACATGCAAATAGTGGTTTCATTTGGGCTTTCTTCCATTATTTAGAGAGTCAAATCTGAAGAAATTCCCTTAGTTTGATATTTATGATCCCATAATCCCATGAAATGGTATTTTAAACCTCAATTGTCAGTATTTCTTATCAGATGGACATATCAACTAATGAATTAAACATTTCCCATGGTCATTACATGCATTTTAATATACAAGGCTATGTAGAAAACATCAATTGATGGATATTTTACTTAAAATAGTCTGTGGAAACTACATAAAACCAATATTGTATGCATCCCTCTATAGCCAAATGCAATTGAACTATTGATATTTTATTGTGCATTTTATCAGAGACATGTATTCTGTTGAGATATAGCCTTATACATGTTACTAACATGCAAATAGTGGCTTCATTAGGGCTTTCTTCCATAATTTAGAGAGTCAATGCTGAATAAATTCCCTTAGGTTTCAAATTTAAAAGATGCCAAGCCAGCTGAAATGGTGTATCAAACCTAAAATGTCAGTATTTCTTATCTGATTGACATCTCTACCAATAAATTAAGCATTTCTCATGGCCATTGCATGCATTTTAATATATAGGACAAGGCAGAATACATCACTTGATGGATATTTTACTTAAAATACTTTGTGGAAACTAAATAAAAGCCACATTGTATGCTTTCCTATATAGCCAAATGAAATTCAACTATGGATAAATTGGATATTTTATTGTTTGTATCATCAGAGACATCCATTCTGCTAAGATATAGTCTTTTGTGTGTTATAAACATACAATAGGTGCATGGCCTCATTGGGCTTGCTTTCATAATACAAGAGAGTCAACTCTGAAGAAATACCATCGGTTTGAAATTGGTAGCATCTTCCATCCTTATATAAGAGAGGTATATACCAGCTTGAAGTACCGGTTTAATTAATAGGTTCAATGCAAGGGGCCACCATAGAGGTTTGTCTACTTCGGGATGGTGTGGCAAACCACCAACTGGAGATTTCAAGGGAGGCCTCCTCAATGGCGACCCACTATATTGTGCAAACAAAATTTTATTAAAATTGTATAAAGGTCAGCATGCCCTAAGCGCATTGAGAAATAGATAAAAACACTTACTGACAGATTGCCAATAACAAAATTACAGCTGTTGAAACTATTGTTATGTAAACAAAACTGTTACAGTAATTTGTCAACAAATATATAATTCTAGCTGTATTATTAGTTCAAATATTTAACTATGAATAACATTTTCAGAATATTTAATCAACAGGTTGGACCTTTTCCAATGTTATGTAAACAAAACTGTTACAGTGAGTGACTTGTCAACAATTATATAATCCTATAGCTGTAGTATTACATGTAGTTCAAATATTTAAGTATGAATATGAATTTCAGAATATTTAATCAACAGGTTGGACCTTTTTCAATGTTTACCATAAAATTTTGATCACAATTTTGCTATCGTTGGACTTTTACAGTTATTCTATTACAGCAGTAATTTGTACATAACAATTAATTCTTTGTTTAGAAATATTTTCTTTAAGTATTTCTTAACTTAGAAAAAAAATCTTGAAACAAGAAATATATATTTAATTTTTGAAGCCATTTTCTTAGTAAGGAAATTTTTTCTTGTTTCAAGACTAAAATCTATCTTTTTTGAGAAAACTATCTTTTGTCTGGTGGGAGTTTCTTAAATTTTCTTGATGTAGCAGACTTTGGGGGTATATTTCTCAAAATAAGATTTATTTTCCTGTTTCAGGAAATAGTTTTTCTTGTTTCAAGATATTTTATCTTATTAAGAAATTATTTATGGCAGTGTACTTTTAATGTATTACAATCGCTTTATAGCTCTAGTTATTATTCAGTTAAGACATCTGCAGGGGTTGGTCCCCCAATTTTGTCGACAATAGGGGTAAGGCAGGGCTATACCTTAATCTCCTACATTATTTAAGATTTTCATTGATGATATAAGTAAGAATTTCGGACAAACTTCTGATCCAGTATATCTGAATGGCAGAGTTCTCAACCATCTCCTTTTTGCTGATGACTTAGTTATGTTTTCACAGTCACCGTATGGCCTACAAACATGCATAAAACAATTAGAGCAATATGCAACTGACAATAATCTTCATATAAATGCCGAGAAAACAAAATGTATGGTTTTCCGGTCAAGGAAAACGAAACAGGATCAATCATTCTATTTTAAAGGAAGACAATTGGAAGTAGTAATAATAATGTTTTATTCTCTGATCAAATAGATATTGAGAAGTACAAGGAGAACATATATACACAAGAATGAGAATATAACAGCATATGTATAATATATACAAGTCGATGAGTATAAATACCTTGGTCTGATTTTCACTTACAATGGGAAAATGAAAAAGGCACAGGAGAACTTGAGTGCAAGGGCATCTAAAGCTATGTTTTTCTTAACAAACCTGCTCAAATCGCAAATTGAATTACCCATAATGACTAAGTGTAAACTGTTCGATAAGCTTATTAAACCAATCTTATTATATGGTTGTGAAATATGGGCGCCGGAACTTAATTTGCCTTTCAAAGATACGATTGCGTGTGAACAAATGCATCTGAAGTTTTGTAAGAATATTTTATTCTTAAACAGGAAATCATATAATCACGCGTCACGGGCGGAGCTAGGTCGTTTTCCTCTAGCTAACGATGCTGTACTTCAATTATTCAAATATATGAGTAAACTTTCTAAAGTAAATAGTGACAATTTTTTATCCGGATCTTTTGAAGAATCAATAACTTGTAAACTTTCATCTTGGGCCACGCAACTATCGAAATGGGATGTTAGACTAAACGATGATAATACTTTTTCAGGAACGAATCTGAGGCAGTTGGTCGTGAAGTTAAAACAAGAACACATCTCGCAGTTTAAACATGATATATTCGACGACGATAAATTGGGTGGAAAAAACAAATTACGCACTTACAGGTTATTCAAGGAAGAATATATCATTGAACCATATCTCACGTGTACGAAATCACAAGAAGCTAGAGCATATTTTACTAGACTTCGCGCGAGTAATTATGTTCTAGAAATAGAAAAAGGGAGACACAGACAGCCTAAGACACAATTAGAAAAGCGAATATGCCCTGTATGCAAACAGAATAGAATTGAAACGGAGATACATTTTGTCATGGAATGCGATGCATATAAGGATCTCAGACATAATTTGTTCGAAACGATTGGAAGAAACGAACCGAATTTTTACAAGATGAACGAAGCGAACAAATTTTTAAATATCATGAAAAACAAGCATGGGAAAATAACTGCTTATGTGTGCAAGATGATCCGGTTATTCTTCATTCGGAGAAAACAGCTCATTAGTAGTTGACAATTGCAAATGTGTCATGATCAATATTAGAAATTAACTATATTATGTTTGTTATTTTCAATTGTGCAACTGCCATAAATTGGTGTATTGCAATAAATATATCTATCTATCTATTTATACGAAAAATTGAAGGGACGAAATAACGCCTGCGGGAAACACCACACATACTGATTACACAAATACTGATTACACAAATACTGATTACACATATTACACAAATACTGATTACACAAATACTGATTACACAGATTACACACATACTGATTACACAGATTACACAAATACTGATTACACAAATACTGATTAGCTTTAGTAATTTCGCAAAATGCGCAGAATTCGTATAATAACTCGTATAATAACTCGTATAATAACTCGCATAATAACTCGTATAATAACTCGTATAATAATAACTCGTATAATAACTCGTATAATAACTGCTGCAACAAATATCAAGCTCATTCACTGCATGCGTTCCAGATAACAGCTCACCGAACATCTGAAGCGTGTTTAGATACTACATTAGTGACATGGGCTCCTGGGCCTGAGCACGTATAAAACATGCCACGACAAAGTTCATAGTGTGACGACAGATAGCGCTCCCTGTTACCTTCTTTGTTACGATATAAATAAAGAGCGTCAATAGCAATTGTGTATGTGATGCTTTCTTATTTCGGCAGTTAGTTTCGTTTAAACATATGATATTGCCATATATACATGTATACATGATACATCCAACAATTAATTAATAAGAAAACAATTACTTGAAACAAGAAATATTAAGACAATAAATATTGTTTTGAGAAAATATTCCTCTTGAGTCTGTTACGTTAAAAACATTTAAGAAAATCCCATCAGACAAGAGATAGTTTTCTCAAATATGATAGATTTAATCTTGAAACAAGAAATAATTGAGAATTAAATCTTTCATTTCAGAAACCATTTTCTTAATATGAAAACGTTTTCTCAGATGAAAGATTTGTTTCTTAATTTGTTCTTGTTTCAAGATATTTTTTCTAAAGCTAAGAAATGTTTTCGACTTAATAAAATGTGTAGAAAATAATATAACATCAATATTGAGAAAAAATAATGTAATTAAATTTAAATCTAAGCTGTTGGGTCAATTTATATTTAAATAACCCGTAACATTAGCCCTTACATTTGACCGATATACCTCTATATGTATATATGATTCTTTGTGTTTGTCACGTTCTGGTGATCAAAGTACGTCAATACATACGAGAGAAACTTATTCTACGAACACCATATTATATAGTTCTCAAGACTTACCAAAGTGACAGAAATGTATTAACTCTTTCAGTTCCTGTCCACACGTGAACGCTCTTTATTTAACTGTATCATGCAGACATATCATCGAACGCTCTTTATTTATAAGTGCTGAAAATGAACCATTTTTATCATCCAGTCAAGTCCAGATACATAGGCAATCACCAAGTCAAATTCGAAGACTGAATATTAAGTCTAATCTTTTTATGAGTATATGAAAAATAATTTGGAACATTATATTGTATTGTATCTCTCTTCCAAATTATAGATTGGAGTGTACCATTATGTTATCAAATACCTTCTATATAAGATAGGAGTATTTATTTAGTATTTATTACTGAGCTGCTATACTAGCTTTCAATAGGTCTTCTCTATCTACGTCTTTATCAGCTTTGACGACATGATGGGGATCATGCACAACACGGTTAACCAAATATATGCGATGAAGGACATATACTTCACACTTCAGTACCATTTAACCGGGAACGAGACCCGAACAAATAGATAACAATGGGCTAAAAATGTGTCGCCATCAAAGTCGCATGCCAGCCTTTTATTAGAATCCCGATTACCATTCATAAGAGGGGTAGGAATCATGTTTGCCGGCTAACAGCGGGGTATGAATCCCGTGTGCTGACTGACTGTGGTCTGAATCCCGCGTATACCAAGTCGACACAATCGAGGGACTCCGTTATGGTGTCCAGGTTAGAATTTCCAACTACAGTGCACCCATTGACACAAGAAAAAAAATCGAAAATCCAGAAATCCCATTTGCACCCGACCTTGGTGAGAATTTTTTATTTTCCATCTGCATGGTATATCAAGATGTTCAAAATTTGCAAAATTTCAGTCTGGTAGAGCACTGCTATATGCCTCGGTTGTCCTAATTGGTGGCCATGTGTAAACCAGTCTACAAATTTTACCGAAGGTAGCTGAAAGTATGACAATATTTTACTTTTGTTCTTAAAATTTAAATGGAAAATTAAATTATATCAGAACTATTCTACCTATCCCACAACTGCTGAAATTTTAAACAGTTGTAAAGTTGATGGTGAGAGATCCAAAAACTTGAGCCCCCTGTCATTGCGCATCTGGTCACTCGTTAGTATAATATATAAATGCGCAATGTTTATACACGCGATTCGATCATTTCCATTTCCAATATTTGTTCAACATCAGTTCTTTCCAGGACTCGGTCAGCATCAGTTCTTATCAGGACTCGACCAGCATCAGTTGGCGCAACAACATCGGTATCCCGGCATCTCGTTAACACGTCTAACTCCCGTCCTTTATTTAACACGTCTGCTATTCCCACCAATAGCGTCTGCCAAAACATTTGATCTTTTGCCGCGTCGCCAGTGTACAGAAGTCTCGTCTTTTTGTCGTAATAGTAACCCAACACGCCTGGAAGATCTCTCTGCTTCATCTTATCCAAGAAAACTGGTAAAATCGGCTTCTTTTCTGCCCAAGTGAAAGAAGTTTCTAAATTGGCCCATGTGCTTTTAACAAAGTTTTCACTTATAATCGTTATGGTGCACCGACAAGATCGAATTCCTTTTACAATCTCCTCGTCAATGTCCCCCGGAACTTTGAAATGTTTATCGTTTATATAGAGTACGTCCCCCTCCGTCTGAATCAACTGTTGAAGGCTAGGGTTGAGCTTATTAAACAGTTTTAACGCGAAGTCTTTGTCTTTTGCACAATAAGCAACGAAGACCCTATCTGCAGCGTCCACTCGCTTGTTCCTGTAACGCCAAAATCGGAACTTCACTTTCAATTTCAAAAATAACAGTCGTTTCTTGTAACAAACGACACCAACGATGATGACAACAAGTACCGCACCGGCACACGCTAGAGATATTTTAAGCAAAAGAACGTAACACAAAAACCGGATATCATCTTGGTGTACTGCAAGGAGCTTCCGATGTTCCGAATTCATGTCACATTCGTAGGTTTCTGGATCAACGAGTGCATCTTTGATGTTCTTAAGCTGGCCGATGAATTCTAAGTGTTCACACGAACAAATAAACGAATTTCGAAATAAATTCACGAAACTATTCCTCTCAAGAAACAAGAGTGAATGTATATCATTCAAAGAATTGTCGCCGATATACTTTATACGATTGTTTGTCAAGTCCAGTAACTCTAGGTTTATCACGTGACCTATTTTCAGAGTGAACTCGCCCAGTTCGTTGCTGGAAAAATCAATCACGCGCAAATGGGCGTTATTCGTGAAAATGTCGATGGGCACAGTTTTTAGATGGTTGCGTGAGATGTCAACAAATTCAAGGTTTTCCGCATATGAAAATATTTCGACCAAGGGAAAGTTTGGGCTTGTTCCGATCTGATTTCCTCCAAGCTTAACGACCCTCAGAAGTTCCAGATTTCTAAATGCTGTTGGTGTGAAATATGTTATGTTATTATTTCTGACATCTAATTCTCGCAAATTGATAAACATTCGAAATAGTTCCAGTTCAAACCGTTCTATGCCTGTGTTCTTGAGATAAATCTTTTCCATGGAATTATACGGACTCAATGCTGGACACGGGTAATGTAAAAAGCACGGTTGTATAAGAGTATTATCTTCGAATATGATTTCAGTTAAATTTTCAGGAAGCGAAAATATGCTATGATCGTCGCACGACTTCCAGCGGCTTTCTTCTTGACAACTTTTCTCCGATGCTAGCATATATCTGGACATTCTAATCTGCCTGGATACTAATTTCTTCAGAGAAGGCAACAATTCGAGGTACTCAATACTTTTCCAACTAGAATCTCCTCCGTATGTTGTTATGTATATATCCGATATGTACAGAACTTCCAAGCTGTCCAATAAAGCTACTTGCATATGAGCCTTGTTTATCAAGATTGTTCCAGTGAGGGATATATCCAATACTTTCAAATTTAATTTCATTAAAGTCTGTAAGAATTTCAAACTGAGGACATTAGCGGCTGACGAGCGTTTCCACCTGTTTGTCATACTCATGTTCAAGTGAACCAGAGGGGTGTGGTATACATGTTGAAGAAGATCCGCAGCGTTATCGAATAGCAGATAATCACTATTGCTAACGTTAAGTTCTTCGAGCTTATTAAAATGTTGTAATGCGTTCAGTTCCCATATTCTTGGATCAACATGAGCGATTGTTGCTCGCCGTACGTTGCTGAGGCGTTGGAATGTCTTACCATTAATCAGTAGGGTCTCTTGCCACGTAGGATACAGTCCAAAATCTTCAACTGACTCCCAGGAAGTATCATTGAAAAAATTATCAACATTACTACGAGCCTCGTATCTCGGGCCGAGATATACGTCTACAGCGTGTATCCCGGTAGGCACTTCAATGGCTTTAATCGATCCAGTGATATGTACTTCACAATTTACCAACAGCTTGCCAGAAATCTGGTTACAGACACACTGCTCGGAACATGATAGCGACGAACAGGTCTCGTGTGGTAAAAGAACAGCAAATAACATGACGACAAACCAAGAAATGATTCTTCCATCATTACTAAATTTAAAACGAAAGTTTAAATCCATCGTCGATTCAGGGTTGTTTACAGTTCCTAATATTAAGGAATCTTATAACACTAAATATAGTCCTGGTATATTTATAAATATACCGCCGCCAGTTTTAACAGTGGAACATACATCGACACAGGAAAAATCATTTTGGTTAAAAACAAACCAAATGTAAAGAAAACCAGAAAATTCCAAACGAAATACAGATTATGTTCCTAGTGTTGTTTTAAGCTGGAGTACGATCCCACGCTGTATATCGTTGGTTACGTGACGAAGATCAATCGTTATATACTACACTATTAGTTCCAGCAATCCCTAGCGCAACACCTAGTTCTTGGTTATTTTAATCGTTTGTATATATATATAGCCGGGGCCAACTTCCTTGTCGAGAGAATCACTTAATAATAAAGCTATAAGCAGAAACTCTGAGATATATCATCCATATAACACAAAGAAAACGACAATAAGACATGAGGCACAATCTTCCTGGTCTTAATAAAAATCATATGGCAAACCAAAAGGGTATTCCCCTTTGTGCGCGGTCACCCCGATCAGATTATTTAAAATTCTGTCAAACTATTATACTCGACGAGGATCAATACAATTTGACAGCGGACTGCCGTAATTTGAGTACCACCAAATGGCTCTCTTCTCACTCATATCAATCGGATATAAAAAGACATAGAAATCGGATATAAAAAGACTAGAATGGCAGTCCCGATCTGATTGGCCCATCTCG
Organism: Siphonodentalium dalli; assembly: GCA_032622095.1. Classification (NCBI taxonomy): domain Eukaryota; kingdom Metazoa; phylum Mollusca; class Scaphopoda; order Gadilida; family Siphonodentaliidae; genus Siphonodentalium; species Siphonodentalium dalli. Next base: position 93,631,731 of record CP136068.1, read on the forward strand.
TTTGAGGTAACAGGACGCCATTGCAGTTATTTGCTAATCATTTAAGGGCAAAAGTAGTAAACAAGTCCACGTGTTTCGCATTTGCTTTCTTTATGTCGACTTCAAGTTACTTTACAAATCTACTTTTTTCGACAATGTATAACACGCCAATCAGCCCTCGACCAATGGAAGTTATCTAATGAGGTCCGGTGAGCAAGTCAAATTTAAAGTCAAATTGTTTATTCACATAAACCACAATCGTGGTACAGATGGTGAAAACGAATTACAAAAATAAATTAAATTAAATTAGCGGCGTCCCTGTAAGACAGGTGTATGTATGTTGTAAATAGATAAATTCGGCACAATTAAATGTAATTATACCGGTATAGTCCAGGAGATATTGGTCGACCTCTGCACCCCCCCCCCCAGGACTCAACTTCACCCCACTAAATTTCTTCCTTAAGGTCTCCTCTAATTTTTTTCACTTGTTAACAAAAAAAAAAAGTGGCCGCAGAGACTCCAGACAAGATGGCGTCCATCATGGCGGCCATTTTTGTATATGCACCATGTCTCTTTGATCGCCATTATAGTAAAGATGATATCACATGCGGTCTTGTTTTCCGCTCGATTCGTTATGCTAATATACAACCCTGACAAATTAGCCAAAAATCCGACACCAGAATCCAATATGGCGGACAAGATGGCCGCCGAAATGTGAAAATATGCTATTTTTCTGACATGTTACCACATTTAGTTTGTCTCTGTGGGAAAATGTTGGCATCTTTGCGTCATGTTATACATTTATCATATAGAGGAGTCATTTTCGACCACATGGGGACCATAATATACATTAATCTACGTTAATAACGCGATGTAATGTTTCGAATCAATGAATGTTATTGCTATTACAACAACACCCATGCATATATATGTGCAGGAGATACTCGAGCTATGATTCCTCTTATACCTGAGTTGAGGAATATTTACCCAAATCCAAGATGGCTGCCAAAATGGCCACCAGAAATAAAAAATCGCCGAAAATCACCGATTTTAACATCAGTGAGCATTATTGTCATGAAAACTCCACACCTGCTTACTATTGTCAGTTGGGAACACTTAGGCGAAGAACTTTCCGTGTACCATATCCAAATAAAAGTACCCAAAATCCAAAATGGCGCCCACAATGGCGGACAGATTTTGAAAAATCACCGAAATTCCCTCATATTCACATCATTGGGCATTATTGTCGAGACAACTCCACCCATGCATACAGTTGCGTTGGAAATACTGAGGTGAAGTAATTACCTTATACATCTCATGCAAGAAATTGTTTTCCAAATCGTAGATGGCGGCCAAAATGGCGACCGAAATTTGAAAACAAGTCTTACTTTACTTTCTTACGATGGGCGTTATTGTTTCGAGATTTCTATCCACCATTACATGTTAATATGGAATAGTGAGATGAAGTATTCATTAGGGTTTGGCAATTGATACTCACAGCCAAGATCGCTGCTAAATTGGCGGCTAGAAATTGAAAAGAAATTGATATTTTCACATCTTAATTTAAACTTTTTGTCATAATATCGGTGTGTATGGACGAAACTGTACATACACCATCTACTAGTTCAACTTGATGGTATCAAAACGCATAACATAGCTCGTATCCTTCTGGAAAGATGAAAACCACAATTAATATCGCGATGTGGCATTTCGAAATCCATTCTCCACTTAGCGCCGATAATGGCCGTAAGCGTAGGTGCGCCGAATAGTTATATCAGAACAATTACCTGATAACAGATTCTGATTTGCCACGTCACGTCAATAATTATCTGGACCAGCTTCCATTTCTTTGTCTGATAAATCTAGGTAGCTCATACCGACAAAGTATTCACCACTTCCTGGGAGTAGGGGCCCTCTAATCATAACGTTTCAAACAATTCATTTTCCGGTGTCTAGCTTACGATTTTAAATATTTGCTAAATATGATATTTGTGCGTCATCTTGAACTATGAAGGCATATGACCGATGAGTATACAAGCTTACATAAGGTCATATCTATGTATGTGTCTCGTACCCCATGGGGATAACGACATGTACACCTGGCGAACCAGTTAGCTAGTCACTTCTCAATAGATGGTTCGTCAACTCACAAACTCAGCGAACGTATTGGCATATGTGGACAACTTATACAGTGTTTCGAAGGTTGCTAGATGTCTCATTCCCTTGGGCAGATGTCTACGAAGAACATATTGTACAGACTACCCACACTTCTTGACCATGATCCGAAGCAAACTGTGTGACGCCCCACATTTGTCTCGTCGAATATCTCACAGCAGAGAGGAACAATGCACGCGGTGCTAGTTTATGGACATGCGCCATGATAGTGGGAATGAAATGGGCCACGGTATACACCACCCCTACGGCTGGTGCATGTTTAAGATATAGAATGCCATGCGTGTCGGTTTTGTTTGGTGTGGTAAGATTGTATTTCCACATCCGTTTCGAAGCCTTTCTGATTCAACTACGTACATTTTTGTCTGGATAATACTATGCTAGCCTCCCTCAAAACAGTCGGATGGACTGAAGGATAATGTCTTATAGCATGAATGTATGCGTTTTTTTGTTATCCTCTCTCAGGGTTAGTGTCAGTATGTTGGTGGTATTATTCAAGAAAATGTCAGGAAATGTGGTGCATTTATTTCACTATGTGTTTAAAGAACAATTTACGGTCTCGGTGGCAATGGCTGTGGACGTTGGGGAACGCGACCTTTATGCTCATATAGCTTTATGTATTATATAACCTAAGATTATAGCAGTTAATGTCTCATGCAGGAAAATGTTCGCAATGGTGATGTTACCAAGAAATCACTAGGTGTACCAACGTTTGTTGAACTGAATGCGTTGAACATTTCACCCTTTTGTTGATGGCATTTGTACTTTCTTGAACCATACCACCCAGCGTGAGTATGACATATCAACCAACTATCAAAGGTATATCGCCTTTAAGACTACACTCCTGTCTTGGTGTGGCTTATACAGCAGTACCCAATGGCACACGCCTGGTCCAGCTGTTTAAGAACGGCTTCCAACGGATGGGAATATACAATCTTAGCATGCAAGGAAATCAAAGCCACACATGAGCTCCTGTCTGAATCTAAAACATTACAAAATAAGGGGCGGTGCAGTCATGGTCCAATTGCATTTCCACTATCATGACACATGCCCACAAACTAGCACCGTGTGTATTGTTATAATCTGCTTGGATATGTTCGGTGAGACGATTGCTGGACGCCAACAAGCTTGTTCTTATGATTATGTTCAAGGAGAATGGGTATATTATGTATTATGGTCTTCTACGCCTTAGCAGAAATGCATCCGTCAAATGTCGGGCTTTCAACATTCGAAGCCATATTCAGAAGGTGTCCGGGTACGTCAGTGCATTAGATGAGTATGCGAATTGATAAACCATATATTGGGAAGTGGCTGTTTGGGAAGATCACCAGGTGTACACGTTGTTATCCCCATTGGGTCACCAAAGCTGACAATACGCAGATAGATAGGTCCTTCTGAAAGCTAGTATACGCATCGACCGAATACCTTTCTAGTGTATCGCACAAGATGACGCCTATACCCCATATGTAGCATCTGAATTATACCATAAGCTATACCAAGAATGAAGCTCGCTAAGAATTCCAAGCTTTCGAAACAAACACGTGAGCTGGACACCGGCATATGTATTGTTTGAAACACTCCGATTAGTGGCACCCTTCTACAAAGAAGTGTAGTAAACTGTTGTTGTGAGATAGATTAATCTGACGAAGAGACGGAAACGGGTCTAGATAATGCTGAATGTGGCAATTCAGAATAAGCCCAGGTACTGTTGTTTTGATTATTGGAAGTCATAATATGACTATTCGGCGCGATTGTGGGTTTTCATCATTCCAAAAGGCTACGACTTACATTGGAACTAATATATGGCTTATATTATCTACCGTTTCGTCTATACAAATCGATATTATGACAAAAAGTTGAAATTAGTATGTGATAATATCGGCTTCTTTTCAATTTCTGGCCGCCAATTTGGCCGCGATATTGACTGTGAGTATCACTTGCCAAAACCTAATGAATAATTCATACATATCAGCATGTAATGGTGGGTAGAAATCGCGAAACAATAACGCCCATCCTAAGAAAGTAAAGGAATTTATGCGTATTTTCAAATTTCGGTCGCCATTTTGGCCGCCATCTTCGATTTGGAAAACAATTTCTTGCTTGAGATGTAAGGTAATTACTTCACCTCAGTATTTCCAACTCAACTGTACGCATGGATGGAGTTGTCTCGACAATAATGCCCAATGATGTGAATATGAGGGAATTTCGGTAATTTTTCAAAATCTGTCCGCCATTGTGGGCGCCATTTTGGATTTGGGGTACTTTTATTTGGATATGGTACACGGAAAGTTCTTCGCCTAAGTGTTCCCAACTCACAATAGTAAGCAGGTGTGGAGTTTTCATGACAATAATGCACACTGATGTTAAAATCGGTGATTTTCGGCGATTTTTTATTTCTGGTGGCCATTTTGGCCGCCATCTTGGATTTGGGTAAATATTCCTCAACTCAGGTATAAGAGGAATCATAGCTCGAGTATCTCCTGCACATATATATGCATGGGTGTTGTTGTAGTAGCAATAACATTCATTGATTCGAAACATTACATCGCGTTATTAACGTAGATTCGGCTTTGACCTATTATACCGGCATTTGGGAAAACGTGATATCGGACAAAAATATCCCGCAATGAATGTATATTATGGTCCCCATGTGGTCGAAAATGACTCCTCTATATGATAAATGTATAACATGACGCAAAGATGCCAGCATTTTCCCACAGAGACAAACGAAAAGTGGTAACTTGTCAGAAAAATAGCATATTTTCACATTTCGGCGGCCATCTTGTCCGCCATATTGGATTCTGGTGTCGGAATTTTGGCTAGTTTGTCAGGGTTGTATATTAGCATAACGAATCGAGCGGAAAACAAGACCGCATGTGATATCATCTTTACTATAATGGCGATCAAAGAGACATGGTGCATATAAAAAAATGGCCGCCATGATGGACGCCATCTTGTCTGGAGTCTCTGCGGCCACTTTTTTTTCTTGTTAACAAGTGAAAAATATTAGAGGAGACCTTAAGGAAGAAAATTAGTGGGGTGAAGTTGAGTCCTGGGGGGGGGGGGGTTGCAGCGGTCGACCAATATCTCCTGGACTATACTACATCAATATGTATTAGAATAGATTACTAATTACGCCACCTAGTGTGGTGTTACTAGCATTTGGTTTTTTTTATATCGCATGGAGTACAGGGCGAATGTATTCTTGGAGATTGTTTGTACCTTACTCAATCGTACCGATATAATCACGTAGATGCCGAAATTGTAAAGTTAACGCCAGCGGTGTATAATACGTTTATGAAAATATGATAAATCCTATCGATAGAGTCAGGACAGGCTCAAATTGTAAACTTAAAGTCACCGGTGTAATAATATGTTGTTGAAAATATAAATAATCTGATAGCCTGAAAATATTGTATAACCTATTGGGAGCCCATAATAAATGGGAATAACCTATTGGGAGCCCCTGCTGTATTTTATGGAGATTGTTTGTACCTTACTGAATCGTACCGATATAATCACGTAGATGCCGAAGTTGTAAAGTTAACGCCACTGGTGTATAATATGTTTATGATAAATCGTATCGATAGAGTGAGGACAGGCTCAAATTGTAAACTTAAAGTCGAAAATATAAATAATCTGATAGCCTGAAAACATTGTATAACCTGTTGGGAGCCCCTGGTGTAGTGAACTGAATTATGGGTAATTTTAATTGGAGTGCGCATGTCTGTTTTTTTGTAGTAACGGCCATCTTTTATTTTCTGCATGCGCAGTCTATATGCGTTCTTTTGGGGAAATTCGCTATTTTGGTTAAGTGAAACAATGGTATGAGTTCAATGTTTGTTTGTATATAAGAAAGTATATTGAATTTTGGAGGCCGACAATTGTATCTATTTGAAGATTAAAAGTTGCTTGTGTGTATTTAGCTGTGCATGGTTCGTTAATTAGGCCAGCCTATTGTCATATTAGAACGTCTCCAATAACATACAACCTCTCTGCAGTTAACATTGTGAATTTGGCAACAGTCCAAGCAGGCCCTCTAATGGAGCACTGTGAATTTGGCAACAGTCCAAGACACGTGGGGTATATATAGAATACACACGTAGTGTTTCTGAATACCAAATTTACACCACGAGTGGGATTGATGGTTTACCACACGAGCTTTAGCGAGTGTGGTAAATCATCAATCCCACGAGTGGTGTAAATTTGGTATTCAGAAACACTACGTGTGTATTTTGTTTATACCATGACCGGTACAGGAGCAACAACTGCTATGAAATCGAAATAAACCCACTTAAATTAAGATGATTCTGTCGCACCATTCACAATCATCCCCGTTGTGTTCCCCACACTTGGCCGTACATCGACGTACACTATCACAGCTGATCAGGCGTATTGATACATTGAATTAGGTCAACATTCAATTGTACGAATATGGTATCATTGTAGCCAATTCACAATAAACTGTAATCATGATGAAACCGCCATAAATAAACAACATGAATATATATATGGGAATACGAATTTAATGAATATAAATATAACACATTGCGGGAACTTTTTTTTCTCCGCCGTACAGTGAACAGGAAACCACGAAAGTCATTTTGAAATCCACCGTTTGTTGTTCGAGTTTTTTACGTCTATTTCTTGAAATATATGTTCAATTTGTTGATCTGGATGTGATTTCCACGGAAATAACTGTTCGTTTTTATCGCATTAGTGAGTATAATATTCAATTGAATCGAAAGTATCAAATTGTTTTCATCGCGAGGCGCTACATTTTAAAAATAGAGTGATTTTGATCGAGGTCATGGAAGGTTAATGAAAGGTCAACTCGGATGTAGTTCTACTATGGGTATAAACTTTAACCATTGAAATGCCATTAAAACGTGTTACCCACAGTAGAAACGTGTTACCCACGGTCGGACTCCTGTTCACACACAGTAGGGTGTACAGCACAAATATATTATATAGCATGTTTGTACACAGTACAATAGGGAGTCATGGTATAAAATAACTGAACACCTGTGGCCAACTTGATCTCCAGAATGTTTTTAAGTGGAAGGGACAGTGTAGTGGGGTGGGGGTGGAAGTTAGATTTTGAGTGTGTATGATTCACAACTTTTGTAAAAAAAAGTTAATGCACATGTAGTTGGAAATTTCATACATTATTACACTACAACATAAAGGTTAAAATACATGGTTACCATTGCCTGGTATCCCAACTAGTAATTATTGTCCCCATTATGATGGGGACGGGGATCGAATGATGGAGGTATTTTGAGGGGGTGGGAGTCACAACTGTTATAAAGAATTTTAACAGTTGGAAATTTCATACATGATTACACTAACTTTTTGTCCCCATTTATTTTACTGCTGTCTTGTTTGTTACTGTATTCCTGATATGGAAATAATAAAGAGCATTTATTACGCCACCTGTGGTGTATCTAGCTGCTGAGATTTTGATATTGCGTGGTGGACAAGGCGAATGCATTGTGGGGCTTTTATTTATAGAGTTGGAAATTCCGTTTATTTAAAAGTCGGAACTACGCGACCAGTAGGCCAAGTCCAGTAAAACGGTTCGTTATAGGTGCTGGTTGTTATTGTTATTTTAACGGAATTCTGAGTTGGTCATTCGCGAAACCAATATATTTTATATTCTATAATTAAAACCGTGGGTATATAATATATGATCCTCTTTATGGATATTGTAGGAAGGTAAATTTAGCTAAAGCGGTGGGATATCTTGCAAGACAACACATTTCGGTTTGCGCTATAACTGCTCAATGTTTTAAGGTGTTACACAACGTCTGATAAAAAGAGTTCTATCGGGAATATTCACACTATTTTTTCAGAGAACATGCATAGAGTAAACATAGTCCTATCGGACTATCGTAAAGTAGTTCCGTTTAATTCGGGATTAATTAACCCTCAGACTGCCGAAACTGCCGACAATAAATTCGCTTGTTCGTGTCCGCCGAAAATCAAACTTGCCTGTTTAGAGGTCCCATTTTCGTGGCTAATGGTGATAGAATCACAATTTTTCAGTCAAGTTCATGGATAAATTACATTACACTTAATCGGCTTATGTCCGCGGCCATAAACCTGCGTTTTGATAACAATTTATTTGAGACAAACTGTTGCGCGGGTATCAGTCGGCGCTTATCGGTTGAAGTTATTATGATCGTGCAGCCTGCGCGTGCAACAAGTGTTCAAATACAACAGAAGAAAAAAATACTATGTCAAATAAATAACGTCATCAATGGACAGACAAGTTTCATTTCCGCGGGACACGAAAAAGCGAATTTAATGTCGTCAGTTTCGGCAGTCTGAGGGGTTTAATTAATCTCCTTTACGATATCCCGATAGGACTATATTTACACTATGTTCTCTGAAAAAAAATGGTGTGAATATTCCCGATAGAACTATTTTTATCAGACGTTTTGTAACACATTAAAACATTGAGCAGTTAGCGCAATTTTCTGGAATTTCGGACTATTTCGTCTATAAAAATACGATGAGCAACTGAAAATGTTTTTCAACATTCTGGAAGGGGTAGATGTCCAGGTATATATGTTTAAAATTTCACGCATAAACTATGACAGATAACAAAGTTATAATTAGTTTTATAGGCCCACCATAAATCCCCTATAATAAACGCATGCCCCCGTAAGCACATGGCTTTGCTGTGGATGCTTTCGTTCCCAGCATGCATCATTCTCGCTATCTGTAAAATGTCTATGAACAATGGCTGTGCCACGCACTCTTAGCTTTGATCCGCATTTAGAAGCATTCTGGTGTGGCGAATGAGAAACCTGCAGTAATTTATAAGCCGTAGTTCATTGTAATAATTTGAAGAATTACTTATCTTAACGGAATTCTGAGGCGGTCCATTCATGTAACCAATATATTTTATATTATGATTTATATTTATGGCTAATAATACGATCTTGGTGGCGTTACCATTTCTGACTATGGTTTTCTTGTTGTTACTGTCAGTTAGTGTGGGCCACCAATACTTTAATGGTATGCGACTTGAATTGACATCTCATAAAACAAGGCAACTTTAGTGATACACACTTCTGTATATATTTATTTCATTGATTGAGTGCACAGTTGTTGGAAATTTGTGTCAAAACCCCCGAAAACAGATATCCCCACCCTACCCACTACACCACTGACACGCACGGAAAGCTGTCAGGCCACAACCCCCCCCCCCCCCCCCCCCCCACCGAACCCACCCATCACAGTTGTTGGAAAGTTGTGTCAAAAACCCCGAAAACAGACATCCCCACCCTACCCATTATATAATAATATAACAAGTAGGGGTGGGGACATCTGCCCTCTGGGCCGCGACACAAACCTCCAACAACTGTGGTAAAATGTTGCAACCCAACAGCCCTCCATACTTGTCAACAATATAATAAATATATATATCTTTAATTCCTCCTTGATAGAAGATCATTACAAGAATACATTGAAACAAATTAAAGAAACATAAGCAAAACATGAACATACCATAACCCCAAAAAAAAAATGTTGGAGAACAAAGATATAGAAAGATTAACGCAGGTGTCCTGAGGCGAGCTCAGCGAGGACGTAAACCTCGCGTAGAGCAAAAGGGTAGAAGCTCGCTTGATTTTGATTTTCAGTACGAATACAGACCGCGAAAGCGTGGCCTGTCGATCCTTTTGATTTTAGTAGTTTTAAGCAAGAGGTGTCAGAAAAGTTACTACAGGGATAACTGGCTTGTGGCAGCCAAGCGTTCATAGCGACGTTGCTTTTTGATCCTTCGGTGTCGGCTCTTCCTATCATTGCGAAGCAGAATTCGCCAAGCGTTGGATTGTTCACCCACTAATAGGGAACATGAGCTGGGTTTAGACCGTCGCGAGAGAGGTTAGTTTTACCCTACTTATGACGAATCGTTGCGACGGTAATCTTGCTCAGTACGAGAGGAACCGTAGGTTCGGACATTTGGTTCACGTGCTCGGCTGATACGCCGCTGGTGCGAAGCCACCATCCGAGGGATTATGACTGAACGCCTCTAAGTCAAAATCCCGTCCAAGGGAGCAGACGATACTCTGTGCGCTCCGATTTCGATCGGGAGGCGAGGATAAGCGCGGTACATTAGCCAGCTCTTGGCTTCGCGGCGGCCGGGTGCTCCTCTCGGGGGTCGTTCGTCGTCGCGGGGCTCGAGCCGCCCGCGCGGAACTAGCCACAGCAACACTGGCCGTGACGCTCCCGCCGACTCCGTGCGGGGCTGGCCGGCATGCGATAACCAACCCACCGGACGTCGGATGAACACGTGCCTGAGCACGTATAAAACATGCCACGACAAAGTTCATAGTGTGACGACAAATAGCGCTCCCTGTTACCTTCTTTGTTACGATATAAATAAAGAGCGTCAATAGCAATTGTGTGTGTGATGCTTTCTTATTTCGGCAGTTAGTTTCGTTTAAACATATGATATTGCCATATATACATGTATACATGATACATAAACAATTAATTAATAAGAAAACAATTACTTGAAACAAGAAATATTAAGACAATAAATATTGTTTTGAGAAAATATTCCTCTTGAGTCTGTTACGTTAAAAACATTTAAGAAAATCCCATCAGACAAGAGATAATTTTCTCAAATATGATAGAATTAATCTTGAAACAAGAAATAATTGAGAATTAAATCTCTCATTTGAGCAACCATTTTCTTAATAATAAAATGGTTTATCAAATAAAAGATTTATTTTTTAATTTTCTTAAAAATTAAGAAATATATCTTTCATTTCAGAAACCATTTTCTTAATATGAAAACGTTTTCTCAGATGAAAAATTTGTTTCTTATTTTGTTCTTGTTTCAAGATATTTTATGTAAAGCTAAGAAATTTGTTATTTAAAAATAAGAAATGTTTTCGACTTAAGAAAATGTGTAGAAAACAATATAACATCAATATTGAGAAAATATAATGTAATTAAATTTAAATCTAAGCTGTTGGGTCAACTTATATTTAAATAACCCGTAACATTAGCCCTTAAATTTGACCGATATACCTCTATATGTATACATGATTCTTTGTGTTTGTCACGTTCTGGTGATCAAAGCACGTCAATACATACGAGAGAAACTTATTCTACGAACACCATATTATATAGTTCTCAAGACTTACCAAAATGACAGAAATGTATTAACTCTTTCAGTTCCTGTCCGCACGTGAACGCTCTTTATTTAACAGTATCATGCAGACATCTCATCGAACGCTCTTTATTTACAAGTGCTGAAAATGGACCATTTTGATCATCCAGTCAAGTCCAGATACATAGGCAATCACCAAGTCAAACTCGAAGACTTATGTATTATATTATATAAATGTATTATATTATATAAATGTATTAAATATATAAATAATATAATATAATAAATCGTTAAGTGCAACTGTTGTTCAAATGGTCCCCAAATGGAATACCGGTAAATCAGCCCAAATGTTGCTTAAATAAAAAAACTGTAAAACTGTAAAACTCTTTCATGTTGATGATTATCACACCTACCTCCGATACAATACCTGCCGGACAAGTGAGAACATCTCATATTGTATTGTATCTCTCTTCCAAATTATAGATTGGAGTGTACCATTATGTTATCAAATACCTTCTATATAAGATAGGAGTATTTATTTAGTATTTATTACTGAGCTGCTATACTAGCTTTCAATAGGTCTTCTCTATCTACGTCTTTATCAGCTTTGACGACATGATGGGGATCATGCACAACACGGTTAACCAAATATATGCGATGAAGGACATATACTTCACACTTCAGTACCATTTAACCGGGAACGAGACCCGAACAAATAGATAAAAATGGGCTAAAAATGTGTCGCCATCAAAGTCGCATGCCAGCCTTTTATTAGAATCCCGATTACCATTCATAAGAGGGGTAGGAATCATGTTTGCCGGCTAACAGCGGGGTATGAATCCCGTGTGCTGACTGACTGTGGTCTGAATCCCGCGTATACCAAATCGACACAATCGAGGGACTCCGTTATGGTGTCCAGGTTAGAATTTCCAACTACAGTGCACCCATTGACACAAGAAAAAAAATCGAAAATCCAGAAATCCCATTTGCACCCGACCTTGGTGAGAATTTTTTATTTTCCATCTGCATGGTATATCAAGATGTTCAAAATTTGCAAAATTTCAGTCTGGTAGAGCACTGCTATATGCCTCGGTTGTCCTAATTGGTGGCCATGTGTAAACCAGTCTACAAATTTTACCGAAGGTAGCTGAAAGTATGACAATATTTAACTTTTGTTCTTAAAATTTAAATGGAAAATTAAATTATATCAGAACTATTCTACCTATCCCACAACTGCTGAAATTTTAAACAGTTGTAAAGTTGATGGTGAGAGATTCAAAAACTTGAGCCCCCTGTCATTGCGCATCTGGTCACTCGTTAGTATAATATATAAATGCGCAATGTTTATACACGCGATTCGATCATTTCCATTTCCAATATTTGTTCAACATCAGTTCTTTCCAGGACTCGGTCAGCATCAGTTCTTATCAGGACTCGACCAGCATCAGTTGGCGCAACAACATCGGTATCCCGGCATCTCGTTAACACGTCTAACTCCCGTCCTTTATTTAACACGTCTGCTATTCCCACCAATAGCGTCTGCCAAAACATTTCATCTTTTGCCGCGTCGCCAGTGTACAGAAGTCTCGTCTTTTTGTCGTAATAGTAACCCAACACGCCTGGAAGATCTCTCTGCTTCATCTTATCCAAGAAAACTGGTAAAATCGGCTTCTTTTCTGCCCAAGTGAAAGAAGTTTCTAAATTGGCCCATGTGCTCTTAACAAAGTTTTCACTTATAATCGTTATGGTGCACCGACAAGATCGAATTCCTTTTACAATCTCCTCGTCAATGTCGCCCGGAACTTTGAAATGTTTATCGTTTATATAGAGTACGTCCCCCTCCGTCTGAATCAACTGTTGAAGGCTAGGGTTGAGCTTATTAAACAGTTTTAACGCGAAGTCTTTGTCTTTCGCACAATAAGCAACGAAGACCCTATCTGTAGCGTCCACTGGCTTGTTCCTGTAACGCCAAAATCGGAACTTCACTTTCAATTTCAAAAATAACAGTCGTTTCTTGTAACAAACGACACCAACGATGATACCAACAAGTACCGCACCGGCACACGCTAGAGATATTTTAAGCAAAAGAACGTAACACAAAAACCGGATATCATCTTGGTGTACTGCAAGGAGCTTCCGATGTTCCGAATTCATGTCACATTCGTAGGTTTCTGGATCAACGAGTGCATCTTTGATGTTCTTAAGCTGGCCGATGAATTCTAAGTGTTCACACGAACAAATAAACGAATTTCGAAATAAATTCACGAAACTATTCCTCTCAAGAAACAAGAGTGAATGTATATCATTCAAAGAATTGTCGCCGATATACTTTATACGATTGTTTGTCAAGTCCAGTAACTCTAGGTTTATCACGTGACCTATTTTCAGAGTGAACTCGCCCAGTTCGTTGCTGGAAAAATCAATCACGCGCAAATGGGCGTTATTCGTGAAAATGTCGATGGGCACAGTTTTTAGATGGTTGCGTGAGATGTCAACAAATTCAAGGTTTTCCGCATATGAAAATATTTCGACCAAGGGAAAGTTTGGGCTTGTTCCGATCTGATTTCCTCCAAGCTTAACGACCCTCAGAAGTTCCAGATTTCTAAATGCTGTTGGTGTGAAATATGTTATGTTATTATTTCTGACATCTAATTCTCGCAAATTGATAAACATTCGAAATAGTTCCAGTTCAAACCGTTCTATGCCTGTGTTCTTGAGATAAATCTTTTCCATGGAATTATACGGACTCAATGCTGGACACGGGTAACGTAAAAAGCACGGTGGTATAAGAGTATTATCTTCGAGTATGATTTCAGTTAAATTTTCAGGAAGCGAAAATATGCTATGATCGTCGCACGACTTCCAGCGGCTTTCTTCTTGACAACTTTTCTCCGATGCTAGTATATATCTGGACATTCTAATCTGCCTGGATACTAATTTCCTCAGAGAAGGCAACAATTCGAGGTACTCAATACCTTTCCAACTAGAATCTCCTCCGTATGTTGTTATGTATATATCCGATATGTACAGAACTTCCAAGCTGTCCAATAAAGCTACTTGCATATGAGCCTTGTTTATCAAGATTGTTCCAGTGAGGGATATATCCAATACTTTCAAATTTAATTTCATTAAAGTCTGTAAGAATTTCAAACTGAGGACATTAGCGGCTGACGAGCGTTTCCATCTGTTTGTCATACTCATGTTCAAGTGAACCAGAGGGGTGTGGTATACATGTTGAAGAAGATCCGCAGCGTTATCGAATAGCAGAAAATCACTATTGCTAACGTTAAGTTCTTCGAGCTTATTAAAATGTTGTAATGCGTTCAGTTCCCATATTCTTGGATCAACATGAGCGATTGTTGCTCGCCGTACGTTGCTGAGGCGTTGGAATGTCTTACCATTAATCAGTAGGGTCTCTTGCCACGTAGGATACAGTCCAAAATCTTCAACTGACTCCCAGGAAGTATCATTGAAAAAATTATCAACATTACTACGAGCCTCGTATCTCGGGCCGAGATATACGTCTACAGCGTGTATCCCGGTAGGCACTTCAATGGCTTTAATCGATCCAGTGATATGTACTTCACAATTTACCAACAGCTTGCCAGAAATCTGGTTACAGACACACTGTTCGGAACATGATAGCGACGAACAGGTCTCGTGTGGTAAAAGAACAGCAAATAACATGACGACAAACCAAGAAATGATTCTTCCATCATTACTAAATTTAAAACGAAAGTTTATATCCATCGTCGATTCAGGGTTGTTTACAGTTCCTAATATTAAGGAATCTTATAACACTAAATATAGTCCTGGTATATTTATAAATATACCGCCGCCAGTTTTAACAGTGGAACATACATCGACACAGGAAAAATCATTTTGGTTAAAAACAAACCAAATGTAAAGAAAACCAGAAAATTCCAAACGAAATACAGATTATGTTCCTAGTGTTGTTTTAAGCTGGAGTACGATCCCACGCTGTATATCGTTGGTTACGTGACGAAGATCAATCGTTATATACTACACTATTAGTTCCAGAAATCCCTAGCGCAACACCTAGTTCTTGGTTATTTTAATCGTTTGTATATATATATAGCCGGGGCCAACTTCCTTGTCGAGAGAATCACTTAATAATAAAGCTATAAGCAGAAACTCTGAGATATATCATCCATATAACACAAAGAAAACGACAATAAGACATGAGGCACAATCTTCCTGGTCTCAATAAAAATCATATGGCAAACCAAAAGGGTATTCCCCTTTGTGCGCGGTCACCCCGATCAGATTATTTAAAATTCTGTCAAACTATTATACGAGGATCAATACAATTTGACAGCGGACTGTCGTAATTTGAGTACCACCAAATGGCACTCTTCTCACTCATATCAATCAGATATAAAAAGACATAGAAATCGGATATAAAAAGACTAGAATGGCAGTCCGATCTGATTGGCCCATCTCGTTTGAGGCAACAGGACGCCATTGCAGTTATTTGCTAATCATTTAAGGGCAACAGTAGTAAACAAGTCCACGTGTTTCGCATTTGCTTTCTTTATGTCGACTTCAAGTTACTTTACAAATCTACTTTTTTCGACAATGTATAACACGCCAATCAGCCCTCGACCAATGGAAGTTATCTAATGAGGTCCGGTGAGCAAGTCAAATTTAAAGTCAAATTGTTTATTCACATAAACCACAATCGTGGTACAGATGGTGAAAACGAATTACAAAAATAAATTAAATTAAATTAGCGGCGTCCCTGTAAGACAGGTGTATGTATGTTGTAAATAGGTAAATTCGGCACAATCAAATGTAATTAACTGTAATTTACCGCTAAGTGTATATATAATGCTCATGTAGCATAAAATATGTGGTTGCATCGGTAGCCCATTCCAACTTTTCAGAACGTACGGTTCGTAATTACAGAGAAAGACTATAGATAATTTAAAAATATGTCAATGTTGTCTTCTGAAGTCAATACAATCCATATACAGACTATAATTGATCAGTCCCACAATGCACCGTCGTAGCATCTTATTCAAATAAGGTACACAGGTTACCAATCAATATGGCTTTACTATATCTGGTGCCCTGAACTAGGCGAATAAAAATTTACGTTTTGTTTATCATTAGGACCAGAAATACTACAACACTTGTGATTTTAAACATTTGTTGATAAGTAGAATATTTACGTGTCAGAAATACTACAGCACGAGTGGATTTACGTATTGTTGACAAACAGCAGCATCGATAGTAACCTCATTTCGATTAGAATAATAATAGCTTAGTTGTTACTAGCAAACTAATAAATCAATATGCATTAGAATAGATTACTAATTGTTACTGTCAGTTAGTGTGTGCCACCGATACTTTAATGGTATGCGACTTGAATTGACATCTCATAAAACAAGGCAACTTTAGAGATACACACTTCTGTATATATTTATTTCATTGATTGAGTGCACAGTTGTAGGAAATTTGTGTCAAAAACCCCGAAAACAGATATCCCCACCCTACCCACTACACCACTGACAAGCACGGAAAGCGGTCAGGATACAACCCCACACCGCACCATGCACCCATCACAGTTGTTGGAAACTTGTGTCAAAAACCCCGAAAACAGACATCCCAACCCTACCCATTATATAATAATATACCAAGTAGGGGTGGGGACATCTGCCATCGGGGCCCGCGACACAAACATCCAACAACTGTGGTAAAAAGTTGCAACCCGACAGCCCTCCACACTTGTCAACAATATAATAAATAGCGGCGGGGACATCTGTTTTCGGGGATATGTTTTCGGGACTTTTGACACAAATTTCCAACAACTGTGATTGAGTGTCAATTGGTGCCACAGGACATCCATGGACTCCCCCAGCAAATCTCTCAGGGCGGCAGGTCGGCCACAGTTACGAAAAATTGTCAATGGCTGAATAGCCCATCGATCACCCTAAAAAACCTACTCCGAGAAGTCATGGACTTAACATCGGTTCGCATCATTAGTTTTTTAAACTTAAAAACACTGGGTCTGTTGCTAAATTCTTTGTCCAAATATTGTAGCCTCTTATCTGATAAGACACGGCATCTACATATATAGTGATATTCATCACCAATTTCACCTAAATCACACAAAGTGACTTGACTTGGCGCGGACACTAATGGTTGACCTGTGTACACTCATCTATGTGTGAACGTTAAAGAAAGCTACTGATGGCGTCTCTAACCATAATTGGTTCTTGCACTGAAATATCTACAGATACAACTCATTTTATTTTTCAAAATTGTGAAACACGTGCTTTGTTTTACTTCCGTAACGATGAAAAATTTGAAAAACTTTAAACCGGAAATGTAACGAAACTATCCCACTAATAAAAGTATAATTTAAATAACAATAAGTTATCAATCTCGCGTTTAATATATGGCAAATACTCATAGCTTTTAGCTAATATTGAGTTCAAAATGGAGCCGTACTATATGAGACAGTATTTAAATTTCCCATCGACTTATAAAATTCACCAATAAAGCACCCGCTTTAGTGTTGTAGCCCAATCGCCACCTGGGAAAAACCCATGTTTCATATTTTCGTTTTCAAAGAAATTCCCAACTTTATGTCGATTCATAAACGATGTATGCTATTTCGCACATTATTAAGTGGAGGGCCTAGCTGCACCAATCGTTCACTTTGTGATAGAAGCATGAAACTTTCAGGGTTTTGTCTGTATGTGGTGTACATTACCCAGTTAGCGGGTTCCAACTTTTAATGACCTCCTTGACCTTTTATTTGACCTTGACCTTCTAAGGTAACAGTTTTTCATGGTACTCGCCTTAAATCTCAGAAATAACCTATATCTATATCGGAATACAGGCGAAAAATTGTGGGAACATTGTGAACATAATATACTTTCTTCTGAATCTAATTATTTTTTTTAATAATCCAAGATGGCTGCCCAAAATGGCCACCAAAATTCAAATTATTTTTTGTTTTCACTATTTTTGAATAAAATTGAAAAAATATATGGGTAAATAATACATAATTATGGTCTTTTTTGCATTGTTTATTGGCGTAAATCTTTAGCCTACCATATAAAGTCTTTTCTGGTATGCGAGTAATTTCTAGAATTAGGTTAAACAAAGGTACCAAAGAGACAGTGTAAAAACGTCCTGTACATTATTGGTGACATGAAATGAGCTCTAGCTATAGTCTGGTCGATAAAAGGTTTGACCTAGAAGAAATTTGGACTAAGTTGGTTTGTATACCATTTTGAAGAGGAATATATCCTCTATAACATATCCCAAATCCGCTAAAATCCTCTTTGAGCATTTTTTGTAATTCAAGATGGCGTCCAAGATGGCTGCCATTTCCGTTAAGTTAGTTTGATGCAAATATAGTGAGAAAATCTTGTTATATATATACACATGTATTCATTTTTGTGAAGCTAAGATATAACGCCACCTTTCTGTGCCAAAATTGGAATTCCTCGTCCAAGATGGCAGCCAAAATGGCGGCCGGAAGTGAATTTTTTTGTACGTTTTTTACTAGTATCTAAGATAAGTTTCTGCTGTTTGGAACTGGTTGAGAATTTTGACTTTATTTTGTATTTAGTATATTAACTGACCTTCGAAGCAATGAAATATGCCATTCATGGGGTACCAACCTCTTCCGATCACTCAAAAATTCGATTTTACAGAACGCGGTATAACATATCACAAAATATAACAAAATATCACCATTAGGGTTCAAGTCATATTTCATCAAGAAATTGGAAGAACTGCGCAATGTAAGTGATGCTTTCTATTTTTTATGGATATTCCAACTCAAATGTACCAAAATTGCCACTTTGGCTCAAAATGGCTGCCAAAATGGCGACCAATATATGAGAAATGGTAAATGTTATTCCAGCGTACCATGCAACTGCTTACAAGTTGTGGTTGACGCACGCAATTGACTATTCTGTCTTATATACATTGAATACTAACATTGCTGATGCATACTGGTTAATTGTTACTATTTTAACCACTGAAATCACTAGAATTAATCGATTTTTTATGTCACAAACTTGACATCAAAATAAGCAAAACATCACTGTTCAGGTCTGATTCGTTTGAACCATTTTTTAAAAGTAAAATGGAACTCTATCTTTGGTATCAAAGGTGTTATTGTTTTGATATGTGCTAACTGTGTCACACTCAGTACAGGTGTTTTAGCCAATATGGATTAAGATGCTTTCAAAATGGCAACCAAATTTGGTACAATGTTGATTTGTCACATATATTTCGAACACTATTCTCTGCTGTTCCGAAAAGGTAGCAGATTGTGACTCACTTGGTTATTAAACATGCTACTTAGTAAACTAAATGTTCTATTCTGGTTGTCCCAGTACCTTAAGATGCATGACCAGTTCATTTTAAGGGATGCAGTATGGCTACTCTGGCCCATTATAATCAACATTGATCAACTTAATACAGTGTGTATGTCTGTTGACTGATAGAGAGATTAGCTACATTGTCCATCTTTGTGTTGTGTATGTATATATGGAGTGACTGTGTTATCATGGGTGTGATGTACATGTGTACATTGGCTGGCTGCATTGTCATGGGTGGGTGTATATGCATACACGCGTTGGCTGTATGGTAACGGATGGGTTGTATGGATAAATAGGGAGTGGTTGTATGCTTATGGGCAATGTATATATGTGTACATGGAGTGACTGCACGGTCAATGTTGTTGAAGTGTATATGCATACCTGGAGTACTGTTTGATTGTCATTGGCGTGCTTGTGTACATAGATAGTAACATCATGGTCATTGTGGGATGTATATGTTTATCTGTTGTGGCCGTATTGTCATTGGTGTGTGTACCGGTATACAGTGAATAGCTGAATGCTCATGGATGGGTGTGTAAGAATACAGCGAGTTGCTGAATTGTCATGGTTGAGCTGTATTTGCAAGTCTGAGGTGTACGAATGGCCGTGTGCGGGGTATATGTATATATAGAAGGATTGTATGGCAATTAATGAGGTATATATACATGTACACCTGGAGTGACTATGGTAATGGGTTAACCAATACAAACAACCAACCAATACAGGTAAGTACAGGCTAACAAATACATGTAAGTGGGTGTCTGACAAGGTCACACATCTGTCCGGGTCAACGAAAATCACACCTAGCCCTCCCGAATGACAATAACAAGTCAGAAGGGAGCACTGGCTGACGGACCATAAGGACTTTCCGTTTTGTCAACATAAGTATAGTGAAAGAAATAATGGCTTACATCCTATCCGTCATGTAATTCCCCACACAATGAAGGTGGTACATAAACGTATGGATGTCAATTTCACGAAGACAAATTGATCCCCGTTCTAATGACATGAATGTTGAGGTGGAAGCTGGTTGGTCCTGGAGCGGTTTAATGGAATTTTGAAAATAGTTTTAGAACGTACCCCACAAAAACAAGATTTTATTTTATTTCAAAAGTGGAGTTTAGACATTTTTGGAAATTACTCCCAATGAGTTGTAAAGATGCCAAAATGTTTGGATAAGATAGATCATCATCAGTTGCAGATCGCCATACTAAGCAAATGTCACATTATGTTTCGACTCATTGCTCGAAAGTCGCGAACCCTTGTATATCTTGAGTGGCTATGTGGCCAATATGCATATATGGAGTGCCAGTGTGGCAAAATTAATGGTGAGGTGAATTGGTATACAAGGATTGACTGCATGATCACGAGTGTGGTTTATGAGTATACAGCGAGAGACTGAATTGTCATGGTGAGGTGTATATGCACGTTTGGAGTGTATGGAATGGCCGTGTGCGCGATGCGGGACATTGGTACTGTGTATATCTAGAAGGACTGTAATACCATTTGTGGGGTTTATATGTATACTATATATACATGTAGTGACTCTATGGTTTTGGGTTGGGTGCATATGTATATCTTGAGTGGCTATATGGCCATGGGTGTCGCAAATATATATATAGTGACTTTATGACCGCTGGTGAGTCAAATATGTATACAAGAAGTGATGTATGATCATGCATGTGGCGAAAATGTATACCGGGAGTGACTATATTGTCATCGTTAGGGTGTATATGTATATATTGAGTGCCCATATGGCAAATATATACATATACATGGAGGGACTGTATGGCCAATGGTGATGTGGATAGGTATACAAGATGTTACTGTATGTTCATGAATGTAGTGAATATGTATACAGGTCGTGACTATATGGTCATGGGTGAGGTGTATGAGTATACATGGTGTGTCTGCATGTTTACTGACGGCTATATTACCATGTGTTGGGTGTATGGGCATACCCATGTGTGGCTGTATAGTAGTGGGTGAGGTGTATGTGTATAAAGCGAGTGACATATGTTCATTTATGTGGTATTCATGTATATATGGAGTGACTGTATGGTAATGTGTGAGTTGCACTGGTGTACCTTTGGGTGACTATCGATTTCCTACCGCTATAACTCAAGGATATGTTAACCGATAGAGAGATCATATCAGAGTGTTCGCCACCTTAGTGACATTTGGTATGCAATATGAAGGAAACGGTTTTCATAAGTTAATAAAGTATGATGCTAATGGGCCAGAGTAGCCACATAATATAATCCATCTCAGTTCCGTTTCAACGTTCTGTCCATTTCCGTTCAAAAATACAGACATAATCCCAAAAGAAGTTTTCAGCAAAAATCCACACCGCATCCCTTAAAATGATTTGTCATGACTCATAATGTACTGGGACAACCAGAATATAACATTTAGTTGTCAGTTGATTAAGTAGCATGTTTAATAACCAAGTGAGTCACAATGTGCAACCTTTTCGGAACAGCTTAGAATAATGTTCGGAAAAAATGTGACAAATCAACTTTTTACCAAATTTGGTTGCCATTTTGCAAGCCATCTTGAGTAATTTTGTCTAAAACAACTCAGTGTCACACATATAAGATAGATCAATAATACAAAGCACATTTGATACCAAAGATAGTTCCATTTTACTTGAAAAAATGGTGCAAACCTGAAAAGTTATTTTTTGCCGATTCTGATGCCAAGTTTGTGATAAAAAAGTCCCATAATTCTGGTAATTTGAGTGGTTAAAATAGTAAAAATTAATCAAGGTGCATCAGATATGTCAGTATTCAATATATATATAAGACAGAATAGTCAATTTTGTTGATCCACCACAACTTACAGGCGGTTGCACGGCACGCTGGTGCAATATTTACAATTTTTCATATTTTGGCCGCCATTTTGAGCCAAAGTGACAATTTTGGTACCATTGAGTTGGAATATCCATAAGCAATAGAGTGCATCACTTACAATGCACAGTCCTTCCAATTTCTTGATGAAATATGACTAATCCCAATGGGGATTTTTTTGTGAAATGTTATACCGCGTTCTGTAAAATCGAATTTTGAATGACCATATTTTCAACATCAAGTGCGCGATGCAATGGTGACCCCAGAGTACCGAAATAGTTCCAAAGTGATGTCAAGTGACTACTCTCAATATAATGATGACAAATTGCCGAATAACCATAGTGAATTCTGGTCAAATTGCGAAAGAAATAAAGATTTAAAGAAAAAATACCATTTTTTTTTTCAATTTCGGCGGCCATTTTGGAATATTTTGGCAGCCATCTTGGACGTTGCCTAACAAAATTAGCGTCACTAAATGGGCAAATATATGAGGAACAGCAGGAAATAAATTCCAATGCCATAGCGCAAACATTTTTTCTACAATCCGCGTATAACTAGAGATAGGTTAATAACGCGAAATTCAGCGACCCGATCCGGTTCCAATCCAGATTTTTACCAGTTCCACTCATCAGAAAGGTGGAACTGCCTAGGGTGTAGTTGCCAACATACTAGGCAACATCTGTACCAAATTTGGTGCTTCTATCACAAAGTGAACGATTTGACCATTTTCGTGCAGTTAGGCCCTCCACTATATAAGGAACAGGTAACAGATAAGAAATATATTGCCCGCGTTATGATTCGACTTTATTAGGTTCCTGATCCAGGTTTTGTACTGGTGGAATATGTTCTAGCTCTACGGGCGTTAGGCAGAGTAGAGATTCGTGGCATGATCTACTATATTACACGAATGACCCGGAGACGATCACATGGAAACGTCGTGTGCACAGCCCGGTCAGCATGTGGGCGTAAATTAGCTGGATATATTGCCAATTAATCCATTAATAGTTTCATAGAAAGCTCTTTATCATTACCATATCAGGATACATTTGATAAGAAACCCTCCTTATTGTTACATGCTATAGAACACACAACATATCACATCAGAAAAGAAGGTATGAATAAACTATACCTCCCATACGCTGGGATTCATCCCTTGATTTTACCTTCTTAACCCTTTACCCAACAGAAGGGCCCTGTGCCAATGCATTCTCTTATATATGCGAGTCGACCATAGGTCGCCTCGCATATATAATAGAATGCATTGGCTTAACACATTAAAAATTATAAAATTGTTAAAGATTGTAAGAAAAAATGGTAAAAAGTGTTAAAAAAAGTTTTTTTTTAGGCCAATGCATTCTCTTATATATGCGAGGCGACCTATGGTCGACTCGCATATATAAGAGAATGCATTGGCACAGGGTATAACTGTAACTATCACAATGTGGCCAAGGAGCCGGTTCCAATGATATCCATATTTGTATGATTCTATTGAGACAGACCGAAGATATTTTAGGCTGTTGAAGCTTTATTTGGCCGGTTTTGGCCGGTTTGTTGGGTAAAGGGTTAAAATTAGAAATAGCGCTGTGGGTATTCTAGTTGTACTTGTTTGTTATTATATATGTGTTAAATAAAAGGCTAGCTGCTTGCCATCCTAACATATTTAGCTATATAGGCCTGTTGGAGTTCCGGTGCACCAGCACTCTCTATACAAATAATTATTTATCGTGGATAACAAGGCACTTCGTATTGGATAACCCAAGTTATGTTATATTATGCAACATTGACCCTTGTTAAATTTCAGAGGACTATTATAATCAGCATGTCCGTGCGTCCGTCCGTCCGGAGTTATAACTCCAGTAATGATCATCCGATTTTATTGAAACTTGGTATGTAGGTGTCTCAACCAAGAACACAGGTGCTCTAAAATTCTGGGTTTGATCAGATGTTCTTTTACGGAGTTATTTCCCTTTTTTCAACTTTTTTTTTTTACTTAGAAAATTTCTCACTTTTTCGATTTCCGGATGATATCTCAAATTTGGATCATTTAAATACCGTTTTTAAGTGGATCAGTCATATCAAGATACAGGTTGAGTTTGATCCGATGATTTTTCCTAGGGTTATGAACTTTTTTCGACTTGGAAATTTCAATTTTACCTCTTTTTTCTTTGGTTTCCGGATGATAACTCAAGTTTGGACTATTCAATTGAAAATTCGGTTTTTTGTGAGTCATTTATATCACAATACAGGTCACGTTCGAATTTGAGTTTGATCCGATGATTTTTCTCAGAGTTATGGGCTTTTCAAGACTTAGAAAATTCAATTTTTATTGTTTTTTCTTTGGTTTCCGGATGATAACTCAAGTCTGGATTGCTTAATTGGAAATTCTGTTTTTTGTGGGTCGTTCATATCAAAATACAGGTCAAGTTCGATTTGAGTTTGATCCAATGATTTTTCCCATAGAACACACAACATATCACATCAGAAAAGAAGGTATGAATAAACTATACCTCCCATACGCTGGGATTCATCCCTTGATTTTACCTTCTTAAAATTAGAAATAGCGCTGTGGGTATTCTAGTTGTACTTGTTTGTTATTATATATGTGTTAAATAAAAGGCTAGCTGCTTGCCATCCTAACATATTTAGCTATATAGGCCTGTTGGAGTTCCGGTGCACCAGCACTCTCTATACAAATAATTATTTATCGTGGATAACAAGACACTTCGTATTGGATAACCCAAGTTATGTTATATTATGCAACATTGACCCTTGTTAAATTTCAGAGGACTATTATAATCAGCATGTCCGTGCGTCCGTCCGTCCGTCCGTCCGGAGTTATAACTCCAGTAATGATCATCCGATTTTATTGAAACTTGGTATGTAGGTGTCTCAACCAAGAACACAGGTGCTCTAAAATTCTGGGTTTGATCAGATGTTCTTTTACGGAGTTATTTCCCTTTTTTCAACTTTTTTTTTACTTAGGGTTATTAACCTTTCTACTTTGAATTTTTTTTTTAATAATTTTCTGTATTAGACTACCTTCATGGTGTAATCAACTCCTCCTACAGTTTTGATCATAGATATTTGAAACTTTAGAGTATTGTTACCCACATATTGGAGATGTGCAACATGTATATAGATGACGGAAAAATTATTTCTTTACGGAATTATTAACCCTTTCGACTTAGAACATTTCAACATTTTTTTAATTTCTTTAACAAAGCGGCGTCGACTTGCCACGTTTTCGGGGGACACTGGTCGGCTGACCTTTTATTATTATTATTATTATTATTATTATTATTATTAATAAAATCTGACCGTAGATATGATTTTCCACCAAAACCTGGGAACTTTTTGATGTTCTGACCCGTTCTGACAGGGAACTTTATAACATTGACCATGCAATGCAGGAGATATATTTCTAGGTTAATACTTGTTGCTGAATAATCTATTTCACACTGAGGTGTAGTTCCAGCTCGAGATTGCATGCTTTTCTGTGACTTTTGTGAGCCGATATCCCAATAAACATTGAATTAATTGCCCAGGAGAAATTCTATAATTGTAAGCGACGCAAACAAAAATCGCTCTCAAACTCTCTTAAATCGTGCAATTTCGAGTTGGGACCTTCATCTACAGTGAAGTACATTATTAAGGAACAGGTAATAACTAATAAAACTTCCCTTCAAAAAGTTCCCATGCAGGTTTTTTACTGGTGGAATACAGTGACATGGTAAATGAGTACGTTATCGCATGTTTAGACGAGGTTAAAAGTTTTATCGAAGATGATATTTTAATCCCAAACTTCAGTATAAGTATAATGAAGGGTAGACACATGGGACGTGGTAAACGATGTGGTGGACTGCTGGTAATTTAAAGGTAGATATTCACCGATCTACATACATGAAGCTTCTCTAGCCACATATCCTGTTTAGATCTACTTCTTTTAAAGTGATTATGAAAAGTTATGAATGTTATGGTCACTTGTTAAAATATGTGAAAGCAATTAAGACTAATTCAAAGAATATTGCCTGGGTGCGCGTGGACCCTGATTGCGCACTTAACAAACGATCCTTACTTAAGGGACCGTGTATATACCACCGACCAACACTAGATGTTGCGACGACAATTGGTCGATCGACCTCGAGGGCGAATTGAGACAAGTCCGGAAAGACAATGAACTCATTCTAATCACAGGGGATTTCAACGCCGAAGAAATAAGCTGAGTGATATCGAAGACCATGATATTGACTCCTTAATTTGTACCATTTCAGATTTGACGAAGTTTGACTCGTCTAATAATTTAGATATATTTGATGTAATTATACCCCCCGCAACGAGTTTGGGGGGGGGGGGTGGGTATATACTGGAATCGGCTTGTCTGTCCGTCCGTCCGTCTGGACGTCCGTCCGCCCGTCCGTCCGTGGACACAAATTTGTCCGGAGTTTTTCTCAATCTTTTTATGATAATTTTCCGTGAAACTTGGCACAGACATCAACCACCATGGGAACCCGTGCACCTGCGATTATGACGTCTGTCGGACATTTTTTGGTGGAGTTATCCCCCCTTTTTCGACTTAGAAAATTTTCACAACATGTATAATTTTGTCCGAGCTTTTATTCCTATAATTTTAGGTCAATTCTTTTAAAACTTGGCACAGGTATTTAGTACTACGGAAACCTGTGCATCTGCGATTATGACGTCTGTCCGACAATTTTGGGTTGAGTTATCCCCATTTTTCGACTTGGAATTTTCTTTGCAACATGCATAATTTTGTCCCAGCTTTTATTCTTACATTTTTAGGTCAATGTTTTTTAATCTTGGCACTGATATTTAGTACCATGGGAACCTGTGCACCTGCGACAATGACGTCTGTCCGACTTTTTTTTGTGGAGTTATTCCCCTTTTTCGACTTATAACATTTTCGCAACATGCATAATTTTGTCCGAACTTTTATTTTTGGTGGAGTTAGCCCCCTTTTTCAACTTACAAAATCTTCTCAAAATGCATAATTTTGTCCGAGCTTTTTATTCCTACATTTTTCAGTCAATAGGTTTTAGGATTAGGATTAAGGGTTAAGATGTTCAATATTATAGTGTTAGGGCTTTGGGGGTTTAGGGTTACCTGTTCACATAATTTCAGTTCCCAATATACAGTAATGGCTACTACATACAAATAACATGTTGAATACGGGGGGTATAGCTCAGTCCCATCTGGGACAGTCCCATCTCTATAGTTAATGCTGATTTTGATTATGAATTTGACGATTATGCCCACGCTGATGCTGACCATATCAAGCATAGTGATTATCTTTTCCAATTCACGAACAGACATTCAGAAGACACTGGAAAGGTCAACAGTTATGGCTATAAGATTTTAAATTTTTGTAAAAGTAACAATTTTCGCATTTTGAACGGAAGATGCGGCGATGATCAGGGTCATGGAAAACTGACTTAGTCAGATAGGTCAGTAATTGACTACGCGTTGGGTAATAAGCACTTATTCCGCGCTATTGAAAACTTCCGCGTTGGGCAATTCTCCAACATATTAAGCGATGTACATAACCCTCTACAATCCACAATTCGCTTTTGGACCAATCCTGAGCCTGAAAATGCAGATAATGATATCATGGATGAGTTAATTCCTCCATCTAGAATTCGCCGTTGGAACCACGAAAAGGGTTTCGGTTTTATAAATAATATCAATGTACATGAACTTGACATGGTCCGAAGCAAAATTCAATCTTTAAATAACAAGACAAGTTTACCCTCAGAACTAGATGCATGATATATGTACGGGCGTTCCTAAAATTATGACCGATGCTGCGGGCAAAACATTTGGAATTTTCGTTCCTGTGCGACAACGTAATAATATTGCCCCAGATAAAAATAAACCTTGGTTTGACCATGATTGTAAACAGGCTAGGAAGCAGTTTAACATATCAAAACGCGAATATAACCGTGATAAATCTGAATCAAATAAAGAATTACTAAAAGATTCTGGAACAATTTATAGAAAAATGATGGATTCAAAAATATCAAGTCTGAAAGAAAAACATGTCTCAGAGCTTAGATATCTCTGTCAAACAGAAAGCAAGGGTTTCTGGGAAAAACTCCAAAGCATGTGCGATAATTCCAAAACATCCGAGTCAAAAGTAAGTCTTGACGAATTTGCAGCACATTTCCAGTCACTAAACTTTACAGAAGATCTTGATGATCTTACACGTTTCGTGAGCATCGACTTTAGATATGTTTATGCCAGTTTATGTTTTATTATTTAATTTGATTCTGAACTGCGGTATTTTCCCACAAGGGTGGGCGATAGGCATGATAAATAAAACCTATCTATAAAAAATCTGGGGACCCAAAAAATCCAGATTCATACCGTGGTATAATTCTGCTAAGCTGTTTCTCGAAGATATTCACATCAATACTTAATAGCAGAATAGTATAACATATTCATATTACAGAGTATAATAGATCTCTATTTATCAAGTGGCAAGGAACTTTATTGTATCTTTATATAGTTCGGGAGCCCGCATATGTTCTATTTACACTTTTGCGTACAAAAGGTTTGACCCCCTAAAGTTGGTACCAATAATGGAACATTCTGAAAAAGCGATTTCTTAAGTTGCGCATTCCTGGGGTTTAGGGGCTGCTGAACCCCAAAAAGTGCCAAAAATCCCTTCTATTTACACTTCCGCGTACATCGATGAATTTTGGTTTGATCATACTCCTAAGTGTACTGATTAAGAAAACACAACTTAAGAAAGGGATTTTCCTGGGGTTTTCAGATAAGAAAGGGGGTCCCATGCTGAACCCCAAAACGTGATTTTTCACTTTTGTTTACACTTTCGCGTACATCCATAATTTTTGGTCTCAAAGTACTTTGATATATACTAATTATAAAAACACAACTTAAGAAGCAACCTTTCCTCGGGTTTTAAGATAAGAAGGGGGCCATCGGGCCACCCTTCAAAACGTAAAAAATCACTTTTATTTACATGATTGCATTCGTCCAACGTGTGTGTATGTGCGTACACCCATGGAATGTTGTACTATCACAACCAATACATCCCTAAATCGATACGATCAACTTAAGAAATATATATTCATGTCGTTTTCTGATAAGAACGAGACTTGTTACCCCCCCCCCCCCCCCCCCCCCCACAACACGATCCATTTTCTAGAACTAAAAGTGGCCAGTTTTATGAAAATTATAGCGGGAAAATCTAGTAAAATGTATACAAATGTATATATTTTCGTGAAGCTAAGACATAAATGACACTTTTTTGGCCAAAATTGAAACTCACCATCCAAGATGGCCGCCAAAATGGCTGCCGGAAGTTGAAAATATGACATTTTTTCACAAATATCTTCTAGATCAATTCATGCTGTTTGGAACTGGTTGAGTAATGCAACTTTATTTTGTGTTTTCTATATTAACTGATCATTGGTGCAATTAAATATGCAATTATTGGGGTCCTAACCCCTTCCGATCCCTCAAAAATTTGATTGTATGCGGTATAAAAGTTTACCCAAAAAAAAATCACAATTGGGATTCTAGTCACATTTCAACAAGAACGGAACAGAACTTTGTAATTTGAGTGAGGCATATCATTACCTATGCATATTGCAAATCACTGGAACCAAAATTCTTACTTTGGCTCAAAATGGCTGCCAATATGGCCGCCAAAATATGGAAAATGGTAAATATTACACCAGCGTGTCCTGCAATCGCTTACAAGTTGTGTTGATGTATAAAATTGGCCATTCTGCATTCTATACATTCAATACTAACATGTCTGATGCACCATGGTTAATTGTTACTATTTCACCACTGACATCGTCAAACATATTGGACTTTTCTCTAAATAACTTGACATAAATATTGGCAAAAATTAAGTTTTCAGGTTTGGACCATTTTTTCAAGTAAAAATATAACTATCTTTGGATTGAAAGGTGTTTATTGTTTTGGTCTATTATAAATGTGTCACACTACGGTGTTTATAGACCAAGTTGCTCAAGATTGCTTCCAAAATGGCAATCAAATTTGTAAAATGCTAATTTTTGACATATATCCCGAACATTCTCTGCATTATCCGAAAAGGTAGCAAATTGTGACTCACTCGGTTATTATACGTGTTAGTTAATTAACTGACAACTACTTGTTCTATTCCCAGTTGTCCCAGTTTTGTATGGGACATGACAAATTCATTTTAAAGTATGTCATTTTGCCGAGAACCTCTTTTGTGATGTTGGCCATATTTATTGGAAGGAAATTGGCAGAACTTTGAGACATTATGATAAAAACAATGTCTACAGGATACAGTGTGGATGCCAATATCGTAGCCAGGGAGTTACTCTGTGATCACATGTGAGGTGAATAGGTATACAACGAGTTAATGTATGTCATGACTGCTGTGAGTAGGTATACAATGAGTGACTATATGGTTATACGTGGGTTGTCCATGGTAAGATGCATCTAGGTATATAGGGAGAGGTCATGGTCAGGTGTGAGGTGAATCGGTATGCATGGAGTGACTTATGGTGTATGATTGTGTATATCGAGTAAGGGTGCATCCGGTGTGCCTGTATGGTCATTGGTGTGGTGTATGGATATAGCTACATGGTCATCTATGTGTTGATTATGTATATATGGAGTGACTGTAAGGTCATGGGTGGGATGTACATGTGTTGTCTGTATGATCATGGATGGGGTGTGTAGATAAATAGGTAGTGATTTTATGGTTACGGGTAATGTGCATAGGTATACATGGAATGACTGTACGGTTATGATTGAATATGAATACCCGGAGTAAGCTGGGTGGACATTATCGAGCGTGTGGGTACATAGGGAGTGTCCTTGTGGTAACGGGTGGGATGTATATTTATATATATCGTGGATGTATTATCATTGGTGGGTGTATAGGGCTTAGCTGTATTATCATGGATGGCCTGTATAATTATACAGTGAATTGCTGAATTGTCATGTGTGAGGTGTATATGCAAGTATGGATTATTTGAGTGGTCGTATGTGCGTTTTTGTGTATATCTGGACGGGCTGAATGCCCATTAGTGAGGGTTACATGTATACCTGGAGTGAATCTATGGTCTAGGTTGGGCTGCATATGTATATCGAGTGGTTATATGACTATGTGTGTCGAATAGGTATACAGGTAATGACTGTATGGTCAATGGTGAGATGAGTACATGTAGGTATACAAGTAGTGACTGTATGATCATAAATGTAATGGACATCTATACAGGGGGTGACATGCGTATGAGTATACATGTACCTGGTGTTCATGTTTGGTGACTCGTGTCGGTATCGTCATGTGTAGGTTATACCAGTACACACACGTGTTGCTTTATTGTCATGGGCGAGGGATATGTGTATATAGCGAGTAGCTATATGGTCATGGATGAGGTGCATATGCATACATGGAGTGACTATACTGACATGGCTGGGGTGTATTAGTATATCTAGAGTGGCTATTCGGCTATGGTGTGACAAATAGGGATACAGGGATTGACATGGCCGCTGTTGGGGTGAATATGAATACAAGGA
The DNA here is from genome assembly GCA_032622095.1 of Siphonodentalium dalli. NCBI lineage: Eukaryota > Metazoa > Mollusca > Scaphopoda > Gadilida > Siphonodentaliidae > Siphonodentalium > Siphonodentalium dalli. Next base: position 93,663,800 of record CP136068.1, read on the forward strand.
TTGACCATGATCGTGTATGAATGTTTTGAATAGGTACACACGGTGTGACTATATGGCCATAGGTCAGGTGAAGGAGTATACCAGGTAACATGGGTGAGGGTATGTGTATGAAGCGAGTGGCTATATGGCCATTGGTGATGTGCATATGTATACCGGAATGACTTTATGGTCACTGTTGTGGTGTTGATGTATATATTGATTGTCCATTTGACCATGCGTTTGGAGAATAGGTATAACCTTATGGCCAATGGTGAGATGAATGGGTATACATGGAGTGACTATATGGTTATGGGTAATGTTTAGGAGTATACCCGGTGTGCCTGCATTGTGACGCGTGGCTGTATGGTCATCCGTGGTCATGGGTCAGGTGTACATGTATACAGTGGGTAACTATATTGTTATGTCTGTGGTGTTTATGTATATATGTAATGACTGTGTGATAATGGGTGGCTGTCGCTTTCCACGATATGACATCACCTCTCTATTGATTATCATATCCTTGAATTATTGTGGAAAGCGACAGCCACCCACGGTTCACATGTACAACCTACTCATTACCCCTGTCACTCCATATGTACATAAACACCACACAAATGACAACATAGTCACCCACTTTATACATGTACTAGTACACCTGATCATACAGCCATACTTGGTTATATCCGTACATACCACAAATGACGATACAGCCACGAGTCACCAGGCATGAACACCATGTATACACCTACACACAACCGTATAGTCACTCTATGTATACGTATTCACTACATTCACGATCATACAGTCACTCATTGTTCATACATATTCACCTCACCATGGACCATACAGCCACTACATGTATACCTATTCGCCATACCCATGACCATGGAGTCAATCCAGGTATACATATGCACATCACCAATGGTGAGCCCTTCCAGATATACCAATATCCGCACATACGACCACACATAAGTTCTATACTTGCCACACTCATACACGCCATCCATGATAATAAATATACTCCCCATACAACACCAATGTTAACACATCCACAACATATATAAATATACGTCCCACCGTTACCAACAGGGCACTCCCTATATACCCACACATCATTCATGAACATACAATAACTCCCTGTATACCTATTATCCTCATCTATGATCATAACTCCTGGCTACCATCTTGGCTTCCACCCTGTATCCAGTTGTTAAATTTTTATCATTATGGGCCAGAATACCCACATATCATGGTTCATCTCAGTTCAGTCTCAAAGTTCTGCCCATTTCCTTTCAATAATATGGTTCTCCGCAAAATTACATACTGCAACTTTAAAATGAATTTGTCATGCCCCATACGGAACTGGGACAAACATAATAGTACGTAGTTGTCAGTTAATTACATTGTAACTAACACGTACAATAACCAAGTGAGTCACAATTTGCCACTTTTTTCGGATAACGCTGAGAATAATGTTCGGGATATGTTAACTTTTAACTTTCTACAAATTTGGTTGCCATTTCGGAAGCCATCTTGAGCAATTTAGTCTATAAACACCGTAGTGTGATACATTTAAAATAGACCAAAACAATAAACACCTTTCAATCCAAAGATATTACATTTTACTTGAACAAATGGTCGAACCCTGAAAAGTGAATTCTTGCCGATATTTATGTACAATATTTCTGGTGACAATAGTAAAAATTATCCATGGTGCATCAGAATGTTAGTATGCAATGTATAGAAAACAGATTAGCCAATTGTGTACATCAACCACAACTTGTAAGCGATTACAGGACACCCTGGGCAATATTTACCATTTTCCATATTTTAGCGGCCATTTTCGCAGCCATTTTGAGCCAAGGTAAGATTTATGGTTCCAGAGATTTTGAATATTCATAGGTAATGATATGCCTCACTTACATTACAATGTTCTTTTCATTTCTTGTTGAAATATGACTAGAATCCCAATTGTGATTTTTTGTAAAATTTTGTACTGCGTTCTGTAAAATTGAATTTTTGAGGGATCGGAAGGGGTTAGGACCCCAATAATTGCATATTTAATTGCTCCAGTGATCAGTTAATATAGAAAACACAAAATAAAGTTGCATTACTCAACCAGTTCCAAACAGCATGAATTGATCTAAAAGATATTTGTGAAAAAATGTCATAGTTTCAACTTCCGGCAGCCATTTTGGCGGCCATCTTGGATGGTGAGTTTCAATTTTGGCCCAAAAAAGTGTCATTTATGTCTTAGCTTCACGAAAATATAAACATTTGTATACATTTTACTAGATTTTCCCGCTATAATTTTCATAAAACTGGCTCACTTTTAGTTCTAGAAAATGGATCGTGTTGTGTGGGGGGGGGGGGGTAACAAGTCTCGTTCTTATCAGAAAACGACATGAATATATATTTCTTAAGTTGGTCGTATCGATTTAGGGATGTACTGGTTGTGATAGTACAACGTTCCGGGGGTGTACGCACATACACACACGTTGGACGAATGCAATCATGTAAATAAAAGTGATTTTTTTTACGTTTTGAGGGGTGACCCGATGACCCCCTTCTTATCTTAAAACCCCAGGAAAAGTTGCTTCTTAAGTTGTGTTTTTATAATTAGTATATATCAAAGTACTTTGAGACCAAACAGTATGGATGTACGCGAAAGTGTAAACAAAAGTGAAAAAATCACGTTTTGGGGTTCAGCATGGGACCCCCCTTTCTTATCTGAAAACCCCAGGAAAATCCCTTTCTTAAGTTGTGTTTTCTTAATCAGTACACTTAGGAGTATCATCAAACCAAAATTCATCGATGTACGCGGAAGTGTAAATAGAAGTGATTTTTGGCACTTTTTGGGGTTCAGCAGCCCCAACCCTAAACCCCATGAATGCGCAACTTAAGAAATCGGTTTTTCAGAATGTTCCATTATTGGTACCAACTTTAGGAGGTCAAACCTTTTGTACGCAAAAGTGTAAATAGAACATATGCGGGCTCCCGAACTAATAGACTTTCGAAAAGCATTTGATACGATTTGGAGGGACGCATTGTGGCTAAAAATGATGAACTATGATATTAATACTAAAGTCCTACATATTATAAAGGATATGTATGGCAAAATTAAAATTTGTGTCAGAGACAACAACTCTATGTCTGACTTTTTTGTAAGTAATATTGGCCTATTCCAAGGTGATATAATGTCACCTTTCTTATTTTCTCTCTATCTAAATGATTTACAAAGTTTCTTGTATGATTGTGCATTATACCTTCTGAAATTTCTAGATGAATCATATATGCAAAATGTTGGCTGCTTTATTAAATTGTTATGTCTTTTGTATGCCGACGATACAGTTCTATTTTCTGACGACGAAGATAATATGCATAGGGCTCTCCTCGCCTTTGCCGATTATGCAGAAGCTTGGAAACTGCAAGTCAATACAACAAAGACCAAATTAATGATTTTCACGAATAAATGGTCGAAAAATCTTCCCACATTCATGTATAGAGACTGTAGCCTAGAAATAGTTAAAGAATTCACTTATTTAGGGGTTAAATTATTTTATAATGGTCGCTTCTGCCAGAACATAAAGAAAACAGTTAATTCTGCAACGAGAGTCATGTACGGACTGCTTAATAAGGTCCGAAAACTTAACCTACCCACTGATAGTATGCTTGATTTATTCGATAAGATGATTTCACCTATTTTACTGTATGGAAGTGAGATATGGTGTTTTGAACGTACCCAAAGTGTAGAGACACTACATCAAAGATTTTGTAAGATGGTTGCGTCCATCAACTGAAAATGAGTACCCCAATTACATAGTTTATGCGGAATTCGCACGACACCCCGTCTCTATAGAAATAACATGCCGAGCTCTTACATATTGGTCAAAGCGCGGATCGAGTGACGGCTCTGAGATAGCTAAGAATATTTATACCTTAATTTATCAGACTCATGAGATGAACTCAAAGACAGCAGACAAAAATAACTCCAAATGGTTATCTTTTGTCAAAAATGCTCTTTATGATTTGAAATTGCAATCAAAGTGGATCACCCAGACGGGCCTGACCCCTAGTGAACTGAGAAATGCAAACAAAATTCTCAAACAACGTCATTGGGACGCACTACTCGTTGACATAAACACATCTGCTTCATCGAGGGCCCAATTTTATAGTTTTATTAAAACTGAGTACGGTTACCCAAATTACTTGAAGATTTTGCCGTCTAATATATCGAAATACCTCCTCAGAACTGCAAATCATAAACTGCCTATAGAATGCGCAAGATGGAAGAAATCTCCGAATGATAATGGCAATAGGATATGCACACCATATGAGGATAATATTTAGGAGACGAATACCATTTAGTTATTGTATGCAGTCATTTGGATGAAATTAGAATACAATATATCCCTGAATACGTTTGGAAGAACCCCACGAGAGAGAAATTCCATGGTCTCATATCTCTTCAAAATATAAGCCTCATAAAAAGATTATGCATATTCCTAAGGTGTGCCTTTAAGATGGTGTATATTTGCGAATGTCTGTCTGTCTGTCTGTGTTCTATAGAAATTCACAGGGGACCATCTAGATGATACCAAAGGGATCTACTAGGGCAGTGTTCGCGCTGTCGGTAGCCAAATTAGCCAATGGCTAATCTTTTTCGAATTTGGCTAATAAAAATTTCATTTGGCTAAACTTTTGGCTAAACTTTTTTTGACCCCAAATGGAGACTGAAAGCATGAATTTTTGGCAAGTGGGTTTTCAATTCTGTGATGTGAACGATCTAGTCCGAAAACATTGTAAGTGGGAATATATCGCCGACTGTACAAAAGGAAACCCGATCGCGGACAGTACAAAGGGAAACCCGTCACTCTGCACGAAACAGCAAAATATCATTATTTTACATTTAATCCGCTAATCCCCCATTGTCTGTCTGGTCACTCACGGGACTCCTGCACAATGCATGTTTATGATGACATTGTATTTATGACGGTCAAGGTTTATGAGCACCAAGTGTAAGACAATAGCTTAATCAGCCAAATGTGAATCACGACAGATATTTTATGGCTATTTGTCGTCAATACCGATACATTCAAAATAATATGCATGCTTTTATGACAGATTGCAATTTGATAATGGCGTAACAATATTAAGTTATTAGTTTCCAGATGTCACTTAAATATTTTCGCAAGGATAATTAATATTTAATGATTTTTAAAAAGATATTGATATAAAACAAAAAATTATTGACATTAAGAAGGACAATCCCGGGTTACCCCCCCCCCCCCTCCAAATCACTCTTCCACATAAAGATTAATTAATAAATTTTTAATAAATGATATATATCAAAATATTTCTAGTTCATCAAAATTAGTTAAATTATTGTGTATTTTACCTGTGTCTGTTAGATTTGACGTTTTAGTCATTAATTGTGAACCGACCAGAAAACGATGATTTAATTTGGCCATAGTTTTTTTTAATTTGGCTAAAAAACATTTGGCTAAAGTTTTTTTCATTTGGCTAATAAATTTTTCATTTGGCTAAACTTTTGGCTAAAGTTTTTTTCGGTCCAGCGCGAACACTGTACTAGGGGTAACTTTTTACGAGAAAGATAATGGTCGGGGTTAGAATTTTCTAAAGTGACGCCGTTGTTGCCAGGGGCAGAAAAGGGGGAGGGGCAGAATTTGTTTTTGTCGCCGATTGCCACGAAACTTACATATAATCATCCCAATGATATGAAGAATCTAACGGTGTGGTTTAAATATGTCAAAAATGGCGTCGTTCGAGTCAGCGATGCACAGAAGGGGAGAGGGGCACCAAATTTGATAAAACTAATTTTAGCATCTAGATGATACAAAAGGGGTCTACTAGGGGTAACGTTTTACGAGAAAGATAATGATCGGGGTTAGAATTTCTAAAGTGACGCCGTTGTTGCCAGGGGCAGAAAAGGGGGAGGGGCCGATTTTTTTTGTCGCCGATTACCACGAAACCTACATATAATCATCCCCATGTTATGAAGAATCTAACGGTGTGTTTTAAATATGTCAAAAGTGGTGTCATTTGAATCAGGGATGAACGGAAGGGGAGAGGGGCACCAAAATTAATAAAACTAATTTTAGCGCCGATTTCCACCATATTCATATATATTCTTCTTCATGATACAAGGAATCTAATTGTGCGATTTAACAACGCCAAATTGTTGTCGTTTGGATCAGAGATTGGGGGGGGGGGGGTGGGCACTAAATTTGATAATAATTGGTTTAGTCGCCGATTGCCACCACACTTATACAAAATCATCCCCATGGTATGAGGAGTCTAATGGTGCGGCTTAAACTGTCAAATGTGGCCCCATTCGAGTCAGGGGTGCATTGAAAGGGAGAGGGGCGACAAAATTGATGCACAATGTTTTAGCGCCAATTTCCACAAAATTGATACACGTTCTTATCCATGATACGAGGAATCTAATCGTGTGATTTAAATACGCCATAGTGTGCTGTTGGGGTGAGAGATGGAGAGGGGTGGGCATCAAATTTGTTAAAAAAAATTGTTTAGTCGCCGATTATCACCAAACTTATAAACAATCATCTTCATGATATCAGTAGTGTAATTGTGTGGTATAAGGATGTCAGAAGTGGGGCCATTCGAGTAAGTGGTGTATAGAGGTGAGAGGGACACAAACAATTATAATAATATGTTTAGCGCCGATTTCCACCAGATTGATTCATATTCTTCTCAGTGATACGAGGAATCTTATCGTGTGGTTTAGATACACCACATTGGTCCCCTATGGGTGAGATATATGGGGACCTTAAATTTGATACGAATTTCCATGAGTCTAATGGGCGTGGTTTAAATATGTCAAAAGTGGCAAAAGCTGATACAAATATATTTGACACTAATTTCCACCAAATTCCTACACGTTTTCTCTAATGATATACGAATTAAATCACATTTGTTGTCGTTTGGGTCACGAATAGTGAGAGGACGTGCACTATCATTGATAAGATTGCTATTCTCAAATATCCACCTATAAGTTATATATAGTCACCCAGGCCATCTCGATATCATTTTAATGAGTTTTGGGCGTTCACATTTCACAATCTCGACAGATGATGACCCACTTATGTTACTTGAACAATTATATCTTCTCAACTGTCAGTCTGTCATATTTATATGGGACGGCAATCAGGGTACTCACACAATGAGCTATCAAAAAGAGATACATAGAAGAAGCATTAAACGGATATTAATCATTCGATTTAAGAGATACATATATTCGTGCAAACTGAGAGACCTCGAACCGTCAGAGGATTGCATATATATATAGTAAAAAAAATTAGTCTGTTCCATTCAATACAGTTTCCACAAAAAGTTACAATTTGTCAAGAGATATGGAAGGCCTGTTCAAAAATAGTGGTCACAGTGTGCAGTCAAATATAGTTTCTTCTGATATACAAGAAAATGCAGTTAGTAGCACAAGACTTTTCAGGATCCTACCAATACTGACATCTGAAAAGGGTTTTATAACAGACTCATCGACTGACATAAACAACTCAAAATCTCGCTCTGTGCCTGGCACGTGTAGCTCATATGATGCGCAGCAACATTTCGTTTAAACTAAGAATATTTAGCCAATATATAGCACCATGAACAGATGAGCACCTGGAAAGTTCTTTGAAACATCTGTATCTTCGTGGAGATATGATAGCCAGGTGTCCTCAAGATCTTAGTCCAACCCACTAGATTGATTGATACATCTCAATATGTAAAACTCAATTGTCGTCTTTTATTTTTTGCAAACTAATGTGTTTATGATGTTCATGTGTCATATTATAACGTCTGAAGTATACGCAGTTGTAAATAAATACTTCATTATTGGTGGAACGGATTAATCGCGCTTAACAAAATGACAATTGACAAGGTGAATCACTGCTTATATTCCATGAATGCAATAATCATGTTTTGTGATGCTATTTGAATATACAATTTATGAAAATACGTATAACACTTTGAGCAAGAGTATTCTCTATTCCCAAACAAATATCCACAGCATGCAGAGGGTTTCACATCGCATTAACCTGGGCAACGCCGGGTAACCCTGCTAGTATTCTATACAATCGAAATAATTTATTGTTATGCATATGGGTGAACACATGTAATTATCATACTTGTTAAGTTTATCGCCTATTATTGTGTAATCTAATTTAATTACTGCTGTATATATAACATGCATGTGTATATGAAATGAACAATGATTAATGTGATATCCAAAATTAAACTCCCAGTGCCTCTGATTTAAAGATACGGGAGGCCTTGGCGGTGGGTATGCTGTTAAAATATTCATCTCCGTCAAAAACCGCCTTAAACAGAAGGAATAGTAAGATATAGACATACTTTGTTCTTTATGTCAATCAGAAATATGGCATAAACAGTATGTTATTGTCAATTTATCCCCCTTTGTTATGTAAACAAAAGCAAAAAAAGTAACCTTTCCTGGCTTTTGTTTAGATCCGGATATGGTAAACATAAAGAGCGTTATTTGTTACTGTTTTCCTGTTATGGAAATAATAAAGAGCGTTTATATCATTTTTGTGTTATTAACCAATATAATTGCGCCGCGTTATGTAAACAGAAGCACAACTTCAATCTGTAACACAAGCAGTCTCTTGTTTAAGTACACCAGCGTACGTCTTGACGACAGTATACTATCTACGCGCTGATTAGGCCAAACTTTTTTATTTTACTGCTTTACGGATCCGCCGACCCTGTTTTCTGTGGCCCGACAAGGAAATAAAAATCAAATATAATTTTTGTATTTTTATTTTCACAGCCGACAGCTGTTTCTGCTTATCAGTAACAAATTATCTAATCACATGTCACTGATTAAAGATGCATAGGACACACCAACTATAGATATCTCTGGCTTTAATTACTTTTAACTACATCCAAGTGAAAACTGAGAAGTCAGCTTGAGTTTATGTGTCGGCCACCAAGATACCTGTATGCTTTCTATAAATCTTGACATCTCTTTAAAACTTTAAATGGCCTTTAGAATACATATTGTATTCCTGGGAATTTATGGTGATCTTTATGACTGAAGACGAATAACAGTCCACAAGATTTCTTAGATAGGAATGACAAACTAATGAGTATGTGGGTTTGCTCAAGTTACACATTCACCTTTTATCACCAATCTCATCATTCCCATGTGTGTATTAACCCTTTCTATACTAAATAATTATTGACCAGACAAGTAGATTCCTTAGGAAATGTTCAGATAATAAGGTCAACAAGTTCTAAACTTAGCGAATGTCCCAAAAAAAAATGATTCAAGCATTTTTATTTTTTTTCCGACCGACCCCACCAAAACAAGGTTAAAAAAATCCGTAAAGCAGAAAAATAAAAAAAGTTTGGCCTTATGTTTGGCATATGAGCGGAACTTTATATATTTTGGTGTTCCTTCTGTTGATGGCGATTTGAACAAATATAAATATTTCTGCAATGAACGCCGCCCGTGCATTTAACTCAACGAAGACACCAAGCCCGACATGCATATACATGTAGCATATACTGTCAGCTGAGGAGGTAGTTTGACCACTTACCGGCGGTACAGAATTCGGTATTTACCAATTACACGTTACGCGACAATTGCTTCATGGTCCATTCGAAAGTCCAGATGATTATCGCTTTAAACCATTGTTAACAATAATCCCCCAGACATGTATTTGAATGCGTCAAACAACAATTATGGAGAACGTGAAGGTCAGCAGGTTCCGACTCTAGTCGCAACTAGAGAGATTTGGCACATTCGCCAGCAACATCTACGTTAAATCGCTAAGTCGTATCTTAAAATTATAGGATCGTTTGTTAGCTATAGTTATAACTGCCCACTTAGATTATGCAATTTTTTTCAAAACTTGTTTTACCGGATCGATCAGGTTATATACAACTCAATGTATAAAAAGCAAATTTTCTATCAAATCGACACTTGGCAATTAGAAAAGGAAACTCTTATTGATATATATATACCCCGGATTGCAATACATGTGAGTACAAAACTATTATTATTTCAAATATTCCAATTTGCCTGAACGTCTTTCATTGCAAAACAAAGTGAATATGTAAACCATTCTTTGAACTGTTCCAGAGTTGAGGAACCAAAAGGCCCACATAATATTGAGCCTCGTGTGCGGAGTTTCATTGATTTAGCAAGAGCATTTTGAGTAATTGAAATTTACAACTGTGATAGTTTATACGGGTCCCACGTAAATACGCATTATATCATCGCAACAACTTATACACCCCTGGTCAAATGGTCCTGCTAATGTGATACGGTGCTGGTGGGTCCTGCTTCATAGCTATATGCTTATGTTATAGCAAACTGATGCTGTTACCGGAAAGTATCGTTGTTTTGACTCGTTTCACTTGAACAAATATAAATGATTTATAGAATAACAACTACTAATTATACAAACGAAGTTTTAATCTAGAAATTCAGGTTAACGATTTGCTTACATGAACTGTGCACATCACTAGGTTTCATATATGTCATAAAATTATCATTAAACAATCACCTACCGGACTATTAACATGTATCATGCAATGAAACGAACTTTTGCAGTCTATATTCTCGTATGTATTGATGATCAACTTTTTCAAAAGCCAATATAATCGAATCATTATCTGCTTTACTAAATTTGGGTGGGAGGGTGGGTCCAACCGTGCACATAAGCTAAACGTGGAATGAGCGCTAAAATCTTGTTTGCGTTCAAGCACACTTTAGAACAATCGAGAAACTCTTGCTGAATCGAGTCAAATATCAATCAAAGCTTATCACGCGTGAACCACGGTCGCCAATCACCCAGATATGCCCCATCGATTTAACCCCCGTCGATCTAATATTTTCCGTTAACCCTTTACCCATCAAAACGGCGAAAAACGCCCAAATAAAGCTTCAACAGCCTAAAATATCTTCGGTCTGTCTCAATAACACCATACAAATATGGATATCATTCGAACCGGTTCATTGACCACATTGTGATGGTTACAGTTATGCCCTGTGCCAATGCATTCTCTTATATATGCGAGTAGACCATAGGTCGCCTCGCATATATAAGAGAATGCATTGGCCTAAAACAATTAATTTTTAAACACTTTTTACCATTTTTTCTTTCATTCTTTAACAATTTAAAAATAATTCTTACATTTTTTAACAATTTTTATAATATTTTTCTACATTCTTTGACAATTTTATCATTTTTAATATGTGTTAAGCCAATGCATTCTCTTATATATGCGAGGCGACCTATGGTCGACTCGCATATATAAGAGAATGCATTGGCACAGGGCCGTTCTGTTGGGTAAAGGGTTAACACTCTGCTCACCAAATAATTCTTAGTGGAACTTCAATAAAGTAATTTATTTAATCTAAAGTTGGAATTTTCGCGGTGTTCGGATAATCTGAACCAAGCCTTGGAATAGTGTGTCTGTCATTTGCAGAATGAGGTCCCCAGAGGGTGAATTTAGAGATGCTACCCCGCATAGCGGGTTTGCATCACCAAATTCACCCTCTGGGAACCTCATTCTGCTGAGTTGTAAGCAGAATGAGGTTCCCAGAGGGTGAATTTAGTGAAGCTAGCCCGCTAGGCGGGGTAGCATCACTAAATTCATCCTCTATGAACCTCATTCTGCAAATGACAGACACACTATTTCAAGGCTTGATCTGAACATATCAGGAAAAACCATTATGTGTATCTACCATTCAAATACATATGTGTTATATACACAATGTGTTTGTAACGATTCATGTATCGCGACGAGGCAAGTTTTCGTGGCCATATAGCGACGAGGCGACCTTGGTCGCAGAGTCGCTATATGGACACGAAAACTAGCCCGAGTCGCGATACATGAATCGGTACAAACACATTGTGTATATAACACATTTATCTACCATTGGTGTGACAGAATCCACCGCACAAATTACATTTCAGGAGTTTCTTAAATGCCAAAACTGTTGAATTTGTGTCCGATGATTCGCTTTCTTGAGTAAATTCTCCCAACCTGCAAAGGTATATGTGTCACGCGATTAGCTCATTGCTAAATTCTCACAACCTGCCCGTTCACGCGAATATGCTTAACGGAAATGTATTCAATGGACACAATTTCTTACACTTATAATACATACTGAACACATACATATTAGTTCCCTTGTGATGTGTTATACCATAATACCCGTGATGGTTACCCGGTAGGCAATCAAATATTTATCTACCATTTCCTACGAAATTCCCTGATACAATTGGCGATAACGAATTGGCGATAAAAGCATCTGTATCGTTACTGCAGTTGCGATACAAGGCGCTCGTGACGTCGTTGATTGGTACAAAATCATGAATGAACTGACGTCACATCAATCGCGTGAAAAATCAAAACGACATGCCACCGTATATTCTTGCGTACTATAAACAAATAGTTCCAAGGTTTTAACATTATTTGATTGCCTACCATCATGGGTATTATGGTATAACATATCACAATGTAACTAATATGTATTTGTTCAGTATTTATTATAAATTATATAAAACATGCAGGTGTAGGAGATTTTGTCCATTTAATTCAATTTCCATTAGGAATATTCACGTGAACTTGCAGGTTGTGAGAATTTAGCAAATCGCGTGACACAGATAGCCTACCTTTGTAGGTTGGGAGAATTTACTCAAGAAAGCAAATCGTCGGACACAAATTCAACAGTTTTGGCATTTAAGAAACTCCTAAAATGTAATTTGTGCGGTGGATTCTGTCACACCAAATGGTAGATAAATGTGTTATATACACTATATGTTTGTAGCGATTCATGTATCGCGACTCCGCTAGTTTCGTGACCATATAGCGACCAAGGTCGCCTAGTCGCTATATGGCCACGTAAACTAGACTCGTCGCGATAGATGCATAGATGAATCGATACAAACACATTGTGTATATAACAGATATATATTGCGCAATATTTAAACTCTGGTTGGATTAGTTGTTGCAAATCGACTATAATTAAAATGGCTATTCACATTGTTTTTCAAACACCAGCGTAGCCATTAATAATTTTTTCAAAACTGTATTTGTTGTTGAATGTTCCATCCAGACATTGTTTTTTTTCTTCTAAATCGCTTGGATTAGCCAAAGACCGCGAAATTACAACTATAGAAAAAAATAACGGGGTGATATGTGCATTGGATAATAAATATATACCTTACTCGGCGTATTTAAATTCGCGCTATAGCCTACTATTTTTCGCTCAGTTTTGAATTTGCGCACCGTGCTGCGCGAATTCAAAACTGACACACATATTTTCGCGAAAGACTTGTATCTGGTGACAGTTTCAGTTCTTATTGGTTTCTGAATTTACATGTCTATAAACTAAAGACCAATCATGACGAATAAAGCAATAACATGATTTTCAAGGGCGTTATGGTTCAGTAACGGCCGCCCGAGACGAAGTCGAGGGCCGCTAATATCCCGAGGACTGTTAATCATTCCGGGAGGGCCGGTACTGAACCATAACGCCCTTGAAAATCATGTTATTACTATTATCATCAAAGGGCCGTTAATGACGTAAAAGTATAAAAAACAACAGATTTGTTCCGCTTTTCTAGCCAATCATCAAATGTTTTCAGTCCATATTTAGTAATAGTAGCCCTTGTTGTGCTTTGTGGAATTACACTATTTTCCAGCAAATCTAGTTCATTATCATTTAGTTCGCTCGATTGCGACATTTTGAGAATTTTGACAGATCGATCGTCGTCTGTTATTGTTTACATTCTTCCTAATCACGTGACATTTGATTCCATCGAATATAGGTGATACATCAACCAAGTATTGAGGACGATTTGCGAAAATTGAGACATTGGCATATCAAAATAACTATGTATACTAACCTTTGGGGTAATAATCCTTCGAATAACAGGAATTATCCGATTGTAAATTAGTGGAAAACATGAGTAAATTAGTGATAATCTGTTCCCATTTTTCGTTAGCGATTTGCAAAAAACGGAAGCGCAATTTGAGAAGGGAGGTAATTCTGCTGCGCATATTTTCTGCGGGCCGCGGGCCGTTATTGAAAAGCACGATCCAATATCGGCCCGCGGCCCGCAAAAATCCGAGTGTTAAGTCATTTCGAACGCCCGGTATAACAGTGCTAATGGCCTAGAGAACGCCCTATAAAGTGATAATAATATAACAATAACATGATTTTTGAGGGCGTTATGGTTTATTAACGGCCCGGCTGGAATGATTAACAGCCCAAGGGCCTATTAGCGGCCCGAGACGAAGTCGAGGGACGCTAATAGGCCCGAGGGCTGTTAATCATTCCAGAGGGCCGTTAATAAACCATAATGCCCGATGAAATCATGTTATTACTATTATTACCACAGTTTTGGACATTTGACCCATTTGAGGATTTAGTGGAATAATGAAGTAGATTAAGAGAGAAATATTTTCAAGACATTTAAATTTGACACGGACTGACGGAGTCTCGAAAATAGGACAGGGGAAAACCCAGTGCTCATTGGAGACGAGTAACAACCAATGAGAGGTTGACAGCTAAAATTATCAATGCATACTTACGCTTGATACAATAATTCAATCATATAGCGTGAATTCCAATCATAAAACCATTATAGTGTCGAGGAAATCGGATACATCTTCCCATTATTTTCTTGAAATAACCACGCCAGATCGGAAGTTGAAGGGACGTAACTCTCGCGATAATAAACGAGATCTATAGTTTCCGGGCGGCGGGCCGATATTGAATTAGGCTTCTCATTATCGGCCCGCGGCCCGCTGTTTTGGTAACAATACGCTATTTGGAACGCCCCGAAAAACATTATCAATGGCCTAGAGAACGCCCTATAAAGTGGTAATAATATAATATAATGCCATACAATCATTCTTATGTCGGAAATGGCCATAGTTAAGCATCCGGTTACTGCCAAATCCATTTTCTCAATGTAATATTGTATAAGATATTATAAATGAAATATGCATGTAAAGAGGAATAAAATATGTTTACACTAAATGGTAAATCTGATACGATTGGGTCAATCATATAGACGAATGTAGTAATGATCTAAAAATAGCCACATAAATTGTCCCGATTCATAGAAAATAATTCATAGAAAAATTAATTTCGTAGTGGCAGAAGCTCCAGTTGACTGTTTCCATGAATTATAATTATTATTTTACACCCCTAATCTATACAAGTTCTGGGAAGCGGCCATCTTTAACAATATTTTATTCCATCTCAGACAACATGATGTATGGTACCACCGAATTGGACAGTGTTTCTTGTTAGAATAAGAGGTGGGTTGGGCTGTAAGCATATTTGGTAGGCCTATATATACTAGCTTGTCGTCTTCACGGGTGACCACATTTCGTTATGGGCGTGTCGTTAGCTGCAATAGATAATCTTTGCACACTAGTATAATGTTCACGATATGTGTAGTTCTACATCGTAAACCAGAATTCTGCAAACTATCTGGTCTCAATGGTTCCTCCCCGTTTTGCGGATACAACATATTACGAACTCAGAAATGCAAGTGACTTCGCCTCTACTCGCCGCGACACTGAAATCATGGATTCACCCCACCCCCAAATGGCTCGCAGTATGGAACGCCTTAATGGAATACCACTGCAGAGACTCTCCTCTAGATGATCTTTAAAGGCACGTGAGGCCTTAGTTGTCGAAAATATTCATATTTGTTCCAATCACCGTAAACAGAAAAACATTAAAACGCATACAGTTTCGTTCATATATACCATGACCATCGCGTAAACAGCATGTTATCATAAAGATTTACTATATTTTACCTAAGCAAGAGCCTGATTGTGTTACAGAAGACAGCACAATGCTGCTGGCTAATCACACAAAAATGGCATAAACGCTCTCTAATCGTTCCATATCAGGAATTCACCAACAAAGAACGCTCTTTATGTTTACCATCATAATATAAACAAACACCAGAAAAGTAACTTTTTATGCTTTTGTTTACATAACAATGGTCAAAGATATGACAATAACATACTGTTTATGCGATATTTCTTATTTGTATACGGACAAAGTCTGTCTACATTGTGTTGTTCTTTCTGTTTGTGGCGGTTTTTGACGGGTGGAAATATTTTCGCAGGATACCCACCGCCAAGGCCAACCGTACCTTTAAAAGCAGTTAAAATTCGCAAATTCTAATATTTAGTTTTAATATTATACAATGCCAGCTGCGATAACCATCGACAGACTCTTAGGGTATACGTTCATACGCTGGCAAGTTTGCACGGTATGGTTTGCAGGCATTTTGTCGTAGAAAACGATATGGTGCCATAATATGAACGGAAACAAGCACATAAAGTACATCTATGCCACAGCTAACTACGTGCGAAGTAAAATCTCTGTATAGGTCCCCAATAGTAACGATTCTACCGGAATTTGCTTGTAAATATCATGCAATTATCTCGCAAGAATAAATCATACAGGTATTTGAAGGCAATTTCCAGTAGCACTGTTACAAGTGGAACTAGATAAATGTTACTTCTCATGTCTTTCGCTTCGGTAAAGATGCATGTTATGTGCACGTTTCCGTTCATAGTATGGCACCATGTGGTTTTCTATGACGAAATTCCCGCAAATCACACCGTGCAAATTTGCCAGCGTATGTACGTACCTTTAACTGTGTAGTTGTGGTCTCGCCGATAAGACAGCTGGCCAGGATGTATTTGAATGCACACTATATGCTAGCGAAAGCCTGTGACATTATAACAGTTTGATCCCTTTTGAGGTGAATACCATATCAGTCAAATACTCAGTGACGAAACTAATACTGTTATCCGTGTTTACGTGCATCGTTTCATTAAAGAAACAACATGTTTCGATTTCAATGTATTAGTGCTAACCGAAGAAAAGCGAATAAACTAAAACCATTGATATACATATATCTAAATTGTTATCGAACTATATATTTGATGATGGTTTATTAGCAAAGTCAGCATCTAAGTTGCAACATGCTATACAACTTATATACATATATACAAACAATACATAACATACATGTACAATAAATGAGTTCATCATATTATATGATATTAATAATAAATACAAATAATGCTAATACATTTAGGAATATGTTTTCTTAAATGGTATAACTCATATAATATTTACATTATATATAATACTAGAAGGTGACCCGACTTCGTCCGGGCTTTGACCTTGAATTGACCATTTTGAAGGTCAATGTCAGGTGGGGTCAAACACCAACACCCCAAAAATGGTGGAAATCGGCCCAGCTCATACCGGGAAATCGGCCCAGCGGATACCGAGATACCCTATGCATCAAATTTCGTCCGTTAAAATCCGCCAGTTTAACCCGATTTGATTTCCACTCAAGTATATAAACGCGCCTCATATACACACGCTCATTAATTATCAAGTTTCAACGTAAAGATAAATTAGCATCGGTGCCCGAGATATCGCCAAGACGTCTGAAACAGTCAAATGCATCGGCCGGTTAAGCGTTAACGTGATCTAACGTTATGACCTCTAACGACGTCATAGAAGTTACGCATTGTTTTTATCCTGATGGAAGGTAGTACCACTTCTTCTTGATAATTGAGGCAGATAACTAAAACGGATACATACGCATTATATATCGTTGGAAAGAGGAAACACGAAAGATTCTCACAGTGTCATTATTATGACTGGCATTTTATTATTCGCGCTGTTTCGAATCGATTTGAAAGCACCGAACTCAAATGAAAGTCCCGTAACACAGCGTAAAAACAGATTTGACCTCGGCACGTGAAAAGTTGACCTCGGATCTGAAAATTAATATGCCTATGCCACTTCCCGACCGATAGTATCCTCACATACGAAGTTTCATCGAAATCGGGTCGGCCGTTTTCGAGTTCATCGCGAACACACACACACAGATACACAGATACACAGATACACAGATACACAGATACACAGACAGATCTTCCAAAATATATAATAGACTCGAAGGTGACCCGACTTCGTCCGGGCTATTCAAAAACCAAATTTCAAGTCGATAGCTCCACTCGTTTCCGAGATCTGGTCTACGCATGCGCGAAGCTGGCGTCGCACGGGCTCGGCGACCCGATAAAATTCGTATCCGGGGCAAGATACATTCACATACCAAATTTCAAGTCGATAGCTCCACCCGTTTCCGAGATATATATATTGCCCAACGTCATTTGCGGATACCTCGGCCGGTGATGAGTTAACGCGACATCGGCCGGTTAAGAGTTAAACGCGATCACGTCACGATCTGTTGACGGCGTAATATATTTTACGGAATGTTTTTCGACGAGCGAAGCATGGTCCTGCGTTCTTCCCGATAATTAAGGTAGAAACTTTCACAGGCGTGTGATACATCATTGGAAAGATGAAGCGCCACAGATTCTAACCGTGCAAATTATATGACTGGCAATTTATTATTCGCGCTATATCGAATCGATTTGTGAGCACCGAACTGAAATAGATTAGCGCAAAACGGCGTAAAAACAGATTTGACCTCGGCACGTGAAAAGTTGACATCGGATCTGAAAATTAATATGCCTATGCCACTTCCCGACCGATATTACCCTCACATACGAAGTTCATCGAAATCGGGTCGGCCGTTTTCGAGTTCATCGCGAACACACACACAGACCACAGATACACAGACCACAGATACACAGACAGATCTTCAAAAATATATAATAGATAATGTAATACTTGCTTCATGGTAACTTTATAAACGCTAATTTTAAGAAAATGGTCACTCTTTTCAATATACTTATACTAAGCAGTGACAGCAATCTGTAGAATTTATTTCTGTTAGAATTTTGCCAGTATTACTTCGGGATATAAGTTTCTCGCAAATCGTTAAGTTCTGTACACAAAATAACAAAATGGTATTCATCACATACATTTCGCCACATAACCTCATTTCGTGTCTTCACATGTACTGTTATTCCATCTGCATTGCTCTACCGGTAGTCTGTGATTGGCTGTTCTAAAGTTCAGTAAATAAGTAGCCAGATGAGAGGGCATATATACTAAGTATCGGCTCAATCTGACAGAATCCTTTATATTTCGATAAAATATGGCACGGCTTGAAATAGACATATTTAGATTGCCGAAGAGGCAACCTGCGTGTTCTATTAATTTCGCTTTCATGCGTTTCATGTCTTCTTGCTTAGTGGTGACTGATTCTGCTACGCCCTTTCCATATTTACTTCTCGCAGAGTTTCTTTGATAAACGGAATCCATTTAATCTTGTTTTGTAATATGGCATCACCATCATTGAGATACCTGAGTAGAAGGAATACATTCTTAGCTAATTCTGATCCTTCTTGCGATACTATAGTTTTGACCAACATGATATTTCTCTGCACTTAATTTCGAACATTACGGGGTATCTTCCCAATTCTGCATATACCATGTAGTTTGGTGTGCTAGACTTCATTGTTGTGATAATTTTGCAGAATTTAAGATGTATGGTCTCCAAAATTTAAGTTTTCTCGAAACACCAAACTTCACCACCATACAGCATAATCGGCATCGAACCCAATAAAGCTGTCGACACCACGCATATGCAACACGTCTACATCTCCCTCACTGACATATATACCTCTCGCTCTATCTCCCCCTACTCTTAACTCCCTGCCGTTAGACCAACTTCTGTCTCTTTATTGCGTTTTTTGATCACTCGGTCTTTTACATGCATATAAATTATGAAATAACCAATTACTTATATTGTCTGTTATCATTATTTGTTCAAAATATTGTTATAACATATTTCCTTGCTCATGAGAATGTGTTTTTGGCAAAGTGGAGAGGAGATTATTATAAGTGGCAACACTTGTCGTTCCCATCCCTTTTGTCCTTATGTATATATATGAATAGAGCAAATACAAAATGTTTAAACTAATTCAGACCGTTATGTTCTGTTTCAAGCATGCGACTGTTGGCCACCCTCGCATTCCTGTGTGTGGCATATGCCTATGATAATCAACGTCTTTTAGAGACGCTTAACCACATCAAGCTGGAGAATCAATTATCGGAGAGTCGCGCTCAGGCTGAGGAGAAGAGAGACTTCGACCTTGAGAAAAGAGCTGAGGTAAGCAGGATATTGTCGTACTACGTGATCCGAATAATGGTCATCGTACCATTCGACAATCAGCGGAAATTTCCACCTTAAATGTTAACAAAATATACTTCCGTACCACAAGGTACGACCTACATGTGTTGTCTTAATCGACAAATTTGATCCAAATTGCTCACTAAGGGTGTGTGGATACCAAAGGTGGAAGACCAACGATTACAATTCGGGGAAATTTCAGTTGGACGTCTCTAACGGATACCTTATACTCTCCAACTGTGACAATTCCAACAAGAAATCTCCCTATATGAGTGGACATTTTCCAAATGATGCCCATCTCAGTGAAATTCTAATAGAAAGTAGGAAAATGTTTGAATCTTGGTTTAAAAACAAAATATTTGGAACATTGTCAACCTATGTTCGGTCTGACGTTTCTAACTTCCGTTAACCCAAGCATGAAATGTCTTATATTTACCGGAGATGGTGGCTGGCTATAATCTAATAAAATTCCATATGAATACGATTGGTTAGAATTATGTGCGGGTAAGATGTATACATAGAACAGGAATGAATAGAAACTGTATTGGTGACAGTCCGCTGAGATGATACAAGTAGCACATCCATCTAGACACCACATGACTACCACTGCAACGTTCACCAGATAACAATGTAGCCCCTTTCCTGCAAATCAGTCCATACTGTGCTTACTTGAAATATAAAATTCGCACACTATGAACTGATTTCATAAAGGGTCAGCATGTTAGTTAATTGTGAGCTTATGTGCCGGACAATTTTGTCCGATGAACTGAGGGTCCGTCACTAATAGGTACGTTTTCTACACGATGTGGCGGTAATGTATGGGATTAGCCCTGTATACTGTTTGTTAAATTGAAACCGCGTCTTCCAGCAAACACACCCTCCCTGTCAGAATTATTTTCAATATTGTTCCAGAAATGTGTCTGTGTGAATCGTTAGACATGTCCGTTATTTTGCACAATTTATCGTTAACGAAATAACGGTTATCTTAGAGTTAACTATATATCGTGTTCTAAAACGGTGTTCGTAACATATATAGATTCTGTATACAATGTGCACAACTTGTTGGTCTAATCAGCTCATATAATGCCCATTTTCTTTTCTCCTATATTATACTCTGCACTGATTTCATGGGAGGATATGTTGAATAATGAGATAGAATACATAGGTCCAGTCATGGAGAAAATTTATGGTCAATATTCAAAAGAGGAAGTTTTACCATGTACGGTTTGGCAATTTGTCACAGGGGGGTTGCAGCATAATACATACAACATACATATAACATAAACATGCCCAATTGATTACTACAAGTGAGATCTATAATTCCTCAAGTTGGAAAGCAACTGATTTTTTTCCAAAGTTAGTTTAATCGTGCAGTAAAATCCCGGAGTTGCATCGCTCTAATAGGCGGGTAAATATCGAAGGCACATATTCTGTAACTTCAAAATTAATCGTTTAAAAATGTGCACTAGATAGCCATCTCAGAAGAATTTCATAAAAATGGCCTGGAATTGTTCCCGCTGTGTGAACGTACCCTTAGGCCGCGTTCACACTCTCGTAGATTTGCCTGCCTTTTTATTTGCAATCATTTCGATACAGAATGCTATAACGTACCAGAAAACGAACGCAAACATGAATATAAATTGCATTTATACCACATCTAACTATGCGAGAAGTTAAAACGCTGTAGTTCCACATGTAACGATGCTGCTGAATATTACTTTCAACACTTACTATCACGCAAGAATCATTTATACAGGTATTAGAAAGCAAATGTCAGTTGCATCGTTATATACACGTAGAACTACCGAAATTTTAGTTATCGTGCCTTAGTTTATACGCATGTTTATGTTTATATCTCTGGAACCATATGGAACGAAATAGTTGCAAAAAAATACCAGACAATTTTTCCATCAGTGTGAAGGTACCATAAGCATGCAGTTATACAGGAACCATTCAAAGCTTTTCGGCGAGTTGGCTCCGTTTTGTTGGTGCCGGACTGGCTAGAATGGTAAATATTCCAGATAATAACACTTTACGTGTCTCTTTGTAGGATACCAAAGTGGAAACCATGACGGATGAGGTCACTGCGGAGATATCTACAAAAACCCAGAAAAACGCGCTACAGCCACTCACGATGGTTTGTCTCTATAGAGAGATAAAGGAAAAGATGACACCAGAGAAGAGGGGACTCATGGAGATGTTCAAGAAGATCCACGAACGATACCCTGGCGGAGATTATCCAACGGCTTCCCCTGAAAGAGTCGAGGAGCTGTTTGACTATCTATGCAGTGGACTTGAAGACTTTACTAAAGACTCATACCCAGAACTGTTCAAGGATGGTAAGAAGCACTATTGTTTTTACAACACACATATCTGAAATGTGAAAAATAACACCGTTTCTGGCAGTACCCATGTGAGATTTCGGTGGATTCTGTTTAGGGTATAGGCAAAAAGACGCACCAACATGACGTATACATATGCTTGGCGTATGGGGCCATGCCATATATAAACATGATGGAAATGAATTGCTAATTACTTCGCGATAGACCATGAAGCTGACATCAGTTTGCTGTAGAGGTTACACTGGCCAAAAGTACAAAACATTCGATAGTATGGTTGTGGTACGCGAAAAGATGGGTTAATCCTGACGAAAATGGTATAAGAAAGCAATTTTGGTGTCAAAAGAGAGTATTCAGTATAAAATATATAAATTTCGCTAAAATCCCATTTTGGAAAACTTGTTATCCAAGATGGCATCCAACATGGTTTTTAGTTTTAAACATATTTATTTGTCTAATTTATATTACACCTGATATATTACACATACATTTGTTTATACAGACAATGGGATTGGAGTACAAGTGCTAACTCACTTACGGTTACCCCCTCTCCCAAAAATACTTGTACATATTACATCAGTTTTTTTAAATAAGTCATTATACGATATATTGTGGCATATAGGAATTATGCAGTTATGCAATGCGATGTTATGTGCAATGCGAGGCTGTTCTGACTATGTCAGTGAAGACATGGAGGTTCTATTTATAAATATGTGATTAAAAAGGTATTAGCCATTTCCGTACCGATTAGATTGTTTACAGTATGTATTCGCCGATGTATCTTCGCCGATGTCTCATTGTTGCAGTATGTAACTTTTATGACCTTCATTTTATATGTTGTTTAGCTCGAATACATTCCAGATATTACCAGGAACGTTCTTTAACGAGGTTGATAGTCCTTCATGGTTTTTTAATATACATGTACGTCAAAACTTTACGCTCTGATCATTTTATTATTCTTAACCCTTTACCCAACAGAACGGCCCTGTGCCAATGCATTCTCTTATATATGCGAGTCGACCATAGGTCGCCTCGCATATATAAGAGAATGCATTGGCTTAACACATATTAAAAATGATAAAATTGTCAAAGAATGTAGAAAAATATTATAAAAAATGTAAGAAAAAATTATAAAATTGTTAAAGAACGTAAGAAAAAATGGTAAAAAGAGTAAAAAAAAAGATTTTTTTAGGCCAATGCATTCTCTTATATATGCGAGGCGACCTATGGTCGACTCGCATATATAAGAGAATGCATTGGCACAGGGCATAACTGTAACCATCACAATGTGGTCAATGAGCCGGTTCCAATGATATCCATATTTGTATGGTTCTATTGAGACAGACCCAAGATATTTTAGGCTGTTGAAGCTTTATTTGGGCGTTTTTGGCCGTTTTGTTGGGTAAAGGGTTAACGCCATCATAGTGATGTTATATTTGTTTTGTTTTATTGTTACCCCTTGGTGATGTCCGAAATAACTCAGTCAGCTCAACACTGCGTATATGTCTACATTGGACTATAGATTAAATGTCGTTTTGCGAAGTATCCGGAGTGTATTCAATCGGATTAGTATATTTTAGTCCGCATTTAGAGGTTTTTATGGTGTTGTAAATGAGAAGCATCCAGTGATAAGCCGCAGTTGTAATAATTTGAAGGATTAGTTGTTTTAAGGGAATTTTTAGGTGATGCTTTCATGAAAACTTGAAGGAATTATGAATAATTAGTCTCCATAAACGGTGGTGAATGAAACCTTGTCAGAAATTATTTCATAATGAGTATCGAGATTGTTTGTAATTAATTCAGTGTTCAGCCGCCGTATATTGGCTTCTGTCAGTCAAATCCAGACCTCTATTTCAATGTAAATTAGAACAAATAACAAAGAAAAGATACATGCCAGCCGAAAACAATTCAAAATTCGTACAGGAGAACCGAGAAACTTAACAGTTTTGTGCATTTGCCGCGAGTTTGCGACGCGTCACCATAATAACATGTCAATCGCCAAGGTGTTTGTCATTTGTTTGGCATTGGTGTGTGGTTATAACCGATAATATATTGGCGTATCAATTAACCTTTCAACCAATCGGAACGTGTGCGCCCTTTGTGAACACATATTATACGTGACGTTTGGCACGTCCAATTTTAAAAATGTTTTCACATGCTTTCTCACCATGCACACACTATACACACACGCACGCAAATTAGATATAATCAACTATATTCTCATATAGCCATTACATGTACGCACATTTTTCACAATCACTACGTTAAAGCTCGAATATATTTTATAGATGCATTTTAGCATGATCTAGAGGGCGTTACCATTTCTGACTATCGTTTTCTTTTATAAAACTTCGTGTTAAAATAGAGTACGTTATTGAATATTGTGACACGGACAGAAAAAAATACAATCGCGGTCATGAAAAGGCTGTCAAAATGGTCGCAACCCCAAGCCATTCCGCGATGAAAGTAATATATTGTATAACCACCTAGGAATGACAATACGTATTGGTAATATACAAGTCTCTTGTTAAATAGCCTTGAATAGCTTACATGTATGCTTGAGATACTGATTGTAGGACGACGCGAAGCGGAGTCCAACAATCAGTTTATGTGGTCAAATTCTACTATACACGCCGATGCGCAGTGTATCTATTTATTTTGTAATTCGACTCTATATTTTGGTTGAAATTGTAGTGACATACGTTCAACCTGCTGTATAATACCCCAGGTTCTAGCTCTGCGTGGTATGATTTTCCATCAAACAGTTCTTCTCTTAGAACTGCAACGTCAAGCATGACATCACTATGGAACGGCGCGATCCCTCTTCATTGGCTTTTTGGCAAAATAAATTGAGTTAAGACTTATTTTTGTTCTATCTTAAATAAAATTCAGTATAGTACAGTAGGTAGTCATTGTATGTCTCTTTCTTCAGTCTATAGCATGACAGTGGCTAATGCCAGTATGGTTTGACTTCTGAAAGTTTGAGGCGTTGGCAGCATTTCGCATTTCACTGATTGTACCACATTTGTTTGTGGTACAATTAAGAATATACAGAATTGTACCACAAAACGACGGCCGTGTCTCCATGGGAATACAGGATACTGACCAATCAGGACGAGCCTTGTATGTAGTTTTAGGCAAGGTTGTATTGCAATATAATTCAAACAGATCCATCTGAAGGATTTATATGTCATTGCAACGTAAGTCAAACCCAATGATTGACGTCTTTAAAAGTTCGGGTTTTCTGCTTAGAATACGTCAAACAGTCGGGTCAAAAATACGTTCGGGTATATGTGGCCTTGGTGAATATAACCAGATATGATTTCCAGGTATATAGTCTCTGCCACACAGTATGTAGGCAAAGTGTGGTATTTATTGAATACAGTATATGGTACTCCTTTGTGTTTGGATAAATTGCGTTCATAGTATACCACCATGCATTCTTGTGATAAAAGCGAAATATGCTTTCCAATTTAGTTACTTTTCAAAAGGAGTCTTGAATTATCAACTAAATAAAAGGTGTCAAGAAACATCACCTCAATGTAGTATGCAATAAAATTGGCAAGTTTTTTTTAAAGATGAAACAAAATATATAGCCCCAAAACTAGTAGCATTTGTTGAAAATGTTAAACAATTTAGTCAGAAGCTTACAAATTCTCATTTTGTGGACTAAATACCACCAACCAAAGCCCATATTATTTTTTAAAGAGAAGTCGTGATATAGTCTGTTGCTGGCAATAGAATATTGGATAGCAAACAAATAGAAACAATCTTGAGTTCTGGGTTTCTCTTTTTCGGTATGTTATGACATCAACATAAATTAATACATATATGACACCAAGTGAATGCATGTCAAAATCCTGACTCAAATTAGTAAAACTTGTTATTTTGACAATATCTCTTGAATAACTTGACCACATTTAGACAGAGACCGCTGTCAATTGCCATAATCTGACAATAAATGTGATCGGAAACAGTCTGTCTTAATATTTTACATCAGATTATCCCTTTTTGCCTATGTCCATAAAATGTTCCTGGAAAGGACATTGAATGTGGACACTTCTTCGGGAACATTTTATATTATTTAACATGAAAAATATATTCAAATTATAACATTTCAATTGGTAGTAGTCTAAGAGATGAGAAGATTGGTTTATTTAGCTGCCTCTTTTGAAAATTTTCTATCATCCTGGAGAGGACAGTTTTCGACGGAAAACTTCAAGCTGATAGATGGAGATCCAGTATGGCTAAATATGATTTCAGCAAATGCAGATAACTTTTATTTTCAATTTTCTTGAGTGTGCTCGATAGTAATAAATTGGATGAAATATCTTTAAAATATTTACGAAATTGCTCATTTATTTTCTTCTCTGCATGCTGATATATATATCTTGATCCGATCGAGTATGACATCCAAATGTTTTGGTATACAGTCCCCAATGTAATGAATGTCAGTTAAGACGTCATAATTATCATGGCATGACGTCAAAACTTCATTTGGGCCGATCGTTTTCACAATTTTGGCTGGAAAACCCCGCGCTAAATATATAAAACCAGATACTTGTACCGCGCCGGTGGCGGAGTCAGAAAGGAAGTATATGAGTGGTGCGCTCTGGTATAGAGATTGATATCTATGGATCTGTTGTAGATATTCGCCATGCATATGCATGAAGAATTATGGTCATTCTGAGTATTGTTCCTTTTTCTTTTGCATGTACAACATAAAATTGGCTTATACAGTTATAAATATTTCGGTGCCAAGTCGTACGAAGCACCTTACTCAATAATTATATAATTATATACTCTAATCTGCATATTGTGAACATATTTCAGATAAAAATAAGAACTTAAGCTGATTTTGTGGAAAGATATATATGCGGAAAAATCTATATACATTATCAGTGAATGTGGATTGGGTGTGTTTATTGGGAGATAATGCCCGGTGGTCGTTGGAGCATGTTTAGTTTAAACCGCTCAAAGTGTTCACGGCCACAACACACTATCAATCAATAAACCAAACCAAACTACTCGTTCAGTGTAATGTTCAGTGTAATGTGTTACAACCTATCGTTTAAGTTGTTTGTGGAACTTATAAAAACATTTCCCACCAATAAATATGAGAACTTATTACACTCCTACATGTATGCGCGATTTTTCCATTGAAGATGCCGTTGATTCAAAATGGTAATGTCTCTAGTGAATTATGTCATTTTCTTGACGTCATTGACGTTACGTCGGTTACTGATCTAGAGTAAAATTTTTATTAATTCTGGGTGTTTTGATCATATTTGGCGAACAACATTGATGCAGAATCAATTAGTTCTGAGAATTATTATGACTGGAGCTTCCTAAATTTGTACAAATACCCTATGCCAATGCATTCTCTTATACAGTAATGCTCTAATTAATCGACTCCTTCACCACAGCAGAATTATGGGTAACTTTTCAGGATTTAGTCGGAAATATGGCTTGTTGCCATTCATCGTATAGTGTTGATCGACTCCCAAAATGGACCGAAGTATAACCAAAGAGAGCATAATGTCAGGCTCCAAACCACCACGGGGCTTTGGAAACGCGATTATAGCGCAAACAGAAAATCAGTCGCGCTTAATATTGGGATATTGAGTGCAGACTATTGCGATATTAAGCGCGCATTGTCGCAATATTGAGCTACACAGCCAATAACTACATGTGTTATCTCTTTATTTCAGATCAAAAAAATTACGGGCCACGAAAAGGTTAAGCCAACCAACGACGTATATACCACGCTAGCCAAGTGGTCCTCCTAATTAACCATGATGTTGCTAATTTACTATGATGTTGGTGGATCAAAATGATGACGTTAAGAACAAGTACAAAATGTTATTTCAGAGACTTATCCGAACGATTCGAAGAATATCATTCTATTTAAATCATCCACTAACATATCTATTTTAACATTATTATGTCAATAATGCCTGCGTTGATTGAATGTAGGAAACCGACCATAATAAGATGAGTGTTTCACGACCATTTACCAACAACCATTGCGGCCATTATTACACTATTTTAAAACATACATGTTCTTGAATATTTAACGCAGACACTGACCTTTCCTCGAATCGATCTGGTTACTTATTAGCCAAAGACCGCAAAAATTATAATTTGTGAAATTTTATCAACATCATCACTGTGCCCCACCAACATCAAAGCTAACTCAGCAGAACCCACCAACACCATAGATAATTATCAGGACCACTTAACCAGGGAGTATACAGAGAAATAACTACCAACTGATTTAAAACGCCCAAATCTGGCGAACTTACAACTCACATTCAAACTGTAACTGTTGTATAAATGATTAGAAATACATGTGCATTGATAGAATTAGATAATAAAAATTATCGAGAACATCTGCTCGTGTTCATCTTTATTTTGGTCGAGATTTGTTTTCTTCAAAAATTCGACTTCACGAGGGACTGTTATCGGGCGGGCGGGCGGGCGGTACTAATCATCTATAACTAAAGCTGCTTTCACAGACGCGCGGTTGACGCATGCGGCTACCAGGTTAGGCGCATTGTTTCAAACCAAAATTAATATCACTGGCGCTTCCTCAGGGTTGCGGCTGACGCACGTTTTGAAAACGGATGCGTTTAATTAACTGCGCCAGCCGCAAGTTGCTCGCAACCCCGTGAAAGCGCCAATGGCGTATGTTTGTGGTTTGAAACTTTGCTCCTATACCGATAGCCGGGTGCGTTGGAATATTCATACATCTCCAGATCAAACGTTTCTCTTATACTCTGCAATCATTCTTCCTCGCATAATTCGAGCGTTTAGTCACTCTTATAGGACTAGCTTATTACAGATTGCCCAAAATATAAATTTTATTGGATTTTGTCCATTTTTAACGCCATTTTGATTTTGAGCGCAATAATATTCCATGACGGGTGATCCATGTGGCAAGAGTAATAATTTCTGACCAGTTATTTTCCCAAAATGTCACGAAATACGCCCGATACCTAAACCCATCCCATAACGATAATAGCTGAATTTACCGATATCGGGTACCCCCAGAATTAATATGCTCGATTATGAAACGTCGCGCACGGATCTCGCAAAAATATTTTTGATATGTTGATTGGAATTGTGTACTGAATTGAAAAGTCATAAAATCATTACTGTACAAAATGTGTCTAGGTCAAACCCTATGTTTACTGGACTATTATATTAAGGATTGCATGATTTCGGACACAGAGGGTAAAAAATAAATGTCTGATTATGAGAGAGTGTTTTTAATTTTCTTATTATCGGGATATCATAGAATGAGATTCAAGATATCACAGACCTAAAACTATACCCACATTTTTTTGGTGAACCACCTTCCAATTAACAATGTAGCTACTTTTCAAAATAAGTCCTGATTTATCAACTTAATAAAAGTTGTCAAGAAAATTGGCAAGTCTTTAACTACTAGAAATGGACGTTGATTTTCCTGCGTGTTGTGCATGGAGTATAGATGTTGGTCTGATATTGTTGTGTGAAACGCGAAAGCGTTGGGCATACACATGTCAGATCAACTTGCATACATATTTCATGTATCGCAAGCAACTAAACACACATCAATATTTACAGTCAACTGTACGTCGCCGCTTTGCAAATATTAAGGTAATACGTTACTACATAATCCTGATGATTAAAACGAAGAGAAAGGAGCAAGTGAAGATAGTATAAACCATGTACTATTCGTGTTACTGAGCACACATATATGATTATCAATTTACTGATAAAACGTTTAAATGAAACATAATTGTCATAAGAAATTATTGCACGAAAACCGGAAACTACCGCAATTACTATTCCCTTCACCATTAACTGGAACCACAAAATATGGAAATTATGACAAAAGCGAAATTGCCATAATATTATTTACTGAGATCTGATCTCCCAACAAACATACATTAAACATGTGAACAATAATGAAACCTTACTCTCACTTTTCTCCCCTCCTCACGCTTGCACTCTACCTTTTACAAATGAAATGATGATGATTTCTGCGACATCTGCCGGCACATATATAACATATGTAATTTATTCAAAGTTTAGTAATCATAAAAGAATCAAGATCTCAAGAAATAACCATAATTGTACGCGAATCACATTAAATATTAATTCTATTTAAGTTAAGAAAAGGGATAGGGTGGGTGGGAAAATTGATCGAAGTGGTATGTCGAGAAATTCGAATTCGAGTGAACGAAAATGGGCGCGAAAAGTTTTTATACCAAAGTTTAGTATTATGGGCTATAGAATAGAATCATGGGAAGTTCAAAGGTCACTATAGTTTTGTCAAACAGAAACATACCGGTATAGAGTAATATATATATATATTCTGTGGAGTATTATTTCCGGTTTAGTAATTACACATTTTGTAAACAAAATAGCCCAATTACTATTCCCTTCACCATTAACTGGAACCACCAAATATGGAAATTATGACAAAAGCGAAATTGCCATAATATTATTTATTGAAATATGATCTCCCAAAAAAACATAAATTAAACATGTGAACAATAATGAACCTCCCTCTCACCTTTCACCCCTCCTCATGCTTGCACTCTGCCTTTTACAAAAGAAATGGTGATGATTTCTGCGACATCTGCCAAGCCAACGGCCTCCAGAAATTCATAATGATGCCTTCTGTGAGAGGGGCCCAGAGGCCAGAGGAGTCATCTAGGCCTCTGATCAATCCGGGAGAAGATGTCGATCGCACTATCTCCTGAAAGGGAAAAATTAGAGAAGACATCAGTATAAAGTTTCATAACAAAACAACAATCAAACATGGTTTAAGGTGTATCTGTATATATATGTACTTAATAAGAAACAGAAAGCAAGTTAAAGGTAACAAGTTATAGGTGAATATATTGCAATCATTGGCAAATAAGTATTATGAGTGAAATGGTGATCAACCTACTAGTAATTAACAAGAGTCATAATACTAAATAGAAAGCATACCCTATAGACTAATGTAAGCCTTAAACATACATGCAGTTATATGTTTATATATATATATATATTGTAGTTAAATATATTTTAAACCAGCCAGTATGATTTGTCAACATATTCCATATACAAATCAAATGCTCAAATTACTCAATGCAAATGTTTCACTACTTGGATGAAGAAGTTTGTTAAAACCCTAGTACCTTCAAATTTCAAATGTAGACCGTCCCTTGTAAAAAGACTTCTAATAGGTGCATGAGTGCCTTTACAGATAAAGGATCTGTAAGTCCATACAAACCTAACATGTTTCTTTTTACAAAGTGACTGCAACATAAGATTTATATCTATTAATATTTGTTCTGTGTGGTAAAAATCCACAGGTCTAGGTAAAACTGCAGAAATGATTAGGTTACAATTTGTAAACGACTGAACTGCTGCAATTAACTCTTTGAACAAGATCTTCATTTCTGCAACCGTACTTGAACATATATTGTTCGTACCAACATAGATAATCAAATATTTATGACCAATACTCCCCTTGTTTCTCTTAATTATATGTGTAATTCTTTCTATTGTGGCTCCACCATGAGGATCTAATATTGTGAAATTGATCCCTTTGACATATTTGCATATGGAATCTGACAAAATCAATACAGATTTGGGTCGCTCTGCAATAGAAATAACATAAATTAATAATTTATATGAACACACTATTAGACTCTAAGAATTTTCATCTACTCCTATAGTTTGGTAATATAGTCTTTGAAGGCTTCGGCCATGCGGGATCTATCCTCACTACTAAATTCTAAATATTTCTTATAAGCATTGCTTCTCTAATCGCCGTGAATTTGAATCAAGTCGTATGGTACTCCACACCTAAAAGCGAATGTACTGCCACCTCTTCGAAAGGAGGGTGATGAAAGTTTCTTAGAATCTCTACCAGTTTGTTGAATAAACCACGTGTCACGTACGATTCATATTACCTCTTTCCATATACGTAGACACAAGTTGGACTCTCCAATGGGCCATGTCCGTTTAATTTGTGTAATGATACGTTTTGTAAAAAGACTTTGTAGTACGACTGATCCAAGTCCACTGCATGCATGGGTGCTCGAGAATCGTTATAACAGTGCAATGTATTTATGAACGGCCATGGAAATTTCCAGATTATCGCTGTCACTAATTAAGGGGTTTCGTGCAATTAATAAGGATTCCATGGTTATATTGCCAATCAATTAGTTGTTCTTGAGCATGTACAGTTCCCAGGTATATAGGTATCCTTGTATGCGCTTGTAACCCCAAGTCTGAAAATATTGAGTCTGTCATTTGCAGAATGAGGTTCCCAGAGGGTTAATATAGTGATGCTATCCCGTACTGTGGGCTAGTATAACCAAATTCACCCTATGTGAACCTCATTCTGCTGAGACTTCAACTGCTATAGGAGACCTAGGATCAGGTTGACGTTCCCCAGTTGAAGTTGGTGATGTTCACCAAATAATAATAATCAACAGGTTCTTGTATGTCACCAAATCCCATTTGGCTCAAGGCGCTTTACATACACACTAAGAAAACAGCTCCAAATTTGGTTCCCCAGTGAACCAAATACCAACATAGAACTAAACAGTTTCGTTCCATCCGGAACCAATATTTTAAGTTTGGTTCTTCAAAGAACCCCACGGCCAATTCATATAGTCTAAATAATCATTCGATTGCTGGCGAGGGTAACTCTATTATTCATATCTCAAATGGGATTAGAAGTGTAGAACAATAAATTATTATAATTCGATATCTCCTTCAGACATCAGAATATTTTCCGATCTTCGGGGATATATTAGGTGAACAAACATCATGTGATATCAATTTTATAACGGTAATATATTATATGTATAACGTATTTACGAACTAATAGAACATTCAAAAACAAAGATACCTCAAACGGGCTTATAACCCACACATGGTGTCATGGGACAGTGTTTCCACAAGCACTCACATTGTTTCCTAGTAGGCATTTAATGAACCAAATGGGGAACCAAATGAACTATTTTGTTCCATGTCCTGGTTCTATCCAGGGAACCAGATAGAGAACCAAAAACAGGTCACATTGGTTCCCATCAGGACAAAATTAGAAACATGTGGAACAAAAATATATGTTGTGTACTTAATTTGGTTCTTTAATTTGGTTCTTTGAGAAACCAAAACATGTTTGTTTCTTCATTTGGTTCGTTATTTTTGGTCCTTCGTGAAGAACCAAAACACATGTTTGGGTCTTCATTTGTTTTTTTTATTTTGGGTCTTCGCGAAGAACCACCACATGTTGGTTCTTCGTTTGGTTCCCCTACTGGGCCAAACCAAGGAACCAGTTTGGTTCCCCGGGAAACCAACCTTTCTCTGAGTGTATTTACAAGTAACACGCGCAATAATACAGTTCACCCAAGCTTTCTTCAAATGCGATAATTTCTATGACTTCGGTGAGTTTTTTCCGAGACATCTAGATTTTGTATGTATGGGTGTCATGAATTCATCCCCGATATTGTAATCACACCAGAGCGTGACATAGTAACTACATTAGGTATTATCATAATGCCGCGATTATTGCGATCGCTTCAATTGCTAAATCCCCACCTACGTCAATGTTATTCTATTATAAGCAGTGAGATGTTAGTGGCATTGCATTCATTGTACGACTAAATCCCGGTCTCATGCGCTAATTATCGAAGAAATTTGATTTCTATCACAATTTAATCAAAATAGACAAACAGCCACACAGTCGTGCGCAAATTCTCGTGTCCGATTATTATCAATATGGTTAGCGAAATGTAGTGGAATAAAGCACATGTCTGTTATATTCAGTGTAATAATAATAGATTCATTTATACAGTGAATTAGTTTCAATGCAATTACGTAAAGTAGTACATCAGTCGTAGGACACGTGACGTCATTTTCACTTCAATCCTCTAACGAGGAAGCAACACCATGCAGTTGCAACAAATTCGCTCGTATACCAATGATGGCATAGTAGCAAGTTATGTGACACGTGAACCAAATACTTCTTTAACCCTTTCAGTGCCAAGTCCGAGTTTTGTATCAACCCATATTTCCTTGATCATTTTACAAAATAAATTTGAAAAATGATCAAGGAAATATGGGTTGATATAATATTAACAGGTTGTAGAAATTTATTGCTGATATGAATTAATTAATTTATGCAGTGAAACATAATCAATTCTCACATTTGTCATGGTGTCAAAAAATGTCATACTCCGGCCCCGACGCCGACTCGGGGAAATTGTGTACTCGGAAGATATATGTTGCATATCTTTTCCACTTTTGGGAAAAAAATAATTATTTTGCTACATTATATGCTACTATGCCAATTTATTACATATGTAATACAAAATTTACCGATAAAATTACTAACATACTTTTTAATAGCATTTTTACTTCGAAAACACACTAAAAAGTGTACTCAGTAGCCAACAAGATTCAACATGTGACCAGTACATGTGGGTGAACAAATAATAATTCGATGATGCAGGATGATGTGTCTTTAAAAAAATAATAAAACAAAAATACAAAAATTAAATCCGCCTGACTTCCACGAAGTCTGCTGGTCCCAAGCCCAGATAAAGGATGAGAAAGTTAAAATGAACCAAAAGACACTGATGAATGAAAAACCCCGACGTTGGCCGCAGACGTCGGAGTCGGAGTACACTTTTTAATGTAATTTGGATGTAAAGTTTATTATAATAGAAGAATAATTTGTAATGTTTGAATGAAGTTAACATTGGTATAACTATGAATTATATCATATATCTTCCGAGTACACAATTTCCTCGAGTCGGCGTCGGGGCCAGAATATGAAATTTTTTGACACCACGACAAATGTGAGAACTGATTATGTTTCACTGCATAAAATAATTAATTCACATCACCAATATATTTCTACAATCTGTTAAAAGTAGTGTACAACATTTAGTGTTTGTGAAGCGGATAGTGAAGTATGAAATTCAAGATTTAACTCGGGTACACTTTTTCTTGGAGTACACTTTTTAGTGTGTTTTCGAAGTAAAAATGCTATTAAAATGTATGTTAGTAATTTTTTCGGTTAAAATTTTATCACATATTTAATAGATTGGCATAGTAGCATATAATTTAGCAAAATAAATTTTTTTCTTCCATAAAGTAGAAAAGATATGCAACATATATCTTCCGAGTACACATTTTCCCAAATTCGGTGCCGGGGCCGGAGTACACTTTTTAGTGACCATTCACATTGGCGCTAGATTTGAACAGACAATACCGAATGGTTGAACAACACGACTACATAGTTTGCTTTCACGAACAATTCAGGCTTGAAGATAGATCGAGAAATGAGAAATACGAGTTGCTATTCAAGCATGTCCGTAGCTTTTTATATTCCTGGTTAAAGGATTGCTATCCTGATGAATACAAAACAAAACACTTTCGGAAAGCCACCCCTATTACGGTCACAATGATCTATGTCCCATAACAATCGCATAATAAATAAGCCGATAAATAGATAAATAATAACCCCACCGTTTGTCGCAAATCCTCATATGACGTCAAATGAGTAGACTAATTAAAAACAAGATATTGGAGTCGGAGTTAATTGTGTCTACCTAAATGACATCATCTGAGTGGCGATGTAAAGTGCAGAATCGACATGAGCACGTGAGTGTAATGAAACATTTGGCGGGATGTCTGTGGGGAAACCCGTTCCGCAAAATCAGAAACTATTAAAGATGTCGCCGACGAAATGGTCCAGAATTTATTCCGTCCACTTCGAAAAAAGGTGTTTTGAGCACAATATCAACTCCTGTAAAGAATATAAGTTTGCGGAGCATCCAGTCGTGAGTATCACCATGACTCAATAAAGAGCGTTCACTGTCAAGCGTATTCCTAATATGGTTCTAATAAAGAACTTTTAATAAACCGGAAATTGTTATGACTTTGACGGGTATATACAGCATGCTTATCGAGAGTTCGAGTACATGTATTTACATGTATTGATGTAATAATAAACATTCACGATGACAACTATTCTAAAACGTGTACCCACTTTCCTTCATCATGACTCAATAAAGAGCGTTCCCTGTTCATGGTATTCCTGAATATGGGTAGAATAAAGAGCGTTTATATATGTGATTATCTTTTTAAACCGGACATTGCTATGACTGACGGGTATATGAAGCATGTGTATCGAAAGTTCGTGTACATGTATTTATATATGTTATCCCTCCATTGAAAAGTTTCAATGTCCAAACGAACCACGGCCAATGTTTATGTCGACGTAAGCGCATGCTTTTATAATGCTACATTGTTATGCGTAATTGACACAACGATGTCGATAACATATGCACAGTCATATATACATAGATAAGCTGGCAAACAGTAAGGTTGCTTTGTTTTGATAGTAACGGGAATTCCCCTATCGCTACGTCATTGTCACGTGTTATATCATGTGACCGCACCGACCGGTGATCATGTGACTTCAATCACGTGACTTCGTCTACAACATATGATCTTCGGCATTCTTCAGAATTTTTTTGTTTCGTTATAAAAACAAAATTAGAGATCAAACACAAGATTATTTGGGCAAATTGGACATTTTAATTATATAATATTGGTATATTGAAAGAAAGTACTAAACATTTTTCAGAATAATATTACTTTAAGTGGCACTGCTAATTTTCTACGATGCTGGTGGGTCCTGTTGAATTGCAAAGAAGCTAATGTTGTTAAGATAAAGTACCATTATATTTTCAGACTGTTCTCCGGAAAATACGCACATTATCTGCTTATAATAGGACTTGTTTATATTGATAATCTGCTGAGAATCGTCTCAGTTTGAGTCGATTATGTGCTGAAAATTAGAGCATTTTAGTCATATTATCGACTCATAATGGGGCCATTCTAAGCAGATCATGTGCGCACAATGACACCAATAAGCCAACTCAGGACTTTTCAGGTGTACGCTCTTGTGCTTTCACTGTGGCCCGCGCAATAAAACCGAAATAACGGACATGACTCCATTCTTTGCTTATTTCAGAATAAAATAATCACATTATGTACCTATGTCACTTTATAGGTCGATTATGTGCGTATTTGTGCTAGGATATGTTGATATTTTCTAACATTATCACTTTCGCGATTTGGCTGATCTGACCGAATCGATATATGACCGTTATATGTATAAACCATGTACAATGTAAAGTGTTTTAATGTCTGTGGTAGTTGTAGCCATTATTAAAATGGGTTTAATAGTCATGTTCTTTTATGTTTATCAGATCGCTCGGATTAGTTAAACACTGCAAATTAAGAGTGACAAAACAGGTCGCGATTCCAGACATGTTCCTCGCATATACCTTAAACGGAGACTGTACACTAAATTCGCCCATTTATGGGACCATCTCATTTATACTCAACAGAAGATATGCAACAAGTGAATTAATTCGAGCCGTGGATTAGTGCAAAATACACTCATGTGCTCTGTGAATAACGCAAACAACATGGTAATTATAATGGAAATGTCATAAATTCATTCTCATTACAATTACCATATTGTTTGCATTGTTCATAGAGTGTTTTGTGCACTAATCCATGGCTCAAATTAATTTATTTGTTGCATATTTTCTGTTTAGTATAAAATGAGGTGGTCCCATAAATGTCCGAATTTAGTGTACAGTACCCCTTAATATAACCATTGTTTTCGTTACAAATACGGGATGACAGTTGAAAAGTCGTTTGCAATTGTTTTATTTTCAGTCGGTTCCATCATCCACCGACCAAGCTGAATAGAGAGGACAAGAATGCCAATTATTACACAACCATGTTCCAAAATATGAGTTTTATATGCCAAAAATATGGTCATAAGAAAGAGAATTGCAAAGATGACGAAATCATAGGTACACTTAAACCTTTATATATTAAATAGTAATTGACGAGAAGTTCCATAAGTAAATGTTCAAATAATAAATTCTCCAAACGTATAACCTGAATATTTTCCACCAATGAATATGAATCGTTCAGCACTTGTGTTATTGTTTGGTCTGACTGTCGGCTGCCAATTTATCTTGAAAACTCCTCCAGATGAATAATAGATCCTTGCAATGTATATCTTTAGAACTGAGTGGGAGAATCCATTTAGTATAGAAAGGGTCAACCTTAATTGGGTTGTTGTCTGTTACTTGATGGAATATTTCTTTCTTTTTTTAGCTGTTTTAGATGTATGACTAGTTGATAATTGGGTCCAATCACTGCCAAATGAATTTGTTTTTTGCCAACCGTCCAAAAAGACTTGCCAAATTGACATGAGTGTCACATTTGTGAAAATTGAGGAGCCATCATTAATTGAAGATAAAATACATCCATTTATACCCACAAAATAGATTCTTTCGGCAAGTTAGTATTATTTTTGCAATTTACATACCTATTGTTTGGACTTTATCTGTGTTGTGGACGAAATAGCCACTAACAACGACCGTCATAAATACAATGTCGCCATTAATATACAATGTTACAATGACTTCTCACATGAACTGCATGATCAGAACAGATCAAGAGCATTACTTATCTGTAAAAACACATGTTTCATTACATTTTGCTGTTTCGTGCAAAATTCTTGAGAAACGAACTGCCGGTTATTAACAAATTATTTATATCAGCCTCAAAACAAACTTTTCAGAAATATCTTTTACTGACTGTGATATAACGACAGCCAATTAACTATACATACAACTTTCAATTTCCAATTCTTTTATCTCAATAAATCAACAATCATGATATATGAGATATACAAAATTCAAATACAAATATATGACAAAAGCACATTTAAAGGGGTAATGTACATGTACCCCAATTTCAATAAATTCCCAGTGACAATAGCGATCTAATATGAATATTATATTATAAAATAACTAATTTGTGTCGACGATGTCTACTGAAAACGTTCCGGTTAACAGGCTATCGTAAAAGTAAAATTGAATTATTTAATATAAATTCATTTATGGCTGGAGTCATAAAATGGAGAATTATGCCATTACGAGTTACCGTTCTTGAAATCGCATATGTTGCGTGTCTTTTATCGACGGCCATTCGCGAACATTATTGAGTTGCAAACAAAACATGTTACCTGCAAAAGGCCCGTTATAACCGATTCGGGAAAAAAGGAGAAAGAAACAAGAGTCATAAAGCGTCAAGTATTTTATAGGGAGTGAGATTGTTCGATGGAAGAGATTGAATGCATCAATCGAAGCTGTGAGCAATGAACTTCCGGTTCTTCCTGCGACCTGCGTCTTCTCCGGTGAAGGTCAAAAACATGGCGCGTAGTTTGAAATCGTAATATTTTTGTTTCCAAGATCAATATTTTCTTCGCTAAATTAGGTTTATACGAAACTCATATAACACGAACACAATATAACTTGAAAGTTATTTCAATGGGAGTAAATACAAAAATCGCCTATCTTAGTGTACAGTACCCCTTTAACAGGTACATAATTATTATATTATAGTATATGTAATATGAAATAGTATACATCGATAATGCATTCATTGAAGGCACATCCACACAAAACAGGGTGGATGTGCCCATTACTATATAAGACTATCGATTTATTTGATACACTTGTCATTCACACAGGAATACTGTCATAGCGACATGCATATACATAAATGTTGACTTGAGACGATGGGGCACATGAGCTACAGATGCAACTTTGAATTTGAAAAAATATCGTATGGACAAAATCTGCATGGTATTTTTTAATCTTCCTATAACTTGAGGTCGAAGTTGTGTGTGTATTCGAATAATAATGTTTAGAATAAAGAGTGGCTTCAAATAAACTGACAGATAGGCCCCATCGCATCAAGTGCATGTCCACATCAAGTAAATCCTGCGTACTCAGTGAGGATCAAGCGAATCCTGTCAAAAATCGTGCTAAGGTTAACTGAGCGGCACGCGTCAGATACTATTTCACGCAATCGATGATCACACAATGAAAATACCAATGTCACGTGATTAAATTGAAGTTTTTCGGGAATCACCGTCTGAAATATGGGTCAGTATTATGTTATGGCTGTGTTCACGCAAGTCGGGAGCTTTGGGTGAATACGCTGTAATACTTCAAGTTGCACCACCGTGAGTATGATGTTCATCATAACATATCAACGGTACATTTTACAGTAATTATTATATACTCCAAGCTTTAATCCTTCTAAATATTCGTGATCTTACATCTTACATCTTCTGTGTCTTTACGGCCAGCATTGACCATGCAACCCCATAACGTGGTCTGAGTATATCCCTAACTATGTATAAGCTATCTGTAAATGACTATTTAGATATGTCGTACATGACCAGGATCCATCCGGAGTTTTCATGCATTAATTACATGTATATACAGTTGTAGATTTACGTTGCTATACCCCAGTAAAATCACTCGCTGCATGTGTAATCTATGGCAGAGTATGGCAGCATAAAGTTGGAGTCCATTATATTGGTTACCTCTTCGTTACCTTCGTCATTTCTTGTGTTGGATATGTCCAGTATTCTTGATATTTTCTCTTCTTCATTTTGGTCTTTAAACTGTTTTTTAAATATATTGTTGTATTCAGTTGCAAATTGGAGAAGGAACTCTCTTCTTATATGATTGAATGCTGAGCATCTAAGGATGAAATGGGACGTTGTTTCCTCTTCTACTTTGCATAACTTGCAGATACCATCAGATGTCTTGTCATATTTCTTCTTTAGGGTTTCAAGTCGGTATGTTCCAGTAACTAGTCTAAGGATTGTGTTGAGACGTGGGATAGCTCTCACAGGATTCCCAATGATGTTAAGAACTGGATGATGATGACCGGATTTATATGCCTCAATGTTTAATAATTTGAGTGAAGGATATAATCTGGCACTGCATTTTCCTCGTTCAATCCAATATGTATTAATTGCAATTTTCACTTCTGTCTTCCATTGGTCTTTATTATATGGATGGTCTAGTAGATCGGTGGGTGATGGAAGTTTGTATTTGAATACTACTTGTCTGACGGCAGCAAACCAGCTATGACTGGATGAATCTTTCAATAATAATTGTCGTGCAGCTAGTCTTCTTTCAATACTGTTTGAGGGTAGTCGACATATGTTGTTGAAGAATATAAGTGCTTTGGTATCGATGGTTGCTTCAACGGGTAGTACTCCTGTCAAAATATGTATAGCTGGATCAGGTGTTCTCATTGGAATTGCCAGAATCTGTTTCAGTAGCTTCTTCTGAAAAACTTCTAGTTGTTGAAGGTGGTGACGATTTGGTAATATGATCTCACATCCATACAGAAGGATTGGTAGAATGTAAATATTGTATAGGTGGATACATGTTTGAGGATCCAATCCATTGTGTCCGTGAAATCCAACAGGCATTAAACTATAAGCGGCTCTTCTGGCTTTCTTTATGTTGTTTGAAATAGATTCTCCCATTGTTTTCTCAATTGATGGTGCACGAATAATACAAAGATGGGTAGTTTTCTCTACAGCTGGCATTTCTGATGTATTTATTTTCCATCTGCGTTGTTCGTTGACAGGATTACGGATGTTGGTTGGTTTCACAGTGATGGTGACACTTTTTTGAGGTTGCAGGAGATATCTATGATTCCGGCTGTATTCTACTGCAACGTTGATTAATTGTTGTAGCTCCATTGGGTTGTTACTAATTATAGCAACATCATCTGCACAGGCAGTAGCATTAAGGCGTATATTTCCAATATTCGTTCCCGCATCTGTTTGGTCAAATTTATCCAGGAGATCTTCAATGTATATTTTATATAGATCTGCACTCAAGATATCACCTTGGCGGACTCCTTGGTTGATATTGAATTCTTCAGATAGGTTACCTCTCCATTTCACTTTTGATGTACACTGTGTGTGGATGTCGTCTATTAGTTTCCATGTTGATGTGTGTATTTGGTAGTGATAAAAACATATTTATCTACTTTTGTCTTATATTAATTTCATGCGTATTATAAGACAGTTCCCCATTGCGTGTTTTATTTTGCAACGTTATTTCTATGCATAACTCCGCTAACATTAATATGTAGGCCGACGAAGCTGTGTCATCACCATTCGACCGTACATGTGGACGCGACATAACAATTACATACAACTGGTCGAAAGGTTTCACCCAGTTATATTTGCAGAGAAATTACTCGGGCGATTTGTTCTCCGTTACCCTTGGAACAAACGTCGCACTACCGACGAATCGAATTCAATTATTTGAATTAGATTCGTCGGTAGTGCGACGTTTGTTGCAAATAAATGCGAGTAGACGCACTACCGACGAAGAATGCGTGTGGTCAACACGAATTTAATTGCTGATGCGTCTGAGATCCGTGTTTGAAACAAACGTCGCATCACCGTCGACTCGAATTTAAATCGGAGACATGCAAACGAGCTGCATAATAATATGCTAATGAGGGAATTCCAATTGAAACTGGAAAACACCAACGAGCATGATGTAATTTGGTGGTATTTGAATTCGAGTCGACGAAAGTGCGACGTTTGTTTCAAATTAAATGCGAGTAGACGCACTAAATAAATATTTATTCCGTTTGGATATACACGCTATACTGTGCATAGATGTGTGCAAATTTAACATAAACGATGGGTTGAAATTATTCTTGTAATTTGATTTTCCAGCAATGAATTATTGGGGAATTTGTTGTTTTTAGACCAACATTTGCATATCTTCCTACTTTTGGTCCAACATTTTGACTGAAATGGCCTGTGTCCTGGTCCCTCATGACCCCCGTGGCCAGCCAAAAAAACTAATTATTTTCCTATGCT
The DNA here is from genome assembly GCA_032622095.1 of Siphonodentalium dalli. Classification (NCBI taxonomy): domain Eukaryota; kingdom Metazoa; phylum Mollusca; class Scaphopoda; order Gadilida; family Siphonodentaliidae; genus Siphonodentalium; species Siphonodentalium dalli. The sequence continues at coordinate 93,707,125 of CP136068.1, forward strand.
TCTGTTCAAAATTATGAACTTAAATGGTCATCAGTTGGAAATTTTCCAACCTTCGTTGGGGTGTCAGGTTGGAAATTGTCAGCACTTGGAAAGCTTGAGGCCAGTCTAATGATATATAGGTTTTTGCGGTTTTCATGTTCAAAGTTTTCTCCCGCTGTGCCAAACTATGATCGGATTTTCAGGTTCAGATCTCTGATTTTTCTTCTACTGGCAGAACCATGGTCCGCCCAGTGCATGATCACAAGTCTACTGATCCATTCAGAATAGGCTATTATCCAGGCATGATGTGAAGGTACAGCCAAGTTGGTGCAAATTGAATTACGCAAATTGGTTAGCCCCCCCAACCGAGACCCTATAGCGGTACGTCCCTGCCCGCCATGGTTATTTTACCACGTGGTTTTAGATAGGCATACTGACGCAATATATAGTGATATAGCGCTTTGACCTCAACTTACTATTAAATTGTTAAAACGGTACAACGTTTTCGTATAAAAATAAACTGGACCTGATTTCTTTCAGACAAGTTCAAAGCAAAATACCACCTAAAGAATCATGTCTGACCTAAAATATGTATCAAATACCTGCGAAATAGCGATATAAAACCAATAATTTCCACTCCTCAGAATAGTAACATTAATTTCGTCGCTTGGAAGTCAAAAGCCACATTTTCTCACAAAATTTTACGTTTTAGAATTGATATAAAACTTCCCATTTTAGCCGTTTGGACGAAAACCCTTATGAACGCTTTATGCCATTTTAAGAAATCATTTAGATTCGTCTTGAATTAAATGCGACGTTTGTTTCAACAGACGAATTATGAATTAAACTCGAGTCTAATTATAATTGAATTAGATTCGTCGGTAGTGCGACGTTTGTTCCAAGGGTAAGAACAATCATGACTGTTGACAGAAAGGGTTTATTCATTAAGTTATCAATTCAACCTGTTCTCCCGAAAACTCGCACATTATCTGCTTATAATAGAACCTGTTATAGGTAGATATTTAGCTTGGGATGTCTCATTTTGAGTCGATAATGTGTTGAAAATGAGACCATTTACCGACTCATAATGAGGCGATTCTAAGCAGATTATGTGCGGACAATGACACAAATAAGTCAACTCACGACTGTTCATGTGTGCGCTCTTTAACATGTGTTTTCATTGTGCCCCGCGCTATAAAACGAAATAACGGCTATGTCTCCATTATCTGCTTATTTCAGAATCAAGTGATTACATTATGTACATATTTTCACATTATATGTCGATTATGTACATATTTCCACATTATATGTCGATTATGTACATATTTTCACATTATATGTCGATTATGTACATATTTTCACATTATATGTCGATTATGTGCGTATTTGCGCGAGGACATGTTGATAAAGTGGACTTGTGTGTTAGCATGCAAAATATTACACTGCATGTTGAGTAAAGACCAACGGCGACAAGACATTTAGGTGGATACATCGTTGAGAGATCGACCGCGACGCTGGAGAGCTTGGCAGACTCGTGCGAATATACAGCGGGCCACGTGGCTACCCATGACATAGTAATTATGGCGACAATTGTCACCAAACTCCACCATAATACATTGTCACACATATTACGCCATCCTGATCCGAACTCATCAATCAACTAAATATCTGAATTTGTCAAATTATCTTAATATTGTCACTCCTAAATTCCTAATAGCTATGAACTATATAACTCTATCTGTCATCAGAAAGACTGTCAAATTACTAATGTTATATTACTGACTATTTACCGTTAACCCTTGACCCAACAGAAAGGCCCTGTGCCAATGCATTCTCTTATATATGCGAGTCGACCATAGGTCGCCTCGCATATATAAGAGAATGCATTGGCTTAACACATTAAAAATTATAAAATTGTTAAAGAATGTAAGAAAAAATGGTAAAAAGTGTTAAAAAAAGTTTTTTTTAGGCCAATGCATTCTCTTATATATGCGAGGCGACCTATGGTCGACTCGCATATATAAGAGAATGCATTGGCACAGGGCATAACTGTAACTATCACAATGTGGTCAAGGAGCCGGTTCCAATGATATCCATATTTGTATGGTTCTATTGAGACAGACCGAAGATATTTTAGGCTGTTGAAGCTTTATTTGGCCGGTTCTGGCCGGTTTGTTGGGTAAAGGGTTAAACAGAGATGTAAAAGATGACACATGGGGTCATCTGTTTTCAGGAAGCAGTACTAATAATTTCATACCACAGAGCCAAATGAAACACGATAACAACATACATTATTATATTCACATATTAGGATATAGATATCCCCATAGCACCGGATACATGTATATAATGTATATATCCTTATGCTCTTTTGTAAATACTTCTTTCTCTGTACTTCTCGATGTTCATGCGAATTATGAGAATAAATCATCATCGCCATCGCTACTGTGGTACTTGAGTCCGCAGCCATTACATGTATGCTTCCCGGTCCAATCCATTCACCGGCTGTATCCTTCTCTCCCCCTTTCTGTTTGGTCTTTAATTCACTCTCTAAATTTTTCTCTCTCCCATAAAAACCTAGAACAGTTTACCATTTATTTTGTTGTATACCATGGCACTCCTCGGCATGTTCTTGATTTCAATAATAAAAAACGATATTTCGTCAATGTTTTGAGAGACTTATGTACTATGTAGTGGAATGAAAAGTCTGATACCTCTAAATGCACATGTGGATACGAAGTCGAAGATGCCTTTCATTATTTCTTTGAGTGCCCCCCTGTATGCAACCGAAAGATGCGAACTCTTCAACAAGATTGCAGCCCACCAATTTATAATATCTAACATTTCCTCCTTACTCACAGGGATATCATCAGAATCGAATCGACGCAATGAAATTCTTTTCTATTTTGTTTATTCATACATTTCATCAACGAAACTATTTAATTAGGCCCCATCTGCTAAAAATATTGGCGATCCTCCTGTGCGTTACAAATGTTGACTACCTCAGATGAAATTTTCAAAAGCAGGATAGGACTGACAGCAATCACAAAGACACCATACATCATCCTGTATATATGTTATGTTCGTCATCTACGTTGTATTTGTTAAAATGTTAACGGGAGAGGGGCGGATGTAAGTTGTTAAAACCGATCCCTCTTGTAATATTATATTACAATAAAAATATGTTTAAACAAAAAATGACAAGTCGCGAGTCGGTTGGTGTGCTCTCATAACATCATGTGGGCTACCAATCTTGATCCTCGGTATGGTAGTGTGTAGATGTAGCCGTATAGTACGATGTCTAACAGCGGCATCGGCTATATGGGGTGATCGTGAACTGGTTATATCAAATACAACTGTAATGAACCTACAAAAATAATGACATTTGCCTGAACTATTTGCCACGTTATTATTAGCGTTATGTTATTAGATTTAAAGATCTGTGATGAATTTGTGTGACATGTATTGATTAACCACAAATTTGTTAGTTAATACAGGACAGTTTTTCTGTCACCATGCGCCAATTATATCACTTCGTCGTAATTCTCTATGGGTAGCGTGGACTACATAGCGACCAACTCAATTGTGTCTTTCCTGCACTCAAAAAGTACATGGATATTGAGACATTAGCTTTTTCCATGGCCATACTATCACTCTCATCAAAAAAAGTGCCGAAGAGTACACAGGATTTTCAAAATGTGCTGAATGGTACACAGGGTTTGAAATGTCGTTCTAAAGGACATTCCGTTTTCGTATCTGCCATGATTTCTGTTAGAGAATAATTGTTTACGTTCCAATGAATATTAAAATGTACTGAAAACAAACTGCTAATGGGCGCCAGACTTTCATAAACACAATTTAAGTAATGGTGTTCGTGCCGATCACAAACCCTGTGTGAGAGTGACCCCTTCAGACATACTATCAGCACTCAAAACATTAGTCAGTGACAGTATCGTGTATCCAACCTTCAACTCCGGTGTTGAGCCCGATTGAAGGTGAGAACATTGGGGGGGGGGGGGTGTTTAATAACATTTAATTGACATATTATTGGGAACCAGCTCATCCATTGTCGCAGACCCAGGTGAATCAGCTAAAGTGTGTGTTCTTAATACAACCCTGCTGCTATTCAATGTATTGTGAGGAGGAACCAAAACAGGTGTTTGTGCAACAATTATGTACGAATCAGTTCTGGAAGGGTACAGCGATCAAATACATAATTAGGTAAACTGTTTACATCGAGGAGTTGCCTCAACAATTTGTTGTTACTTGACCAGAACTTGTACATGTAACCAACCAATACGGTGACTCCAAGGTGCTGTGACATTGGAGGGACCACAGGCCCCTGAGGGGAAATTACTTAAATACCAATATAGACTATACCAGTGTAAAGGTTACAAAGGTAGAAACAAGTCATAACTGCCGACATCTTGTAGCCGGAATTGACTAAACCAAGCCAATATGGAAAGTTCTCGTGACATCTGCATAGTGCAAAATGTGGAAAATATTGCTGAGAAAAAGAAAAATAGAATTTAGGCCATACTTGGTATATACATTGTAACTACATTGCCGTTCGTAACATCGTATTGTGAACACTATTTATTTATCCAAGATATATACACAATGGCGCATTGATAAATAATTATCAAGAGGCTAGATATATTTGATCGAGGATATATCTGACATAAAGCATTATGCAAATGCTTATTCTATGTGTCATCTCACGAGTCTTACCGCTGCTGCAACTTGCAAGCTGTTCAATCTTCGTCTTGATATCTTTTCAGAACTTACAGTACCAATAAAAAGAAGTGGTATATTAAGCGCGCTATTTTCGCGCCCAATATCGCAATAATATTGCAAGTGGAAACGCTTATAAGCGCGCCGCTTGCGATATCATTGCAAATTTTTGCGCTTAATAGAGCAATATTTCGCGCTTAATATTGCGACATCGCGCGCTTAATTTTGCGCTCAAAATTGTGACATTTAAAACAAATTATTGCTTCTTCTATAATGCTTGGCATAAATAGAGACAATGTTTTAGATTTGTATATAATTATAGTTGTAAATGCTTTATGTACACTATATGTACTATATTCACAGTATTTTTCTAATATACATATAACACTATCGGGTCTGTACGAAATTTTGTCGCGCTCAATATTGCGACTATGCGCGCTTAACATCGCAATATTCTGCGCTCAATATCGCAATAATAAGCGCGACAGATTTTTGTATTGTGCTATAATCGCGCCTTTTTCGAAATTAAGCGCGCTCAATATCACAATAAAGGCGCGCCACAATATACCACTTCTTCTGACTGGTACTGTACATATCATCTACATGCACTTATTACATTGCATAGATCTTACTTCTCCCTTGTTTTGTTTGTTTCTCATTTGTACTTGTCCAATGTATCCCGTGTCTGTTTGGGATTAACTGTGATATTATCATTGGCCTATACGAACGTGCATTCCCAGTGGTGTCTCTCATTGATATACCATGAACTGATGACAGTAAAACTCCAGCTGCATAGCCCACTACAGTTTTGAAAACACATTGCCATGTGATCTTATGAACAAGCTGACAACATATAGCTAGTGGCCGAATCGACGATGATCCGCAATAAACTTGATATCCAGATCCAATATTCCTAACAAATGTAGGTAAATGTGCATTGACAAGGTACATATATACTTCCAACCAGTTCTCCCGAAAATATGCACGTTATCGGTTTATAATAGGAATTGTTTTAGTTTCATTATCGGCGTAGAATGATCTCATTTTGAGTCCATAACGAACTGAAAATGAGAGTGTTTTAGTGCCATTAGTGACTCATAATAACTTCCTATAAGCTAATTATTGGCGGACAATAACACGAATAATCCAACTCATGACTTATCAGATATACGCTCTTTAACGTGTGTTTTCACTGTGGCGGCTCGCGCCATAAAACGGACTAACGGTTAAGAATAAAATAACCCAATATGAACATTTGTGAATAGTATAGGTCTATTATGAACCTATTTGCGCGAAGATATGTTGAATATTCATACCAAATGCAGGTGAATGTGTTTTGACAAGGTACACATATATACTCGAAGTTTCGGTCAAAATCGGAAGTATTACCACCGTTCGTGAACTTGCAACCTCTTCAATCTGACTATTTCGACATCCTTTCGACACTTAAAGATGCATAATCCGAATTAACGCTCCTAAATATCGATTTATTTGGCTTCGTGTGGGGGGGGGGGACCAAAAATGTTTGATTCGAGCCGAGGAACACACCCATTTAATCTCAGAGTTATCATATATCGATTTTTGAAATCTGTTATTTTTCACCACCTGGAATATTTGGCGGCCTGTCAAATATTCGACGAATGCGACCGACACACTCTCAATGCCAAATTGCGTTGAACAACAAAATGTTAATATATTACACTTTTTGGGCAATTTTACACCATAGTTGACAGTGGTTATCATTATTTTTTTGACAATTAATCGATGCTCATAACTAAAACGGTATTTCAAGAAATGTAGTTATTGTTGTTATTGTTGTTGTTGGAATCATATGATATGGGGACCATCGAATCGTATTGTGTACCTTTAATTTCCCCACGTCTCATGTGTTTCCTGAGATTAACCACGATTCCAGCAGTTGCATGCGTGCCTTTATTGTGCTATATATCATTCATACATTATGAAATGACCCAAACCAGTGATACATAGCATATACGCTGTCGAGCAGAATGATACAATGTCTCATCTTCCGTAAAATGGCCTGTTCATCCGCTTCAGTCTATTCCGTCTCCTGCTTATCTAATTGCAAAACACGCCAGCCGATTAAATCAGTACCTATGTTTATCGATACCCCATGAATTGGAAATATAATAGATGCGACTCTATGCGACTATAATCTTCGCATCAGCCTATACCACTCCAGCGCACCAGACTGGCTACCAATCCAGAGACAGCTATAGGTGTGATAAGGTGACGATATCTTTCCTATAAGTCATGCCACATCTCAAGAATCCAGTCGATCAACTTTATTCATCCATTGCTTGTGGCGCCTTACGTCTGTTAAAAGTATGAACTGGACATTGTCCTCCTTGGATAGTATTCCGGAAGTTACTGATTCGACTGTTTCCGATGAGTTGTCGTCCTCGGACGAAGAGGCGGTGGAATTAATTATCGAAATAATTTACGCCGTTGTGGGACTTGCAACCATTATTCTTAATTCTGGTGTCCTAATTTCGTTGTTCACGGACAAAACCCTTCTGAAGGATTCGTATTGTGTTGTCGTTTTGAGCCTCAGTTTCAGTGACATGCTGGTTGGAGTATTCGTGGAGATAAAAACCATTGTTTCCCAGTTAGAGGGCCACAAGACGTCGCGGATGTGCTTTGTTGGATGGTTTCTATATTTCGTTTCCATAAGCGTTTCAAGCTTGCAGATCGTTTTCATCTGCGTTTCGAGAATAGCTGCGATTAAATTTCCACACCAATTCAAACGCATTTTCACAATAAAACGAATATTTCTGGCAATTCTATGTATGTGGTGCATCACTCTACTCGAGTATGGAATACCAATAGCAATTTGGATCGACGAAACACATGCAATGAAAGAAGAATGTGGACCCGCGGTGTTTTTGCCTTCAGCAAGAACCATATATCGCCTATTTTCTAGTGATTCACTTTTTCGCTCTTGTCTAATATTGGCTGCCTTCGTCTACCTTCTAAAACTTTTACGAAAGATGAAAAACAATAAAATTTCAGCAATAGGTATTGTTAACGTGAATAATAATGACGTGGAAACGAATTCTCCGCCGGCTGGACGCAGTAATGAGATCACATATCATTCCAGTTTAGCAGTACCGAATGAAACATCGTTATATAACATCCGCGAAGTGGCACAAAACTTTGAGGCATGTACTTCCCAAGATCAAAGAGACAATGTAGTGCCCAAGAGTGCGTCGCCGATGATTGCGTCAATTAACGCAGCTTCGAGCTTGGATCTACAACGTTCGAGTCCAGAGGACGACGCGATACGGAGTTTGACGTGTATCGTTGTTGTGAGTTCGTTGTTTTCAATACCTCCGATGCTTCTAGTTTTGATCACGACGTTCACTGATAACTCAAACTGGTTTCACGGAATGAAAGGCGTGATGATAACGCTAACTAATGTAAACTCGGTCATCAATCCGATTGCCTACGCGTTTACGATGCAAAAGCTGCGTGATGCGATCAGAAGACGGTTCTGGAAATAATGGCTTTCGTACATATACCATTCTGTTTCATGGAATGCACCTCGGTCAGAATTTATGGATATTCTGTGCTAATTAACTCGGACGCGTTTACGACGACCACGCCTGCATCGGCCTACATATTTCATGGTCCCGTTACACGCTAACGTTAATGTAAGGTCGAATTATATTTCCTCGCTAAATCGTGATAGTGGATCAATCCAAGTGGCGCTTTATTGTGGATTTCCCTCAACTTTTAGTCAACACAATTCTTGCAGCGTATTTGCATTTAATACTCAATATGAAGACGATTATATCTTGAATCATACTAGTACACGCGACACATGCAATGCCCACATACTAAATGCCCTTTTCACTTTCAAAAATAAAAGATACCCCACCAAACTTAATATGTTCATCCCACTCGCCCTTTGGGTGGTGGAGCCCCCCCCCCCCCAACCCCATCCCCCAAATTACACAACCATTTGTTTATGTTTGCTAACTATATACAGACAATTACAGAAGATATTAAAACCACATGGCGGTATGCGCTCCAAAATACACATAATATTATTCGCTTTTGAATTTTTCTCAGTATCGAAATAGGTCGATGAATATCTGAACTACATTTCTACGAGCATTATGTAACCCAAAAAGACGCATTGAAGTAATGAAAAATACAACTGTGAATACAGCGTTTGGGTCCCAAACACACAACAGCCATTTGCACGACATGGAACAGAAACGAGCGTCCGTGGTAGTCTATTCCTGATATGGTATTAATAAAGAGCGTTTGTCTGACTTCTGGCAAAAAGTTGAAAACGGCTGAAAAATGGGTGTGATTTTACAAAAGTGTTTTTCATAGCATATGACGCCGGTATATCAATAGTTCGTTTATGTATCGACCTATATCGTATCCGTCCCTCCAAATTACGTAGAAAATAAATTGGAGGTTCGAATGGGCCATGTCCGTTTAAAACATTCAATACAAAACTGTCTTGTCCGTGGACAAAAGCTAAACGTTACGCTGACAACGTCATTGGCGACATATACTTTAACTGAACGTGTCATCATTTGAAGAACGAGGTCTAGCAGGGCGGGCAGGATAAAATATGAGTTACACAATGTCTACTGGGTGAGTGGGTGTCCGGGGACCAAAACAAGTAGTCTAGATCGTGCAATTTTTTATCCAATTTATTTAATTTTGTGTTAGAGGAAACAGCTTGCATGTGTTCTAGCTTTCTCTGTTGACTAGAGCTGAATCATTTAAAGTAGTTACCCCACCTCATGGTGTTGAAACGGGGTGAACGGAAAAAAATCTATACCGAATAATTGCCTTCTATAAAGATATGTACACAGGTGATTCAGATTTTGACATAGCTCTTCTTGTTATTTCAGATATGTAAAGATAAATGTCAATTATCATGCTTTAAAAAGACAGTAAGTATGGTGTTATACCATGGTGTTAATTAAAAAAAAAAAAGGATGGATGGTTTATTAGCAAAGTCAACATTTAAGTTGCAACATGCTATACAACTTATATACATATATACAAACAATACATAACATACATGTACATCAATAAATGAGTCCATCATATTATATGATATTAATAATAAATACAAATAATGCTAATACATTCAAGAATATTTGTTCTTAAATGGTACAACTCATATAATATTTACACTATATATAATACTAGCAGGTTAGCCCGCCACCGGCGGCTTGTCCGAAACATGACATATTTTTATTTTTATTTTTAGCTCCACGCGTTTCAATAAGAAAAAATTGTACCCGGTAGCTCCACCGTTTCCGATATCTGGTCTGCGCATGCGCGAAGCTGGCGTCGCACGGGCTCGGCGACCCGATAAAATTTGTACCCGGCGCAAGATACATTCACATAGCAAATTTCAAGTCGATAGCTCCACCCGTTTCCGAGATCTCGTCTGCGCATGCGCTGCACGGGCCTCGCACGGGCTCGGCGACCCGATAAAATTTGTACCCGGCGCAAGATACATTCACATAGCAAATTTCAAGTCAATAGCTCCACCCGTTTCCGAGATCTCGTCTGCGCATGCGCTGCACGGGCGTCGCACGGGCTCGCCAATACTACAACGACCACCGCCTGGTCAAACTACACACACGTACCAAGTTTCGTCCCGATCGGTCGAGAATCGTAGATTTGTGTGAAGTACAACACACACACAAACATAAATATATAAGAGAGATATGTAAATTAGATAGATTGTATCAAAATATATAGGAGATATATGTAAATGATCTACACACCATTACTGGTGTTTGTCAAAGTTTAGTGAGGTATATCAATACTCATTCACGATCATATCATTGAGGTCCGGAGGGTGTGGGCTATCTCTCGAATACACGGTGTTCTCAAAATATATAGGATAGACTAGCAGGTTAGCCCGCCACTGGCGGCATTCGTCTCATGGCTTTGTTTCAGAAACATGACATTTTTTTAATTTAACCAAATTTCAAGTCGATAGCTCCACCCGTTTCGAGATCTGGTCTGCGCATGCGCGAAGCTTGCGTCACACGGGCTCGGCGACCCGATAAAATTCGTACCCGGGGCAAGATACATTCACATACCAAATTTCAAGTCGATAGCTCCACCGGTTTCCGAGATCTCGTCTGCGCATGCGCGAAGCTGGCGTCGCACGGACTCGGCCACCCGATAAAATTTGTATCCGGGCAAGATACATTCACATAGCAAATTTCAAGTCGATAGCTCCACCCGTTTGCGAGATAACGCATTCTTTGTTTTTCAATGAGTTAATTCATGGTACCCGTCCACCCCGTCCTAAACTTCAGAGCGGACAGTCAATTAATCCCGTCGTGAAATCCCTCTGCATAATATTTCGAGCTCTTAGATCAATTCTGCCTTTTTAGTTGCATTTCGTCCGCATCCGTATTTCGGACGCATGGGGTCAGTCGTTTAGCCACGTCCATTGGAATCCGCATCGGACGCATGGGGTATCGTTTAGCCACGTCCATTGCAATAAAGAGCGTTAATGGTTAAAACCTCCGTATAAGGTATAGATAAAGAGCGTTATTGCCTTAACCGCCCGCCGTGCCTTTGCGGTGATTTGGGAGTGGATAAAGGGTGCTCAGAGCTTCTCGAAAACACGACTACGGCGGTGTCGGAGGGATTTTACACTTACATACGAATCTGTACACGCATCTGTACACGCGTTTTGGATTCTATGAAGTACACACACACACACACACACACACACACACACACATATATACGAAGTCTCAAAATATATAGTATAGATAATGTAATACTTGCGTCATGGTAACTTTATAAACGCTAATTTTAAGAAAATGCTCACTCTTTTCAATATACTTAAATTAAGCAGTGACAGCAATCTGTAGAATTTATTTCTGTTAGGATTTTCCCAGTAATACTTCGGGATATAGGTTTCTCGCAGGTCTTTAAGTTCTGTACACAAAATAACAAAATGGTATTCATCACAGACATTTTCGCCACATAACGGGCATTTCGTGTCTTTACATGTACTTTTATTCCATCTGCATTGCTCCACCGGTAGTATGTGATTGGCTGTTCTAAATTTCAGTAAATAAGTAGCCAGATGAGAGGGCATATATACTAAGTATCGGCTCAATCTGATAGAATCCTTTATGTTTCGATAAAATATGGCATGGCTTGAGATAGACATATTTAGATTGCCGAAGAGGCAATCTGTGTGTTGTTCTATTAATTTCGCTTTCATGCGTTTCATGTCTGGCGTGCTTAGTGGTGACTGATTCTGCCACGCACTTTCCATATTTACTTCTCGCAGTGTTTCTTTAATAAAGGAAATCCATTTAATCTTGTTTTGTAGTATGGCATTACTATCATTGAGATACCTGAGTACAAGGAATACATTCTTAGCTAGTTCGGATCCTTCGTGTGATACTAGTTTTGACCAATATGATATTTCTCTGCACTTAATTTCGATCATTACGGGGTATCTTCCCAATTCTGCATATACCATGTAATTTGGTTGTGATAATTTTGCAGAATTTAAGATGAATAGTTTCCAAAATTTGAGTTTTCTCGAAACACCAAACTTCACCACCATACAGTATAATCGGCATAATCATAGAATCAAACAATTTAAACATAATATCTAGAGGCAACTGCAGCTTTCTTGTTCTATTCATAAGGCCATACATGGCTCTCATTGCTGTATCATGGGTCCGCTTAATCGATTGGCAGAATCTACAATTGTAAAAGAATTTAATACCGAGGTATTTAAATTCTTTTAGAATTTGTATTTCTTGGCCCCGATAAGTGAATATTGGTAAGTTCTTTGAATATTTGTTAGTAAAAATTGCCTTTTTCGTTTTCGTTTTCGTTTTACTTGGAGATTCCATGTCTCGGCATAATCTGCGAATGCTGAAAGTGCACGATGCATATTGTCCTCCGAGTCAGAGGATCACGGTATCGTCTGCATATAATAAACACAATATATTTATAAAACAGCCGATATGTTCAAAATATTTCTCATCAAAATAGTTCAAGTTTGAGATTGCGCAGTCGCTCAGAAAACTTTGTATATCATTCACAAACAAAGAAAATAAAAGAGGTGACATTGGTTCACCTTGAAATAAGCCAATCTGGCTAATAAAGAAGTCTGATTGCGAATTATTGTTTTTCACACATAATTTTATATTGTCGTACATGCTTCGTATTACACGTAGAATCTTACCGTTTATATCTGCTTGCATAAGTTTCAACCATAGAGCATCTCTCCATACAGTATCAAATGCTTTGCGGAAGTCAATAAAAGTACAAAATATCTTTCGTCCGCTCTGCAGGTATACGTTTATTAGAGCATGTAGAATAAATATATTATCTATTGTTGAGTGACCCTTACGAAAACCAGTCTGAATTTTATTTATCAGGTCATTGTCTTCTTCAAATGACGATATTCGATTATTAATAACGGATGTAAAACGTTTAGCAAACAACTTAGAAGGGTGATTCCTCTATATGATTCAGAAGGGTGATTCCTCTATATGATTCAGAAGGGTGATTCCTCTATATGATTCAGAAGGGTGATTCCTCTTTATGATTCAGAAGGGTGATTCCTCTATATGATTCAGAAGGGTGATTCCTCTATATGATTCAGAAGGGTGATTCCTCTATATGATTCAGAAGGGTGATTCCTCTATATGATTCAGAAGGGTGATTCCCCTATATGATTCAGAAGGGTGATTCCTCTATATGATTCAGAAGGGTGATTCCTCTATATGATTCAGAAGGGTGATTCCTCTATATGATTCAGAAGGGTGATTCCTCTATATGATTCAGAAGGGTGATTCCTCTATATGATTCAGAAGGGTGATTCCTCTATATGACTCAGAAGGGTGATTCCTCTATATGATTCAGACGGGTGATTCCTCTATATGATTCAGAAGGGTGATTCCTCTATATGATTCAGAAGGGTGATTCCTCTATATGATTCAGAAGGGTGATTCCTCTATATGATTCAGAAGGGTGATTCCTCTATATGATTCAGAAGGGTGATTCCTCTATATGATTCAGACGGGTGATTCCTCTATATGATTCAGAAGGGTGATTCCTCTATATGATTCAGAAGGGTGATTCCTCTATATGATTCAGAAGGGTGATTCCTCTATATGATTCAGAAGGGTGATTCCTCTATATGATTCAGAAGGGTGATTCCTCTATATGATTCAGAAGGGTGATTCCTCTATATGATTCAGAAGGGTGATTCCTCTATATGATTCAGAAGGGTGATTCCTCTATATGATTCAGACGGGTGATTCCTCTATATGATTCAGAAGGGTGATTCCTCTATATGATTCAGAAGGGTGATTCCTCTATATGATTCAGAAGGGTGATTCCTCTATATGATTCAGAAGGGTGATTCCTCTATATGATTCAGAAGGGTGATTCCTCTATATGATTCAGAAGGGTGATTCCTCTATATGATTCAGGTAAATTTGGGTCCCCGGATCCTTTGAAGATGGGTTTTATCATCCCAACAGCCCATTGTTTCGGAAAATGCCCACTACTCAAAATGAGATTTAAAAAAGCGGACATAAATGCTCATCATTTCACCAAACGATTCTTTGATATATTCGTTCAAAATTTGATCCGCCCCTACTGCCTTACCGTTCTTGAGCTTGCTTATAGCAATACTAATTTCTTCTTGTGTTATAGGTCTGTTCAGATGCGACTCGTAATGTTCGTTGAAGTCCATGTTTACATAGTCAGAAACATTCGATTCATCATTACAGCAGTTTAGGTTCAAATCCTTAAAGTACTCCTCGAATTGTTCTATTGTGACGTTTCCTCTGCATTTTTTTGGCTGGTTGTAGGAACACATTTTGTCAAGTCTGTCCCAGAAGGACTTACCTGAATACTCGAAGTTCTGAAACCTGCTTTACTCTCATTTCTTTAATTTTTTATATCCATAACCCCTCTATACTTCTCGCAAGATTGTTTCATTTTATCCTTATCTATAATAGATTTTGTTATATTGTACTCGCGCTTTGAGCGGTTGATTGATTTATCAGTGTCCGACACTCCCCATCGAACCAGGCTTTGTCTTTGCGCATATATTCCCGCGTTTTGTTTTGGGGTTTATAAGTTCCCAATGTACGATCGGCCGCCGTTTTATAGTTCTCGTTATGTGTCCACACATATCATCAATATTTGTTTGGTATAAACAACTGTTTTTTTCCCAAATCATTAAGGGTACGTTCATACACTGGCAAGTTTGCACGGTATGGTTTGCAGGTATTTTGTCGTAGAAAACGATATGGTGCCATAATATGAACGGAAACAAGCACATAAAGTGCATCTGTACCACAGCTAACTACGTCCGAAGTAAAATCTCTGTAGTTCCACCTGTAGCGATGCTACCGGAATTTACCTGTAAATATCATGCAATTATCTCGCAAGAATAAATCATAGAGGCAAATTCCAATAGCACTGTTACAAGTGAAATTAGATAAATGCTACTTCTCATGTATTTCGCTTTGATAGAGATGCATGTTGTGTGCACGGTTCCGTTCATATTCTGGCACCATGCATGTGGTTTCCATTACGAAATGCCCACAAAACATACCGTGCAAACTTGCCAGCTTATGAACGTAGCCTAAGTTCACCAAGAATAAGCTTAATGTCGTCGCAATTAATATTTCTGGGTAACATTCTCCCTGTTTGTGGGTCCCATCGTTTCGTTTTTATCATTTGTTCACCAACAGTGGGGTTCTCGTCGGTGAAATTATTTGGTATATATCGATTAGGGAAATCAAAGTTTAACACCAAGTCTATAGCTCCATGTGTATCGGAGAATAAAGAACAGTGATCATGTACTTAGAAGTTTTCGATCTTGCTCAAAAGGCGTTTCGTTCCTAGTGCATAATCGATTACTGTGCGATCAGATGACGTAAATTTTCCATATTTATCCTCACCGCACCTCTCATTGGCGATGAATAATTTCATAAATCTACATAAACTCAAAAGTGTATAACCATAGGAGTTCACCTTACCTTTGTCTTGAGATATTCGATTTGGGACCTGAAATGTCTTATCAAAATCATCATCATTACATTCATCATCATAATATTCATCTTCTATACACGACAAAAATGCATTAACCGTGTTACAAACATTTGTAGTTTCAAAAATATTGTATATGTCCCCCGTGTAATGGTTGGGGCTAACGTCACTGACGTTGTTTGTTCGTGAATTAAAATCCCCGTTAAAAGCTGCAGATCATTTTTCTTACGGAATTTCCTGATATCATCTTCAAGTTTCAAGTTCCAGTCACCATTCGCATAACGCGTTCCTGTTGGGGGTATATAGACTGTCCCCCAATAGAAGGGACAAAGATTGTTTATCAATCTTTGTCGCTATCAAAATTCCACCTGATCGTGTACTATTACCAATATGTTTTCCCTTTACAACACAAATTTCAAAACCAGGTATAATTATTTGGTCTTCTAAAAAGCATTTCGTTTCTGAGAAACATAATATGTCATAACTTGTTATCAAATCATGAAATTCTTTATATTGCAGCCTTTTTTATAGGCCACACACATTCAAAGTCAGTATATTCAGAAAACGCGTTTCTGGTTCATGGGAGATTACTCCAAGAACACCCGTAGGCTGTCGACTTAACACCGTTGGTATCTGAACCATGGGTTTACTGGTCAAGCTAATTGTTTCTACAAAGTAATTGTCATCACCAATGCTATTGGGCGCGTTTTCAGCACACTGGTATTGATCAAACGTGCATTTTGTCATATTAAACAAATCACAAAAATAACCGTTCGATCTGGCGTCGTATATGTGGACGCAATTACCCGTTCTCGTGTCTTCATGTCTCACATTATTGGTATAATTTGAGTTACAATTATGATTGTAGTTATACTTAACAATGTCGTGAGTGTATGCTTGATACATGTCACGCAGTGGCTTTACTGGCTTATGACCATGCGGACATTCTGTGTTCATAATTATACTGTTACGAGAAAAGTTAACACTGGCCCTCGTGTGACCAACACAAGCTAATATTGGAGCTATGTTGGATGTGTTCACCTGTCAACGGTGTGACTAATTACCGCCCGGGACCGCCCGGGACCGCCCGGGCGACCACACGGGCCCGTGGACACAATATCTCGACGGTGTAACGTAGCGACATGCCACCTGAGGGCAACATAGAAAAATTTACTCGCTCGCTCGTCTCCGGCCGGTCATATTAACCCCACAGATGCCGATATTGGCTAAAAGAGCCTGGGTGATTACTGGTGTCTTCGTGTGTTTTCAGACAGATTATTTTGGTGATTCTCGGTAGTGCAATAAGTGCAATACACCTGAGTGTTAATTCCATGTATTGACTCGTTGACGCGTCCACGGCCGATGTTATTAACCCCTCAAATTCCGGTAAAATAGTGTATAAACAAAAGAACCTGGGAACCGCCCGGGACCGCCCGGGCGGCCCCATGGGCCCGTGGACACTATATCTCGACGTTATAACATAGCGACATACCCCACGAGGTCAACCTAGAAAATGTTACTCGCTCGCTCGACCCCGGCCGGTGTTATTAACCCTTAAAAATCCGACAAAATGGTATATAAACAAAAAGAACATTGGGACCGCCCGGGACCGCCCGGGTGGCCCCACGTGCCCGTGGACACAATATCTCGACGTTATAACGTAGCGACATACCCCATGAGGTCAACCTAGAAAATGTTACTCGCTCGCTCGACCCCGGCCGGTGTTATTAACCCCTCAAAATCCGACAAAATGGTATATAAACAAAAAGAACATTGGGGCGGCCCCAGGCGGTTCCAAGGTTCTTTTGTTTATACACTGTTTTACCGGAATTTGAGGGGTTAATAACATCGGCCGTGGATGCGTCAACGAGTCAATACATGGAATTAACACTCAGGTGTATTGCACTTATTGCACTACCGAGAATCACCAAAATAATCTGTCTGAAAACACACGAAGACACCAGTAATCACCCAGGCTCTTTTAGCCAATATCGGCATCTGTGGGGTTAATATGACCGGCCGGAGACGAGCGAGCGAGTAAATTTTTCTATGTTGCCCTCAGGTGGCATGTCGCTACGTTATACCGTCGAGATATTGTGTCCACGGGCACGTGGGGCCACCCGGGCGGTCCCGGGCGGTCCCAATGTTCTTTTTGTCTATATACCATGTTATCGGATTTTGAGGGGTTAATAACGCCTGCCGGAGTCGAGCGAGCGAGTATCATTTTGTAGGTTGACCTCGTGGGGTATGTCGCTACGTTATAACATCGATATATTGTGTCCACGTGCACGTGGGGCCACCCGGTCGGTCCCAATGTTCTTTTTGTTTATATACCATTTTGTCGGATTTTGAGGGGTTAATAACACCGGCCGGGGTCGAGCGAGCGAGTAACATTTTCTAGGTTGACCTCATGGGGTATGTCGCTACGCGTTATAACGTCGAGATATTGTGTCCACGGGTACGTGGGGCCACCCGGGCGGTCCCAATGTTCTTTTTGTCTATATACCATGTTATCGGATTTTGAGGGGTTAATAACGCCGGCCGGAGTCGAGCGAGCGAGTACCATTTTGTAGGTTGACCTCGTGGGGTATGTCGCTACGTTATAACGTCGAGATATAGTGTCCACGGGCCCATGGGGCCTCCCGGGCGGTCCCAATGTTCTTTTTGTTTATTTACCATTTTATCGTTGACATGTCTAGGTTGACCTCATGGGGTATGTCGCTACGTTATAACGTCGAGATGTTTTGTCCACGGGCACGTGGGGCCACCCGGGCGGTCCCGGCCGGTCCCAATGTTCTTTTTGTTTATATACCATTTTGTCGGATTTTGAAGGGTTAATAACACCGACCGGGGTCGAGCGAGTAAAATTGTCGCTATGTTATAACGTCGAGATATAGTGTCCACGGGCCCATGGGGCCGCCCGGGCGGTCCCGGGCAGTTCCAAGGTTCTTTTGTTTATACACTATTTTACCGGAATTGGAGGGGTTAATAACATCGGCCGTGGACGCGTCAACGAGTCAATACATGGAATTAACACTCAGGTGTATTGCACTTATTGCACTACCGAGAATCACCAAAATAATCTGTCTGAACACACACGAAGACACCATTAATCACCCAGGCTCTTTTAGCCAATATCGGCATCTGTGGGGTTAATATGACCGGCCGGAGACGAGCGAGCGAGTAAATTTGTCTATGTTGCCCTCAGGTGGCATGTCGCTACGTTATACCGTCGAGATATTGTGTCCACGGGCTCGTGTGGCCGCCCGGGCGGTCCCGGGCGGTCCCGGTCGGTAATTAGTCACACCCCCTGTCAATCCACATTCGGTTCCCTCACAAATGTTTGCTGCTTTATCTCGTACACTAGGTGGTGTCCGGTTACTTCGATGGCGTTTTCGCTCGTTGCGACTGGCACTCTCGATCACATTAGCCAGGTCCCGCTTGCCTTCCGGACTGAGATGCAAACCCGATGACTAATCAGCCTTGAATTGCGCGCGACTAACGTAACCTTCCCTGTTAGAATACAGTTTTGAGTTATCCACAAACGACAGTTTGGAGGCTTTCAGACCGCACATTACCTTTATATAGGAATTCCCTTGCACTGCCACATCATTAAATAGCATGATTTTCCTTCCTCTTCCCTTCCTGGGCGGAATGCTACACGTAGTGAATTTCGCGTTTTTGAATAGATGCTCTGACTCTTGCATTCCAAAACCGAATTTCACACTAACGGAATGCGCATCATAAGCACTATGCAGGATATCATTTGTCCCAAGATGAATGATAACATGTTTCACATTATCAAAATCAATATCCTCGTCCCTTTTTACAAGTATGAGTTCTCCGATGCTGCCCATGTCAGCCCCAGACTGGGCCCAGAGTAATTGAACTTTTTCATATGTGTGTCTGTGAATTTCATCCCATGACAGTTACTTGCACCAAGCAGCACTGTGTCGCATGAGTCTTTGTCACTTTCATCATCAACGTCATACACAACATGTTCACTATCGTTCTCGCCCTTGTCACCTTCGTCGAGGTTCTCATCTATGCTCCCACTTCCATCGACATGAATAAATTCATCAACACTAGCTGTGTCTGATTCATCATTGTCACTTTGGTAACTTTGTTCGTTTCGGTCCGCCGTATACGTCGCGTGTACTTTCCGTGGAAATCGTTTGTTCTGGATGATTGTCCTGCCTTGGGCTTATTTTTCCGGCACGGCTGATTACTTTTTAACATTCTTTCACACCTTTGACCTGGTAAATGTAGGTGACTACAGTATTTACACATTTGTTTTGTTTTGTCCGAATATATTTTCAAAGTATATTCATCGTCAATGTCAATGGTGTGGGGTATTTCAGTACAGTTAGATACCTGTAGATATCTCGTCCCCGACTCGAAATTCCACCCTGGCACAGTCCCACGCTTGTACTTTCATTGACCACTTTCCCATACTTTTAGAAAATGTTCATGCACTCTTGGTCAGACACCTCAAGGGGGGCATCCTTGATAGTTACAAACACCCCCGAATTAACACGTTGTAGTCTCACTGATCTCCCAAAAAAGTGTAATGCCTTTGTCCATCATAGTACTGTTCACATTGGAACTCTTTGCTGTTATGAAACATGATTTCTCGGTAATCTGTATGCCAGCAATCGATTCATTCAGGTTATTAATTATGGCGCTTATGGCGTCAATAACATCATCATGATTGAGTCTATAGTTCAAACGGTACCTGTTTCGGTCGAAGTTCACAGTCAGCTCCCTCTTAATCTTACTGGGCATCTTGTCAGCAACACTCTCTCTCCGTCAGACAGAATAGCAAATTCGATCAGTCATTATTTAGCCATTATTCAATGAAAACACATATTTATTGAAGAGAAATTTTATAAAGCCGTCATCTTGTAGGGGAGATAATCGAATGCGAGAAATATTCACGAGTCTTTGGCGAGTGGCTATTTCGAGTAAACGATTATCACCCTGCACCTAATGCGCACGAGTGTAGTCTACAAACGATATCGAATCCTATATACGGAGGATATAATAGGTTTTGATATGCGATCTTTCTCTCTTTTTAGTGATCTGTTAACAGTTTTAGAGGATCAATATCAGATCGTGCATATCCACTTATCATTAAAAGACGCCATTTTTATTTTTAGATGTATGAGCTCCTGCTTCGAAATTTGTTGGTCACATTAAATCGAATCCTCTAATCTCCCAATACCACAGAGACGTCAGATTTATCTTGTTTTGAATAAATCGACCAAATTTAAATCTCAACTTATTCTCTTTGTTGGCATTTTTTATTTTTTTCCAAAAAACCTTCAGTTTAGCAACAATATTATGATCAAATATTTGATCCGCTTCCTGGTCCGAAAGATTTTACATAACAACGCAAGTTGGTATGGACGCCATATACGATGAAAACAATTCATTTAAAAGTAAATAAAATATACCGTAGTAAATAAATCAGAAATTTAACACAAAACTCGGATGAGTTAGTATGAATTTATACTAATTGCACAAGCTTATAATACATTTCCATCGATATTCAAACACGTTCCGTTGTCAAAGTCTTTATATTATAATATAAATTTTAACTGCAATTATAACAAAACCTATAGGCCAAGTAAATAAGTAATCAAATAGTTATTCCTATGAATCTGAGTTAATGTTCAACATATGTCCTTTTATGGCATTTCAGCATTGGGAATATCTCTGACATTAACAGATAGTGATTGTGTGAATATCATTGAAATTTAAACTCTAGTTTATAATAATTAATCTTCTAGATTTCATGCAATGTAACGGTTTAGGTATTTATTATAACCCTTTCGATACTAAAGCTTCATTGATGAGCAGTTAACCCATAGGAAATATTCAGATAATAGTTCACCAAAAGACCATACATTTTCCTCAATAAAGCTCCTTGCAGCTCCTTGTGCCCTTCTATTTATCCGTTGTCTGCTTTTATCACATTAATACCCCTCCAAATCATTAATAGAACATTCCAATGTACCCATTTAATATATTAAGGGTTAAACAACTGGATGGTGATCGTGAAAGTTTCCTACATAGTCTTGGGTCCTGAAAAAAATCTATAAAGAATATCCACTCAATGTAAAATTCTGTCATTTTTCCAGACTAGCAGCCCACTATATAGGCCCTCACCACCCCACTCCCAGACTAGCAGTCCACTATATAGGCCCTCACCGCCCACTCCCACCGCCGTTCTGACGTTAATGACGTTGTAGCTCAACTCGATGATGGTCCCTCGTCACTCCTCCGCAGTTTATCGGCAGATCAGTTGGAAACTTGGTACATAGACGTATTGAGGACATGTTATTTATGTGGACCTGGTCCCGATTACCTCAGACGTCGCGTTCTGACGTCAATGACGTTGTAGCTCAACTTGATATTGGTCCTTCGTCACTGCTGTACCGTTTTTCGGCATATATGAGCGAAACTTCGTACCTGGAAGTACTATGGCCATGTTATTAACTTGAAACTGGCCCCCATTACGTCAAACGTCGCGCCCTGGCGTTAATGGCGTTGTAGCTCAATCTAATGATGGTCCGTCGGCACTCATCCGTCGTTTCTCAACATATCGGGGCGAAACTTCGGACCTAGAGGAATTATGACTATGTTATAAACTTGGACATGGTCGCGATTACATCGGACGTCACGTTCTGACGTAATGACGTTGTAACTCAACTTGACGTTGACTTGACGAGTTTTGTGGTTAAATTGACGAGTTTTGTAGTAACATCGACGAGTTTTGTAGTAACAATTGACGCGTTTTGTAGTAACATCGACGAGTTTTGTAGTAAAACGATGAGATTTGTGGTAAAATTGACGAGTTTTGTGGTGACAATAGACGAGTTTTGTAGTAACAATCGACGAGTTTTGTAGTAACAATTGACGAGTGTCGTAGTAACAATTGACCAGTTTTGTGGTAAAATTGACGAGTTTTGTAGTAACAAATTGACGAGTTTTGTAGTAACATCGACGAGTTTTGTAGTAACAATTGATGACTTTTGTGGTAAAATTGACGAGTTTTGTAGTAACAATTGACGAGTTTTGTAGTAACATCGACGAGTTTTGTAGTAAAATCGACGATATTTGTGGTAAAATTGACGAGTTTTGTTGTGACAATTTACGAGTTTTGTAGTACCTTGGACCCATTTACAACAAAATACAACAGGATAACTCTCTGCTGTCAGTATATCAGTTAGAATTACATTATTTCTCTTTATTCTAAAAAAAAACATGCAGAAATTGTTTTTGAGTGGCGGGAACAATTGCTGTTTTGTCCCACTGACCAGACCCACCACCCCGTCTTACGCCCCCCCCCCTGCGACGGTAATTATTTCTGTACCCGATTTAACTACACACACCCTGAGTTTATAGGAATGGCGAATATAAATTAATAAATCTGCTTGTGTAAAATTGAAAACGAGCGCCAAAGATAACGAAATTTTATCTGGTCACATATGTCAACACCGTTATAGGACGATTAAGCTGAACGTCGTCCGACCATCACCACGGGTGCATACTATAAGTTACAGGGCGTTTGGTTGGCGGATACGGTGTCATGTGAGGCGAAGTGAAAACAATATTTGGTGAGGCCACAGGACAACGTATCCGCCAACTAAACGCCATATAACGTATTTATTATGCCAACGACCCCGAACCAATTAAAACACTTTATTATAGGCCTAATATTGAAGTGCAGTCGGGCCGTGAAGAATTTCTCCGAATCAAAATGGCGGAAGCCTCATGAGGAGACCCCATAAGTTTTCCCATATGGTTCAGTGCGGCCATACTACTTACGAAAGCTGATTGGTCAAACTTAATAGTCGGCATAATAAATGATTATTTGAGCTTTCATATATATACTCCACGCGAATCGCACCAATTCAGATTGACTCGTTCTTTTGTTATAGAGGGATTCACCATGTTGGAATAGGTTACACACCAGTAAATATTTTACATATACATGTATGTGTAGCCAAACGAACTCGGCCTCACTGGGCGTCATCTTATTATTATTTTAAGTGCGGCTCCTATATAAGAGTGTACATTCGGATGTAATACAAAGTGACTGCACATTTTTGCTTTTTGTCA
Organism: Siphonodentalium dalli; assembly: GCA_032622095.1. Taxonomy (NCBI): domain Eukaryota; kingdom Metazoa; phylum Mollusca; class Scaphopoda; order Gadilida; family Siphonodentaliidae; genus Siphonodentalium; species Siphonodentalium dalli. The sequence continues at coordinate 93,731,032 of CP136068.1, forward strand.
AAGTGGCAGTGTCCAGTGTCAGTTTGACAATTTAAGGAAACCTTTGCGACAATGTTTATGATTTTTTCCCCGGAGAGGTTAACGAGATACCGTGCACAGAAGAAGCCGAAGATCGAAAGAGTCGACCAACTATAATTCTCCCCCCCCCCCCGGAAGTCATATTTTGTCCCAAATGTGTGTCACATTGGACTTACAGGCACGAAAAAAGAGACACGCAGTCAAGCTGTGTGCGTTTTAAGACCAAAATTTGACTGTAAAAAACACGGGACACCTTTTTCGTTTTTCGCACGATATTTCATTAATCTCTGCAGTAATGAAACCACAAAAACGCATACCGGGCCCGGGTTGCCCAACATGCTGAATTCATTACCTGCAATGAAACTGACACATATATATTTTCGAAAGCATGTAGACAATGCCACTTTAAACAAGCCGTTAATTTGTTTTTGTTATGATACGTACCTGATTTGAAAATCATGATCGCTCTCTAGATTATCCATAAACCAGTGTCGAGTTTCGCGGAAAACCAAAACGTCGACGAAGCCGCCTCTTTGAAATAAAGCATGTTTCGGCAAAACTTGAAGCGAAATCAACACGTTGTAACTGATTTTTATCGGGACGAATCACGCCATCTTTCTATTTCCAATTTGAGACGCAAAATACCCATCGGTTATGTCCCGATTTATAGATGGAGTGCAGATGAACAACATAGTTCAGCTACAAAGACATTAACGTCAGAGCCCGACGTGTGGGGCAATCGCTACCAAGACCATCCAATTAACCTGACCGAAGTACCTTTAGATACAAGATGTTGTCCCGATCTGTCGGGAGACGGTGGAACAACCCCAAGTTGAGCTACAATGTTACTAACCTCAGAACGAGACGTCAGACGTAATCGCGACTAGGTCCGTGTTACTAATGTGACCATGCAACTTCTAGATACGACGTTTCTCCCCGGTCTGTCAAGTTGATGCGCAATGTCATTAACGTCAGAATGCGACATCCGATGTTATCGCGACCAGGCCCAAGTTACTAACATTGCCACAGCACTGCTATGTGCCAAGTTTCGCTCATATCTGCCGAAAAACAGCAGTGACGAGGAACCAATATCAAGTTGAGCTACAACGTCATTAACGTTAGAACGCTACGTCTGAGGTAATCGGGACCAGGTCTACATAAATAACATGGCCACAATAAGTCTATGTACCAAGTTTCGAACTGATCTGCCGATAAACTGCGGAGGAGTGACGAGAGACCATCATCGAGTTAAGCTACAACGTCATTAACGTCAGAACGCGACGTCTGGTATGATGGGGACCAGGTCCAAGTTAATAACATGGCCATAGTACTTCTAGATACGAAGTTTCGCCTCGATCTGCCAAGAAACAGCGGATGAGGGACGATGGATCACCATCAGGTTCAGCTACAACGTCATTGCCGCCAGGACGCGACGGCTAACGTAATCGGTACCTGGTCCACATCAATAACATGGTCACAATACGTCTATGTACCAAGTTTCGTCCCGATCTGCAGATAAACAGCGGATGAGTGACGATGGACCAACATCAGGTTGAGCTACAACGTCATTAACGTCAGAACGTTACATCTGACGTAATGGGGACCAGGTCCAAGTTAATAGCATGGCCATAGTACTTCTAGGTACGAAGTTTCTGCCGAAAAACGGCACAGCAGTGACGAGGGACCAACATCAAGTTGAGCTACAACGTCATTAACGTCCACCACACAAACACTTACACAAAAAAGTATTGCATTTACTATATACGATTTTATTAAGTCCAAACCCGCCTTTGAAACTGACTAAAAATTGTTGCTACAAAACTCGACGAGTATTACTACAAAACTCGTTAGCTTGTTTTTTACTACAAAACTCGTCGATATTTTACTACAAAACTCGTAACCCAAATTACTACATAACTCGTCGATTTTACTACAAAACTCGTGAGCTACCACAAAACTCGTCGATTGTTACTACATAACTCGTGAGCTACCACAAAACTCGTCAGTTACTACATAACTCGGCGTAACACACGTGCACTACTGAATTATTATTAAATAATTATCAATTACAATACGATACCTCAGACTTTGCTTCAGACTAAGGTAAATTAAAACACATATGACATTATGTACTCATCTTCCATTGTTGAATGGACAGAACAGTTTCTACATGTTTGTAAATAATGTGAAAACAGGTAAATATTTGCTAGAATCGGAAGAAAAAAATGGGGGGGGGCATGGCTCTGAATGTGGTACTAGTAGGCCAATATATTGACAAACACTTGATATGTTTCTATTTTAAATGTCAATATCTCTGATTTTGAGAAATCTTGAACAGGAGCTGTTCATTTTATTGAAAACAGTAGGCCTACACAGTCTGAGCACCCATGATTTCATAATTTATATTGTATCAAATAGTCATGAAGTGGCGAAAAATTTACTTTTTCCAATAATTTTTGGTTTTATTTCTATCTACCGAACTGGGAACAAATGGCAGTTCGCATGGCTAACCAACACACTTCCAGAAAAGTGTTCACTTGATACTAAATATGCAGGCTCTGAACCATCCAGCAATCTCGACCCATTGTGATATTTTTTTTCTAAAAAAAATTGGGGTTTGGCAGACACTACCTGACAGAGTGGTCATCGTCATGAATGTAGGACTATTATTAATAAGAACATTTGTGTGATAATATAAATTTGGGAATAAATTATTTTTGTTCAATCTCATAATTTTGTGGATCTTCTATGTCTATATTTGGTGTAGCCAAGTGAACATTGGTCAGAACACAGTACCCAGGGACATATGGCAGAGCTGGTAAAAGTGTTCGACGGTTGACAATATAGCACCTGACAGCATAAGAGCAACAATTGGATATTTTAGACAGCAATTGAGTTAAAATTGATCTATCATATCTTCTCATAGGTTATTTTTCGAACTATTAAATATAGGCCTGTAATATATTTAAGTTTTTCACACCAAACGTTGAATATTTCCCTGCTTTTAGACTGAAATGGTCATCAGATGGAAAATTATGGTGTTATGTTGGAAATGTTCAAGTTAGAAAGTTGAAAATTACATTTTCACATTTGCCCACTGACTGTGTGTGAAGGCCATGCATCACAGAAACGTTTGAAATTCTTACTGAAGCTTTAACCCAGTTAACATGTGTTAGCTAATGGAGTCTAACAACCCAGCCCAAAGTGAGTCGTAATATTGGTATATGACCAGGCTCAGTACATGACTTTATTCAAGCAATGCCAGCAAGCATCTAAATTACAGCAACAATGGTACATTAAGATTGGCAAGTATGTGAAGTTTACAGCTACATTAACCCTTCCCTGACGTGTGTTGCCGCTGCCAACGAAGGTCACATGACTCACTTGACCATTCCGCCTACACTCACGCGGTCAAACCGTTTAGGATAATTGTGTCAAACTTGAAGCTTTACGAAACGTGTAGCAATGAGGAATAATCCAATCTGCTGATAACGAAGGAGAAAATAACTCAAATGTGATACATGTAAAAGGCGCGCGTTGTTCTGCGGTATATATGGCTGGTTCAATTCGGGATTTAAAGTCATATTATGGACTTGTTCACGGGTGCGTGTACTATGCCAACTGGAGGAATGCAGGATTCTATTAACATCGCCGAAAATCTCAAGCAAATCAATTGTACCACGCCATAGAAAACATGGTCCGAACTTCGCTCAATTGTAAATGTTTTCTTCTCGATTCGGGACGCAACTATCGGAGATAAACTAACGTAAACTATTTGGCCATCGAGGGTCACTGCATTTAATTAATATACAAGAATGACAGTGTGTGTTGTAAATTTGGATATAATATTTGTATATTCATACAGTTTGGTCACACTAGAACGACACTATCTAGCTACATTGATATAATTTTGAACTATTAATGGAAATTACCCCGAACACCCACGTCTATATAAAATACACGTATAACATGTATGCCAGCGCATGCGAACTAATATCTATAGGCACCGCCCACCCCATATGCATATAGTTACTTCGGTTTAATGAAAACGCATAATTATACATGAATATTTTATATGAAAATAAACCATTTACGTGACGTCATCCATTGTCTATAACAGGTGTTTATCCTGACAAATATACACAATGGGCACGCTGTCGCAATGTTTAATTGACCCAAGCGTTGGATCTTTGGGTGTGACAATTGGATATCCTGGGGCCTGTACTATAGAATTACAATTGCCGTGTTTCAACAGGTGTACAATGCTATGGGAGGTACACGGGAGGCGTGAAGCGCAATATACCACTGTATTGTAATAGAGTAGATTATACCCGTCGTGTGCTCATTACCGATGGGTGATTGGGTTTGATCAGAATGGTATTCAATATAATACTCCAGCGATTTTGCATGACAACCCAACTAGAAATTGAAATACATCTTAAAACTTGAATTGTTGGAACAGACGATAACCATTGATGACATATAACGCACTGCACGAACGGTTGCGGCGCACTCACTGAGCGGTTATTTAAAGGATACCGATTACCACTAATACAATTGAACACGCATTACCCATGCACTAGCGATAACATATCACTGAGTGTCTCCGAGGAATATTTTTTTCATTGGTCAATCAAGTCACATGTGGTAAACCTATTATTTTATTGGTCACCATGCATGTAAACGAAGTCGCCTTTTCACTGTAAGAATAAGAGTGGAGGTCTATGGTAATCGACACCTTCTGTGTGCCCCACATGATCTTGTACACGTGTTCAAACACGGCAATTGTATTCTATAGTACAGGCCCCTGGATATCCAACAGTTGGATATTACAAGTATCCAATTGTTCAGACTCAAAATCAGACGCTTTGGTGAATTCAAGTATCATGTATTTCGCTGTGGTTCCTGAAATAATGTTTGTTTGGGTCTGCTATGGGCGGGGTGTTTTAAATATACAAATGTAAAACAAGAAAGGGTTATGCAGAACATCAAATTTATATGGAACTTTTAAACATGAAACACATGCAGAAATGTATATAAATCCATTAGAATTGTAGGTCGAGTTTCATATCCCCTTTTTGAAGAAACAGTTTGAATTTCTGGGCCTCCACATTACCACAATCATTCTGCTCCACACAGTCCTGGCGTTTAACTATATCCTTGCTTTTCTCAAAATAATCACCTTCCTCATTTACAACACTGTCAACTACTCCCTTGATTTTCTTTACGCCCTGAATCACGTCACTGGCAATTTCTTGATGAGCGATGCTAGTTCGTTTGTAAGCACGAACAGCGTTGGATCGGTGGCCAGTCTTCTCACATATGACCTGCTCGGATATGTCGGCATCATGCATTCTGGTTGCAGCGGTGGATCGTAGGGAATGGTTTGTGAAATAACCTTCCATCCCGGCATCAGCACACAATATTTTCACAACCTTCATAAGGGAGTTCTCACCAATGCGCATGTCAGCATACCACAGAATGTCAGTCGGCTTTTTTAGGGCACGAAGGTACAATGAGTTACATTTCCCTCCTCTTGGCCTCAAAGATACATATTTTTCGAAAAACTTCACTACACATCTATTTGGATTCTGAATGTTTTCAAACGCTTTCGATCTCTTTTTGTCTAATCGGCGGTGCTGTATTCCACCGGTGTTGCATTTAGAAATGTCTTCAGTGTATTCCAAGTATTTGCGCACACCCTCACTACCGATTTGAAACCTTGATGTTTCTCCGTACCTCAAGATATAGTGTTCCTTTCCTCCGCGCAGAGCGAAATTCAATCCTATGAGGTAGAATAGTGTATTCCGAAGTTTATCTGGGGAATCGTCACCCAATACACCAGATTCCCACATGTGATTCTCCGCTTCAATCGAGATAACAGATGCCTGTTTCTTATTGGAACCGATTCCTCTCGATGCAAGATCCTTCATTTTCCGGTCAAGGTTACGCCTCATTCCCTCAAAACAGTCATCCTCCAAAAGAGTGACATGCCTGTCATTCTCGCGAAGGTAATGTTGTATCGAAATGATCAATTCATAGAGTGTATTCCCTTGATATTCACCACCATCCTCCTTCCTGACTTCAAACACGAATGCACCAAGGCAATAATCCAACATATCTACGGGCATGGTAAGCAGGTCTCCACAAACATTCCTCATGTCCCTCCTGCCATGTTGGATTCTCACCCGATTCTTCATCCACTCTTCAAACAAACGAACGGCCCATCTACACTTAGTTTCAGTTTTTCTTGCATACGGGGATTTAGTTAAGGCACTTCTCTGAATGTCCGGGATAGGAGCAGCGAATCGTTTCTCGGGCGACTGCACGGCGCTGCATCCAGCGGTTACAGACGTTGTTTGCTCGCTGTGGTTATCATTGTCAACAACGGTGGATTCCACATCACATAAGTTGTTGGAATCATCGGAAGATATCAGCGTTGTGCCAATTGAGAATGTTGGTCGACAGCTCACCTCCATATCTAGTATCTGGCTAAATATATCATCATCGCTATCGTCCTTTTGTTCGACAGAAAATGTGTTCTGCGTTATAAAGATACTATCATCATCGTCAGACATTTTGACTACATGCAATATAAAACCATTCGGCAAACTGAAATCAATTTAGTGGCAATAAAATCAGCTTGTGCATGTGACTCAAATCACTCATATAGTGTTCACGTGCTTCTGGTATAGCAGTTCACTAATCACAAAGCGTATGTCGTGAATTGAGCATTGACCACGGCCGTTACAGAGTGTAAACTCAATCAACTCACACCCTGTTGTGGCATCGATAAACAATACAATGTATTGGCTATTTGAAGACGTATATACCGTGTCGATTCTAGTATGTGGCTTGTTGATCTTAAAGGTGTAAATGATTTAAGTAAGATAAAACACTCGGCTAAATTGGCTCGTTGTGAGAGACCACGCCGTTTCGGCCCTACGGGCCTCAACGGCGTGGTCTCTCCCAACGATCCAATTCAGCCTCGTGTTTTATCTATTACATAAAATTATGGGGGGGGGGGTCATGTTGATATATTGTGTCTCTATTACCATATATATTTGGTTTGAGAATAAATTTTTGGAATTTGAATTGAATTGTAAAAAATAACTACTTTGAGCACGATTATTCTCTATTTCTATTTGATCACCCTACCGGAGTGTTTCACATCACTTTAAAAGGAATCAATGAACCCAGTCTATTTGAAAAGCCGACGAAAATAATCCTAACGGATGTACGTCTCTAGATTTGTGATTTAAAATTAGTTTCTGTATTGATGGGATTCTCTCCATTTCATTGGAGAGTGGTGCAGAGTATGCGCGATTTCATTGGTTAAAGACGTAACAGATCACGTCACATATCAGAAATCAAGGACATGTTGACAATTTTCTCATGTATACGCATTGTCAAACACAGCTAATGTTGTAAAACTGAAAACAGGCGATATATTCATAATTCATTTCACTCATCGCAATATAGGAGACATTATCTTCGAGTTTTTATCATTCAACGATATTCATGACTGATTATTCTTTCGCATCTTGTATTTATAACTATTTCTAAATAATACGATTCCCACAAACATATACTACCCCAGGAATGCATTCCATATTTGGAAACGGTTTATTACGTCATGTTGGGAATGCCGCGTCGTCATAGAAATGAAATATAATGGAGAGATCTAGCGACTTACATCCGATAGGATTTTCGTGGGTTTTTCAAAGAGACTGCATGGAACCTGATTGCTTTTTTTCGACATCTTATCGCCGATTATGTGCTAATTAAGACCTTTTTGTGTGAGTAGCCAACGCAATATTCAGACAGCAGGCGAATAGAATGTATCCTGCGCGACACATTGCATGTGGACCAGGGTCCACGCTGATCCGAAATTTACTTTTGCCAAATGAAAATAATTTTTGCCAAATGCTGATAGAAATTGACAAATGCTATCAGTTTCTACAACATTGTGTCTTTAGTTTTCATTTTTTTAGACAATCGGTGCTTGAGCGACCTTTGATATCGATAGGAAAGCAGTTCATTATTAATAATTCTCGCCTCTATACTCGGGTTTATCATAGAACAATAAACCAACAGCATAACAATGAATTTGTAGAAGGGTTTCTTCATCAGAAAGGCACATCGAAACAAAGAGGATTAGCTATGTAAACACCACCACCAGGCATACTAGCAAACCCTCCACCCCTCGATACTAATGATATCAGATTTCCTGAAATAGTGGTATTGGTTGACAAATATTATTCAACTTTCTGGAGGAATCAAAAGTGATTTGCCAAAATTTGTGCCAATAAAATTATTTTTTGCCAAGGTGAATTATTTTTGCCATTGGCAAATTTGGCAAGTGGTAGCGCGAACCCTGATGTGGACTTGGTGTAAACAATATTTATTTAAAAAATCAAACATATCACACAAACACAATACACATGTAGATACATAGAGATTTAGGAAGATGATTGGACAACAAGCAAATATTTGTTTAAAGTCCTCTCGTCATGTGGACTTGTCTCTACCACCGGATTACTGTTCGTTATGTCACATGTTGGGCCCATATCTCAAAACTTTTAGCCTTGGCGCCGTAAAATATATGACTTTTCCCGCCAAGTGAATACCCATAGTAATACCATAGTAACAGTGTAACACACGTTATGTTTAAATTGAGTGAAGAGCATAATTCCTGCGCAATATCCGGTGTTGGGTTTACACGATCAAACTGAATACACATCCGCGCCACTGGCGACCATCCTGCGGAGAGATGTACGAATCTTGTGTATTATACCCACGCGCGTATCCACAGAATATATTCGAGCCAAGCCCACGCTAGAAGTATTGCTTACACATGTTTGTGTTGCGTGCGTGTAGTCACAGCTGCCCATTGTCTGCTCTATGACGCGATTGGTTGATTGGATCAGCATTTTCTAACCTCGGGTGTTATATTAGTATTTCATTTTGCACATTATTTTTCGCTTTCGGCATTTTAATTTCTGGTATAGTTACATAGACCTTATACAGTCAATGCAAACACCCCTGCATTCTCACCTGATACAGACCAATGTTACTCGATAGTAATACAAAACTATTAGTTAAAAGGTCTCAGTGGTAAAGGGTATGTGGCATGCCACGCCAGCCGCTGAGGCATGCCATTATCCAATAATATGTCAAATATAGCGAATTATCGAAATATGAAATACAACGAAAAAGCGAAATAGGAAAATACAACGAATAGCGGAATAAAAAATCCATCGAAATGACGAAATAGCGCGAATTATAGAAATAAGAACGAATTAGCGCGAATTATAGAAATAAGATATTATTTTTATTAACTAAATAACGGAGATATTTGAAGAAGTGTTTTTGACGAAATAACGGAAATATTTGAAGAAGTGTTTTAAAGAGCGTAACCTAAACTTCCCCCAAGCCCACCCACCCTATAGAAGAATTTTATTTATATTTCACCAGAGTTGATCTATTGTGGTGTTGTAATTTCTCATACAAATCGCCGTTATTTCGTAAAGGTACATTCTTTATAGAGTTATTACCCTTTGGCAATGTTATGATTTTAGCTTTTCAAAGAGCATGTGGCGTGATTCAACGGCTGGCGTGGCATGCCACATACCCTTTACCACTGAGGCCTTTTCTCTAGTTTTGTATTACTACAGAGTAACATTGGTCTGTATCAGGTGGCATTCTAATCACACAGTCAAGACGTGCAGGCCTATAAGCCGATTGTTATGCTATCAACTGACACGGAGGACCGCGACATGACGATATACACGAAAACGTCTTGTCTTTCCAAACAAACCAACGACTATTGCTTGTGACTATCCCCTGGATATGTGCAATATGATCATACGCAAGCGTCATTAACGAGCCAAAGCTAAGCCACCCACATAGGGGTTTCTGCATGTAGCGTTTAAAACAATTCTAGTCAAAATCACTTTACAGATTGAAACTAACCATTATATTACTTGGCGTGCTGGGGGAGCTTTCCGCTTCAGATACTCAGGCTAGATGGAGAATCGTGTCCATTTCATAATGTTCATTTCATTCATAACATGTCATCATGTCGATTTCAACGATAGTCGACAAACAACGTCATCGTGTAACTTTGCCCATTGAGCGAATTCGCGTGGAACTGAACGTATCTTCTGCTTTGTTCATAAGTATGTGTTTTCATTCTATTCAAGAAAATAGGATATATATGGATTGTGAGATGCATGTATGTACTATGCAGACTTGTGATAACAATCAAATCGATATTAAATAATAAGTTATTTGCTTTCGCACAGTATAGTCTCTACAGAACTATGCAGTATTGATCAACTGATGTGCATCAGTTGGAAGATAAAGCTTTGAGATACACGTAGATCGTGTTGAGTTGTGTTGATTTTAGTTTATTTAAAAAAATATTAAAACTTCCTAGGGTCCGATAATTTGATCCAGTAAAGTGCCGGAGTAGACCCGTTAGAAATTTATTATAGACATACTTTCCCTTATAAATAAAAAACAAATAAATGATTTTGTTTATATAAATAGGAGAATGTTGCACGTCGACTGATTTGGGTTGGCCTCTTGACAGCCGATTACGACATTAATGCACCGTTCTACTGTGCGACAAAAGTGGTCGCATCTCAACAAAATTGCTCCTCGTATTATGTAAAGAATACGTCACAAAATCAGATAGCCTATGTACGAAACAAAGCTTTGTTTCGTTATAATAAACAAGTGTCCTACATATAGCCGCTGATGTCTGGACATTTATTGATTGCAGTGGTTAAAGTGATCCAGATTGACCTTTCGTGTGATAGAAATCAGCCATTCCTCGTGATCAGAGCGTTGGATTCACTACTATGTATTTAATCATACAGTCATCGTGATTAGAGCGTTGGTCTCAATTATATGTGTGTGGAAAATCGAAGACAACTTATAAATTTCTATGACTTCTCACAACGAAAGCGGTGTCATTGACCGGGAGTGGTGTTGTTATGTCGTGACATATTGAAGAAGTCCCGCATAATCATGGAACCAGAATTATTTACAAGCGCAATGTTGTTTTCCACTGTATAAATATGCACGGTAACCAGGGCATTAGATGAGTCAAGGTTTATAGCTCGCAAAGCTGAACTGAAAACAGTTTGGAGAAACAGTAAGACGTGTACTGGTTTATATAATGACCCTCCCGGATCATGATTATTATCTAAAATCCACGGTTAGATTTGTCACCATAAAAATACCATTGGTACATTGATTTATACCGGAAAACATCGCGCCAATGAGTACATTAACCAGTGCTACACACTAAATGGATTGTCCCACTCAGCAATAAAAGTATACATTGGAATGGTCTATTATTCATCTTGTATGGTGTTCAGAAATAAATATGCAGACGACAGCTAATCAAATTGCCGAAGAGTCATATTATTGGAGGGACATGTTCATATAATAAGTTCAATAAACTTGTTAGCTGAACATTTTCTAAGGGATTACTACTCGCCAATGAGTTAGAAATAGAAATAGAAAACAAATCAAGGGTGTCATTATATTTTACCGCCAACATACAAATACCAATAATAGATAATGTATTAGCACATGTCAATCGTACCAAACATTCATAATGTAGTGACATTCTTAAATTACAAATATTCTCTCTGCCAAGAAACAACCTCACGTCTGATCATCTCTGGGAGGCATTACACATTAAGATTTATTTGATGATCATCCGTTGTTAATCCCGATGAGGATTAAATTAGGCTTAACTCCATGGGTGCAGTAAATGACAAACCAGCTAATTAGGTCTACCGATGTACTTCACACCTTCTTTGTTCAGTTAATTAGCCCTATTGTACCAGTGTGACTTTACAGCCTGATCCCAATTCAAATTAATTTCAATTGAAGTTGGCTACCCTATTTATTCATATTAGAACATTTCATTTGTCTGTATCACAAGTGTATTGCTATTCATGCTGTATTCAACAATTGTGTGTTGTTATCTGTGCCCACTGCCAGAATGTACATACACACTGTACCACTAACATAAGACATGACAAAATTGTATTAACTTTCTAATATGGTGTATGTATCTTTGCACACTCCATAGTACCACAGTATGAGACTATGAGTATCCAATAGCCATCCATATGGATATTTTAGTAAAAGTAATCAAAAAGTAATCAAAAATGTAATCATGATTACAGGTACAATTGAATGTAATCGATTACGATTACGATTACTTGTAATCAAGAAATGTCATGATTACTGATTACAGATGATTACTCCAAATTTTGTAATCGATTACTTTGATTACAATTACTGATTACGATTACCCCAACCCTGTTACATAATGTATTTCAAAACTTATCACCATGTAAATACGTCTGTACCGTCATCTTGATTACATGCATGTTATTATATTGCGTTGGAAGATGGGCTTCATAAGTTGCAAAAACGTGTGCCCAATCCCTTTTGTATATTATACAAATAAAGTATATTCAAGTCAAAATGAGTATTTAGTATAGATCATGCCATGAATCTCTACTCTGGCTACAAACGCCCGTAGAGATCATGCATATTCCACCAGTACAAAACCTTGGAACTTTTGGAGTTTTGACAGGGAACCATATGAAGGGAATTTATTTCTTAGTTGTTTATCTGTTCCATAATAATATACTTCACTGTAGGTGAATGTCCCAACTAAAATGTGCATGCTTTTCTCTGACTTTTTTGAGCCGATATCGTAATATGCATCGAATTAATTATACCCAGGAGAAATTCCATAATTGTAAGCTACCCAAAGCAAAATCACTCACAAATTCACTTAAATCGTGAAATTTCGAGATGGGACCTTCACCAACAGTGCAGTACAAGAAATATATTCTCCGTGTTATTTTTTCGACTTTATAAGGTTCCCTGTCAAAAGTTCAAAAAGTTCCAAGGTTTTGTACTGGTGGATTATGATCTATACGGGCGGTATCCAGAGTAGAGATTCATAGCATGGAGATGATACACTCCATTGTTTCATCCAGGTTGAAACCCGGTGTTTGTTCTAACCGACCTTTTCCTGTACTGGTATAACCTGAAAATACCACTCTGGTAATTTTACCAGGTTCACCCAGTGCTACCAATACAATATTACTTTAAATCAAGATTATCTACCCATTTTTTTATGGTGGGGGGAATCAAAGTTGAAGTGTTTGTTAGGACACCTTAGCAACAAGGCAATGTAAAACAAAATAGTTTTTTCTTGGTGTATTATACATGTGTCTGCAACAAGTACATTTAAAGGGGTACTGTACACTAAACTCGACCATTTATGGGGCCATCTCCTCTTATACTCAACAGAATATATGCAAAAAATGAATGAATTTGAGCTATGGATTAGTGCAAAATACACCCATGTGCTATATGAACGATGGTAAAAACATGGTAATTATAATGAAAATGAATTTATGACTGGAGTCATACATTCATTTTCATTATAATTACCATGTTGTTTTCATCGTTCATAGAGTCGTGATTGTATTTTGCACTCATCCATGGCTCAAATTCATTCATTTGTTGCATATATTATGTTGAGTATAAATGGAGATAGTCCTTAAATGGTCGGATTTAGTGTACAGTACCCCTTTAACTACATTAATAACACAGACAATACCATACTGTACTTTTGTTGTTGTCTTTTTTTGCTTTTGGTTTCACTATTAAATGCTGTCTCCGATTATTAAGATAGATATATTATTGAGACACAGTTGCAGTGTTCTGGGACTCTATGTGCCCAGTTAGATATGTCCGATCGGTAAACAGTTGTGATGTTGTGGAATGTGATTCGAGCGTTTTGTCTAAAAGTATTTTAGAGACACCTTATGGACCAAAAGTTGAGTGTAAATATTTAGCAACAAGTGGTACAAGTAGGGACAACAAGTGGTACATGTTGGGAAAACAAGTGGAACGTGTAGGGACAACAAGCGGTACATGTATGGACAACAAGTTGTATATGTAGGGACAAAAACAATTAACATTGCAGCATCTTAGACGATACATGTAAAATGCATTTCATCCAATGGTGTGGTGCGGCCACAAACTAAGAATCAAGAGGTGTGTTTAACCCTTTACCCAACAAACCGGCCAAAACCGGCCAAATAAAGCTTCAACAGCCTAAACTATCTTCGGTCTGTCTCAATAGAACCATACAAATATGGATATCATTGGAACCGGCTCCTTGACCACATTGTGATAGTTACAGTTATGCCCTGTGCCAATGCATTCTCTTATATATGCGAGTCGACCATAGGTCGCCTCGCATATATACGAGAGTGCATTGGCCTAAAACAAAATCTTTTTTTAACACTTTTTACCATTTTTTCTTACATTCTTTAACAATTTTATAATTTTTAATGTGTTAAACCAATGCATTCTCTTATATATGCGAGGCGACCTATGGTCGACTCGCATATATAAGAGAATGCATTGGCACAGGGCCGTTCTGTTGGGTAAAGGGTTAAATGACATAAACTAATGTGAGTATGTACATGAGCTCTGATGTGCAATACATGTATACTTCCTTGGGTAAAGATGCCCTATAAATTCCCGGCAGCATTTCCAACAACACGACTTACATGCAACTGCTTTTCAATGCACGTTTCAACTAATAAATTGCCTTAAAAAGACAAACAAGAAAGCCATCTTGGCTCATATTCACCAACTGGATTTAATTTATAAACCTTACTAGGACAATATTTCCTATCCGTAATCGTATTTGTGATTGAGTCGATGTGCTGAAAATGAGAGCGTTTTAGTCACATTATCGACTCATAATGAGGCAATTCTAAGCAGATTATGTGCGGACAATGACACAAATAAGCCAACTCATGACTTTTCATGTGTACGTTCTTTAACATGTGTTTTCACTATGGCCCGCGCCTTAAATGAAATAACTGCCATAACCCCATTATCTGCTTATATCAGAATCAAATGGTCACATTATGTACCATTTCACATTTATATAGGTCGATTATGTGCGTAATTGTGCGAGGATATGTTGCCAAGACGGTTGATATTGTAAACAGAATGTCAAGCCATACGCTAGCGTAATCAACGAACCTCAGCTAAATAACACACATAAGGGTATTACGTATGGCCTTTTTTATATTCTCAAAATAAGTCCATAGATATGTATTCCCATCAAAGAAGATTCACTAAGGCCTTACTTCGTGGGCGATTATGAAAGAGTGGATTAATAATAAATTGGACCAAATAGCAATTTAGTGTATACATTATAGGTCAGTCACATTCCGGGTATATGAGAAATCCGAGGTTCGCAATGCGAACAAACTACGATCTCACCACTTCACAGACATAAAACATAAAAGAAATGCATTTTGCACAAATTATAATAGAACATAAAGTCCCAACTATATAGTACTAACAATTGAATATAGTTGTTTGTTGTCGAGAGGGGAGTATTTTGCTGAAATTAACCATTATATTCTTGACGCTGGATCAGCATTCCGCTTCAGATACTAAATGGAGAAGCTTGTCGATTTCATCATGTTCATAAAACACCATGTCGAACAACGTCATCGTGTAGGCCAGGCACATAAAATGACCCGGCGTGATGTTAAAGGGAGGTGTGGGGTGAAGGAGAAGATCACACGATCTTTTCGACCATCCCGGGCGCTTCGTGGGAGGACCATATACGAAAGGATCGTCGGGAAACAATATGCCCATACATATTTAGGCCTAACGCATGGTAACGAGTCTAACGACGTGATAGCGACGTGAATTCTTGATTATATGTGTAGATCGTTTTGGACGGGAGTATGTCTAGACTTCGATAATTATGCCAAACAAATCGATATATAGATTATGGTTTAGATATCGGCCTTTGACAATAAATATACTCATATATCTAGTGTAGTGACTGTTATACAGTGCACGTCGTTGCAATTAAGCCGATAATTAATGATGTCACCTTCATCCAAGTTCAGTCATTAGGTAGAAATAATACTAGAAATGAGGGTTCACACGGAAACGGATTCGGTAGACCGTATTATCATGTTATACTAATTGAAGCGCCTGCGTAAAATTATAGTCTAGTCTAGTCAAGTGAGACGAAATTAGTTGTGGGGATACCAGATACGCATGACAATTGCAGCCTTGTCTGGGACTGCATGGATCTGGCCCGCCAAGACAAAATAATGACGTCCTAACTTGTTTCCATACGAAATTGATCTAATATGAACATATTTATTGATACTAACTGTTTATAAATAAATTACTTCAATTGTTCATAATTCCCAGAGTAATTATCCTTATTTTGGAATACCAGTAATCGAAAGACACAGTAACAATATTTATGGATTACGACATTAATGTCCGGCTTTGGTTCGTTACATAATACGGTATGCATTAATTGGGTATATGGAATACGGACTAATATACCGTATTCGATGAATAGTTTTTGATTTAAACGTATTCATTTTGTATAATATACATATATTGGGGGGTTCACTCCCTGCACCACACTCTTAGATATAACAATCCGTGTAGGTACTTCAGAGTACCTACTGGTATACGTCTCTCAATTTCAAAGCATTGGGTATCGAGAAGCATTAGGTTCTATATATTGATGTCATACCTACGGGCATTATATAGGTACTAGTCGATCTCAAAACCTAATGGTGGCCCATGTGATTGCATCACGTGATGCACGATACAGTTCTACAAATACACGGCGGCGTCCGGTCACTTGAGGCGATTGAGTTTTTTACAAAATATAAAAACGGATAAGACACAAACTAATAGCAGGCTTACACATTTTATGTTGGATCCGCCCTCGGCATCGGCTTACACGCTATAGCGTGTGCCAAATTAGGTACATTGTACTCTGACTGTTGGTATTTAAGAATACGAATGTGAACGTTCTCGGAAATTCATCAACATATTTTTTTTTAGTGAAATTGGACCTAACTTGCTTCTTATAAACATGGAATATTGTTAGCACTGTCTGGATTATGTTTTATATGAACGGGACAAGATGTTATAACCTCCGAAATTTAACGGGGGCTAATCATTGGTATTTTCCTCTGCAAAAGAGCAGAAATTTTCAGTGATCTGAGACAGACCAAATTCAAATAGCGACAGGCTGAGTGCAGTGGGGTTACACTTGACATGCACGACAGTGTTGTGAATTTCAAAAGACAGATACTTAAGTTTCACAAAATTATAAACCGCCCAATTAACTCACAATAGTCAACCACTGGTGACTACATTACGAGATGTACAACAATGTAGAAATTAGTTGGAATTATGACATCACAAATCAGTCATGACTCATGAGTCAGTCACAAGTGTGTTGGCTACAACGTACCGGTACAAGTTCCAGTACAAAGGACGATTGGTCATATTCTTCAATTTTCATCGAAACGTTTGAGAACCATGTCGCCATAACATATCGCCCAGTTACGGAGTTTGCTATTCTTTTGATCGAAACGCGGGTGACGCTGTGATATTGTTGTGATATATTTATGGAATGACGGATAATCTCGGAGACACGGATCCAATTCTGGGAACGCATTATCACTGAATCAGTGACAAGCTTTTATTAGAAGTTGACTTTGTTCACTGTACAGCTATGCTCTCATTAATCGTCCCCTTTAACAATGTTGTAGGGCGTTAATGACACCTGTTATACCATACGGCCGTTCAACCAGGGTCAAGTGGTTGACATGTGGCAACCGTGGGTAATCTTACTACGGTACTAGTAATAATATTTTGCGAACACTGTACTCCGCATTAATTTTTCACATGGCCAGCTTACACCCAGTCCAGCTTTTCGTGAGCGCCATGCACCGTGTTAACTATACACAAAACAATATTTCAATTAATAATTTGTTTACAGTTTAATCAACATTCGAAGTTGTCACGCAACCGCATCATCAATGCAGTATCAAGCCATGCCAGAAATATACACTCTGTGGTGGTTATAATCCTGACTTTAAAAAGGTACGAAGGTCTGCCATGGTAGGATTGATCATGGTAAATAGCATCAACGCGGTCGAGTAACGCGGTAATATCGGTGGTCAACGTCGTTATGGGGGGGGGTCAACTAGAGCAGAGCTGTATACATACATGTACATGTAGACTATTCCAATGTCCAGATGCATCATATTCTTATCAAAACATGTGTGGCTATCATTCTGAACGATTCAGCCATTTCCGCTTTTCTAGGAAATAACCTCTTCCATAATTGGAAACCATATTCGCGAAATTCTACATTATATGGCTCTGGTGATCAGGCAATGACATTGATTCGTTGACGCATAGCTGCGAATGGAGAATAATTTATTCACTATGGATGTACCAAACTTGATAATATATTAAATACATTAAACTCTCTTTGTGTGAGCTTTGTTGTTTGTTCATATACAATACAGCACATCGGAAGTGTGCGATAAGCAAAACACTCAACACCGTGGCGATTTTTTTGGGAGAGTGATTCCGGTGAACCATTCAACACCAACATCTTGCGGCGAGGACTAGTGAGCGCTATAACGGCATTTTACAAACAACATGGTGCCAGTTTTAATTAACCTAAGTTCATTAGTGTGTTCTCCCCATTGTTGAGTATTTATACAAGAGGTTCTGATACAGAATTTGGCTTTTTTTTCACATAATGCAGCGTAGGAACTACGACAATTACATACTACATGTATTTACGCGATATTTAGTATGTGTATAAAGAAAGGTCTTAGTGAACCAGATTAACTATAATAGCCTGATCGGGCTAAAATAGACCGATCGGTCTTCCTGGCACAGTTCTCTCTGTTGTAAGAGAGGGAACTCTAAATTTCTTGACAATTTGAATCTGTTTGTTTGAATATCTGTTAACAATGTATGTTTATTTTGAATATTCTCAGTAAATAATTATTTGGTGTCTTGCAAAAGAAATCAGAATAAATTTTGTTTAAGTGTTGTTTGAAAGATAACAATAAAACAGTTTAGAGTGACTCCCCTTATTCCAGATGCATGCTGGCTGTGAAAGATCGATCGGTCTATTTTAGTCTATTATAGATCGTTAAGTGGTTCACCCAGACCTGTTTAAGATATCTGATTGATAATGGTTATACTGTTCAACTTCAATCCGATTAGTACCCATGTATAACAATATATCTGCTATAAATCACAAATCATTGCGATTAATTGCAAACCTTTGTGATAAATCGCCAAGTAGTTGGCTATTTATCAGAAATATGCTTTCGATTTATCGCAAAGTTGTTTTAACTTTGAATGTTCTCAGTAAATAATTATATGGTGTCTTGATAAAGAAATCAGAATTGATTTTGTTTTGTTTTTGAGGTATTGGTTGATCGATAAAAATAGAACCGTTTAGAGTGACTCCCCTTATCCCAGGTACATGCTGGCTGTGAAAGAACGACCGGTCTATTTTAACCTGATCGGGCTATTGTGATAAATCTCAAACATCTTTGTGATAAATCGCAAAGAATAATCACCAAGTAATTAATTGAGAATTATCGTAAAGATGTTTGAGATTTATCGCAACGGTTTGCGAGTTCTTGTAAAGGTGTTTGTGATTTTTCGCAAAGTTGTTTTGTGATTTATCGCAGTTGTTTTAATTTTGAATATTCGCAGTAAATAATTATATGGTGTCCTGCAAAAGGGATCAGAATTAATTTTGTTTTAAGAATTGGCTTGCTTCCCTTGTCCCTCATGTATGTTGGCTGTGAAAGACCGATCAGTCTACTTTAGCCCGACCGTGCTAGTATAGATTGATTTGTGGTTCATCCAGACCTGTTTAAGATGACTGATTCATTAGGTTTATACGGTTCAAGGCCATTAGTGCCAACGCATAACAATATATCTGCAATAAATCACAAACCTTTGTAATAAATGTCAAACACGTTTGCGATAAATCATAACGAACCAAAGCCGGACGCTTTGGGTCGTATCAGGGAACGTAAACAAAGGGAAGGTTCACTTACGTCATGACGCTATGTAATCCGACTGGATCCCGGCCGCCATGTTTCTGGTGGGATCGTGGAATATAACGTCATAGCGTTACTGCGTTTTCCCCAATGAAATAAGTGGTCTACCACTCCCTTGCTATACGTTTTGGGTGATTATCCAATGTAGGCATGAACAATTTTACCTTGTATTATTGTAATAAAGTATCAAAACCATCCATGTTATCTGAAAATGACAGGTGTGGCCTTTGCTGTGTATTGGTATACACATATTCCCACACTTAAAAAAACATATGTATGCACGTTTACGCGGTGGCCGATGTGGCTGTGATCGACTTGTGTGTGGTTATACATGTACGTAGACTATATATACATGTTGAATCAACTTGAGTGTGTGGTTTTAATGAAAAATATTTAGTACATATAAATAACGAACGTGTTCACAGCATGCTAGCTTCACAGCTTGTATCATTAGTATCTACACGGATGAAATCGTCAAATAAGATAATACACTATTTATTTGGTCTAAGACACTGATGGTAAATACTGTAAGATGATAAACTGTTCATCATATATAAATGTAGGCATATATAGGTCAAATATAAGACCCATGCAGGTGATACAATATAAAGTATAGGCCTAGGTCCTACAGTTATTCCCACTGTGCATGTAGTCGTGGTGCCTGGAACTTCATGTTTGTTGTAGTTTATAGGCTAAAAATATAGGGCATATCAGTACTCATATATAATCCATTTAGGCAGAAATGAAGTTCCATTATATATTCACATCTGACAAAGTGGTGTCCATAATTCCAACAATATACCACAGTTGTCTGGGAATGATAGACTTTTTCAACCTCTGATTAATGCACTATGTATACAACATTCGTGAACACACTGGATTATCTTTTGGCATCTAAATTAAGGATTTAATTTTACTACAGGATTTAAATTACCATTCGATTGGCGTGTTTCTCAAACAATGTGTAACAGCCACATGTTTATGTTATGAATTAATATCTTCATTACCTCCTGCCGTTCAGCATGTTATGGCTTTACTGACCCGCAGCCCCACGGTGCTCACCTGTCCACCCGAGCCTTTCACAGTAGGCAATAGACAGTAGTTACAAAAGACACATTTTCTTTTTAATTAATAGAATGATCAGTGACATTGGTCACCCACATGCATCTAAGCAATCAAGCAATCTGCCACTGAATCACTGCCACACAGAATACATTGAATGCCACCTGAATCTCATTGATATGTGGTCAGGTAAAGGAAAAACATATATTATCGACCCTGTGTCTGACACCCCTCCCCCCCCCCCCCACTGAGAAAAATAATTAATATACTAATTCCTGGAATAAAAAGTGAACCTGCTTCAACTTGAATGGGGAGTTGTGCAGATGGAAAGATGGTAGATAGCCCTCAATGGAAATTGACTAGCCACGTGCTTGGCCATCGATAGAACAAATTAAATGGTGAAAATCGACTATTGAACAAACACCTGACTGATGGATCATGGACAAACACCAGATAATAGTATGGTACCAAATAATACCACAGGTTGGAATAATTCCCCAAATTGAATAAAAGTACAGATCTAAATAATAGTGCGGGCCGGGTGGATTCTGTTCATGCTTTCCACAATCCACATGCAGAGTCATAATCAGACAAGTGATTTGATTATGAGTAATTCTCCATTATGAGTTCATATATTTGGTCCTGAGATGATCTGAGGGCACATCTTGCAGGTGAGGCTGGTGATTAAAATTAAATAAACATAGTACATACCCAAATAAGGATCATAGTTAATACAGGGTGGATGTTTTGCTGAAAATTAATGGACATACAGCCTATTTATGATATTCTTTTTATCTCGAGAGCATGTAATTTGACATTTGACCAAGAAATTTATGATTTATGAACAGAACCTGGTGTGAAATGGTACAATGGGGGTTACGAGCAGTTTCACCCTTTCAATACACAAACCGTTAATAGCACCATGCATACATGATAACATGGCATCAGTAGCTCGAAGACGAGTATGACTCATCACAAAATAACAATTCAACCACTGCTCATAATTCAATTTGTGATTCCAAAACAATTTGCTGTGACTATGAATATGACCCTACTCTTAGTCACACTATGCTGCGGGTCTACTCACACAAATTAGTACCGGTAATGCTATACATGTGTATTACAGTATTTTCGGTTATCTACTGTTATTCATAATTGAAAAGAAATTCCAGAATAGGAAATCATCAAATTTCTAAGGACATACTCTAGTATCCACGATTCCAAGAAAAACATTCACTATGCATGTAAAGTTCCAGTCGGTCTGAGAGTATTTTTCCCAGAAATCAGACTCCAGTCCCAATCCCAGTCTAAAATTTAAACTAATATTAACCTATAGTGTACATGTATACACATCATGCACCTTGGTTTGTGACTCATTGTGACTGTGTATCACTCAATTATACTGTTTTAGTGTTTAGAAGGCATGTGTATTAAACCTGAAGTGGAGAATTACTTAATTTATTACTAAATTACTAATTAGTGATAGGCCTAGGCCTACTGTGATAGATCATGTCATGAATCCCTACTCTCTGGCTAACGCCCAGAGTCAGAGTTGAGAATGAGAGTAGAGATTCATGGCATTATCTAATACTGTGATTTTGATAGTTGTCTATTATTTTATTTATTATACTTCCATAT
Organism: Siphonodentalium dalli; assembly: GCA_032622095.1. Taxonomy (NCBI): domain Eukaryota; kingdom Metazoa; phylum Mollusca; class Scaphopoda; order Gadilida; family Siphonodentaliidae; genus Siphonodentalium; species Siphonodentalium dalli. Next base: position 93,753,768 of record CP136068.1, read on the forward strand.
TTTAATATGGAAGTATATTGTTATTAATTTTTTTTCCTTCCCAATATTATTTATTATTATTCTTAGCAATTTTATAACGCTATTTCTCAGGAAGTACAAGAGTTAGGGAAATGGAATTTCGTATGTATATAGACCTATAATAAATCCAGCAGGATATGCTATATAGGATGTTGTCCGCTCTTCATTTACAGAGTTATCCCCCTTTATGTGAAAAAAATGGGGTTGCTGTATCTCGAAAAGTATGAGCAGCAGAGACTCCAAATTTGGACCATAGGTACAACTCAGTTTGCCCTATTGGGTCCATGCATTACAATTTATGTCCGCGCTTTCTCTGCAGAGTTCTCGTCCATAGTTTGTAAAACTCGATTATTTCAACTCCTGTGACCGTCTATGGCATGCAAGGTATCCAGATTTTAGATCTTCTATGCAGTTACTCGTTAGAAACTTTCTACGAAAAAATGTTTTTAGCAGGGACGGCCTTATATGTTTGGGTTTTGGTAGGGGGCAAATTTTCGCAATTTTTTTGCGATGATTTCAACCATTTTTACTGTCGGGTATCGATAATACGTACTAATGATCCTCCTGAAAGAATTTTGTAAATGGTTGAGAAATGTCCAAGTTACAGACCATCGAAAAATGAATAATTTGGCTAATGAAGGAGCATGGGAGAGGGTGAAACCATACACGGGGAGGCGACGAACCGTGCCAGGTGGTGATACCAGGTTGGGGTGGTGAGACCAGGCCGATGGTGGTAAGACCATGCTGACCGGTGGCGGATGTAAACGTCAGATGTAGCACCAAAAAAAACAAAAAACAAAACAAGTCCAGCCGTATAATATTTTTTATTGCATGCTCCGCATGGGAAGAGTGATTCGGACCGGAATTTACAATTTACAAGTGTTTTGTCCCAACCGTTACCGATCTACGGCAGGGACAAGAAAATGAACTATTTTGGCGCCAAATCCAACAGGCTAATTGATGAGCAAGGCTAATGCAGGACCAGGTACGCCGGTATCTTGTAGGTACGCCCCCAATGTTTGACAGCTTTACTATAAAAGCAACATGCCCAACAGCGAACTCGCTTCGGGTGGATTCAAACTTTTGCAAATTCCAACGAAAATCAAAAGGGGGGGGGGAATTGTCTAAAAATCAGACATCGAGATAAAACAAATTTGAGTAGTTGATATGATAGATAGTATCCAAGCGCAACTTATTGGTGTCTCCTTTATTCGCGCTAAAGTCGAATGTTTACTCGTGCCGAGGCTTTATAGTGTAAATAAGTATAGTTAAGTGCTCTATCACTAACCTATTTTCCTGAAAAATCCAAACGGGTTAATGAAGGAGCAAGGTAATGCAGGAGCAGGTACGTCGATATACTGTTGGTAATGTACCAAAGTTTGACCGCTCTAATTACAAAGCAACCTGTCCAACGGAGAGCTCGCGTTCCCGTGGGTTCAAATTGGCAAATTCCACCAAAAACCAAAAAGTGGAAAAATACTCCAAAAAATCAAACATGGAGATACAATTTTGCTGACGAGTGGATGTGATAGGGGTATCAACGCCAAACTCTATAGTGCGATTTCTTAAGCTTACGTTTACTCGTGGCGGCGCTATACAGCACATTACGTACTACATGCAGAGGAACACAGCCTACAATCGATATATGGCAAAAGGCGAAATTCGCCAATTTCCCCGCAAAATTCAAACCAGCTAATGAAGGAGCGAGTAAAATGCGCGAGCAGGTACCTCGGTATACCATAGATACATCCCCGAAGTTTGAATGTCGTGGTATAAAAGCAATCTGTCTAACGGAGAACGCGCATCGGTGTGGGTCGAGGCTTTAAATTCGAGTAAAACTCGCAAAGGAAAACAAAAAATGGAGAAATCGTGAATCGAGATAAAACACATTTGACGAGTGGATGTCGTGGGTACTATCCACGCGCAAAGTCGGTGAAATTTTCGAACTTATCAAATGAATGTGCAATGAGTTAATCAGGATTAAGTGCCCGATATTACATGCATTCACATATTATGTAGGAAAATACCCCCGGATGACTGTAAACACTAGGAAATTTAATAATATGAAAATATGTAGGTTCGTGTAAAGGGTTAGCGATGTATTATCTCTTTAAATAACAAATTTCAAATAGTTTCTTGGGCATAAAATAATAAATATGAATTGAAGATCCCTGTCCGGAAAGACTTCCATCAGCTAATATTGAATTTAATTCGAATATTTTATTATGAAATGAGATGTTTAATTGGGACACGTTATTGATCTATTTTTAGAACAGACCTGGTCACTGGTAACAGTAACCACTATTGTTCGTTAGCTAAACAACCACATCTTTTTAGACCAGAAGATATTCGAAATAAAATCAATATTAATCGATAGAAGCATTTCCGGACAGGAGTCTTCGACTCATATATAACAGTTTATACCCTGATAACTATATAATACATGTTTACAGAGAGATAATCCACTTTAAGATTAAGGATAGGGTTGTGGATATGTGTAGATCAGGGTTATGTTTAGGGTTAATGTTATGGGTAGGATCAGGTTTATAAATTGGGTAAGAGTTGTGGATATTGTTTATGTTAAAAAGGTGACGGTGTTATGCAAAGGATTTGGTTTTGGGTAGGCTTGTATGTATGACTAGGCTTATCGAAAGGGTTATGGTAAGGGTCCAAGGTATTGATATGGTTTGCATGAGGGCAAGGAATATGGTCAGGGTATTTTATTGGGTTAGAGTTAAGTGCTGTGGATAGGGCTATGGAAAGGGTTATCCTTATTGATTAGCTACGATTACTTATCGAAATATTAGGGTTATGGAGTGGTTTATGGGTAAGGATTAGATATGTGTGAATTGAGGGTTAATGGTTAGATGGGATTGGGGATGGGGAATATATATGGAAGTATAAAAAATTCTGCTGGCCAGAATTTTAACCCTCTAGTTTATATTATTATTTTTCCATAATTCGTTGACTAGTATCTAACTGACACGAACCAAGTCGTTTGATACATCTAGTTTGAAAAAGGCAGTGGTTGATGAATCTGATTTAAATAAACAGTGAATGTCAACTTCGTTAAATTTGAACCTGACTCTAAAGCTGTCAAATTCGCGTTTTGTCAAATATTCATTTAAACACAAAATATTGCGAATTTAAGACGTTATTTCATAAAACTACATACCATCATGAACCCAACAAGTAATGTAATCAAATATTTCTTCGGGTTGAAGTCAAATTAATTACTTTTACCTATTGTTTAGAATGTTAATCACATCAATGTTTACGTTGTCAATGTCAAAAGGCTGAAAGCGAAAGACGGACATCCCACCAGAAATGTGGCGGCCATATTACATGTTTTGATTGGAGTAGACCTTCCCTCTTTCTATGTTCCCTGGTCGTATATAGACTATATCTGATTTTGTGACGTCACCAATTATTATCTAATAAGACGCTGATGTTTTGAATTTCGCGACCACTTTTGTCGCACAGTAGATCGGTGGGCTTAAAGCATTAATGTCGTAATCGGAAAATCTTGTCACTGTGTCTTTCGATTACTGGTATTGCAAATGATAATTATGAAAATTGAATTACAATGTAAGTTCATTCGTAGCATTAGTTTACCTTTTATTGAGAAAATAAGACACAATAAATAACGACACTATAGTAACTACAGTCTACACACATCGGGGCGAGTGAAAAGTGATCGAAATTCCTGATGTGAAATATAATAAGAATGTCATCACGAATTTACCGTTCTACTGTGCGAAGGTGGGCATTTAATGTACATCACTTGGTACGGTGCGGTACTATGCAAAACAAAATATAAGACTATATAGTACATACATGCATGTGATAATCCATAATTATACTATTTTCAGGAATCGAAAGGAAACACATAATTATGAACAAAGCAGAAGATACTCGGTCAATGGGGAAAGTTACACGATGACGTTGTTCGTCGATTTTCGTTGAAATCGACATGGTGACACCTTTAAATGAAATGAACAGCTATGAAATGGACACGTTTCTCGATATAGTTTCTCCGCCGCAGTGCTCACCCAGCGTCAAGAAAAGAAATAAATTGGTTAAATTCATTAAAGATGTTCCCGTTCCCATCTCGACAAGGTATAACTATTTTCACTTTGATGTTGGTACTAGTAGTTTATAACCATGAATAGCCAAGCTGTCGGCTAAGACTACCCGGAAGTATGATTTGCCTAATTTATACTCGAAATTACGATTGGGGTCCATTCATTCGACGAACCCAGGAAATATAGCTTTATGTGAATCTTATTTGGAGGGAATACCAGGGAATCTATAAACTGATTTTGATAAAAAAAAAAACAAACAAGAGCACGCCGTCGGGGCGTGGCATAATACGCCCGTTTCTGGAGTAGAGTGGGGCAAGGTTTAATTAATTTGTTTGAAACATTTGAATTAAGACGAAATAATATTTGAACTTGATCTGTATACCAAATTTGGTTCAGTTCACTCGATTAAATCTAAAGTTATCATCCGGAAACCGCAAATCAGGTAAAATCTAAGTCGAAAAAGGGGCATAACTCAGTCAAAATCATGCGGACGAAACCCATATTCGAACTTGATCTGTATTTTGGTGTAATAAACATCAGAGTACCAACAATTAGGCACTCCCCGAGGGACAAATTCAGAACCTACGTAGGTACTCTAGAGTACCTATTGTTTTAAGAGTGCATGATCTGAGCGTTGCGGTGACCATGTGTAAGCGGATCACCGACGGGGAAACGGCTTTCACCATCGCTCCCGGTTAGCGTAAGATTTTTCAATATAAAACAAGTTGTTTTTTTAGAAAGATGTCTTGTTCTGTGTTAACACCGATGATATAGGCGGAACGAATGAAGCAATCCTGATCAATCCTTGATGCAATAAATGTTATATATTTCTTTGACAAACGTGTATTCTTTGAAAATTATGACGCGAAATTCGGGCTTGTCCCAAATATTATAAAATTTAAACAAGTTCCGCATATGCAATGCATATGGTTGGATCAAATGTTCTTAAATTTAATTTCCGTCGATGTACTCGGCTCTATTTTGGGCTCGTTTACAGCACTCTTCGAACTTGTAATGAGATGTTCGTAGCGAACAATGAAATGCGCATAGCATAACCAGAGATTGCTGTCTGAAAACAGAAAAAACACTGATATCGAGTACATTTGAACTCTTGACATTTCGAAGCTAAACTGTGCTATTGATGGATGTCGAACATCGCCCACAATCATGCAAACTTGCAGAACTTGTTTAAATTTTATAATAATTGAAACAAGCCCGACTTTCGCGTCAGAATTTTCAAAGAATCCACGATTTTCAAAGAAATCTATAACATTTATTGCATCAATGATTGCTTCATTTTTCGTTGCGCCTATCAAAGGTGTTACATGTAACACACAAAAAACACAGCTTTCTAGAAAACAACTTGCGTATGGAAAAAAAAACTTACGCTAACCCGAGTGATGGTGAAAGCTGTTTTCCCACCGGTGAGCCGCTACAGCACATTGGCCAGATTGTCCAATAAATAGAAAAGTCTTCTATATTCAATTTCCAAACTATAAATTGGTGTACATAGAAACAAATTATAATCACATCACATGGCGTTAATGCCACCCCACTCGCTTGCTTGTCTGTTTGAATTAAATTTAAATCTGACCGGGAGCGATGGTGAAATCTGCTTTCCCGTCGGTTAACCCTTTACCCAACAGAAGGGCCCTGTGCCAATGCATTCTATTATATATGCGAGTCGACCATAGGTCGCCTCGCATATATAAGAGAATGCATTGGCTTAACACATTAAAAATTATAAAATTGTTAAAGAATGTAAGAAAAAATGGTAAAAAGTGTTAAAAAAAGATTTTTTTTAGGCCAATGCATTCTCTTATATATGCGAGGCGACCTATGGTCGACTCGCATATATAAGAGAATGCATTGGCACAGGGCATAACTGTAACTATCACAATGTGGTCAAGGAGCCGGTTCCAATGATATCCATATTTGTATGGTTCTATTGAGACAGACCGAAGATATTTTAGGCTGTTGAAGCTTTATTTGGCCGGTTTTGGCCGGTTTGTTGGGTAAAGGGTTAACCGCTATATACAAGGTCACCGCAACCCACAGATCCAGGTCTAAGGATTGGGGTTGGGGGATAAGATCTTATAACTTACACGAACCACCGCTCCCCGCAAGAAAACTATGTGTTACTAAAATGGTTACTGATAAACAATTGGACATTCTGATGGAGTATTTGTAGCTCAACTTGGAGACGGGAGAATGCCATACAGTGCTGTCAATGGAGTGATAAAGAATGCGGAAAGGCAGTGTCCAATTAAAAAAAATGTTGACTGTATGATATGCCGAAGTATTTAGTGATGCAAAGAGTTACAACTAAGATGGCTGCCGGTAGCCATGTTTTTGGTCGAATATCGTTCAAATTCGATAGCTCCTATCTAGAAGTGACCCTCAACATGCCTGTAAATATTCAAAACATTTCTCCAATTTGCAATGTTTTTCGATGTGATCAAGAAGCTGGAAAGTCACCAACTTCTCTTACACTTGGTACGAAAGTGTAACTTGATAAGAAATTTATATGAGATGTAGATTTAAATCTCGTCGATAGTTCCTCAAAATATATTCGGGGGCTTAAAAGAGCCATTTTGGCCTCAAGTTCACCGGTCCAGTTTAATTATATTATAGTGGTCATCTATACCGGGCGAGGATCACCAACGTAGGTATCTGTGCCGCGGCTCGCCAGTGAAGAAGCAATAAGGTTATTTCTTCAAGCCGTTTCTGCGTTGTTATATATATGAATAGAACCGCAAGACCGGCAGGAAAATTCAACATGAACACAATGTACGTCAATATTATAAGTTATTGTGGTGTATTGACGGTAACATGGTGTGACACTGGCGGCTGGGAGTTTATGTTCAACCGAGTCGCGAAGCGATGAGGTTGAGCATACGCTCCAAGCCGTCAATGTCACACCATGTGACCATCAATCCACCACAATAACGCATATGTTCTGCCGACAGTCCTGGTCCTTCTCAGAAATTTGACATTTATTCCGAAGAATGATCAGCTAAAAATGTCAAAATCTCCTATCACTCTCGCCATAACGTTGTTCAACGTAAATGACGTCAGGAAAAAAGCAGGCCAGCGCGAGACGATGAAACGGTTGTCTTGGTTTCCCTTATGTTGACGGATCGAGACGTAAACACAGGATATGTTGAGCGGCTGTCTGACCAATCAACGACGCAGTTTCTTAGTGGAGGCGGAACATCAGTCATTATCTGTGAAAGGACACATTGAAGGGGAATACGTCATTATTTACACGCGAGTTACATACTTTCGTTTTATTTTTCTCGATAACAGCAAATGAGCCGATACAACTCGTCTGCTGTATGTATAATTGGAAATATATCGTCTAAATAAAATACGATTACATAACATGTCCATGATACTGAGAGAGTAATTAGAAGCCAAAACATTTACCCTGGTGTTGTTTCCACTTTTCTGATTCCGGTTATCAAATGTACAACAGTGAATATAGCGACAAGCGATGACCGACGATACCGTGGCTGTTATACATGTATAGTAGGCCTGTGCAATAAACCACTTAGTTTATAAGAAAAATAAACTTGACCCGGTTTGCCTGGACCGCCAGTATAGGTTTAAACTCGGAGGTTTAAACCGGAGATGACGAATCCGGCCGGTATGTCAGTATCACTCTTATTAAATGTTGTTTACATACTGCGTGCAGATATACCTACACATAGGACAAACGATCGTGGTGACCTTATCCAGAAAGTGGAAGACAATGTCACGCTTCTGTCTAAATCTGTCCCATAATTGTTATTCGAGACTTCAATGTCGATATATAATGATACTCTCTTTGTAAGAAGGCGTAGAAATGTGATAGTTCCCTTCAATGTTGCACACAGACGTGAGACAAACGTACTAATCACGGGGCTGGTTGATTCAATTAATCACATCAAATGTCTACAGCTTCCCTATAGCCATTTCAATGCGCCAATGTCCTGACGTCCGGATATTCGTCAGTCACGCGGACGGTATACATTATAGCACCGTGTAAAATCGACACCGGATTTGTTTTTAGATTTTAGTTCGAACCAGAGCATGCTTGTGTATCATATAAACCGTATAAACCCTATTCCATGGTATATGCCATTTGAAATAGGAACCAATGTATATACATATATATTCCACCAGCATATATATATACTACCACCAAGTGATAGATATTCTCATATTCACTCCCAATACCCCCACCCCCCCCCCCCCCCCTTTAGTTACGCCGATGGGGTCATTGTCACAAGGCTCCGGTCACATTCGTAGCCAGCTTTTTAAATCAATCACAAATGTAGCCAGCTTTTCGCCGGCGATCACATTCGTAGCCAGCTTTTCTAATTTCATGCTTTATATGGCGCGAAATATGACGTCATCGCGTTCGTGACTAAAATATCGACGTCATGCTCCAAAACTGACTTCGTTTATCAACTTATATTGGAATATAATTCGAGCACCTAACGACATTGATCGGAAACCTCAGGTTATTAGATGAACTAATATCAAATTAAAATTTATGTTGTTTTTCATTCATCAACGCAGAAAAATTAGACTAACCTAATCTTGTTCATTGAGGCTCGCGTGAATATAAAAAGCTGGCTACAAATGTGATCGCCGTAGAAAAGCTGGCTACATTTGTGATCGATTTAAAAAGCTGGCTACGAATGTGACCGGAGCCTTGTGACAATGACCCCATCAGCTTTAGTTACCCCATAACCACAACTAACTGAATTTAGAATAATACACTGGCAGTACAGACCAGGTCGAAGTTAAGCACAAAAGACGCGTCGTTACCTTGCAAAAAAACATGTTCACAGCTTATTATAAGTTGATAATACAATGTTTTGGCGCTTCCCCTTTCAAATGGTATGCAAAAAGAAAATCAGAAAAACTAATAAAAGAATTCGAAGAGAAAAACAAACGATTATTTGAACAACAGCGAACAGAAATACAAGAAAAACAGACTATGCTAGAAACTATTATAGAAGAAAAACTTAAAAAACCCATGAACGCATATAAAGAACCAACTGGAATTTCAGAATCAAAGAACCACAACATTGTGATAGCATATATACCCGAATTGTCACAAACAGAAGAATATTCAAGAGAACAGGACTGGCACATTATAAGCAATAAAATACAAGAAAGGTCAAAATTTAACGACAGCGATGTCTTGTCCTTTTACAGACTTTGCAACAGGTTTTCGAATAAAAATCGACCGGTCAAGATAGTCCTGAAAAATAAACAAACTCGAGACAAAATGATTGGTGATACTATCGGATACAATAAAAAGGACAGTAAAACAACAGGCAGTGAAAACATATACTTTAATTTCGATCTCACGAAAACGCAAATGGAACAGCTCTATGAACTCCGCATAGAACTGAAAAGGAAACAGAACGTTTACCCTTCTGGGAACTTCCGCTTGGAAGGTAATCGGATAGTGGAACATTATACTTTGAAATAGTGCACTCCAGTGAAATCAGTATTACTCAATTTATTGTGACGTCGAAATTGTAAATGATTATATTATTAACGGGGACTAAGAGTCAACAGAATCGTTCTCAAATAAAGATGATGATAATATGGAATATGTTGTATATAACGAGATGGTGATTCGAAATTTAAGTGGGTCTTTAAAGTACAGATAACTATAACTATAGGTTTTATACGTTGTATATAATATGGGATATTGATATTAATTAGAGTAAGCCGCGGGCTATCAGCAATTTTTTTTATTAAGAATACATACACAACAGAAGTTTTCAGAATGTTGTGACCAGATTATTTTTCAAATATATCTTCCATTACACTCCATCTTTCCATGAATAATTTATCTTATTTTTTTATTTTTGTTGTTGACAATGTTATTTTGATGGGATCACCTCTACATTTTGTTAGAAGCCGTACTTCACTCTTTAAAAGCATTTCTTCAAACATCCCCGTTATTTGTTTACATAACAAAGAAAAAACATTTGACAATAACATACTGTTTGTCATATTTCTGATTGGTATAAGAACAAGGTCTGTCTATATTTTACTATATATTCTTTCTGTTTACGGCGGTTTTTGACGGAGGTGAATATTTTAACAGCATACCCACCGCCAACGCCGCCCGTATCTTTAAACCACACCATTAGATTCCATAGAGCACGGTGATAATGTTTACGAGAAATCGGCGAAAACAAATGTATGGTGCTCCTCCTTAACCCCATCCCTGACTTGGGCTGCACAACTCAGATGTCATTATTTAAACACCATATGAGATTTCCCATATCACATGACTATATACGTTTTTCATCGGTGTCCCTCATCATTTTCCACCATTGACGCCGCACTTTGTTGGAAATGTTTAACCTGCACCACTATCGTCCTCACAAAAATTGTATCCCTGCTAGACCCATAATTATGTAGCCATCTAGATGTTCCAAGTTAATTTCTTTTGCGGATAGAGACATTTGCTAATATATATATATATATCTATTATATATTTTGGAAGATCTGTGTGTCTGTGTGTCTGTGTGTTCGCGATGAACTCGAAAACGGCCCACCCGATATCGATGAAACTTGGTATGTGGGGGTATTTTCGGCCGGGGACGAACATAGGCATATTAATTTGTCCGTGCGACGTCACCTTGACCTTGAAATCGGGTCATTTCAAGGTCAAACGCCCGAATATCACGGGATTTCGATGAAACTTGGTATGTGGGGGTACTTTCTTATGGCGAGTCTCATAAGCATATTCATTTGCCCGTGTGACGTGACCTTGACCTTGAAATCGGGTAACTTCAAGGTCAAATCGCCAATTTTGATGGGATTTCGACGAAATTTGATATGTGGGGTTACTTTTGTCCACTGATTGTTTTGGACGGGTCCAATCGTGACCCTGACCAGACCTTGACCTTCAAAATTATAAATTCAAGGTCAAATCGGGTAAAACCGACGGGCACGTTTGTCGGGTACTTTTGTCCGGGCAGTGTTTTTGGACTGGTCAAATCGTGACCCCACTTGACCTTGACCTTCAAAATGGACAATTCAAGGTCAAAGCCCGGACGAAGTCGGGTCACCTTCTAGTATATATATATATATACATTAGATTACACATATAGGTGATTTATCAGGATTTCTCGATAAATAAAATGTGGAATTTCAGACCTGTTAATTGGTGTGTCTTTTTACCGGATTCCGGATTCCGGATTTCGACCCGGATCTAGGTGTCCTTTTACCGGATTTCGACCCGGATTCGGGTATGAATTTCATGCTTGTTTTATCACACATTTAACCCATTAAAAGCCGTTTCTGACACGATTAAACCAATATAGGGCTGTCGTGCTCATTCAACCCGATTAATCGTATTTAAAGGTACATATCGTGCCCGGATCAGCATACTTCTTATTTTTTTCATATAGACACGGCGGTTGGATTGAAGTTACGTGATCATGATGGCATTTAAGGGAACACACCATGTCCGGATCCGAATTAATTATCTCGTAATTATTGATCATATTTAAAGGTAAATATCATGTCCGGATCCGGTTTTTTTATCTCTCTTTTTTTCCATATAAATTATCGTCTTTTTGATATATTAAATGTCACGTGGAACAAAGTTATAAGTTTATTTTGAGACGTTATACTAGGCTGTTGGATTGATTTCACGGAATGATTATCGCATTTAAAGGTACACACCATGTGCGGGCTGCAACGGGATGAATATGCTATCCGTGTTTTTATAACGATTCGGGCGTCGTGACATAAAACGCTTAATACAAGTCGTACATCTATCTCACTTAAACCGACTTAAATATCGAATTTACAATAGTAATACTACTAGTATCACAAATATAATCGTTTATAATCGAACTAAAACAATAAACCATTTAAACTGCACCAGGTTTTTTGTGGGCTGGAGAACAAAAAATCTTCACAAAAGCAAGTCAATTTATTTCAATCCCAATGATATTACTGTTAAACGCAACCTGTGCCATGTTTTCGCGGGTCTGAAATGTCTTTTAATGTGTTAAACATGGGTTATAATAAACATAAAATTGAGATCAGGGTTCGGGTCGAAATTAGAAAAAGACACATAAAATCCGGATCCAGATCCGGGCATAAAGTTTGTCTGTAAATGGGCTCATTCTCGCGTGAAATCAATCCAAGCGCCATGTTCACCGTTTCCAAATAAACTGAGTTCCGCGTGGCTCAGCTGCCATTTAATGTATTAAATACTTGACTATTTATATGAAATAGAAAAGAACTATTCGTATCCGAATCCGGGAATGATCTGATCTAAACATCAACATCTATAACCTAGTTCCACGCGACTCAGCTTACATCTATTGTATTAAATAAGCATTACTTTATAAGAAGAAAATCCGGATCCGGGCATAATCTGTACCTTTAAATATTATCAGTAAATACGTGGAAATTAATTCGGTTCCGCACATGGTGTGTACCTTTAAATGCGATAATCATTCCGTGAAATCAATCCAACAGCCTAGTATAACGTCTCAAAATCAACTTATAACTTTGTTCCACGTAACATTTAATATATAAAAAAGAAGATAATTTATATGGAAAAAAGGAGAGAGAAAAAAACCGGATCCGGACATGATATCTACCTTTAAATATGATCAATAATTACGAGATAATTAATTCGGATCCGCACATGGTGTGTTCCCTTAAGGGTGCATTTACATTGCTATAGAACTGCACATAGATCTACACGCAGACTATAGTGTAAACGGGTTGATATAGAAATGCACACAGAAAGAAAACGGTATTAGTTCGTGTGAGCAAAAATCGTGTCCGCTATACGTCGCGGTCAACGCCGAAGCACTGCGACAGGCAAATCTGTTTTGATTAATTGTTACTCGGGCTTGGCGAATGTGTTTTAGTTTTCGTTGTCATTTCAACCCGTGTATTTCGAATATTGAACACGGACAGGGACGTGGCAACTTTGGTCAAAATTTCCAACAGTTGGAAATTTCATACCTGACACGACATTAGCTGTAATTTCCGAACCAACAATAGGTTGAAAATGATCTTGTAGTTTGATTTTCAAACATTTTATTGGGGGGGGGGGGGGAGTTATTGTTTTCGGAACAATATTTGCATAAGCTCCTACTTTTTATCAAAATTTTGGGCTGGAATGGCCATCAGCTGGAAATTTTCCAACCTTATCATGGGGGCGGGTATCAGGTTGGAAATTTCAGACACTTGGAAAGATTGTGTCATGATCCATCCCCGTGGCCAGTCAAAAACTGCTAGTTAATTTAATAAAACAATTTTGTCCTACATTTGGTCAACATTTTCATTGGAATTGTCATCAGTTGGAAATTTTACTACATTTGGTCAAATAAAGGGTGTTGTATGGTGGATACCCATTCCATACAGATCCAAAATGGCCACCGCCCAGATGGTGTCAAATAGGAGACCTATATATATATATATATATAGTTGATCACCTGAAATCCTACTGAAATATTGGTGGAATCTCCATCTAAAGCTATATGTGTGCTATCTAGCCTCTATTTGTGTATACTGTTGATTATTGTGTATTCCTATGCGATTTTCATTCTTTCTTCGAACCATTATCAAGTGGTATAAGGATACACTTTAAATACATGCGGCACATACCATTTAGCTGTTGTCTGCTGATGGTAGATCCATTTTTATGTCTGACCTAAACTGAAACGACTCGTAGTGAATTGTCAATTACCAGAGTACTGATCAGCGCACGTTCACTATTAGTACTCATATTGTGATCACAGTAATGCGCGACACGTGACTTCATACAGATCTGTATACAGTTCTATATCAGTGTAAATGCACCCTAAATGCCATCATGATCACGTAAAATCAATCCAACCGCCGTGTCTATATGAAAAAATAAGAAGTATGCTGATCCGGGCACGATATGTACCTTTAAATACGATTAATCGGGTTGAATGAGCACGACACCCCTATATTGGTTTAATCGTCGAAAAATAAGGTTAAGCGGGACCATTTTACATGTCACAAAAAGACTTATTAACCTTTACATGACTGGAACTTCCTGAAATTTTGCAACAATCCTGTGCCAATGCATTCTCTTCTACATGTATGTGTAAATCCGAGGCTACCTATGGGAGATTCGCACATACAAGAGAATGCACTGGCATATGGTCTTTGATACTGCCCCAGCCAGCTCCCGCCCTGATTTAGCAAAATTTGTTTGTTTTTTTAGTATAAAACAATATAAAGCGCGTTCATTGGTAATCTATTCCTTATATGGTCAAAATAAAGAGCGGTTATCTCACGTCCGTCCAAAAACAATTGAACAATTGTCATGATTATGGCAACGTTTTTCAGAGTACAGGTAAAATAGTAAGCTCTCCATAATTAATTGGCCCATATTTCCCATGAAATGGATCAGTTGTGAACTTCAAATCGCCTATGTGACCGTTATGATCAGTTTGATTAACTCTGTCAACGTTAAACATTTGACTGGTGCTATGCCTGTATTGAGTTCCATTTTATGGCAGAAATTTGATATACTAATGAAAAATTAATCTAGATTTCATTGAATCGGTTAGCAAAATACTTATATCACAGCTGATTAAGAAGAGATAAATTGTTGTCCTCGATGACTAAATAAGTTGTCAATTTAGAATTTGGAATTTAGATTATATGTATATATTGTGCTTTGAGTGTTTCGGGTTTCTTCTGACGATCCGGTCACATTATGCATAAAATATAGCAATGACCCTATCTAGTCGGTGCAAATGTAATGAATCGTGGACACCGGAATAATCCTGAGTCACTCATGGGTCTGTTCGCGCTGGTACACGAGCATCTATTACGTACTCCATCCGCTAGGGAACCTAACTCGATTGAATTGTTTTTTGAAAGTTACAATGTTGTATATGCGATAAATGTATTAATACCAATTTATATGCAATAAAAGTACTTGACTTGACATGACCACCATGATTGATAATGTAGTTAGTTAACCCATGTATGGTTTTTTTCGGGAAATACTGGATAAACGCCAATATATAGAAACAATGAAATAACCATAAATGATGTGCATTTTAGTTAAATAGTATCATTGTTGATAGTTTTTCTCAAATTCCCAAATTAGCAGTCTAAATTTCAAGTAGCCTTTCTCTGAGATAAACATGTGCCCATGTGAATTTTTATTTGTATTGACAAAAGTTGTTGTTTTTCCACAGAGGATTTTTCTGTCAATACCACCAGTTCAATTATTATGAGTATGGAAAAATGAAATATTTACTATTCATTTCTTTAGTGCCACCGCAGACGCTACGATTAAAATCGTAAGTGGGGAAAATCGTAGGTGGAGAAATCCGAGCTTGCCCGCAGACGCTACGGTGCTGCGATGTTTGCAGCTAAGATTTTATCCACGTGATCGATCACATGATAGCAAAACGTTAGACCACATTCTCTGCATTATGCAACTAAATACATATGCATGGCATGTATCTCAATTTTCTAAACTAACAATTTGATGTTGAAAGTTCAAGTGAAATTGAATATTTTTTTTATTTTGACACATCGTCACATAATGATTGATGTAATATAATATAACTCAACAGGCTCAGCTGCCCCAATTGAATTTCAACAAATGCGGCAGCCCTCTACTCCTTGTCTGATGTGTGGTATAGGCATGCACTGCCTGCCGTGCCACATCTCCACCAATGTGGCCTCGTTTTTGTAAGTGCAAGAAGTTTGTAAACTTTGCGCCATTTTTGAATGTTTTCTTTTCGTGGTATTTACAACATGACAAGTGCAACAGTGGTCATGTGACAGCTACGATCGCGCGCGTTGCCAAGGTCACGCCACGATTTTCCTGGTAAAATCAAACAGTGCTTGATTGCTACGATTTGGCTACGATATTGTCGTGGGCATGCTCATTGGATGCTTCCTCCTGCGATTTTCCCCAGTTACGATTTTAATCGCAGCGTGTGCGGTGGCACTTAAACGGACATGACTCATTCGAACCTACCAGCTTCATATGTTCTGAAAACACTTGCGAAAGTCACAGCCATTTTTCAGGCGTTTTCAACTTTTCGCCAGAAGTCAAATAAACGGTCTATATTGCTACCATATTAGGAATATAGACTAACACGGAACGCTCTGTTCTGTTCTATGCCGTGCAAATGACTATTGTGCGTTTGGGACACAAACACTATATTCACAGTTGTATTTTTCAATACTTCAATGCGTCATTTTGGTTATATAGTGCTCACAGAAAGGTAGTTCAGATATTTATCGATCTTTTTAGAGACAGAGAAAAATTCAAAAACGAATAATATTATGTGTATTTTGGAACGCAAACCGCCATGTAGCTTTAACCCTTTGAGTGCCAGGTTGATTTTTGTATCAACCCATATACCCTGTGCCAATGCATTCTCTTATATATGCGAGTCGACCATAGGTCGCCTCGCATATATAAGAGAATGCATTGGCCTCACAATTTATTTATATTTTTTTTACAATTTTTTACAATTTTAATGATTTATTCTTATATTCTTTAACAGACTTATTTTGTAGTTTAGGGCCGATGAGATCGGCCCCTGGCACTCAAAGGGTTAAGACATGACTTTTGCAGTAAATAATATTGCTCCACCTGTTTTCAAGGCATGCTGGTACTTCCTGCTCTTTAAATTTAGTATATATATATAGTCCTTAATACTTTATTACTGTTATTTTTGAAAACTATTAATTGGTAGTCATGCATGTCCTACGTTCACTATATGTATGGTCATCATTCACTGGATTTTTTTTCTTCAGATACAAAGAATACATGTACCACATTTCATTACAATGGAACCAATAATCTAGTTGGATAAAAATTTCGAAATATGAGAGGGGAAATAAATTTTTGGTGTTAAAATAAAGCATGAAGATCGGTATTTATCAACTTATCTTATCCCTTCTAAATTACATAGACACAATTTTTAGTTTTTTTTGTTTAAACATACTTTATTCCAACATAAGGACAATACATACAGATACATAAACATAACAAATTAATAGTATAGTTGACATAAAATTGATGGTGTATGTTATCGGAGATTTGCAGGCATGGTATATTGGTTGGAAACGGAGACGACAGTAAGCTATAAGCTTTTTTTGGTCGTTCCGCCCACTTAGAAAGATGATACCCAATATTGTTAAAATGGTAATATGTATACAAGATATTGGTACCATGCCGTCTCATGAATACCTCACTCAGGCAGCATGGGACCAATATCTTGTATCTGGTCGTTGCTATTTGATTGGGTATTTAGTGGCTGATTGATTATATGTTCGTTATAATGTATTGAAATTGTATGATAGGTAGATGTGACGTTAGGAGGTGTGAAGATTATGATGTGTTGTAAGGAACTGTGGCGGATGAGAGGAACAGCGAGAGAGAGAGAGAGAGGGGAGAGAGAGAGAGGGGACGAGAGAGAGAGAGAGGGGGCTAGAGAGAGACAGAAAGAAAGAGAGATTTAGTAGGAAGATGAAGAGTACAAAGGGGAATAATGCTTATTAATGATTTTAAGGATACGTTACCAGTGTAACCAATGCATAGTGAAATGTACCGGAGTCGAGATCACAGAAAAACTTAAGAAAAACGTCTTGTTCTGAGGATGTACTTCTGGAACTCTTCAAAAATTTGCAGATTTATGTGTTTATTTAAAGTGACATCTCCATTGAAGAATAGGTTTGTTGTAATGTTAACAAAGTCAGGTATATTCTCTAAAAGAATTTGACGAGCTAATATAAAATGTGGATGTTCAAATGGGTAACGTGCGATTGATTAAACGTTGAAGTATCAAGCGACTTGTCCATGGTGCATATATAATTACCTAACACTAACCGTCATTACATTCTCCGGGTATTTTAATCAGTAGAGACCTTTCGCATCCTCACGTTTACGATTACGAATACGGATAGCTATTCGTAGTCGTAAGTCTATCCGCATGGCCAAAAAGTCCTTTCGCAAAACGATGACGCGTAAGAGTTTTGACGAACACGTATGATCATTATTTCGTACCACCTTTACAACCCAAAGCGTGTGTTTGGTATACAATCCCTTAATACTTCACTTATCGTCTCATATGCAACAATGCGATAATCATGACACGTTAATTTTGTCAATAATTCGACCAGTCACAACGTACGACCCGGGATTCTCGTGATATTGTGGCAATACAGGTATAAATGCCAGGTCATATGTGGTGGAAATTCAGTTCGTTGTTAGCATGGATGACCAGATAGACGTTATATGCTGATGGGGAAGAGGGGTTCCTGAATTTGGACCTCACATCGACCACGACGCCATCGTTCAAGCCCCTTCAAGTCCGCGATTTGATTTAAATGCGATTTAGACTTCACCTCTTTGGGTTTAGGAAATCCGACATAAGGTTGGTGAGCTCGCTGATGTGCATCACTTCTGATTTGTTACTACCAAATCGAAACAAAGTCGACACGGTAGAAGCGATGTGCATCATGTTGCTTTTTGTCAGATATTTGACAAACCGGCCAAATTTCGTTGAACAAAATGTTGATAAATAACAGGTTTTGGGCAATTTTATGATATAGTTGACTGTGGTTAGCATTAATTTTGAGCAATTACTCGATTCTGATAACAGAAGCGGCATTTAAAAAAAAAATTGTTGTTGGAATCTGATGATATGGGGACATCTAATCGGATTGAATACCTTTAAATGCCGCATGTGTGCGTGTTTTTAAAATTAAAAATAAATGCAAAGAACAAACCTGACAGAGACTGCTGATCTATATATGGTGATGTCGGTGGGTGTGCCAAATATTCTTTTAGTTGCGGTTCAGGGACATAAATCACTACTTGCCAGTTGAATCGGGATCCAGGGTAGGTTCAGATTACTTAGATAGAAAGAGTACTTTTTGTAACTTAGTACTCGGTTATGAATTCCATGTAATTTTAAAATGCCCTGCATTACAGACTCTACGAGAGAGATATATAAAACCCAACTTCTACCGAAAACCGAATATTATTAAATTGAATGAACTATTCAATTCGGGAAAGGGGAAGAGAACACAAAATCTCTCACTATTCATTAATAGGGTTATGCCATTCTTTATGCTCTCCTGTGGCATTCTATAACTGCACACGTTAGGACACCACCATGGGTTGTTGAATTAAATAATTGTTGAATTTAACTATATATATTGTGTATTATCTTGCCCATAATAATCACTCAAAACTCCTCATGCATCGCACACTATATACTGTATTTTTGGCGACTTGTTTCATAGTGCACTCCTCTTACTGTAACGTTTTATGTCGCAGCCAGCGATGGCTATCCGTTGTGAATGGCGATCTTATTTCGCGGGAAGCTCGTGATTCACGACGACGAATACAGTGATTGACAATCTAAACAGCATATTGAGGTCGTAGCTCAATACAGCTGTATGGTTTACATGATATACATATACAGTCTCGAATGGAGCAAAGTGATATATTGCAGAAAATAAATTTCAGGTGTTATTTGAGCTTATTAGAAACCATGAAATCGTAAACGTTATTACGGATAGTAAAATACGAGAACGATTAGAAAATACACAAAGGTTGGTGACGTAGTACCCTATCCGTATACGTAATCGTAAACGTGAGTTTTGCGAAAGGTCTCTAGTATGAAACAATATCGAGCTTTTATGTCTGAGTCATTATACCTACACTACCCTTGTATCCTTACGCCGTCATTGTATGTACGTATAGTCTAATTCGGTCAGGGTTGATGGACGAGCCACTTGGCATTCGCAATCTAGATGGTCGAGGCCGCAGTCAGGGACTGGGATAAATGACATTTATACAGATGAAAAATGCCGATAAACTCGATAAACGAGACATTTACGATCGTTTTTTTCTTCTGGAAAATAGTAGTCATTGCCTGACAACAAAACCACGCTCCTTGGCACGGCTCGTGTGAGTGAAAAGTGCATGTGGACTTTCCTGTCGACTTTCAGTCGATAATCTGCTTAGAATCGCCTCATTTGAGTCGTTAATGAACTGAAAAATTGGAGCGGTTTACTCATATTATCGATCCATAATGACTTCATTATAGGTTCATTATGTGCGGACAATGACACAAATAAACCAACTCACGACTTATCATGCGTGGGCTCTTTAAAATGTGTTTTAACTGTGGCCCGCGCCATAAAACGGATATGAGTCCATTATCTGCTTATTTCAGAATCAAATAATCCAATATGAATATATTTGCTTGCAGTATATATATGTCGATTATGTGCGTACATTGTGTATTTGCGCATGGATATGTTGTAAAATCAGCCCATGTTAGTTGATGCATCTAATATCCTGACCACTGTGCAGATCAATACACATATATGTATACAGGTCTAACACTAATCACTGTTGAAAAACGTGGAAGACAACATCGCGCTTTTAACCGATTTCGATTCCGGTCCCATGATTGTTGTGCTAGACTTCAATACATCCAACATATCCTCGCAACAAAATACGCACATAATCGACCTATAAAGTGAAATAGGTGCATCGTGTGATTATTTGATTCTGAAATAAGATAATGGAGTCATGTCCGGCCACAGTGTGAGCGTACACCTTAAATGTCGTCAGTTGGCTTATATATGTAATAAATTGTGCGCACATAATCTGCTTAGAATCGCTTCATTACAAGTTATATTGTAAGCAGATAATGTGCGGATTTTTGGAAGAACATGCTGATACATCAACTTCCGACAAACATATATTCGCTGTATACATGTATAGACACGCGGTTGTGTATATGTATATATATATATATATATATATATATATATATAAAAACGATCGTAAATGTCTCGTTTATCGAGTTTAACGGCATTTTTCATATAGTCGACTCGCATATATAAGAGAATGCATTGGCACAAGGCATAACTGTAACTATCACAATGTGGTCAAGGAGCCGGTTCCAATGATATCCATATTTGTATGGTTCTATTGAGACAGACCGAAGATATTTCGGGCTGTTGAGGCTTTATTTGGCCGTTTTGTTGGGTAAAGGGCCCTCAATTACAATTTATTTTGATTCGGGGGGGGGTGAAATATTTGATTCGAGTCGAGGATACACATATAAAAGCTCAGCATTATTTTATATCGATTTTCGACATCTATTGATAGTGGCCCAATAAACAGTCGACTAGCTGACGGTCTCGGACCAAATTGCGGATGAAGATGGACAACTCTAAAATCAAGAGGCTTTCTGTTGTTAATAAGGCCAAATTTCGTCGAACAACATGTTGATAAATAAAACGTTTCGGGCAATTTTATACTATTGTTGACAGTGGTAAGTATTATTTTTGGGCATTTAATCAATTCTGATAACTAAAGCGGCATTTCTTTCCAATGTTGTTGTTGTTGTTGGAATCTGATTATATTGTGACCATCGAATCGGATTGAGTACCTTTAACAGAAAAATTTAATGTTAACCGTTATCAGGTACGTGCCATTGTAATTAAACATTCGCATGGATCGTAATACGTTATTTCCACACAATAACGGACATGGAATGGACGTAGAGATCATATTCCACCAGTACAAAACCTTGGAACTTTTTGAAGTTTTGACACGGAACTTAAGTGGAAAAAATAACACGGGGAATATATTTCTTAATTAGTATCTGGTCCTTAGTAATGTATTTCACTGCAGGTGAAGGACCCAACTCGAAATTGCATGCTTTGTCTGTGACTTTTGTGAGCCGATATCGCAATAAACATTCAATTAATTACCCAGGAGAAATTCCATAATTGCAAGAAACGCAAAGCAAAATCGCTTAAAGTCACTTAAATCGTGAAATTTCGAGTTGGGACTTTCACCTGCAGTGAAGTGCATTATTAAGAAACAGATAATAACAAATAATATATATGCCCCAACCTATTTTTGACCCTGTGCCAATGCATTCTCTTATATATGCGAGTCGACCATAGGTCGCCTCGCATATATAAGAGAATGCATGGCCTAACAATTTTTTATCATGTTTTTTAAATAAACGTTTCTTACAATTTTTAGGACATAAAATAAAAAAAACATCCATTACCCTGAAGGGACCCCCACACATATATAGAAGCACATAGAAGAGTGTCGTCTGCTCATGTTTGTCTGGGGCTCTGTATGGGTGAACTTATAAAATTGTTAAAGAATACAAGAACAAATTATTAAAATTGTAAAAAATTGTTAGGCCAATGCATTCTCTTATATATGCGAGGCGACCTATGGTCGACTCGCATATATAAGAGAATGCATTGGTACATGGTAAAAAAATCCCGACTTCCGTTGGCGAACGTGCTTAATCTTTCTTTGTCATTTCAACCCATGTATTTCACACTGTGTAATCGAGAACCTATGTGCTGGTGCGTGTTGTGACAAAGTACTTAAAGTAAAGTTTTTAATATATACAGTATATCTTATTAATATCTGTTCTTCTTGGAGTTTGGTAATACCTTAGTAGACTAAGTGAACAACATGGCAACCGCAAAAGCATAGCATAACAAGGCCATCATCACTGACGTTGACTAGCGCAGCATATAATCCAGGTCATTTTGTTATTATATGTGACCCGCCATATCAAATCCAGTTGGAAGTCGGGATTTTTTTACCCTGTGCCAATGCATTCTCTTATATATGCGAGTCGACAATAGGTCGCCTCGCATATATAAGAGAATGCATTGGCCTAACAATTTTTTACAATTTTAATAATTTGTTCTTGTATTCTTTAACAATTTTATTTAACATGTTTATTTAAAAAACATGATAAAAAATTGTTAGGCCAATGCATTCTCTTATATATGCGAGGCGACCTATGGTCGACTCGCATATATAAGAGAATGCATTGGCACAGGGTAAAAAAAATCCCGAATTCCGACTGGATGTGATATGGCGGGTCACATATGCTTACAACGTTGTGATTAGATGGGAAATTCCGCACATTTCTGTGATAGGGGTCATAGATGAAGTAGCCCTAATTCTATTTGTGTACACTGTTGTTATTGTGTATTCGTATGTGATTTGTTCTCATGCGACTTTCATTCTTTCTTCGAACCATTATCAACTGGTGTAAGAATAAACTGTTTTGTCTGGCCTAAACTGACACGACTCATATAGTGAATTATCAATTACCAGAATACTGATGAGCGCACGTTCGCTATCAGTAATCATGTTGTGATCACAGTAATACGCGACACGTGACTTCACTGTCTTCACACAGATCTGTATATAGATCTACAGAAATGTAAATGCACCCTGAATCATGCTCCAATTAGGTCCCATGCCTCTTCAAGGCGGGCGGTTGAGATTTTTGATTAAACAGATGTATTGTCAAATTAATAATGGGTGGTAAATTCATGACACATAAATGATAGCAGTACAAGTTCTGAAAATTTATATGATCCTCCACCCCTACAATAAGTATATACCATACTTAGAATAACAATGAAACATACTAACAACCTTTGGTATGGTGGGTATATGGATATGAAGTAATTGTACATGCATGTATATGTGCATGTACTCGTTTGAAGTTCTGGTGGGTTATATAATCCTTGGATATCGTTTTGCTCGAAGAATGGAGTTTTCACAAT
Organism: Siphonodentalium dalli; assembly: GCA_032622095.1. Lineage (NCBI taxonomy): Eukaryota > Metazoa > Mollusca > Scaphopoda > Gadilida > Siphonodentaliidae > Siphonodentalium > Siphonodentalium dalli. The sequence continues at coordinate 93,777,527 of CP136068.1, forward strand.
CTCTCTCTCATCATTACTATAATTATGATATTTTCATTCCTTCCCGTCCGACCCCCTCTCTAAACTTAACGAAGAGAGGGCGCGAAACAAAAGGGGAGCAAACTTAATAAAAGCCCTTGGGCTTGTGGTTTAATCCCCTTTTCAATCAATCGAATTTATATTATTCTACTCTCCTGTAAAATGTCTGTTAAATGTTTATATATGTTATTATTTTGAGTGGAATAAAATATGTTTACACTAATGGAGTTGGGGAATGATGTGTACATATATACAGAGAATTGTTGAATGTGGACTGAACCATAAATATGGGGGTGTTAAATTAAAATTATGGGGTTGGGTGAAGGAGAAGATCACTCGATCTGTTCGACCATCCCGGGCGCTTTGCGCCCAACCACTATCCTCTGTAAAATTATTATGTTGTCTGTATATATGGTTAGGAAGATCAATGTATTGGGAAGGGATCAATCAATCAGCGTTTGAGTTGACTCGGTCTACGACGTTTGCGTCATCTGGTATTTATTTTCATTTTCCCTGATGACTGGTGATGACTTTAATGAAATATGTAAACCGTGACCACATTGTAAGTTTCATTGTCACTTAAAACATGCGTACATAGAATGATGATACAACACATAACACAATGGTTCAGTTAACATAGAAACATGACAAACACATATGTGACCCGCCATATCAAATCCAGTCGGAAGTCGGGATTTTTTTACCCTGTGCCAATGCATTCTCTTATATATGCGAGTCGACCATAGGTCGCCTCGCATATATAAGAGAGTGCATTAATTTTTTATCTGTTTTTTAAATAAATGTTTCTTACAATTTTTAGGACATAAAATAAAAAAAACATCCATTACCCTGTAGGGAGCCCCACACATATATAGAAGCACCTAGAAGAGTGTCGTCTGCTCATGTTTGTCTGGGGCTCTGTATGGGTGAAATTATAAAATTGTTAAAGAATACAAGAACAAATTATTAAAATTGTTAGGCCAATGCATTCTCTTATATATGCGAGGCGACATTTAAGTACTTTAAGTACTTTGTCACAACACGCACCAGCACATAGGTTCTCGATTACACAGTGTGAAATACATGGGTTGAAATGACAAAGAAAGATTAAGCACGTTCGCCAACGGAAGTCGGGATTTTTTTACCATGTACCAATGCATTCTCTTATATATGCGAGGCGACCTATGGTCGACTCGCATATATAAGAGAATGCATTGGCACAGGGTAAATAAAATCCTGACATCCGACTGGATTTGATATGGCGGGTCACATATATAATTGCAGTGTATATATATGAAACCTAGAACCTAGAATTGGAAATGCAGGAAACAAATTTAGTTTAAATTAGCTTCCCTGTTCTCAGAGACCAAATCATCAATACATTCCAGTTGCGGCACCTGTGAAATGTATCGATTGATTGTAATATAGTTCTGCTGATTAATTGGATCGATCATACAGAGGCGGCTTGGAACATGTTTTATTTGCATAATACCGGTATACAAAGGGGATTGTGACATCATTTTTGTCCACAAACATCACAGCTAAATCAACAGGACCGACCATTAGCGGGACCGTCTACCTAAAGGCGATTACACTTTCTGCTGAATTCCACAATGCCACAATCTCCACTCTTACAAACGCGGCGCAACTCTATCCTAGTCATGCAACCAAAGAGTAGGCTCCCTTCATCAGATAAGCGTATTTAAGGTCACAGGCCTTCGCACTAACGTTTAACAGCCTACTGATGTCAATATATACCATAAGTGTGGAAGACATATATAATACAAGAAAACTAAGATGCATGCATCAGGTCAGCCATGAACTATTTAGCATAGAATAATTCAGTTCGGTTGCAGTTTCACAACGTTACAACTGACATACGATTACACCTTGAATGTGGAACTGTGTAAGAGTGAATATTAATGTTCTAAATCCCATGTTTCACCTTTAGTGGTAATGGGGTCGTACTTTATTAACACGCAAGTAGTGTAATTAAGTACGGGTAATTAGAAGTAACAAATCGTTTAGTTTCTATCGTATCGGCTAAAAGGGGTGAGCAGATTGCCCATGATGAATGCTCTCGTTAGCTGCCAATATAATGTGCATATTTGCCCCGTTACGTTTATACACTGTAGCATTGGCGGGCCAGAGTGTGTTGACATGTTAAGTGTTTGGTTCATTAATAACAGATCAGCAGGGATTTGTCGTGATAACGTATACGTGGAAATATGCTACCTAAACGGTTAAATTAACGGTTGATCTATTACACCACCGTGTATACTCGGTTTAAATAGGTATATTATATAGGGACGTGTGCTCAATTTTGGTGCGGACCGATGATAAAAAAAAATCCGAGGTAAATGTCGGCGGGCGGGAGGGCCATTTTTTCAATAATTTTTAAAGAAATTGAACAGTTGCAGCAGCAGCAAAAAAAGGGTGTACAATTGGCAAATGATGAGGGGCGGCGTGACGTGTAACTAGGATTGAAATTAGATATTCAATTTGGAGATTATTGGATGAGGGATGTTATATTAATTATATTAAAGGGCTTAGTTGTCGAAAATATTCATATTTGTTCCAAACACCGTAAACAGAAAAATATTAAAACGCATACATTTTGGTTCAAATATACGATCACTATCATGAATTCCAGCGTGACGGAATAACCAAATTTTACGGAATTTCACTTTTCTGTGGCCTATAAAATATAAAATTATGACCAGTAGGGTACCGCTTAAAATAAAAAACATTGTACATAATATACAAAGTTGTTTGATTATATACAACTATATGTGTATTTAAGTATCATCTCACTCTGGATCAAATTGTGTCCGTGACGGAATCACCAAAAAAGTGCCATCAATATGAGGGTAGGTCCGTACTATTGAAGAACCCTGCTCATTCAGCCAATCTGACCTGGAAAAAGTTCCCAATTAGTAAAGTAGATACATTATACTTGAAGAAAAAAGCCACATTGTCACACACTTATGTGTATATTACTAGTTAACTCGGTTTGTTCGCCGTGACGGAATCACACAACGGGCGTGACGGAATCACCGTGCGATTTTTTTAGGTATAGTTTTTTATGCAACAAATGCGGACATTGTCACAAAAGCATAAAACTTGACACATTTGTATATTAGGTCCCACGTATTATTTTCAGATATGGGGGCAATCACGAAAATACTTTCCATGGCAACGGTTGCTATGCGACTGTTTTACCTTAGAAACGGGTTGTTGGTAGGGGTTAAACCGTCATTTTACTAAAATATATGTGCAAAAAGGGGATACTATGGTAATTGAGGCAGATTGTGATATGGGAAATGTGACAAAAATAACATTTCCACACATGCCCCACTATTAACCTAGAATGACCATTGAGCTGCTTGAAAATGATATTTTGGTTCATTTGACCTTATTTGGCAAAACATGAAAATATGCGTTGACTGCGCATGCGCGCATCATTGATCCCCAGTCACACAATATCAGGTGTTTAAAGGTACTCAACCCGTAAAGAGGGTCCCCCATCTCAACAGATTCCAACAACAACAATCCGATCAGAGGGTCCTATATTACTATTTCTTTGGCTTTGGGGGTAAAAAATATTTGATTCGAGTCGAGGAACCCATCAAACAAAGCTCAGAGTTATTAGATATTGATTTTTGAAAATTCTTATGTTCTCGAGATGAGTACTTATAACTGCCGTCAATTTGGTAACATGCTCGAGATTTTACGCCAAAATTCTATTCAAACAGACAAGGATGGATAACTCTATAATCAAGTGGTAATAATTGACTACGTACTGGGCCAGGAAGAATTCCCGATAATTAAAAATAATAGATTTCTAAAATCGATATCTAAGAAATCTGAGCTTTGATGGGTGACTTCCTCGACTCGAATCAAATATTTTTGACCCCCGAAGCCATTGAAATAGTAATTGAGAGGAGTTTTATCGGGTTGAGTACCTTTAAGAGATTGTATAGTGAGGGCAATGACCATTCCAAAATATATTCATTGGATAGTAATAATGAAATACAGAAGAAGCAACAACATTCCCCGATGACATGACAATGATGCAAATACCCATTATCGGTATCCATGGCCGCCTTTTCGTGGAATTCATGCTATCGCGTAAACCTCATGCTCACATAAAGACCTACTAAATTTTACCTAAACAAGAGTCTGATTTTGTTATAGAAGGCACCACAATGCTACTGGCTAATCACACTCAAATGGTATAAACGCTCTTTATTATTTCCAAATAAGGAATTGAGCAACAAAGAACGCTCTTTATGTTTACCATCATAATATAAAGAAACACCAAGAAAGTAACTTTTAAAGCTTTGTTTACATAACAATCGTCAAATTTACGACAATAACATACTGTTTATGAGATATTTCTCATTTGTATATTAACAAAGTATGTCTATATTTGAATATTATTTTCGTTTGTAGCGGTTTTTGACAGGTGGAAATATGTTCACAGGATACCCACCAAGGCCTTCCGTACCTTTAAAGTATACTGCAACTTTGTTTCTTGTCAATAGCAGAATACATAATGCTATTAAGAAGTGACACAAAACACAGAACATTTTTTTTTAATTATAAGTATTGAGCAGTGAGAAATATTTGAGTCGAGGAAACCAGTAACGAAAGCACTGGGGGAGAACTGCGACGTGAGGATCGGTGGCATTCCGATAAAGAGACGGTAGAATTCCGATAAAGAGACGGTGGAAATCCGATAAACGAGACGGTTCGCTTTCGGCGACAAACGAGATTTTCTTCGTGTTTGGGCATTCAAACGGAATTGCCGTGACAAATCATGTTTCATATCATCATATAGTTATCTTAGTTAGTAATATCCATCAAAATCTAGACGCTACAGTGACTAAAACCAAGAGAATAGCCATTTAAAAGTCACGCGACGGTTCGTTTTCCGATAAAAGACACGCGACGGTTCGTTTTTATCGGAAAACGAACCGTCGCGTGACTTTTAAATGGCGATTCTATTGGCTTAACTCACTGTAGCGTCTAGATTTTGATGGATATTAGTAACTAAGATAACTATATGATGATATGAAACCTGATTTGTCACGGCAATTCCGTTTGAATGCCCAAATACGAAGAAAATCTCGTTTGTCGCCGAAAGTGAACCGTCTCGTTTATCGGATTTCCACCGTCTCTTTATCGGAATGCCACCGATCCTCACGTCGCAGTTCTCCCCCCGTGGAAAGGCAGCGAATAATTGTTTACGTTCCAATGAATATTAAAATGTACTGAAAACAAACTGCTAATGGGTGCCAGACTTTCATAAACACAAATTATCTATTAATGGTGTAACGACATATTTCGTTCTTAATTGTCTAAAAAAAATAGGGGATGGGGATGTTTGGATCTCTAGTTTAACGACATTTTCGGTCTTTAATAGTTTAATGACATTTGTCGGTCTTTATAATATCTCAAGATATAGGGGGTATTTGGATCTCTAGTTTAACGACATTTTTCGGTCTTTATAGTTTAACGACATTCTCGGTCTTTAATATTTCAAGATATAGGGGCCCTTAGTGGGTATTTGGATCTGTAGTTTAACGACATTTTTCGGTCTTTGATAGCAAAATGGAAGAAGTACATCTTTGGAAAGATGTGGTGGCCCTAAAAAGGAAAGTTGTTTGGTGATCTTGAAATGCAGTTTTTCTGAACAGTCTTCCTTGATTAAAGTGATGTGAAACACTCCGGCAGACAACGGGCAGAGTGATCAAATAGAAATTAAGAATAATGTTTCTCAAAGTAGTTATTTGTTACGAATATTAATCCAAATGGATGATACACAACGTCATTCTTATATATTAGTTAAATGCAATGACTCTCGATGGCGAAATCATTTTTTTTAATTATAGCCGATAGTTGCGCCCCGAATCGAGATGTAAATATTTACAATTTGGAGTAGTTCAGACGATGTTCTCTATGAAGTGGGGTGGTAGATTTTTTTGGAAATTTTCAGTGTTGATTTTAGTAGAATGATAACATTCCCCAGGTTGGCAAAGTGCCTGAGCACTAACTTATCAATTTCTCGCACCCGAAAAAGTCCATAACAAGTCCATAATATGTCTTTAAGCATATATATAAATCTCCGAAAACCAAAATTCTAAAGCATTAAACGATTTCTTGAAATGCAGTTTTTCTGAACAGTCTTCCTTGATTAAAGTGATGTGAAACACTCCGGCAGACACCGGGCAGAGTGATCGAATAGAAATTAAGAATAATCTTTCTCAAAGTAGTTATTCGTTACGAATATTAATCCAAATGGATGATACACAACATCATTCTTATATATTAGTTAAATGCAATGACTCTAGATGGCAAAATCATTTTTGTTTAATTATAGCCGATAGTTGCGCCCCGAATCGAGATGTAAATATTTACAATTTGGAGTAGTTCAGACGATGTTCTCTATGAAGTGGTGTGGCAGATTTTTTTGGAAATTTTCAGTGATGTTAGTAGAATGATAACATTCCCCAGGTTGGCAAAGTGCCTGAGCACTAACTTATCAATTTCTCGCACCCGAAAAAGTCCATAACAAGTCCATAATATGTCTTGAAGCATATATATAAATCTCCGAAAACCAAAATTCTAAAGCATTAAACGATTTGCTATATTTCCAGGGCATATATTTCATCTGATTTTGCGAGAATCCATATATACTTTTTCACGAGAATCCAGGGTAATTTGCGAGAATATTTACGAGAATCTAGATTTGGATTCTCGCCGAAATATAAGCCCTGATTTCACTCTGAAGTGTGCCTAAATGGCATAAATTGTACTGTGGTTCCCATGTTCGCCAAAGTGGCATAAATTTATTTCAGGATAATACTAATTTTAGGCATTCATTTATATCACTGATATCAGGACAATAAATAGCCATTTCCATTGCATGGAACAAAGAGTGTTATTGTTTATCGGTGTTGTTTTTGGAAGTGGTGGTAGTTAAATTTTATACATTTCGACCCCCAATAAGTATTTCCGAACAAATGAATTATTAACAAGCGTGACATGACATCATTGACAAAGATAATTAACACCGATCTACATGCAATTAAAGTCTTAAAATGAGCTAAAATTTAACATTTTCTTTAAAAAATTTACATTTTTATCTCTCGCGACATAATTGTCACCAATAAAAACAAATTTGATTCATCGTGGAAGTTAGTCGGTGACTATAAATAATGTCACCATTCAACTGAATGTTGTTGAGCATATTTCAACCAATTTTGGAAGTTTAAATGAATATTTTCTTCACACGCAAAGTAATATTGACAAATTTCAGGATTTTAGCCTGCTTCGTTGGGACCAAAATTTGTTGTGCACACTCAAGAAACGTCTACCGACACTCGCTAGGCCAAATTATACCATGACCATGCTATCAACTAGCTTGAAATTGGCAAAACAATGAATTTTTTTTGGTTGAAAAAATTTACATGGTCCATAGGCATAGAGGTGCGAAATGAGATTCGGCACTCGACAGAATGGTGCAGAATAACATACGTGTCTTGTTATATGCGAAAAATTGACCTCATTCGATAAATTAGTCTCGTAATTCAGGAATGTGGAATTCAGTGTTACTGTACATGGCCGACGAAATTTTGAAATGTAAACACGCATCAAATTTACCTTTTGTGAGAATAACAAAAGCGCAACCTTGATCAAAGTAATACAATACACAACAACACATAGAATAAAACCGATATAAACACGGTATACGTGAGAATAAGACGCGTATTCAGACAAGGAATTTGACATTTCTTCGCTTCGACGCTATAAATATATCTGACCCAGATAACCGATATCGATGCACAGCTATATTTTGCGCACGTCACTTTCCATATTTGGAATGTCCATATATGGGATATGTGTTAACCTCAATACCGATCAAGTTATCTTGGCATAAACATAAAATATATTGTAATTTATGCAACTACGACCCTGGTAACCCTGATAACTAATAAAATATACCGGCCAATTCATTTTAAGATCGTTATTTCACTTTGCTTTAGGCATATATACATTCTTAAACGCACATAAACAACCCATTGGCGTTAAATTAAATATACTCGGTATTTATTAATATTAGTTTTTTATTGCTCAGTTTTGAGTTAGACCCTTGACACCTGTCAATAAATTTGGGCTGAATTCATATGATGCGGTATTATTCCTCGAAATAAACAACAAAGCCGTCGTTATTTCGAAATGTCGTTTGGGCTAACATTTACACAAATCCTTCGTGTGTTCTCCTCAATTGGCACGCATGTTTTCAGTCGACACACAGGTTATCCCAGAAACCGGTGTGAAATAAACAGCCAAGGTTTGGCTGAAATGAAAGAGTGTCATCCGTGCAAACTTAAAAAAAAATTTGATATCGCAGGGCATGACTTTTACATTTAAATTTCGTGTTTTTGAAAGTAGCGTCAGGATCGCAGTAAAAAAAATATTTATATTTTACACCTCACACCGAACATTTCAAACATGAAAGCACAACATTGGTCATAAGCCAATGTTTTTTTTTCAGATTTTTTAAATTCAAGCAGGAATGATTTCCTTCATTTTTATCTATAAATAGAAAACATCAATAAACCAATCAGGGTCCAGTGTGTAATTAGTACTCTCTTCCATAATTTCTCTCCAAAATCCGTTAGAGGGAGCTCTCTCCTGAATTACTTCACTGTAACCTAAAGCGTTAATTTTTTCTGTCGGTACTTTTTTCGCTTGGGAATATTGTACACATAAAACAGTTTGACAATTTTTTTGTATAAATATGGCTTATTTCAATAGAGACCTTTCGCAAAATCACGAATACGATTACGGATATGGATATATACTGCCATTATACAGCCAAAATTCAATCTTTACGCACGGGGGTTCTTATGTGAGACGAAATTTACAACACGCAGTTTAATTATGTGTAGATGTGTCAAGAATGTGCCACCGGTCCTGCTTGTGTGCACTCTAACATTATCCGTGTGGTGTATTACACACGAATAAGAACATGGGGTCTGAAAGAGACACATATTACTCTTTCCACCAAATATATGTGTATCTGGATATAGTTGGGCATATGCCGTCTCGCCAATTAGCCATCGTAGGTAAATTGTGATGGAGTCAACCTTATACTAGGACAATATACCCTATCCGTAATCGTATTCGTGATTTTGCGAAAGGTCTCTATTATTGAATGTCAAGCCATTTTCTTTCAAAACTTAAACATTATATTTAAAGCTGCCCTGTCCGGTTTGACACCATAACACTACACTATGTACAGTTTCTCTGCCAGAAATAAACAGATTGGACATATGAGTATTTTAACAAGAAGTTTAAATAGACAGCTATCCACTCTCAAAAGAAAAACGTTTTAACACAACAATTCAAATGATCGTCTCTTATAAAGAGCGCCCATCATTCCGTTACCCACAAGCGGTTGATAATTAAAGACGTTCTCAGTATTGAGCTTTTGTAATAGTTGTCGACATATGAAATATGGATGTTGTTGTGGAATTTCGTGATACCTGTGTGAAACGAATGATGATTATTGCCAGTATTAGAGACCTTTCGCAAATCGCGATTACCATTACGGATATGGAAATGTCCTGTCAGTATACGGCCAAACAAATTATATCTACGCACGCGGGTTCTTATGTGAGACGAAATACACCCCACGCAGATTAATTATGTGCAAATGTGTCAAGTTAAGTGTGTGCCACCGGTCCTGCTTGGGGACGCTCTAACATTATCCGTGTGGTGTATAACACACGGATAAGAACATGGGATCTGAAAGAGACACACATTACTTTTTCCATCAAATATATGTGTAACTGAATATAGGCGGGCATATGCCGTCTCACCAATTAACCATCGTATGTAATTTGTGATGGTGTCCACCTTACTAGGACAATTTATCCTATCCGTAATCGTAATAGCTATTTTGCGAAAGGTCTCTATCGTTTCATTTTCTTTGACCTGTTAAGCGGATATAGGCTTAGAACATTCTGACTTATTCAGTATAAAATCGGGCTGAGCATCTTTATATGCACTTAGCTGTTTTCACCCCCCCCCCCCCCCCCCCCCCCACACACAGGAACTGCTAGAATATTTAATAATTTCCACACAACACTCCAATCAGCAAATAGCTTAATGATTCCATTGGCTCTATGAGATGAGGCTTCATTTTGATCATAAAGCATACTATAGCATCATACCCCCATATATTATTATGAAGAATAAAGCTGTCACATATGTTCCAGCCCAATGAAAACAAATGTTAATATGCAGTTTGATCCCTCAAGCAGGGAGCAATCAACTGGAATTAGGCAACAGTTTTCAGAGATATGGTGGTCAGCTTTAACTTGGTTATGACCCAGTACTCACCTCAGCCATTTTTTCATTGATCAGCATGACTTGAACATTCTCAAATATAGAAAATTGCTTATGGGTAGTTGCCTTTCTAATTGAAAATAATCATTAAATTTCACGAATCAAGAAAAATTAGTCTCTGATATGATATTAAAAACAATTTACAGACGTTCTTGGTACTGGAAAACAGTGAAATTTTAAATACATGGAATGCAATGTGGTATTTGAGTTTACTAGCCCAAAATACAATTCATGTTCGCCCACCCGCCAATGTTTACCAGAGTTATGGCCCATTTTGTTGGAATTTAGACTAAATGTTCGTTTCAGGAAGATAACTTTAGTAAGTCTGAACTGAATGGAATAAAATCTGGTATTTGAGTTTACTATCCCAAGTTCGAATAGTGTTTCCGCCCGTCAATTTTCAACAGAGTTATGACCCCTTGTTGGAATTACCACGGGCGTATTCTGCCACGTGCTGGCTATGCTCTTATTATATATACATAATGTTGTATACATAAGGTCTATATAATGGCATGTCGTGTATTTATATATCTATGCGCTTGATGCGATGGGGCTTATTAGCAACGAGGTCTCTGTCAGTTTATTTGTAGTCACGCTTTATCCTAAACATCACTATTCGAATACACACGCAACCTCGATTTCAAGTTATAGGATGATTAAAACATACCAGACTTTATCCATACGATATATATATTTTTTCAAATTCAAACTTATGTCTGTAGCTCATGTGCCCCATCGGCTCAAGTCAACATTTATACATTTAAGTATATGCATGTCGCTATGACAGTATTCCTGTGTGAATGACGCGAGTGTATCAAATAAATAGATAGTCTGTATATAGAAACGGGCACATTCACCCTGGCTTGGTCTTTAACTTTTTATTCAATGATTTGTTTCTATTTTTATTATTTTTTCCAATGATCCCATGTCAACAACTAAACGTTGCGATATTCACAGTACTGCCGAATATGGAAGAGTCTCATTCGCACTTAAAGGTTTCATAACATAAGTTTTGGGTGGATGTGCCTTCAATGAATACATTAATATTACATATACTATTATATAATTATGTATACACCTGTTAAATGTGCTTTTGTCATGTATTTGTATTTAAATTTGTATATATCAGATGCCATGTATTGGTTTATTGAGATTAAAGAATTGAATTGAATATTTTCCCTACTATATAATGCTGCAACATGCATGTTGGTGGCTGTGACGTGTGGGTGAGTTCTGTCACGTTTGGAGTGATATGAGCCCATGCCAAGCAGATACGATTGCAATGTGCCATAATGAAGATATATGTGACTATATGACAGCCTTGGTTAGAATTTTAGTACCGTTAGGGCAAACTTCCAAAACTGCATGTCCACCTCCGAATGAGGTAATCCGGGAATTTGATCCAGGAGACCATTAGAAATTATTTGGCCATATAATTGCCGTCATAAATGGAGTGGAAAAAACACAACGATTTGAAGAATTTATATAACCATAGAGGAGAATGTTCTGGAGATTTGGGTGGCGATTATGTTTGTAGATGATATTGATGACAGGTTGACTGTTTGGATTGGGCCCTTCCCGTTACGACAGCTGTACCGGTAACGTGCTACTCACCAACCAGTTTTGGCTTTGTCGGTTCTATTTAGAAACAAATGGTGATGTCACAAAGAAAGATGGTCTATATACGCTCTGAGGTTGTTATAAGCTAATGCTTTATCGCTATTGTCACGTTCGAGGGATCAAAATTATGGAAAGCCTTACATGTGGACTGGATAGGTCCTGAGACGACGTGCGTGCATGTACTGAAGTCATAGTGGTTTATTAAAGGGCCACATATCATTCGAAGTTTGTCAATGCGAAATAACATAAATTTTATAATAGTCAGTGAAACAACTATCATCAACAAGTACATGGAAAAAATAGATTGCTTTCTTCTTACTTTCATTATTAACCCTTTCATAACGGGAGCTGCGCTGGTGCAGCATTAAATACCATGTGCCAGTGCATTCTCTTACATGGAATGCACTGGCTTACAAGATCAGGGTAAATATTGCTAGGCCAATGCATTCTCTTATATATGTGAGGCGCCCTATGGGCGACTCGCATATATAAGAGAATGCATTGACACAGGGTTTTCACAAAATTGTATCAGTGTTAGAGTGGAATTGCCGATAACAGTTCAAATAGTCCAATAAGATACCAAAGTTTAAAGACAGATTATGGACTTGTTCGGGTGAATGAAACTAATAAGTTAGTACTCAGGCGCTATGCCAACTGGAGGAATGTATAATTCTAATAACATCGCCGAAAATCTCAACGAAATCGACCACACCAGTGTGGCACCACTCCATAGAAAATATAACCTGAACAACACGCAATTGTAAATATTTACATCTCGAGATCGATTCGGGACGCATTAAACGGCGATAAACCAACGCAAATGATTTCGCCATCGAGAGTCATTGAATTTAATTGATATATAAGAATGAAAGTGTGTGTTGTAAATTTGAATTTATATTCGTAAAAGTAACTACTTTTAGCAACATTATTCTACATTTCTATTTCATCACCCTACCGTAGTGTTTCACATCACTTTAATCAAAACTTGACGGTAAACATTGGAAAATGTCAAAGCATTGACAAATATTCTGAAAATCATATTCAAACTGAAATATATGAAACTTCACGATTAGCGATGTTTGTTTACAAAGTTACACTGTTGATCTATTTCTCCATATTCTTCTTATTTGTGGCATATTTTCAGACTTATATGTTTTGCACATTCCGCAAACAAGCTATCTTAAGTTTCACCATATCATAGAAGGAACAGAGAACTTATTCACAAATACTTTAAAAAAAACTAAATCCTTATGAATTATCTACATGTATATGCTTGGATGTTACCCAACATATCATTCATATATTCGCACTAATTGTCATGTTTTACCTTTCTTGCCGCATTATACCGTGTTTAGTGATGGCCGACACTCTCAGTACATACAGACCAGAACACGGTAAGTCGTTCGGGCCCCTTTCAGTATTTATTGAAGCATTTAAAGGCACGTGAGGCCTTAATTGTCGAAAATATTCATATTTGTTCCAAACACCATAAACAGAAAAACATTAAAACGCATACAGTTTCGTTCATATATACTATGATCATCGCGTAAACAGCATGTTATCATAAATACCTACTATATTTTACCTAAGCAAGAGCCTGATTGGGTTACAGAGGACAGCACAATGCTACTGGCTAATCACACACAAATGGCATAAACGCTCTTTATTAGTTCCATATCAGGAATTCACCAATAAAGAACGCTCTTTATGTTTACCATCATAATATAAACAAACACAAGAAAAGTTACTTTTTATACTTTTCTTTACATAACAATGGTTAAACATATGAGAATAAGTTTATGCGATATTTCTTATTTATATACGGACAAAGTTTGTCTACATTTTGATGTTCTTTCTGTTTGTGGCGGTTTTTGACGGGTGGAAATATTTTCACAGGATAACCACCGCCAAGGTCAACCGTACCTTTAAGAAATGACTTGCAGATCGATTTGGGGTCATTGGATTTTGACAGGCAGAGTAATTAAACAAAGTGTGTGAAGGGATTAACGCGAACTTTGTTAATTGGTAAAAATTCAATTACCCAAATCGATCTTCAAGTCGTTCCTTATTATCATACACCGGTACATTTTAATAGAACATTAATAACGTGAACAACTTGTCAAAACTACCAAAACAATTGTAAGTAACATATTGTTTAACCCTTTACACAACAAAACGGCCAAAAACGCCCAAATAAAGCTTCAACAGCCTAAAATATCTTCGGTATGTCTCAATAACACTATACAAATATGGATATCATTGGAACCGGTTCATTGACCACATTGTGATGGTTACAGTTATGCCCTGTGCCAATGCATTCTCTTATATATGCGAGTCGACCATAGGTCGCCTCGCATATATAAGAGAATGCATTGGCCTAAACAAAATCTTTTTTTAACACTTTTTACCATTTTTTACCATTTTATCAATTTTAATATGTTAAGCCAATGCATTCTCTTATATATGCGAGGCGACCTATGGTCGACTTGCATATATAAGAGAATGCATTGGCACGTGGCCGTTCTGTTGGGTAAAGGGTTAAATTCTAATACAGTCTCACAATAACAACACACAGCGATTGCGTGTACTTGATCCATTTGTTGACGAAGATAACGATTTCAACTCGGGTATGAGTTCACTATATACTGATATCGTCATGAGACTTAACTACTTCGACATCCCCGTTGAGAGAGCATCTATGGATAGTCACAAAAATGGATTTGGGGATAAATTTATAGCAGCATGTAAAGGCAATGGACTTTTAATATGGAATGGACGCATGGGATCAGACAAAGGAACTGGGAAATTAACTTGTAGGAACAGTAGTTTGGTTGATTATGCTATTTCTGAAATTGACTTACTGAATCCGATACATAAATTTGTTGTGCCCGATTTTTGCCACACCCTATCCTATGTACATTCCCCCCTCTGCCTTACACTGAAATGCGAAAATACTAACACATGTACGCATCCACTGGAGCTTGATCCGGAACCTGCCGCGACACACGGAACTAAACTGTGGAACCAATCTAAATGTGATATTTTTGTAGAAAATCTCAACCGCGATGATATAAGCACACTCAAACGTGATTTACTAGATAAAAGTGCACACAATATTGACGGTATAGCCGATGAAATCCAACGACTTTACAAAACCTCTGCAACGCAATCATTCGGTACTTGGCGAAAAAATAAACATGGACATAGACATAAGCCATGGTTTGACAAAGCGTGTAAAGATGCAAGATCAAAATTTAGAAATGCGCGGAAATTTAATAAAAAGAAAAAAAACGAGCAATCATCAGCCACATTGCGAGAGTGTAGCAAAACATATAAAAATGTAATGAACCACAGTATTCTGAAATATAATTTCCACTTTTCTAAAAAACTTAAAGCTATGAAAAGCAGTCATCCAAGAGATTACTGGAAAATTCTTAACCGCAAAGCAACGGTAAAACCGTTGATCGACGCCAATAGCTTTGCTGAACATATGCGCAAAGTTGTCAATGACGCCCGCGCTGATAGTGACTTTGACACGATTGAGCTAAATAGCACCGTGATGGAAACTCCAGAAATTAATATCCCTATAACAGAAGAAGAAATTAGGAATGCTTGCAGGAAAATAAAAAATAACAAAAGCCCGGGAAATGATGATATACTAAATGAACACATCAAAGTGTCTCTAGACCTTTTACTCCCGATTTATGTAGACTTCTTCAACTGGATTTTTGATAGTGGTATAATCCCGTCCGAATGGCTCATAGGAACAGTTAGCCCCATCTATAAAAACAAAGGAGATATGCATAACTGCGAAAATTATCGTCCTATAACACTATTAAGTTGTCTTGGGAAGTTGTTTACGCGAATCCTTGATAACAGACTCAGAACATTCGTTGAAACAAATAACGTAATATCCAATGCGCAAACGGGTTTCAGGACTGGCTTATCGACATCTGACCATATATTTACGTTGTCTGCCTTAATCAACATTACTAAACATATGAAGAAAAAGATATTCTGTGCATTTATAGATTTTAAACAGGCATTTGATTCAGTGTGGCGTGCCGGGTTGTGGTTCAAGCTCCAGATGCAGGGAATTAATGGTAAATTTTTAAATGTTGTACATAATATTTACCAGGGTATTAAGTCACGAGTTAAGGTAGGTGAGCTGCACTCGGACTATTTCACAAGTAATGTCGGCCTTAGGCAAGGAGAGAACTTATCACCGATGCTATTCTGTCTATTTTTAAATGACATTGAATCTTTCCTCTTAAGTAAGGACATTGACGGCCTAAAAGAAATATCTAATGACATAGAAAACACAGTGGCGATTTATCTAAGAATTTTTTTACTTCTATATGCTGACGATACTGTACTGCTAGCTGAATCTAAGGATGGCCTACAGAAAGCTTTAAATGCATTTTATGAATACTGTGAAGACTGGAGATTAACCGTTAACACTGCCAAAACGAAAGTGATAATTTTTGCTTCCTCGCACCGACACATAAAACAACAAAAATTCAAGCTGGGCGATTCCAACATCGAGGTAGTGAACGAATACAAATATCTTGGGATACCTTTTTTCCACACTGGCTCATTCTACAGAGCAAGACGCAATAATGAGAAAAAAGCGATTTCGTCTATGTTTGGCGTGATAAGGAAAATAAGACAATATAATCTTGCTTTCGATTGCCAAATTGACCTTTTTAATAAAATGGTCCTCCCAGTGATGCTATATGGGTGTGATGTGTTTGGGTTTGAGAAAACTGATTGCTTTGAACGGGTGCAACTAAAATTTTTGAAAATAATCTTAAAAATGAAACCGAGTACGCCTAGTTGTATGGTTTATGGAGAAAGTGGATGCTATCCGATATATATTCATATTGAAACGTCTATGATAAGATTATGGGCGAAACTTGTCAACCGATATTCATATAATCTGTCGAGTGTTGTATACCAATATTTGTACTCTTATGCCCTTCGATCTGGGATTGAACACCCATGGCTTAATAGAGTAAAAGATATACTCAATAAATGTGGTCTCACCTATATATGGGATGCTCAGTCGGTTGGTGATGGTAAATACCTTGCTCGATATGTTGAACAGTCGTTAAAGGACCAATACTTGCAATCATGGAACGAAACTTTAGCCCAGAGCTCAAAATGTAGTCTATATAAAAAATTTAAAATATCTTTTGGCATAGAGAAATATCTTTTACAACTGCCGCCAAAATTCAGTTCATACCTGATCAAATTGAGAACTAGAAATAATCGGCTCCCTATTGAAGTTTCCAGTTGGAAAAACTCAGAAGTTCCTTGTTCACGTTGCCATCTTTGCGGTGAGGATACACCGGGCAACGAATACCATTATCTATTCATATGCAACGAACTTTCGTCCTTCCGAAGAACCTATCTGAAAACATACTTTCAAAGTAATCCGACTTATGAAAAACTAAAAACTCTTTTTAATGACGGAAATAAAACAAACATGTTGAAATTAGCCAGATTTGCATCGGAAATAGTTACCAAAGCAGCCATTTAAATTGGTTTAAATTGAATCTACATGCATGCCCTCCTGTACGTATATAAACATGGTCCCAGCGCAGCTTTCCCAGCTAAGTGTGTATTTAATTTAATTATATTTCTCTGTTATTATCTCGAATTTGTTATCTTTTTTGTGTGAGTTTCCCTACTTTATTTATCTCTATTATTTTTAAACTTTTGTTGACATTATATAATTGTGATGCTATATATGTCCACCTCCAGTTCCACATATTAGTGGACGGAGAAAATAAAGAATTGAATTGAATCGGCTTGAAGTGACCGAGATGATTCATCAATTTTACTGAAATGGAGGCTGGTGTTATTGGTTGATGAATCTCGGAGCGTTTGTGTACACCGTATGTTGATTTCTACTCATCTTTACGTGCGCTAATTGTGTGAATGTAGAGGGTTTGTGATTATTTATAGTTACTGGACGGAATAAATAGATAGAACGACACAAGTGTGTGAACTGGTTAACGTTCACGCGTTTGTTGTGACGCGATGGTAAAACGAGAACCGGAGGTTCGAGTTTTACCTCGTGTGACGATTAGTAGCCTGTCATTTGTGAAAAAAAAATGGGTTTCGTAAAAACAAATGGGGATTTTTGGCAACATATTTTTTCTTAAAGCCCATATACTGGAGGCATTGGAAACCAATGTTAACAAGCTTCTTGTCGCTTAGTTGCATCAAAAATGATGTTACCATAGCAACGGTATGTGATTTCTGATAATTATGGAAAATGACCATATTTGAAGTATATTAGTGATATCTGTGGACTTATTGGTGATATAGTTGTATAATAATATGTATAGGTATGTATTCTCCATGGAGGACCGACAGTGCTTATCTGAAGGGTCAAGGTCACTGTGAAAGGTCATTGTCGAAATGCTGTTTTTATCACTCTACATCCTATTATTTTTGTTTATGATGAACCTATCTAAATTTGTTGCGTCATATTGGTATTGTGTTAGATGCTGGCGACCATCACCTTTATTTTGAGCTATATGGCATATCCATTGGGTAATTATTACTAGTGAGAGAGATTTTACAAAACATGTGACCGGGGCAATACCAACCTCTAAAATGAGACATTGTTCTTCCCAATAAACAATGGCCACACCATTTGTGTGGCAGTTGAGGACAAAATCCTGATTTTTTTGGGGGTGAAAGCATAAAAGTTGGATCACATGTGTATCACATAAATATAAGTCACTTTGGATATGACTCCATACTGGAAAATGTACACTGTCGCCATGGCAACCATTTTGGTGAAAACACCTGTTTTTTGCCAAAACTAGCCTTTATGCATTGCTATTGCCTGGAAACCTCATGGAAAACATTTGAGTATGCATCTATTTGGATCAGACCATATACCTGTTAGAACATATACCTTTTGTATATGGGCATATTCAAAATGACGGATAAAATGGCCACCATTTGAGCTAATATCCCTTTATTTAATATGTTTATCGCCATTTTAGGTGGAATTGTGTGTATAATTTTTGTATTTAAAAAAAATTGGTCTAGACAAAACGTACTCGGTGATACTGGTATATATCTTGCCTTAAAGAGCATACCAACAACTTGACTATAGGTAAGGGAATGCTGGGACATTCCCCATATATATAGTTCAATTACTCGCCTCATTGTGTACACATACTAATATCTAGTTCAATGATCATAAATTAAAATAAACACACGTGGCCGGGTCAATGTCCACCCCTAAAATGAGACAGTGTTCTTCCCACAACAACAATGGCGCACCATTAGTGTGGCATATGGAGGACAAAATCGAGAATTTTATTGTATTATAAGTTGGCTCACATGCATATCGCATGAATATAAATCACTTTGGATATGATTCCAATCATTTTGGTGAAAGCACCTGTTTTTTGCCAAAATCTAGCTTTATACATTGCTATTGCCTAGTAACCTCATGGAAAACTGTTCATTATGTATATATTTGGACTGGACAAGTATCAGACCATATAACTGTTGGAAAATATATCTTTTGTATATGGGTATATTCTAAATGGCGGACAAAATGCCGCCATTTGAGCAAAAAAAAAACACCTTCATGTAATGTGTGTATCGCCATTTTGGGTGGAATTTGTGTAAAAAAAAGTTTAATTCAAAAAAAAAAAATTAGGCAAGACAAAACGTACTCGGTGATTCTGTTATATATCTTGCATTATAGAGCATACCAACAACTTGACTATAGGCCAAGGAATGCTGGGATATCCCTCATATATATAGTTCAATTACTTGCCTCATTTTTACACATACTATATTATAATATCTTGTTTAATCAGGAGGGGGAGGTCTGGTTTCCTCTGACAAATTTGGGACCTACCCCCTTTTTAGCTGGAAAGTTTGAGCTATTGCCATGGCTTTGTCGTCCGTGTGTGTGAGGGTGCGTGTGCGTGATTCGTCAACAATCTCCTTTAGCACGTGCTACGGGTCGTACCTTTGGTCGGATCTTTATAAAATTTGTCATAGCTGTTGACATGTAGATGGGAGCGGTTCATTTTGGGGTCATTCGGAAAAAAACATGGCGCCAGTTGCCATCTTGGATTTCAAAATTCAATCCATTAGCACGGGCTACAGGTTCTACTGTTCGTCTGATCGTCATGAAATTTGTCATGGTGTTAATATTGACATGTAGATGGAAACGAGTCATTTTGGGGTCATTCAGCCAAAAAACGTGGCCACCAGCAGCCATCTTGGATTTTACTCTTTGCATGACTAAATCCTTTGGCACGGGCTACAAGTCATGCATTTGGTCGGATCATTATGAAATTTGTCATTGGCGTTGACATTGACATGTAGATAGGAACGAATTATTTTGGGGTCATTCGGCAAAAAACATGGCCGCCAGCGGCCATCTTGGATTTCATAATTCAATCCATTAGCATCGGCTACAGGCCGTACTGTTTGTCTGATGATCATGAAATTTGTCATGGAAGTTAATATTGACATGTAGATGGGAACGACTCATTTTGGGGTAATTCGGCCAAAAAACATGGCTGCCAGCAGCCATCTTGGATTTTACTCTTTGAATGTCTAAATCCTTTGGTACGGGCTACAGGTCGTACCTATGGTTGGATCATTATGAAATTTGTCGTGGCTGTTGACATTGACATATAGATGGGAACGAGTCATTTTGGGGTCATTCGGCCAAAAAGCATGGCCGCCAGTGGCCATCTTGGATTTCATAATTCAATCCATTAGCATCGGCTACATGCCGTACTGGTCGTTCGGCCAAAAACACATGGCTGCCGGTAGCCATCTTGGATTTTACTCTTTGTATGATTAAATCCTTTGACGCAGGCTATGCAGGTCGTATCTTTGATCGGATCATCATGAAATTTGTCATGGATGTTAATATTGACATGTAAATGGAAACGAGTTATTTTGGGCTCAATTGGCAAAAAAAAAAAATGCCAACGGCCATCTTGGATTTCAAAATTAACTTTGATATTATTGTTTATCTTTTTCAAATGCATAACACTAATGTGTTTTAGACAAAATTGAAACCAAATTTGGTGGTAAAAAAATATTGTTCACATATATCCCGAACATTATTCTCTGCTGTTCCGAAAATGTAGCACATAGTGACTCCCTCTGTTATTAAACATGTTACTGGATCAACCGACAACTAAGTTTTATATTCTAGTTCCCCCAGTACGTCATGGGACATGACAAATTAAGTTCAAAGGATGCAGTATGGGATTTGCCGAAAACGTCCTTTGGGATTGTGGCACAATGCTTTTGAACGGAAATGGCCACGGAAACTTTGAAACTGAACTGACAGGGGCCATAGTATGTGGCTACTCATGCCCAATAACATCCTAATTCTGGCCCATGGCATCAAAATTTATTGACTAATGCCATGAAAATCGTTTCCTCCATTATGCATATAAAATGCAATAAAGATGTAGAACTCTGTGACATTACCTCTGCCTGTTAATATATCCTTGATTCATTGTGGAAAGCGATATCCACCCAAAAATACACTTGTGAACCCACCCGTGATGATAGTCACCCAATATATACATATATAGCCATGACATTTGAGTCACTCCAGGTATAAATATTAGTCATACAGTTCTTCTAGATATACAAATACACATACCTTGCACACCACCTCGGCATTGGTCACGGAATTTTAAGCCAGATACAAGATCATGACAATATATGCATCCTTGCTAATGTGACAGGATGATATGTCATATGTATCGGAGAAGTCCGAGATTCAACAACTCAAATAATTTTGTATCATGACCGTGTTTATTACGTTGCATAATTTATGATCATTCAACTAGATATTAGTATGTGGAAAATATGGGGAATAATTTAACTATATATATGAAGGATATCCCAACATTCCCTGGCCTATAGTCAAGTTGTTGTATGCTCTTTGATGCAATATATATTACCAGAATAATCGAGTACGTTTTGTCTAGCACAATTTTTTTTTTCAAATAAAAAAATTGTACACAAATTCTACCTAAAATGGCGATAAATACATTACATGAAGGTTTTTTTTTTCAAATGGCGGCCATTTTATCCGCCATTTTGAATATGCCCATATACAAAAGGTATATATATGTTCTAATATATGGTCTGATACATGTCCAATCAAAGTAGATGCATAATGGAAAGTTTTCCATGAGGTTAGTAGGCAATAGCAATGCATAAAGGCTAGCTTTTGGCGAAAAACAAATGTTTTCACCAAAATGGTTACCATGGCAACGGTGTACATTTTCCAGTTTGGGATCATATCCAAAGTGACTTATACTTATGCGATATATATGTGAGCCAACTTTGATACTTTTACCAAAAAAAATCACGATTTTGTCCTCTATCAGCCACACTAATGGTGTGGCCATTGTTTATTGGGAAGAACACTGTCTCATTTTAGAG
Source organism: Siphonodentalium dalli (assembly GCA_032622095.1). Taxonomy (NCBI): domain Eukaryota; kingdom Metazoa; phylum Mollusca; class Scaphopoda; order Gadilida; family Siphonodentaliidae; genus Siphonodentalium; species Siphonodentalium dalli. Next base: position 93,800,057 of record CP136068.1, read on the forward strand.
GTTAACATTGCCCCGGTCAAATGTTTTGTAAAATCTCTCTCACTAGTAATAATTAACCAGTGTTTATGGTATATAGCTCAAAATAAAGGTGATGATCTCCAGCATCTAACACAATAACAATATGATGCAACAAATTGAGATAGGTTCATCATAAACACAAATAATTGGAAGTAAAGTGATAAAAACAGCATTTTTTGACAATGACCTTGACCTTTCACAGTGACCTTGACCCTTCAGATAAGTACTGGCGGTCCTTCATGGAGAATACATACTTATACATATTATTATATAACTATATCACAAATAAGTCCACCAATATCACTAATATACTTTAAATATGGTCATTTTCCAGAATTCTCAGAAATCGCATACCGTTGCTATGGTAACACCATTTTTGAGGCAACTAAGCGACAAGAAGCTTGTCAACATTGGTTTCCAATGCCTCCACTATATGGGCTTTAAGAAAAACAATATTGCCACAAATCCCCAAAAAAATTTACGAAACCCATTTTTTTTTTACAAATGACAGGCTACTAGATGCTATAACGTTAACATGTTCACAACGCTGTGTTGTTCTTTGTTTATTGCACACTTTAAAGATTGTGGATTATAATATACTAACATTTAGGTTGATATGTTTCATTTAATTGAACAAACGTGCGCTTAATGTAGACTATACTTCATAGCTTAGTGAAGAAATTTTCAGTTAAAGTTTACGTCGCCAATGACGTTGACGTAATCGGTTTGTATTATTCTAGAACAATACACCATATTGTATGGAACGTTTTAAATCCATCTGTATTTTGCTGTATTCCGCACAAATAAGCCATTGGGTGTGCAATAAATTAAATCAACACATAACGCCCATGTTTTATCTTACCCGCACAAGAGTAAACATTGGTGCGGTCGGTGTCTCTCAAACGCTCGATTGTTCACCTGGGAACAGGACACAACTAAGAGTAGGCACTTGTGTCCCAATCCCAATGTATGTATGTCCATGTAAGTATATGGCAATAATATATGTTTAAACTAACTTGAATACTATTTAACAAAAATGTCATAGGCTTTGAATTTACTGATTACGTGTTAACAACACAGAGTTGGAAGAAAAGCCACCCTTTTGAAAGGATGTTTTTTGTTTTATTGTTGTCGTTTGGGGGCTAGACCGGGATGCTCGAAATGGGCAACAGTTCCTTTCCCTCGTTATGTCATATGTATGCCATCTGTCCGTGCAAGGAAGTTTTGTCAATTAAACCTATCTTATCTATAGTGTGTAAAATTATCAAAACATCATACCATAGACTAACTTCAACAAATTCTAAACTTGACCAAAATTTCATATACATACTCTGTGACAGAGGCTATGATTATATCTGGAAATTATATTTGGTTATATCCACCAAGGCCACCGCATCGCCGCTTTTACACATTCTGCCTTATGTTGCACATATATGTTGCACACAAATTCATAAATAGCAACATTGAGTGAATGTATGGTAAACTCTGAAATAACAGCTTTAAACGCTGATCACCTGATATTTAGCACAATTGGGTAAAGATATTTTCAAACAACAAGATACTAAAAACTAATAAAAAATAATATAGTGCATCGTGTGGTAGCATATCACAGTTGCAAAGTACGAACTGAAGTAATTTGAACAAAACTGTCTACTAAGAATCCTGTTTGGTAGCAGCATGAAAATTATCCTTATACAAAATGTACGATGTACCGTCTCTTTGATCTGGTGAGATGGGGAGATCGACGATTCTTTACATTATAATAAGCATTGCGACATACATGTATGGGTTATTATTATCAAGAAGAGTGTTTAAAATTCCGGGAAAGTAAACCTCAAGCGTATGCCCTTCAGTTTCTGCGTTACATTAAATAATTAATCGTCATACCGAATGAAACTACCTCACACTGATTGTGTGATGAAACATTACTTTGTGTGTTTCATGTCCGAAATTATTAGTTTTTGGCCCGAGTGTTGGATATTCCAAGTCGAACTTTAAAGATGTAAATCATTGGGTTTGACTTGCGTTGCAGTGACCGATAAATCCTTCAGATGGATCTGTTGTGAGTCTGGAGAATAAACTTGATTGATTTATTGCAATGACTGGTGCACGTTTATACGTGTAGATATTTAACAACAGACTTGAATATTATCAATACGTATTTGCACTGTCATGGCGTGGAGTTGCGGTCATTTTGACAGCCATTTCATGGCCGCGATTTTGTATTATATTCTTCCGTGTCACTCCATTCGCTCCGTGCTCTAATTTAATAACTGTGTAATTCATATATATGCCACAATATATCGTACAATGACTTACATCGAGAATTGATGTTATATATACTACCATGTTGGACGCCATCTTTGAGAACAAAGATTCCCCAAAGCGGATTTTAGATATGTTATACTGAAGGTTCTCCTGCGTCTTTTGACATCAAAATCGCTTTCTTGTCAATTTCTTTCGGGTTAACCGATCATTTCTCGTACAACGACCATACTACAAGCTCAGAGAGCGACCACACGACTCACTGGTAACCGGTCGAACCAGTGATCTTCGGGGACATGTGGTCAAACGGCCTTTATATATCTGGAAAGTGGCGTTATAACATGTGCTATATATGAGAACCCGACATCAGCTTAAATCACCCCTGGTCAAGTGGTCCTGCTAATGTGCTATGATGCTGTTAAAAAAAAGTACCCTTATATTTTTTTAGTTTGTCTTTTTCGGGGTGTTCCGATAATCTGAACATATCCAGGAAAAGCCTTTATGCGTATATATCAAACATTCAAAAACATAGTCATTGCGAAATATTTTAATAATGGTTATATTAGAAGTTGAAAATCGACTATAATCAAGATGGTCATTCACGTCGTTTTAGAAACATCAGCGTAGGCATTATAATATTTTTAAAATATATATATGTTCTTGAATGTTTCACACAAACATTGGTTTTTTCTCAAATCGCTCGGATTAGCCAAACACCGCGAAAATGACAACTTTAGAAAAAATAACGGCACTTTTTCGTAACGGCCTCAGTGTGACCTACCCGCATCATAGCAATTCAGCAGGACCACCAGCATCATAGCATATTAGCAGGACCACTTGACCAGGGGTGTTAATAATTATCAAGATCCAAACTGGCAACATCTATCGGGCTATCGTGGCGACATCTATCGGGCTATCGTCGCGACATCGACTTGGAACGGCGCATTAGGCACACTGCCGCGACAAAGTATGCTTGGCCCCAAGATAAGCCCGAAGATTGACTGTTTATATAAATATAATCCGCGACGTTTATCCGTATATCCGAGTAGGCATCTAGCGGGGTGTTTAATAAACTCACAAACGGGTTGATAAGAGGTAGATCTTGTTTACATTTATCATAATCTTGTAATTATATCCACGTAGATTGTGCCCAGCCTCTCAAGCGATAGGTGGGTCGAAATCCGATGGTGGTCCATTTCTCATGAATGGGTCATTATATAAAACGTATATATATTTGTATCAACTGATAACACACTGAATGCATTTCTTCAATAGCCGCTTTCTCGGTGGCGACACGAAAATGAAACTGTGTATCTGATTTCTCGTTTATCTGTCGTACACGGCTGTGACGGGTTGTCATGTGTAGTTTGGAGGATTTGAATCTCGTCTGATCGCCGGGATCTCGTAACTTGTAACTTAAAGCGACTATTGTTCAATGAAATTTTTTTTGAGATACTCAAATGTTCCCTGCAGATAATGGGCTTGACTTGAATCACTGAGACTGGATTTACCAAAAAAATTCAAATGGAAAATGAAGATGCATTTTCTTAACCATTTTTATGCTAAATATTAATTGACGAGTAGTTCCATATATATGCATGTTCAGATTATAAGTTTGGAACGAGAGAAATAAACAATTGTGAATTTTGAACTTATTATCTGAACATTTTCCTGCAATAAATATGACTCATTCTGCACTTTTATTATTTTCTTCCTGAACACCCGTCCAGGTGAATAATAGGTCATTCCAATATATATTCTGTTATAACTGAATGGGAGAAACATATATAGGTTTAACATCACCAATTCAATTCTTTATTTCTCATCAGCTATACTAAATACATAGGTATAGAGACATAAATGTCCCCCGACGTTCTGAAAGAAAAGGTGGACTATAGAAACGGGCTCCGTCCGTCCGTTCGTCCGCCCGTTCGTCCGTCCGTTCGTCCGTCCGTCAAACTTTTGAGTACCTTCATGGTGTAATCATCTCCTCCTACACATTTCATCGCAGAGATTTGAAACTTCAGAATATTGTTGCCCATATATTGAAGATGTGCAACATGTATTAGTATAGAGTACTATAGACTAATTATATATATAATGATACTTAAATCTAAAGTCTTAAAAAGTTAAATAATGTAACTTCATGGCATATAATAGTGTTAAATACACTTGTCAATTCGCTTAGTCAGCACTACCAATCCGACCAAATCATCTCGCATCTGATCATCTTGTCAGATTTTTGTTGACAACATTATATACTTCTCATCCTTCATTTTTTTTCCATATCTTTCCATTCATTCCCACTGTTCTCCTTTATATACCATTCATCCTTTTGTCTGGTGTAAATGAGATTAGAAATGTCCATGTTCGCAATTTGAGACAAGTGTATGTACGAAAACAACTTTTAACCAGTCATTTGAAGAGCTCACCTCACTCAAGATCATTCTATAGAAAGACAAATCCGAGCAACAGTCAAGTCCATGCACGACTGACCTTATGAATATGCAACTTCAATGTGTCGGGCAGCATTTCAGTTTCTCCTGTAAGTGCACGGAATGCCTGTAACTCAATGAACATGTTCATTTCAGTTATACAGTAACTTGTACTGTCGTTTGTGCACGTATTTTAATTTATTATCCATCCCTTAACTAACACCATTTCCGATTGGGCAAAAGCCGCCACGTGATAGTCCTGGAAAAAGTCATATTGGATTCCCGAAAGTCATATTGGACTCCCGACTGTACAATATGACTTTTCATATTGGACTCCGTGACGTCACGAATTAACTCTATTGCGAAATGTGATGCGCGCGCAACACTGATGGATTTTAGCAGACGTTTCACTTCCGCGTTGAGTTTTTTTTCTCACTTCCGTGTTTAATTTTCCAAATCATGCTTTATGATGATCAAAATACATGCTTTTATAGAGAATTAAGTGCCGACAAATACCAAAAATAACCACAAAAGTTTAATTCCCAAAATTTTGATAAACATACAGATGGATAATAAAAATGTCATTATACAATGTTGTGTACAGTATGAGTTTTTCTTGTACTCGTCCAGGTTGTGGTGAAAAGTAATATTGGACTCGACACTGGCGTGCCTCGTCCAATATGACTTTTCACCACAACTTGGACTCGTACAAGAAAACCACATACTGTACACAACATTGTATAATAACTTTATAATATAATCTCGGATGTATGCTAAAAACCGCTGTCGAACAGATTTTACCGTTCAAATTTCACAACCTCGAAAAATGGCGATGAAGTCACTTGAACATGCACGATACTTAATTAGCGCAAATTGAATCAGCTTCACCAACGTTTTGCAGCCTGGTGTGCCATGATAAAGTTCACATGTACTTTCGGCTATACCCACTTTTGACGCACTTATATATCTTCTCAACAGCCACATTTATATGGGGGGGGGGACGTGATTCATATAGTGCGCTGGCGAAAATTGACATACATGTAGTTCATTCGCTATGTTCAAATAATAAGTTCAACTGCCGTTTGTTTAACTTATTATCTGAACATTTCCTAAGTGATAACTACTCGTCAATGAGTATTTGATATAGACACGGTTAAGTTGCCATTTGTAAGAGAAGTTGGACAATCATTATTCTGAAATGTCATGTTTGATAATGTAATTCAAAAAGTAATCGAAATATAATTTAATTGCTTCAATATTTGTGAAGTAATGCATTACTTTGAATTACTTGTAGTTCCCGAAATAACCCATTACACATTAAGTGAAAAATTAATGCTTTGTATAGATCATGCCATGAATCTCTACTCTAGCTACGCCCATAGAGATCATATTCCATTTGGTACAAAACTTTTTGATGTTGTGACAGGGAAGGTTTATCTCATTGAAAAAACGGTGCAGGTTAAATATTTCTTAGTTAATACATAGAGGATATGAAATGAGTGTTTCTCTCATATGATATTTATGAAACGAATCTAAGAATTTTCAGTTTTCTCGAGCCTCCGGCGAGAGAAAACTGAAAATTCGTGACGAGTTTCATAAATATCATATGAGAGAAACACGAATTACATATTCTATTTATCATATGACACCTATAAATTGATTATGATGTCCAAAACGCACACAAATCACTAAATAGCTATATGACATCGGCAGCAAAAGGTTAATGTGACGTCACTTCATTGCACCGGAAGCCCAATTACACCTGGTGAACTAGCAGAAATAATATGCACGCGAAGATATAGTGCGCTATTCTGTTCTCAGTTTGTGACATTATATCGTATGTTTATTAGATAAATACGAATTACATATTCTATTTTTCGTATAACAATGTCCAAAACTATATATTTCAACATTATAATTGCGAGAATTTCGGCATCGCGTTGATTGACGCGCACGAATTTGACCTGCATTTAGTTAGAGATGCGGCTCGGCCCCGGCTGCCATTCAGCCAATCAGAACACACTTTTTGTCAACAAACCAATCAAATTATCGGAAGGTGATATGAACTAGTAATTGATATGAAATTGATTTATGACATATTTTCCAACGTAAATAATGATTGAGTCATATGATAAGGTATGATAGGTATGATAGGTATGATAGGTATGCATGTGGTGTGTATATATGTATGTATATCACGTGTGATAGAGGGCAGGGTACTAGTAGTAATGTAAGCGCTCTGGGCCATATGGGATAAAGCGCTATATAAAAACTATTTATTATTATTATTATAAAATAATATATTGCACTGTTGGCGAAGATCCCAACTCACTTTATGAACGATTTGCTTTGCGTCGCATAAAATCATTGAATTTCTCCAGGTTATTTAATTAAATGTTTACTGCGATGTCGATGTATAGGTAGCATGCTATTTAACTCGCATGAAACCAAACAATCGTTACATGCTTCATAAACCAGACATAAGTTCATATCCGGTATTTACGCGAAACTAACTTTTAAGTTGATGCTGTATATATGGTACAACACCAAATAATAAGACAAATGTATTATTTATAGAAATGGTGTGGACCTTTAATTCTGGTACAATATATATGGTAAAACTCGATACCAATATACGGAAGGACGTGGGGCTTACAATATACAGGGTAAAACTCGATACCAATATACGGGAGGGCGTGGGGCTTACAATATATAGGGTAACACTCGATACCAATATACGGAAGGACGTGGGGCTTACAATATATAGGGTAAAACTCGATACCAATATACGGAAGGACGTGGGGCTTACAATATATAGAGTAAAACTCGATACCAATATACGGAAGGACGTGGGGCTTACAATATATAGGGTAACACTCGATACCAATATACGGAAGGACGTGGGGCTTACAATATATAGGGTAAAACTCGATACCAAGATACGGAAGGACGTGGGGCTTACAATATATAGGATAAAACTCGATACCAATATACGGAAGGACGTGGGGCTTACAATATATATATAGGGTAAAACTCGATACCAAGATACGGAAGGGCGTGGGGTATTCTTGCTCATTTTATGTCAACTTTTGTATTGCTTCTGAAACTGTCTTTACAGAAGGGTGATATGTTAGATCATGCCATGAATCTATACTCTGGCTAACGCCCGTAGAGATCATATTCCACCAGGACAAAACCTTGGAACTTTTTGAAGTTTTGACAGGGAACCTTATAAAGTCGAAAACATAACAGGGGAATATATTTCTTAATGATTATCTGTTCCTTAATAGTGTACTTCACTATATGTGAAGGTCCCAACTCGAAAATACATGCCTTTCTGTGACAATTGAGAGCCGATATCGCAATAAACATTCTTTCAATTACCCAGGTAAAAATCCATAATTGTCAGAAACGGAAAGCAAAATCGCTCACAAAGTCACTTAAATTGTGAAATTTCGAGTTGGGGCCTTCATCTACAGTGAAGTACATAATTAAAAAACAGATAATAACAAAGAAATATATTCGCTGTGTTATTTTTTCGATTATATAAGATTCCCTGTCAAAATATCAAAAAGTTCCCATATTTTATACTGGTGGAATATGATCTCTACGGGCGTTGGCCATAGTAGATATTCATGGCATGATCTAGGTGATATGTCTGTCTATATACCTTATGTTAGCTTCCCGTGAGCAAGGCGTGGTACCTCGTGTCGTGGACTCAAGTGTCATCTGGCATCCCCCTTTACCCACACAAGTGGGTCATACAACGAACATTATTGGGATTAACAGTTCGCTTACGATAGTATTGGCAGATTGATTAGTTTTAGCTTTTTTTAGCCCTATGTCATTTGAGCGAGACAGGTCCCAGACAGAATGTCTCCCAAGTTCAATTAAACTAGTCACATTTAATCCAAGCCCATCTGTTTCCGACAAAGTTTAATTGAATCGAAAACTGCTTGTGTAAAATCTCCTGATTTCTCGATCATGGTGCTAATCGGATCAGAAAATCACGACACGAAAAAGTATCCAATATGTTTGTACAAATTATATAGTATTGTGATATGGCGCAATGGTTTTAGCGCCATACATGCTCTCAAAGGAAACCAAGGACTAGTGAATTCAATATTCATGTTGGGCCCTCGGTGTCGCAGTCGATATACAGGTCCCTGGCTCAATAGTCAATAGACCACCACCACCACCCAAAGACATATATATGTTTTTGGGTGGTGGGGGTCTATTGCGCCAGGTACATGTGGACATATATATGTTTTTGGGTGGTGTGTGGGGGGGGGTCTATTGCGCCAGGTACATGTGGACATATATAAGGCGTCCGTTGGTTTACGTTCCGAAGACTCCTGAATTACAGATCCCTGGCACAATAGACACCCACCCAAAGACATCTATATAAGACCTTATATATGTCTTTGGTGGTGGTGGTCTATTGTACCAGGGACCTGTGTCCGGAATATAATACCACGAAATGGAGTCTTCAGCTTCAACATCAACGGATCAGGCCGAAGAGCTCAGCATGCAATTGCAAGCTAAACTGCACGGACAAGAAAATATAAGCAACTGCCCTAACACATGCAACCTTTGACCAACATGCATCATCCAGAATTCCAGATAATCCATCACATATTTGATATGTGTTTTTCATGTGATTCATCAATAAAGGCACATTTTTAGGGATGAGGGAGAGGTGCTTTTCGGCCCTTTAAAGTATCCCGGTACAAAAGTTTACATGATCATTATATATACAAATGTATAAGAGAAGTGGTTTTCATTTTTCTTCGGAATATTTGCCAAATGTCTTTTTATACCCCCATGATCGAAGGAAAAGGTGGATGTATATGTTCACAACTATACAAATGGATATTCTCAGAGGAGTATTCAATCATTTTGTTCGGGTTTTCCGTTCTAGAGTTATTCATCTTTGTTTATATGTAAATGTTGATGTTTTGTCCACCCGATCAGATACTAGTATATCTTTCTAACCTTCATAGTCCATGATTGTGTCTGTCCTTCTCGACTTTAATATCATGACAGAAGTTTAGAGTTCGAAATCAAAAGGACAAGAGCGATGTACATGTATCCTTATTTATGCATTACGAACATCTCGAGATTGTTCATACTTTCATGTCTGCACAGCAATATATAAAAGTAATATAAACTGGAATATATGAGCTATATTTCTAGATTTCTAGACGTTTTATGCTCGGCGAAATCATACGACGTGACCGCTTGGTATACCGTTCTCGTATAGCTCAGTCGCCCTTGGCAGCGAGGCGCCGTGAACACTCTTGGAACACCAACCGTGCCAAAATCTGGCACCAACGAAATCACGATATTACACTGAGATCAATAACATGGGCAGTCAAACGACAGAATCGTGGCAGACTCAACGGCCATAAACATCTCAACATCGCCGCTTATCCGACATCATTCAAAGACTCGTTCTAATTTATGTCCAAATATCACGTTCATTCTCCGTCTTTGTCCATAAATCAGAGACGATTGAATAATTTTGTTTGTTTTATGGCTTTTGGATGAAGCGCAAATACATTTAAAATGCAAATGAGAGCCACTTTATAACAATATATCCTTATAGTTCGGATTTCACTCCAAACAGCCGCTCTTGAGATGTACAAACGATTGCTCTTGTGTTCCTGGTCATGGCATGGTACTATCGTCGTCGAAGTACACTTAAAATGCGACTGGTGTATACTATAACACTCCCAGATCGGCGCCGATTAACTTCAACTCCCAGATACCTTGGCGACAGTCTATTTCTGGTGTCATGAGAATTTGGAACACCAATTTAGTAGAATGTCGATGCTTTAGGGGCTGTCTCGCGGTGCTACGGTTTCCTGTGTTGGTTTTTTTTCTTTTTTTCTGGCTTATTCTGGTTAACCCTTTCTATAATACATCCGTTGACCCCATCAATACTGTAGACAAATATTTTTGATAATGCAGCCCTGAAATTAATATGGGACGATAATGAACGCATGAACACCCCCGCCTTAATAGTAACAACAGATGTACAATTTAACGCCGCGAAATAAACTCAGAACATATTATAGAAAATTCAAAGCTACAAATAAATTGGAGAACTATACCTGACTACATGCATGCAGAATAACGAAACACAGGGAATCACTCACGAGATTGCGGATCACCTGTCATTCCCTCGGAATCGAACGAGGCCGATATCTAAACATTGACGAACAATATCGCGTATTTGCGAAAATTGCAACGAGTTAGACGACGAAATGCACCTCATTATAAGTTGCTCACTACTATCACACGAACGTCAATCATTCTTTAACCCTTTACCCAACAAACCGGCCAAAACCGGCCAAATAAAGCTTCAACAGCCTAACATATCTTCGGTCTGTCTCAATAGAACCATACAAATATGGATATCATTGGAACCGACTCGTTGACCACATTGTGATGGTTACAGTTATGCCCTGTGCCAATGCATTCTCTTATATATGCGAGTCGACCATAGGTCGCCTCGCATATATAAGAGAATGCATTGGCCTAAAAACAATATTTTTCTACATTCTTTGACAATTTTATCATTTTTAATATGTTAAGCCAATGCATTCTCTTATATATGCGAGGCGACCTATGGTCGACTCGCATATATAAGAGAATGCATTGGCACATGGCCGTTCTGTTGGGTAAAGGGTTAAACAATTACCAAAAGACATCCAAGAGTTAGATGGAGTAGCCCAATTCAAACAAATAATGACATGCTCACAACCGAATGGACTAAAAGCAATTGCCCATTATGTCCAACACGGACTTGCAATCTAGTGACCGACTGCTAGACAGTATACGAACCAGACGAATGCAAATCCCCAATAAGATCAAACTATATATATCGCTCCAATAATATGCGTGACACGACCACAAATGAACCTCAAGTATACATTTCCTTTCACTACGTTATTTTATATTATGTATCTGTATTATGTATCTATACATTTGACCATATTGGTGTAAAGTATAATAAATTGATTAATTGATTGATCTATACTTAATACCTATCGGTGGGTATATATATAGGTATCACTTATGAGATGTTCAGATAATATAAGTTCAACAAACAACCGTATTATTGAACGTATTATCTGAACATTTCCCTCCAATCAATGTGACTACTACTTTTATTGTCTGTCGTCTGCTTATTTTTCTTTAACGCCCATGCAGATTAATAATAGACCATTCCAATGTATAGTTTTTATAACTGGCTGGGAGAATCCATTATGTATATAAAGGGTCAATCGTTGTTTCAGTCGCTATGAAATACCACGACGTTGTCATTGTCATTGATGGTTAAATAACCTTGGGGTTACAGGTGTGGCAGGAAGACGACCTGTATTGGCCATGCCACCCCTGCACATGTAAATATGTATACATAATATGTACCACAGTTTTGTATAGATGTGCGAATAAACATTCATATACATGCTCAGAGCCTCAGACGCACGAACCAGATTATTTGATATAATTGAGTCCTATTAAATTTCTTAGATTACTACCCGACGACCATAATCCAGTCATATATACATGAAAGAATCTATAATGGCGCACCCCGATATTTAAAATTGGGAACGCATATAGGTCACGCAATTATCACATCAAAATAGTGTTCAAATAAAAACTGTACAGTAAAGGTGTTTCTGTGTATTTTCAATTCCAATAAGTAAATAACTAAATTGAGTTGTTCCGATCGGCTCCAGTAATGTTGGAAACATTGTCGACCGAAGCGAGTTTGGTTCAAATTTAACAACTGTTAAAAAACCCTGGGGTAACAATTCTGATCCAAATGGGAGAGGACACGATAGGAATATCGCAGATGGGAAATTGTGGTCCAGATGATGGGAGGGGACATTTGGAAACCATGATCATGTACATATATTAGACAAACCCACGCCCAATGTTGTATGAAAGCAATGAAAAGAGATACATAGAGCTGCCTGGCTTGGCTTTAACCCTTTCAGTGCCAAGTCCGTTTTTTGTATCAACCCATATTTCCTTGATCATTTTTCAAATTTATTGATTATAATAATGTGATACATTTATGGAAAGAGCTCTTAATCATTTTTCAAATGTATTGATTATAATAATGTGATACATTGATGGAAAGAGCTCTTAATGAAAAATGATCAAGGAAATATGGGTTGATACAAAAATCGGACTTGGCACTGAAAGGGTTATGGTCAATTGCCATAGATCTGGCGCGATGCAACCAATGAATTGACCCTAGATCAACAACGCCACATAGTCTATAAAAGTCCTCACACAACACGTGTCGTAATTAAATCCGCCCGACGAACATTCATCACGAACAATGTATCATTAGGACGAAATTACTGCAGAGCAGCCGACAGCAAATTGCAGTTCCAGTTTCAATATCTATTGATAAAATTGATGCCGTATTGGAGTTAGGTTATCTCCCGTCGCCGAGGTGTCGCGTCGGTATAAGCGCCCGGATGTCTGGTGACGCAGCCATGACCATATGGCTATTCGTGTGTAGAAGAAGTTGTGTGCTACGGGCACGAGATTCGCTGATTCCGTTTACCGATATGACGCGGCTATCAAACGTTATAATTAAGGAAAGAGGAATTGTGTCTGTGCTCAAGACGACACAAAGCTAACTGTCTGAATCGATTGAGATTGGTATCGTTGGAGCAGGTTCTTCGCGATTGAGAAATGGCATTTACGCCGAAGAACACTGGAGTCCGATCGCCATCTGGTCGTTTCGACTATGCTTTAATCTGGAAAGAGTTCTTGCAGACTAATATCTTTGGCGAGGCTGTTCGCGCTCCATGCAGGTTTTAACCCTTTACCCAACAGAACGGCCCTGTGCCAAGGCATTCTCTTATATATGCGAGTCGACCATAGGTCGCCTCGCATATATAAGAGAATGCATTGGCTTAATACATTAAAAATTATAAAATTGTTAAAGAATGTAAGAACAAATGGTAAAAAGTGTTAAAAAAAGATTTTTTTTAGGCCAACGCATTCTCTTATATATGCGAGGCGACCTATGGTCGACTCGCATATATAAGAGAATGTATTGGCACAGGGCATAACTGTAACTATCACAATGTGGTCAAGGAGCCGGTTCCAATGATATCCATATTTGTATGGTTCTATTGAGACAGACCGAAGATATTTTAGGCTGTTGAAGCTTTATTTGGCCGGTTTTGGCCAGTTTTGGCCGGTTTGTTGGGTAAAGGGTTAAACCCGGCTCCTCGAATGAAGATTTTTGTTATGTAGTTGACGCGGAAAGCAGTATACGAGAAGCTCTTGTTGGAGTGGAACGGTAATATCGGATGCCGAGGGTCGTGGCTATATAGGGGGTCTCCAACACCCAACTGCGCCCCCAAGACCAAACTGTCCAACTCTGAGAAACTTCATTTCCACAACCACTCCCCATTCCATTATGTTTGAGTCTTACTGTTGGAAATTTCCAACATAACACATTTATGGTTGGAAATTTCCTAATAATTACAGTAAGTGGGAACAATCATGCATACCGGATATGTCTTTCTGAAGTCCGATCGCCATCTGGTTGTTTCGTCTGCGCTTTAATAATATGCAAAGAGTTATCACCTACTCTAGATATTCTTTGGCAAGTCTGTTCAGGATCCACGTTTTAAACACAGCCAGCTCCACCTATGAAGAATCTTACTGATGGTGGGTACGGAAAGAAGCGGAAGAGAAGCTTTTATAAGTTGGAGAAATAACCCTTCCAAAAAGTGAGAACAGTAATATACCTTTCTATGGAATACCCCCCTTTTCATCACTGCATTAAAGATTTCAAAGCACGTTTAAACTATTCTTGACAAAAACACACAAGAGTAACACCTGATGCTACATATATTTTCTTAAACGTGTTTAAAACGTTTATTTCTAATTAAAACAAATGTTGTAATGATCTAAAACATAGCCAAATTTCTGCTTCATAGAAACTAATTGCAGTGAATGTAGATCATGTAGACTGTTTTCATTGACTCAAAATTAATATTTTATACCCTAAAAAATCTATACAGAAAGTTCAGGGAATAAATACACCATCTTTAATTTTCTCTGTGGTATATCCACTGTAGAGTCCGAATATGAACACTTCGTGAATTTGTCGAATTGATTTGATACGCGTGAAGTGATCACTGCGGGAAATTACTACGTTTTATTTGATCTTAATTGAATATCAAAATAGTCTGCATGGGGTTATAGGGCGCTGGACATTTCGAACATGATGTATGGACATTTTGCAACACAATAATTGGGACGATTCATACCAGCGTATATTACTATTTTTCGAAGATAAGATAGGTTAACATGCGATAAGTCTAAGAGGGTTGAGAGCACGATGGAACAAAACAGAGACGATGAAATGGGACCTAGATGAGTAGGAGTTTTGGGGTGGATCAATCGACAAAGCGCATTGCAAGTCTTTTTACTTTAAACATATTTTATTGTGAATTACTGCATTGCAAGACAGAACAAGGCTTACTAAATTCCCCATAGATACGTGTAATTTTGAGACAATGCAAATTATTGTGGGGGATTTGGAGGGATTCGAACACAGGCCCATGACGGCGAGCTGCCTTGTGACTCAAACGTCCAACGCAAGGCGCGCTCGCCGCCATGGGCCTGGGTTCTAATCCCACCCAATAAAAAAAAAATTGCAATGTGTCAAAATTACACGCTTCTAAAAATAGACACATTGTGTGTTGTATAGTCCCAGGAGCATATAGTTCAAAGAGCAAAGCTCGGCATGTTTCGGAGACGTATATATAACATGCTATACTGTGCCATATCTATATATCCCTATCGATAGACTGATGATCAATCGCACGGAATAAGCATATCTATTTCCATGTTCAACGTTGTATAGAGTTTTGCGATCTACCACAGATTATAGGCTTTGGTTAATCGTGTACAACAGGAAAAGCCAATAATTGACTTGACCGGTCAAACACTAACTTATCTCTTTATCCAAGGGCAACAACTACCAGATGAATAAGAGTGATTGCCAGAACAAGAACTCGGCGACGAACTGGCGGCGGAGGGATTGGCAATATCATAATTTCGTAATTGCATAGCCTTATAATAAGTAGATTTAATCGTCGGCAAACCTATCGTCTCTGGGGGAATCTGACGGCCGTAGAATATAAATCATATTTATTGGAGAACGTCAAACGAGAAGAAATTACCTATGAAGTGTATAGTTGGGTTGATGACTTTTCCAGACCCATATCTCCATCTTTCTGCTTCGTGTCGAATGGTTGTGTCTGCGTGTTATGCAATTGGTTCTCTGCATGCGAATATCGCTCATAACGGCTCTCAGACAAAAGAGCATGGGGGAATAATGCAATTAGTTGGGCAATTGTAAAGGGAATTGTTTTTTTTAACTAGACTATGACAATGTCGACGAAGTCTCGGATGGCAACTACCAACGGAAGCTATTAGTATTTGATATAGTTGGTACCAATTAGCTAAAAACAATCGCTATTTCCACTTAATTAAGGGGGAGACGCAATGTTTTAAATAAATCCAGCCAAAAATGGCAAGAGATTTTCAATAAATAATATCTCTGGATCTATTTGGCGACAAAATCCTGAATTTCACATACCATGGTCTTCGTTGTATATAAAATCGAGCAATTATTAAGAGACGACAAAAACAATGGATTTTAAACTAAGGTGACATTGGTTGCTTACTCGAAATTCGACACATTCCTTACTTATTCGCATATCCGCGCTACATTCGCTATATTCGAACATTCGCTATTGGGTCGTTGCACAACGAATAAAGACTACCATGGGTGGCCCCCGACCATACAATCAAAATACCAAACTGTTAGTACATTAGTTAGTAGATTGAAAATATTATTTTCTGTTTTTGTCCCTTTCGGTGTATACCAATAACTGCGGTGTGACCAATTACCGCCCGGGACCGCCCGGGACCGACTGGGCTCCCCCACGGGCCCGTGGACACTATATCTCGACGTTATAAGATAGCGACATACCACCTGAGGGCAACTTAGAGGATTTTACTCGCTCGCTCGTCTCCTGCATGTGTTATTAACCCCATAAATGCCGATATTGGCTAAGAGAGCCCGGGTGATTACGGGTGTCTTCGGACAGTATATTTTGGTGATGTGTGGTAGTGCAATACACCTGAGTGTGAACTCCATATATTGACTCGTTGACGCGTCCACGGCCGATGTTATTAACCCCTCAAAATCCGGTAAAATACCCGCTCGTGTCAAAAAATAAACATTATTGGTGTAAAGTTATTAATTTTCATTGGAAACTTTCAACAAAATGGCGATATTTACGATCAGAGACGAATATATATGATGATCAGGGGGGGGGGTCGGAAAAAAATTTCAGGCACGTATGGCATTTTTTCCCTTTCGATCATTTTTTGTACCCACCCACCCCCACCGCCAAATTTTTTTTCCGTTTTCGGCAGTTTTTTCCGACCATTTTTTGACACTAAAACAGAGATTTGCAGGGGGAAATTCACTGTAAACAGCTGTATATGAATTTCTGTGCATACTATTTATCATGGATGTTAACATGGACATGTAAATAGGAATGAGTCATTTTGAGGTCATTCGGCCAAAAAAACATGGCTGCCAGCGGCCATCTTGGATTTCAAAATTTGCAACAAAATACAACACGATAACTGCCTGCAGTCAGTTTACCAGTTAGAATTACATTATTTCTCATTCAAAGTGGTTTTCAAGCCCAACTCATTGCCAAAACACTAAAAAAACAAGCAGGAATTGTTTTTTTTAGTTGCGGAAAAAATTGTTTGTTGGTTGTCACCCCCCCCCCCCCCCCCCCCCCCCCCCCCTGTGATGATACGGTATTTTGCCGGATTTTGTGTGGGTTAATAAGATCGGCCGTGCACGCGTCAACGAGTCAACATATGGAAGTCACACTCAGGTGTATTGCACTACCACGCATCAGCAAAATATACTGTCCGAGAACACACGAAGACACCCGGGCTCCACCTGGCTCTAGCTCTTAGCCAATATCGGTATTTGCGGGGTTAATAACACCGGCCGGAGTCGAGCGAGCGAGTAAAATTTCTAGGTTGACTTCGTGGTGTATGTCGCTACGTTATACCGTCGAGATATAGTGTGCCCGGGCGGTCCCGGGCTCTATTTGTTTATATGGTATTTTACCGGATTTTGAGGGGTTAATAACATCGGCCGTGTACGCGTCAACGAGTCAATATATGGAATTCACACTCAGGTGTATTGCCCTAACATGCATCACCAAAATATACTGTCCGAAAACACACGAAGACACCCGTAATCACCCGGGCTCTCTTACCAATATCGGCATTTGTGGGGTTAATAACACCGACCGGAGACGAGCGAGCGAGTAAAATCCTCTAAGTTGCCCTCAGGTGGTATGTCGCTACGTTATAACGTCGATATATAGTGTACACGGGCCCGTGGGCGGTCCCGGGCGGTCCCGGGCGGTAATTAGTCACACCCAATAACTGCTAGAATAATTAATAATTCCACAGAACACTCCGATCACCAAATAGCTTATCGTCTTGGTTCTGTGAGAGGAAGCTTCATTTGTATCATAATGTTGAGTTAGATGTTTAATTGCATAATATACCAGCATACCCCCATATATCATAATGACGAATAAAGCAGTCTCAAGGAGTCCAACCCAATGAAAATAAAAGCTGATATGCAGTGTGGTCCACCCAAGACAGCCCAGCCGGCGAGAGAGAGAGAGCGAGCGAGAGAGAGCGAGAGGAGTGGGGTATTTAACAACAGATGATTTGCACATAATATACATTCATTAGATTTGTTTTAGGTTTTTGTATTTTTTGTTTGTTTGTATTTTCTTCTATTGTTAATAAAATTTTATATGTACATATGTGGACAATGACAATGTGTTCTTGGTGAACCGTCCCCCGACTCCCGAAGAAATGCCGGAGCGACAAGCGGGCCGAACATATGTAGATATATGCCCATTCACAATAGATGAGAGCTAAGTTGGCAACTTGTGGGTCTGAAGTTCCTTGCACGGTGACGTTGCACCCCACCCTATATTAAGCCAGTGCTGGGTCGATTTTTACGCCTGGTCCCGCTTGCTCGGCGAAAGAAGTATGGAGTTTGGGATAATACCCTGCAAGATTTGAAAGGGCGATCAGCCCTCTAATACAACCCACTTTGTATGCTGTAATTACGCTGTATGTAGGGATTGTGAGTTATCTGCCCATACACAGTAGTAGTTTGCCTACTGTGCACGGGGTGGATGCCACCGTAGCGAGAAGCAATCGCTTGGCCGGCGACGTGTAAATGTTCAGTTTGGGTATATTCCACAACCAAAAATTCAAACTAAGGTTCACATTAAACGTGTCTACCTTAGAAGGAGCTGTCCCAAGACAGGTCATGCCAATTGCATATAATATGCACATATAAACTAATACCGCATCTGGAATGCACGAAATAGGCATATACTATGCTGTTTCAAACTATGACTATTACATCACTAACTCAAAGTGCAAAACCTGGGCGTGATATCATTGCTCTAATAAAGTAGCAGCACAAGTCATTGATCTAAATTGATGGAATCTATAAATTCCGCGATCAGAATACTCATTAAAGTGGCATAAATTATCCCTATTTATAAAAATTGGCACATATCGTGCTCAACCATGGAAATGGTGCTATTTGCCTCGATAAATCAGGCCATTCAAAATTAAAATAGGCATATATTATGCCCATCTACATATCACGCCGTTCCCTGTTGAAATTCCGCGTTATCACTATAATACTATAGTGGAAAAGTGAATCGAAACATATGCTCAATTTAAATTATGACTATCCGAGCGATGTAGGAACATGGAACATGGACCACTGGTCGGGTGCTGGATTGTTGGGTATATTCCACAACCAAAAATTCAAACTGAAACTGTGAATGAAATGTACATTGGTAACCGGTGACCAAACTCCTGTCAACGAATATCGCGAAATTATTAATACTTACGCACGAATAGAGCAAGTTTTCTGACGTAATCAATAAAGATCAATCAGATTAATTATCGCGGGTACAAGGAAAACACATTGATGTTTCCGCCTTATTAAACGCCGTGTGACCACGGTCTTTCATGTTCATTAGCGTCCATTGATGTATTAAAGTAAAAAGTTAATAAATCTGCTCCTTCATCAAGACAATATTACTCAGGTCCATTACCAACGATTCTGAAAAAGACGCCCGCAGCGTTATCACTGTCTTGATAATCAATTCCATTCCAGTGTCACACTGGCGTCATCGGCAACACCAAAGAGAATTTAATTCACTGATTAACCAGGGGTACACATAGTCAATGTCAAACTAATTTCACACCATGTGGTTTAAGTAAGTAAGTAAGTAATGCTTTATTCTCAGCCATTATAATACATGGTACATGAGAAAACATATATACACTATATACAAATTAGAACTTTCCGGGGTATACATAGACAGAATACAATGCAGATAATAATCAGTTACGGTCCAATATTGCATTAACATGTCCGGAATAGAACAATACAGATCTCGATAGACTTATTTAAAGATTCTAAGCGAACCGGGAAAAAAAAGAAGAAGAAATTACATAAATATACATCATGGTTAGAATATATAGTACTGTTTTCTCATTTTCTTTTTGGAAACCAAGTTGTTGTAAATAATGATGTACCAATATTACGTACATGATTATTATCTGTAATTAAATTGACTCATATAATGTTTACACACACTTATAAATACACACATAGTATATACGTATACATACTCATGCATATACCTACACACACAAACATACATACATATGTATAAATATACATGCATACAAACACATACATACACATACACACTTATACATATATATATACACACACATACATATACAACATATATATATATATATACATATACATATATATATATATATACATATACATACACACACATACATATATATACATATATATACATATACAAACACATACACATAGACATTGTATTATGGCACACTCGATATTCGTTATGGAATTTTGCATATCTAAAACACGTGGAAGCCATACAAATAGTAACATAATATGCATAGTTGTACTATGAATAAGGAATCTACGACGTGATCTTCACATATATGTATGTCTGCATGTTCACACATACAGACGCACACACATATAAGCACCACGATCGCCAAATATTTGAATAGTTATTTAAATTGTTTCAATCCGATTTTTATAAAGTTTGAAAGTTTGTTTAGCTTCATTGTGTCAGAAGAATTTAATAAGCCATAAAAAGACTCTCGCGATGGATTTTTCCAGATCGATTCGTCAATATATTTCATGCGGTATTCACGTAAATTTGGACAAAATATTACAAAATGATATTCATCGCACATGATGGCGCCACATAACTGACATGAGCCAATTCCAGATATCCCTTTCTTTTGGTTCTTAGATTTTGCCCACTTCATAGTTTCAACGCCTAATCTATGATTTGATGTACGAATTCTCTGTAGCGAGATAATTGAATTAAAGGGACATTCAACATAAAAACGACTAAGCGAAGGACATTTTTTCAGGTTACGATAAAATTCTCCTCGTGACGATTGAGAAACTTCATTATTCCACTGGAGAAAAAAATTGCCAAGTAGTTTTTTGTGCATATATTGAAGTTTAGAATTCGAAACGGGTAACTGTGTTTTCCAGTTGTCTTCGCAATCCGCACGCACAAAAATGTCTTCAATGTGATCAAGGTATCGTATTCTTTTGCCACCGCCTTTCATAGCTAAAATTAACTTGTACAATATGAAGGGGTGATTACTTTTGTTTTTCGTCATTAGGCGGCTCCAAAATGAGGTCATTCTTTTGTCAATTTCAACACGCAATGGCCATCTTCCAAGCTCACCATAAACCATATAATTTGGAGTACTCATTTTCATGTTCGTTAGGAGCTTACAGAATTTGAGATGGACAGCCTCGATATCGCGAGTATTCTCAAAGCCCCATAATTCACATCCATATAACAGAATGGGTTGTATGAGGTAATCAAAAAGTTTTAATGCTAAGTCTGCAGATAGGTGAAGATTTCTCACCTTGGACAGGAGTCCGTACATAGCTTTTGTCGATTTCATTTTTATCGACTTGATTGCCCGACAGAATCGTCCGTTATAAAATAATTCAATGCCTAAATAAGGAAACTGTTCGACTATATCTAATTTATCACCACAAAGCATGAAATTTGGGGGAGAACTCAATTTCTTGTTGGTGAAGATCATTACCTTAGTTTTTTGAGTGTTAATTTTGAGCTCCCAAGACTCTGAATAGTCAGAGAAGGCATCTAAAATTCGTTGCATCTCATAAGGATTGTCCGCAAACAAAACAGTATCATCTGCATATAAGATGCACCATAGTTTGAGATAAATCTCTAATTCATGGAAAACTCGATCGTTAAGATAGTTTAACCCCTCGGTAACGCAATTTTCTAGAAAATCTTCCAGATCATTTAAGTAAATAGAGAACAGGAGAGGGGATAGGTTTTCGCCTTGTTTTACCCCTACGTTACTTACAAAATAATCTGACAACCGACCATTGCTGACTACGCAAGACTTTGTAGCCTGGTACATGTTCCGGATTATATTAAATATCTTGCCGTTGATTCCGGTTCTCATAAGTTTCACCCATAACGCCTCTCGCCAAATAGTATCGAAAGCCTTTTTAAAATCAACAAAAGTACAGAACAGTTTCTTCCCATCACGCAGGTAAATTTCAGTTAGGCTGTATAAAACGAAAATATTATCTAGTGTTGAGCGACCCTTTCTAAAACCCGTTTGGTTATCCTTGAGCAAATTGTTACTCTCGACATAAGTTCCAAGACGCCGATTCAGGATTCCAGTGAACATCTTGCCAATACAGCTCAATAAGGTGATGCCTCGGTATGAGTTAGGGTCTGTTTTACATCCCTTATTTTTATACAGTGGCATTATCATGCCGATAGCCCACCCATCTGGGAATATTCCCGTATCTAATACTAAGTTGAATAATCTTGAGTAAAATGGTAAAAGTACATCAATTGTAGATTTGATATAACGATTACTTACCTGATCAACGCCAGCAGCTTTATTTACTTTCAAAGAGTTAACAACATCAATGATTTCATGCGTTTCAATAGGCAAATTGATCTCGCCGTCTGCGTTATGGAGGGCATACATACTATCGATGAGCGAAGTCAAGTCAGTATCATTTGTTGCCCCATTCAATGCCTTAAAATGATCGAATAAACTATCAAGGTTAATATGTTCAACTGCTACACGTGCATTATCGTTTGTAAATTTTTTCAAAGTTTTCCAAAAGCAGTCCGATGACTTTTTCGGGATTTCCCTCAGTTCCCGATTACAATTTTCAAGCATCTCTGCGCGTTTTTTATCCATCGTTCGCTTATATTGCTTGCTCGAATTCCTCAATTTAGTTCTAAAGTCCAAAGACTTGCATAAATAGTACTGCTTTCTAGCCTTATTAAAAGACTTTCTTTTACGGCGACATTCTGAGTCAAACCACCTTTTACATTTTGTTGTGCGTCGCGATTTACATGCTCGGTTGTGAGTGCCAAATATTTGAACGGCTTGTTCTGATAGAATATTTCCTAAACAGTTCGCCGCGTTGTCAATACTCAACTGCGATGGAGCCTTTTCAACTGCTTTAAGTTTGGATTCTATTTCATCTGAACGTTCTTTAACTCCCGCTATAAAATCCTGCGCTTTCATATCATTCCACGGTTTGATTATCGGTTTAATTGAATGACAATTCGGCACGTATGTTGGTTTGTTTGGTAAGTGCTCGCACATCCGGTGCTGCGTTTTAAGTTCCAAACTTATACCACAATGCACATCTGAATTCAAACATGAGAATTCCAATACTTCAAACTCCAATACACGCGCAAATACATCTTTTGAAGCGATTGCATAGTCAACAAGGCTTGCGTCTCTGCATGTGCGCTTACCAATCCCTTTATCACTGCCTACGCGACCATTAACTATGTACATGTTGCTGAAGCGACATGCGTCAATAAATCTGTATCCGTATGTGGTAGGCCTCCCGGTGTCTTCGGAACATCGCGCCGGAATGAGAATATCTGACTCCGTGCTAACGTCAAACATGTATTCATCTAGTATCGCACTTGCGCCCCGGCTATGTGTAATATTATTATGTTCAATACGGTCATCCAATAGAGCCGTTCGTGCATTAAAATCCCCCATAAGGAGTATATCATGACTAAGTTCTCGTAAACGTATAATTTCTAATTGTAAATCCGAATGCCAATTACTATCAGCATATTTTGTGTTTTCGGGGGGATTATATACCGCCCCTAGAATCAGACAACTATCTGCCTTATGTCCGGGTCGACCAATTTTAACCCATGCAACACTCTTGAGTTCGCTTCGTATCACGTCAACACGCAAACGTGAAGCTGTCTTTGTAGCAATTAAAATACCACCTGCCCGGCTGCCACTAGAAGTGGCTTTACATACATTTGATATAATTTCGAAGTTTGGAATGATAACTGATTCCTCTGCATACAGCTTCGTTTCTGACAAACACAGTATATCATATCTATTCAAGAGTGACACAAATTCAGGATAATGAAGGCGCTTCCGTATGCCGCCTACATTTAGTGCTATGAACTTCAACTTACTTATACCATCCTCATCACCAGCATCATCGTTACCGTCATCAGCATCACCATCATCGACGTCATCGTCATCACTGTCATCGTCATCACAATCGTCGTCGTCATAATCATAATCATCATCATCGTCATCATCATCATCATCGTCATCATCTTCATCATCATCATTTTCATCACTGTCCTCGTCGTGGTCATCGTCATAGTTGACAGATGAATTATCATTTAAAAAATCGATAAACACACTAGTGTTTGTATAAATCCATTCTTGTGTAATACCACCGAATGGTTCTAACTCACCTGTGCCCAGCATAGAGGTATCTGAAATGTGCTGAGAGTCAGTTATAGATTTACGGACATCGGGCAAATATTGCTTATCCATAATTAAATGTGGTTGAGATTGATCATTATATAAGGACCCCATCTGCCCGGTGTTGCCGGTGAGGCCCGTTTCATAACCTGAAAACAAATAATTCATTGTACTCACATCAAGGTCATTGGCACATTTGCATGCAATTCGCCCCTGTCCAACATCATCGGAAGGGTGGATATAACTTACTGAGAATAAGTCATTTAAGGACGTACCCACATCATCGATATCGTATAATATCGTATTTGGTGTGCTGTCTGATTTCGGTGACTGGTCAACAATATTCACACAGGTTTTTACACTGCCCTCAACTGGTTTATTGGGAGATTCATATGTATGATACATTACTTGCTTTGAAGGCACATAGAAGGGTAACTCACGACACCACGCGTCAGGATATCGCGTAGCATTAGTGTCAGGTACAATGTCATTTGAATCCACCGCGGTTGCATGTGCAGCAATTACAATAGATGTATTTACTTCCACTTTAATACAGCGCTCAATAACTTGTGATTCACACACTGATTCACACAGTGACAACTTGTTACATATATCCTCATCGAGGGATAGTTTATATTTACAATCATCGTTAGTTACATTGTGTTTGCTGTGAGCTTTATCAGATTTAAGAGGGGGACTTGAATATTCACTCTGAACACCGGAAACAATGTCAATAGTTGAGTCGTGCTCGATGCATTTTAAAACTGAGTCAGTATTATCTGCACATGCATACAACAACATGTGTGAACTTATAGACCTATCATCGAGAATCAGACAACAATATGAACATTTACAACACTGAGAACAAATTTGGGATTTAGTTCTCGTGCAGTTATCGTAGTTACATGTACATCAATCATGTTTCGGAGCCTTGTTTTCTGGGCTCTCAGTGCGCTCGCTCAGTCGACGTTTTCTGACAGATATGTCACGAAATCTCTCGGCGAGTACTACCTTTCCTTTGGGACTGAGATGTACCCCCGAGGCGTCATCTTTATCAAATAATGCCTTCCTAACAGTCCCTTTCTCCGTGAAGAGATCATCATTGTCAACATAACTAAACATTGTCATGGATTTTACAAGTTCGCTCACGAACTTGTTCACAGTGGCAGTCACCTCATTGTGTGACTGTATCTTTCTCGACAAACCTTTGCGGGGTGGAATACTGCACAGGCTGATATTCGCGTTTGGAAAGAAAGATCTCAGTTTCGGCAGCAACTGTACAAATCTAACCTTTACAACTTCCGCGTTCTTACAGCGAGTTACATCGTTTGTTCCAAGATGAACACCAACGCTCTTTATCAGTTTACAGTCAATAGATTTGTCCTTCTCGATGTTAGCGAAGATTTCATCAGTGTCCACTGTTTGGTGACCTGATTTCTGAAACATTCGCCAATTTGGTAAATTTACATTAACATTGCGAAGATTGCTTGCTCCAATAACTATGGTGTCAATTATGCCATCATAGTCCTCAATTGTGTCATCGTTAGGCGTGACTTTAACAGTTTCGTCGGACTCCGTTTCATCCGCGGATTCGTCGACCTCCTGTGTGTACCCGTTTGCGGTTTCACGCGGATCAGTGGGCGCTTTGTAATCAGGTCCGCGGTGAGTAACTTTGGGATTATCTCCGTCTGGGCCACTGTCTGGGTCACCAGACTGCATGCGCTTGACACAGTGAGCTAATTTATGTCCAGGCATACGACAAAATCGGCAGTGAACGTCATTCATACATTTCCAGGTGGGGTGGCTCATGAAACAGCGCGCGCACGACCGTTTGAGCTGTTTTAACTCATCGCAAACAATAGTCGCATAGTGAGATTGGTTGCAATGTTTACATAATATCATTGTTTTGGGTGAGGACACTCGTAATGTGTCGTCACCTATCTTGATCACATTCGGAATGTCATTAGTACACTCTTCAATGCGTGCATGAATAACACCGTTTTCGACGTCCGTCCCGGTATATTTCCCCCGCCTCAAAGTGTCCCCCACAACAGTTCCATATACCGATAATGCCTCCAGAATTACGGAATCATCTAACCATAATGGGGTGTCACGTACAGTTACATTTATGGCCTCCTTTCCGACATCATGTGGTTTAATAAAATTTCCAAAGATACGGAAACCTCTGTCAACGAGGGTGTTTTTGGCTTCAGTGTTAGACAATTTAATGAAACAACTGTTCTGGGTTACCTGTATGGCCGCAATATCCTTAACATCTATAACCTGTCGGATTTTCTCCAGCACATCCTTACCACCGAGCCGGTCAAAATTGTCACGATCAAAACACACCGTTAAATCCTTGGAAAGACTCATTTTAGACAGAATAAATGAGTCTTAAAGTTGATCACAATATCAATATTCACAATCTAAACACAGTACATAAGAAATATAGTCCGATTACTCCATTTTATTAAACAATTATAGAAAACATCAGGACAAAGAAATTTTTTCGCGCGTCCATTGTTCCGCGCCACCGGAAGTTTCGAGTAGCATATGCACTGTAGCTTGGAAATGCATGTATTATGTATTATATATACAGTATTTTGGTAAATATTATACGATGGTCGTTGTCAGCGTAGAAACGAAACAATCTGGCCCCCTATACCGGAAGGAACAAACTAGGCATGGTGGTCTTATAGTATTTGCCGTTGGTACTACCACAAGTTGCGTGCCAAGGGCAGCAGCTGTGTCAGTGACTGTCTATAATGTTTAGCGGCAGATAAACCCGCGAAGTTATTGTTTCAATCAGTGTTTTATTTCCCTCCTTCCATATCTTGGAACTGGAGGTTTCAAGAAATAATATATATAATATAGATGTAAACATCAAAATAATATAATGTAATGAGTCAAGAATATATATTTTTTTTAATGTTGGGTCATTGGAGTATGTGGGAGGGTATATGAGTGATCGCGTCATATATCCGTGTCTCTCTGACGTAATGGCGACACGCTGTTGTGGACAATGCATGTAAATAATAACATTGACATGACTGTGTTACCTGTGCGACACAATTTGCCCCCCCCCCCCCCGGATGGATCGATCATAAAGTGACCAGACAGACTTTTAATGTAAAAGTAAATTTTAGAAAGTGGCCAGAAACTAATGTCTTCGATGCATGTTAGCTACATTTTGCTTCGGTCAAATACATCGAGCGTAAGGCCATATAAATTCATGCACATGTATGTTTGCCAAGAGAGAACGTCGAATCGCATCTGAGCAGAAAAAAACATGTACTGTGCGTATAAACACCGAAAAAGAAAACAGTATATTTCATTGCCTGAATTAGGTACATCTCCCCCCCCCCCCCGCCTGGTCATCACGCGCTCAGGAGTGTCACACGTGTCAAAAGAAGTCACAGTTAAGACTTATTGTTTAGCCAGCTGGAATTAACCCTCATACGATTGTTTAGACGATGGAATATTTCGATAACAGTGTAACTAATCTTGAATTGAACTTCTCTGCCGTGTGACAAGAGGTTGTGAATGTATGGGCATATATAATCTAATTTTTTTTCAGAGATGACCAGCGAAAATCAAGGCAACTAGGGTATGAACGCTCTTTACATGAGAGAGGGGACGCTCTTTATATGTTAAGCCACTTTTAAAAGTCTAAATCTGGTCATGTATGAATCCTTTGATCTATATACATTATACAAATGTAAAGAATACAGTATTTCATTCTAAAATTAAGTAAATTGCAAGATGAAAGCATGTATCCATGATATCCATTTTGCCACACTTGTGCCACCTGTGACGGTGCTACAAATTGCCAAATGACGGGAGAAAATTACCGGTTTCATGCAGTAACTAAAGCCAGAACCAAAAAACAAAAACATTTCGTTTGCATATTTGTGGTAATATTTACAGATATATAGGTCACACTGTCAACCTCAAACCCTTGTGATATCCACTATACCTATCATGCACATATAGTTGCCAGGGCTGTACGTATTTGTAATATTGATACATGTATATTTAAAGTAAAGCACAACATTCATGTTCTGTACTTATCACCAGCTCTGTAAATATGAGATATCATATAATAGGAAAAACAACAGTTCAACAACATGTCTTTGATGGTTTTCATGACGAGTATTGTTCTCTTCCCTGTCCGGACCGGGCCATCCGCTGACGTTTCCTATCCTGTATCTGACTAGGGCTCGGACCCTGATGCTGATATTCTCTACTCTCCATGTCCTTCTGTGCTTTTACCCTTTCCTTCCACTCTTGACGCTCTTCTTCGCTAACAGTGAACAGTTTGTCGTTTACATAAAGCTTGTCCCTATACATTCGAACTTTAGCCCCTGATTTCTTCGCGTCCTTTTTGTGCCTGTATAGTAGTTTTCTTTCTTCTTCTATTTCTACTATTCTATTGAATCTGGCCATGGTATTAGATTTGCGTTACCACATTATCGCTATTGTGTGCCAATGTCAAATAATTAATAAGGAACCCAGTTTCGTAAATTAGCTAATATAGAGACTGCATAGGATGCATATTTAAAGATGATTAAAATTTCATACCTGCATGACGTTTCTACCAAGCTATAGTGGCAGTTGGTAAAAGGTGCTGGCTGATAGTGCTGCAAGTTGAGTGTGCTGTGTTGCAACATTTTCTCTATCCTTTGTTCGGGTCAAATCACTATTTATGTTCAGTCCTGAGACTCAGCATGCCTGTTAAATGTTTAATTACCGGAACTTGTTCGTAACCTGTTAATTATTCGGTCAGCTGTTGAATATTTAAAGCAGCAAATGTTCGCACCTATTACATGGTAAACCTGTTTTCGATGTGGTAAATTTACTCAATATTACCAACTGTTGACACGTGATTGTAAGTCCGTAATGGGTATGGATAAAAATTCATACCCGCGTGAGGAGATTGTTAAGCTGGTGATAATTGTTCTAGAATTAATTGAAGGTAATCCAATTGGAGTTTTCTCGAAATTTACTGTTTCTTTCCCAATCCACTCCAAGCATAATTACATTAGAATGATGTGTATATGTGCGTTATATACACGTACGCTATATTCTACCCTATCATGTAAAAGCCTGATATATCCAAAATGAATTGTTTTATGTATGTGTTTGTGTACCATTTGCATAGGGAGTGGATGTCCGTGTTAGTTTTCCAGAACTTGTCCTCAAATCCCGTATATGTAATGTATCCGCTATACATTATTATAATTAAAATATGGTTAAATCAAAATTATCCGAATTATCGCGCTTTTACTAAACATAATTTATATACATGTATATGCGCGAAACGAGAAAGGAAATTTCGCCATTTTTCATTTGAGTTAACTTTAATGCATCTTTGTCTATCGTAGAGGTCAGAGTGGGGGGGGGGGGGGTATTTGACAGCAGGTCCCTGCATGGAGGCAGGGGCTGTGTGTAAACTAGAATCAGCTATTATATTTGGAGATATATAGGACTTGAGTGAGAGTTTTAGTTTATATATCTTTATTGTCTCCTCTTTGATGAGAGATGTAGTGCTATAAACTACAATGTACAGGGTATATATATGTATACATATATATAGTACTGACCCTAGCCTATAGCCCCGTAGGATTTTCTTGCTCTAGAGAAGACTCTATATAAGTTATGTACCTTGGGTCAAGGGCTTCCAAAAAATTGGGTAGACTTCGTCAAATGGTTCTCCCGTCTCCATGGCAACAGTTTTCAAATTGGCTGCCAAAATGTCATATTTTCACATCAGAAAGTCAATAAAGTGTTCTTCCAGTCAAATATGTGGAAGAGTAACAAACTTAATTATATATAAAAATATCCGTATTGACACGGCGGTTAACATGTCGGTGTATGTGTCGGTGTATGTGTACATTATCATTTTATTTTTGGGGTAAAATAGGCTTTTTCATTAATCAAACCAGTGGAAAATGGAATCCAGCTGCCTTAGTAACATCTACATCTAGTTTTGGACGGGAACGTAACTACATAATATGTTAATATAACATGAACACGTACATAATGCAACGTAAATCACTATAATGTATGGGTAACGCGCGGGTGTATAGTTATTGAGGAATAGTGAATCGTATACTGATCAAAAATAGTTTTAAAAGTTATACAAGTTTGAGTGCGAATTTTACTTTCTATATAGCAATTCCACCCGGCCTTTTAACACAGTATACTGATTTTTATGCTCACCGTCGACTTTATTAACTCAATTCGGCCTCATCACCTCTGTTCTAATTATATTCAAATTACTTTAGCGCACATGCCACCGGATGAATTTATTACTGCGGTGAATCGGGGTTACATAATGTCCATTCATGGATTCCCACATCAGATGTGCTGAATGGACATCATGCAGATAGGGGATGACACGACGATGTGGTGCGCAAACAATAAAAATGCCAAGTTGCCACGGGGCATGTTTAACATACTCTCTCGTACTTCATTTTGGCACGGGCGATGGCTATATTGCCCTTTTGCCACAGTTAGGTATTTGACACGCGATATTTGTGGGGTTAGGCAGTATTCGCCATTCTGACCATCGGTATATCATTGCTATCTTTTACGGGGACATTTCAATGACTTTCTCCGGACGGGGTAGGCCCCGGGGGGGGGGGGGTGTCAACCGAAAAATTCCAACTGCACTCCCCTTGGACCAGAGCAAAGACCCAGCTATATGCCGAGACACAATTTTCTTTTTACATTTAACATGCACATATAAGAAATGATTTGCTTCTAATGATTGAAAGCCATTAATACTTAGAGTTCGATGAAAGTCAATTATCTGATCAACAAACAAAGGGCATACATGCAAATAGTGATTGGGGACTTCAGTGTCTAAGTTACAGGGGCATATATATAGGCGACTCTGATATGTGATTATCAACCATATCCGAATGGAGATCACTACAATGATTCCGGATTTTACAGTCTATTGTATTAATTTAGATTTTTCCTGTATAAAAATAAGAGGGGGTTGTTATTGGGTCTATCATCCCTAAATTGGCTCTTTAAAAAACTGAAATGGAGGTTGCATTGATTATACATGTATACACAGGTAATGTGTTCCATCACAGAACAACGGATGCGAAAAATGCCTGTTTAAAATGTTCAGTATTAGCGAAATATGAAAAACATTTATTTGGAAATCTAAAGTTATATTCCGATCGTTCCCCACAATTGTCTTCCTCCCTCACTCCTGAGTATCCAATATGTATGATATGTTTTTTTCAAATATCTGGAAATTCTAACTCGATTCCCCGGTATATATGCTCCAAGATTCCAAACTGAGCTTCTTTTGTTCCTATAAAGTATGACCGATATCAGGAAAATATTCAACTCTTGCATTGTCAAAACATCACACATACTGCATACAAATCCATTGCCTAGAACAAACATAAATCACCAGAACATTTTAAATTTTCTAACTGATACTTTCAAGTTTTGTTTAATGAACTTTGTAACTTTTAAGATATTGTTCGTAAATTGTGGGGTGAGATATTCATTCACGGTCGGTGCAAGATGAACAATGGGTATAATGTGTTATTGGTATTTTACGAAAATACACACGAATCGACAAGGTATTTTCATGGTTCTTGTGTCTAAGGACAAGCGCATAGGCATCATAATTGAGTTGTCTTCTCCGCCCAGCTACCCCGACAATACCGGGTAGCTAGCCCATTGTAGCTAATGGCGGAATCCAATCTTTGTTCGCTCGAAAAAGCGCTGAGCGATCGTAATCAATTTAGAATCTGTACATCAACACAAAGCTAAAATCAACAGCGTATTTAACTCGACTTTTCTTTATATCGTATCTCCACCGATGAGACTGCCTGGCGCCGGCTCATATTCAAACGCTAATAGGCATAAATCAAATAAGCCCCGCCCTCAAAACACGCCTTCTTTGAAACATTTGCCACTTGCAGCTGGCGCGTGCGTACCTTGTACGCCTACAAACAATGAATTATTAGCCTAGCCATCTGAATCGGGATTACAACTCATGGCCATTCGAGGATTAATTATGGTTGTATATAGTCGGATGTATGGATTCGTAAATTGCATATCGCGACGACAGCTGTACACAAGAACAGTAGTTGAGAATTGACATTCGAGTACAAAAAGCATGTCTTGTGAAGTCGGCTCTTCATTTCCTCGTTGATTCTGCCGCTGAGCCTATTCGAAAGGATTACATATACGACCACACAGCTATCGGAATCACGTGGAATTATTTACGTTTTCTTGTACTATTTCTATTGATCGTCTGATGTCTTCCGTCACGATATTTCCTGTCGCCGTTGGAAAATAAACCCACATCTGACACCAGCTTCCAGATCCAGCCTGCAGCGGCGGGCAATGGAGTCCATACTAACTTTGTTGATAATCCTGCTGTATTGTCTGCAAGCGATTCAAGGTAAGACCATACCAGTATTTTTTCCCTTGTGAACCCGACGTGTGTCACATGGTTGTGTGTTTCAACATCGAAACTATCTTATGGTTCTAATTTATACAAATACGTATATATAATGTACACCAAGATGGCATAACGTTCAACCTATTTCTACAGGTGCTGATTCGGATTTAAATTTTCAGTTTTGAAGTTTTCCGGAGCACATGACATTTACCCTGTCATCTTAAGTTTGTGTTGAATATTTCTGTCGGAATTGTCTGATTTCGATATCGATTAGTATGGTGTTTGTTATACCACTGCATGTACGGTAGTTCATCCAATGAATTGACAGTGGAATCATATACATTTATGCAATATAATCCCAACCCTTTGCTAACATTTGGTGTGTGACTTATATTCATCATTCACGAGATCTGTCGACTTAAAATTGCGTTAGTAATACCATAGCTATTTGGGGCAGAATTGTGTAACGAATGCCATTTTGTCATTTCAAGTAACAGCATAGATAAAAATCAAGTTTATCACAAGACGGTAAACCCCATCGGTGAAATTATTGAACTGCATTCAAAATGAAATGAAGACAGCTATCCCTGATAATGTCTTGCACATATATATGAGTATGTCATTTGATGTCATGTCTGTAAAATTGGTAAACTGTCATGAATTCTCACATTCAAACAGAAAATAAGCTATATGGTATATGTGATCGTGCATGTATAAAATATAAACTAAGATATTGATGAGAACTATAAAAGGAAAATTTACTTGGTGACAAGAGCATCGCCATTCACGGAATTATCTAGCTTAAGACTAAAAGTCGTTGATGACATGATGGGAATGTAGAACGAATACTTCGAGCTTGGATTATAGTTAGTTTTTAGATCGTTGATCCATCGTCACCTTTAACATGTACTTTCCAGGATCCCTATTCGTCGACAATTGCATGTGGATGATAGTATACAGTAATGCCCAAAGTAAAATGACCACTTAACCACAGCATAATTATGGGTATTTTTTCAGGATTTAGTCGGAAATATGGCTTGTTGCCATTCATCGGAAAGCTCTCGGCGAGAGCTTTCCGATGAATGGCAACAAGCCATATTTCCGACTAAATCCCTAAAAATTACCCATAATTCTGCTGTGGTTAAGTGATCAATTACTTTGGGCATTACTGTATATAGCACGATTTCACTGATTTTAAATAAAATACTACCAAAACACTCTCCATATCTTTAGCATTATAACCTGTCGTAGAAATCGGCAAACATGTCTATCTCAGTTGCTTCGCAGTTTGCCAAGAGATAAAGCACAAACTTGCCAAATGAATGTCGAAACAAGAAAGATTACATTGGTTTATCGTTGACGGTGTATCCACTGTTTACCGTTTGTTTGCTCCGCGGGGAGTTCTGCACATTTCACATGTATTCAACAACGCTTCACACTTTAGTTCAAAGACAACGAAAGCCAAACGGAAAATACCTATTTAAAGCGATATATTATGTTCATTACGACTGGTAGCCAGAAGGATTTGTTGGTGATGTGTTGCTTTATAAAAAGTATCTGCGGGACACATATCTCAGATATCTGTTCTAAATACACGTATGCAGACTACGAATTCCGAATAAAGTGTCTATCATGACGAAATCATAATACAATTTCCCTCGCCTCAACGAATTATTTTGTTTTAAATGGCGTCACAATCTGAGGTATATATAAATTAGATCTATACATCATATAATGAGTACCAATTTATTTGGAACAGATTCGAAGTGTAGACTCACGTTTGAACCAGAGATGGCAGAGAAAATTTAACTACCATTACTCATATGCCAAGTGCCACATATATATAACACTTTAGGTCATATGAAGGTGTATAATTGCTATATATATCCATCAAGAGTGCATTCCCATCACGATCAATGGAACACAATAGCAACAGCTCTTCTACATGTATTGAGATAATTATACCAGGATATCAATTATATTTTTATTACATATAAACCTGCATAATGTTTATCTTTGTGTGCATCCGTGTTACAATTGTATACGCAAATACGACTATACTTTCAATAATTATTGCCATGTCAATGATGGTGATAATATTAATGAATTGAAGTTAATAGGATAAAGTGTAGATGCCATACTACATCTACTCTGTATTGTTTGACAATCTGCAACGCAAGGACATCGGAAATCACATGTCCATGGGAATCGTGTTCCTATAGTAAATATAGGCGTGTGGAACACAATATGAGCCTTTAATGATGTCCCATCGATTTGACACATGTGTCCGATTGCTATACCAGAAAATATTATAGATCGGATCAATGGGCCCATTAATTGGTTTTCGTGGTCAGATGTCGACTTCCAAAAGAGGAAGTTTTAACAAGTTTTGAATAATTGTCAGCCTACCAAAAATTCCAATAGTCGTCTCTTATATATAAAGAGCGTATATGCTATGCTTCTAAAGCGGTAAATAATCAGTTATGATAGTTTGTACTCGTACTCAGCTTAAACCTGATGTATGATTTTGTTTATATTCCCGATACCATATATACATCAATGCCCTAAATAATCGACTCCTTAACCACAGCAGAATTATGGGTAATATTTCAGGATTTAGTCGGAAAAATGGTATGTTGCCATTCATCGGAAAGCTCTCAGTGAGAGCTTTCCGGTGAATGGCGGCAACAGGCCATATTTCCGACTAAATCCTGAAAAATTACCCATAATTCTGCTGTGGTTAAGGAGTCGTTTATTTAGGGCATTACTGTACGGATGATTGTGATTGCAAGTATTTCTAATGCTGTGTTTTACTAACTTGATGTCAAATCAGACAGTGTATTTTTTAAATGACCCAAAATATTGTTCCCTCTTACCAGGCCAACAAAACGTGAAAAAAACCCATCTACAATAAAGAAAATTGATACGATAGGAACAAGTGTATATTTAAAAATAGTAAACGCTCTTTAATATTGGTTATCTCCGATACTTTTGGCGCTCCACCTCAATGATCTGGAAACTTATCTAAATTTTAATGGAAGTGTTGGAAATATCCAGTCCTGCTTGATTTAAACATATTTTATTAGTATAATGCATAAATAATACATAACATATAAGGGATTGGAGGACAAGTTCTTTGAAACTTAGATGCTATAACCGATATCGTCAACGGGAAAGGATATCTTGAACACTCTTCAGTTTATCAACATTTGTTTTTCCAGAGCCATGCATCAGAAAGTCAAAACCTGGTATAAACTGTACTTCTTTTTGTTTTAATGGTATCTTTATCTTACCCGTATAACCTCCAATGCCATGGTTCTTATATATAGCACCGATCTGGTTGTTAGCCGGTACAGAAGACGTACAAATAAACCAATTTCACACCTAATTATACAAATAATAACAAGAATATATGGTTTTGGTGGTATACACCTAATAACGCGATATACACGCATGTGTGTATAGAGTCTGGACCATGCGAGTGCATGAGCGCAACTCTTCCAGTACTGTTCAAATTCGAAATCTCATGCAAGCATATATATGTAAATGCTAAACATGATCAAAAAGGAGATCAAATGTTAACATATATATAACAAAATGTTACCACACCTACTGTATATATCCAACTTACTTGCAACATTGGGGCACAAGTTTTTGTAACTTACAAGCCCCCCTCTTCCGATTCAATATAACAACACACATGTTATCAAGATGACGATATAAACGTATTTACATGGTGATGTTTTGAAAATAATATGTAGTGTCTTGCATGGGCTAGGCGTTGTTTCTGGGCTGAGAGTGAACTACAAATAAAATAATGCTTAACTAGAT